>BSWB01000005.1:38569518-39949518 GCA_033239125.1 Fagopyrum homotropicum | reverse complement strand
AACTTCACTTTCACTTGCATTTCTTTGCTTGCTTCCAAATTTCCGGATAGGTAAGGGGAGGTAAATATGTATATGAAGGGCTAAAGCATGATAAAGAAGAAGAAGAGAAGAGAATGAATTGCCTTAATCATCTCAGGAAGAATGTGATAGAACTCATCATGTGGTGTCAACCTTCAAATCCAACATAATTTTGATAAAAACAAAGTATTAAACATGCTAAAACTTGAAGCAAAGAATTTTGCAACTTAAACATATCATAAAACCTTTCGAGCATATAAAGATTTCAAAACCAATATGCAAACAGAATCATCACTGAGGTCATATCCAGAGAAGAAGCACGAAATTGTTTCGAAAAACTCTCAGTTAAGAACCTACCTCGGTCGAGGTGTTCTGACGTCATACGAGGTGTCTACCTCGTCTAGTCAAGAACATCCCGGTCGAGGTCATAAATTTTTTTTCAACCAGTTTTCGACGTTTTTCTCAAACAAAAACCTGTATGTATGCATGTAATGGCAGATAAACACATAAAGCCAAGTAAAACAGAATAAGATCATAAATATCCGATAGAGTCATACAAACATACACACATAATGTCAAATAATAGATCCATATACCCCATACTTGGGACACATTGTCCCAATGGGTCAAATAAAAGTCTAGAGAACAGAATACTCACCGGACCTAGCTGAACTGCATAATAACAAAATAAAGAAAATCCCTATAGCTCTAATCCTCGTCAGCTGGTGGCGGTGGTGGTGGATGTGGAACATATGGGATGTAGGGGTGTTGGGATGGATGAAAGGGAATACTCATGATATGCTTGTGTTAGATCTCCATCATACGTCTAGTATAGTGTTGACTCTCCAACATCTGTTGCGTCCAACTCTCAATCCCTCGACGATGGTCCTCGAAATGCTCATGGATGTAACCTGTCAAGGCAGCGTAAGCATCGACCATCTGATCAGTGAGGTCATCAATCCTCTGGTGTGCCTCCCGATCTTTGAACCTACGACGAGACCTGTGCTGAGGTGGTGGTGGTGGTGGTGGTGCTGCCTCCCCCTCTGTCGCCTCGTCATCAAGGTCGACAACTGGTATACTCGGACCGCCGGTATCAGTACCGGTCTCCATAGTAGCTCCTCCATCATCATACTCCTCCTTATCATCAGCAGTAGCCTCTCTGGCATCCTGTATGTAGGGAAACCAAGCAGAAGACCAATATTGTCGGTCGAAGACTGAAAACTGTGACGACCATAAAATACCCTGTGGAGCTGTCGTCTCCCATGGCATAGCTACATATGGTGTACTAAGACCACGAGGGGCGAGAATACGCCTCGTGATCATCTCCTGTAAACACAGCGGCTTCGCAGCTGCAACCAACGTACAAGCATATAAGTATAGACCCATGGCAGTGGCAATGTGGGTCACTAAGCCTCCACAATAAATATCTCCCTTGTATTTGCCCTTGATCCTGTGCAAGTCCTCAGCTAGCATTCCTCCAAAGTCAAGAACTCCCCCTGTAACCATACAAAACATACTCAACAACTTCCCTTGTTGGACCTTCTAGGGCGTCTCATTACGCGCCAAAAGTGTCTCACTGAATATCCTGTGAGCAAGGCAGAAGGCTAAGTGAAAAATGATACGCTCTTTGGAGTCTCCAAGTCTCCACCTGTCACTATGCTCCACTACATGGGCTATCTCGCCCCATAAGTCTCGAGCTATGGCTCGGGAAGGGAAGTCAGTCACGGTGGGGGTAGGGAAGCCAAAAATCTCCCTAAACTGGTCCATCGGCACTATGTAATTCCGGTTCAGCAACCAGTACTTGATGTTGTTGCGTTTAGGCACGTGAGTGACAGAACTCACAAACTCCATGGTCGGCTCCAAGTAGGCCGGCGCTCAGATATCCACGAACTCCTCCAATCCCACCATGGAGATCATCTTCCTCAAGTCCTCCGCCATGTGGAGGCACTCTAAGGCAACAACATCTAAAAACCGCGGGGCAACAATGGGACACCCGCAAATACGGTCAAAGTCGGCCTGGTGACGCTCATGGACCACCGGTATAGCAGGATGAGATGCAGAAGAAGGGGAAGAACTACTAGGTCTAGCTCTCAAAATAAGTTGGCGATCAAATCTGCTACTCATGACTTCTGACAGATGAACACCTCGGTTGCTCTAACAACCACCTCGGCCGAGACACAGCCGACCGGACCGAGGCAAAGGGATGTTCGATTTCACTCTCTGATTTTCAAGTAATTTTCCCCCAAATCACTACCAAATGCTTCCTATGGGGTACTTATATCCTTTTCAGCAATAATGAGTGGCAACTAGAGCCAGACATGTCCTAAATCAGTGAAAGAAAGAAGAGTTAGTGTTTTCAAACGAAATACCCAGATTTTGCAGATTCGGAGCGTTTTTCTCGTTGTTTGATGCTTGAAAACCGATCATCTTGCTTCCTCGGTTAAATCGAACCAAAAATCGTGGAAAATGAGCAAGAAACGAGGAAATGAGGCTAGGGCACTGCGGCGGTCGAGGCTCGATGTAGGAGGGAAAAAGTGAGGAAAGAGAAAAACCGTTTTGCCTTTTATGCCCTCCCTAAATTTGATTTCACTTTGGTCGAGGTGGTCCCGACCGGACCGAGGTGCCTGACTGGATGTCAGCCCTAGTCGCCTCGGTTGCCCCAAGAACATCTTGGTCGAGGTGTTGTGATAGCAACCGAGATGTGTCTCAGTCAAACTCCGTCTTCTAAATTTCTCAAACTTCTGTCCTTCCAGTGTAGCTCCTGAGCTGTAATCCTTCCTTAGAAAGTACCTGGTTTCTATCTAGAGAACACAAAAAGCAAAGCAAAGCAACTGTCTAAAACTAAGCTAGGAAAAGGGAAAATACAGCAATACCTTGGGTTGCCTCCCAAGAAGCGCTTGATTTAAGGTCGCTAGCTGGACCGTACATCATCCTCAAACAAGGTGTAGTGGTGCAATCTCCTCAACCTGGATTTCCGGTCGGTACTTCTTCAGCCTATGACCATTGACCTTAAAGCTTCCGCTTGTTTCTCCCCAAATCTCAACTGCACCATAGGGGAAAACATTTTTCACAACGTAAGGTCCTGTCCATCTAGATTTCAACTTACCTGGAAAGAGGCAGAGGCGGGAGTTGAAGAGTAGAATTAGATCTCCTTCTTTGAATTCCTTAGGAATGATATGCTTGGCATGCCATTTCTTCGTTCTTTCCTTGTAGATCTTGGCATTCTCACAAGCGTTTAAGCGCAACTTTTCCAACTCATTGATATCCAATAGTTTCTTCTCTCCTGCTTCCTTGATGTCGAAATTCAACCACTTGATTGTCCAATATGCCTTGTGCTCTAGCTCAACGGGTAGATGACAAGACTTCCCATATACCATATTGTAAGGGGTGGTACTAATGGGAGTCTTGAATGCGGTCCTATAAGCCCAAAGAGCATCTTCTAACTTTATGGACCAATCCTTCCTTGTCCTAGAGACGGTCTTCTCCAGAATTGCTTTGATTTCTCTATTTGAGATCTCGACATGTCCACTAGTTTGAGGGTGATAAGGGGTTGCTACCTTGTGGGTTACCCCATACTTCGATAGAAGTGCCTTAAACTTCCGGTTGATGAAATGTGTCCCTCCATCACTGATGATGATGCGTGGTGTACCGAAACCTGGAAAGATAGTCCGATTGAAGAACTTCACGACCACCATGACGTCATTAGTGGGGGAGGCGATGGCTTCCACCCATCTAGAGACGTAATCAACAGCTAGGAGAATGTAGAGGTTCCCTGCGGATGATGGGAAAGGTCCCATGAAATCGAGTGGCCATACATAAAAAATCTCAAGCTCTTGAATATTGTTGAGTGGCATCTCGTTCCTTCTAGACAAGTTCCTTGTTCTTTGGTATGCATCACAAGAAACAACAAACGTTTGCACATCCTTAAATAATGTTGGCCAAAAGAAACCCGTAATACCTTAGCGCACGTCTTGTGAGCGCTAGCATGTCCTCCACAAGGAAGCGAGTGGCAATGCCGTATAACACTAGCAACTTCATCCTCTGGAATGCATCGTCGAAGCATCCCATCCGGACCTCTCTTAAACAGTAGAGGTTCATTCCAATATTAGTGGCGTACATCCTTGAAGAATTTCTTCCATTGAGCGTACGTCAATCCGGGCGGTATTTCTTGGCAAACAAGGTAATTAACAATATCAGCATACCAAGGCTCTTTACCATCAGAAGCTTGGTGGAGCCAGTGCTCCACCAACTGTAAATGATTCTTAGAAAAATGAGTAGGAAGTTTGTTGTCCTTAGTTGAAAATATCTCGTTTGCGACCTTGGTCGAGGTCCAAGGTGGGTGACCGAGATGTTCTTCAGATAAGAACACCTCGCTTGGTCTAGAAAGTACCTCGGTCGAGGTACTGAGACTGGGACCGAAACCTAAATTGCTTTTCTTCCCCTGAATTAGTCTCTCAATCTTAGCTCCTGGATCTGCTTCCAATGCTTTTAAGCTCCGTATATCTGTATCACAAGAAACATCTATACCTTCCTCCATTAAACTAAAAATAAGAACTCTTTCAAGAGGGTCATTAATAAGGATAGAGCTCACCAATTCTCTTGATTCTTCTTCATCATAGATGTTGAAGATGTCATCCTCCAGCGGCTCTCCTTTCATTGCAGCAAGCAATGCAAACTCTACTTGATCTCCACCAATGTTGGATTTCAACTTGGCGTTCTCACAATCAACGTTGCAACCCAAAGTTGCTAGAAATGGTCTCCCGAGAATGATAGGAACGGGATAATCTGCGGGTATGTCAAGTACAACAAAATCTATAGGTAAATAGAAATTTCCTAACTTGACGGGAACGTCTTCCAAGATGCCCACGGGATGGGTAATGGAGCAATCCGCCATGTATAGCCTTATCTTCACCGGCTTGGGCTCTCCAAGTCCGATTTTCTCACATAGCTCCAACTGGATGATACTCACGCTGGCTCCTAGATCACACAACGCCTCATAGGTTACATCCCCAACTTGAATGGGAATGCAAAATGAACCCGGATCTCTCAATTTGGGTGGCATCTTCTCCTTCATGATTTGAATGAGCTCCGAGGACTTAGATGTCATCCTTACTTCTCAAAAATCTTCCAGCTTCCTCTTCCTTGAAAGAATCTCTTCGAGAAACTTCTCATAGGCGGGCATCCCTAGAATAGCATCAAGGAAAGGGATGTTAATGTATAGTTTATTAATTATGTCTAGAAACTTACCAAAATGCTTGTCCATATGTGCTCTGGCCCTTGACCGAGGGAATGGAATTGGTGGTTTATAAGCAGGAGGTAAACTTCAGATTTATCCTTCACTTTCTGGGGCTCCACCTCGGTTCGCACCTCGACCGAAGTGTTCCTCGTCTGATCCTGGAACGAGGTGTTCTTCATCTGGTCAAGCACCGACCGAGGTACTGGATCTGCAGTTTTCAGTCCACTTCTCATCGTTATTGCCATAATCTATCCTTTAGGGTTGCTCTCTGTCCTTGCTGGGAGCCTCCTTGGATCTCTTAGCGCTTCATTCGCCTTGTTAAAGAATTGTTGCTCTAAGGCTTTTTGTGTCTTCAAAAATGAATTCATTGATGTCTCCATAGCATTGAGCTTGATCAAAATTGCCTCCAGCACTGCATCCTTCTTCTCTAGCTGGGACGAACTTGATCCAGGCTCCTGGCTTCTCAATGGAGTAGAAGAAGAAGAGGGAGGGTTAAGAGCATTATGAGCATGAAAATAAGGGTTACCGGGATTTTGTTGATTAGATCTTCAATTACTGTTGTTGGAGTTTCTATTGTTGTTGTAATTGTCGTTCCGCGGCCCTTGATAGTTGTTTCTTCCTTTATATCCGCCATCTTGCTCCTTCTTCGTTTGAGCTACCAAAAGCTCCTTCAATGCCTTTACCTCATTGCTAAGCGAGGTGAGTTCAGCTCCATTTGATGATGTTTCCTGGAAGCCAACTCTCCTTGCTCCATTCTTGGTTCCTTGATGGGAGTACTACTCCATATGTAAAGCTTGCTTTTCAGTGAACTCCCAAGCTTCGTCGATTGGCATATCCATGAATGTGCCGGCTGAAAGTGGTTGGAGATTGAATTGAGTAGTTCCATCCAATCCCTTGAAGTAAATCTCTAGCAACTCTATCTTTGGAATCCCATGATGTGGGAAATCAAATAGAACATCCTTGAATCTCTCCCATGACTTGGACAAACTCTCCTTGTCCTTCATGATAAAAGCATTGATATTTTCCCTCATTTCAGCGGTCTTAGAGGGAGGAAAGAACTTAGTAAGAAATTCCGTCGTCATCTCTTCCCAAGTGTTGATATTTCCGGGCGGAAGAGATTGATACCAAGCAAGCGCCTTGTCTTTCAAGGAGAAATAGAAAGGCCTTAGCTTGTAGTTGTTGTTCTCCAGTCTTGAAGGTCTCAAGGTCTCCATCAGAATCTCATAGTTTTTCAAATGCTGATGCGGAGACTCGCTTTCTAAACCTCCAAATTAACATTGTCGGATCATGGATAGAACTTGCGGTCGAAGTTCGTAATGATGCTAAGCTGGATCACCTAGGTTGACTTCTGGACGCCTCACTTGCTGATCGGGGTCCATCCTCTATCCTAGTGTTTGCGGAACTCCAGCAAAAAGATCATCTCGGATAGGCATCCGAGGTGGTAGGTGCACATCGGCCGGGGAAACTGGGACTGGGTCTTGCCTTGGTCGAGGATCTGGTATCGGTCGAGGTAGAAACTGGGCCCTTAGAGCGGCCATATCTGCTTCAATTCCTTCTGTTCTGGCACGAGTCTCTTCTCTCTTTCGTTGTAGTTCTTCTCTATTGAGGCGTAGCTGTTCCAATGCCTCCTTCAATTTGGCCTCAAGATCGCGATCGTCTTGATTGGCCATTTTAGCTTCTCTTAATCGTCGCTTGTATGTCTTTTCTGGTTCGGGATCGTAAGGAACGATTTCCTTTCCAGTACGGGTTCTTCGCATAAACCTAAGAAAAGATCCTACGAAAACACTCAAGTAGAGTGGTTAATAGCAACAAGGGCAATTGCCCCGAAAGACAACCGAACCGGCTTGGTCTAGACCAAGTCCCCGACAACGGCGCCAAAAACTTGTTCGCTCCAAACAGTGTGTGCAAGCTTTAAAATTTATAACCCAAGAAGTATGCTTGTACAAATATGCGAACCCGCAGTGTACGGGTCAATTGTAATAAAATCAAGAATTCTAGGGGTCGATTGTTAGCATGAAATATTGTGATATTTTAGGCACGTTTTCTAGACGTTTTTCATCCATTATAGTGTTTATTGATAAGGCATTGAAGCAATTGTTAGCTAGTTTGTCTATATTGTCGATATAGAGGTCTACATAAGCTTTGTGTTGATTGTAGGCGAATAAGAGCTAAAACCGAACATATTAAGAGATGATGGAAATGAATTGAGCACATCCAAGGATTGAGGACACCACAAAGAAGCCAAGGAAGATGCTAGGATGAGGAATGGCACGAAACAAAGGAAACTACGAGCAATCTATGCTTCCACGCTCTAAAATACGGCCCTAATGAAGTCCACGCCCAAAACCACGGCCGTGGATCTTGGCAACATGAACGTGGAGCATTCCAGAGAGTTACACAGTATAAAGTACGGTCGTGGAAGTTGTGAAGAACCGTAATCCACTTCCACGCTCTAAACCACGGCCGTGGAACTCCATGAAACCGTGATTTAGGCAATCTTTTGACGAATAAAATATGGACACATTGTCTACGCATATGGGCCAGACGGTTATTCTATCCTTCCTTATAAAAGGACTGAAGGAGGGAGAATTCGGCACCTTCGCTTACGCTCGCTTGCACGTGCCTAGGGTTTCATTAGACGTGCGGAGAATTGCAATTTTGCAACGGAGATATACGAAGGCTTGAAGATTTGGAAGTTGCGCTTTATTCCTAGGTTTGATTAGAAGACGGATTGACATCCCGCTCTTCATTCTTATCAAGGATTGTGATTGGTTTGTTTTATTTCAAATCTGATATACATTATACCCTTGTTTGTTGATTTGAGATTGATTTGAAGTTTATTGAAGGTTTTCGAAGGTTTTCATCTTTCATTCTTCTTAATCTTGAATTTGATATCACAATGATTGTTGTTGGCTAAAACCCTTTAGCAATTCTAAGGTGAAGGGTTGATAGTTGTGGCTTAGATGATGATAGATCGATCGTAGACAGATTGGACCCTGAAAGTTAGAGAGATTCGCCGACGAACCAAAATCACGGTCTGTTCTTGATGTTCCACGGCCGTGGAACTCAAGATCCACCCGTAATTTACATCAGTTTACGAACCTTGCTTTTAATTTAATCCAAAGTTAAAGATTTGCTTTAACTTAGTCTCGGCTTTCCTTTTCTAAGTAGTAGTGAAGCCTCAACAACCTCTACTTCAATTTCGAGTGTCACAACCTTAATCGGTTTAGTTAGTCTTGATCCTTGAGTTACAAGTTTGAGTATTTGATATTAATTCTTGTCTCTAGATCCTTTCTATACTGAAGCCTCAACAACCTTTATAGAGAGTGCCTTTAGATAAGTCATATAAAGCCTTAGAACTTCACCGTACATTGCCTTATACCTTTGCAACTCCTAATTCTGTCCTTAGTTCTTTAGTATATCTTGAATCGATTGCCACAATTAGATACCTGGATCTTTAGGGTTGTTGTTTTCCCAATATATTTGCAAAGCTCATACATTTACTTGCTTGACGATTTATAACTTGATTTAACCCCCCAAATCCCTGTGTTCGATACTCTGGAATTCTTGCTTAACTACGTCGATCCGTACACTGCGGGTTCGCTTGCTTGATTCTAGTTTTATAAATTTAAAGCTTATTTGCACGCACGCTAAGTGGCGAACAAGTTTTTGGCGCCGTTGCCGGGGATTTGGTCTAGGCCGAATTCGGTTACCGGTTGTCAAGCTTGGGAGCTTAGCTCTTGTTATTTGATATCTCTTGTGAGTGATATTTGCAGGTTACTTTAGGTTTATGCGCAGGTCTAGGAACAACACGGACCTCTTACCTCTTGATCAAGAACTTGAGAAGACTTTGAGGAAGAAGCTCAAGGAAAGAAAGATGGCTGAAGAAAGAGAAAGAGATTACCAAACGGAGTTAGCGGAATCCGAAGCTCAACTTAGATGGAGCGAGAAGACTCGCAAGGAGGAATCGGAGCGTCATCAATCGAAAGTTGATGATCTAACGGATATGATATTTCAAATAAGGCTGGAATTGAGCGACCTTAAGAAGAAGAAGAGCAGGAAATCGTCAAGATTGGTTAGAACCAATTCATCCGACGAGGATAGCGACTCTTCCATGCCACCACTAGAGGACATTGATCCGACGATCAATGTGAACCCATTTGCTCCAAGACCGGAAGCCAATCGTCGTGTTCCAGCTGGGGATGCGAGAGCTGCTCGTGTAGATGGAGAGCCAAGAACTCTTGGCCAAAGAATGGATCCAATTCAGCAACCACGCCGTTTAGGTGTGAACTTTGATGCGGATGATATGCAAGGGTTTAGCTTCAACCCACAAGTTATTACCATCGTTCGCCAAAATCAGTTTGGAGGAACGAGTGCTGAATCTCCACATCAACATTTACAAAATTTCGAGATCATTATGGAGACAATGAAGCCAAAGAATGCAACTACTAACAACTACAAGAACAAGCCATTCTTCTTCTCTTTGAAAGGGAAAGCTTTATCTTGGTATCAAGCTCTTCCAAATGGGAGACTTAACACATGGGAGGATCTTTCCGCGGAATTCCTCACCAAATTCTTTCCGCCATCCAAGACGGCGGAGTTGAGAGGTAAGATTAATGCGTTTTCTATGAGATCTAACGAAAGTTTGTTTCAATCTTGGGAAAGATTTCAGGACTTACTATTGGATTGCCCACATCATGGCATTTCCAAACTAGGTTTATTGGAGATATACTATAAGGGGCTGGATGTGGAAACACAATTCAAGCTCCAATCCCTTTCATGTGGTACATTCATGGACATGAGGGAAGATGACACTTGGGACTTCATTGAGAAGCAAGCCCGAGTCATAGAAAAGTATTCTCACCGGAAAGTAGAAGCAAATCAAGTGGAGCAAGGAGCAAAGTTATCACAAGCTGCTCAAACTCAAATCTTTTCTCTCAATACTGAGATTAAAGAGTTGAAGGAAGCCATTAAAAACAACTTTCCAAAGCAAAAGGGGCAAGATGTAGGTTATTTGGGAAACAACAATAACCACAATGGGAATGAGAATATAAACCGCAACAACCGGAACAACAACCGGAACAATTGGAACAACAACAACAACCGGAATAACAATTGGAACAACAATAGGGGTTCAAACAACAACAATTGGCGGTCCAACCAACAACACAATTCCGGTAATTCTTATGCCAATTCAGGAAATTCACTAACTCCGCCTTCTTCTTCTTCCATTCCCTTGAAAAGTCAAGAACAAGCATCTAATAGCGGAAGCACTTCGGGGAAAGAGAAGCCCGATCCCATGTTGGAAACAGTTTTGGGAAAGCTTCAAGGATTGGAGAGTCGCATCATTAAGGTCGAACCAAATGTTTAGTCAAACTGAGGAAGTTCCTAGGAATCAAGGAAAACTTCCAGGAAAGATGGAGGATAACCCAAAAGGAAGGGTGATGGCTATCACAACTAGGAGCGGAGCAACAACCACCGACCCGCAACCCAAGTTTGTAGAAGTTCCCGTCGAGAAGGAGAAAGAGAAGGGGAAGGAGAAGGAAGACATCTACGTTACTCCTCCAGCTTTCAAACCTCCCCTACCATTCCCGCAATCTAGAGCAAGAGCGCGTCTAGACAAGCAATTCGGTAAGTTTATTGAACTCATGAGCAAACTGCATATTAATATACCTTTCATTGATGCAATTGTAGGTATGCCAGCTTATGGAAAGTTCCTAAAGGAGATCCTCTCTAACAAAAGAAAATTAGAGGATTTTGGAGAGGTTAAGATGAGTTTGGATTCCTCGGATCTCATCAAGACAATGAAGGAAAAGATGCCCCCAAAGCTGAAGGATCCGGGGTCATTTTGTATTCCCATAGGAGTGGGAGATGTCACATATGAGGCATTATGTGATTTGGAAGCAAGTGTGAGCATCATTCCACTTGCCTTATGTAGGAAGATCGATTTAGGCGAACCTAAACCGGTGAAGAAGACGTTATACATGGCGGATCGATCCATAACTCGTCCCGTCGGCATAGTTGAAGACGTCCCGGTCAAGCTTGGTAAGTTCTATGTTCCTATAGATTTTGTTGTGCTTGACATTCCTGCAGATAGTCCGGTCCCGATCATACTCGGAAGACCGTTTCTTGCAACATCCGGTTGCATAGTTGATTGCAAGAATGCTAGACTCGCCTTCGACATAGGAGAAGAAAAGGTAGAGTTCGTTCTCTCCACTTTGGTGAAGGAACCAGCTTTCGATGAGGACATATTCAACATCCATGACGAAGAGCTATCTAGAGAGGAGGTAAGTTCGATTCTCTTCAAAGATCCCTTGCAAAGAGTTATTTCTATGAGAATTATGGATATAGGGGAAGAAGAGGAATGCAATGAGGAAATTGAAGCTTTAGAGAAGCAAAAAGAAGTGTATGAAGAAGAATTTGAGAACTCTTCGATGGGTCAGAAAACGTAAGAAATCACGGTCAGTCGTGCTATTCCACGGTCGTGGAATCCACCAACACAACCGTAATTAGCTATTCAGAGGACTCCAGTAAGTTACACAGCCAAAACCACGGCCTTGGAACAAACAGAGGCACCGTAATTGATTTCCACGCCCAAAACCACGGTTGTGGAGGAAACAGGGGAGCCGTAATTTTGGGTGAATCTGAAGGAAATTGTGTTTTCTCCGCCACTTCTCTTGATTCTTCTCCAACATCTTCTACTTCCTTAGACGCTTCTAAGGAAGCATTGGATACTCCTCAAGAGCCATTAGAGACTCCTATAGTGATGGAATTGAAGCCACTTCCTACACATCTAAGGTACGCATTTCTAGGACCTAATTCTACCTTTCTGGTAATTGTTAGTTCCAATTTTAGTGTAGATGAACATAGTAAGCTCATGGTTGTTCTTAAGAAACATAGGAAAGCCTTAGGGTAAACTATAGAGGATCTAGTAGGAATCAAACCTTCACTATGCATGCATAAGATCCTAATGGAAGAAGACTTTAGAACTTTGCGACAACCTCAAAGGCGGTTAAATCCGACCATGAAGGAGGTTGTCAAGAAGGAAATTCTTAAACTACTTGATGCAGGTATCATCTACCCTATCTCCGATAGCAAGTGGGTGAGTCCCGTACAGGTGGTTCCAAAGAAGGGAGGAATGTGCATAGATTACCGAAAGCTAAACAACGCAACGAGGAAGGATCACTTCCCACTACCCTTCATCGACCAAATGCTTGAGAGGTTAGCACAACACTCACACTTTTGCTATCTTGACGGTTATAGTGGTTTCTTTCAGATCCCGATACATCCGGACGATCAAGAGAAAACCACATTCACGTGTCCGTGGGGAACGTTTGCTTATAGGAGAATGCCGTTTGGGCTTTGCAACACCCCAGTCACCTTTCAAAGGTGCATGATGGGTATCTTCTCGGAGTACATAGAGGAGATCATGGAGGTCTTTATGGATGATTTCTCCGTTTATGGTTCCTCTTTTGATAATTGTCTTTCTAACCTTGCTCTTGTGTTACAAAGGTGTGAAGACACTAACCTAGTTCTTAATTGGAAAGAGGGCATTGTATTAGGACACCTAATCTCTAGTAGAGGGATTGAAGTAGATAAAGCTAAGATAGAGACTATAGAAAAGCTTCCTCCCCCAACTTCGGTGAAAGGGATAAGAAGTTTTCTAGGACATGTTGGATTCTATAGACGTTTTATAAAGGATTTCTCCAAGATATCAAAACCGCTTACTAATTTATTGATGAAGGATGCAGTTTTTGATTTCTCACAAGAATGCTTAGATGCGTTTAATATGATTCAGGAAGCTCTAATCTCAGCCCCGATTATTCAACCTCCGGATTGGAATCTTCCATTTGAGGTTATGTGTGACGCAAGTGACGTAGCTATAGGGGTTGTGCTTGGGCAAAGAAAGTATGGACGAACCCACGCTATCTACTACGCTAGCAAGACGCTAGATGAAGCGCAGCTCAACTACGCCACTACCGAGAAGGAATTTTTAGCAATTGTATATGCATTTGAAAAGTTTTGCTCTTATCTTGTATGTGCTAAGGTGATTGTGTACACGGATCATGTTGCGATCCGGTATTTGCTTGCAAAGAAAGATGCGAAACCAAGGCTGATTAGATGGATTCTTCTCCTACAAGAATTCGATCTAGAGATCCGTGACAAGAAGGGTTCGGAAAATTCTGTTGCGGATCATTTGAGTCGTCTACCACATCTAGAGGACGACAATCTACCTATAGATGACTCCTTTCCGGACGAGCATTTACATATCATAGAGGAGTGCATCGATGTTATCACCAAAGGTAACGAACCATGGTTTGCTGATTTTGTTAACTATTTGGTTTGCCAGGAATTATCACCCGGATTATCCTACGCACAAAGAAAGAAGTTCTTTAAGGATGTTCGGGAATACTTTTGGAATGAACCTCTCCTCTTCAAGAGAGATCCTGACGGCATCATTTGGCGATATGTGCCGGAAGATGAGATGCAAAGTGTCATCCGTCATTGTCATTCACTACCTTGTAAAGGACACGCTAGTTCGAACAAGACTAGCGCTAAGGTATTGCAATCTGGATTCTTTTGGCCTACTTTATTTAAAGATGTGCAAACCTTTGTTTTCTACTGCGATGCTTGTCAAAGAACAGGGAACATATCTAGGAGAAATGAGATGCCTCTTAACAACATTCAAGAGGTTGAGATCTTTGACGTTTGGGGAGTAGACTTCATGGGACCTTTCCCATCATCTTGTAGGAACCAATACATACTTTTAGCCGTGGATTATGTTTTGAGATGGGTTGAAGCAATTGCCTCTCCCACTAATGATGCCATGGTTGTGGTTAAGTTCTTTAACAAGACCATTTTCCCACGATTTGGGACACCACGGACTATCATTAGTGATGGAGGTTCTCACTTCATTGCCTGATGATTCAAAGCTCTCTTAGCTAAGTATGGGGTGACTCACAAGATCGCCACCCCTTATCATCCACAAACTAGTGGACAAGTGGAGATCTCGAACCGGGAGATTAAAGGGATCCTAGAGAAAACGGTTTCAAGGACAAGGAAGGATTGGTCTTTGAAACTAGATGACGCATTTTGGGCATACCGGACTGCATATAAGACTCCCATCGGAACAACACCATACAACCTTGTGTATGGGAAGTCTTGTCACTTGCCGGTAGAATTGGAGCATAAGGCGTATTGGGCAATAAAGTGGTTGAACTTCAGCATGAAGGAAGCGGGAGAGAAGCGTCTCTTGGACCTTAACGAGCTTGAAGAACTTCGCTTGAACGCCTACGAATCCACCAAGATCTATAAAGAAAGAGCGAAGCGTTGGCATGATAAGCATATCATTCCGAAGGACCTCAAAGAAGGTAATCAAGTTCTTCTCTTCAATTCAAGGCTTCATCTCTTTCCAGGTAAGCTTTAAATCTCGTTGGACTGGACCTTATCTAATCAAACGTGTTTTTCCCCATGGTGCAGTTGAAGTATGGGGTGAAAACGGCGGAAGCTTTAAGGTGAACGGTCAACGACTCAAGAAGTATTTGCCGGAACTCCAAGCTGAAGAGTTCGCGCCCACCGCACTCGAATAAGTGCGAATATGGTCTAGCTACGGACCTTAAACAAGCGTTTCTTGGGAGGCAACCCAAGGTATTGCACTTACGTTTTTGCTTTTGATTCGTAGATTAGAATAGTTTAGACGTTTTTGTTTTGTTTTGCCTTCGATACCTTCCGGTATGTTCGTGTTTTTGAATGTAGGATCAGTGGAAGAGGAAAAGAGAAGGAAAGTTTTGAAGAAAATTGACGAAACTTGGACTTTGGCACATTACAGAGAGTTCCACGGCCAAAACCACGACAGTGACAGCTACAGTGACCGTAATTTGCAAAAGCTTGAGAAAAATCACCAAAACCATGGTTCCGTACATTTCCACGGCCGTGGAAACCCCCGAGTGACCGTAATTTTCGAAAAAATTTACGGCCACTATAAAAACCACGTTTCTTCACAAAACACACCAAAACTCCATTTTCCACGCCCAAAAACGCCAAATCGATCCCCCTCTCTCAAATCTCCGTTCGTTAATCGTTTCGAACGATTCTTTAACCCAAACTGGAGCAAATTCGATCATCTACAAGATCCAAGCAACGATTCGAGTGAACAATCGCCGGAGAAGACGGAATTTGGATTTTAAAATCCAAAAACCTAGGTTTTTCTTCTCTTCTTTCACTTTGTCGATTCGATTAAGTTTTTGCAAGATATATTAGGAGAACTGATTGGAACTGGATTGAAATTAGTCTAGGGCTGCTATCTGCTGATTGTGGTGTTGATTGAGTGATTTTTGAGGATTTACTAACCGAATCACGGTCTCTGGGCATTCCACGGCCGTGGAAATTGAAGAACAGACCGTGGTTTTGAACAGAACATGGACCTTGTTAGGAGAATGTCTAATAGGACCAAGAAGAGGAAAGGCAATGCTTCCTCCTCTTCTCAGGCACCCCCTAGTGAACCACCATCACCACCACCCCCTAGAATTCCTAAGATCCATGAGGATTACCTCGATGCCTTAGAGAGGATCGAGAAGAGACCGGTCATAGGACCGCGATATTTGTTGCTTGAGGATCTAGAGCCACTGAATGTGGTAGGTGACCTTACTTGGTTACTTGATAGAGCCGGTTTGATCATCTTCTCCGCTATTCGGGAAGATGCATATGAGGAGATCACTAGAGAGTTTGTGATTTCATTTGAGCATAGTCATGTAGCTAGGACAATTTCTTTCCGGCTGATGGAGAGGAACTATGAGTTCTCGATCCGAGAGTTTGGAGCCTTCTTTGGGTTCCATGAGACCTTCAATGGTCGATTTCCTAGTGGCGTGTACGCCAAAGATTTTTGGGAGGATATTGCTATGGTATACGCTAGCGAGGACCGCTGGCAACCTGCTGATACCAAGGCTAAGTTGATCTATCACTTAGCCTTGAAGATTGCCCACAAAGTGCTTTCTGAGTGTCTCTTCCCTAGGACGGAGACTCCTCAGAAAATCAAGACTGATGAGTTGTTTCTACTGTACTGTATGCTGCATGGTAGGCCGGCTGACTGTGCCACCCTCTTAGCTTCTACCATGAGTAAGCTAAAGAATAAGAGGGCCGGCAATATTGGATATGGTGGGATGGTCACCCACCTGGCTAGACAGCTGGGTATTGACTTCTCCGCGTGCACTAGGATAGCGGCTAGACCTCTAGGACTTCAGAGCCTCATGACTAGAGGTATTATCTTTCCTAGGCATAGAGGTCCACCTACCGCTGCCATGCCTTGGGAGGGTAGAGGAGGTAGAGGTCTTACATGGCTTCCCGAGTATTCCATTATGGCCGGACGCCATAATTGGAAGGAGACGTTCGCTGCTATGCATGCGAATAGATTGGTATTACCTCCGTATGTTCCCCCAGAGATGCCAGCTGTTGATGAGGAGGAGATGATGCGTTTGAGGGAGGAGGTGAGGAGCACGACTTTGGTACCTTTCCGGATCAGCCGGATACATTTCCCGACCTCCCTAGACACTCTCCCCGCCCTGCTAGAGCTTCCGGTTCTTCCTCTCGCCGTGCTAGCATGAGTGAGAGACCGACATGGATGGCGACCCCTCTTGAGTGGTATAGCACGCAGCCGGAGTGGATGAGAGCTCCACCGACTTGGCATGCACAACCACCATCTGCACCAACACCATCAGATGCACCAGCTTGGTATAGCCAGGCATCGGAGTGGTATGAGCAGCTGCCGGAGTGGGCCACCGACCTTTCCAGTAGAGTCGGAGCCTTGGAGATCCGCGCGGATGCTAGGGATGCACGAGCTGACGCACATGACCGGATGATGAGAGACATTTACCGCCAGCAGTTTGGGCGGAACTACGACCCCGGCTTCTTCCCGTTTCCACCACCACCGGCACCCCAGTGAGGACGATGACGATCTACCGCTTTAGCCACTCCACCACCGTCTTGTGAGTTCATTTTCTTTCTTTCTTTTCTTTATTTCTTTTTGAACATTAGGGACAATGTTTTTCTCAAGTATGGGGTGGGGTGTGACTATTCGTTTGTAATAACTCTACTCACTTTTGCTTGCTTTGATCGAGAACACTTTGCATGTTTCATTCCATTGTTACACGTTTCATTATCGCATTGCATGAAAAAGCTTTTAAAAAACCCATAAAAATCGAAAAAATTTTGAAAATTTTGTGCTTCTAAGAATTGAGATGATTTCTATGATAAACACTACTTGTGAATTGAGTTCTTGATGACAATTTTATGCTTAAACAAATGGTGAATTGAAAAGAAATTGAATGAGTTAATTATTCCTCTTTTGCAAGTTTCATAATGTGAAGAGTGTTACCTAAATCATATTGACACATCAAGGTTGAAATCACATGATAAGTTCTTATACTTCTTGTTGAAATGATTAAGGTAATTCGATTTTCTTTCTTCTTTCTTTGATCACCTAGCTCCTCAATGAAATAATAGCCTCCCTTACCTATCCGGGAATTTGGAGGAGTTTATATTTGGCATGTTTGATGTGGGAGGGTCATGAAAGAAAAATTTTGCATTCAAAGAATAGAAAGAACTTATAGGTTTGGGGAAGTCAATCATGACGATGAGTAACTCGGCACCATTCACATAGCCGGGTGTTTGTGTCTTGCCAAAGTCGGATTGAGCGATATTCCTAACGGATTATGGTATGTGCACCAAGGGTTTGAGGCATCTCGAAAAATTGAGAACCGCCAATGTCCTAGGCTTCGGTTTTTGTGCACCTCTGTCCATAACTCCAAAAGTAAAGTCGAAAAATTATGTACAAAAGAAGAGAGCAAAGCTCTAAGTTGAAAGTGTTGTAAAACCGCAAGAGAAAAAGAAAAGAGTTAGTTATCCACTTTCCCGGATTCATGCACCACATTCCTTATAGTTTCCTTTTCCTTTCCGAATTCTAGACCTTACTTGAAAGTCCTTAAGATCAAGAGAATGTTATATGACTTGGTGATCTAAATTGAAGTTTTTTATGATTGATTTTGATAATGTTTGAAGGTTATGATGCTTACATTGAAGTTTGATCAATTCATGGTGTTTCTTTCCTCTTTATTCTTTGGTTATGTATATGAGAGTCTCGCGAATGAATGAAGCAAGGTTTAAGAATGATCTATTGACTAGAAGCACATTTACTTAAAAGATGTTTTGTTTTTGAGATTGCATGCATATTTCATCCTAACTTGAGTTCTAAAGCTTTTGAAAGACCTTGCTTGGGGACAAGCAAGTGGCAAGTATGGGGTCGATTGTTAACATGAAATATTGTGATATTTTAGGCACGTTTTCTAGACGTTTTTCATCCATTATAGTGTTCATTGATAAGGCATTGAAGCAATTGTTAACTAGTTTGTCTATATTGTCGATATAGAGGTCTACATAAGCTTTGTGTTGATTGTAGGCGAATAAGAGCTAAAACCGAACATATTAAGAGAGGATGGAAATGAATTGAGAACATCCAAGGACTGAGGACACCACAAAGAAGCCAAGGAAGATGCTAGGATGAGGAATGGCACGAAACAAAGGAAACTACAAGCAATCTATGCTTCCACGCTCTAAAATACGGCCGTAATGAAGTCCACGCCCAAAACCACGGCCGTGGATCTTGGCAACATGAACGTGGAGCATTCTAGAGAGTTACACGGTATAAAGTATGGTCGTGGAAGTTGTGAAGAACCGTAATCCACTTCCACGCTCTAAACCACGGCCGTGGAACTCCATGAAACCGTGATTTAGGCAATCTTTTGACGAATAAAATATGGACACATTGTCTACACATATGGGCCGGACGGTTATTCTATCCTTCCTTATAAAAGGACTGAAGGAGGGAGAATTCGGCACCTTCGCTTACGCTCTCTTGCACGTGCCTAGGGTTTCATTAGACGTGGGGAGAATTGCAATTTTGCAACGGAGATTTACGAAGGCTTGAAGATTTGGAAGTTGCGCTTTATTCCTAGGTTTGATTAGAAGACGGATTGACATCCCGCTCTTCGTTCTTATCAAGGATTGTGAGTGGTTTATGTTTTTTCAAATCTGATATACATTATACCCTTGTTTGTGGATTTGAGATTGATTTGAAGTTTATTGAAGGTTTTCGAAGGTTTTCATCTTTCATTCTTCTTAATCTTGAATTTGATATCATAATGACTGTTGTTGGCTAAAACCCTTTAGCAATTCTAAGGTGAAGGGTTGATAGTTGTGGCTTAGATGTTGATAGATCGATCGTAGACAGATTGGACCCTGAGAGTTAGAGAGATTCGCCGACGAACCAAAATCACGGTCTGTTCTTGAGGTTCCACGGCCGTGGAACTCAAGATCCACCCGTAATTTACATCAGTTTACGAACCTTGCTTTTACTTTAATCCAAAGTTAAAGATTTGCTTTAACTTAGTCTTGGCTTGCCTTTTCTAGGTAGTAGTGAATCCTCAACAACCTCTACTTCGATTTCGAGTGTCACAACTTTAATCGGTTTAGTTAGTCTTGATCCTTGGGTTACAAGTTTGGGTATTTGATATTAATTCTTGTCTCTAGATCCTTTCTATACTGAAGCCTCAACAACCTTTATAGAGAGTGCCTTTAGATAAGTCATATAAAGCCTTGGAACTTCACCGTACATTGCCTTACCTTAGTATACCTTTGCAACTCCTAATTTTGTCCTTAGTTCTTTAGTATATCACGAATCGATTGCCACAATTAGATACCTGGATCTTTAGGGTTGTTATTTTCCCAATATATTTGCAAAGCTCATACATTTACTTGCTTGACGATTTATAACTGGATTTAACCCCCCAAATCCCTGTGTTCGATACTCTGGAATTCTTGCTTAACTACGTCGATCTGTACACTGCGGGTTCGCTTGCTTGATTCTAGTTTTATAAATTTAAAGCTTATTTGCACGCACGCTAAGTGGCGAACATCGATCACAGGGACTTAGGTGAAACAAAGCACAGAATCAGGTTGTCAAATATTGCAATTAACTAAAAGCAATTAAAGTAATCAAAGATGATTTAAAGTCAAGTAAGGGGAAATGTGGATTCTAGGGATTAAAGCATCTAGTTGTGGTTCCGACTCAAGATCTCAAAGGATAACACGGACAAAACTGAAGTTTGCAAAGGGAAGTGTTTCTAAGGTGAGAATAGATCACCGGGTAAGTCTCACTACTCACTATCCCAAACCAAAGCTCCTATTACCGGGTAAGACTCAAGGTACTAAGGATAAACTTTTATTACCTACACTCATGATATTAGGTAAATAAACAAAGGAATCACCAGGTAAGTCTCATCCTAGGCTTGCATTGAATCAGGAAAGGTGTAAAAAGAATAGGGTTTGGCAAACAAGAACTCTTAACTCAGAATAGGTTCAGGAAAAGGTTCACCTCGTTCAGTCAGATTCCACCCCGGCCGAGATGTTCAACGACTGAGCGAGGAGTTCTAGGGTTAAGGTTAAAGACTCGAGCTTTCAGGGTCCTGCTGGGATTAAGATCATTCTATCATCGTCTTTCCCACAACTTTCAGCCAATCACCCTAGAATCGCATAAGAAAGTTAGCCAACAATCATCATGATAACAATAATCAAATTTATGGAAAAGGAATCAATATTCAAACAGGAAAACCTTAAGAAAAAGGTCTCAATAACTAAATCAAATAACAAACAAACAAGCGTTCCTCAATCACAAGTCAGCAAAGACAATAAACCAAAAGACAATCTAAGAAAGTCTTACAAACTCCTTCAAAAACGCAACTCCAACTATGATTCCTTCCTTCCTTGAACTTCAATCCTTCAATACTTCCTTCAATTCTTCCTTCAAAACCTCCAGAAAATCTCTCAATTGCTGGATGCTCCAAGTATGGTTGAACTTGTGGAAAATCCAACCCTTTATATAGGAGAGTTATCTTTCAAAGATAAATAACTTAAAAAGATAATTTCCTATAAAATATATCTCTCTCTCAAAATAAATCATCCAGAAATAATATCTTCCTTCCAGAAATCCAGCAAAAAATATAAGATATCTTCTTTCCAAAAATAAAAGATCTCAGCCAAAATTAAAGATCTCTCCGGCGACAGGGTGTTCGCTTCGGTCGGGACGCTCCTCAAGATCACCTCGGTCGAGGTGACACTGTAGCTGACCGAGGTGAATCTCAACTGAATGTAAAATCGCTCGAATCTGGTCCAAAGTAAATCTTCTTAATCATTTTCATGCTTCCTAAGGTCTTCCTTAAGCTCCAAAATGTAGCTCCAATGAGTCCTTAGCTTCCTTAGTTCCATTTCGATGCAAAACGTGTCATTTTACCTACAATTACAACGAAACTAGGTGTAGAACTCGATTCCGGCAAAGGTAGACAAAACAACGATACAATCACATAATATAAATCCATACATGCAGATTATTGAAGATAAAACGTCTAAACCAGCCCCTAAATATAGACTATAATACATGCTATCAGTAGGGCCAGCAGAAATTGATTCTTCAAACAACTAAATTCTTGAGTTGCAAAATTGTCGGGCATCCAACTTCAGGGCCATATTTAGGTATGCAAGACTTCCTTTTTGGCTAAAGTTTTTATATGATGTATTTGGCATATTGTAGTAGAACATATCAAAATTTGAGAACAGTTTAACGAGTGGTTTAGGAGTTACGATTTTTCAAAGTTGGATCCTTAAGTAGTTTATCAGTGTTGTTGAAATATTCCAAGTGTTGGAGAAAACGTGTGTTGAAGCAGTTTTTGGATCTGTATATGAATGGGTTAGATCTATCTAAGGGACATGAAATTTTGATAGCGTATAGAGGGAGATGCATACAGTGATGTATTAAAACTTGTGGTCTATCCAGCGGTCGGATCTAGACTTATAAGGTCCCAAAGGAGGCTAGTTGTGCAGTTTAGTAAAATGTAGAATTTTTGTTGAGTCAACTTCGAGTTTTTGTGTAGGATTAGTTATTCTTCCTTTCTCAATTTTGTTTCTTCTAATGAGTAGATTGCATTGCATATAAGGGTTAGATATTTTATTTGGGATTTTTGGATTTTTAGATTTTTGGAATTTTGTATTATTATCTTAAGAGAGGTCAAAGTACGATGTTAGATAGTTTTTCCATAAAAGCTAGAGGTTGGAAAATACTTCGAACTTAGCTAGATCTTTCTTTTGGGTTTTAGATTATAGTTTTGGGTCCCATATGATAGTTTGGAAGTATTCTAGGAATATTTCGAGGGATGTGAGACCCAAGGGTAAAATAGTCATTTGTGAGCGTAAATTGGTAATTTCTCTTATGATCGATTTGAGTATCTTAGAAGTTGAAGACTTCTAAGAAAGTGGGATACATTATTGATCCACTTGTCTTTTATATCAGGCGGTTGAGTTTCTACGGTTACAGACCGAGTTGAGATTTTGAGAGTTGAGATTGGATTCAGGTATGTCCTTTGGGCTTACTTAGCTAGCTTCTAAATGTTGGTATGAGTGATGATAGTGGTGATTGATTATATGTTTATAAGTATGTTATTACCTTAAGTATAATCGACCCTGAATTGGCCCAAGAATAACGGGCGGTGACATTCTGCCTAGTAGCCCCAAGGCGATTGGGAGGATCTTTTGGGACTAGACTATACATGGTTTACGGGGACGCTACCAAACCACTCCATATGATATATGGTGAGGTATGCCAAACCTCGCCAACTAGATAAAAAAACGGAGGCGAGAATCTTCGACTTCTCGTGCCACAACCTTAAGATGTATTGAAGTGAATCACCTAAATTACCAGATGATAACCGGCTTTGTGTGTCAGCATGATGGTTGTTATCTTCTTGTCTTATATGTGTTTGTGCTATTATTTTCTCTACTTCTATTTGGATAGTTAGCTAATTGTTGTTTATATTGTGGTTTAGACGTGCTACATGTTAGAGGTGATGTTGAGTGATCCGGAAGGTAGTGGTCACCCGGGTTTCCGTGCTCCATAGGATGGGTTGGAGTCTTTACTTTATGTTGATATTTCTGTCTATGTTGTTCTTAGAAACTTTAGTTCTAAGATATTATTATTGTTGGTTGTTGGTCTTTGGTCACATTCATGACATTACAAAACTTTTTTTATGATATTCGGTTTTCCTTATTTGTGCCTTGTTGTAGGATCTAGAAGTTGTTGTCAAACTAAGGTCGGGACCCATTGTGAGGTCCTAACCAGTAATTCCCCGAGTTTTGAGAATTTGAGGTGTTACATTCCGTATATCATGATCTTACTGTAGGACGAGTAATGTTTAAGTATGGGGTATTTTGATAAGTCCAAAATATACAGTCTTTTAAGTCATCAAATTCATGCATTTCACTCGTCATTTGTTTTGGTTTGTGTTTATAGAGAGCTTAAATCCTTCCTATTGCATATTGTGGTGTCTACTTTGATTTATTTCAGATTTCAGGCATTCGAGGCCAAAAATGAGAAAAATGATGAAAGAATGCATGAGTTCAGATTTCAATCCTCCATGAGGTCAAGGACATCGAGAAAGACTCTTATAATGACTGAGGATCGAAGTTTCATGGTAGATTTATGTTGAAGAATGAATAATCAAAGAACCTTGTGAAGATCATTGACGTTGGATACTATATTATGACGACCTAAGATTCTCATTTTTAACCATCTTCCTTATGTATTTGGAAAATTGTGTCAACTCTAAAGTTTTTAGATCTTTGAAATAGATTCGAAAGTAGTACTCATGGGTCTAGTGGTTCCAATTAGAGCTGCGAGAAAATCTATTTTATTAAATAGTAAAAAAAAAGTTGTTAGAAGACAAATGGAACCTATGTACAAATACATTAATGACTTATGTGTTATTATATGTCCTACATGTTGTATATTATTTACACATGAACCGTATTTCCCCTTGAAAACCATTATTCTCCCCCGCGACGTCGAAATCATATTTTCTCCTATTTTATCCTATGTGGGTTGGGCTTCTTATTTCCGCCTTAGGGTTTGTTGTAAATATTATAAATAGACCTTTCTAGGTCAATTTAAAGGTATCACACTGTTGAGCGGTTGATCAAGGTTCCAAGTTTGCGTCGCGACACAATAGAGCTAAATTTCCCTTTCCTTTGTTTTGTAAGTATGTTTTAGCTTTGATATTTATGAAAGTTTTTTCTTTTATTATGTCTGACTTATTATTTTTTATCTAAGGATTGAATGATCCATATAATTGTTTGATTTATTATTACATGTATGTATGTCAATTGAGATTGTAATATTGCTTCTTTTCAATGTACTTCAATCCTACCTTTCATTTATCTTCAAAAGAAGTGGTTTTCATAACTAGTTAAGATAAAACAATTGAAGAGCCACAAGCGAATGACGTTTCATTGGATTTATTGAAAAGAACTTGGTTTTGAGAGTACCGGTGTATTATTACTTCGAGGATTTCTAACTATCGTAGAAAGTTATGGTCTTTGTACATATTTCTAACTGAAGAGCCAAAAACGAAGGTTGTTCTTGGTATTTTCTGGATTTTTAAGTTTTTAATGGGTTTTCCTATACTTGCCAAACCACTAGATTGAGAGTTGTACGAGTTGGGAAGTACGGTCTTTGTTTGTCTATGACAAATGATATTTTAGATGGTTACCTACAATGTTCATATATCAATGTCCATAAGTTTCTTATATATAATCTTACTTCAATTCATCATAGTGGGGATTCTTGTTTCCTTAGATCACTTCCCTCTTTATACTTATCAACTCCGATCTTTGCTTCCTTTTTCCTTTCTTGAAAACCAACAAAAATGTTTTCCTCTCCCTTTCTCTTTATCTTATCCCTTTACTTAGCATTATTTCTATCATTTATATCCAAACAGTAGCGGTCCCCATGATTCGATGCCCAATATACTACATTTGATCCCGTAATACTTGCGGGTGAGGTTGTTGTTAACTATTCGGTTAAAACTTCTATGATCAGGTCTATTGTTCCTTTAGCCCTTATACATACTAATGTGTGTGCTGCTATGAGTACATAAGCTATAAATGGCTATCGATACTTCATTACATTTATTGGAAAATTTAGTAAATATGGGTATATTTACGTAATAAAGCATAAATCGGAAACATTTGAGTCATGAATTTGATTGTCACTTGAGAGCTTGCAGAATTGTTACACAACTCACTCTGCCAGGTTTGCCACAAATGAATGGTTCTTTGAACGGAGAACCAAGACTCTATTAGACACAATCCGCTCAATGATGAGTTTTCTTGATCTTCCTACATTTTTTTGGGGATACACCCTCACTACTGCCTCATTCACACTAAATAGAACCGCATTCTACTCAATTGATTAGAAACCATATTATCTATGGTGTGGAAATGCTTCAGTCTTATCTTTTTTAAGAGTTTGGGTTGCTAAACTTATCTAAAATGTTTACTATTAGATAAGTTAGCACCCAAATCACACAAGTGTTATTTTGTAGGTTATTTCAAAGAATCAAGGCGATATTATTTCTATTATCCCGTTGAGAAAAAATGTGTTTGTTGTTCGGAATAGTATCTTTTGAAAAAAGATTCTTTTTGAAGAAAACAAGTGAGAGAAATGTTCAGTTTAATGAGATTCAAGTTGAGCAACAAACTCAACAAGAAGAGGAGATACATGATGTCAATGAGGAACTTGACTATACTGATGTCACATCCCAAAGGGTAGGACCTCAACATCATGACATTTCTCAACTAGATGAGAATCCAGTGGAACCACATGAAGATGTGGAAATTTACAAAACTGATTTAGTAGGGTAAGAAAACAACCTGCACATTTAAATACTATGTGTTGGCTATTGAGATCGACGTTCTACTTTTAGAGAACAGCGAACATGAAACCTACAA
Source organism: Fagopyrum homotropicum (assembly GCA_033239125.1). NCBI lineage: Eukaryota > Viridiplantae > Streptophyta > Magnoliopsida > Caryophyllales > Polygonaceae > Fagopyrum > Fagopyrum homotropicum. Next base: position 39,923,381 of record BSWB01000005.1, on the reverse strand, counting down.
ATAAGCTATGGAGATTAATAACTCCGATAAATGGTGATAACATGTTTTAATGCTATGTTTTTAGATGTGTTTTTGTGTGCTTTTACCTTTGTTTTGCATGGTTATGGCATTCACATATTAGTTAAGCTTTAAATGTCAAAAGAATGTCTACTCCCTTTGTTTTGTGTCTTTAAAGATACATTAAACATCAAATGGAGCTTAAATGAAGACATTCAATCTCTAAACATGTTCTAATGATAAATCGTCAACTCATCATCAATTTCAAGGAGCAATGGAAATAGAAAAGGAAAAAAGGATACTTACATGAAGGCAATGAAGCTAAGGAAACCCCAAGGCTAGATCATTGCGTGAAGCCAAACACGGGGTAAGAGGAAGGCTTTCACTCAAGCAAAGAAGCATTCAAAGTGAAATTGTAAACTAAGGTTGTAACAGCCCAAATCTCATACTCGGGGTTGAAAACCCCACCTTGATTATATATTTGTATAGGTGATGATGGAAGACTTAAAACAAATAAAGTGGTTTTTATACTAACAAAATATCGATTGTAATTCTAGTTGCTTGGTATGTTTTGGTGTTTGTCTAGAATGTATGGAAGCCTTGGAAAGCATTTCAAGGGACAGACGGAGGCCTTGAAATCGGATACAAAGGACATACGGAGAGTTTGAAGAAGTTCAACATGGAGGCTTGAAAGCCATTTCAAGGGATCAAAAGCCACAACCTTGAAGTCAATTTCAAAGGACAAAGTGGCTAGAAAGAATTCAAATCTCTAAACAACCAAATCAAAGAAGATCTTCCCAGAAGATACACTCAAAGAAGATTTTAACGACCAAGTAGATTCGATTCAGTATAGGATCTCGCAATGATCCTCAACCAAAAGCGCAAGATCTCTTCTTAACGGATTTCGGATATCTTCACAACAAGATCTGAAGATCTCAATCAAAATATAAAGACCTTCAATAAGTGTGAGAAGATTACGGACAAGAAGGATCAACGTGCTTTAAGGAGATGAAGACGATAGAAGATTTAAAACGGCTATCTCATCTCAACTAAGAAGCGTTTTCCATGGAGAAGAACAACCATCTACAACGGTTATTTTTCCAACGGCTAGAAGACTTCTCCATCAAAGACTATAAATGAAGATGTCGATTGAAGAAGAAAAAAACAAGCTTACACGGAAACATTCAAAGTCTTCAAGCGATCCAAAGCATCTTCATTCGATCAAACAAGTTTTTCTTTCTCTCTTTTTACAAAAGCTTTATCCCCTAGAGAGAGATAAAACTCGAGAGCTCCATTGGCATATCTAAAGAGTGTTATACTAGAGTGTGTGTTATTCTGCGAAGTAACTAGGCTATTATAGCAAGGTGAAGAGTTGGAGCTAGATCGTAGCATTGGCTATAGTGACAGAAGAAGGGGATTTCTTCTAGTTTGTATCTAGGACTCTTTGAAGCTGATAATAGATAGTTAGATCTCACGGATCTGGGACGGAGAGTAGGCTATTTAGAGCCGAACTTCATAAACATATCCTCGTGTCGATCTTTTCAATTCTGCAACATATCTCCTTTATTGTGACTATCTTTGTTTTGCAAGTTTACAAAGTCAAGGCCCTTGAAATCAGTTTCAAAGCCCTTGAAATCAAAGTGTATCACAAAGAGCTCAAATCGACATCAAGCCCTTTGAAATCAGTTTCAAAGCCTTGAGATAGGTTTTTGCGAAAACTTCTCATACTCTATTCAACCCCCCTTCTAGAGTATCTTTATCCTTTTTATTCATCTAATGGTTCTTTAGGGGTGTTCCGGGTTAGAATCTCACATTGGGTTCCAACCCTATTATGACAACAAGTTCACCAGACCTTACAACAAGGCACAAATGTAAAAATATCAAAACTTAATAAATAACATGCAATGTCATGATCAAACAAAGGACTCACAGCCGGGTAGAAAGTCGTACAATAAATTGTTAAAGTCAACTACTGATATGAAATATCAATTAACAAACACCCGTCCCATATCGTATGGGAACCCCGGATGACCATTCCATCCGGATCACTCGGCAACTACCCTATCATGCAAAGCATCTACAACACCGGATAAACCGTTAGCTAACAACTTACATATTGGAAAAATAATAAGAGCACAAACACACACAATGTGGAAATTAAACACATAGCATGCTCACACGGAAACCGGTTATTATCTCTAATAAGTCATACACTTCTAGTTCCAATTAATACTTGTGGCACTAGAAGTTTAAGAATCTCGCATCCGTTCCCGTGTACCAATATGAGTCGCGAAGAACCTCTCAGTCTCCCTCAAGAGTTGGGTAGATGATGTCACCGCCCGTCATACTTGGGTCAATAATACATAAGTTGTCCTAATACGGTTATCATAAATAAACATACAATAACACACACAACTCATGCCACTCAATCAATATACATATGCAGCAAAGTAAGCCCAAATGACTTACCTATAATAGGGTAAGTCCAATTAATCACAATCCAGATCCGCAATATACTCACAACCGTCTGATATAAACTAAGGGAATAACATCAATGATCCATCCACAAACCCGAAAACTACATCGTATTAGTTTTTCTATACTTAACATAGCGTCGTCATCAACCTAGAACCTTATCTCTTCATAATTAGAACATCTAACCCACTACATGGGATTTACTCTAATTCCTCTAGGTTCCATCCTAACGTGCTACTAACTTCGATCAAACGTAGACAACGAAATAGGATCGCATACCAACAATCGGTATCCTCTGCAGAGGTAAAGCGACCACTGGAACAAGGAGGTGTGGTCGCAGAAGAAAAGAGTCAATGCGACCGTGGTGACAATTAGCGACCGTGTTGATATAGATTAGGCGCGACCACAATAGAGTACAAACGCGGCCGTGGGAAAAGTTCAAAATGTTGGTCGTTACGTCGGTCGTCGTGCAAGAAGAGCTCGTAATCATTTGGTTGTGGTTCCTTCTCTTGGTCGTCCACTCTTATTTTGTAGACCTCCACAAGACTCCTTGATTTAGCGATCGACACACATAGCACAAGGAGAAGGAAGAAGAATCAACAGAACCTTGATTGAGGATAAAGAAGTGAGGAAGAAGGAGAAGGGAGGGAATTTGCTTACCGTTTGTCTAGAGAACTTGCAAAGACGGTTCTTTGTCTCCTTGGATTACAACCACGTGAAGAAGATTGAAAGCCGAAGCACCGCTTGTTGGGAAGCTATGTGAGAGAGAGATCGAAAGGAAGAGAGGAAGAGAAAAGAGGGAGATGGAAAAATACGTGAGAAGAAGAAAAGAGATGTTGTTAGGGTTTAGGATAGGTTTAGAAAGAAAACTGCATCGGAGAAGGAAAGATCGATCTAAGAAAGGAAAAAGATAAACGACGGTTACAAAAAATCGGGCAGGATCTTCTTCTTCATCGCACCCGCGGGAGATAGAAGACACGACCGTGGTGACGCAACTGCATACGTGATCGTTGGTAGGGACACAAGCGTGACTGCGCCTCGCGGTTGCGGCGACTCGAGTAACAAGTTAGGAATTGAAATTTCGAGTGTTACATCCGATCCCCCTAAAAACAAGTTTTATCCCAAAACTTAGATAAGCGCCGATCTTCTCAATTTCACACACCGAGGTATTTCAACAAGTTCCCAAGAAGGCATCATCCTTCTAAAGCTACACACTTACTCTACTCAATCCCACACATCACAATCAATCAGGATCATAACATCACATTCACGTAGGGAAAACAAACAAACAAGCAAACACATAAACCACGACAAAAACAAAACCGAGAACTAACTCGTCGGTCCTACATCTGCAGCTATCTCAGCATAGAACTGTAGATAGTTCCTTTTGATACTATCATTTGTCTCCCATGTAGCCTCATAGGCTCCTCGTCTAGACCACTGGACCCGCATCATCGGTATGTCCTTAATTTTCAAGTGTCTCGTGTTCCTCTCTAGAACAACTACCGGATGCCCTACAAAGGTGTGGTCCGGTTCAACCACCAAATCCTCGTAACTGATGACGTGTCTAGGGTGTGGTATATACTCCCGTAGTTAAGGCACGTGGAAGATTGGGTAGACCCCCTCCAGTCTCGGTGGCAAGGCTAGTCGGTATGGAACCTCTCCGACACTCTCCAAGATCTCAAAAGGTTTGACATATCGGGGACTCAAATTCCCCTTAATGCCGAAACCCCTAATGCCTCATGTCGGTGATACTCTCAACTAAACCTGAGCGCCCACTCTAAACTCTAGAGGATGGCGTCTCTTGTCGGCGTAAGACTTTTGACGACTTTGCGCTGCCCACATACGCTCTCGGATCAGAGCTGCTCGGGTTATGTCGTCCTATATATGCTCAAGAGCTACTTCTCCTGCAATACTCGGCTCATACCAACACAAAGGTGTACGACATCTCCGCCCATACAACACCTCACAAGGAGCCATCCTAATCGATGCATGTTAGCTGTTATTATACGAAAGCTCAGCCAAGGGAAGGTGATTTGGTCATACCTGTCCCCAATCCAGCACACAATCTCTCAACATATCCTCCAAGGTATGGATAGTCCTCTATGACTAACCGTCTGTCTAAGGATGATACGTTGTCGTAAAATGGAGGCTCGTCCCTAAGGTTGCATGCACCTGCTGCCAAAACCTCGAGGTAAACCGTCCATCTTTGTCAAATACGATGGTCATCGGTACCCATGGAGTCTCACTATCTTCCTAGTGAACTCCTCAGATAGCCGACTTATCGGCCATGTTTCCTTAATAGGAATAAAACATGCGGTCTTCGTCAATCGATCTACTATAACCCAAATAGCATTAAAACTTCGACTCGGTCTCAAACCAATGACAAAATCCATGGAGATGTCCCCCCACATCCACTGTGACACTAGTAGTGGGTGGATCTCTCCTCCTGATCTTCGATACTTAATCTTGACTTGTTCACATGTCACAACCAAGTGACGTATCTAGCCACGTCGGCCTCCAGTCCGCCATGCCAAAACGAACGTCTCACGTCTTGATACATCTTACTATCACTTGGGTATATTGAGTAAGGTGTAGTGTGAGCCTCACTTATGATCCTCTACCTTAGTTCTCTATCAGACGGTACACATATACGCTCCTGGCATCACATCACTACATCGACACCTATAGTAAGTTGTGGTGCCTCACCTCGAGACATCATGTCTCGGATCCTGAACAATGTCGGACAACTCTCCTTCTTTTGTCGGATCTCCCCCAACAGATCAGGCAACAACTTTAAGGTGGACAAGTGGTTGCCCGTGTCTGAAAACTGAATGTTCAACTCTAGCCAAGCTAGATCTCTTTGCAACTGAGGTTGTGTTATCAGACGAACTATCACCTTCTCTCAAGGCGTCTTCCTACTAAGGGCATTGGCGACTACATTTGCCTTCCCAGGATGGTACAAGATCTCCATATCAAAGTCCTTGATCAGCTCCAGCCATCTCCTTTAGAGGTTATTCAACTCCAGTTGAGTGAATATATACTTCAAACTCTTATGGTCTGTGAAGATCTGGCACGTCGCCCCGTAAACATAGTGACGCTAGATCTTAAGGGTTTAGCTTGCTGCATCAACATACATCTCAAGCCCAACTTAGATGCATCACTGTATAACACAAAATCCTCAAGCCCTCTAGGTGTGCTAGAACCGGAGCGGAAGTCAGTATCCTCTTCAGCTCCTTGAAACTCTACTGGCACGACTCGGACCATACGAATCGGATAGTCTTACTTAATAGGCAAGTACGTGGTCGGGCAATCATTGAAAACCCTTCCACAAACCGGTTAAAAGCCCGCAAAACCTAGAAAGTTGCGTACCTCCTTAACATTTCTCGGAGGTAGCCATGAAGATACCGACTCGATCTTCGCTGGATCAACCTGGATCCCCTCAACAGTAACTATGTGACCAAGGAAGACCACCTCAGGCATCCAAAACTCACACTTAGAGAATTTAGCGTACAACTCTCTATCTTGTAGTACCCGTAATACAGTCCTCAGGTGTCATGCATGCTTCTAGAGTACATTAGGATGTCATCTATGAAAATCACCACAAACTGATCTAGGAAGTCGATGAAGATGCCGTTCATCAACTCCATGAACATTGCGGGCACATTCGTAAACCCAAATGGCATCACTACAGACTTGTAGTGGCCATACCTGGTCGAAAATACCGTCTTCGGCACGTCCTGCTCTCTCACCCTCAGTTGGTCATATCCTGACCTCAAGTCAATCCGGGAGAACATTGTCGCTCCATGTAGATGGTCTAGTAAGCCATCAATGCGGGGTAATGGGTACTTGTTCTTGATGGTCATCTTGTTCAACTCTCTATAGTCGATGTTTAACCTCATCGACCCGTCCTTTTTCCTCACAAAAAGTACCGTTCCGCCCCATGGAGAAACACTAGGGCGAATAAAGCCCTTCCCTGCCAAATCTTCTAATTGCTTCTTCAACTCCAGCAACTTGATAGGCGTGCGGTAAGGTGCCTTCGAGGTCGGCCTCGTATCAGGCTTTAACTCGATACTGAGTTCTACACTCTTCTGTGGCGGCAAACCTGGTGGCTCACTGAATATGTCCGTGAACTCGCTCACTACTAGAATCTCCTCTAAGGTCGAACTCTTACTCTTCTTCATTGCGTAACACCAGAAGGCCTCACAACCCTGCCAAATCAGTCTCGCTACATGGATTGCACAAATGATTGTACTGGTCTTTCCGAGGTCCCAACCTCGGAATATCTCCATGACCTGCCTCAGTAGTGACCGTCACGGTCCTCCTACTGATATCTAGGACTACACCATGTCGTTCCATCCAGTCCATCTCTATAATAACTTCCTCGTGTACAAAGTACATGACGAAAAAGTTCACTAAACAATCACAATTTCCCAAATGTATGGGACAATCGTGAATCTCCCAAGTACCTCTAACCTTACCCCCATCGGGTAACCCTAATAAAAAGTGTTCCCTCTATTGTATTTAAGGACAACCTCTTTACACATGCATCCAAAATAAATGAATGTGTAGTACCCATATCAAATAACACCCTAAAAAGTAAGACATTAGTCTAAGTGGTATATGTAGTCGCCGGTGCAGCCGGATCATTAGTGTTCCTCAGCTTGAACACTCGTGCCTAAGCCCATCTCGTATATATCGTACCTCCACCATGTCTTCTACCTCGACATGATCCCTGAGCGGAACCCTACGGAAGAGGATGCCTTGAAGCTCTGTGTTGTTGTTGCTTGATAGGCGGTTTATGCTACTAACTTCTTAATCCAGAAGAAGAAGACTAAAAGAAGCTAAAAGAGAAGTTAGAAGCACTTGGGAGTTGAAGAGCATTCACGAAGACAAGCTTCTGTTGCCACACCGCCCCCGCGGAGTAGTGTCACCGCCCTTGCGGGTAACACTACACTTCGGAAGGTAGCATGCGCCTTTGCCAGCGCCCGGAACAAAGACTGTCACCACCCCTGTGCCACTCCTGGGCGCCCCTGCGGTGACTTACCTTGAAGAAACGAAGCCGCACCCCTGTGCCTCTGTGTTCGCTCCAAATGGTGTGTGCAAGCTTTAAATTTATAACCCTAGACTTAAGCTTAAAACAAGGATGCGAACCCGCAGTGTACGGGTCAATCGTAGTAAAAAGCAAGAAATTCCAGGGGTCGATCACAGGGACTCGGTGAAACAAAGTCAATAACGGTAAGCTTCGTGAGGACTAACCACAAAGAGCAATTAACACAATCAAAGATGAATAAGAAGTCAAATAAGCAAACATGCAATTCTAGGGATTAAAGCATCTAGTTGTGGTTCCAACTCAAGATCTAAAGATAAGCGGACAAAGCTGAGATTTTTGCAAGGGGAAGGTGTTACTAAAGTGGAGTAGATCACCGGGTAAGTCTCACTACTCACTAATCCAAAACCGTAACTCCTATTACCGGGTAAGTCTCAAGGAATTAAGATAAAGAACTATTACCTCGAACTAACACACCATCTAAGGGAATAGAATCAACCTTTACCGGGTAAGTCTCAGGCTAACTCACAAAGATGGGATGGAAGCACACTCAAACCCCAATAAAGGATAAACCTTTATTACCTACACTTATGATCGTTGGTACACAAACTAAGAAATTACCGGGTAAGTCTCATCCTAAGCTTGCTTTGAACCAGGAAAGGTATAATAAGAATAGGATTTGGCAAACTCTAACACTTAACTCTCAGTTTAGGATCAGATAAGTCACCTCGGTCAGCCAGATTCCACCCCGGCCAAGATGTTCATCGACTGAGCGAGATGCTTAGGGTTAAGGTTAAAGACTCGAACTTTCAGGATCCTACTGGAATCTAAGATTATTCTATCATTGTTTTTCCCACAACCTTCAGCCAATCACCCTAGAATCACACAAGGAAATTAGCCACTCATCATCATTATGAAAGTATTAAATATATGGGAAGAAGGTGAATATTTGAACAAGAAGAATTTAATGAAAAAGACTTCAATAACTGAATCAAATATGACAACAAAGCGTTCCTTGGATAACAATCCAACAAGACAAGACAACAAGGAAGGGGAATTGAAGACAATCTTACAAAACCCTTCAAAAGCTATAAAAGCTACAATCTTCAATCTTCCTTCAACCTTCAAAAAGGTTCTTTAAAACTCCCAACTGGAGTATGGTTGCGGCGATGTATGCTAAATAAGAGGGAGTGATAGCGGATTTTTCGGTGTAAGCGGCCTCCTTGATTTGTGGAAATCCAACCCTTTTTATAGGAAAATAACCCTCCAAAGATAAAATATCTTAGAAAGATCTTTTCCCATAAAAATAGGTAAAATATAAGATCTTCTTCCTTCCAGGAGCCAAACCCAAAAATATAAGATCACCTTCCAAAGATAAAAGATCTCAGCCAAGAATAAAATATTCTTGCCGCGTCCTAGGTGTTCGCCTCGGTCGAGTCGGCGTCTCTGGATCACCTCGGTCGAGATGAATCTCTGGTAAACCGAGGTGAGTCATAACTGAATGTGAAATCTCTCAAAACTGGTCCAAAGTGAATCTTTAATCCATGGCTATGCTTCCTGGATGGTTCCTTATGCTCCTCAATGTAGCTCCAAATGACTTATGACTCCTTTTGATCCTTTTTGCTGCAAAACGTACCATTTTACCTGCAATTACAGCAAAACTAGGTGTAGACCTCGATTCCCGCAAAGGTAGATGAAATGGTAGTATAATCACATATTATACATGCTAACATGCAGATTATTGAAGATAAAACGTCCAAACAAACCTCAAAATATAGACTATAATTCATGCTATCACTCTGCCTGCGGACCAACGTGCGGAGCTGTGAAGCCAAAGAGCCAGTGTCACCGCCCCTGCGGTGACATTGGGCCGCCCCTGCGGCTCGACATCAGAACAGACAGAAAGATGAAGAGTCAGAATTTTGAAGAACATTAAAGATCCGCCCCTATGGAATTGCCAGGCCGCCCCTGCAGTCATGAAGAACACCAAGCGTTTTGGCCTAAACCACCCCTGCGGCCCTCAAGCCCGCCCCTACGGTTTAGCGTCAAATACTTTACTCTGGTTGTTTGCACCATCTTTATGGCATTAAAGGTGGCTTTTTAGGCCAGCCACTTACTCCCATTTAGTGCCAATTCTAGTATAAATAGGTCCATGGCTGATTGCTAGAATCATCCACCATTTATCCATATTATTCTCTCTTTTCCCTTACTTCCTTTGTGTAATGAGCTTCTAGTTTCCTTGCTACATTGGGTTGTTTTGAAGTTGTATTGTTGCTTTGGTTGTAAGTCCTTCTTAATATAAGTATTATTTAGTATATGTTTTGTATTCCTTGTGCTTTACTTATCAAATTGCATGTTTCTTACCACTTAGCTTGATCACCTTAGTGTTTAATTGCATGCAAAGAACTAGGATTAATAGATTCCGGATTTGGGTCTTTAATCTAGTAGAAAACCTTTAGGTAAAAGTTGGTTGTGATCACTTAAATGAAAAGAAATACAAATATAAAGAAAAGTCTAATGGTTTTATTCATATCTTTATATCTCTTTGTCTTTATTTGAAAGCTAACTTGTGACTTGTTCTTGTAGGTTTACAGAACATTAACTTGTTAAGTTGTGTTGATGCCGGTTGGCTCAACACACACACACATATATATATATATATATATATATATATATATATATATGATCAAGACGAGAACATTGCTAAAATACTTATACAAGGAACCAACCAAAGTAGCATTGCATGCTAAGATTCAACCTAGTGTAGTTCATCTCTCATCAATCTATTCACCTCTTTATTTGCTTTCTTATGCTTTTGTTTTGTTACATTTCAATCCAAAATTCCCCCCTTTACTTGGTTACATTATCAATAAATGAATCTAATCGAAACATCAACTTAACTCTCTTGGGTTCGACCCTTACTTACGCTATACATGAACTTGTTAGTGTAACGTTAGGACTTCTACTTTGACCTAAGCTAAAATACAACAACCTAGTTTTTAGCGCTCGTCACTGTCCCTATGCCGGAAATTGTGGTGGTCTCTGCCCACCGCTCTGAACTACTACAAGAGATGACCCTGTTGTGAAGGAGCTTTGCCTTGACTGAAAGAGAAACAGGTCACAAGCGGCCTATTGCACTCTGGCCTGATATGTCTATGAACCCCACAATTATAACACTATTCGACCCCATCTGAAGGCGGAGTTGCATGTGGGTAACTCGGTCGACCATGTGACTGACCTCGTCCATAGCCCGGTGTTCCAGTTCAGCACTAGCATGCCCAGTCCTTTGTCTCTTCTCTGGCCCTCCATACTGAGCAGCCCTCCTCAGACCCGGTCAGTCCCTCTCATATGTTGAAGCTCTGTCCTGATAGTCCATCAGCAAATCGGAGCGGAAACTTGTAAGATAAGCATGGGTACTCTCTCTCAGCCTCTAGAAAAACAAGTATGTATGTTGGTCCACAAGAGGTGCATCTAGACCAAGCATTGCTAACATCTCCTAGAACTTCATAATCGCCTCTGAAATAGGAATGTCCTCAAACTCGGCCTCAATGAAGTCTTGTAGTCTCTCTCTCTTCAATGCGGTAGGACATAACGCTCTCGGATGAGACTCCTCATCTGCTCAAATTTCGTGACCCCGCTACGGACAACCCTCCACCAATATTGTACCTAATCTCTGAAGAGGGTCTGCACTAACTCAACACGTCGATCCTTTGGGCAACGGATCGACTACGGTGTAGTCTCAACGTTCCTTAGTCAATTGTTCGCCTCTAAACGTACGTGCAAATAAGTTTTAAATTTATAAAACTGAAACCAAGCAAGCGAGCCCGTAGTGTACGGATCGGCGTAGATTAGCAAGTATTCCAGAGTATTGAACTCAAGGAATTGGTGAAACAAAATTAGTTTCAAGTAATCGAGCAATGAAATTATAGAAGCTTTGCAAATATTAGGAAAACAGCAACCCTAAAGATCCAAGTATCCAATTATGGCAATCGATTCAAGATATACTATAGATGTAAGGACAGAGTTGAGAATTGCAAAGGTATACTAAAGTAAGGTAATGTACGGCGAAGTTCCAAAACCCTATATGTCTAACCAAAAGACTCCCTCTATAAAGGTTGTTGAGGCTATAGTATAGAAAGGATCTAAAGGTAAGAATTAATCTCAAAGACCCATGCCCAAACCCAAGGAATCAAAGACAAGCCAAAACGGTTAAGGTTGTGACACTGGAACCGAAATAGAGGATGTTGAGTCTCACTACTACCTAAGAAAGGCAAGCCAAGGCTAGGTTAAAGCTAATCTTTAACTTTGGATCAAAGCAAAAGCAAAGTTCGTAAACCAGGGGAAATCACGGCTACATCTTGAGAATCACGGCCGTGGAATCCAAGAACAGCCCGTGATTTAGGGTGTCGATGATATTTCTCACACTCTGAGGGTCCAATCAAATTACGATCTATCTATCATCATCTAAGCCACAACTATCAACCCTTCACCTTAGAACTGCTAAAGGGTTTTAGCCAATAATCATCATTATGATATCAATATTCAAATTAAGAAGAATGAAAGATGAAAACCCTCGAAAACTCAAATAAAACTCAAAGCCAATCTCGAAATCCAAACACAAAGTAATATGTTCATGAATTTAGAAGAATAGGAATAGAAACCCTCACAAAGATCTAGAGAAGTCACAAAGAATGGGATGCCAATCCGTCCTTCGATGAAAACCCTAAAATATCTCGAAAAGAACACAATCTCTCCCAAATACGTCCTTCATGAATCTCCAATCCTTAAGGTCGAAATGAAACCTTAAGGTCGTCTCTAAACTCTAAGCGGAACTCTAAGCAGCAGCTAAGCGAGGATCCTAAAAACTCTCTTCTCAAGCCTTTTTATAGGGCGAGGTAGGATTACGAGAAAGCTCAATGACGTGGCTGACGTGGCAAAATATGACACGTCACAGAATCACCAAAATCACGGTCATGAACAACTTTCCACGACCGTGGTTTAGAGCGTGGTTCTTCAATTACGGTACCATATGATTTCCACGACCGTAATTTAGGCCGTGTAACTCTTTGCAGTGCTCCAAACTCACGTCCACGTTCATGTTGCCAAATCCACGGCCGTGGTTTAGAGCGTGGACTTCAAAATCCTCTTCTACGACCGTAATTCAGGGCGTGGTTCCTCAAATCCTTGGTTTTTGCCTTAGTTTCGTGACATCCTTCATCCATGCTCCTTCTCTAGCCTCTCCAATGCATCTCCTTGCCATCAAGCATGGTCAAACACTCCTTTCCTTCCTTATTTTGCTCCAATCCAAGCTTTATTCACCGAAAAACAAAGCGAAGCTAGTGTAGATCTCTATATCGACAAAGTGGGTGAACTAGCTCACAATTGCTTCAAACTCATATCTAAGAACACTATAAAGAGGGAAAAACAACTAAAACAAGTGCCTAAAATATAGTCATATTTCATGCTAACAAAATACCCCATACTTGTCACTTGCTTGTCCCCAAGCAAGGTTTTTAAAAGCTTAAAACATAAGGTAGAATGAAATATGAATGCAAAAACAAAGCAAAACAATCTTTTTGGTTGATGTGCTTCTAGTCAATAGATCATTCTCAAACCTTGCTTCATTCATCCTTAAAAACGCTCATATCCATAAACCAAAGTAAGCAAAGCAAAGAAACTTCATAAATTGCAAATACTTCAAGACAAACATCATAACCTTCAAGCATTGTCAAAATCAAACATATGAAACTTCAATTTAGATCACCAAGTCAAATAACACTCTTATGATCTCAAGGACTTTTAAATAGGGCCAAGAATGCGGAAAAGGTGGGAAACTTGTAAAGGAATGTGGTGTATGAATCCGGGAAGAATGGACAACACAAACTCTTTTCTTTTTACCATTTGAACTTCCACCAACTTAGAGCTTTGCCTAGACTTTTTGCACATAATTTTTTGACTTTACTTTTGGAGTTATGGACAGCGGTGCACAATAACCGAAGCCTAGGAGATTGGCGTTTCTTAATTTCGAGATGCCTCAAACCCTTGATGCACATACCATAATCCGTTAGGAATATCGCTCAATCCGACTTTGGCAAGACACGAACACCCGGCTATGTGAATGGTGCCGAGTTACTCATCTTCATGATTGACTTCCCCAAACATAGAATTTTCCTACACTTTGAAAACAATTGCTTTCATGGCCCTCCCACATCAAACATGCCAAAATCAACTCTTCCTAAATCCCGGATAGGTAAAGGAGACAAATATTTTTCATTGAGGGGCTAAATGATCAAAGAAAGAAGTAAGAAAATCGAGGTGCCTTAATCATTTCATAAAGAAGTATAAGAACTTATATTGTGATTTCAACCTTTGTTTCTCGAAATGAGTTAGATAAAAGCCTTCACATTATGAAACTTGCAAGAAAGGATAAACAACATACTCAATCTTTTCACAATTCATAATTCAATTTAAGCATACAATTGCCATCAAGAACTCACTCCACAAGTAGTTTTCATCATAGAAATCATCTCTAATCTTAGATGCACAAATATTTTCAACTTTTTCAAATTTTTATGGGTTTTTCAAAGCCTTTTTCATACAATGCAATAATGAAACATGTGATAAATAAAAGAAACATGCAAGTGTTCATAGTCATAAAAAGCAAAGTGAGTAGAGTTATTACAAACGATAGTCACACCCCACCCCATACTTGAAACATACATTGTCCTCAATGTTCAAAAGAAATAAAGAAAAGAAAGAAAAGAAAAAGAAACTCACTGATAACACGATTTATGACTTAGGTTTATGTAATCATTTAGACAGATTCATCACTCATTCATGCATGATTTAGCACAAATTCGCAACGTTTGCACTCAATTCGCATATTTTGTCGAGATAGACGTCTATACGGACTTGTGCGTTGCTTTGTAGGTATTTCGGGGGTCTTTTGGACATTAACCAATACATTTGAGGGCCAAGCCTCATGATGGTACACATCCAAGGCTAAGGAGGAGCATAAATGGAGCAACAAGGGACACAAAGACCACTATTGGTGCAAGCAATGGATCAACTCATGGCTAGACGATCATAGCACCTTTCTGCTGAAGAAAATCGGACCAACAAGCAGCTAAATCGGCCGATTTTCTCTTGTTGGGTCGATTTTTGAGGCTTTGACAGCTTAAGCCACGTGTCCCACGATCTCTTGTCCGTCCTTGCTCTTGGTGGAGAATATAAGTGGTCCTTCAGGTGGTTGCTGAGCATCTCTCCTCCCTCACACTCTCATTCACAGCTCATTGATTTTGGAGGAAGATTGGAGGAGAAGAAAAGCTCTAAAAGATTGAAGGAAGAAGAAGAACACCATTGTAGGAGAATAGTGAGGTTGTGAGTGATTTTTAGTTGCTTTTGTAGTCTTGGATTGAAGAACTTTTGCAAGGATTGTTAGGAACGTTTTGGATCTTCATTTAAGAGTTTGTAAGTCTTGCTACAACTTGGATTTGGCTGAGATTTATTGATTTTGCTTGCTCATCTTTCATTATTCATCTATGAACACCATGAATGCTTGTTTGTCGATTTTGAATCTTGATATGCATATTATTGGCTAGTTTATTGTGATTCTAGAGTGATGGATTGATGGTTATGGCTTGGGTGATGATAGGATGGACTTGTATGTTAGTTTAGGATGATTTGTATGCACGAAACCCATTCCAGGAAGAAAAATCGGGCTGTTCATCATGAAGATCGGCCGATTTATATTAAGATCCACCCGATTTATTCTTCTGTTGCTTTCTAAGTACTGAATCTGTATGATTGGGATGTTAGGTTGTTAAATCCTAGTGTTTATTAAGCGTAATTTAGCTTAGTATCACCTAATGCTACCAATCTAAGTGAGGGAAGAGATCTACCCGATGATTTCCGACCTTAGATACCTAAGATGATGAATGCTAGGTAGTAGTGAGCCTCATAAGCCGCTATTGGATCGAGTGTGCTAGGATTATTGCTTGAGATTCCCCTATTCCGAGACTTACCCGGTAAGGAGAGGGTTACCCTTAAGTAGTATCTAGTTTGTGTAGAATTTCCAACCTTACCTCCTTGAGACTTACCCGGTAATAGGAGTTGGGTGCGGGATTAGTGAAGCATGAGACTTACCCGGTAATTGCTTCCATTAGAGAAACACCCTTTCCCAACACCGCAGCCTTGTCCTTAGAATCTTTAGAACCTTGAGTCCAATGCTATAACCGGAAATCTTGACCTCTAGAATCCTCTTTTTCTATCTTTGATCTCATATCTTGTGTTTGTGTCACTTGTTTGTTTTGCTAGCTTGAGTTGTTAGTTTGTTTTATTACCTTGCTTGATTTGTGATCCTTGCTTGATCACCACAAAAACTCAACCAAAAATATCATCATTTTCATTTCTTTATTTCTTTTTCTTTTCTTAGACTAGATTTGCACTATCTTTGATCATTGAATGACTTGATTTCGCCTCAGTCCTTGTGTTCGACCTCGGAATACTTTCCTTTCTACAAAACGACCCGTACACTGCGGGTTTCGCTAGGTAGTTTAGGATTTTAGTTCGAGTTTATAAATGTAAAGCTTTTTGTGCTATTTCCTAGCGTAACAAGTTTTTGGCGCCGTTGCCGGGACTAGGTCTAGATTGAGTCATTTTGTGATTGTTTCTAGTGTAGATCTTTCTTGTTGCTTTTGATCTCTTTTTGGTTTGTGTCTTTGCTTTTCAGGACATCTATTACTCTTTAGGTGTATGCGAAGATCTCGTGGCAAAGATTTAGCTCCATTCGATCCCGAACCGGAGAAAACCCTTCGATCTAGATCCAAGAACATCCGAAAAGAGAAAGAGATGGCCGGAAGAAACCTCCAAGCTGAGTTGGATGAAGCCTTAGAGCAAATAAGGCTAAGAGATGAGCTCTTGGAGGAAGAAAGGAGACTTGCCAATGAGAGGCAAGAGGAAACTAGGAGGGAGATTGAGGAGATTAGGCAAGCCCTTGTTCAAGGAGAGCTTAATCGCCGACAACCTCCACCTCCTCCACCACCGGTGGTACAACCGCAGCCGGCGGCTAATGTTAGGGTTGTGCCCATTGCCATTGAAGAGCCACAAACCCTAGGGAGACGCATGGATCCGGCACAAAGAGCACACCGTCCGGGTGTGAACTTAGGAGATCCCGCAGCCCACAACTATGAGCTCCGCCCTCAAGTTCTACAAATGATCCGGCATAATCAATTTGGAGGGATGGAAGGAGAGTCTCCTCACCAACATTTGATGAACTACAAGATTTTGATGGAGACTCTTAGACCGCCAAGATTGGAGAGCAACAACCATAAGCTAAGGCCTTTCTCCTTCTCTCTTAAGGACAAAGCCTTGGCTTGGTATCAATCTATTCCACAAGGGCGAGTTGGTACTTGGGAGGAGATGACAACCGAGTTTTTGACTAAGTTCTTCCCACCTTCCAAGACTACCGAATTAAGAGGGAAGATCAATGCCTTCGTGATGAAGGATAGAGAGAGTTTGTTCAAGTCTTGGGAGAGATTTAAAGACCTTCTCCTAGATTGTCCACACCATGGCATACCGAAAATTGAGCTATTGGAGATCTACTTCAAGGGACTTGATGAAGATAGCCAATTCAAGCTTCAATCCCTTTCCGGTGGGACTTTCATGGAGAAGCATGTGGATGATGCTTGGGAGTTTGTGGAGAAGCAAGCTCTAGTAATTGAGAAGTATTCCCATAGGAAGAGTGAAGGGAGAAAGGCGGGAGCATATGAGGTGAGTGAGGTCACCATGAGCAACTTCAAGCTCGACGCCATCAACAACGAGCTAAAATCCTTGAGGGAGTTGTGTGCTACAACCTTGAAGAACCAAGCAACCCCTCAAGTGCTTCCACAAGCCAACCTATCTTCCAAGGAGGAGGATGTGAACTATATGGGAAGGGGCAACTACAACAACTACCAAGGCCCAAGGAACTTCAACAACAACCGGCAATTCAACAATTACCGGCCCAACCATAACCATCCCGGGTTTTCTTACTCTAACCCGGATGGAGCCTTGAACCCTCCCGCTTCTACAAGCACAACTCCACTACCAAAAGCTTCACAAGAACCTCCACCCGGATTTACTCAACCTCCAAGGGATAGAACCGAAATGATGTTTGAGCAATTGCTTGGAAGGTTGAGTGGTCTTGAGAGCACGGTGACTTCTATCTCAAAGGCTCAAAAGGTTTTGGAAGCACAAGTTTTCCAAAAGGCGGGTGAAGCACATAGAGATCCGGGAAAGCTTCCCGGAAGAACCGAAGAAAACCCAAGAGGCCAAGTGTTGGCTATTACAACAAGAAGTGGGTTAAGCATGAAGGATCCTTTGCCCAAGGAGAATGCTAAAGGGAAGCAAGTGGTGAATGAAGAAGAAACTTTGCAAGGAGATGGAGGCAAGAGCAAAGATGTAGAGCCAACCTATGTAGCACCGCCCCCATACAAGCCACCACTACCGTTCCCTCAATCACGAGCAAGAGCTCGCTTGGACAATCATTTTGGTAAGTTCCTTGAACTAATGTCTAAATTGCATATTAACATTCCGTTCATGGATGCTATTTTAGGGATGCCGGCATATGGCAAGTTCTTGAAGGAAATACTCTCCAACAAAAGGAAGTTGGAGGAGTATGGTGAGATAAGGATGACTAAGAGATCATTGGAGTTGATTCAAACGATGAAGGAGGAGATGCCTCCCAAGCTAAGGGATCCGGGATCCTTTTGTGTGCCAATCGGAGTAGGAGAAGTGAAGTATGACGCCCTATGTGATCTTGGGGCAAGTGTAAGCATCATCCCGCTTGCACTTTGCAACAAGGTTGGGCTAGGAGAGCCAAAGCCAGTCAAGATGACCCTTTACATGGCGGACCGCTCAATCACTCATCCGGTTGGGATCTTGGAAGACATCCCGGTGCAATTAGGGAAGTTCTATGTGCCCATAGACTTCGTTGTTTTGGATATCCCGGCGGACTATCCGGTTCCTATCATCTTGGGGAGACCTTTCCTAGCTACTTCCGGATGTCTAGTGGATTGCAAGAATGGGACTCTCTCCTTCAACATTGGAGAAGAGAACATCAAGATCAAGCTGTCTACAATGATGAAAGGGCCAACCCTTGATGAGGATATATTCAACATAGTTGAAGAAGAGGAGTCTAGAGAGGTTGTGAGCTCAATCTTGCTCAAGGATCCACTTGAGAGAGTTCTTAGCTCAAGCTTGATGGAAGAAGGAATTGAGGAGAGTAGCAATGAAGTAATCAAGGCCTTGAATGCATTGGACGAGCTACCAAGTGTTGGGTTTGAAGTGCTAGAAGAAGAGGAAAACTGCCAGAAAAATCGGACTGAAGGGCAAAAATCGGCCGATTTTTGTACTTGTGCTGAAATTTCAGCCATTTTTGCCAAAACAGAAACTCAGATCGACCCACCCTCAGATAAATCGTCCGATTTTTCTTCCTGGACCGATTTTCCTGAGTCTTTTCAGCATCAACCACTTGAGTATGAGCAATCATCAAGGGACTTCAAGGAGGCTTCCATGGCTTTGCAATCATCTCAACCTACATTGTATGGATCGTCTCCAACCGAAAAAGGTCTTCCTCAACTTGATCTTAAACCTCTTCCTTCTCATTTAAAGTATGCTTTCCTTGGTTCAAATTCTACTTATCCGGTGATTGTGAATGCTTCTTTGAATGATGATGAGCTTAATAGATTGTTGAATGAATTGAAACTGCATAGAAAGGCAATAGGATACACCATTGATGATCTTGTTGGCATCAAACCATCTTTGTGCATGCATAGGATAATGATGGAAGATAATCATAAACCCTCTATTGAACATCAAAGAAGATTGAATCCCATAATGAAAGAGGTAGTCAAAAAGGAAATCATTAAGTTGCTAGATGCGGGAATTATCTACCCTATCTCGGATAGTAAGTGGGTTAGTCCCGTTCATGTAGTACCTAAGAAGGGTGGGATGACCGTAGTAACCAATGAGAACAATGAACTAATCCCGACTAGGATGGTTACGGGATGGAGGATGTGTATTGATTATAGAAAGCTTAACATGGCCTCTAGGAAAGATCACTTCCCTCTCCCCTTCATTGACCAAATGCTAGAGAGATTAGCTCAACACTCTCATTTTTGCTACTTAGATGGTTATAGCGGATTCTTCCAAATCCCTATCCACCCCGATGACCAAGAGAAAACAACCTTTACATGTCCATGGGGTACTTTTGCATATAGGAGAATGCCATTTGGGTTGTGTAATGCACCCGCCACCTTCCAAAGGTGCATGATGGCTATTTTTTCGGAATACATTGAAAATATCATGGAAGTGTTCATGGATGATTTCTCTGTTTATGGTTCTTCTTTCGATGATTCCTTGGCTAACTTGTCCTTAGTATTACAAAGATGTGAGGAGACAAATCTTGTCTTAAATTGGGAAAAATGCCACTTCATGGTAAGTGAAGGTATTGTGTTAGGACACTTGGTGTCTAACCGTGGCATTGAGGTTGATAGGGCCAAGATTGAAACGATAGAGAAGTTGCCACCACCTACCTCGGTGAAAGGGGTAAGGAGTTTCTTAGGGCATGCCGGTTTCTACCGGAGGTTTATTCAAGACTTCTCTAAAATTTCTAAGCCCCTTACTAACCTACTAATGAAGGATGTTGAATTTGTTTTCTCCAAAGATTGCCTTGAGGCTTTTTGTAGGTTGAAGAACGCTTTGATCTCCGCACCCATCATGCAACCTCCGGATTGGAGCCTACCGTTTGAGATCATGTGTGACGCAAGCGATGTAGCCGTTGGGGCTGTCTTGGGGCAAAGGAAAGATGGGCGAACTCATGCCATTTATTATGCTAGCAAGACGCTAGATGATGCCCAACTTAACTATGCCACAACCGAGAAGGAGTTGCTAGCGGTAGTGTATGCCTTTGAGAAGTTTCGGTCATACCTTGTTGGAGCGAAGTTCATTGTTTATACGGATCATGCTGCGATCCGTTACCTCCTTACAAAGAAAGATGCCAAGCCTAGGTTGATTCGGTGGATCCTTCTTCTTCAAGAGTTCGATTTGGAAATCCGGGACAAGAAGGGATCCGAGAACTCCGTGGCGGATCACCTTAGTAGATTGTTAACTTGAGATTGATGACGATCCATCTCATCTTGGCGGAGAGTCTCATTCCATTGGAGTTGAGCTTCCTTCTCCGCCAACTCCGCCTGAAGATCACGTTCTTGTCCTTCAGCCATCTTCTTTTCCTTGCGCTTTTGCCTTAAAGTTTTCTCTAGCTCTTGATCAAGAGGCAAGAGATCTTCGGTGTTCCTAGACCTGCGCATGCACTCAAAGTAATATCAAATAACGAGAGCAAGCTCCCAAGCTTGACAACCGGCTACCGAATTCGGCCGAAACCAAATCCCCGGCAACGGCACCAAAAAGCTTGTTCTTTGGCGAAACTCTGTTCCGTTGCCGGAACGAGAACTTCGTATGTACCTAAGAACACAAACCTACAAGAACACTCAAGCAGAAAGATCAATAGAAAAAGCAAGAACAGTCCCCGGCAACGGCGCCAAAAACTTGTTCGCCCCTAGAGGTGTGTGCAAATAAGCTTTAAATTTATAAAACTAGAATCAAGCAAGCGAACCCGCAGTGTACGGATCGACGTAGTTAAGCAAGAATTCCAGAGTATCGAACACAGGGATTTGAGTGGGAACAAATTCAGTTGCAGATTATCAAGCGAGTAAATATGAGAGTTTTTGCAAATATTGGGAAAACAACAATCCTAAAGATCCAAGTATCAAGCTGTGGCAATCGATTCAAGATATACTAATGATATAAAGACAGAGTTGAGATATGCAAAGGTATACCAATGTAAGGTAATCGTACGGTGAAGTTCCAAAAACCTTATATGACTCACCTACAAGACACTCCCTATACAGGTTGTTGAGGCTCAATATAGGAAGGTTCTAAAAGCGAGAATTAATGTCAAATACCCAAACTTGTAGTCCAAAGATCAAGACTAACTTAGCCGATTACGGTTATGACACTCACAATCGAGGTAGAGGTTGTTGAGGCTTCACTACCACCTAGAAAAGACAAGTCTAAACTAAGTTAAAGCAAATCTTTAACTTTGGATTAAAGTAAAAGCAGGTTCGTAAACTTAAGGGAAATTACGGTTAGATCTTGAGACTCCACGGCCGTGGAACCCAAGAACAGCCCGTAATTTAGGGTTCGTCGACGATTCTCTCTAACTCTCAGAGTCTAATCTGTTTACGATCGATCTATCATCATCTAAGCCACAACTATCAACCCTTCACCTTAGAATTGTTAAGGGTTTTTAGCCAATAACCGTCATGTTGATATCAAATTCAAGAATTAGAAGATAGAAAGATGAAAACTTTCAAGAACTTTCAATAATCTCCAAACCAATCTCAAAGTCACAATCAAGAACAAATATCGTCACAAGATTCGTAATAGAACAAACAAACACAATCTTTAGGAAAGAAAGAAGAACGGGATGTCAATCCGTCTTCTAAATCAAACCTAAACAAGAAGAGAAGTCTTCTTGCAAGAAACCTTCCGAATCTTCCGTCAATCCGGGGAATATGGAAAACCCAACGATAATCTCCACCAAATGCGAGATTAGGGAAAATCCAAGTACGAACTTTGATCTCCAATGAGATGTAAATGCTTCTCCGTGAGGGTTAAACGGGCGTTAGCGGGGATATGCGTCGATAAATGCCGCTAAGCGAGGATCGCCAAAACTCCCTAAGCCCAGATGACGGAATCTTGCTTCGTCCGTCCTTTTATAGGGCAAGATAAAATATCGGCCCGGCCCAATCTTCAAAAGATCGTGGCTTCGAAATGTGGCGAAAAAGATCGCCAAGATCACGGTCGTGAAGATTCCACGACCGTAATTTAGAGCGTGGATTATGTCACGGTTTGAACCATAAGTTCCACGGCCGTAATAGTTACTGGAATGCACCACGCCTCTCTTTGCAGTGTTCCACGGCCGTGGAACCAAACGTGGTTTGTAGTACGGCCGTATTTTAGAGCGTGGTTTAGGGCAAGAACGTGATTCTTCCCTAGCCTCGTGCATTCCTCAAGTTGAACTCCAATTTGCTCCTAATAATGCCCTCAATCCATGGACATATTCAATCAACTCTTCTTTGCTCGATTCTGTTCGGAAATGACTCTTAATCACCTATAATCAACATAAAGCTAGTGTAGACATCCATATCGACAATATAGGCAATACTAGCTCACATATGCAACGATGCTCAATCAAAGACTATCAATATGAATCAAATACGTTTAGAAAACGTGCCTAAAATATCACAATATTTCATGCTAACAAATAACCCCATACTTAACACTTGCTTGTCCCTAAGCAAGGTCTTTCAAAAAGCTTTAAACAAGAGTTAGGATGAAATATGTGTACCTTCTTTTGGATGAATATGCCTTCTAAAGAATAGATCATTCTCAAACCTTGCTTCAATCGTTTATCAAACTTTCACACACTCAATCAAAGGGTAAAAAGCAAAGAAAATTCATGAATCAATTCAACTTCTAAACAAGCATCATAACCTTTAAACATTATCAAAATCAATCATAAGAAACTTCAATTTAGATCACCAAGTCATATAACATTCTTTTGATCTTAAGGACTTCCAAAGAAAAGGTCTAGAATATGGAAAGGAAGGGAAAACTTCAAGGAAATGTGGTGCATGAATCCGGGAAAGTGGACAACTACCTTCTTCTTCTTTTACGGTTTCCGCAACACTTCAACTTAGAGCTTCGCTCTCCTCTTTTCATTTTTTGACTTTACTTTTGGAGTTATGGACAGAGGTGCACAAAAACCGAAGCCTAGGAGATTGGCGTTTCTCAATTTTTATGAGATGCCTCAAACCCTTAGCGCACATACCATAATCCGCTAGGAATATTGCTCAATCCGACTTTGGCAAGACACAAATACCCGGCTATGTGAATGGTGCCGAGTTACTCATCATCATGATTGACTTCCCCAAACCTAGAATTTCTTTCTATTCTTTTGATTGCAAAAATTTGCTCTCATGGCCCTCCCACATCAAACATGCCTTTTTCATTCACTTCTCCAAATTCCCGGATAGGTAAAGGAGGCTAATATTTCAATGAGGAGCTGAAATGGTCAAAAAGAAAGAAGAAAGAAAATTCGAATTGCCTTAATCATCTCAACAAGAAGTATAAGAACTTATAGCATGATTTCAACATCAATTTCTCAACATGATTTAGGTAACATTTTTCACATTATGAAACTTGCAAAAGAGGTAAAATTCATTCATTCAAATTCTTTTCAATTCACAATTCTTTTAAGCATGCAATTGTCATCAAACTCAATTCACAAGTGGTGATTATCATAGAAATCATCTCAATTCATTAGAAGCACAAAATGTTTCAAAATTTTTCAATTTTTATGGTTTTTCAAGTTCTTTTTCATGCAATGCGATAATGAAACGTGGAACACATAATGAACATGTAATGATAGTCTCGAATGAAAGCAAGCATAGTAAGTAGAGTTATTACAAACTTTTAGTACATCCCACCCCATACTTAGGACGAACATTGTCCCTAATGTTCAAAAGAAAGAGAGAAAAGAAAGAAAAGAAAAAGAAACTCACAAAGTGGTGGCGGGAAAGTCTAAAACGAACGATCATGCATCAAATCACTACGGTGCTGGCGGCGGCGGGAATGGAGAGAAGCTCGGATCGTAGAACCGCCCAAACTGCTGGCGGTAGACGTCCCTCACCATGTGGTCAAGGTCGTCTAAACGTCCGTCTCTAGCATCCGCCCGGATCTCTAGCGCTCCTACTCTCTCTAAAAGTCCGGTAGCCCAATCCGGCATCTGCTCGTACCATCCCGGGGCCTGACTGTACCATGCTGGGGCATCGGATGGTGCTGGTGCTGGTGGAGGTGCTGCTGGCTGCTCGGTGGACCAAGGAGGGGGAACGCCATACCATGTGGGAGGTGTGGTCATCCACGTGGGCCTCTCACTCACGCTAGCGCGGCGAGATGACGAGCCTGAGGCTCTAGCTGGACGTGGAGAGCGTCTAGGTACATCTGGGGCCACCTCCGACTGATCCGGAAACGTGCCAAACTCCTGCTCGGCTCCTCCTCCACTCTCAAACTGATCTCCCATATCCTCCTCCTCGACAACCGGTGGTGGGACATAAGCGGGAGCTACTATCCTGTTCGCATGCATCGCAGCGAACGTCTCCTTCCAATTATGGTGTCCCGCCATAATGGAGTACTCTGGCAGCCACTCTATACCCCTGCCCGTCCTAGTCTCCCAAGGCATGCCCGCATAAGGCGGACCTCTTTGTGTGGGGAAAATGAGACCCCTAACCATGAAAGCATGTAGCCCTAAAGGTACGGCCGGTATGCGGGTGCAAGTAGAAAAGTCGACACCAAAACTCCTAGCAATGTGGGTAACTATCCCACCATATCCAATGTTCCCCTTCTTCTTGTTCTTGAGCTTGCTCATCGTAGCAGCCAAGAGAGTAGCACAATCTGCACGGCGTCCATAAAGCATGCAATAGAGCAAGAATAGCTCATCCGTCTTGATCTTTTGGGGCGTCTCCGTCCTAGGAAAGAGACACTCCGAAAGAACACGGTGAGCTATCTTCAAGGCTAGATGGTACATCAATCTAGCCTTGGTATCAGCGGGTTGCCAACGGTCCTCGTCGGCGTAGATCATTGCAACTTCCTCCCAAAAGTCCTTGGGGTAAACACCACTCGGAAATCGACCATTGAAGGTCTCATGGAACCCAAAAATCGTTCCAAACTCACGGATACTCAATTGATAATCTCTCTCCATAAGGCGGAAGGAGACGGTCCTATCGACGTGGTTGTGCTCAAAGGACGTCACAACCTCCCGTGTGATCTCCTCATATGCGTCTTCTCGGATAGCCGAGAAGACAACTAATCCGGCTCTATCCAAGAGCCAAGTGAGGTCATCAACAATGTTGAGAGGAACTAGATCCTCCAACAACAAATATCTAGGGCCAATCACTGGCCTCTCCTTGATCCTATCAAGTGCAGCAAGATGGTCATCGTGTATGGTCGGGACTCTAGGGTGAGGGGGTGAAGATGGAGGTGAAGGTGAGGATGGAGGTGAAGGTGAAGATGGTGGTGGTGCCCTAGAGGATGAGGAGGAGGAGGGATTACCCTTCCTCTTCTTATTCTGCTCATTTTTCTTCTCCTTTATCCTTCCCGAAACTCTCCTTACGAAGTCCATTTTGCTCAGAAATTACGGTCTGTTCGTCCAAAACCACGGCCGTAATTCACCCAGTGACCGTGGTTCGTCTCAGAAAATCACAAAACTCAGCAATTTCACAATCAATCTCCACAACAGGCTGTCCTAGTTTAATTTCCTCAATTCTCAATCAGTTCTTCCTAAAAATCTCTAACAAAAACAACCGAATCAGCAAGAATCAAGAAGGGAAAAGAAAACCTCTTTTTCGGATTGAAAAATCCGAAATGCGCGTTTGTTGGTGAATTTCCGTTTGATTCGTCGCTTGGATCGTGTTTGTGGTTGAATTTGCTGCAGTTTGGGAAGAAGAATCGTTGAAAACGATTAGAAAATGAAGATTTGAGAGGGGTCGTGGTGTTTCGGCACTTAGGTCGTGGAAAGAGGGATTTTTGGGATGAAATTGTGAAGAATGTGGCTTATATAGTTGCAGGCAAAATTTTGAAAATCACGGTCTATCGGGGTGTTCCACGGCCGTGGAAGTGTACGGAACCGTGGTTTTGGTGATTTTTCAAAGGCTTTTGGAAATTACGGCCACTGTAGCTATGACGACCGTAATTTAGACCGTGGAACCCTCTGTAAAGCTCCAAAGTCCAAATTTCGTCACTCTTCTTCAACATCATCCTCCTCTTTTCCTTTTCCATTTGTCCTACATCCAAAAACACGAACATACCGGAAGAAATCGAGGCAAAAACAAAGCAAAATCGTCTATACTAAACTAATCTATGAATCGAAAGCAAAAGCAAGAATGCAATACCTTGGGTTGCCTCCCAAGAAGCGCTTTGTTTAAGGTTCATAGCTAGACCAATCTCGCACTTATTCGAGTGCGGTAGGTGCAAACTCCTCAGTTTGGAGTTCCGGCGTGTACTTCTTGAGTCGTTGGCCGTTCACCTTAAAACTTCCGCTCGCTTCACCCCATACTTCAACTGCACCATGGGGGAAAATACGCTTAATTAGAAAAGGTCCGGTCCAACGGGATTTAAGCTTACTTGGAAAGAGGCGAAGTCTTGAATTGAAGAGGAGAACTTGATCTCCTTCTTTGAAGTCCTTTGGAATGATATGCTTATCATGCCAACGCTTTGCTCTTTCCTTGTAGACTTAGCGTTTTCATAAGCATTCAAGCGGAGTTCATCCAGCTCCTTGATGTCGAGGAGACGCTTCTCTCCCGCTTCCTTCATGCCGAAATTCAGCCACTTGATAGCCCAAAACGCTTTGTGTTCCAACTCCACCGGCAAGTGACAAGACTTCCCATACACAAGGTTGTATGGTGTGGTTCCTATGGGAGTCTTGTACGCAGTCCGGTATGCCCATAATGCATCATCAAACTTCAAGGACCAATCCTTCCTAGTCCTTGAAACCGTCTTCTCTAAGATTCCTTTGATCTCCCTATTTGAGATCTCAAGTTGTCCACTTGTTTGTGGATGGTAAGGGGTAGCGATCTTGTGAGTAACCCCATACTTAGCTAGAAGAGCTTCAAAGCGACGGGCTATGAAGTGAGAACCTCCATCACTAATGATCGTCCTTGGCGTCCCAAATCGCGGGAAGATGGTCTTGTTGAAGAACTTAACCACCACCATGGCATCATTTGTGGAAGAGGCGATTGCTTCTACCCATCTAGAAACATAGTCTACCGCCAATAGTATGTATTGGTTTCCACAAGAAGATGGGAATGGTCCCATGAAATCGACTCCCCAAACGTCGAAAATCTCCACCTCTTGGATGTTGTTGAGGGGCATCTCGTTCCTTCTAGAAATATTGCCTGTTCTTTGACAAGCATCGCAGCAAGAAACAAAGGATTGCACATCTCTAAACAAAGTAGGCCAAAAGAATCCAGATTGCAATACCTTTGCGCTAGTCTTGTTCGAACTAGCGTGTCCTCCACAAGGTAGTGAATGACAATGACGGATGACACTTTGCATCTCATCTTCCGGCACACATCGCCGAATGATGCCATCCGGACCTCTCTTAAAGAGGAGAGGCTCGTTCCAATAGTATTCCCGGACGTCCTTGAAGAACTTCTTCCTTTGTGCGTAGGATAGTCCGGGTGGTATCTCCTGGCAAACCAAATAGTTAACAAAATCAGCAAATCATGGTTCGTTACCTTTGGAGATCACGTCGATGCACTCCTCTATAATATGTAGGTGTTCGTCCGGAAAGGAGTCATCAATGGGTAGATGGTCGTCCTCTAGATGTGTTAGACGACTCAAATGATCCGCAACAGAATTTTCTGAACCTTTCTTGTCGCGGATCTCAAGATCGAATTCTTGTAGGAGAAGAATCCATCTAATCAGCCTTGGTTTCGCATCTTTCTTCGCAAGGAGGTACCGGATCGCAGCATGATCCGTGTAGACAATCACCTTTGCACCTACAAGATAAGAGCGAAACTTGTCAATAGCATAGACAATGGCTAAAAACTCTTTCTCGGTAGTGGCGTAGTTGAGCTGCGCTTCATCTAGCGTCTTGCTAGCATAGTATATGGCATGGGTTCACCCTTCCTTTCGTTGTCCAAGAACAGCTCCAATAGCTACGTCACTAGCGTCGCACATAATCTCAAAGGGTAGAGTCCAATCCGGAGGTTGGATAATAGGTGCTGAGATTAGAGCTTGCCGAATGGTGTTGAACGCATCTAAACATTCCTGCGAAAACTCAAAAACCGCATCCTTCATCAATAGATTAGTGAGAGGTTTTGATATCTTAGAAAAGTCCTTGATGAAACGTCTATAAAATCCAGCGTGTCCTAGGAAACTTCTTATCCCTTTCACCGAAATTGGGGGAGGAAGTTTCTCTATGGTCTCTATCTTAGCTTTGTCTACTTCTATCCCTCTACTAGAGACTAAGTGACCTAATACGATTCCTTACTTAACCATGAATTGACACTTCTCCCAATTAAGAACTAGATTAGTGTCTTCACACCTTTGCAAAACAAGAGAAAGGTTAGAAAGGCAATCGTTAAAAGAGGAACCGTATACGGAGAAGTCGTCCATGAAGACTTCCATGATTTCCTCTACGTATTCGGAGAAGATGGCCATCATGCACCGTTGAAAGGTGGCTGGGGCGTTGCAAAGCCCGAATGGCATTCTCCTATAAGCAAACGTACCCCACGGGCACGTGAATGTGGTCTTCTCCTGATCGTCCGGATGTATCGGAATCTGAAAGAAACCACTATAGCCGTCAAGGTAGCAAAAATGTGAATGTTGCGCTAACCTTTCAAGCATTTGATCAATGAATGGTAATGGAAAATGATCTTTCCGCGTAGCGTTGTTGAGCTTGCGGTAGTCTGTGCACATCCGCCATCCAGTCACGGTTCGGGTAGGAATGAGTTCGTTGTTCTTGTTGGTGATGACCGTCATTCCTCCCTTCTTCGGAACTACTTGAACTGGACTCACCCACTTACTATCGGAGATAGGATAGATGATACCTGCATCAAGAAGTTTAAGAATTTCCTTCTTGACAACCTCCTTCATGGTCGGATTCAACCGCCTTTGAGGTTGTCTCGAAGTTCTAAAGTCTTCCTCCATTAGTATCTTATGCATGCATAGGGAGGGTTTAATTCCTACTAAGTCCTCGATAGTATAGCCTATAGCCTTCCTATGTTTCCTAAGGACAATCATGAGCTGTTCATGTTCATCTATGCTTAGATCAGAACTAACAATAACCGGGAAGGTAGAATTAGATCCTAGAAAAGCGTACCTTAGATGAGTAGGAAGTGGCTTGAGTTCCATTGCTTTCGGAGCTTCCAACGATCCTTGAGAAGCATCCGATGTTTCCTTAGAAGTTTCTAAGGGTGATGAGTGTGTTGGAGAAGAATCGGAAGAAGTCGAAGAGATGTCTCGATCACTCGCTTCCACGGCCAGAATTACGGGTGGATCTTGTCTTCCACGGCCGTGGTTTAGGGCGTGGAAGGGAAATACGGTTGTCACATCTTCTCCACGGCCGTGTAATCCCCTGGAGTGAAGGACGTTTTTGGTTGTGAAATCCACGGCCGTGGAATACAAGGTGTGACCGTGGATTCTGACATTCTCAGCCTCATCGTGGAGTTTCTCGAACTCCTCTTCATGCATCTCTTCTTGTGCTTCTAAGGCTTCAATTGCCTCATTGCACTCTTCATCTTCCCCTACATTGGTTAGACTCATAGTAATAACTTTTTGTAAAGGATCGTTGAAGAGAATCGCACTTACCTCCTCTCTTGACAAACCTTCTTCGTCTTGGATATCGTAAATATCCTCATCAAAGATTGGCTCCTTCACTAGAGTGGAAAGAACGAACTCTACTTTCTCTTCTCCTATATCAAAAGCAAGTCTTCCATTCTTGCAATCGACTATGCAGCCGGAAGTTGCAAGAAACGGTCTTCCGAGTATGATCGGGACCGGACTATCTGCAGGAATGTCAAGCACGACAAAATCAATCGGAACAAAGAATTTACCTAGCTTGACCGGGACGTCTTCTACAATACCGACGGGGCGAGTGATGGATCGATCCGCCATGTATAACGTCATCTTCACCGGTTTAGGGTCGCCTAAACCGATCTTCCTACACAATGCAAGTGGTATGATGCTCACACTTGCTCCTAAGTCACATAAAAGCGTCATATGTGACCTCTCCCACTCCAATGGGAATGCAAAATGACCCCGGATCCTTCAGCTTTGGGGGCATTTTCTCTCTCATGGTCTTGATGAGATCCAAAGAATCCGAACTCATCTTGACTTCACCGAAGTCTTCTAGCTTCCTCTTGTTAGAGAGGAGTTCCTTCAAGAACTTGCCATAAGCCGGCATACCTACAATAGCATCAATGAATGGTATGTTAATATGCAGCTTACTCATAAGTTCTATGAACTTACCGAATTGTTTGTCTAGGCGCGCTCGCGCTCTAGATTGAGGGAATGGAAGGGGAGGTTTGTAAGCTGGAGGAGGAACATAGACGTCTTCCTTCTCCTTCCCCTTCTCCTTGCCCTTCTCTACGGGGACTTCAACGAATGTAGGTTGCGGATCGGTGGTTGTCACTCCGCTCCTAGTTGTAATCGCCATCACCCTTCCCTTAGGGTTGTCCTCCGTCTTTCCTGGAAGCTTCCCTTGATTTCTAGGAACTTCCTCCGCGTGGTTGAACATTTGGTTTTCTAAAACCTTTTGAGCTTTGTCAACCTTAGAAACTTGATCATCAACCTTGATGAGGCGGTTCTCCAACCCTTGAAGCTTTCCCAAAATCGTTTTCAATATGGGATCGGGCTTCTCCTTCCCCGAAGTGTTTCCTCCATTAGATGATTGCCTCTGGCTTTTCAAAGGAGTAGAGGAAGAGGAAGGTGGAGTTAGTGAATTTGAGTTGGAAGGATAAGAGTTACCGGAATTTTGTTGATTGGAGCGCCAATTGTTGTTGTTTGAACCCCTATTGTTGTTCCAATCGTTGTTCCGGTTGTTGTTGTTTCCATTCCAATTGTTATTCCGGTTATTATTTCGGTTATTGTTATTGCCGCCATTGTTGTTGCCCAAATAACCAACATCCTTCCCTTGTTGCTTTGGGAAGTTGGTCTTAATAGCCTCCTTCAACTCTTTGATCTCATTGTTGAGGGAGAAAATCTAATTTTGAGCTTCGTGTGTGAGCTTTGCTCCTTGTTCCACACGATTTCCCTCCACTTTCCGGTGGGAGTACTTCTCTATGACTCTTGCTTGCTTCTCAATGAAGTCCCAAGCGTCATCTTCTCTCATGTCCATGAATGTTCCACATGAGAGGGATTGGAGGTTGAATTGCGTTCCCGCATCCAGCCCTTTGTAGTAAATCTCCAGCAAGGCAAGCTTGGATATGCCATGATGAGGGCAATCCAAGAGCAAATCCTGAAACCTTTCCCAAGATTGAAACAAACTTTCGTTAGGTCTCATGGAAAAAGAATTAATCTTGCCTCTAAGTTCCGCCGTTTTAGATGGCGGAAAGAATTTGGTGAGGAACTCCGCGGAAAGGTCTTCCCACGTATCTAGTTTCCCACTAGGAAGAGCTTGATACCAAGATAATGCTTTCCCCTTCAAGGAGAAGAAGAAAGGCTTGAGCTTATAGCTGTTGGTAGTAGCGCTCTTTGGTCTCATTGTCTCCATCATACACTCAAAGTTCTGCAAGTGTTGGTGTGGAGATTCAGTGCTTGTTCCGCCAAATTGGTTTTGGCGAACAAGAGTAATGACTTGAGGGTTGAAGCTAAACCCTTGCACATCTTCAGCATCGAAATTCACTCCCAAGCGGCGTGGTTGTTGTGTTGGATCCATCCGCTGGCCAAGAGTTCTTAGCTCATTATCTACACGTTCGATCCTTACATTCCTAGGTGGAATGCGGCGATTAGCGGCTCCTTGTGGATGGAAAGGATTTACATTGATCGTGGGATCAATCTCCTCTAGCGGTGGCATGGAAGAATCACTATCATCAGCGGTTGGGTGACTTTTTCTTCTAGACCTTGATGCTTTCCTTGAGGATTTCTTGCTTCCCTTATTCTTAAGGTTGCTCATCTCTACCGTCATCTGGAAGATCATGTCTTGTAGATTGTTAACTTGAGATTGATGACGATCCATCTCATCTTGGTGGAGAGTCTCATTCCATTGGAGTTGAGCTTCCTTCTCCGCCAACTCCGCCTGAAGATCACGTTCTTGTCCTTCAGCCATCTTCTTTTCCTTGCGCTTTTGCCTTAAAGTTTTCTCTAGCTCTTGATCAAGAGGCAAGAGATCTTCGGTGTTCCTAGACCTGCGCATGCACTCAAAGTAATATCAAATAACGAGAGCAAGCTCCCAAGCTTGACAACCGGCTACCGAATTCGGCCGAAACCAAATCCCCGGCAACGGCGCCAAAAAACTTGTTCTTTGGCGAAACTCTAATCCGTTGCCGGAACGAGAACTTCGTATGTACCTAAGAACACAAACCTGCAAGAACTCAAGCAAAAAGATCAATAGAAAAAGCAAGAACAGTCCCCGGCAACGGCGCCAAAAACTTGTTCGCCCCTAGAGGTGTGTGCAAATAAGCTTTAAATTTATAAAACTAGAATCAAGCAAGCGAACCCGCAGTGTACGGATCGACGTAGTTAAGCAAGAATTCCAGAGTATCGAACACAGGGATTTGAGTGGGAACAAATTCAGTTGCAGATTATCAAGCGAGTAAATATGAGAGTTTTTGCAAATATTGGGAAAACAACAATCCTAAAGATCCAAGTATCAAGCTGTGGCAATCGATTCAAGATATACTAATGATATAAAGACAGAGTTGAGATATGCAAAGGTATGCTAATGTAAGGTAATCGTACGGTGAAGTTCCAAAAACCTTATATGACTCACCTACAAGACACTCCCTATACAGGTTGTTGAGGCTCAATATAGGAAGGTTCTAAAAGCGAGAATTAATGTCAAATACCCAAACTTGTAGTCCAAAGATCAAGACTAACTTAGCCAATTACGGTTATGACACTCACAATCGAGGTAGAGGTTGTTGAGGCTTCACTACCACCTAGAAAAGACAAGTCTAAACTAAGTTAAAACAAATCTTTAACTTTGGATTAAAGTAAAAGCAGGTTCGTAAACTTAAGGGAAATTACGGTTAGATCTTGAGACTCCACGGCCGTGGAACCCAAGAACAGCCCGTAATTTAGGGTTCATCGACGATTCTCTCTAACTCTCAGAGTCTAATCTGTTTACGATCGATCTATCATCATCTAAGCCACAACTATCAACCCTTCACCTTAGAATTGTTAAGGGTTTTTAGCCAATAACCGTCATGTTGATATCAAATTCAAGAATTAGAAGATAGAAAGATGAAAACTTTCAAGAACTTTCAATAATCTCCAAACCAATCTCAAAGTCACAATCAAGAACAAATATCGTCACAAGATTCGTAATAGAACAAACAAACACAATCTTTAGGAAAGAAAGAAGAACGGGATGTCAATCCGTCTTCTAAATCAAACCTAAACAAGAAGAGAAGTCTTCTTGCAAGAAACCTTCCGAATCTTCCATCAATCCGGGGAATATGGAAATCCCAACGATAATCTCCACCAAATGCGAGATTAGGGAAAATCCAAGTACGAACTTTGATCTCCAATGAGATGTAAATGCTTCTCCGTGAGGGTTAAACGGGCGTTAGCGGGGATATGCGTCGATAAATGCCGCTAAGCGAGGATCGCCAAAACTCCCTAAGCCCAGATGACGGAATCTTGCTTCGTCCGTCTTTTTATAGGGCAAGATAAAATATCGGCCCGGCCCAATCTTCAAAAGATCGTGGCTTCGAAATGTGGCGAAAAAGATCGCCAAGATCACGGTCGTGGAAGATTCCACGACCGTAATTTAGAGCGTGGATTATGTCACGGTTTGAACCATAAGTTCCACGGCCGTAATAGTTACTGGAATGCACCACGCCTCTCTTTGCAGTGTTCCACGGCCGTGGAACCAAACGTGGTTTGTAGTACGGCCGTATTTTAGAGCGTGGTTTAGGGCAAGAACGTGATTCTTCCCTAGCCTCGTGCATTCCTCAAGTTGAACTCCAATTTGCTCCTAATAATGCCCTCAATCCATGGACATATTCAATCAACTCTTCTTTGCTCGATTCTGTTCGGAAATGACTCTTAATCACCTATAATCAACATAAAGCTAGTGTAGACATCCATATCGACAATATAGGCAATACTAGCTCACATATGCAATGATGCTCAATCAAAGACTATCAATATGAATCAAATACGTTTAGAAAACGTGCCTAAAATATCACAATATTTCATGCTAACACTCATAAGGTGGCAACACCTTACCATCCCCAAACAAGTGGCCAAGTGGAGATCTCCAACCGGGAGATCAAGGCCATTCTTGAGACGACGGTATCAAGGACGAGAAAGGATTGGGCTATGAAGCTCAATGATGCCTTGTGGGCATATAGGACCGCCTTCAAGACACCAATTGGCACCACTCCTTACAAGTTGGTCTATGGCAAGTCTTGCCACCTTCCGGTAGAGATGGAGCATAGAGCTTATTGGGCCATTAAGTGGCTAAATTTTGACCTCAAGGAGGCGGGAGAGAAGCGGTTGCTAGACATGAACGCCCTTGAGGAGATCCGGTTGGATGCTTATGAGAATGCCCGGATCTACAAGGAGCGGACCAAAAGGTGGCATGACAAGCGCCTCCTTCAAAAGGAGTTGAATGAAGGCGACTTGGTTCTTTTCTTCAACTCGAGGCTGCGGCTCTTCCCCGGAAAGCTCAAATCAAGATGGACCGGGCCATATATGGTGAAGAAGATCTTTCCTCATGGAGCGGTGGAGATAGGAGGAGATCATTGTGGTGACTTCAAGGTGAATGGGCACCGTTTGAAGAAGTACATCCCGGAAGCCCCGGTGGAAGTGATTGCCCCGCTTCACCTTGATTGAAACGCTCCTGAATTTGGTCAAGCTAATGACCTTAAAGAAGCGCTTAATGGGAGGCAACCCATTGGTACATGTTTTTCCCTTTCTTTTTCTTGCTTTTGTTTAATCTCACTCTTGGTGTGCTTTGTTCTTCTTTTGTGTTTTTGGGTGCTAGATCTTGTTGATTGTCATGAGTTATGAGATGTTGGGGGTCATGTGAAGACCTCATGGAGCCATTTAAGGTACAAGATCCGAGCACATGGACAAGGAAGAAAGCACCCAGGAAAATCGGACTGTTCATGCACAAAATCGGCCGATTTTCCTGGGCTATGGGGCGATTTTTCCTCTGTATAAAGGAAAGTGATGATCTCCAATCAAGCATGGGTGGAGC
Organism: Fagopyrum homotropicum; assembly: GCA_033239125.1. Lineage (NCBI taxonomy): Eukaryota > Viridiplantae > Streptophyta > Magnoliopsida > Caryophyllales > Polygonaceae > Fagopyrum > Fagopyrum homotropicum. Next base: position 39,887,826 of record BSWB01000005.1, on the reverse strand, counting down.
GGACGAGGAACTTGGACGGCTTGCGGTGCCAAGCGCGGGTTCCGACACCACAACGAACATCAAGAGCTCTCTACCACCCTTGATCGATCATCCACCATCATCATCCAATGAGAACCGAAATACCAAAGCATCACCGATTTTACATTGTGAGGACTCTCTTTCACTTCTTTATTTAGTTTACACATTGGGGACAATGTGTTTCTAAGTATGGGGTGGGGTTTTCATGATCACTTGCATGATTAGCATCTAGGATAGTTTAATTTTGTCGCATGTTTCATTATGTCTTGCATTGTACATACATATTTCGAAAAATCCAAAAAAAATTCAGAAAATTTTTAAAATTTTAGTGCTTCTAAGGCTTTGATATGACCCTAATGATTGAACCTTGTCTTGTGGATTGGCTATGGATGGCCTTATGTGTTAAATTGATGAATGTATATGTGGACTTGAAGTACTTCTCTTGAAACCATGAATGATTTGTGATCATGATGTTTGCCTAGAATGAATTGAGTATTGAAGGTCGAAATTGCATGCTAGTTCTTGCACATCAATTAGGAGTGATTAACGCAATTCATTTTCCTCTACTTCTCATCTTGATCATGTTGCTTGAGCACCTCAATTGAGATAAATTTGACCTCTTTTGACCCATCCGGGAATAGGAGCATGCTAGTGTGGTGATGTGTGTGAAAAGCAAGTGTAGGGTGAAGTTGTTGATGAAAAGAATGTCATGCATAAAATGCTGAATTTGTTGTGAAAGTGTAGCCAAAAATATAGGCTTGGGGACATTGACTTAAATGACAAGTAACTCGGTACACTTCACATAATCGGGTGTTGGTGCCTTGCCAAAGTCAAATAAACCAATAGTCCTAACGAGCTTTGGTATGTGTGCCCGGTGTGGATGCATCTCGAAAAATAGAAAAAGCCCGAGAATGGCTAATCACCAAGGTTTCGGCTTTTGCACACCAATGCCATTGTCTCAAAAATAAAAGAAAGAAAAGAAAATGAAGAAAAAAATATACACTTGAGGGAAGTTGATAAGAAATTTGAAGTTGTGGTTGTTTAGTTCCTTTCTCGGATTAGCATCACATAGCCTAGAAAATTCCCACCTAATCACAACGTTTCTTGGCCTTCTATTTTACAAGTCCTTTTGGCCTACTTGCATGTGTGTAAGACTAAGTGATTTAGATTGGATATACTCATGATCATCTTGACTTCTTCATCTTTACATTTCATTGCATGCTATCAAGTTAAGTGTAATTGTCTTTCCATGCTTTCATTTATTTGATACATAATTGCTTGTCCATTGCCATGAAACATGACTATGAAGGTGATCCAATATTAGAAGCACAAACCCAAAAAGATTTTGCCATTTTTCTACATACATAAATCATGTCATCTCTTAGTCTATAGTTGGGAATTTGCTCGGGGACGAGCAAACCTTAAGTATGGGGTATTTTTGATAACACGATTTATGACTTAGGTTTATGTAATCATTTAGATAGATTCATCACTCATTCATGCATGATTTAGCACAAATTCGCAACGTTTGCACTCAATTCGCATATTTTGTCGAGATAGACGTCTACACGGACTTGTGCGTTGCTTTGTAGGTATTTCGGGGGTCTTTTGGACATTAACCAATACATTTGAGGGCCAAGCCTCATGATGGTACACATCCAAGGCTAAGGAGGAACATAAATGGAGCAACAAGGGACACAAAGACCACTATTGGTGCAAGCAATGAATCAACTCATGGCTAGACGATCATAGCACCTTTCTGCTGAAGAAAATCGGACCAACAAGCAGCTAAATCGGCCGATTTTCTCCTGCTGGGTCGATTTTTGAGGCTTTGACAGCTTAAGCCACGTGTCCCACGATCTCTTGTCCGTCCTTGCTCTTGGTGGAGAATATAAGTGGTCCTTCAGGTGGTTGCTGAGCATCTCTCCTCCCCCACACTCTCATTCACAGCTCATTGATTTTGGAGGAAGATTGGAGGAGAAGAAAAGCTCTAAAAGATTGAAGGAAGAAGAAGAACACCATTGTAGGAGAATAGTGAGGTTGTGAGTGATTTTTAGTTGCTTTTGTAGTCTTGGATTGAAGAACTTTTGCAAGGATTGTTAGGAACGTTTTGGATCTTCATTTAAGAGTTTGTAAGTCTTGCTACAACTTGGATTTGGCTGAGATTTATTGATTTTGCTTGCTCATCTTTCATTATTCATCTATGAACACCATGAATGCTTGTTTGTCGATTTTGAATCTTGATATGCATATTATTGGCTAGTTTATTGTGATTCTAGAGTGATGGATTGATGGTTATGGCTTGGGTGATGATAGGATGGACTTGTATGTTAGTTTAGGATGATTTGTATGCACGAAACCCATTCCAGGAAGAAAAATCGGGCTGTTCATCATGAAGATCGGCCGATTTATATTAAGATCCACCCGATTTATTCTTCTGTTGCTTTCTAAGTACTGAATCTGTATGATTGGGATGTTAGGTTGTTAAATCCTAGTGTTTATTAAGCCTAATTTAGCTTAGTATCACCTAATGCTACCAATCTAAGTGAGGGAAGAGATCTACCCGATGATTTCCGACCTTAGATACCTAAGATGATGAATGCTAGGTAGTAGTTAGCCTCATAAGCCGCTATTGGATCGAGTGTGCTAGGATTATTGCTTGAGATTCCCCTATTCCGAGACTTACCCGGTAAGGAGAGGGTTACCCTTAAGTAGTATCTAGTTTGTGTAGAATTCCCAACCTTACCTCCTTGAGACTTACCCGGTAATAGGAGTTGGGTGCGGGATTAGTGAAGCATGAGACTTACCCGGTAATTGCTTCCATTAGAGAAGCACCCTTTCCCAACACCGCAGCCTTGTCCTTAGAATCTTTAGAACCTTGAGTCCAATGCCATAACCGGAAATCTTGACCTCTAGAATCCTCTTTTTGTATCTTTGATCTCATATCTTGTGTTTGTGTCACTTGTTTGTTTTACTAGCTTGAGTTGTTATCCTTGCTTGATCACCACAAAAACTCAACCAAAAATATCATCATTTTCATTTCTTTATTTCTTTTTCTTTTCTTAGACTAGATTTGCACTATCTTTAATCATTGAATGACTTGATTTCGCCTCAGTCCTTGTGTTCGACCTCGGAATACTTTCCTTTCTACAAAACGACCCGTACACTGCGGGTTTCGCTAGGTAGTTTAGGATTTTAGTTCGAGTTTATAAATGTAAAGCTTTTTGTGCTATTTCCTAGCATAACACTCACTAATGGTGGTGTGGTGGCTCAAACCGACGATCAATCAACACAATCACTATGGAGGAGGCGGTGGTGGATATGGAAAGAAATCCGAGTTGAAAGGCCGCCCGAACTGCTGGCGGTAGACGTCCCTCAAGATGCGGTCATTCTCCTGGATCCATGCGTCATGAGTCTCCTGTCGGATCTCTAGATCTCCCACTCTCCTAGAAAGATCGGTGGCCTACTCCAGAAGCTGCGAATACCAATCTGCGGCTGTCCATACCATGCTGGAGCGTCCGAGGTGGAGGAGTTGGTGCTACCGGTGCTTGCTCATACCATGGTGGAGGAGCTCCCATCCAATCCGGCTGCACTCCATACCAAGTGGGAGGAGTCTCCATCCAAGTCGGCCTCTCACTCATGCTATCTTGGCGTGAGGAAGAGGAACCGAAAGGTCTAGAAGGGCGGGGAGAACGTCTAGGTGGGTCCGGGAAGGTGTCCGGCTGATCTAGAAATGTACCAAATGTATGCTCATCACCTCCTACCTCATGATCATCACCTCCTCCCATCTCCTCATCATCATCCCCAGTTGGGATATCATCCGGCACATAGGGAGGAGCTACAAGTCTATTGGCATGCATAGCCGCAAAGGTCGCCTTCCAATTATGGCGTCCGGCTATAATGGAGTACTCGGGAGGCCAAGGGATACCTCTACCACCTCTCTCCTCCCATGGCATGGCTGTGGTAGGTGGAGCTTGGTGGTGGGGAAAGATAATGCCTCTAGTCATAAGGCCGTTGAGACCCAAGGTTCTCGCCGCTATCCTAGTACAAGCGGAGTAATCTATCCCTAGTTGGTTGGCTATGTGAGTCACCATGACACCATAACTAATGTTCCCAGCTTTCTTATTCTTCAACTTACTCATGATGGAGGCAAGGAGGGTAGCACAATCAGCGGATCTACCGTAAAGCATGCAATAAAGGAGGAAGAGCTCATCGGTCTTAATCTTTTGGGGGGGGTCTCGGTCCTAGGGAAGAGACACTCGGAAAGGATCCTGATAACACGATTTATTGCGTGATTTAGGGCGTCATTTAGATAGATTTCTCACTCATTCATGCACGGTTTAGCACTAGTTCATGACGTTTTGCACTCAATTCACGTATTTTGTCGAGATAGACGTCTAATCGGACTTTTGCTTGCTTTGTAGGTAATTTGGGAGATTTAAGAGCCTAATCGATACATCCGAGGATCATTCCTCGAGATGACACACTTCCGGACTCATTGGAATGCAAGCTAAGGGCTAAGGAGGACTCATGGAACCTTGCCAACACAAACCATGCACCAAATCATGGCTTAACGAGCCTAGGAGAAGCTTCTGACAGAAACCACGGTCTAGGCCCTTTCCACGGCCGTGGTTATGCCCGTAATTCTTGCCAGGACCACGTTGACAGCTGGCCACGATCTCTTCCATTGTTCTTGCATCCTAGTGGGTATTTAAAGGATTTTGCAGGCTGTAATTGGGAATCTCTCTCCTCTCTTTTGACCTACCTTTCTTCCCCAAAACATTTGGCCATTGTTGCCTCTCTTCCAAGCACCCATTAGGGGTGTTCTTGGAAGAGATTAGTGTAGATTCTCGTTTTAGAGTGAGATTAGATTGGATTCGAGTGAAGCTTCAATTGTTGTCAAGTTGGATTAGCTCTTGGAGCCTTGTAAGGATTTGGTAATTTCTATTCTATGCTTTTAATGTCTTTTCTTTGGATTGTTCTTCATCATTTGACCATGACTTGCAAGCATGCTTTATTTGTGGAGATTGATCTTGAAATGAATGTTGTTGGCTAGATAGGTTGCGATTCTAGAGTAAGGAAAGAAGGGCTATGGCTAGAAGCATGATAGGATGAACTTAGATTTTTACCCTTGGATGACTTGTGTTGTTGAAATCCTAGTGTTTGTTGAGCTTAATTTAGCTTAGGATCACCTAATGCTATCAACCTAAGTGAGGGAAGAGATCTACCCGATGATTCCCGATCTTAGATACCTAAGATGACAAACCCTAGGTAGTGGTGAGCCTCACAAGCCGCCATTGGACTAAGTGTGCTAGGATAGTTGATTAGGACTTCCCTTTCCGAGACTTACCCGGTAAGGATAGGTTAGACCCCTAGGTAACAATCCGGTTTGTGTAGAATTCCTATCCTTAGGTTCTTAGAGACTTACCTGGTGATGAGACCTTAGGAATGGACTAGTGGACCATGAGACCTACCCGGTAATTGATCCCAATCTAGAAACGCTAAATCCCGACATATCATAGTTAATCCGAAGAATGAATAGATAGCTTGAGTCTTTGCCATACCCGGACTTCCAAACTCTAGAATCCGCTTTGTTATTTCCATTCTCCTATCTTTAGTGTTAGTGTGTGTTTGTGTTGCTTGATTGTGTTCACATACATGTGATCTTTGTTTGATCACCCAAAACCCTCCAAAAACATCGTGTTTTCCATTTTCTTTATTCCTCATCTTATCTTAGTCTAGATTTACACTATTTTCGATCATTGAATGACTTAGTTTCACCTCAGTCCTTGAGTTCGACCTCGGAATACTTTCCTTTCTACAAAACGACCCGTACACTGCGGGTTTCGCTAGGTAGTTTAGGATTTAGTTCGAGTTTATAAATGTAAAGCTTTTTGTGCTATTTCCTAGCGTAACAAGTTTTTGGCGCCGTTGCTGGGGACTAGGTCTAGATTGAGTCTATTTTGTGATTGTTTCTAGTGTAGATCTTTCTTGTTGCTTTTGATCTCTCTTTGGTTGGTGTCTTTGCTTTTCAGGACATTCATTTCTCTTTAGGTGTATGCGAAGATCTCGTGGAAAAGATTTAGCTCCATTCGATCCCGAACCGGAGAAAACCCTTCGATCTAGATCCAAGAACATCCGAAAAGAGAGAGAGATGGCCGGTAGAAACCTCCAAGTTGAGTTGGATGAAGCCTTAGAGCAAATAAGGCTAAGAGATGAGCTCTTGGAGGAAGAGAGGAGACTTGCCAATGAGAGGCAAGAGGAAACTAGGAGGGAGATTGAGGAGATTAGGCAAGCCCTTGTTCAAGGAGAACTTAATCGCCGACAACCTCCACCTCCTCCACGACCGATGGTACAACCGCAGCCGGCGGCCAATGTTAGGGTTGTTCCCATTGCTATTGAGGAGCCACAAACCCTAGGGAGACGTATGGATCCGGCACAAAGAGCACACCGACCGGGTGTGAATCTAGGAGATCCCGCAACCCACAACTATGAGCTCCACCCTCAAGTTCTACAAATGATCCGGCACAATCAATTTGGAGGGATGGAAGGAGAGTCTCCTCACCAACATTTGATGAACTACGAGATTTTGATGGAGACTCTTAGACCGCCAAGATTGGAGAGAAACAACCATAAGCTTAGGGCTTTCTCCTTCTCTCTTAAGGATAAAGCCTTGGCTTGGTATCAATCTATTCCGCAAGGGCGAGTTGGTACTTGGGAGGAGATGACAACCGAGTTCTTAACCAAGTTTTTCCCACCTTCCAAGACCACCGAATTAAGGGGAAAGATCAATGCCTTCGTGATGAGGGATAGAGAAAGTTTGTTCAAGTCTTGGGAGAGATTCAAGGACCTTCTCCTAGATTGTCCTCACCATGGCATACCAAAAATTGAGCTATTGGAAATCTACTTCAAAGGACTTGATGAAGATAGCCAATTCAAGCTTCAATCCCTCTCCGGTGGGACTTTCATGGAGAAGCATGTAGATGATGCTTGGGAGTTTGTAGAGAAGCAAGCTCTAGTGATTGAGAAGTACTCTCATAGGAAGAGTGAAGGAAGAAAGGCGGGAGCATATGAGGTGAGCGAAGTTACCATGAGCAATTTCAAGCTTGACGCCATCAACAACGAATTGAAATCCTTGAGAGAGTTGTGTACTACAACCTTGAAGAGCCAAGCAACTCCTCAAGTGCTTCCACAAGCTAACTTGTCTTCCAAGGAGGAGGATGTGAATTATATGGGAAGGAGCAACTTCAACAATTACCAAGGCTCGAGAAATTTCAACAACAACCGGCAATTCAATAATTACCGGCCCAACCACAACCATCCCGGATTTTCTTACTCTAACCCGGATGGAGCCTTGAACCCTCCCGCCTCCTCAAGCACAACTCCACCACAAAGAGCTTCACAAGAGCCTCCACCCGGTTTTCCTCAACCTTCAAAGGATAGAACCGAAGTCATGTTTGAACAATTGCTAGGAAGGTTGAGTGGACTTGAGAACACCGTGACTTCAATTTCTAAGGCTCAAAAGGTCTTGGAAGCACAAGTCTTTCAAAAGGCGGGTGAAGAACATAGAGATCCGGGGAAGCTTCCCGGAAGAACCGAAGACAACCCAAGAGGCCAAGTGTCGGCTATCACAACAAGGAGTGGGTGGAGTATGAAGGATCCTTTGCCCAAGGACCAAGCTAAGGGAAAGCAAGTAGTGGTAGAAGAGGGAAGAAGGCAAGAAGATGGAGGCAAGAGCAAGGATGTAGAGCCAACTTATGTAGCACCGCCTCCATACAAGCCGCCACTACCGTTCCCACAATCAAGAGCAAGAGCTCGTTTGGACAATCACTTTGGTAAGTTCCTTGAACTAATGTCCAAGTTACATATTAACATTCCGTTCATGGATGCTATCTTAGGAATGCCGGCATATGGGAAATTTTTGAAAGAAATACTCTCCAACAAAAGGAAGTTGGAGGAGTATGGGGAGATAAGGATGACCAAGAGATCCTCAGAGTTGATCCAAACCATGAAGGAAGAAATGCCTCCCAAGCTAAGGGATCCGGATTCCTTTTGCGTCCCAATAGGAGTGGGAGACGTGAAGTACGAGGCCCTTTGTGATCTTGGGGCGAGTGTAAGCATCATACCGCTTGCACTTAGCAACAAGGTCGGGTTAGGAGAGCCAAAGCCGGTCAAGATGACCCTCTATATGGCGGACCGTTCTATCACTCATCCGGTTGGGATTCTAGAGGACATTCCGGTGCAACTAGGAGGATTCTACGTGCCTATTGATTTTGTAGTGTTGGACATTCCGGCGGATTATCCGGTTCCTATCATCTTAGGAAGACCTTTCCTAGCTACTTCCGGTTGCCTAGTGGATTGCAAGAACGGGACTCTCTCCTTCAACATAGGGGAAGAGAGCATCAAGTTCAAGCTTTCCACAATGATGAAAGGGCCAACCCTTGATGAAGATATCTTCAACATAGTCGAGCAAGAAGAATCTAGAGAGATTGTGAGCTCGATCTTGATCAAGGATCCTTTGGAAAGGGTTCTCACCTTAAGCATGATGGAGGAGGGTGTTGAAGAGACCTGCAATGAAGAGATCAAAGCTTTGGAAGCTTTGGAAGAGGAGCCAAGAGTTGGATTTGAAAGCCACGAAGAGGTGGTGAACAGCTGTAAGTTCCACGGTCGAGATTTACAAACCACGGCCGTCAAACTTTCTGGACAACTCCGAGAAGCAAGCTTGCAAAGAACCACGGCCGTGGAAGATGAGCAACCCGTGTTTCCAACCGTGATTTTTCCTGAATCAGCTCATGATGATCAAGCTTCTAGGAGCCATGGGGAGTCTTCCCTTGCTTTGGATTCATCTCATCCAATCTTATTTGGATCTTCTTCAACCGAAAAAGGTCCTCCCTCACTTGAACTCAAACCCCTTCCCTCTCATTTAAAGTATGCATTTCTTGGTGATAATTCTACATATCCGGTGATTGTTAATGCATACTTGAGTGATGATGAACTTGCTAAGTTGCTGCATGAACTAAGATTGCATAGGAAGGCCATTGGTTATACTATTGATGATTTGGTTGGCATTAAGCCATCTTTGTGCATGCATAAGATAATGATGGAAGATAACCACAAACCCTCTATTGAACATCAAAGGAGATTGAATCCTATAATGAAAGAGGTGGTCAAAAAGGAAATCATTAAGTTGCTAGATGCGGGAATTATCTACCCTATCTCGGATAGTAAGTGGGTTAGCCCCGTTCATGTAGTGCCTAAAAAGGGTGGAATGACGGTAGTAACTAATGAGAATAATGAACTAATACCGACTAGGACGGTTACGGGATGGAGGATGTGCATTGATTATAGGAAATTAAACATGGCCTCTAGGAAAGATCACTTCCCCCTCCCCTTCATTGACCAAATGCTAGAAAGGTTAGCTCAACACTCTCATTTTTGCTATTTAGATGGGTATAGTGGATTCTTCCAAATCCCTATCCACCCCGATGACCAAGAGAAAACGACTTTTACATGTCCATGGGGTACCTTTGCATATAGGAGAATGCCATTTGGGTTGTGTAATGCACCCGCCACCTTTCAAAGGTGTATGATGGCTATCTTTTCGGAATATATAGAAAATATCATGGAAGTGTTCATGGATGATTTCTCTGTTTATGGTTCTTCCTTCGATGATTGCTTGGCTAACTTATCATTAGTGTTGCAAAGATGTGAGGAGACAAATCTTGTCTTAAATTGGGAAAAATGCCACTTCATGGTAAGTGAAGGGATTGTGTTAGGACATTTGGTGTCTAACCGCGGCATTGAGGTTGATAGGGCTAAGATTGAAACGATAGAGAAGTTGCCACCACCTACCTCGGTGAAGGGGGTAAGGAGTTTCTTAGGGCATGCCGGTTTTTACCGGAGGTTCATTCAAGACTTCTCTAAAATTTCTAAGCCTCTCACTAACCTACTAATGAAAGATGTTGATTTTGTCTTTTCCAAGGATTGTCTCGAAGTTTTTTGTAGGTTGAAGAACGCCTTGATCTCCGCACCTATCATGCAACCTCCGGATTGGAGTCTATCATTTGAGATCATGTGCGATGCAAGTGATGTGGCCGTTGGGGCCGTTTTAGGGCAAAGGAAAGAAGGGCGCACTCATGCTATTTACTATGCTAGCAAGACGCTAGATGATGCCCAACTCAACTATGCAACCACCGAGAAGGAGTTGTTAGCGGTGGTGTATGCATTTGAAAAATTTCGCTCATACCTTGTTGGAGCAAAGGTCATAGTTTATACGGATCATGCGGCGATCCGTTATCTACTTACAAAGAAGGATGCCAAACCAAGGTTGATTCGGTGGATCCTTCTTCTTCAAGAGTTTGATTTGGAGATACGAGATAAGAAGGGATCCGAGAACTCCGTGGCGGATCACCTTAGTAGACTCCCACCATTGGAGCTTGGGAAAGACAACATCCCGATAGATGATTCATTCCGGGATGAACAATTGCAAATGATGGAGGAATGTTTGTTCCAAGTGGCTAGAGGAAGTGAGCCGTGGTACGCCGACATTGTGAACTACTTAGTGTGTGAGGAAGTACCTCCCGGACTTACATATGCACAAAGGAAGAAGTTCTTCAACGATGTAAGGCATTACTATTGGAGTGAGCCACTTCTATTCAAGAGAGGCCCGGATGGGGTGCTTAGAAGGTGCATACCGGAGGATGAAGTGGAGAGTGTGATCCGGCATTGCCACTCCTTACCATGCGGAGGCCATGCTAGCTCACACAAGACGTGTGCAAAGGTATTGCAATCCGGTTTTTATTGGCCTAACTTGTTTAGAGATGTGCAAGGTTTTGTAGCGGCATGTGATGCTTGCCAAAGGACGGGCAACATCTCAAGGAGGAATGAAATGCCCTTGAACAACATCCAAGAAGTTGAGATTTTTGATGTGTGGGGTGTAGACTTCATGGGACCATTCCCTTCTTCATGTGGCAATCTCTACATCCTATTGGCGGTGGACTATGTGTCAAGATGGGTAGAGGCAATCGCCTCTCCTACGAATGATGCCAAGGTGGTAGTGCGATTCTTCAACCGGGTGATCTTCCCTAGGTTTGGAACACCAAGGGTAATCATTAGTGATGGAGGGAAGCACTTCACAAATAGGAACTTTGGAGCACTTTTGGCCAAGTATGGGGTGACTCATAAGGTGGCAACACCCTACCATCCCCAAACTAGTGGTCAAGTGGAGATCTCCAACCGAGAGATCAAAGCCATCCTCGAGAAGACGGTGTCTAGGACAAGGAAGGATTGGGCTATGAAGCTCGATGACGCACTATGGGCGTATAGAACCGCCTTCAAGACACCAATTGGAACCACCCCCTACAAGTTGGTCTATGGCAAGTCTTGCCATCTTCCGGTGGAAATGGAGCATAGAGCTTATTGGGCCATTAAGTGGCTAAATTTTGACCTCAAGGAAGCAGGAGAAAAGAGGTTGCTTGATATCAATGCCCTTGAGGAGCTCCGGTTGGAAGCTTATGAGAATGCCCGGATCTACAAGGAGAGAACCAAAAAGTGGCATGACAAGAGGATCATTCCAAAGGAGTTGAGTGAAGGAGATCTTGTCCTTCTCTTCAACTCAAGGCTAAGGCTCTTTCCCGGAAAGCTCAAATCAAGATGGACCGGGCCATATGTGGTGAAGAAGATCTTTCCCCATGGAGCTATTGAAATAGGAGGGGAGCATTGTGGAAATTTCAAGGTGAATGGGTATCGCTTGAAGAAGTATATTCCGGGAGCCCCGGTAGACATGATTGCCCCGCTTCACCTCGAATAGACGCTCCCGAGTTTGGTCAAGCTAATGACCTTAAAGAAGCGCTTGGTGGGAGGCAACCCATTGGTAACATTTTTCCCTTTTCATTTTTGCTTAGATTTTTTCTGTTTTTGTGTGCTTTGTGTGTGTTTTGTCTACCTTCGTGTGTGTGCTAGAGCATTAGTGGCATTGGAAGCCTCTCGTGTGTGTGCTAGAGCATTAGTGGCATTGGAACCCTCACCAATTATGGGTGGAGCGGACGCGGAACTTGGACGGCTAGCGGTGCCTAGCGCGGGTTCCGAAGCTTTGAAGGATGCTTAGAGCTCTCTACCATGGTTGAAAGGATCATCCAACATCAATTCACTTGAGAATTCCCAAATACCATAGCAAACAATTTTACATTGTGAGAACCTTCTTTCACTCTCTTTACTTGAATACCACATTGGAGACAATGTGTTTCTAAGTATGGGGTGGGGTTTGCATGATCCTTTGCATGATGAGCATCTAGGATAGGCTAATATTTTGCACATGTCTTGCATTATACATACTTAAAACGGAAATCCCATAAAAATCGTAAAAATTAAAAAATTTTGTGCTTTCTAGGCTTGGATATGATCCTAATGATGAAACTTGTCTTGTGATTGGCTATGAATGGCCTTATGTGTTGAATTGATAAATGCATATGTGGACTTGAACTACTTCTCTTAAATTCTATGAATGACTTGTGATCATGATGATTGCCTAGGATGGATTGAGTATTGAAAATCGAAATTACATGATAGTTCTTGCATACCATCTAGGAATGAATGAGGCCTTTCATCTTTCTCTACTTCTCATCTTGATCATGATTGCTTGAGCACCTCAATTGATATAAAATCAACCTCCTTTAAACCCATCCGGGAATAGGAGCATGCTAGTGTGTTGAAATGTGCGAAAAGCAAGTGCGGGGTGAAGATGTAATGAAAAGAATGTCGTGAATGAAATGCTGAAATTATTGTGGAAGTGTAGCCAAAATATAGGTTTGGGGGCGTTGGTTTAAATGACAAGTAACTCGGTACACTTCACATAATCGGGTGTTGGTGCCTTGCCAAAGTCAAATGAACCAATAGCCCTAACGAGCTTTGGTATGTGTGCCCGGTGTGGATGCACCTCGAAAAAGAGAAAAAGCCCGAGGATGGCTAATCACCGAGGTTTCGGCTTTTGTACACCAATGCCATTGTCTCAAAAATAAAAGAAAAGAAAGAAAAGAAAATGAAGAAAAATATACACTTGAGGGAAGTTGATAAGAAATGTGAAGTTGTGGTTGTTTAGTTCCTTTCCCGGATTAGCATCACATAGCCTAGAAAATTCCCACCTAATCACAACGTTTCTTGGCCTTCTATTTTTCAAGTCCTTTTGACCTACTTGCATGTGTGTAAGGCTAAGTAATTTAGATTGGATATGCTCATGATTATCTTGACTTCTTCATCCTTACATTTCATTGCATGCTATCAAGTTAAGTGTAATTGTCTTTCCATGCTTTCATTTATTTGATACATGAATGCTTATCCATGACCATGAAACATGACTATGAAGGTGATCCAATAGTAGAAGCACAAACCAAAAAGATTTTGCCATTTTTCTGCATACATAAATCATGTTATCTCTTAGTCTATAGTTGGGAATTTGCTCGGGGACGAGCAAACCTTAAGTATGGGGTATTCTGATAACACGATTTATTGCGTGATTTAGGGCGTCATTTAGATAGATTTCTCACTCATTCATGCACGGTTTAGCACTAGTTCATGACGTTTTGCACTCAATTCACGTATTTTGTCGAGATAGACGTCTACTCGGACTTTTGCTTGCTTTGTAGGTAATTTGGGAGATTTAAGAGCCTAATCGATACATCCGAGGATCATTCCTCGAGATGACACACTTCCGGACTCATTGGAATGCAAGCTAAGGGCTAAGGAGGACTCATGGAACCTTGCCAACGCAAACCATGCACCAAATCATGGCTTAACGAGCCTAGGAGAAGCTTCTGACAGAAACCACGGTCTAGGCCCTTTCCACGGCCGTGGTTATGCCCGTAATTCTTGCCAGGACCACGTTGACAGCTGGCCACGATCTCTTCTATTGTTCTTGCATCCTAGTGGGTATTTAAAGGATTTTGCAGGCTGTAATTGGGAATCTCTCTCCTCTCTTTTGACCTACCTTTCTTCCCCAAAACATTTGGCCATTGTTGCCTCTCTTCCAAGCACCCATTAGGGGTGTTCTTGGAAGAGATTAGTGTAGATTCTCGTTTTAGAGTGAGATTAGATTGGATTCGAGTGAAGCTTCGATTGTTGTCAAGTTGGATTAGCTCTTGGAGCCTTGTAAGGATTTGGTAATTTCTATTCTATGCTTTTAATGTCTTTTCTTTGGATTGTTCTTCATTATTTGACCATGACTTGCAAGCATGCTTTATTTGTGGAGATTGATCTTGAAATGAATGTTGTTGGCTAGATAGGTTGCGATTCTAGAGTAAGGAAAGAAGGGCTATGGCTAGAAGCATGATAGGATGAACTTAGATTTTTACCCTTGGATGACTTGTGTTGTTGAAATCCTAGTGTTTGTTGAGCTTAATTTAGCTTAGGATCACCTAATGCTATCAACCTAAGTGAGGGAAGAGATCTACCCGATGATTCCCGATCTTAGATACCTAAGATGACAAACCCTAGGTAGTGGTGAGCCTCACAAGCCGCCATTGGACTAAGTGTGCTAGGATAGTTGATTAGGACTTCCCTTTCCGAGACTTACCCGGTAAGGATAGGTTAGACCCCTAGGTAACAATCCGGTTTGTGTAGAATTCCTATCCTTAGGTTCTTAGAGACTTACCCGGTGATGAGACCTTAGGAATGGACTAGTGGACCATGAGACCTACCCGGTAATTGATCCCAATCTAGAAACGCTAAATCCTGACATATCATAGTTAATCCGAAGAATGAATAGATAACTTGAGTCTTTGCCATACCCGGACTTCCAAACTCTAGAATCCGCTTTGTTATTTCCATTCTCCTATCTTTAGTGTTAGTGTGTGTTTGTGTTGCTTGATTGTGTTCACATACATGTGATCTTTGTTTGATCACCCAAAACCCTCCAAAAACATCGTGTTTTCCATTTTCTTTATTCCTCATCTTATCTTAGTCTAGATTTACACTATTTTCGATCATTGAATGACTTAGTTTCACCTCAGTCCTTGAGTTCGACCTCGGAATACTTTCCTTTCTACAAAACGACCCATACACTGCGGGTTTCGCTAGGTAGTTTAGGATTTAGTTCGAGTTTATAAATGTAAAGCTTTTTGTGCTATTTCCTAGCGTAACAGACCCTATGAGCTATCTTCAAGGCTAAGCGGTAGATGAGCTTAGCCTTGGTGTCGGCCGGTTGCCAACGATCCTCACTAGCATATATCATGGCAATCTCCTCCCAAAAATCTTTTGCATACACACCACTAGGAAACCTCCCATTGAAACTCTCATGGAATCCAAAGAAGGTTCCAAACTGAACAATGGAGAACTCATAGTCTTGCTCCATTAGCCTAAAAGAAACAGTTCGGTTCATATGGCTATGCTCAAAGGAGGTGACAAACTCCCTTGTGATCTCCTCATAAGCGTCCTCTCTAATAGCAAAGAAGACTATCAAACCAGCTCTATCCAAGAGCCATGTCAAATCATTCACAACGTTGAGCGGCTCAAGCTCCTCAAGGACTAAGTATCGAGGTCCTATGACCGGCCTCTTCTCGATCCTCTCTAAGGCTCCTAAGTAGTCTTCATGGATAGTTGGGATTCTATGAGGTGGTGGTGATGGTGGTTCACTAGGGGGAGGTTGGGAAGAGGAGGAACTACCATCCTTTATCTTCTTGTTCCTACTGGATTTCCTTCTAATCATATTTTTCAACATCAGAGAAAATCACGGCCTGTTCTTGGAAAACCACGGCCGTGGAACGTACAGGGACCGTGGTTTTGGTCTGTTTTTCTCAAATCTCAGTAAATCAACACCAAACTCAGCAATCACTGTCCTAGACTAATTCCAATTCCAATTATATTCAGTTCTTCTAAATTCTTGCGAAAAATAGAACCGAATTGACAAAGTAGAGAAAAGGGAGAAAAACCTAGGATTTGGATTTTTAAAATCCAAATTCCTTCTTCTGAGTGGATTGTTCACTTGGTTTGTTGCTTGGATCGTGTAGATGATCGAAAATGCTCCACTTTAGGCTCAAGAATCGAATGAATCGGACTTCGAACGAAGATTTGCGAGATGAAGAAGGGTGTCGGCGATTTGGGCGTGGTTTGGGGCATGAATTTGGTATTTTAGTGTGTTTTTGTGAAGGAAGGTGGTTTATATAGTGCCCGTAAAATTTTTGAAAATCACGGTCACTCGGGGAAAACCACAGCCGTGGGAATGTACGGAACCCGTGGTTTTCGTGAATTTTGCCAAATTTTCAAGAATTACGGCCACCTGTTACTTCCACGACCGTGGTTTTGGGCGTGGAATTCTCTGTTGTGTGCCAACATCCAAGTTTCGTCAATTCCTTCCAACTTTTGCATCTTTCCTTTGCCCAATCATTATTCCTACATCCAAAAACATAACATACCGGAGGTATCGAGGGAAAAACAAAGCAAAAACAACTAACTAAACTACTCTAAGAAAGAAAAACAAAGAGGTAAGTGTAATACCTTGGGTTGTCTCCCAAGAAGCGCTTGTTTTGGGTCCGTAGCTAGACTGTTCCTGTGTTTATTCGAGGGTAATCGGAGCAATTTCCTCAACCGGGAGCTCCGGTGAATACTTCTTAAGACGTTGGTCATTCACCTTGAAACTTCCGCTCTTTTCACCCCATACTTCAACTGTGGCATGGGGAAAACATGTTTGATTAGATAAGGTCCAGTCCAACAAGATTTAAACTTACCTGGAAAGAGACGAAGTCTCGAATTGAAGAGGAGAACTTGATCTCCTTCTTTGAGGTCCTTTGGAATGATATGCTTATCATGCCAACGCTTCGCCCTTTCTTTATAGATCTTGGCGTTTTCATAGGCGTTCAAGCAGAGTTCTTCAAGTTCATTAAGGTCCAAGAGGCGCTTCTCACCCGCTTCCTTCATGCCGAAGTTCAACCACTTCACAACCCAGTATGCCTTGTGTTCTAACTCAACCGGGAGATGACAAGACTTCCCATACACAAGGTTGTATGGTGTTGTACCTATGAGAGTCTTGTATGCAGTCCTATAAGCCCATAATGCATCATCCAACTTCAAAGACCAATCCTTCCTCGTCTTTGAGACCGTCTTCTCAAGGATGCCTTTGATCTCTCTATTCGAAATCTCCACTTGTCCACTTGTTTGTGGATGGTAGGGGGTGGCGATCTTGTGAGTCACCCCATACTTAGATAGTAGAGCTTCGAATCGTCGGGCAATAAAGTGTGAACCTTTGTCACTAATGATGGTTTGTGGTGTCCCAAACCTTGGGAAAATAGTTCTATTAAAGAACTTAACAACAACCATGGCATCATTAGTTGGAGAGGCAATAGCTTCAACCCATCTCGAAACATAATCTACAGCTAGAAGTATGTATTGGTTTCCACAAGATGATGGGAAAGGTCCCATGAAGTCTACTCCCCAAACGTCAAAGATTTCCACCTCCTGAATGTTGTTGAGGGGCATCTCGTTTCTCCTAGAGATGTTTCTTGTTCTTTGACAAGCATCGCAACACGAAACAAAGGTTTGCACATCCTTAAATAAAGTAGGCCAAAAGAATCCAGATTGTAATACCTTAGCGCTAGTTTTATTGGAACTAGCGTGTCCTCCACAAGGAAGTGAATGACAATGACGAATGACACTTTGCATTTCGTCTTCCGACACACATCTCCTAATGATGCCATCGGGACCTCTCTTGAAGAGTAATGGTTCATTCCAAAAGTATTGCCGGACATCCCTAAAGAACTTCTTCTTTTGTGCATAGGATAATCCGGGAGGTATTTCCTGACAAACCAAGTAATTTACAAAATCAGCAAACCAAGGTTCGTTACCTCTAGATATCTTGTCGATGCACTCCTCTATGATGTGTAAGTGCTGGGAGTCATCTATAGGTAGATCGTCGTCTTCAATGTGTGGTAGACGACTCAAATGATCCGCAACAGAATTTTCCGAGCCTTTCTTGTCACGGATCTCTAGATCGAATTCTTGTAGGAGAAGAATCCATCTAATCAGCCTTGGTTTCGCATCCTTCTTTGCAAGTAAATACCGGATCGCAGAATGGTCCGTGTATACAATCACCTTTGCACCTACAAGATAAGAACGAAACTTTTCAAAGGCATATACAATAGCTAAGAATTCCTTTTCAGTTGTGGCGTAGTTGAGTTGCGCTTCATCTAGCGTCTTGCTAGCATAATAAATAGCATGAGTTCGGCCTTCTTTCTAAAGCCCCAGCACCGCTCCAACAGCTACGACACTTGCATCACAGATAACCTCGAACGGGAGATTCCAGTCCTGAGGTTAGATAATCGGGGCTGAGATGAGAGCTTCCCGGATCTTATAGAATGCATCTAAACAATCCTGCGAAAAATCAAAAACTGCATCCTTCATCAATAGATTAGTAAGCGATTTCGATATCTAAGAAAAGTCTTTGATAAAGCGTCTATAGAATCCAGCATGTCCTAGAAAACTTCTTATCCCCTTCACCGAAGATGGAGGAGGAAGTTTCTCTATGGTCTCTATCTTAGTCTTGTCTACCTCAATCCCTCTACTAGAGATTAAGTGTCCTAGCACAATGCCTTCCTTAACCATGAATTGACACTTCTCCCAATTAAGGACTAGGTTACTGTCTTCACACCTTTGCAACACAAGAGAGAGGTTAGATAGACAATTATCAAATGAAGAACCATAAACAGAAAAATCGTCCATAAAAACCTCCATAATCTCCTCAATGTACCCTGAGAAGATGGCCATCATGCACCTTTGAAAGGTGGCTGGGGCGTTGCAAAGCCCGAATGGCATCCTTCTATAGGCAAACGTCCCACACGGGCACGTCAATGTGGTCTTCTCTTGATCGTCCGGATGGATCGGAATCTGGAAGAAACCACTATAACCGTCAAGATAGCAAAAATATGAGTGTTGTGTTAACCTCTCAAGCATTTGATCAATGAATGGTAGTGGGAAGTGATCCTTCCTAGTTGCATTGTTCAGCTTGCGGTAATCAATGCACATCCTCCATCCTGTCACGGTTCTTGTAGGAATGAGCTCATTGTTCTTGTTAGTGATAACCATCATTCCTCCTTCCTTCGGGACAACTTGAACGGGGCTCACCCACTTACTATCGGAGATAGGATAGATGATACCTGCGTCAAGCAACTTAAGAATCTCCTTCTTGACAACCTCTTTCATGATCGGATTTAACCATCTTTGAGGTTGTCGCGAAGGCTTAAAATCTTCCTCTATTAGAATCTTGTGCATGCATAATGATGGTTTAATTCCTACAAGATCCTCTATAGTATAACCTAAGGCTTTCCTATGTTTTCTTAGAACAGCCATTAGTTTCTCATGTTCATCTTCACTTAATTCAGAACTAATAATTACGGAAAAAGTAGAATTAGTTCCAAGAAATGCATACCGAAGATGTGTGGGAAGTGGCTTCAATTCCATTGGTATTGACGCCTTTGATGAGTCTTGAGATGTGTACGACGCTTCCTTAGAAGTCTCTAAGGGTGTAGGAGTGGTGGAAGAAGACTCGAGAGTATTTGTGGAAAGAACGGAATTGTTCTCAAAAATACCCAAAATTACGGCACCATTGTTACTTCCACGGCCGTGGTTTAGGGCGTGGAAGTCAATTACGACATCACTAGTGGTTCCGCGGCCGTGGTTTTGGCCGTGTAACTTACAGGTGCTCTCCGAATAGCTGGTTACGGTCATCTTGGGGGAAACCACGGCCGTGGAATAGCACAACTGACCGTGGTTTCTCACATTTTCTGATCCATCGTAGAGTTTTTCAAACTCTTCCACTTGCACTTCCTTTAACTCCTCCAAGGATTCAATCTCCTCATTGCAATCCTCTTCTTCTCCTTTTTCCATGATGCTCAAGGTAATGACTTTTTGCAATGGATCTTTGAATAGAATCGAGCTCACTTCTTCTCTAGATGCTTCCTCATCATAGATATTGAACATGGCCTCTCCAAGAGCTGGCTCTTAGACCAAAGTTGAGAGAACAAACTCAACCTTCTCTTCACCTATGTCAAAAGCCAATCTAGCATTCTTGCAATCCACTATACAACCGGATGTTGCAAGAAACGGTCTTCCGAGTATGATCGGAACCAGACAATCTGCAGGAATGTCAAGCACAACAAAATTAATTGGAATGTAAAACTTGCCGAGCTTGAATGGGACGTCTTCAATGATACCGACGGGACGAGTTATGGATCGATTCGCCATGTATAACGTCATCTTCACCGGTTTAGGATCACCTAAACCGATCTTCCTACACAAAGCAAGCAAAATAATGCTTAAGCTTGCTCCCAAGTTACAAAGGGTGTCACATGTGACTTCTCTTACTCTAATTGGAATGCAAAATGACCCCGGATCTCTCAGCTTTGGGGGCATCTTCTCAGTCATCGTTTTGATAAGCTCCGAAGATTCCGAACTCATCTTGACTTCTCCAAAGTCTTCTAGCTTCCTCTTGTTAGAGAGAAGCTCTTTCAAGAACTTCCCATAAGCGGGCATACCTACAATTGCATCAATGAAAGATATATTAATATGCAGTTTGCTCATGAGTTCAATGAACTTACCGAATTGCTTGTCTAGGCGCGCTCTTGCTCTAGACTGCGGGAATGGTAGGGGAGGTTTATAAGCTGGAGGAGGAACATAGACATCTTCCTTCTCATTCCCCTTATCTTTCTCCTTCTCAGCTGGGACTTCCACAAACTTGGGCTGCGGGTCGGTGGTTGTCACGCCACTCCTAGTGGTGATAACCATCACCCTTCCCTTTGGGTTGTCTTCCGTTTTCTTGGGAAGCTTTCCTTGATCTCTACAAACTTCTTCAGCCTTGCTGAATATATGGTTTTCTAAAGATTTTTGAGCTTTATCAACCTTAGTTATGTAACACTCTAGTCCTTGGAGCTTTTCCAAGATCGTTTCCAACATGGGATCGGGTTTCTCCTTCTCCTTATTGTGTCGAACCATTTGATGTTTGCGCCTAGCTTTTCAAAGGAGTAGAAGAAGAGGGAGATGTTAGTGAATTTCAAGAATTTGAATAGGGATTACCGGAATTTTGTTGTTGGTTGGAATGCCAATTGTTGTTGGAATTTCGGTTGTTGTTGTTGTTCCAATTGTTGTTCCGGTTATTGTTCCTATTCCCTTGGTGATTGTTGTTGTTATTGTTGTTGAATAAGTAGCCAACATCTTGCTCATTTGGCTTTTGAAGGCCAGCTCTAATAATTTCCTTCAACTCTTTGATTTCGGTATTATGGGAGAGTATTTGAGTTTGTGCAGCTTGTGTTAGCTTGACTCCCGGCTCTACCTTCCGGTGGGAATACTTCTCAATCACTTGGGCTTGCTTCTCAATGAAGTCCCAAGCGTCATCCTCTCTCATGTCCATGAATGTACCACAAGAGAGAGATTGGAGGTTGAATTAAGTGTCCACACCGACCCCTTGTAGTAAATCTCTAGCAATTCAAGCTTTGAAAAGCCATGGTGTGGGCAATCCAATAAGAGGTCCTGAAATCTTTCCCATGATTGAAACAAACTTTCGTTAGCTTTCGTAGAAAATACATTAATTTTACCTCTCAATTCCGCCGTCTTGGATGGCGGAAAGAACTTGGTGAGGAACTCCGAAGATAGATCCTCCCATGTGGCAAGCTTTACAGTTGGAAGAGCTTGATACCAAGCCAAAGCTTTGTCCTTCAAAGAAAAGAAGAACGGCTTGATCTTGTAGTTGTTGTTGGTAGCCCTTTTCGGCTTCAATGTCTCCATGAGAATCTCAAAATTCTGTAAATGTTGGTGTGGAGATTCAGCACTAGTTCCACCAAATTGACTTTGGCGAACCATGGTGATAACTTGCGGGCTAAAACTGAATTCATGGATGTCCTCAGCTCCGAAATTCACTCCTAGACGGCGTGGTTGCTGAATTGCATCCATCCTTTGCCCGAGAGTTCGTGGTTCATCCCCTCCATTAGCAACTCTCACATCTCCAACGGAAATGCGAGGAACAACCGGTGGTCTTGGGTTGTTACGAACGGGGTGAATCACCGGATCAATATCCTCAAGTGGTGGCATATCCTCATCCTCATCGTCGGATGATTCAACTCTAATGGACTTAGTTGGTTTCTTGACCTTCTTCTTCTTGGCGTCATTCAACTCCAACTTCATGTCCAACATCATAGCTTTGAGTTCATTAATTTGGAATTGATGACTCATTAACTCGTCCAAACGAGCTTTCTCCCTCAACTTAAGTTGAAGTTGAGCTTCATCCAACTTAGCTTGGATGTTTCTTTCATTGTTTTCGGACATCTTTTTTCTCTTTCAACTTTCTTCTCAAAGTTCTCTCAAGTTCTGGATCAAAAGGAACGAGATCTTTAGTAGATCTAGTCATTCGCATATACCTAAAGAATCTACAAAAATCACTCACAAAGAGATATCAAATAACAAGAGCAAAAGCTCCCAAGCTCGACAACCGAAAACCGGAATTAGTCTTGACCAACTTCCCGGCAACGGCGCCAAAAACTTGTTCGCCTCTAAACGTGCGTGCAAATTAGTTTTAAATTTATAAAACTGAAACCAAGCAAGCGAACCCGCAGTGTACAGATCGGCGTAGATTAGCAAGTATTCCAGAGTATCGAACTCAGGGAATTGGTGAAACAAACTCTGTTTCAAGTAATCGAGCAATGAAATTATAGAAGCTTTGCAAATATTGGGAAAACAGCAACCCTAAAGATTCAGGTATCCAATTGTGGCAATCGATTCAAGATATACTCTAGATGTAAGGACAGAGTTGAGAATTACAAAGGTATACTAAAGTAAGGTAATGTACGGCGAAGTTCCAAAACCCTATATGTCTAACCGAAAGACTCCCTCTATAAAGGTTGTTGAGGCTGTAGTATAGAAAGGATCTAAAGGTAAGAATTAATCTCAAATACTCATGCCCAAACCCAAGGAATCAAAGACAAGGCAAAACGGTTAAGGTTGTGACACTTGAAACCGAAATAGAGGATGTTGAGTCTCACTACTACCTAAGAAAGGCAAGCCAAGGCTAGGTTAAAGCTAATCTTTAACTTTGGATCAAAGCAAAAGCAAAGTTCGTAAACCAGGGGAAATCATGGCTAGATATTGAGAATCACGGTCGTGGAATCCAAGAACAGCCCGTGATTTAGGGTGTCGACGATATTTCTCACACTCTTAGGGTCCAATCAAATTATGATCGATCTATCATCATTTAAGCCACAACTATCAACCCTTCACCTTAGAATTGCTAAAGGGTTTTAGCCAATAATCATCATTATGACATCAATATTCAAATTAAGAAGAATGAAAGATGAAAACCCTCGAAAACTCAAATAAAACTCAAAGCCAATCTCAAAATCCAAACACAAAGTAATATGTTTATGACTTTAGAAGAATAGGTATAGAAACCCTCACAAAGATCTAGAGAAGTCACAAAGAACGGGATGTCAATCCGTCCTTTAATGAAAACCCTAAAATATCTCGAAAAGTACACAATCTCTCCAAAATACGTCCTTCACGAATCTTCAATCCTTAAGGTCAAATGAAACCTTAAGGTCATCTCCAAACTCTAAGCGGAACTCTAAGCAGCGGCTAAGCGATGATCCCGAAAACTCTCTTCTCAAGCCTTTTTATAGGGCGAGGTAGGGTTACGAGAAAGCCCAATGACGTGGCAAAAAATGACACGTCACAGAATCACCAAAATCACGGTCATGAACAACTTTCCACGACCGTGGTTTAGAGTATGGTTCTTCAATTACGGTACTATATGATTTCCACGACCGTAATTTAGGCCGTGTAACTCTCTACAGTGCTCCAAACTCACGTCCACGTTCATGTTGCCAAATCCACGGCCGTGGTTTAGAGCGTGGACTTCAAAATCCTCTTCCACGATGTTACGCTAAGAACGTGACACGCAAAAGTTTTAAACTTATAACTCGAATTATTTTTCCTAACTCCTAGAGAACCCGCAGTGTATGGGACGTTTTGTAGTAGGGTAGTATTCCGAGGTCGAACACAAAGACTGAGGTGAAATTGAATCGATTAGTGACTAAGGATAGTGTTGATCTAGGCTAAGAAAAGAGAAAGAAACAAAGAAATGAAAATCTCATAATTTTTGGGTTTGGTTTTGTGTGGTGATCAATCAAGAATCACAACGATATAAGATTGCAAAACAAACTAACAATCTATCAAATCAACACAAACAAGCAAGACAAACACGAGGTATGAGATCAAAGAGAGAAAAGCGGATTATAGTGGTTGGAAATTCCGGTTATGGCATAGGACTCAAGCTTCTAATCAACCTTGGATAAACTATAGTATATTGGGAAGGAATGTTTCTCACATGGGGTCAATTACCGGGTAGGTCTCATGATCCACTAATCCCGCACCTAAGGTCCTATCACCGGGTTAAGTCTCTAGGAGCCTAAGGAAGGGATATCTACACAAACCGGATGGTATTCTAGGGATCTAACATCTCCTTACCGGGTAAGTCTCGGGAAGGCAAGTCCTAGACACCTATCCTAGCACACTCAGTCCAATAGCGGCTTGTGAGGCTCACTACTACCTAGAGTTCGTCATCTTCGGTATCTAAGAGCAAGAATCACCGGGTAGGTCTCTTCTAACACTTAGTTGCTAACACTAGGTCACCCTAGGATAGATTTAGCTCAACAAACACTAGGATTTCAACAATCTAACATTCTAGCACTTACATTACACAAAGCAAGTGAGTTAGTTAGAACCACGGGTTGTTCATCCAACGAACCGTGGTTTCCAACAACAGCTCGGTTCAAGCAAATAAATCAACCAAAGGTACATCTAAGTCCATTCTATCATAGTCCAAGCCATAACCATCATTTCCTTACCCTAGAATCACATCTATCTAGCCAACAACAAGCATCTCAACAATCAAACTCAACAAGCATACATTCATGGCTTCCATAGCAAGTAGATGAAGTGAAATAGAGATGAACAAGTAGAACAAAGAAAACCAAGCTTAATGTATGATAAGAAAGACTTACAACCCTTCAAAAGAAGGTTCAATTTTGTTCCTTACAAAACCGTGCAAATTGTCTTTACAAAACTCACTCAAAACTATGAAAAACTAAGAATGGTGTGTTCTTCTCTTCTTTTCCAATGGAACCTTTTCTTCTCCTCCAAGAATAGCTCCAATTCAATCTTCCAATGAGAGAATATGTGTTGTTGAGAGTGTGGGAGAGAATGGAGTGATGGGGTCTGTCATAACAACCTGCAAGACCACCTTATATCCTCAACAAATTGCAAGAGTCGGCCATGAAGATCGTGGGACAGTTGTCACAGCTGTCTAGGGAAAACCACGGCCTATTTCCATGGGCGTAGTTCTTCCAGTGACCGTGGTTTTGATGCTTCAGCACTCTATAAAAAATCAAGCCTCAATTTGGTGCAAGGCATGCACCAACAAGGTCCCATGTGTCCTCCTTAGCTCCTAGCTTCCCAATGAGTCCGAAGGTGTGTCATCTCGAGGAATGATCTTCAAATGTATCGATTAAGCTCCTAAATCTCCCAAAATACCTACAAAGCATGCAAAAGTCCGTGTAGACGTCTATCTCGACAAAATACATGAATTGAGTGCAAATCGTTACGAACTAGTGCAAACCATGCATGAGTGAGCGGAAAAACTATCTAAATGAGTGTCTAAACCTAAGTCATAAATCGTGTTATCAAAAATACCCCATACTTAAGGTTTGCTCATCCCCGAGCAAGTCCCCAACTATAGACTAAGAGATGACATGATTTATGCATGCAGAAAAACAACAAAATCTTTTTGGAGTTGTGCTTCTAATATTGGATCACCTCCATAGCCATGTTTCATGGCAATGGACAAGCAATCATGTGTCAAATAAATGAAGGCACGGAAGGACAATTATACTTAACTCGAAAGCATGCATGAAATGTAAAAATGAAGAAGTCAAGATGATCATGAGCATATCCAATCTAGATCACTAAGTCTTACACACATGCAAATAGGTCACAAGGACTTAGGAAATAAGAGGCTAAGAAATGTCGTGATTAGGTGGGAATTTTTCTAGGCTATGTGATGCTAATCCGGGAATGGATCTAACTCCACAACTTCACATTTTTTATCAACTTCCCACAAGTGTATATTTTCTCTATCTTTTCTTTCTTTTCTTTTTCTTTCACTTATTTTTGAGACGATGGCATTGGTGTACAAAAGCCGAAACCTTGGTGATTAGCCGTCTTCGGGTTTTTTTATTTTTCGAGGTGAATCCACACCGGGCACACATACCAAAGCTCATTAGGACTATCGGTTTATTTGACTTTGGCAAGGCACAAACACCCAATTATGTGAATGGTGCCGAGTTACTCGTCATTTAAACCAACGTCCCCAAACCTATATTTTTGTCTACACTTTCACAACAAATTCAGCACTTCATTCATAACATTCATCCATCAACAATTTCACCCCACACTTGCTTTTCACACACTCAACACAATAACATGCTCCTATTTCCGGATGGGTCAAAATAGGTCAAATTTATATCAATTGAGGTGCTCAAAAAACATGATCAAGACGAGAAGTAGAGAAAGATGAATTGCCTTAATCATTCCTAGATGATGTGCAAGAACTAGCATGCAATTTCGACTTTCAATCCTCAATCCAATCAAGACAAATATCATGATCACAAATCATTCATGGGATTCAAGATAAGTACTTCAAGTCGACATATGCATTCATCAATTCAACACATAAGGCCATCCATAGCCAATTCACAAGACAATCTCATCATAAGGGTCATTCCCAAGTTTAGAAGCACTAAAAAAATTTTAAAATTTTCTGATTTTTTTGGAATTTTCGAAATATGTATGTACAATGCAAAAAGCTAGTAAAACATGTGACAAAAAGAAACTATCCTAGGTGTAAATCATGCAAAAGATCATGCAAACCCCACCCCATACTTAGAAACACATTGTCCCCAATGTGATATTCAAGTAAAGAAGAGTGAAAGAAGGTTCTCACAATGTAAAAAAATGGTTTACTTCGGTATTTGGGATCACTTAAGTGGAGTGATGTCGGATGATCCGATCAACGATGGTAGAGAGCTCAAAGTGTCCGATATGGCGTCGGGATCCGCGCTAGGCACCGCTAGCCGTCCAAGTCCCACGTCCGCTCCACCCACAATTGATGAGGGACTCATCATCATCATCCACATGCCATGCAAGGCTTCTATGCTACCAAGACTCTAGTACACACACAAAGCACACCAAACACACGAAAACAGAAAAATCAAAACAAAAACAAAAACGAAAAGGGAAAAATGTCTACCAATGGGTTGCCTCCCACCAAGCGCTTCTTTAAGGTCATTAGCTTGACCAAACTCGGGGGCGTTCTACTCAAGGTGAAGTGGGGCAATCATGTCCACCGGAGCTCCCGGGATATACTTCTTCAAATGGTGCCCATTCACCTTAAAATCTCCACAATGCTCCCCTCCTATCTCAACCGCTCCATGGGGAAAGATCTTCTTCACCACATAAGGACCCGTCCATCTTGACTTTAGCTTTCCGGGGAAGAGCCGCAGCCTTGAGTTGAAGAGAAGGACAAGGTCGCCTTCACTCAACTCCTTCGGGATGAGACGCTTGTCATGCCAACGTTTGGTCCTTTCCTTGTAGATCCGGGCGTTTTCATAGGCATCCAACCGGATCTCCTCAAGAGCGTTCATATCAAGAAATCTCTTCTCTCCGACCTCCTTGAGGTCAAAATTCAGCCACCTTATGGCCCAATACGCTCTATGCTCCATCTCTACCGGAAGGTGGCAAAACTTGCCATAAACTAGCTTATAGGGAGTGGTGCCAATCGGTGTCGTGAAAGCGGTTCTATAAGCCCACAAGGCATCATCGAGCTTCATAGCCCAATCTTTTCTCGTCCTAGAAACCGTCTTCTCAAGAATTCCTTTTATCTCCCGGTTGGAGATCTCCACTTGGCCACTAGTTTGGGGATGATAAGGTGTTGCCACCTTATGAGTCACCCCATACTTAGTCAAAAGTGTCCCGAAGTTCCTATTGGCAAAGTACTTCCCTCCATCACTTATGATCACCCTTGGGGTTCCAAACCTAGGGAAGATCACTCGGTTGAAGAACCGCACCATAACATTGGCATCATTTGTGGGAGAAGCGATTGCCTCCACCCATCTCGACACATAGTCCACCGCCAATAGGATGTAAAGGTTGCCACAAGAAGAAGGGAATGGTCCCATGAAGTCCACACCCCACACATCAAATATCTCCACTTCTTGTATGTTGTTCAAGGGCATCTCATTCCTCCTTGAGATGTTGTCCGTCCTTTGGCAAGCATCACAAGCTACCACAAAATTCTGCACATCCTTGAACAAACTTGGCCAAAAGAAACCCGATTGCAACACCTTTGCACATGTCTTGTGTGAGCTAGCATGGCCTCCACATGGCAAGGAGTGACAATGACGGATCACACTCTCCACCTCATCCTCCGGTATGCATCTTCTAAAAACTCCATCCAGCCCTCTTTTGAACAAAAGCGGCTCGCTCCAATAGTAATGCCTCACATCCTTGAAGAACTTTTTCCGCTGGGCATATGACATACCGGGAGGCACCTCCTCGTACACAAGATAGTTCACAATGTCGGCATACCATGGCTCATTTCCCTTTGACACTTGAAACAAGCACTCCTCCACCATTTGCAATTGCTCATCCCGGAATGAGTCATCAATCGGGATGTCATCTCTCTCAATCTCCAATGGTGGGAGTCTACTAAGGTGATCCGTCACAGAATTTTTGGACCCTTTCTTATCCCGGATTTCCAAGTCAAACTCTTGAAGAAGAAGGATCCACCGAATCAACCGAGGCTTGGCATCCTTCTTTGTAAGGAGATAACGGATCGCAGCATGATCCGTATCCACAATGACCATTGCTCCAACAAGATACTAGCGGAACTTCTCAAATGCGTACACAACCGCTAGCAACTCCTTCTCGGTAGTAGCATAATTGAGTTGGGCATCATCTAGCGTCTTGCTAGCATAATAGATGGCATGTGTAAGCACATCTTTCCTTTGTCCCAAAACAGCCCCCACGGCTACATCACTTGCGTCACACATGATCTCAAACGGTAAACTCCACTCCGGAGGTTGCATGATAGGTGCGGAGATCAAAGCATTCTTCAACCTACAAAAAGCCTCAAGGCAATCCTTGGAGAAAACAAACTCAACATCTTTCATTAGTAGGTTAGTAAGAGGCTTAGAAATCTTAGAGAAATCTTTAATGAATCTCCGGTAAAAACCGGCATGCCCTAGAAAACTCCTTACCCCCTTCACCGAGGTAGGTGGTGGCAACTTCTCAATTGTCTCTATCTTAGCCCTATCAACCTCAATGCCACGGTTGGACACCAAATGTCCCAACACAGTGCCTTCACTTACCATGAAGTGGCATTTTTCCTAATTTAAGATAAGGTTTGTCTCCTCGCATCTCTTAAGCACCAAGGACAAGTTAGCTAAACAATCATCGAATGAAGATCCATAAACAGAGAAATCATCCATAAACACTTCCATGATGTTTTCAATATACTCAGAAAAGATAGCCATCATACACCTTTGGAAGGTGGCGGGTGCATTACACAACCCAAACGGCATTCTCCTATATGCAAATGTACCCCAAGGACATGTGAATGTAGTTTTCTCTTGGTCATCGGGGTGGATAGGGATTTGGAAGAATCCACTATAACCATCTAAGTAGCAAAAGTGAGAATGTTGAGCTAATCTCTCTAGCATTTGGTCAATAAAGGGAAGAGGGAAGTGATCTTTCCTAGAGGCCACATTTAGTTTACTATAGTCTATACACATCCTCCATCCCGTAACCGTTCTAGTTGGAATTAGTTCATTATTCTCATTGGTCACTACGGTCATCCCACCCTTCTTAGGAACCACATGCACGGGACTAACCCATTTACTATCCGAAATCGGGAAAATGATTCCCGCATCTAGCAATTTAAGGATCTCTTTCTTCACTACTTCTTTCATGATGGGGTTTAGTCTTCTTTGAGGTTCAATTGAAGGTTTATGATTGTCTTCCATTAA
Source organism: Fagopyrum homotropicum (assembly GCA_033239125.1). NCBI lineage: Eukaryota > Viridiplantae > Streptophyta > Magnoliopsida > Caryophyllales > Polygonaceae > Fagopyrum > Fagopyrum homotropicum. The sequence continues at coordinate 39,857,704 of BSWB01000005.1, read as the reverse complement.
GATCTTATGCATGCACAAAGAAGGTTTAATGCCAACTAAATCATCAATGGTATAGCCTATAGCTCTCCTATGCAATCTTAGTTCATGCAACAATCTATTCAACTCATCATCATTCAAGCATGCATTAACAATAACCGGATATGTAGAATTCTCACCAAGAAAAGCATACTTCAAATGAGATGGAAGGGGTTTAAGTTCAAGTTTAGGAGGACCTTTATCGGTTGGAGACGCTCCATACAATGTTGGTTGAGATAAATCCAAAGCCATGGAAGACTCCCCAAAGCTCCTTGAAGCTTGATCAACAACCAATGCAGTTTCTGGAGAAACCACGGGCAAAATCACGGGCTTTGGCACAACCACGGCCGTGGAACTTGCAAAGCTAGCCTTTTTGAGCATTTCAGAGAGTTCCACGAGACTTTCCACGGGCGTGGTTCTCCCCCCAGGCCGTGGTTTCTACAGGAATTCAGCACACCTTCGTGTGCTTCAAATTCGACTCTTGTCTCCTTTTCCAATGCATCCAAAGCCTTGATTTCTTCATTGCAAGCCTCCTCAACTCCTTCCTCCATCAAACTTAAGCTAAGAACCTTCTCTAAGGGTTCCTTGGTCAAGATCGAGCTCACAACTTCTCTAGACTCCTCTTGCTCGACAATGTTGAACACATCTTCACCAAGGGTTGGCCCTTTCATCATTGTGGATAATTTGAACTTGATATTCTCTTCTCCAATGTTGAAGGAGAGAATCCCATTTTTGCAATCCACCAAACATCCAGAAGTGGCTAGGAAAGGTCTCCCCAAAATGATAGGAACCGGATAATCCGCCGGGATGTTCAATACAACAAAGTCTATTGGCACATAGAACTTCCCTAGTTGCACCGGTATGTCCTCCAAGATTCCAACCGGGTGAGTGATTGAACGATCCGCCATGTAGAGGGTCATCTTGACAGGCTTTGGCTCTCCTAGCCCAACCTTGTTGCAAAGTGCAAGTGGGGTAATGCTTACACTTGCCCCAAGATCACAAAGAGCCTCATACTTCACTTCTCCCACTCCAATTGGCACACAAAAAGATCCCGGATCTCTTAGCTTAGGAGGCATCTCCTCCTTCATAGTTTGAATCAACTCCAAGGACCTCTTGGTCATTCTTACTTCTCCATACTCTTCCAACTTCCTTTTGTTGGAGAGTATTTCCTTCAAGAACTTGCCGTATGCCGGCATACCTAGAATAGCATCCATGAACGGAATGTTAATATGCAATTTAGACATAAGTTCAAGGAATTTACCGAAGTGCTTGTCCAAGCGAGCTCTTGCTCATGATTGTGGGAATGGTAGTGGTGGCTTGTATGGAGGTGGTGCCACATATGTTGGCTCATCATCCTTGCTCTTGCCTCCATCTTCTTGCAATGGCTCTTCCTCTACCATTACTTGCTTCCCCTTGTCACTCTCCTTAGGCAAGGGATCCTTCATGCTCAGCCCACTCCTTGTAGTGATGGCCAACACTTGGCCTCTTGGGTTATCTTCGGTTCTTCCGGGAAGCTTTCCCGGATCTCTATGAGCTTCAACCGCCTTTTGGAACACTTGTGCTTCCAACACCTTTTGAGCTTTAGAAATGAAAGTCAACGTGCTCTCAAGACCACTCAACCTTCCAAGCAATTGCTCAAACATCATCTCAGTTCTATCCTTTGGAGGTTGAGTAAATCCGGTGGAGGTTCTTGTGAAGCCTTTGGTGGTGGAGCTACGCTTGTGGAAGCGGGAGGGTTCAAGGCTCCATCCGGGTTAGAATAGGAAAACCCGGGATGGTTGTGGTTAGGCCGGTAATTGTTGAATTGCCGGTTGTTGTTGAAGTTCCTTGGGTCTTGATAGTTGTTGTAGTTGCCCCTTCCCATGTAGTTCACATCTTCCTCCTTGAAAGACAAGTTTGCTTGCACTTGCACTTGAGGGCTTGCTTGGTTCTTCAAAGTTGTAGCACACAACTCCCTCAAAGATTTCAGCTCATTGTTGATTGCATCAAGCTTGAAGTTGCTCATGGTGACTTCACTTACCTCATATGCTCCCGCTTTCCTCTCATCACTCTTCTTATGGGAGTACTTCTCAATCACCAAAGCTTGTTTCTCTACAAACTCCCAAGCTTCATCTACATTCTTTTCCATGAAAGTCCCACCGGAAAGAGATTGAAGCTTGAATTGGCTATCTTCATCAAGTCCCTTGAAGTAGATCTCCAAAAGCTCTATTTTCGGTATACCATGGTGCGGACAATCTAGGAGAAGGTCTTTGAACCTTTCCCAAGACTTGAATAGGCTTTCTCTATCCTTCATCACGAAGGTATTGATCTTCCCTCTTAGCTCGGTAGTCTTGGAAGGCGGGAAGAACTTTGTCAAAAACTCGGTTGTCATCTCCTCCCAAGTACTCACTCGCCCTTGTGGAATAGATTGATACCAAGCCAAGGCTTTATCCTTAAGTGAGAAGGAGAAAGCCCTAAGCTTATGGTTGTTGCTCTCCAATCTAGGCGGTCTTAGAGTCTCTATCAAGATCTCATAGTTCATCATGTGTTGATGAGGAGACTCTCCTTCCATCCCTCCAAATTGATTATGCCGGATCATTTGTAGAACTTGAGGGCGGAGCTCGTAATCATGGGTTGCGGGATCTCCTAAGTTCACACCCGGACGGTGTGCTCTTTGTGCCGGATCCATACGTTGCCCTAACGTTTGTGGCTCTTCAATAGCAATGGGCACAACCCGAATATTAACCACCGGCTGCGGTTGTGGTGGAGGTGGAGGTTGTTGACGATTAAGCTCTCTTTGCACAAGAGCTTGCCTAATCTCTTCAATCTCCCTCCTAGTTGCTTCTTGCCTCTCATTTGCAAGTCTCCTTTCATTCTCCAAGGCCTCATCCCTTAGCCTAATTTGCTCTAAAACTTCATCTAACTCAGCTTGGAGATCTCTTCCGGCCATCTCTTTTCCCTTTCTAACGCTCTTGGATCTAGATCTAAGGGTTTTCTCCGGTTTGGGATCGAATGGAGCTAAATCCTTGCCACGAGATCTTCACATGCACCCAAAGAGTGAGAGTTGTCCTGAAAAGCAAAGACACAAACCAAAGGAGATCAAAAGCAACAAGAAAGACCTACACTATAAACAACCACAAACTACGACTCAATCTTAACCTAGTCCCCGGTAACGGCGCCAAAAACTTGTTACGCTAAGAACGTGACACGCAAAAGTCTTAAATTTATAACTCGAATTATTATTCCTAACTCTTAGCGAACCCGCAGTGTACGGGATGTTTCGTAGTAGGGATAGTATTCCGAGGTCGAACACAAAGACTGAGGTGAAATTGAATCGATTAGTGACTAAGGATAGTGTTGATCTAGGCTAAGAAAAGAGAAAGAAACAAAAAAATGAAAATCTCATAATTTTTGGGTTTGGTTTTGTGTGGTGATCAATCAAGAACCACAACGATATAAGAATGCAAAACAAACTAACAATCTATCAAATCAACACAAACAAGCAAGACAAACACGAGGTATGAGATCAAAGAGAGAAAAGCGGATTCTAGGGGTTGGAAATTCCGGTTATGGCATAGGACTCAAGCTTCTAATCAACCTTGGATAAACTATAATATGTTGGGAAGGAATGTTTCTCACATGGGGTCAATTACCGGGTAGGTCTCATGATCCACTAATCCCGCACCTAAGGTCCTATCACCGGGTAAGTCTCTAGGAGCCTAAGGAAGGGATATCTACACAAACCGGATGGTATTCTAGGGATCTAACCTCTCCTTACCGGGTAAGTCTCAGGAAGGCAAGTCCTAGACACCTATCCTAGCACACTCAGTCCAATAGCGGCTTGTGAGGCTCACTACTACCTAGAGTTCGTCATCTTCGGTATCTAAGAGCAAGAATCACCGGGTAGGTCTCTTCTAACACTTAGTTGCTAACACTAGGTCACCCTAGGATAGATTTAGCTCAACAAACACTAGGATTTCAACAATCTAACATTCTAGCACTTAGATTCATCAAAGCAAGTGAGTTAGTTAGAACCACGGGTTGTTCATCCCTGTCCACGGCGAACGAACCGTGGTTTCCAACAGCAGCTCGGTTCAAGCAAATAAATCAACCAAAGGTACATCTAAGTCCATTCTATCATAGTCCAAGCCATAACCATCATTTCCTTACCCTAGAATCACATCTATCTAGCCAACAACAAGCATCTCAACAATCAAACTCAACAAGCATACATTCATGGCTTCCATAGCAAGTAGATGAAGTGCAATAGAGATGAACAAGTAGAACAAAGAAAACCAAGCTGAATGTATGATAAGAAAGACTTACAACCCTTCAAAAGAAGGTTCAATTTTGTTCCTTACAAAACCGTGCAAATCGTCTTCACAAAACTCACTCAAAATTATGAAAAACTAAGAATGGTGTGTTCTTCTCTTCTTCTCCAATGGAACCTTTTCTTCTCCTCCAAGAATAGCTCCAATCCAATCTTCCAATGAGAGAATATGTGTTGCTGAGAGTGTGGGAGAGAATGGAGTGATGGGGTCTGTCATAACAACCTGCAAGACCACCTTATATCCTCAACAAATTGCAAGAGTCGGCCATGAAGATCGTGGGACAGCTGTCTGGGGCAAACCACGGCCTATTTCCACGGGCGTGGTTCTTCCAGTGACCGTGGTTTTGATGCTTCAACACTCTATGGATCATCAAGCCTCAATTTGGTGCAAGGCATGCACCAACAAGGTCCCATCTGTCCTCCTTAGCTCCTAGCTTCCCAATGAGTCAGAAGGTGTGTCATCTCGAAGAATGATCTTCAAATGTATCGATTAAGCTCCTAAATCTCCCAAAATACCTACAAAGCATGCAAAAGTCCGTGTAGACATCTATCTCGACAAAATACATGAATTGAGTGCAAATCGTTACGAACTAGTGCAAAGCATGCATGAGTGAGCGGAAAAACTATCTAAATGAGTGCCTAAACCTAAGTCATAAATCGTGTTATCACACGACCGTAATTCAGGGCGTGTTTCCTCAAATCCTTGGTTTTTGCCTTAGTTTCGTGACATCCTTCATCCATGCTCCTTCCCTAGCCTCTTCAATGCATCTCCTTGCCATCAAGCATGGTCAAACACTCCTTTCCTTCCTTATTTTGCTCAAATCCAAGCTTTATTCACCTAAAAACAAAACGAAGCTAGTGTAGATCTCTATATCGACAAAGTGGGTGAACTAGCTCACAATTGCTTCAAACTCATATCTAAGAACACTATAAAGAGGGAAAAACAACTAAAACAAGTGCCTAAAATATAGTCATATTTCATGTTAACACCAATGCTCTACCGCTAACCCCAACTTCCCTTCAAACGAGAGTACTCACATATGGTTTAAAGTCTTCAACCACGAATCCGGTCTCGGTGCCCTCTGCTCATTCCGATCCTTGTCAACCTCAGCTTCTCTCTGTGGTGTAGTTGGCACCTGTGTCACTCTGTGTGATACCTCAATTGATCTCGTAGGGACTGATAGATTTGGGGCACGTCCCCCTAGCCTAACTGCCTCCTCAACCCGTCGGACGTATTCATGGAACTTTGTCGCTCCCAACAAGGCGCGACCTAACTCAACTGACTGCGCTCTCGGTACCTTTGATCTAGGAACAATCTCATTTCCCTCTTCGGGAATCACACTCTCAACGACCTCCTTGTCTCTATCCTCAGCCACCGGTGGCTCAGCAATGGGGACACGTCCCCGACCTCTCGCTACGGGAGGTCTACCTCCTCATCCGCATCCTCGGACTGTAGTAGTCCTATCACCCCTACCCCGCCCAGCAAGAGGAAGAGTTGGACGATCTCTACCTCGTCCCACGGTCACAACAGCTCTAGTATGTGCTATTTGCACGAACTACCAGCATAATGTAAGGTCAAGCTAACATAATGTAAGCAATATATAAAAGTTAAAACATAACAACTAAACTGCCGAGATCCGCGAAGGTAGTGATGGTCCCCGTACTTTCTATCCCAACCCGACTATGCACATGATTTGAAAACGATATTCACTTGAAAACTCACACCCCTTTCGGGTTCCGTTTACTCATTCAACCTTTCAGAAGATTGTGACTGTTATTGTTGTTAAACTAGAGCTCTGATACTATGTTGTAACACCCGAAATCTCAAACTCAGGGTCCTATGGATTATAACCTCACAATGGGTCCCGACCTTAGCCTGACAACAAGTTCATCAGACCTTACAACAAGGCACAAATGTAAAAATATCAAATTTGAAAAAATAACATGCAATGTCATGACCAAACAAAGGACTCTCAGCCGGGTAAACAATAAAGTCGTAAAAATAAACTAGTAAAGTCAACTACTGAAACACAATATCAATAAACAAACACCCGTCCTATATCGTACTGGAACCCGACTGACCACTCCATCCGGATTAGTCGGCAACTACCCTATCCTGCAAAGCATCTACAACACCGGATATATCGTGAGCTAACAACCTACATATTAGAATAATAACAAGAGCACAAACACAAACAATGTGGAAATAAAACACATAGCATGCTCACACAAAAACCGGTTATTATCTTTAATAAGTCATACACTTCTAGTTCCAATTTATACTTGTGGCACAAGAAGTTTAAGAGTCTCGCATCCGTTCCCGTGTACCAACAAGAGTGGTTCAGCGCGCGTCCCCGTATACCATGTTTGGCTAGTCGCGGAGAACCTCGTAGTCTCCCTCAAGAGCCGGGCAGATGATGTCACCGCCCGTTACACTTGGGCCAAATAATAAATAAGTTGTCCTAATACAATTATCATAAATAAACATATAATAACACAACACTCATGTCATTCAACCAATATACATTTGCAGCTAAGTAAGCCCAAAGGACTTATCTGTAATAGGGTAAGTCTAACTAATCACAATCCTGATCCGCAATATACTCACAACCGCCTAATATAAACCAAGTCATAACATAATTGATCCATCCACAAACCCAAAAATTGCATCCTAGCAGTTTTGTTATCCTTAACGTAACATCGTCATCAACCTAGAACCTTATCTCTCTAAATTCCAACATCTAACCCACTACATGGAATTTACTCTAATTCCTCTAGGTTCCATCCTAGCATGCTACTAACTTTGATCAAATGTAGTCAATGAAAGAGGATTAATACCAACAATCGGTATCCTCTATAGAGGTGACGCGACCGCGGGAACAAGGAGGCGCGGTCGCGGAAGGTAAGAGTCGGCACGACCGAGATGACCATCAGACGTGACCGCGGTGACACAAAATAGGCGCGACCGCTGTAGAGTACAGGCACGACTGTGGGAGAAGTTCAGAACATTGGTCGCTACGTCAGTCGTCGTACAAGAAGAGCTCGTAATCCTTTGGATACGGTTCCTTCTCTTGTTGGTCCACTCCTACTCTATAAACATCCACAAGACTCCTTAATCTAGTGATCGACACACATAGCATCAGGGGAAGGAAGAAGAATCAAGAGTACCTTGATTGAGGATAAAGAAGTGAAGATAAAGGAGAAGGGAGGGAATTTGCTTACCGTTCGTCTAGAGAACTCGCAAAGACAACTCCTTGTCTCCATGGAATACAACCACGTGAAGAAGACTAAAAGCTGAAGTACCGCTCGCTGGGAAGATGTGTGAGAGAGAGCTCGAATGGAAGAGAGAAAGAGAAGAGAGGGAGATGAAATATACGTAAGAAGAAGAAAACTACACCGGAGAAGGAAAGAATGATTTAAGAAAGGAAAAGATAAACGACGGTTACAAAAGACTGGGCACGATCTTCTGTTTCACCGCACTCACGGAAAACAAAATACCCGACCGCGGTGACACAACCGCATACGCGATCGCTGGTGGCACACAAGCGCGATTGTGGGGCACAGCTGCGGTGAATCGAGTAATAACTTAGGAATTGGAAATGCGGGTGTTACAAAGGTTGAGTTTACCTCATAAATCAAGAAAAAAGACGTAAAACTCGAGCAAGGAAGACACTTCACTCGATTAAAAAAGACACGAGCTATTGAAGATTCAACGTTGCCTGAATGGTATCTAGAGTGATATTCCACTCGAGAAAAGAATCTAAAGTTCACATTTGTTAACATCTCTCAAGTATACATCATCACTCGAGCAAAGAAGACACAAAAACTTGAGAGAAGAAGACAATTGACTCGAGCAAAGAGTACAAGACTAAGTCGGTGGAACCACTTGATTCTTAGGAGAAACCCACTCGACCAAGGAAGACGAAGCAGTCAAGGAAGCCCAACATCTAGTATGTGCAACTTGTTGTAACTAACTCTAGCAACTTGCTCCACTAGCCTCCAAGGGGAGACCACGATGTTTAGGCCTCTATAGGAGGCATTGACTGAATGTAAATGTGTCAATTCATATACACCTCTAAATAATACTCTCTTAGTTAGTAGTTTGTCTGTAGAAACAACAGTTGGTAGTGGAATTGCCCGAGATTTGGATCAGTCAAATGAGAAGCATTAGTGTTCTTCACTCTTGTTCTTGCTAGATCTTATTCCTAACTTGTTTTAATCATAATTTTGGATTGGTAAGTCCAAACTCGACCATTCTTCTTCCTACATTCCTTATTTCATGTCTACTTTGTAACCACGTCCTTTTTTTTGGTTGTTACCATGTCCAAATTTTTTGATGTGTGAGTAGTTCTCTTGCTTGGTTTTATCCCCAAATCACGTTAAACTAGTATTATACTTGTTTTATATATTAACTAAGCATGTTAGTAGCATATAGGAGGGATCGTATCTACTTGTTATTCATTCATGTTGGATTTACTTTGAATGTTGGATGTTAGACTATCACTAGTTTAAATTGTTCCCTTAATACATTGTATACTTCCAAACATGAATGTATGATGTTTAGATTAATCATCCAAATTGAGACTTATAAATAATATGAGGATGATTGTGCAATGTTGATATGCTTATCATTCTAGAGTAGGAATATTTGGGTTGAAAGGATCATTGTCCTACTTTTGATGTTATTGTCCAAATCATGGTGTTATTGTATAGTACAAGCAAATACCAAACACCACGTGGTGCTTACGTTGTCTAGTATCATCATAATTGTTACCAAGCTTAATCAACTAGTATCAAAATAGAAAACACCATGTGATCCATATTAGTTGACATAAAGCCATATGTTGTAACAAAGCTCGCCTAATTACTCATGCTATCTTCATATTTCCGTTCATTGCTTGAACATAACTTACATGAGCATGCTATTGACCATGATTTGGGAGTAATAGCTCCAAACCTAGTGTTTTCTCCATATTTGATACTTTTTTTTTTAATTTACGTTTATATAGAAGAAGGTTGGATGTACAAGAAGTCTACTAGACTAGGGAGAAGTAGATGAGAAACAAAAATGATACTAGACAACATAAGCATCACACAGTGTTTGGTATTTGCACACTTAGACCTTCATAACTAGTCATTGATCCATTGATCACCCATTTTCCTTTCTTTTACACATTTAAACCTTACTCTTGAACTTGATACCTTCAAACTATATATAGTTCTTTTGGGATTTGACCTTCATGCTAATGTCATATACTTGCATTGGCAATGACCGTATACTTGTGCTAATATGTGATTTTGAGTAGTCTACTCCACTGACATCAAGTTTGTGGCACCATTGCCGGGAAACTTTTGATTTTTTTTATTTATTTTTGAAAGTTCATTAGGAGTTTAAGTATTTTGTTGCTTTTGATACACTTTGGTTTTTGATTTGTAGGTGTTCTTGCAAAGTGTATGCCAAGAAGTGCCAACAAGGAGCTAGAACCATTTGATCCCGAGCCGGAAAAGACCTTGAAAATGTTAAGAAAGCTAAGAAATCCAAGACTAGTTATGGAGGACCAATAAGTTGATATGGAGAAAGAATGGACTTGGCTAAACATACCTCACCACCTGAAGTAGTTTTTGGAAATAATGTGCCACAAAATTCCGAGTTTAATATCTCCCTCATGCAAATGGTGGTGAGAATCCAATTTGGAGGAGGCCCATCCGAGAACCCGCATTTACACCTTGCTACTTACAACGAGCTTCTTGAAACTGTTGAGATGAGAAGAGTTAAGTCACCCAAGCTCAAGCTTAGAGCATTCTGGTTTTCCTTGAGAGGAAAGACCAAGAAATGGTTTCAAAGCATTCCATTCAGGAATGTGACTTCATGGGAGTAGCTTTTACACGAGTTCTTGATTTCACTAACTTCACAAGTTTGTTTTTACTTTGTTTGAGAGAAAAATCCAAGCAATGGTACCTAGCTTGTGATATCACAACTGAGTGTATGAGAGAGAGAAACACTAGTGAGGAGTTTTTTATTTCACTAACTTCACAAGTTTGTTGTTACTTTGCATATTTGTGTAGATGTCTAGGTCTAATAGTCCTAAGATGTCACAAGGAAGTGATCCAATGAATCCTGGGACCATTGACATGTTGAAGCAACTCATGGTTTCGGTTTCCACCTTGACCGAGAGAATAAGGACGTTGGAATCTCGCCCCCAACCTCACGCTACATCTCAGCCGAGATCAATGTTTGAGATTGGAGAAAGCTCACGAAATCCCCCTAGAACCACAACCCTAAAGTCACCTCAAAGAGCCTCTCAAGCGTAAGGTGTGAGATATTTTAATCCCTTTTTTTAGAGCACCTAATATGCCGGATTTTGCTTATGATTTTCAAGAATTAGAGGATGAGGATGAGGATGAGGATGAAGAAGGCATATGGAGGGATTATCCTAGACGTAACCATCATCAAAGAAGAGGCTGAGACTTGGAACCATATAGGCATCACCAAGAGCATGACGGATTAGGAAAAGTGAAGGTTAAAATTCCAAGTTTTGAAAGTGTGATCTGGATATCTTCATGGAACAAGAGACCAAAATAGAACAAATTTGGTCTTGTCATAATTTTAGTGAGCAAAGGAAGGTGCAGTTTGCTTCATTGGAGTTGCAAGGTTATGTCTTAGTGTGGTGGGATCATCTTGTCAAGGAAAGAAGAAGAGCGTTAGATCTAGCTATTACCAAATGTGAGCAAATGAAGGCCTTGATAAGAGCTAGATTTGTGCCTTAACATCATGCTAGAGAGTTAAGCCAAAGGTTGGAGAACCTTTGATCAAGGAACTATGAGTGTTGAAGAGGTCTACACGTACATCTATGCAAATCGCAATGGTGAAAGCTAATGTTATAAAGGATGAGGAATCTACTATGGCTCGTTACTTACGTATTTTGCATCCATCATTATTTAATGAAATTGACTTATACCCTTATAATACCATGGTAGATTTGCTACATTTGGCTATCAAGGTCGAGAAGAATACCAAAGGACGCAGCCAAGGATCCAAGACTAGCTACGAATTTGCAGGTTCGTGGAAACCATAATCCAATCGGTTCTAAGGACCCCAAAACCTTGAGCACACATCCACCAAGGTCAAAAGGAAGGATCTAGCCGTGAATCAAGTGGGAGTAAGGAAGCCTTATACACCTTACTCGTCATCTAGACCCTTGAACGAGCCTTCAAGTTGTCCTAAAGGGAGCAATTATAACTCTACTTTTCGTTCTAGAGATATTGTATGCTTTAAATGTCAAGGCAGAGGTCGTTAGATGAGAGATTGTCCTAATAAAAAGGTTTTTTTGTTAATCAACTTGGACAGTATGAGAGCGATGAAGAGCACAATCATGATGATAACACCTACCTTGATGCATTGCATGGAGTTGGTAGTGATAGTGATGATGGCATTGAGTATGAGCATGGAGAATTATTGATTGCTAGGAGAAATTTGCATGCTAAGATAGCCCCATGTGAGGATAATCAAAGGGAAAATCTCTTTCATACTAGATGTCTTGTTAAAGGGAATGTGTGTAACATGACTATAGATGGAGATAGTTGTTGCAACATTGCTAGTACCGATTTGGTCAATAAATTGCAAATTACTATGTTTTATCATCCTAAACCATATAAGTTGCATTGGATAAATTATTGTGGTGAATTGAAAGTGAACAAACAAGCTAGAATTACCATCACTTTAGGTAGTTATGAGGATACTATTACTTGTGATGTAGTTCCCATGCAATCATGTCATATTCTATTAGAACGTACATGACAATTTGATAGAAGAACTAAGCATGATGGTATATATTAATAGAAATTCATTTGAGTTTAATGGTCACACACTAACTCTAAAACTCATGATCACATTGCATATTGTTGAATGCTGTGAGAAAAAGAAGGAAAAGAACATGGAGTAATAATTTGACAAGAAGAAAGGAGGAGAAACTTTATCTAGTGAAGAATGTAGCCCAGTGTAGAGCAATCTCGCCCCAATATAGAGAAATATCACCCTAGTGCAGAATCTCACCCTAGTGTTGGATTATCTCGCCCCAATGAAGGATTATCTCTCCCTAGTGCAGGATCATTTTGCCCTAGTGCAAAAATCTCGGTCCAACCGTCTAGAGTCCTTCTAGAATCCAAGGAAGAGTACATCCATGACTATACCCCTTTGGATGTCATTCTCATGAGCTTAGGTCAAAGCTTAGTGAATTTAAGTGATGAAGTTAAGGCCACCTTACCCCAATACATCCTAAATCTTTTAGATGAGTTTAGTGATGTATTTCCCGATGAGATTCCAATTGGAATTCTGCCTTGTCGAGGCATTGAACATCAAATTGACTTAATTGCAGGTGCTACACTTCCAAATCATCCAACTTATAGAATGAATCCTTAGGAGAGTCAATAGATTCAAGACCAAGTTCAAGGGCTCTTAGATAAGGATTATGTGAGAGAAAGTTTGAGTCCATGTGTTGTTTCCATCCTTTTAGTAGCTAAGAAGGCAATACATGGAGAATGTGTGTTGATTGTAAGGCAATCAATAACATCAATATTAAGTACCATCATCACATCCCTAGATTAGATGATATGCTAGATGAGCTTAGTGGATCCACATTGTTCTCTAAGATTGACCTTAAGAGTGGATATCACCAAGTCAGGATGCGGGGAGGAGATGAATGGAAAATGACGTTCAAGACTAAGTTTGGTCTCTATAAGTGGTTAGTTATGTCATTTGGCTTGACTAATGCTCCTAACACATTCATGATATTAATGAATCATGTGCTACGTTACTACAATGGCAAATTTGTAGTGGTTTACTTTGATGACATCCTCATCTACAATAGATCACTTGAGGAACATGAAGAGCACTTAAGGGGAGTACTTTGAACTCTTAGAAATGAATTTTTATATGCTAATGTTAAGACATGTGAGTTTAGCACTAATCAAGTTATTTTCCTTGGTTTTGTGTTGAGTACAAGAGATCTAAAGGTGGATGAAGAGAAGATCAAGTCCATCCAAGAATGGCCAACGTCTACTACCATCGGCCATGTACGTAGCTTCCATGAATTTTCCACCTTCTATAGACGTTTTGTACAAGATTTTAGCATCATAGAAGCCCCACTTACGTCATTAACGAAGAAGAAAGTACCATTTGTGTGGGGAGATGCTCAAGAGAAGGCATTTAAGGAGTTGAAGTGACGGTTGTTCCATGCTCCTCTTCTAGCACTTCCGGACTTTAATAAACCCTTTGAAGTCGAATGCGATGCTTCTGGGATTGATATTGGAGGAGTGCTAATGCAAGAAGGTAAGCCACTCATATTTTTTAGTGAGAAATTATAAAAGCGTGCTTTTATTTGACATATCATAAGGAGCTTATGCATTATTTCGAGTGTTTAAGACATGACAACATTATCTTTGGCCTAATAAATTCGCCCTACGTACCATCATGAGTCCCTGAAGCATTTTAGGAGTCAAGATAAGTTAAATATGAGGCATGGTAGATGGATGGAGTTTATAGAGACTTTTCCTTATATCATTAACTATAAGCCGGGTAAGGATAATGTTGTAGCTGATGCTCTTTCTAGGAGACATTTTTTTGATCACTACTATGGATTCTAAGGCTTTAGGCTTCTATTACATTAAGGATCTATATGTTAATGTTGCTGATTTTGGAGACATCTATAAGCATTGTAAGTCTCGAGGTTCCTTAGATAAGTTCTACTTGTTTGAAGGATTTTCATTTAAGGTTGATAAGGTGTGTATTCCTAGATGTTCCCTTATATTATTGCTTTTTGAGGAAGCTTATATGGAAGGCTTAATGAGACACTTTGGGAGGGATAAGACGCACCATACCTTGCAATCACATTTTTATCGGCCTCATATGCTTAAGGATGTAGAGAACATGATTAAGAGATGTCTTGTGTGTTTAAAGGCTAAGGCTAGATTGAAACCCCATGGCTTTTATACCCCTTTACCTATGCCTATCTCACCATGGTTAGAGAATAGTATGGACTTTGTTGTAGGGTTTCCTAGGAATAAGAAGGAGAGAGATTCGATTTTTTCTATTGCTTTCCATAAGACTAATGATGCTTAAAATGTAGCTAACTTGTTCTTTAGGGAAGCAATTAGAGTGCATGGAGTACCTAGGACTATTGTGAGTGATAAGGATGTTGTTAAGTTCCTTAGTTTCTTTTGGAAGACTCATTGGGAAAGTCAGGAACTAAGTTGCTATTTTTGACTTCTAATCATCCTCAAATAGATAGTCAAACGAAGGTTATTAATAGGAATTTAACCACCATTTTGCAGTCTGTTTTGAAGGATAATTTGAATGTTTTGGGAAGATGTCTTGTCTCATATAGATTTTGCTTATAATCGCACATTACATTCTTCTACTAACCTAACGCCTTTTGAGTTTGTGTATGGGTTGAATCCTTTGACCCCTTTTGATCTTATATTGTTGCCTTTAGAGGAACGAATAGATTTTAATGTAGGAAAACATGTGGAATTCATCCAGGATTTGCATGCTAAAACATGCAAGAGGCTAGAGTAGAAAGGAAGATTAGTTGCGGCCAAGGCTAATAAAACTGCAGGAATTGATATTTGAGCCAAGAGATTTAGTTTGGTTGCATATAAGGAAATTATGGTTCCTAGAAAAGTGTAAATCGAAGTTGTCACCAAGAAGAGATGAACCATTTAAGGTGCTACACAAGCTTGACAAGAACGCTTATGTATTGGAGCTTCTGGAGGCGTATGACATGATCCCTACATTTAATGTAGAAGACTTGAGTCCTTTTATGTCTAGTGATGAGCATGGTGATGATTCGAGGACGAATCATTTTCAAAAAGGGGGTATGATGAGGGACCATCCCCAACAACCCCTACTACATAAGGACCAATCACTAGATCAAGGGAAAGAGCTATCAAGGAGAAGGAGTCTCAACCAATACCATCACCTGCAGGTCCTAACATAGAAGGAATAATTACTAGATCCAAAGCAAGAACCATTCAAGAATAGGTTTCTAGCTTGTTGGCATCCATTGATTCTAAAGAGACCATTGACGATCTTTTTGTGTCCAAGTCTTTCTTAGTCACATTGATGACGATTCCATCCATGAAGACCATGGAGGAGAGGCCATACACGTGTGAGGATGAGAAGAAAGACAAGAGTTGAAGCTTGTAGAGCTTCTAATTATTTTATTAGACACTTTAATACCTTTAAGCTCTAGACATTCTAAACGTATCTTTTATCTTATATTTTTAGGATTATTTTTATTCTTTTATTTGGAGGCTTTTTGGCTATAAAGGTCTCCATAGGTTCGACTTGGTCAATTAGATTATTTTCATCCAATATTTGTGAGACTCGTTCCTTCCTTTATGAATAGTTCGTTTTATTCATTCCTATTCAATCAAAAAGAGCCTTTGATTGAATCGTTGTGAGTCCTTGATAAATTATTCTTGTGTGTGTTAATCTCCTTAGAGATTGGTGCTCTTAGTCGATTCTATTCTCTCCTTATGCTTGTCTCGATTTGAAGACCTGTGTAAGGTTGAAGAAGGAAGGGTTAAGGTAATTTATTATGTGGGTTTTGATCCAATCGATCAAGGTTCTTGCAAATATATCTTGGTTCTTCTTATCCTATATTTCCATTAACTTCGTCCATCTCATATTCACATCTAATTTCGCTATCCATCCATATATCTCGCCATTCTTCGTTTCTTTGTTCTTCGTGAAACCTCACTACCAGGTTTATTCATCTTGGGCGAGATTATAAACCGAGATTATAATTCGAGGATTTTATGAACTTCTAATCTAGATTTATCAATTGCGGCCTCAACCCCACATCAATAGAGTTGTCCATTCATCCACATACATCCCTCCATTTCAATATGTTTATGGTTTTAATCCACTTAGCCGTTTAATCTTACTCAACTACCTAACAAGGAGCGAGTGGATTTGAGTGCTAACACGCAGGTTGAACACATCAAGGAGCTGCATAAGAGGACGAGGATCAAGTTAGAGAAGAAAGGCAAATACAATGCTACAAAGGCAAACCAAGGACGCAAGAAGATTATTTTTGTGCCTGGTGACCTCATTTGGATCCATTGAGGAATGAGAGGTTCCAACAGTTGCGTAAATTCAAGCTCTCTGTTCGCCCCTAGAGGTGTGTGCAAATAAGTTTTAAATTTATAAAACTAGAATCAAGCAGCGAACCCGCAGTGTACGGATCGATATAGTTAAGCAAGAATTTCAGAGTATCGAACACAGGGATTTGGGGGGAACGAACTCGATTGCAGGTTATCAAGCAAATAAATATAGGAGTTTTGCAAATATTGGGAAAACAACAATCCTAAAGATCCAGGTGTCCAGTTGTGGCAATCGATTCAAGATATACTTAATGATGTAAAGACAGAGTTGAGATATGCAAAGGTATACTAATGTAAGGTAATCGTACGGTGAAGTTCCAAGAACCTTATATAACCCACCTACAAGGCACTCTCTATACAGGTTGTTGAGGCTCAATATAGAAAGATTCTAGAGACGGGAATTTGTGTCAAATACCCAAACTTATAATCCAAGGATCAAGACTAACTTAACCGATTGAGGTTGTGACACTCACAATCGAGGTAGAGGTTGTTGAGGCTTCACTACCACCTAGAAAAGACAAGTCTAAACTAAGCTAAAGCAAATCTTTAACTTTAGATTAAAGTAAAAGCAGATTCGTAGACTTAAGGGAAATCACGGTTAGTTCTTGAGGTTCCACGGCCGTGGACTCAAGAACAGACCGTAATTTAGGGCTGTCGGCGACAATTCTCTAACTCTCAGGGTCTAATCTATTTGCGATCGATCTATCATCATCTAAGCCACAACTATCAACCCTTCACCTTAGAATTGTTTAGAGTTTTTAGCCAATAACAGTCATATTGATATCAATTCAAGAATTAAAAGATAAAAAGATGAAAACTTTCAAGAACTTTCAATAATCTTCAATTCAATCTCAAAGTCACAAAGAGAATAAGCAATGTCAAAAGATTCACAATAGAACAAATAATCGTAACCCTAGGAAAGAAAAGAAAACGGGATGTCAATCCGTTTTCCAAATCGAACCTAATCAAGAAGAGAGATCTTCTTGCAAAATCTTCCAAGAACTACGATCTTCCGCAAATCCGGAGATCTCAACAGCAATCTCCACCAAAAGTGCGAGATTAGAGGAATTCCAAACACGAACTTCGATCTCTTCAAAGAGATGTCAATTGCTTCCAAGCAAGCTAAGCAAAGCGTCTTCGCGTCTAAGCGGCGATCAATGAGGGCAGACGGGTAGCGAAGGTGTGCCAAGATCGTAGTCAAGGTGACGGAATCTTGCTTCGTCCGTCTTTTTATAGTGTAGGGCAAAATGTCGGCCCGGCCCAATCTTTAAAAGATTGTGGCTTCAAAGTGTGGCGAAAAGATTTGCCAAGATCACGGTCGTGGAAGTGTTCCACGACCGTAATTTAGAGCGTGGAAACAAATACGGTTTGCAACATATGTTCCACGGCCGTGTAATCCCCTGGAATGAACATGGATTTCTGACTCCAAATCCACGGCCGTAATTCTGAACGTGGTTTGTGATACGGCCGTATTTTAGGGCGTAATTTAGGGCAAGAACGTGATTCTTCCCTAAACTCGTGCATTCCTCAAACTAAGACTCCAAATTGCTTCCAAAGAGTGTCCTCAATCTATGGACATATCAACTCAACTCTCCTTTGCTCGTTTCCGTTCGGAAATAGCTCCAAATCACCTATAATCAACATAGAACTAGTGTAGACATCCATATCGACAATATAGGTAATACTAGCTCACATATGCATAAAGTTCAATCAAAGACTATCAATATGAATCAAATACGTTTAGAAAACGTGCCTAAAATATCACAATATTTCATGCTAACAAATAACCCCATACTTAACACTTGCTTGTCCCTAAGCAAGGTCTTTCAAAAAGCTTTAAACAAGAGTTAGGATGAAATATGTGTACCTTCTTTTGGATGAATGTGACTTCTAAAGAATAGATCATTCTCAAAACTTGCTTTAATCGTTTTTTCAAACTTTCACACACTTAATCAAATAGTAAAAGGTAAAGAAAATTCATGAATCAACTCAACTTCTAAACAAGCATTACAACCTTCAAACATTATCAAAATCAATCACAAGAAACTTCAATTTAGAACACCAAGTCATATAACATTCTTTTGATCTTAAGGACTTCCAAAGAAAAGGTTTAGAACATGGAAGGGAAGGCAAAAACTTTAAGGGAAAGTGGTGCATAAATCCGGGAAAGTGGACAACTACCTTCTTCTTCTTATGCGGTTCCCGCAACACTTCAACTTAGAGCTTTGCTCTCTTCTTTTCATTTTTCGACTTTACTTTTGGAGTTATGGATAGAGGTGCACAAAAATCGAAGCCTAGGAGATCGGCGTTTCTCAAATTTTTCAAGAGATGCCTCAAACCCTTAGCGCACATACCATAATCCGCTAGGAATATCGCTCAATCCGACTTTGGCCAGACACAAACACCCGGCTATGTGAATGGTGCCGAGTTACTCATCGTCATGATTGACTTCCCCAAACCTATAATTTCTTTCTATTCAATTGATTGCAATTAATTGCTCTCATGGCCCTCCCACATCAAACATGCCTTTTTCTCATTCACTTCTCCAAATTCCCGGATAGGTAGGGGAGGCTAATATTTCAATGAGGAGCTAGATGATCAAAGAAAGAAGAAAGAAAGTATTGAATTGCCTTAATTATTTCAAAAGGAAGTATAGGAACTTATAACATGATTTCAACTTCAATTTTCTAGCATGATTTAGGTAACATTCTCACATTATAAAACTTGCTAAAGAGGTAAAATTCATTCGTTCAAATTCTTTTCAATTCACAATCCTTTTAAGCATGCAATTGTCATCAAGCTCAATTCACAAGTAGTGATTATCATGGAAATCATCTCAATTCATTAGAAGCACAAAATTTTCAAAATTTTTCAATTTTTATGGGTTTTTTCAAGTCATTTTTCATGTAATGCAATAAGGAAACGTGTAACACATAATGAAGATGCAACGATAGTCTCGAATGAAAGCAAACATAGAGAGTAGAGTTATTACAACTTTTTAGTACATCCCACCCCATACTTAGGACGAACATTGTCCCTAATGTTCAAAAGAAAGAACAAAATAAAGAAAAGAAAAAAAAAAAAAAAAGAAACTCACAAGTGGTGGCGGGAATGTCTAAGACAACGATCATGCATCAATCACTGCGGCGCCGGCGGAGGTGGGAATGGAGAGAAACTCGGATCATAGAACCGCCCAAACTGATGGCGGTAGACGTCCCTCATCATGTGGTCAAGGTCGTCTAAGCGTCCGTCTCTAGCATCCGCCCGGATCTCTAGTGCTCCAACTCTCTCCGAAAGTCCGGTAGCCCAATCCGGCATCTGCTCGTACCATCCCGGGGCGTGACTGTACCATGATGGAGCATCGGATGGTGGTGGTGCTGGTGGCGGTGGTGGTGCTGCTGGCTGCGCCGTGGACCAAGGAGGGGGTGTGTCATACCAAGTGGGAGGTGTAGTCATCCACGTGGGCCTCTCACTCACGCTAGCGCGGCGAGATGACGAGCCTGAAGCTCTAGCTGGACGTGGAGAGCGCCTAGGTACATCCGAGGCCGCCTCCGGCTGATCCGGAAACGTGCCAAACTCGTGCTCCGCTCCTCCACCACTCTCGTACTGACCTCCCATGTCCTCCTCCTCCACAACCGGTGGTGGAACGTAAGGGGGAGCTACTAGCCTGTTCGCATGCATCGCAGCGAACGTCTCCTTCCAATTGTGGCGTCCCGCCACAATGGAATACTCCGGTAGCCACTCAATCCCTCTACCCGTCCGAGTCTCCCAAGGCATGCCCGCATAAGGCGGACCTCCATGTGTGGGGAAGATGAGTCCCCTAACCATAAAAGCATGTAGCCCTAAGGGAACCGCCGGTATACGGGTACAAGCAGAAAAATCAACGCCAAATGTCCTAGCAATGTGGGTCACTATCCCACCATATCCGATGTTCCCCTTCTTCTTGTTCTTCAGTTTACTCATCGTAGCTGCCAAAAGAGTGGCACAATCTGCACGGCGACCATATAGCATACTATAGAGCAAGAATAGTTCATCCGTCTTGATCTTTTGAGGCGTCTCTGTCCTAGGAAAGAGACACTCCGAAAGAACGCGATGTGCTATCTTCAAGGCTAGATGGTACATCAATCTAGCCTTGGTATCGGCGGGTTGCCAACGGTCCTCGTCGGTGTAAATCATGGCTACTTCCTCCCAAAAATCCTTAGGGTAAACTCCGCTCGGGAATCGACCGTTATAGGTCTCATGGAACCCGAAAATGGTCCCAAACTCAACAATGCTCAAATGATAGTCTCGTTCCATGAGACGGAAGGAGACGGTCCTATCTACGTGGCTGTGCTCGAAGGACGTCACAACCTCCCGGGTAATCTCCTCGTAGGCGTCTTCACGAATGTTCGTGAAGACAAGCAACCCGGCTCTATCCAAGAGCCATGTAAGATCATCTACTATGTTGAGAGGATGTAGATCCTCCAACAACAAATACCTAGGACCTATCACTGTCCTCTTCGTGATCCTCTCAAATGCATCAAGGTGGTTCTCATGTATGGTAGGGATGCTAGGGTGAGGGGGTGAAGATGGAGGTGAAGGTGAGGATGGTAGTGAGGGAGATGAGGGTGGTGGTGCCCTAGAGGTGGAGGGATTGCCCTTTCTTTTCTTGTTTTGCTCTCCCTTTTTCTCTTTTATCCTTCCCGACACTCTCCTTACAAAGTCCATTTTTCAGCAAAAATTACGGTCTGTTCTTCAGGTTCCACGGCCGTGGTTTACCCAGAGACCGTGATTCGTCTCAGAAACTTGCGAATCTCAGCAAATTCACCAACAATCACCACAACAAGCAGTCCTAATCTAATTCCTTCCAGTCTTTGTCAGTTCTTCCTAAAAAACTATAGCAAAAACGAACCAAATCCGCGAAATTCAAGAAGGGAGAATAAACCTCGTTTTCGGATTGAAAAACCCGAAATGCGCGTTTGTTGATGGATTTCCGCTTGGTTTGTTGCTTGGATCTTGTCCGTGGTTGGATTTGCTGCAGTTTAGGATGAAGAATCGTTGAAAACGATTAGGAAACGAGGAATTGAGAGAGGTGAAGGGGTTTCGCTATTTAGGTCGTGGAAAGGGGGAATTTTGTGGGTAGTTTTGTGAAGAATGTGGCTTATATACTCGCAGGCAAAATTTTGAAAATCACGGTCTGTCGGGGTGTTCCACGGCCGTGGAAGTGTACGGACCCGTGATTTTGGTGATTTTTCAAAGGCCTTTGAGAATTACGGCCACTGTAGCTATGACGACCGTAATTTAGACCGTGGAACCTTCTGTAAAGCTTCAAAGTCCAAATTTCGTCACTTTTCTTCGACATTATCTTTCCTTTCTCCTTTTCCATCGATCCTACAACCAAAAACACGAACATACCGGAAGAAATCGAGGCAAAATAAAGCGAAAACGTCTATTCTAAGTTAAACTATGAATCGAAAACAAAAACAGAAAAGCGATACCTTGGGTTGCCTCCCAAGAAGCGCTTTGTTTAAGGTCCGTAGCTAGACCAATCTCGCACTTATTCGAGTGCGGTAGGCGCAAACTCCTCAGCTTGGAGTTCCGGTGTGTACTTCTTGAGTCTTTGGCCGTTCACCTTGAAACTTCCGCTAGCTTCACCCCATACTTCAACTGCACCATGGGAGAAAATGCGTTTGATTAGAAAAGGTCCGGTCCAACGGGATTTAAGCTTACCTGGAAAGAGGCGAAGTCTTGAATTGAAGAGGAGAACTTGATCTCCTTCTTTGAAGTCCTTTGGAATGATATGCTTATCATGCCAACGCTTTGCCCTTTCCTTGTAGATCTTAGCGTTTTCATAGGCGTTCAAGCGAAGTTCATCCAGCTTGTTGATGTCTAGGAGACGCTTCTCTCCCGCTTCTTTCATGCCGAAATTCAGCCACTTGATAGCCCAAAACGCTTTGTGCTCCAGCTCTACCGGTAAATGACAAGACTTCCCATACACAAGGTTGTATGGTGTGGTTCCTATGGGAGTCTTGTATGCAGTCCGGTACGCCCATAATGCATCATCTAGCTTCAAGGACCAATCCTTCCTAGTCCTTGAAACCGTCTTCTCTAGAATTCCCTTGATCTCCCTATTTGAGATCTCAACTTGTCCACTTGTTTGTGGATGGTAAGGGGTAGCGACCTTGTGAGTAACCCCATACTTAGCTAGAAGAGCTTCAAAGCGACGGGCTATGAAGTGAGAACCTCCATCACTAATGATTGTCCTTGGCGTTCCAAATCGCGGAAAGATGGTCTTGTTGAAGAACTTAACCACCACCATGGCATCATTTGTGGGAGAGGCAATTGCTTCCACCCATCTAGAAACGTAGTCTACCGCCAATAGTATGTATTGGTTTCCACAAGAAGATGGGAATGGTCCCATGAAATCGACGCCCCAAACGTCGAAAATTTCCACCTCTTGGATGTTGTTGAGGGGCATCTCGTTCCTTCTAGAAATATTGCCTGTTCTTTGACAAGCATCGCAGCAAGAGACAAAGGATTGCACATCTCTAAATAAAGTAGGCCAATAGAATCCAGATTGCAATACCTTTGCGCTAGTCTTGTTCGAACTAGCGTGTCCTCCACAAGGTAGTGAATGACAATGGCGGATGACACTTTGCATCTCGTCTTCCGGCACACATCGCCGAATGATGCTATCCGGACCTCTCTTGAAGAGGAGAGGCTCGTTCCAATAGTATTCCCGGACGTCCTTAAAGAACTTTTTCCTTTGTGCGTAGGATAGTCCGGGTGGTATCTCCTGGCAAACCAAATAGTTAACAAAATCAGCAAACCATGGTTCGTTACCTTTGGAGATCTCGTTGATGCACTCCTCTATGATGTGTAGGTGTTCGTCCGGAAAGGAGTCATCAATGGGTAGATGGTCGTCCTCTAGATGTGTGAGGCGACTCAAATGATCCGCAACAGAATTTTCTGAACCTTTCTTGTCGCGGATTTCAAGATCGAATTCTTGTAGGAGAAGAATCCATCTAATTAGCCTTGGCTTCGCGTCTTTCTTCGCAAGGAGGTACCGGATCGCAGCATGATCCGTGTAGATAATCACCTTTGCACCTACAAGATAAGAGCGAAACTTGTCAATAGCGTAGACAATGGCTAGAAACTCTTTTTCTGTAGTGGCGTAGTTGAGCTGAGCTTCGTCTAGCGTCTTGCTAGCGTAGTATATGGCATGGGTTCGCCCTTCCTTTCGTTGCCCAAGAACAGCTCCAATGGCTACGTCACTAGCATCGCACATAATCTCGAAGGGGAGAGTCCAATCCGGGGGTTGGATAATAGGTGCTGAAATTAGAGCTTACCGAATGGTTTTAAACGCATCTAAACATTCCTGCGAAAACTCAAAAACCGCATCTTTCATCAATAGATTAGTGAGAGATTTTAATATCTTAGAAAAGTCCTTAATGAAGCGTCTATAAAATCCAGCATGTCCTAGGAAACTTCTTATCCCTTTCACCGAAATTGGGGGAGGAAGTTTCTCTATGGTCTCTATCTTAGCTTTGTCTACCTCTATCCCTCTACTAGAGACTAAGTGACCTAATACGATTCCTTCCTTAACCATGAATTGACACTTTTCCCAATTAAGAACTAGGTTAGTGTCTTCACGGCGTTGTAAAACAAGAGAAAGGTTAGAGAGGCAATTGTTAAAAGAGGAACCGTATACAGAGAAGTCGTCCATGAAGACTTCCATGATTTCCTCTACGTACTCGGAGAAGATGGCCATCATGCACCGTTGAAAGGTGGCTGGGGCGTTGCAAAGCCCGAACGGCATTCTCCTATAAGCGAACGTACCCCAAGGGCACGTGAATGTGGTCTTCTCCTGATCGTCCGGATGTATCGGAATCTGAAAGAAACCACTATAACCGTCAAGGTAGCAAAAATGTGTATGTTGTGCTAACCTTTCAAGCATTTGATCGATGAATGGCAATGGAAAGTGATCCTTCCGCGTTGCGTTGTTGAGCTTGCGGTAGTCTATGCACATTCGCCATCTAGTCACGGTTCGGGTAGGAATGAGTTCGTTGTTCTTGTTGGTGATGACCGTCATTCCTCCCTTTTTCGGAACTAATTGAACTGGACTCACCCATTTGCTATCGGAGATAGGATAGATGATACCTGCATCAAGAAGTTTAAGAATTTCCTTCTTGACAACCTCCTTCATGGTCGGATTCAACCGCCTTTGAGGTTGTCTTGAAGTTCTAAAATCCTCCTCCATTAGTATCTTATGCATACATAGGGAGGGTTTAATTCCTACTAAGTCCTCGATAGTGTAACCTATGGCTTTTCTATGTTTCCTAAGGACTATCATGAGCTGTTCATGTTCATCTATGCTTAGTTCGGAGCTAACAATGACCGGAAAGGTAGAATTAGATCCAAGAAAAGCGTACCTTAGATGAGTAGGAAGTGGTTTGAGTTCCATCACTTTCGGAGCTTCTAATGGTGCTTGAGAGGCATCCGACGTTTCCTTAGAAGTTTCTAAGGTTGTTGAGTGGTTTGGAGAAGAATCAAAAGAAGTTGAAGAAGTAGGCCGATCACCCTCTTCCACGGTCAGAATTACGGCCTCCCCATGTGTTCCACGGCCGTGTAATCCCCTGGAATGGAGGTCGATTTTGGTTGTGAAATCCACGGTCGTGGAATACAAGGTATGGCCGTGGATTCTTACATTCTCAGCCTCATCGTGGAGTTTTTCAAACTCCACTTCATGTATCTCTTCTTGTGCTTCTAAGGCTTCAATTTCCTCTTTGCATTCTTCTTCTTCCCCTACATTGGTTAGACTCATAGTGATAACCTTTTGTAAAGGATCGTTAAAGAGAATCGCACTTACCTCCTTCCTAGACAAACCTTCTTCATCTTGGATATCGTAAATATCCTCATCAAAGATTGGCTCCTTTACGAGAGTGGAAAGAACGAACTCTACTTTCTCTTCTCCAATATCAAAAGCGAGTCTTCCATTCTTGCAATCGACCATGCAGCCGGAAGTTGCAAGAAACGGTCTTCCGAGTATGATCGGGACCGGACTATCTGCAGGAATGTCAAGCACGACAAAATCAATGGGGACAAAGAATTTGCCTAACTTGACCGGGACGTCTTCTACAATACCGACGGGGCGAGTGATGGATCGATCCGCCATGTATAACGTCATCTTGACCGGTTTAGGATCGCCTAAACCGATCTTCCTACATAATGCAAGTGGTATGATGCTCACACTTGCTCCCAAGTCGCATAAAGCGTCGTATGTGACATCTCCCACTCCAATGGGAATGCAAAATGACCCCGGATCCTTCAACTTTGGGGGCATTTTTTCCTTCATAGTCTTGATGAGATCAGAAGAATCCGAACTCATCTTGACCTCACCGAAATCTTCTAGCTTCCTCTTGTTAGAGAGAAGCTCCTTCAAGAACTTGCCATAAGCCGGCATACCTACAATAGCATCAATGAAGGGTATATTAATATGCAGCTTGCTCATGAGTTCTATGAACTTACCGAATTGTTTGTCTAGGCGTGCTCGCGCTCTAGATTGAGGGAATGGTAGGGGAGGTTTGTAAGCTGGAGGAGGAACATAGACATCTTCCTTCTCCTTCCCCTTCCCTTTGTCCTTCTCTACGGGGACTTCAACGAACGTAGGCTGCGGATCGGTGGTAGTCACTCCGCTCCTAGTTGTAATCGCCATTACCCTTCCCTTAGGGTTGTCCTCCGTTTTTCCTGGAAGTTTCCCTTGATTTCTAGGAACTTCCTCCGCGTGGTTGAACAATTGGTTTTCCAAAACTTTTTGAGCTTTGTCAACCTTAGAGACTTGATCATCAACCTTGATGAGGCGGTTCTCCAACCCTTGAAGCTTTCCCAAGATTGTTTCCAACATGGGATCGGACTTCTCCTTTCCCGTATTGTTTCCTCCATTAGATGATTGCCCCTGGCTTTTCAAAGGAGTAGAGGAAGAGGAAGGTGGAGTTAGCGAATTTGAATTGGAAGGATAAGAGTTACCGGAATTTTGTTGGTTGGAGCGCCAATTGTTGTTGTTTGAACCCCGATTGTTGTTCCAATTGTTGTTGTTCCGATTGTTGTTGTTTCCATTCCAATTGTTACTCTGGTTATTGTTCCGGTTATTGTTCCGGTTATTGTTGTTGCGGTTGGTGTTATCACCGCCATTGTTGTTGCCCAAATAGCCAACATCCTTCTCTTGTTGCTTTGGGAAGTTGGTCTTGATAGTCTCCTTCAGCTCTTTGATCTCATTGTTGAGGGAGAAAATCTGATTTTGAGCTTCATGTGTGAGCTTCGCTCCTTGCTCCACACGGTTTCCCTCCACTTTCCGGTGGGAATACTTCTCTATGACTCTTGCTTGCTTCTCAATGAAGTCCCAAGCGTCATCTTCTCTCATGTCCATGAATGTTCCGCACGAGAGGGATTGGAGGTTGAATTGCGTTCCCGCATCCAGCCCTTTGTAGTAGATTTCCAGCAAGGCAAGCTTGGATATGCCATGATGAGGGCAATCCAGGAGTAAATCCTGAAACCTTTCCCAAGATTGAAACAAACTTTCGTTAGGTCTCATGGAAAAAGCATTAATCTTACCTCTAAGTTCCGCCGTTTTGGAGGGCGGAAAGAATTTAGTGAGAAACTCCGCGGAAAGGTCTTCCCACGTGTCTAGCTTCCCATTGGGAAGAGCTTGATACCATGACAACGCTTTCCCTTTCAAAGAGAAAAAGAAAGGTTTGAGCTTATAGCTGTTGGTAGTAGCGTTCTTCGGTCTCATCGTCTCCATCATGCACTCAAAGTTTTGCAAGTGTTGGTGTGGAGATTCGGCACTTGTACCGCCAAATTGGCTTTGGCGAACAAGAGTGATAACTTGAGGGTTAAAGCTAAACCCTTGCACATCTTCAGCATCAAATTTCACACCCAAGCGGCGTGGTTGTTGTGTTGGATCCATCCGCTGGCCAAGAGTTCTTGGCTCATTATCCACACGTTCGACTCTCACATTCCTAGGTGGAATGCGGCGATTAGCAGCTCCTTGTGGATGGAAATGTTTCATATTGATCGTGGGATTAATCTCTTCTAACGGTGGCATGGAAGAGTCACTATCATCAACGGATGAGTGGCTTTTTCTTCTAGACCTTGATCTCCTTCTTGGGGACTTCTTGCTTACCTTATCCTCAAGGTCGCTCATCTTTATCCTCATTTGGACGATCATGTCTTGTAGACCGTTAACTTGAGATTGATGACGATCCATCTCATCCTGGTGGAGAGTCTCATTCCACCGGAGTTGAGCTTCCTTCTCCGCCAACTCCGTTTGAAGATCACGTTCGTGTTCTCCGGCCATCTTCTTTTCCTTGCGCTTTTGCCTCAAGGTTTTCTCTAGCTCTTGTTCAAGAGGTAAGAGATCTGCGGTGTTCCTAGACCTGCGCATGCACTCAAAGAGATATCAAATAACGAGAGCAAGCTCCCAAGCTTGACAACCGGCTACCGGATTTGGTCTAAACCAAATCCCCGGCAACGGCGCCAAAAACTTGTTCGCCCCTAGAGGTGTGTGCAAATAAGTTTTAAATTTATAAAACTAGAATCAAGCAGCGAACCCGCAGTGTACGGATCGATATAGTTAAGCAAGAATTTCAGAGTATCGAACACAGGGATTTGGGGGGAACGAACTCGATTGCAGGTTATCAAGCAAATAAATATAGGAGTTTTGCAAATATTGGGAAAACAACAATCCTAAAGATCCAGGTGTCCAGTTGTGGCAATCGATTCAAGATATACTTAATGATGTAAAGACAGAGTTGAGATATGCAAAGGTATACTAATGTAAGGTAATCGTACGGTGAAGTTCCAAGAACCTTATATAACCCACCTACAAGGCACTCTCTATACAGGTTGTTGAGGCTCAATATAGAAAGATTCTAGAGACGGGAATTTGTGTCAAATACCCAAACTTATAATCCAAGGATCAAGACTAACTTAACCGATTGAGGTTGTGACACTCACAATCGAGGTAGAGGTTGTTGAGGCTTCACTACCACCTAGAAAAGACAAGTCTAAACTAAGCTAAAGCAAATCTTTAACTTTAGATTAAAGTAAAAGCAGATTCGTAGACTTAAGGGAAATCACGGTTAGTTCTTGAGGTTCCACGGCCGTGGACTCAAGAACAGACCGTAATTTAGGGCTGTCGGCGACAATTCTCTAACTCTCAGGGTCTAATCTATTTGCGATCGATCTATCATCATCTAAGCCACAACTATCAACCCTTCACCTTAGAATTGTTTAGAGTTTTTAGCCAATAACAGTCATATTGATATCAATTCAAGAATTAAAAGATAAAAAGATGAAAACTTTCAAGAACTTTCAATAATCTTCAATTCAATCTCAAAGTCACAAAGAGAATAAGCAATGTCAAAAGATTCACAATAGAACAAATAATCGTAACCCTAGGAAAGAAAAGAAAACGGGATGTCAATCCGTTTTCCAAATCGAACCTAATCAAGAAGAGAGATCTTCTTGCAAAATCTTCCAAGAACTACGATCTTCCGCAAATCCGGAGATCTCAACAGCAATCTCCACCAAAAGTGCGAGATTAGAGGAATTCCAAACACGAACTTCGATCTCTTCAAAGAGATGTCAATTGCTTCCAAGCAAGCTAAGCAAAGCGTCTTCGCGTCTAAGCGGCGATCAATGAGGGCAGACGGGTAGCGAAGGTGTGCCAAGATCGTAGTCAAGGTGACGGAATCTTGCTTCGTCCGTCTTTTTATAGTGTAGGGCAAAATGTCGGCCCGGCCCAATCTTTAAAAGATTGTGGCTTCAAAGTGTGGCGAAAAGATTTGCCAAGATCACGGTCGTGGAAGTGTTCCACGACCGTAATTTAGAGCGTGGAAACAAATACGGTTTGCAACATATGTTCCACGGCCGTGT
This sequence comes from Fagopyrum homotropicum, assembly GCA_033239125.1. Lineage (NCBI taxonomy): Eukaryota > Viridiplantae > Streptophyta > Magnoliopsida > Caryophyllales > Polygonaceae > Fagopyrum > Fagopyrum homotropicum. The sequence goes on along the minus strand of BSWB01000005.1, from coordinate 39,828,300 downwards.
AATCCCCTGGAATGAACATGGATTTCTGACTCCAAATCCACGGCCGTAATTCTGAACGTGGTTTGTGATACGGCCGTATTTTAGGGCGTAATTTAGGGCAAGAACGTGATTCTTCCCTAAACTCGTGCATTCCTCAAACTAAGACTCCAAATTGCTTCCAAAGAGTGTCCTCAATCTATGGACATATCAACTCAACTCTCCTTTGCTCGTTTCCGTTCGGAAATAGCTCCAAATCACCTATAATCAACATAGAACTAGTGTAGACATCCATATCGACAATATAGGTAATACTAGCTCACATATGCATAAAGTTCAATCAAAGACTATCAATATGAATCAAATACGTTTAGAAAACGTGCCTAAAATATCACAATATTTCATGCTAACACTCTCCCCACGAGGCAATGGTCCTTTCAAGGTTCTCCACAAGGCGGGTGACAACGCCTATGTACTTGAGTTGCCGGATGAGTATGCTTGTGAACCCACTTTCAATGTGAGTGTTCTAAGTCTATTCCCGCCAATGAGCAATGGTCATGATGATTTGAGGTCGAATCCTTCCAAATAAGGGGAGAATGATGAAGGGTCATTTGAGTTAGTTCCATTTTCAGCCCCTCAAGGTGCCCTTACTAGGGCTCAATCCAAACGTCAAGCTGAGATGGATGTTTCTATCCTGACCATGGTGCACGAAGCTCAAGCTCAACCAAGTTTACTCTCCTCAAGTCCAAGGACCGTCATGTTAGTTTTTGCCACGAGTCTAAGTCCTTTGTGCCAAACTAGAAGATGAATCCAAAGAGAGTGGACTAGACGTGTGGAGGCTGGAATTAGGCCCAATTCTAACTAACTGTTGGGCTTAATTAAAAGAATTTCTAATGTAATTATCTTATTTATTTTTTAGGAAGAAAAGGCCTATAAAAGCCTTTCCTTACTTCTTTTTTTTAGGTAGACAAGTTTTATATGAAACAATTGTTGAGAGCATTTTCAAATTGAATCCAAGAGAGTTTGAATTCAATTGTTTTTCTCGTGAGGTTTGGTGTTATGATTTGGCTTACTCGTTCTTGTGTATGTCAATATCCTTCGGGATTGGTATTGTAAGTCGTTCATAAGCATCCTCTTCGTGCTTTCGACTCTCATATCGATTGTCTGGAGTTGTAGGAAGCAGGGTCATTTCATCATTGGTTTGGTTCCTGGATATAGAATCCAAGGGTTTCTCCTTTTTTCCATTCGGTTCTTCTTCACCATCTTTGTTTTTCCCATTCGTTTTTCTGTTTTCTGGTTGTTAATCTCGTATGCTTCTAAATCTCGTATTGGCTTTGACATCTAGATCGTGTCAACACAGCTAATCCCTGTATCAGATACGTTCATCTTTGATCACTTTTGTTTCTCTTTAAGCCTAGACATTCTAGGATTAAAAATCCAATAACCTTTACATGAATCTTTGTGGATACGACCTTGAGTGAATCATATAATGAAATGACATTGATTGTACACTTGAGGTGACTTTTGTGCTTGTTTGACACGCATTATAAAGCTTGGACTCAAACAAGTGTAAAACGAGTGTATGAAAGGGATGGACACTGTACTCGGCACATTTGTTCATCTCCTCTTGGTGCCAACAAGAGCTATCGTGGAGATTCTTAGTCAACAATAGACGTTCCTCTCCTCTTGGTTCCAAGAGCAAGAACCCCTACTATATAAGGACCAATCACTTGATCAAGGGAAAGAGCTATCGTGGAGATTCTTAGTCAACAGTAGACGTTCCTCCGAAGATAGCTCCATTTTAGCTCCGAAAGGATTAAAATGCCTATAATGTCATGAAATCATGAGTATATCTCCATACTAGTAAAGTGAAGAGAATCTACTATAAAATGATGCAAAACCTACCTATATGCTCAAGAGATGGATAAGAATGAAGGTGGAAAAAACACTAAGTGGATGTTATAACGTTTAATCCACTATGACGGGGAAACCATAACCAAGACCTCAACTCATCTAGAGTACCCAAAATTATGCACAACCATCTATCAAGTGCTGTAATATGTCGATGTACCCATAAAACACCCCTCTCTCATCTCTTCTTCCATATATCATTGGCCAGTGTTGTATGATATAATAATGTCGGGAATTAAAAGGCCAAAAACTAGGACCCCAATGCCCTTTTGGGACCGGGACCTCCTTGTGTCATCCAGAGCAGGGGCCTCATCGTGTCTTTCATGGAACGGGACATCCTTATGTGCATCACGAGAACTCCTCATGTGCTCCCTAGGTCGGTACCTCCTCATGTCCTCTAGCGACCGGGACCTCCTCATGTCCACCAAGTAACGTGTTCTCCTTGTGTTCCTCCTCCTCCCTATGATCCCCCAAAGACATCATCTAAGATGACTCATCCAATGAAGATAATTACATATTCTCTATATCGGTAGTGATTAATTAAGATTCAACCTCTATCTTTGTAGTGAACACTTGAGGTTCATAAACTATAGGCTCACAGTGGAGACAAACCGCCCTTTCACGACTGGATGCAGTCACATGTCTATTCGTAACATTCCTATCAAACTACAATTCATAATATTTACAAGAATCACAAACTTAATCATACATTAAATCAAAATCTAAAAATGAATCCTAAATTCTAACAACTTTAACAAAGTATTGCCTAAATGATACGGGGATTAGTCGTTGTTTAGTCCCGATCTTTCGACACCAATGAACACGAATCAATCCTTGTTAGAGGGATCGATCAAACGAGGATATATCTTTAATGGGGGGTGACAACTGGATTTATGAGACGTGGGGATGACTTGAGTGATCCGATGATGGTGATGGATCGATGTAGGATATATAGATCGAACCCTAAGAAACGACTTGGAGCACGATAGGGAAACCGAGGCCCTAACACACGACAAAGAACGATCGTATAACCCTTCAATTACAATCTTCGTCTATGATAGTCCACCAAAGAATAAAATAAGGAGGCTTATGAATGGCTTGAGAAGATACTAACTTGTAGACATAAGTAGAATAACCCAAAACAATCCAAGCTATGGGGCAGACGAGATGTCATTTGATCTCTCTATCTCTCCGCGTCAGAAAAAACGTTTGTATGAAACACAAAAAAAAGTTTTTACTCAAAATTTTAATTGTGAATTACAAGGTCCAAAATTCTCTATTAAAAGAGAATATGGAGGCTGGAAATTAGGTTTAAAACCCTCTATAATCGGGCCTGAATTAACCTAAAAGACTTACAAGAAAGATGAAATTAAAACTAGCTTAAAAGGCCAATAATTAAAACTAGCTTAAAAGGCCCAAAATAATCCAAGTTGTAGGTTGTAAGACACTTACACTTGTGGAGTTTGATCGGATTGATTTAACTTAAATCCCGAACATTTCTAGCATTTAAGCTTTCCATCTCCTAGGAATGAAAATCATTTATCATCGAGAAATGATCTTCATTTCTCTCCTAAAAATGAAATTAATTCTTCCTCTTCTCCTCCTTAGAGTGATCTTCACCCCTTGCCCCTAGTTTCCATAATCATGGTCTCGAGTTGAGTTTGGTTCGGAGATGCTCCTGCATCACTAAATTTCATGAAATTATCAAATGTATTCCTAAGTTTAAACAAATATTAAATCATAACAATAAAAAAATATTAGCCAAATTCTTTCAACCTTACACACAACTTGAAATAATTTTACAACAACCTTTTCACACGGAATATCATAGTTAGCTAAAATTCAACAAATTCTCAACATCAACCAAACTTCTTATTATTGCAATTTTATACAGAATCTCGATTTCAATTTCACAATTCAAACTATCATAATTCATTTCTCAGTTTCACAAAAAAAATCACATTATCATGATTAACCATAATTTAACATAATTTCACATTTTATCCAACAATTTAGAATCAGACCGAGAAAGACCTCGTCACATCACAATTAACCATAATTCAATAATTTATATAAAATTCATAGGTCGTTATACCTTTCACCGTTTGCCGTCACCGACCTTCTCTTCCATGCTTGACACCGCCTTTCATCGTCGGAATTCCTGCAAATCGTGAGTTGGTTTGAATCGGGATTTTGAATCTGAGAGGTTAAGGTTATGGCAACTTGGGTTTTGAATTAGGTTTCCGGATTCGGTTTGTATTTTTGTGGTTTGCATTTTGTGTTTTATTGGGATTACTCACAATTCCCAACATAAGAAATGAATCACTCATAATTTCTAGAATCACTCCCAATTTGATGATGAAGACTGAACTAGAACTAGGGTTTTTGAGTATAAGGAAATTTAATCAAGAAGACACAGACGTAATCTTTAATGAAAAGAAGACTGGAGTCGGAGATTAAATTGGGAAGACAATTGGTGATGAAGACTGTATTAAAACTATAACGGGAAGAAGACTGAAGTCGTGATCAAGATTGTATTGAAACCAAAGGCCAGAGATGGAAGAAGAAGATCGGAGATGGAATCTAATACAAAGTTGGAGATGAAGATGGGGAAGAAGACTGTGATGGAGTTGGAAGAAGGTCGGAAATGGTTGTAGTCGGGAAGAAGAAGGCCGATATAACGTGAAGATTGGAATAGGGTTACACATTTGGTGAATGATTTTGAGTTTTTATTTTGTGAGAGACAATTTTTACTTCGTGAGGCTATATGTGTAATTGTTAGTTGACTATTTACATTTCAGAGTGGGTTATATATAGATATGTCACACCCCCACCCTCCACTTGACACGTGTCACTATCTTGTTCGCACAACGCGTGTAAAATATGGAGGAAATTGAAAATAAATGTATGTTTAACTCCATTTTTTTTGTGGGAATGTTTAACTCCATTTCTGTGTGACTTTTTGTGTCTGTATTATTGTAATTTTTTTAAACGTCACGGTATTTATTTTGGAATATATTATATATATTTTTTTTAACAAATCGGAGATTTTGGGAATGGGTCTAGCTATGGGTGATTTATTACATTTACCGATCCTCTAATACCAATCTTGTATTTTGAAAATAATATAAACACTATCTCGTTCGTCATTAGGAAGCAGTGTGTTTACGAAGACGAATCAAATTACATCTTCTACAAACCCTAAATTCACTTGTAGTGCCCCTCGAGTTCAATTGGTTGGGTATCCAGGTGCGCGGTGGATCGAATTAGGGTTTTGTGCTGTGCGTAACTGCGGCCGGAGGTAGACTGTTCGTTGATGTGCGATTGCGTCATCGACGTGGTGGTGCGATCCTGCGAGCTGGTGTGGTGTATTCACACGAGGTGAGTCATCACGTAACGTGGTGGTGCGACAGTGTTGTCTGTTACTTCGCCAGAACTTTTTAGTATCTCTATCTCGATTGGGTGGTTTCTGATGGGGTATTTTGCTGTTTGTATTGATATATGTTTGTGCTCGAAGTTGAGAGCATACAGTTTCGATCACTTGACATATATCTGATTTATGTAAGTATAAGATTGTGAGTTCATTGCTGTATGTTTTGTATAATTCAATAAAATTGGCACGTACAAGGAAAAAGGTTTTCTGCTTTATACTGCATAATTAATAATCACTTTTTATCATATTTTCGTTGATTAGGATCTTACTAACTGATAGTGTTCCAATGACTTTTCCAGTTCAATCCTAGAATTGCCTCCATTATAGCAACAACTTGAAGAATTGATAGGAAGCTGAAGCATGAAAACCTAGGCTTTCAGTTCCCTTGCCGTGGCTGTAAGGCAATTACAAAATTCTCAGAAAGCATCACCAACGTGTCCCCCTCAAGAACGGTATATTGAAAATTCTGCATGTTTCTTGATGATCTTAATCACTGTTCAGTTAGCTCTGTGGCACTAGATCTGCTGATGTGCACCAAAAATCCTTATGCCTAATCTGGAAATTAGCTCCACACTATAAGAACCAAGCATTTTTGTAGTTGATGATTGACTAGTAAATACTAAAATTTGATGACCTCTCTCATCCTCTTGCAGAAATTAAAGGTGGAAACTTATGAAAATTAGGCTACACTGAAAGCGCCGTGGAAGTTTGCTGCAGGGAGAATCTTGGTTCAGGAAAAGAATGTGGACAAATGTGTTCAAACTTGTATGCTTCCAAACTTTGTTTTCTTTCTTTCATATTGCCCGGATAATTTTGGCTTTCTCTTAAGACATGCTATACTGTTTTGTTTCTACAAATATTTTCTGAAGCAACTTGTCATATTTATCCCTCTAAAATTTCTTCATTCTTATAAACCCTATATATTTGACTAGTTTCATTTTTGGAACTTATCTGTATGCTTAGTATATATATGTCCTACTATTCATGTGTTGGTCTGCGACACACATACTGAGGATGGAATTGTAATATGAATGCCTTTGATGTAGTAGATAATGAATTGTGAAGAGATGAAGGCCTTGTAGGATTATATACAAAGTGTGCAAATACAACAAGAGAAACTATAAATCTTTTTCATTTAAGGGGAGCATTATCCATCACGGTCTCTAGGTCTGTATTTGAGGTGTATAGTAGATTAAGAACACTGTAGTTGTGTTGCTAAAGAATTCTTACTACTATTCAAGTAGGTGATCAACCATTTATCTCTAAATTTTTTTTGTATACTCATGAAACAATGTAAGCTAAGAACATGGAAGTGATGAAGGCTTGAGAAATTGAGTGTGATACATTAAAATGCTTTGTTTTTTTTTTTTAAATTTCAGATTAGCAAACCATCTAAGCAAGAACAAGTACTTTGCAGTTATCACAAAAAAGTTGTCGATTTTCTTAATGCAGGAATACAAATAAAATAAATAGAGATATCATACAAAAGGAATAAAATGAACAGAGTGCAAAAGCAATAAACGAACCGAGGTGGCAATTTGTTTATCGGCAAATTTAGAAAAGGCTTTCTGGAAAAAAGTTTAATCAGTTGCCTTAATCGCTTATGTACTTCAAGTGTTAGAAAAGGCGCGCCTAGCACCAGGCGCAAGGGGTCGTGCGCCTTCATACACACAGGCGCGGCCCCTTTGAAGAGGCGCAATCTAGGCGCCCCAGATGCAGGAAGGCACCCAGGCGCAGGAAGGCGTGCCTGCTAAAGCAGTAAAAAAAAAATTTCAAAAATACTTGGCTCCTATCTTCACAAATATTTACATTAGTGATTAGGAAAATACATATATTTGCAAATAGATATTAATGGAAGCCATTAAATGATAAAATCATTCATATAATCACATATTGTCATACATTTCTGAATTATGGCTTCTTTTGTTTATTAAACTTTCTTCTATTCTTCTTCTTTTCCTGAAATAAATTACCCTTGCTCATCCATCTCCCTTTTGTATCCAACCCTCCCATCTTAAATGATAAACTCTTCAGCTGTACCCTTTTCACAATCTGCATTTGCTAGAATAACTATATTTTTTCTACTTCCTAGTTCATATTTCTTGCTTGTTTTTGTCTTTTAACCTACCATGTTATATATTAAACGTTTGAACTTTGTTTTCGATTTAATATGAATTTAGGTGCTTTACTAAAAAAATTTCAAAGAGGCGCGCCCAGGCACAGTGCACCTTGCGCCTAGGCTCCAGGTGATCCTGGAGCCTAGGTGCGCCTAATGCCTTTGAGAACACTGTGTACTTCTAGTTTGGTACTCAAAAATATGCGTTTGGCTAGCCTTCAGCAACCCACCCATTGATTTAGTTGGACACAATACTTCATTTTTGGGATTCCTTTTCGAAGCTGAAGTTTATCAAAAATTGTGTGATTTTTTCTGGTCAAGGAACATATAATGTTTTTCTTGATAACAAGTTTTGTGTCTTAGACAATATATCCCCTCTGTTTCATATTAATGTCATTTTAGATATTTGCATGCATGTTATATCATCTAGAGTTGGCAAAGTTATATCATCTAGAGTTGGCAAAGAAAAAAGTTAGTTTTAGGGATTGTTTGCATGCATAACACTTGCTTTGTATTATTGTAACGCAAGTAGTGTTGGGGCCTATAATGTATTACTGTTAGTGGTGTTTGGTTTCACCCTACCATTAATGTATTATTGTAAATAGTTAAATACCACTTGTAAATTTTATTTTTGATGCCCCAATACTGCATCTTTGCTTTATAAAGCATGACATCCAAACAAATCCTTATTCATCCAAAGCATCAATTACTTTATTTATTTCCTTTTAATACCATTATTTACGAGAATATGAATATTCCTTGTATTTCCATAAATAACTCATGTAGACAGTGAAGGGATACAGAGTAGTTTAGTCTAAAAAATTAAAATTTCTCAAGAAGAAAAGTTATTTTAGAAATAAATGTGTGTATATGAGAGTAGTAGAGTCAAATTTATATTTAGAATGTTAATGCATTAAATTGATTTGGAATGAAAAGTGATATAAAGCAAATATTTTAGGCCTAAAACGACAGATATCAGGCCTAAATGATAGACAGTACAAAATGAATTGAGTACTAATAATATTCATTCAACAATAGACTAATTTCATGTTTTTGTCTAGAACTATACGGAAGGCTGATTATGTTCCGATAATAAGATACATCGTTGTTTTTTTCCTGACATCTTGGGTACCTTATAATTGTTTCTTGTTACCTTGGCGTACCTTATAAAAATTTTGTAGAAAGAAAATGTAGAGTGAGGAAACAAAAGCATGTGAGAATGGTGTCGAGTTTGAGTAGAAGGGAAGAGATAGAGAGATAAAGGATAAAAAAGAATGGAGAGAGATATGTTTGCAAACAGAGAGGTTGAATTCCTTCACATCCATTTCTCCCTTTAGGGGCCAAACTGGTAAACAATCAACGTGCACAAAAATCTTAGATATTGTGATGAAATACTCTCTCCCACCCTTCCGATGATGGATTTTGCTGTAGTTGTGCCACATGTGGTCCATTTGGATACCTGGAGAAGGGGCTGATAAGAAGATTTCTAAGATAATATTTGTTATTTATAAAAATATTGCTATGCTATTTCGCTGTCAATGAATATGTTGGATATAAAATGTCGTACTATTCTTATCTCTGACGCTGCAGTAGGAAATACTCCCTCCACAGGAAAATACTTGTCATTTTAGCGCTTTGCACACATCTTATGGAAACTAACAAATATAATAGTTCAACCCTATATATTTGTGTACTTATTTACATTCTTGAAAGCTACAACCAACTAATAATTACAAGGGCAAATGTGTAAAGTAAAGACGAAAATAGCTAAAGTGAGGATTTTTTTTTGAGTGAATTGGTTAAGTAGGCCTTTTTTGTCAAATATAGGATCAAACAGGCTTTTTTGTTTATTAGGAGATAAACTAGGCCCCAATTCACCCCTTTAATCAAGTGTTTCTAGAATTAAAAAATTATCTTAAATTAACAAGGCCTAGTTTGTATTAGCTATACAAAAAAAGGCCTTGTTAGACCAATCTTCTCTAATATATACTTGCTTTCTTCAGCTGTTGTACTGATATATCATTTTTGCCATTTTGCAGGGAGGCCTGCATCAGATATCATGGTTTCAGTTTATTCCTCTTGAGCCCAATGTGACACCTTTACCAGACAAGAGGTTCTGAATTAATGGACTGCTATTTATTTAATAGGACCAAAATACCTAGTTTGTTTCCAACTAAATTGGTGTTACAATCTATGTTGACAGTGTCCAGGTTGATGATAGAGATACTTCTACACTTCAAATTCTTTCTTCTCATGTTCAGCTCCAGAAAGAAGGTTTCCTCAGTGCATGGACAAATTCATTTGTGGGACCATGGGACCCTTCTCAGGGATCTCATAATCCTGGTAAGTGTGATCAGGTAAATTGTTTACTTTGTTGGGTTAAAGCTATCCTTATCCGTTGTTTTCATGATACTATGTTATTTAAACATGCAGACAAGAAAATTAAGCTTTGGCTGTTTCTCCCTGGACGCCATGCATCAGTCATTGAAACTGCTCAGGCTGCAGTATCTAGATTAAGAGGTGAACTGTTTGTGTATGTTGTATCATGACTTTTGGCGTCTCATTCATGTGCTCTATATTGCATATATTTATTTTATCGGGGAAGTACTCTAAAGAGATAACATCTACTCAAACCAACATAATGTTGGGAAATTAGGGTCTAGAAATTGCTTTGAGGCATGAAGAGATCACTGTCACTACAATGATATTTGTCCCCTTTATAATTGTTGTAGGGTTTTAGATGAATTCACCTCCTAGGATATAACAAAATCCGATAAGAAATCAAGCAGCAAATCTGATTTTTTCTGTGTGTTTTTTTTTTGTGTAGAAACAGTTCTCTATATATAGAGAATTCCTTGAATTGTTTGATGACAGTTAATTCAGTTTACGATTAGGAATTCAGTTGAGAGCAGTTAGAAAGTTATCTATTTGATCTAATCCAACCCGGGAAAGATTACAGCCATTGATCTTATAAAGAGATCAACTTTTACTCCTAGCCCAGATTTTTAATCATTCTGTTTACTCTCCTTACAGAATTATTATTTAGTTAATATAAAGTAAGTCTTATTAATAGAGTTTTACAAACACATAAGCTACCTCTAAATGAGTTACCAGTTTAATATATCCAGTTGAACAATCAACTAATCAAGCACATGACATGTATTTACTCGCCATGAAGTAGGTCCTTTAATTCCATGCTGCTTTTTTAAGAGCAGTTATGGGTTAGGCATGTTTTCGTTTAGTAGCGAGCTATGAATCACATGCACATCGGGAAAGTGACATGTCAATGTTAGACAGCTAGGACAGACGAGGACATGCCTGGACACCTGACTCACAATCCTAGTACTTCTCCAAACCCTAACCCACCCACAGTCAGTCACCACATTATTTTGTTTAGGTGTTTGTATGTTCACTTTCCCGCTGCAGTACTGGGAATTTGTATGCTTGTAATAATGAGTTAAAGGGCTGCAGTTCATTGCTACAAGATTTCTTTTGAGTGCAATTTCCTTAGTGTCTATGGGCTTTGCCTTGTGATTTATAAAGAGAAGCGGCAGTTCACAAATTTATCCTTTTCCCCCTCCTTACCTTCACCTTCTTGTGAAGGAATATTCTTGTGAGATGTTTCTTGTTTTATTTAGTTTCAGCATTAAAGTATGCTTTACCTGTAGCTTCAATGCCCAAAATAGTGTTGTACTGCAAATGTTTTGTTTCTTCATTGACACGAACTTCTCCCTATAAAGATAGAGTAATTCTGTTGGGAAAAAAAATGCTATGCTTTTCCACAAATTCATTATTGGCCTGTACTTATAGCTTATGGTATCTTAGATGGTTGGATAAGCAAAATTACGCGGAAAAGAGTGGCTTTGAGGTATTTGGTCGTATCAGAAGTGGAAAAGGCAAAATTAAGTCTTTTTTTGTCAGAAAAAAATAGGTCTTAATACATATAGTGAAGGTAAAAACATTTGTTGCTGCTCTTGCTCTTCTTATTCATGATTTTCTTGTTCAATATGTGTAAGGATACAATCACTTGAAACATCAGCTTGATGCTCTGTAAGCCACAATAACACCAACCTTTTGAGGAATCCGAGTGATCACTTTGCCAGAGAAATTGACGATGAATTGAGGAATGAAGGATGAATCATTCACTTGAGGTAAAGTGATCACACAGTTCCCTCAAAAGGTCAAGGTGATTGTGGCTAAACAGCAATGTCAGAGCATTAGGTTGATGATTTAAGTGATCATGTCCTTGTACATATTGTACTTGAAAACCAGTGAACAAGAAGAATAGCAAGAACAACAACACATTTTTGTACCTTCATTCTATCAAGAAGAACAGCAAGAGCAACAACACATATTTTTTTACCTTCACTCTATCAAGGCCTAGTTTTTTAATAAGACCTTTTGAATTTGACCAAGCCTTATTCGTTGAGACTTGCCTCCTATTTCTGACAAGACCAAAGGCCTTACAACCATTTATGTCAAATCATCTCCCATGAATATCAATCCAGACTTCCTCTAATTTGTATTAGTGTGTATAGTTTGCCAGTTTCACTGCTTTATCATACAATATACTCAACCCTGTTTTTATCAGAACTTACAACAGTTTATTGCATATATGCTTTCATGTAGTCGTTGCATCTGGGTTCTGGATAGCTCCAGGAGACTCGGAAGAAATTGCTACTGCTCTATCGCAGGCATTGAGGAATAAAATTGAAAGGTTCTTCAATTGGTTCCACTTCTTTTATTTATTTAATTATTTATATTTTATTTTAATATTCGATCATGTGAAGAGAAATTTGAATGCTTTATCGTAATCCTTCTACATTGCTTTTGACAGATCATTTATGGTGCACTCATACCTAAGGTTTGGTGATGTATTTACGAGGTGTAGTCAATCTTCACGTGATGAAGAACTTTTCAGGTTTGATGAGGAGAAAAAATACTATTGCTCTGGCAATTTTTTACGTTTGGTTCTTCATTTGTGTTGTTATATTACCAGGTGATATATTGATGTTTGTTGATTGCTGTAGGAAAGGCCACCCTGCAATTGAGTTTGTCTTTGCTGCTACTGAGGAAGCCATCTATGTGCATGTCATTATATCAGCAAAGTTTGTATTTTCTCTCTTTTTTCTCTTGTCCCCCCTTCCTGGTGTTGTTTTTGTATTTATATGACAGGTAATCTTGAACAACTTATTACAGACTTGTTCGGGCAGTCACTGCTGGAGACGTTCAGAGAGTGTCAAAGCTATCATCACATATGTCACGTGGAAGACTTCCCGGTAAGTATCCTGTCTATGTGCTTTTTTTTTTGTTAATGTGTATATAGAATGTCTGTAAACTGAGAGAAAATCACTATTTTCTTTCCAGTCCGTATATAGAATGTCTGCATTATATCTTAAATTTTCCTTATATACAACATATGTTTTGTTGGTTATATGAGCCTTTTGTCTTTATATGCCACTATTTGTCCAACCTCCTGTTGTTGTGACTTGTAATGTATTTGGTTGTGTATTACAATGTGTTTATTTTAACTGGAATGACAACCCGTATAGGAATGATTGCACCTTGGGGTTGGATGTGCTTAGGCTTATTCTCTCATACAAATGTATCAAATTTGTTGGGTGAAACTTGATATCCCTAGTTGTCATCGAAGCTCAAGAAAAAAATGTGTGGACAAAATGTACTATATGTACCATCAAGAACTAGAAAATTAGCCATTGGTATGTGAAATTGAGTAGTTGAAGTCTATGAGTTCACCATCCAATCTCACGAAAGAAACCAATCCATGCAACTCTACATTTTGAATGATGCACAAATTTGGGATCGAAACACTGCCTAAATTGTATCCAGAACAAAGTATGACCTACATCCAAAACTGAATTAATAACCCAATCCATCCAACTTTATATTGTAATACTGGTACATATCTATCCTGTTCATGGTTTTCTTGTTTGACTTCACAATTGTTGCCTTCAGGCGATTTATGCTGTTTACAACAGTACATCTCTCTTGTTTGGTTTGTATGATCATTATATCACGTCGGATGGTTATATTAATCATCAATGATTACATGGATAATGGTTGTGTTTCACTGCTTTGATTGTGTGGAAGATTTTTATTGTCACAGTTATTGTCTCTCCACATGGGATGCGGGGCAGACTCACTGGATGCTCTCCTGGTGATCTCGTGAAGCATGTCTATGATGGGTATAGTACATGTTTTCTTGCCCGTTATCCATTTGTATTATTTTCTAATATGTTTAATTCTAGTCAATTACTCAATTCTTGCACCTCTCACAGAAACCGAGGATTTATGGTTGATTTCGGTGTACTTTGTGGGGAATTATATCTCACTACATACTATTTTAGTATTACCTAGCGATTCTCCACTCCCCCCTATTCCCTGTAGACTGTAGAGTTGTAGGTTACTATTACTGTGTGTTTTTAAAATACTGCTTGTAATTTTCTCTTTACATCTTTTAAGGTTTTAGCTATTACAACTTCCTATTAACTTGATGGCTTATGGTAGTTCTGATTTATTAATTCGTTTTTGAGCAGATCTGAGTTGTTTAGAAGTTCAAGTCGCTTAGTAGGAATAGGTCGACAAAATGGTTATGTTGAAGTTTCCCTTGGCTGTATTATATCTGAAAGTGGCGTTGGAGTGAAATTGAGTATGAGTTCGAACAAGAATATTTTGAATAACCAAACATGTTCTCCTCCAAATGGTGGAAATGTTCATCGAGGATCTGAGGAGGAGAATCCTGTTATGGAGAAAACATTCATCTATCCAACAGAGGCAATTCTTGTACCCATCTTGCAGTCATCTTATGCTAGGTCATCTCTGAAAAGGTACACTTCATCTGATGTCATTTTAATTGTATAGTGGGTATTTTCATCTTACTTCCAGTTCTGTCAAGGATAATGATATATTGTTTACTTGATATAATTGAAAAATAGAAGAGAATGACCTTATACATGAATTTTTAAATTTTAAGTGCTGCTCACATTTTAGATAGGCTAAGCTTAGCTTTCATGAAGCCTGCTGGATATAAGTTTCTGATTATGTTTTCAAGCCATTACTCTTTTTAATCTACCATTCTGCCGTAATGGGCTTTCTTTCTGTCCGCTAGGAAACCGAATCTGTCTGTAGGCCGAATATTTTGAAAAAAGAGCAAATCCGAAAGCAGACCGCTTGAAACTGATTTAACATGAAACCACAAATAACCTGAATCCGAAAATGACCCGAATCCAATTATACTTGGATAGAATAGCCCGATGACGACCCTAAAACTGATAATAACCAACCCAAAATTAGGACTGAAATGACCCGATTTGAAATGAATCCTTAACCCGACCCGAAATGATCCAACAACAAGCCTGAAATTACCCGCCTGAGAATGACCGATAGTTTGAAACCCATAGTGACCTGATGATTGTATAATATAAGTATCATATGTTGCAATTCATTTAATCAGGCGGTAGCTTTGTTCGATAGACTATTTTTTTAATGATATAATAATAACTTTGACAATAAAAATAGATATTTAATTTAGGTATATAGCTAACTAATAAATGTTTGTCTTTGAGATGTCGCATAAGCTTGTGTTGTTATTCGACACTTCACTTTAAATTACATTCGAGTTCTCTTTTATCTAATAATTATTTAGTTTTTGATTTCTTCCCTATTTTATAATTTTAATATTTGACAAAAGTTACATGAATGAAAACCCAAAAATATTTAATTAAACTAATGTCTCTGTAAAACTTGTATTGGAAATTTGCTTAGTTATGAACCAAAAGAAATCAGTAAGACCCAAGAAAACTAACCCAATCCGCATGACCCAAATCCAATTGACACTCAAAAATGAAAGAAGTGAATATTTGTCTGCTATCTGTCCCGGTTTTGACTGGACTCGACTTCAACCTGAGCATGTATTGACTTGAACCTGACCCACCCTGTACCCAAAGCCATTTGGAACCGAATTATACCCAGCCCAATAATCCGAGAACTGAGGTTACCAACCCAGAATTGCAGAAGAACCGAAGCTACCCGATAATCTGGATCCAACCCGAACCATTGGTACCCAACCCGAAACAAACCGTTAGACCCAGCCTGATTTGACCCTGCCCGACCCGACCCATAATAAGCCCCAATTGACCTTTCTAGTTGAGAGGATGTTTCTTGGTGGAAATACTTGAGCCTATTCAATAACTTTTGGCTAATGTTGTATGATGATTTTGCAGATTGTGGCTACAGAACTGGACGGGGCCATCATTTCCCAGTTCAACCATATTTATGCACTGGTTAGTCATTCTGTACAGCCTAATAATGCACCGTGTCCATATATGTCTCCAAGCTTTTGCCCACACAATGCGAGAAATTTTTTTTCAGACTTAGGTATTTTGTTTGAGGTGCCAGATGGTGCCTTCGATCTGAATAAGTATCTGCCTATGGAGCTTATTTGCTAGCTCTTCTTTGGGTTGTCCTGCTCCTGTTGTCTATATGCTTTCTTCCTCCCCCTATTTCTCCTAGACTATATTCATACCAGTGTCATCTTTATCATGAATTACCTTGCTCTATAGTTGTAAAAAGCCACAAGCCTCATAATGACTGAATAACGTTGTGGATGCTCATTTTGGGTTCCAGCTAAGCAGCTAGAATGTTTTTGTCTTCTGCTTTACACATTGCCTACTAATTTCAGCATTGCTGGTGAGATGGAATCAATGCATTCCCCGTGGATGGTGTCAGGCAATATATGTGGTGAAAATAGTAGCAGCAATAGCAACAATAGTAGTATCAGCAGTGTGAGCAGTGGTTCTAGTGATAGTGACCATAAGATGGATACAAATACCAGTGATCTTGAAGCCGATGCTGACTCATTGACATGTAGGCAATCTGGAAATGGTCTTAAACAGGTTAGTAGTTCTTCTGTTCGTTATTTGATTAAAAAATATTGTTATCAATCATCATCATTGGTATTCTTTCATAGGAATGGGAGAAGAAAGAAGCTTAGAGCATCCCCAATAGCTTCCCTAAACTCTTCTCTAAAATGGAGAATCAAAAGTAAAAATCTACCCTTTATATTTATATCAAATCCAATAGATTCCCTATCTTGGAGAATTCTCCATTTATTTGGAGAATGTCTTCAAATTTAGGGAAGAATCTCCACTTTTTCTCATTATTCTCCATTTTGGAGAATGAAATGGAGAATCTATTGGACCAAAAAATCTTTAAAATTCTCCAAATATTCTAAAATGGAGAAGCTATTGGGGATGCTCTTAGTGCTAATGTAAATCCTCTGTTGTATATGAGGCAAACTTTGTTGGAGATTTAGGGTCTGGAAATTCACTTGATATGATTTCAATAAAGACAATTAGTATTATTCATAGACTTTTACCTACAAATCCTAGGTACAAAGATCTTAGATTTTAATATCTGATACTAGGGTGCTCTAGTATCTTCTCCAGCAATATCGTTTTACATGCCACAATTGAAACTGTTGGAAGAAAGGGCAATAATAAGTTTGTTCTGTGACATATGGCTCTTGCAAATGCACTCTTGGTTGGCTACTTGGCTTTGAAGAATGGAGTGTGAGAGCATGTATTGATCTACTGTGGCAATGCGGTAAAATTACTCTATGGATTGATCCATTGGTGGTAAGACTATGTAGGAGCTTTAGGGCTTAGCAAGAGATGAGGGGCTGATCCTAGGAATTCAATAATTTTGGTAACAATTTTTTTGCCACTATAGACCTGTTGTAACTTGTAAGAGCTTCAGGGCTTTACAATATTTGAGTGGCTGATTCTAGGAATTTAGGTATTTTGGTAACTATTTTTTGCGACAATTCTAATCCAGATCTCAACCTCAATTAAGTGCAACCTTTTTATGATAAGTTCTGGCTGTGAACTAGAATCCAAACCGTATTGAATGTAGATTCTGCGCGACCAAATCACTGTTTTAGTTAGAGATATTTGTGAACTGAAAAAATTCAGTTATCCCACGGGGATGAAATTTTTTTCCCCACTTTAACATCCTTAGCACTACTAGTGACTAGTAAGCTCCGTTGAAGTAGAAAGTATCTTTACCATCAATATGCCTTGGGATGAAACAAGTTTTCCGATTTTAACATCCTTAGTACTACTAGTGACTAGTGAGCTCCTCTGAAGTAGGAAGTATCTTCACCATGAATATCCCACCAGAGGCTCAATGTTGCATATTTCGTTTGGTTTTGATGGCATTTGCTAGTAGGGCTTCTTTATGCTTTATTGTACAGTACCCACCTCGAAACACATCCGACATTCATTCCGAATTGAAGTTTAAGCTCCTTACACGGCTTTGTCGCAAAGGATGAACTCTGAACAATACTGAGTTCGAAGTTTCTCATTACATATGCCATAGATTACTTTTTTACGGCTCTAGCCTCCATGGTAGGGTTGTGAAGTTGATTTTGCCGGAACGTCATACAAAATTGTGACCCTAAATTCTGTATTTTAACAAACAGACCTCTTATTCTTGCCTACATCATGCCTCTCCCATTTTCCATATCTCTGTTTCAGTTTCGGGAACTTCCCATTTTTTCCCTTATATCTGGTGTTAACTGTTAACTGTTCCTACTTCATCATCTTCTATTGATCCCCAGGAACTACTCTGGAATAATAATTTTTTTATTGTTGAACCATTTGCTGGCATGTAAAAGTTCCACATCTATGTTCATGCCTGTGCATCATTGATTGCAAATGTTGTTCTCCATGGATATAATGACACTTCATACTGGTTTTGTTCGTTACTGTTCTGTAGGGTCCTGAGTAATTTGACTATTAATGTAGGGTGCGAAACGTTCTCGTCCAGGCATGCAAGATCCATTTGATCAAATGGGTGTAAGAGTAAATGCTTCTGGGCAAGATGCTTATAGATCTGATTTCAACAGCTCAGCCATAACTGGACTTGGAAGTGATCAAATGGTTTCTCATTGGGACTGGGATGGTGATGGTGATGGTGATAAAGGGACAGGAATGGATATCGAAGCCCTTCTTTCTGAGTTTGGAGACTTTGGCGAATTCTTCGAAAGTGACGTTTTGTCTTTTGGGGAGGTAATTTCCTGCCCTTTCACCATGTTGGTGTAGGTTTTATGCTTACATATAAATGTCTTGAAAACCTTTGTGGTTTACAATTGTACGAGTTATATCTTTTGCTTCAAAAGCAACTTTCTCTAAATTGATACTAGCTCCAACTGTAAGTGCTTCTTCGGGTATTCGTGCTATCTATTCAGGGTTTTTTTCCATCTAATTAAATTAGTCTTCTCCTGTTTGGTCAGATTTTGAGTTTACATTAGGTGTCTTCTAGAGTTTAGCAATCCTCTTGTGTTATTTGTTTTAGTCTTTCTAAACTTCCTTTCCTTGTCAGTTTTGATTTCCTTCTATCTGAACTGACGATAAAGGAGTCTTATGAAGATTTTTTTGCTTGTTTTAGCCTCCAGGAACTGCCGAGTCAGAGGCAATGATGTTTCCTGTAACAGACTGTGAAGATTTAGGTGGCACTTCTGCAGCCTCTATGATGGATGTTTCAGATCAAATGCTTTTACCTGTAGGTTTTCCAACATTTGAAAGCTTTGGTCAATTGCCAACAGTCACGGAGGAGTGTCCCAACACAGCACAAGAGGTCCTAAGAAATACCTCATCATCTGGTCCTGTGAGCTCTGTGCATCCAGTTCCTTCAACTGAGTTTGATCATGTTATGAAAGCTGAAGCACATATCACCTTTGCTGCTGAATATGGAGCAGTGGAAACCCCTTCAAGTGAGGTTTCATCAACAATTTTTAGGAGCCCCTATCGTCCTAAATCTAGAGCGACAGAGACTGTAGCTTCCAGTGGAAATAGTTCTACATATGGAGCAACACCACCTTCTCCATGTTTTCATGTGTCCAATGAAAGATCGGGCATATCTTTAGATTCTAGAACCTGTTCGGGGAAGTGTGATGTTGGTAATGTGCATAAAATGAAACTTTATACTCATGTACATAGTTGCAAAGGTTCTGTTGGTCGAAAACCAGCTGTGTACAATGACGCAACTGCATCATGCGAGACGGGTGCTAGCTCACTGTATTCTGGTTTCGGGTCTGCTGGGGCTGTGAAATCGGATAAGAAGGGCAGTGAAATTAACTTTGCAGCTCAGCATCTTTTTCTTTCTCCAAAGACTGTTACAGCATCAGAGCTTGATTGCCTTTTTTTCCAGGCTTCTATGTGCCGTATACGACATACATTGTTATCTTTGACCAACTCTGCTTCTGACGTATTGAATTGGACACCTGGCAGTACTCTGAGCAATGTACCTAGTGATCCAAGTACCATGACTGATGATTTGTCCACCAAATATGAAGTGAAGAGAAAAGAGTCCATACCTGTTAGAATAGCTGGTGACATCGATGATGTAATGCTGGAAGGAACCCTCAATGCTCCTGTTGGAGTTTGGCGTTCTGTTGGGTCACCGAAAGGTGCTAAGCCAACAAGCACACCTCCCACTGAGGTATTCACTTCCTGCTTTAATAATTCATTTGCTGAGGGAAAAGTTATGTCTTATGGGCAAAGACAGCCACTTCAGGACTTCCTTGATGGCATTGCACTGCTTGTTCAACAAGCTGCCTCATTTGTTGATTTGGCATTGGACGCTGAATGTGGTGATGGTCCTTATGGATGGCTTGCATTACAAGAGCAAAGGAGACGGGGATTTTGTTGTGGACCACATATGGTGCATGCTGGTTGTGGAGGTGTTTTAGCTTCTAGTCACTCATTGGACATTGCTGGAGTGGAGTTGGCTGATCCACTTTCGACTGATGTAAGATTATTTTGTGACTCTTCCATTGTTTCTTTTTGTCTTTGGCTTTTTGCAAATTTGCACCATGTTATGACCAATAAAATTTAATGTGTGGGGTGAATTAAATGTTGGCTTTCCTGATTTGTATATCCTGCTACTGTTCTAAAGTTGATATTTTCTTGTATCACTAGTATGGCAGCTTGATATTATATTGTCTGAGGGCTTATGGAAGATTGTCTCTTTCAGGTTCATGCATCATCTGTGATTAGTTTGCTGCATTCTGATGTGAAAGCAGCTCTAAAATCTGCCTTCGGCTCTTTGGATGGTCCTCTTTCTGTTACTGATTGGTGTAAAGTTTGGAGTCAATCAGGAGAGGGGGGAGTTATGAGTGATGGGTTTTCTTCTGAATCAACATTGAGTGAATGTAGAGATTCTTCTAGTAATGTAATTGGTTCAGTGGGAGATCCAGTTAGCCCATTGCAATCATCTGCTAGTGTATCGTCCAATTATAAAGGTAGGACTTCAATTTCAGGTACATTGCATCCAACATCCGTCTATGAGATGGAAAAAGAAGTAACGATATTGGAAGACAATGTACCATGCATACAAAAAATGAAGACATAATTCAGCTTAACTGCTTCCACCTTGTCCGAAAAATTAAGCACCAGTTTGCAACGCAGTTTTATGAAATTAAATATGAAAATGAAAGTAGATAATGTATCCGTGCATTGTCGAACTTTATGCAATTAAAAAGAAATTTCATCACTTAGGGTGTAGGCAACTTATTTCCATCTGCTTCCCGTATGCTTTGTTGTTCATATAATTAGTTACTTCCTATGGTTGATTTTACTCCCTTCTTCAATACACACTCTTTTTGTCTTGCTGATGCAGCCATGCTAATGTAGTGATGGGTTAATTTGCATTTCAGATGGCATTCGAGGAGATGATACGGGCCAAAGGAGGTCAAGCCGAGAACTCTTTACACCAGAGTCAGAATCACAGCTTGGTTTGCGACAAAGGCCTAGGCTTTTTGTAGTTCCATACCCATCTATACTTGTTGGGTATGCTTAAAGTTTGAATTCTTGAGGTCCTTTTAAGATTTTGGAAATTTTATCCCTTCAAGCTACCCTTAGATCTCATTTGCATTCGGTTCTGTGCGGAGAACACACTTATAATATAAAAAGTGCTAACAAGATGGTCAGTAAGACCTGATAAAGTAGCTGCTTTTAAGTGATATAGTAAATGTAGAAGTATTTTATAAACTTGTTGCATTATGTTGCACATTTTTCTGGCTACTTTGCAGTTATCTTGTAGGAGGCATAATATAGAGATGTCAATTGCTTAGTCTCCTGACCTGAGTGCTAAAATTAGATGAAAATTGATGAGGAAGATGCATATGACAACATTGTTGGTGCTGTTATCTGGCTTTGTTTCTGAAGTCAATCAATTTATACATTGAAATGGTAATGAGAGTGTACTTGTTTCGTCAGGTACCAGGATGATTGGCTGAAGGCTTCAGCAAGCTCATTGCAGCTGTGGGAGAAGGCCCCTCTTGAGCCTTATGCGTTTAAGAAAAATGTAAGCTTGTTGACCTTATTGTTACAGAGGTTGCTTTACTAAGTCGAGTGTATTGTTAAGGTAAAGCTGGCACTGTACTTGATGGCTAACTTGTTCTGTTCGCTGTTCATGCACAGATGGTTTATTATGTTGTATGTCCAAATATTGACCCCCTTACTTCGGCTGCTGAGGATTTTTTCCAACAACTTGGAACAGGTAAGCTGTATTGATTTACTTCAGTTTCTACAACCTTTTGCTCTTTTGATGATTTCAGAATTTGACATAGGTCTTAAAAGATAAGCTGGCTCACCGTCAGTCAGTTAAAGATTAGGAAATTAAGAACGCCAGGATGATGTATCAATTATCATTGCCAATCACAGAGTTGTAGGTGGTTATGCAGGGGTTGAGGCATAGAGTAGCTGCTATCAGCTCAGCCAGTTTTGCTTGACCAATGAGTATGTGTTTTCAAATCCGTGTTCCAAAATTTGATTGCTACTCTCAGATGATCGTGTTTAGTAGGTTATGACCTTTACAATGACTTCTGGTGACATTTATGCGGTGGGCTTACAGAGTTGTGGGCTTATGGAGTTGTGGGTCATATAGTGTGGATTGGGTTATTGTTGGTTTGCGACACCTTCTGTTTATGATTGAATTGGCATAGCTTTGACTCAATGGGTAGTGTTAAATGAAGCTAAGTTTTGTTGTTTTTCATATACGGTCTTAATTTAGTAAATAAGGCCAGGGGTTTAGAAATGGGCAAAATAAATTTTAAGACAGCCCTTTGTCGTTGTGAGGATTAGTTGGAGAAATTTGCAAAAAGAGACTGTTGAGTTTGGGAAATGGGAAAGGTGATTGGACGGAGGGTACTGTAGAACATGCAGGAGGATTTGGTTGTAGAGGAGCAAAGGTTTTTTCAACAGAAGAGGAAGTTGAACAGGTGACCAGTCTTTGAGATGAGACGACTAGGTTCCGTATAGTTTCATGAAGGATTTCCAGTTGTTTTCATGGAGATCATGTTTGATAGGTCGTTATTAAACTGATATCAAAGTTATGTGTTTTTTAGTCCACCAAAACTGCTCCTTCACTGGTCATAACTCTCATCTTGACCTTCAACGGAATCTGCTCTCTACTTCCCATCGATGCTTAAATCTGGTAATATTAGTGGAAATTTTATTGGTAGTTGATGATGCAATTCTTTGTTGTTGGTTTGAAGGCAAGTTTTCCCCGTACTAGTAGATTTGATGTCACCACTGGAGCTACTTTGAGGCCATCATTGAGTTAGGCAATATATATTTGTGAAGGGTTGTGTTTGTAGTTTTTGCATCTTAAAAGAAGATTCATTTATCATTTATCTTATTTTATTCTATCTTTTCTTATAATCATTGTAGCATAGCATTTGTCTCAAATTTGTTGTGTTTATCTCAGTTTATGAAACATGCAAGTTGGGCACTCACTCTCCACAAATCTTGGGACATGAATTAGGATCCAATTCCGGAAAGTTATCATCTTCTGGCTTTGCTCTTCTTGATTGCCCTCAGTCAATGAAGATCGAAACTAGTAATGCATCTCTCGTGGGATCCATAAGCGATTACTTTCTCTCTCTATCAAATGGATGGGATATTACTAGCTTCCTTAAATCTCTCACAAAGGTTCTCAAGGCCTTAAAACTTGGTTCATTACCAAGTACTAATGCAAAGGAAGGAAATAGCAGCCCCTCAACTGTAAGTGATGACTTACAACGACTTATGAACTTTAGTGTAAATCTTTCATCATCCTCTATGCATTATCGATCAATTTGGTCGAATCAAACTTTTCATGTATCCTCTTATTTCTTTTCTTTCTACACTCTTTTTTCTCATGAGCGAAATGTATTTATATTTCTTGGTTTAAAGGATGTTTATCCGCAACCTTCAGAACTTATGACTTGCATGGTCCAACTAGGTGACATTATCTAGATGAGAAATTATATTTTCATTATCAAACCATTAGCCGGTTACTACTAACTTGACTGTTCTCAGTTTTAAATGACAATGCTGAATATGACTCACTCATGAGACACATTGCCCTTTAAAGCCGTCAAGTTAAGAACTTTACTTGGTGGATATTTTATGTATTCCATCATGCCCTTCTTCATAATGTCTGTTTTGTAAAACATTGTGCCTTGACTGGAAATACCTTTTTCTACCAACTTTCTATAATATCTCATTACCCCTTTTGTTATTACATCTTGTCAATACAGTTTATGTTTTCTCAAAGAAATTGTTATTTTTTCTATGTATAAGCTGATTTGTATTTTCTCAACTCTTACTGGGGCAGATAATCTATATTGTGTGCCCTTTCCCAGACCAGACTGCCATTCTGCAGACTGTTGTTGAAGCTTGTGTTGCTATTGGATCAGTTACTCATTCGGCTGATAGTGATAGGAGATCCATGCTTTACAGTCAGGTAGGAAAGGCTCTGAGCTGTTCAGCAGGTATTGATGAAGCATCGGCATCGAACATTCTGAGACTATATGGGTTTAGTATTCCAAAGTTAGTTCTGCAAATTGTCACGGTTGATACAATTTTTCGAGTATCTAGCCCCACACTTAGTGAACATGTTATCCTCAAGGAGATTGCTTTCACAGTCTACAATAAGGCACGGCGTATATCACAGCGACTGCCAAATGATTTAGTCCATTCCTCTTCCTTGCCTGGTAGATCTCATTCCGTATCCATGCAAATGGCTAACTCAGTTCCTGGGATGTGGAAAGAATGTGTTACTTCCCGAATCTCAGGTCCTTCTATTCCTAGAGAGAATGAGATGGACACTGGCTTACAAGCAGGCGGTTGGAGTAATACTTGGCAAACATCAAGGTCGGGAGGGCTGAGTTGTGATGGAAATAGAGTGAGCGACTTATACCTACAGGAGGAAATGCGTTATATGTTTGAACCACTATTTATTCTTTCAGAGCCAGGGTCTTTAGAGCATGCAGTTTCATCCTTGACTGGTAGTCTAGAGCATGATTCTTCTAAACAAGCATCTGATGATGGTGGCACTGGTGGCTTTCATCAGAGTTCAAATTCTACAGAAACTGGCTCTCAACACGAGGGATCTCAATCAAGCCTTCACTGCTGCTATGGGTGGACAGAGGATTGGCGTTGGATGGTGTGTGTCTGGACAGACTCCAGGGGAGAACTGCTTGACAGCCATATATTTCCGTTTGGTGGAGTAAGTAGCAGACAAGATACCAAAGGAATTCAGTCTCTTTTTGTTCAAGTTCTCCAGCAAGGATGTCAGATACTGCAGGCATCTACCACTCCTGACAATGGTGCTGTAAGACCTAGAGATTTTGTCATCACACGTATTGGATCTTACTATGAGCTTGAGTATCAAGGTGTGTTACTTATTCAACCTTTTTTTCTTTTTTACTATTGAAAGAGGGTTTAGAATAGGCTATCTTACATATTCAGAAAGTGATCTTTTCTTCCAATATGACTTTATCTTGTTTTCATCCGCAAGCAGAATGGCAAAAGGCATTATATTCAATTGGTGGCTTAGAACTGAAGAAGTGGCCAGTCCAGCTTCGTCGTGCTGCACCTGACGGGTTGTCTGCAGGTGGCAGCGTGCAACAACAAGACATTGATAGAAGCCTACCTAACTCTCCTAGTCCTTTGTATAGCTCCCACACAAAGTCCTCTGGCTTTACTAGAGGTGCTCTGGGACAAAACAGTGCTCGGTTACTTGCTGGGCCTCAAGTTGATAGCTCAAGGGGATTACTTCAATGGGTGCAGAGCATTAGTTTTGTTTCTGTATCAATTGATCATTCTTTGCATTTTGTTCTTCAAGAAGAGACACAGCCAGGTAATTTTGAGTTGAATGTTTTGCTTGCATGATTTCCAAACGTTTAAGTTTTCACCTCTTGCCTGCTAACCTGCTTGCTATCTTTTTATATATGGGTTACCTCCTACTTCGATTTTAAACTAGACTCCTAAATAGTTCATCCTTGCTAGGTCAAATATGAATAGGCTATCACCCAACCGTTAAGAATTTGGGCAGGTGAATAAATCCACAGCCAATTAACCTGTTGTAGTTTATCAATTTTCACAATAACTTGTACAAAAAATTCCTTTATCAATCTTCATCTGTGTTTTGTTAGCAATTTAACACACGCGTTTTATTTTTAACCTTATGAACACCTTGTGACAATGTAAAATAAATTCAACGTGCCTGACATGGAATAGATAATATGGGGTCTTTCGGACATTTCACTTATTAAAGTTACCCTCATCAATCTTTACTCTCTTCAATCTTTAGTATGGATTCAGGTAGTGTCAAGTAAAATGCTTCTTAATGTCATCTGATCTAATCTTCTCGGTGTGTAGGTGGAGCACAAGGCAACAATTCCATAGTTTCAAGAACTTACCTTGAAGGATACACGCCTGTAAAGTCCCTTGGTTCGACATCAGCATCCTACATATTTGCCCCATCAGCCACCATGCGTTTTCTGACACCATCCCCGTGTCAGCTTCCGACATGCCTAACCTCTGACTCCCCACCATTAGCACATCTCCTCCACAGCAGAGGAACTGCAATTCCCATATCAACTGGTTTTGTGGTGTCGAAATCCGTGCCATCATTTCAGAAAACTGGAGTCCGAAACCAAAAAGAAGAGTGGCCTTCCATCCTTTCTGTGAGCCTTATTGACTACTATGGTGGCTACAAGGGCATATCTAAACCTAGTGGAAGAGGATCGGTCTCAGAATCCCGAGAACCTGAAGCCGGAGAGACTCATTTGATTCTCGAGTCACTAGCAGCTGAACTTCATGCTTTGTCATGGATGACGGTGAGCCCGGCATATTTAGACAGGCGTACTGCTTTGCCTTTCCATTGCGACACAGTATTGAGGCTTCGGAGGCTGCTTCATTTTGCTGATAAACACCTCTCGCGCAATCAAGACAAGTTGCGTGGGTAGGCGTAGTCTCTATTTACTTATGTTTGATCCTCTCTGCACGATTTGCTTCGTTTTTGTCCTCTAATCAGCATCCTGTACAACTAGCAACTCCATGTATAGAGGTAGTTTGTAAATTGACTGTTCTGATAGAGCCATTCAGAACGTTCGGGTGGGCAGCTATATGGCGAGATTGGCGCTGCAAGGCACTCGAGCAAAGGAAAGTAGGGTAGCCAACACATATAGGTTTGGCAATGATCATTGGATCTGATGTGCATTAATCATATAGAAGGTGACATGTTAGTATTACTGAGTTGTCTTGACGTTTGTACTATTTATTGCAAAAGCCCTGTGCTTCAGTTTGGGACCAACATCACTGTACTTTCATATGTACGCCGGTGGTACTCATGGCAGCAAGTGACTTGAGTGGTTTATACTACAAAGTTGTATAGCCTGAAAGCTCCATAAAAATCATTATCATCGAGACTTGTGCATCCTATTCAGATATTTCTCCCACTTATTTGGGGCCGTTTGTATCTTGTTTCGTTTACTGACTTCTAAATGTTTTGCTTGTGATATTTCTACCAGAAGTTCACAAGGTCACTAGATCTTGTTATCGAGAATATGAACAAGGATCAACGAGTCATCAAAGAGTTAACTTAATTATTTTTTTGTGTTCGGTAAAAAGTAAAAACGCTCTCTTTGGAGAGAATGGGAAAAATCCTAGCTGAAAAGCTTTTGCAGCCATCGGCTCTCTTCCACCTCCGTGCAGGAAGACTAAACCCTAAACACCCTTTACGGTTGAAAACCAACTAAACTCTAACTATCTTAGGCGAGCCCTCTTCAATGAACAAGATATAGGCCATGGTGACGCATCCCCTGATGATGACCACCGGAAAACCCTGTTTTCGGGTGACGATTTGCGCTATCAACCCTCCTACGCTCGCCGTCTCAAACGGCCAACACCTGCAAAGATCTCTTTTTCGCTCTTCTGAGTTTTGTTCTCTGTGAGAACAAGCATTGTGCCCCATCTTTTTAAAAGATGTTGCTCATCTTCAATAGCGTCTAAAGCTTGAAGGTTGCGCCTCATCTTTGCGTTCTACAGCCCAGACGAACCTTCTTCTTCCCACTCTTCTTCAAGAGTTTGAGAATGGAAAAAAAAAAGAAGAAAAAGAGTATCTTTGTCTCGCGGGCTAAGCGACGCCTTTCAAGCGGGCGGTTGACAACGAGGATCCGTTTGAATCGCCGGTTGGCGATGTGGATCCGTTGGGAGGCGTTGCTATTGTTTCCTTCCTTCTCCCGTCTCATGCGCTATGCAAAACAAGTTTGTCCTGTGTAAATCTTTTTTACTCTTTCTTGGTAAAATACCAACTCACCTTCTGGCTTGCTATATAAACATCAGTAAAACTTGTTTTTCTAATGAACCTGGGTGTTCAGAATTTACCTATTTTGTCATAAGCTTCTCGATCAACAAAACCTGTTGATGGCTTTCTTGATTGAATTTGGATGAATCTTGGTTTGCATTTGTCTATGTCTCTACTTTTGCAAGAACATTTTGGGTACCAAAGTACTTGCGAACGATTATGCAAAACAAAAAATAAAACTCAATTGTGTGATCTTCACATTGCTAATGTTTCATAGTTGGCTCAACCAAGATTAACGGTAACTGCTCTTCTTTACCGGAACCATTTGACGTGTACAAGCCGGGCCACTGTTTATCTTTGGAAGTGTACTTTAGTTTTGCTACACCCTAACACTTTCTCGTATCATTTGGCTTAACATGTTTTTTTGGGTACAAAATGTACTTGCAAAATTCATTCTCTACATCTTTTCCCTAGCTACAAACATGTTGGCTGCTCTAACGATGTTGTTGAAAAACTCAACTTAAAGGCTCTAAAGCTTTTCCATTTAAAACAGTCCCACTTTTTGTGGTAATGGATCATTCTATGGTATAATCTTCCAAGTTGTTTTTCATGCTCATTTTGTAACAACTAGCAAAATCTCACCTCTTTTGGTTAGCTTTTGTTGGAATCCATTAAAATTGCTTAACAAAACCAAATTATGTTTGGTGACTCAATTGGATCGGTGATTTTTCGGGCTGGACTCTAGGAGGAACTTCTTTTTGGCAAAGCAATTACCCCTCAAAACATAAGAAAAGGAAAGATAAAAATTAAGACCGATTGAGTTTTGTTTCAAATCTTATTGTCCGAGCAATATTTTGATTTTAGAAAAAAAAATTGATCTTAATCAGATCAATCAAAACAAAAGTTTTCATTTACCAATTTGTTATTTGTTCGCTCCAAACGGTGTGTGCAAGCTTTAAATTTATAACCCAAGAAGTATGCTTGAACATATATGCGAACCCGCAGTGTGCGGCTCAATTGTAATAAAAAAACAAAAATTCCAGGGGTTGATCACAAGGACTTAGGTGAAATAAAGCACAAAATCAGGTTGTCAAATATTGCAATAAAAAAAAACAATTAAAGCAATTAAAGATGATATAAAGTCAAATAAGGGGAAATGCGGATTCTAGGGATTAAAGCATCTAGTTGTGGTTCCGACTCAAGATCTCAAAGGATAATGCGGACAAAGCTGAGGTTTGCAAAGGGAAGGTGTTTCTAAGGTGGGAATAGATTACCGGGTAAGTATCACTACTCACTATCCCAAACCAAAGCTCCTATCACCGGGTAAGTCTCTAGGTACTAAGGAAAGGAACTATAATCTCAAACCAACACACCACCCAAGGGAATAAAATCAACCTTTACCGGGTAAGTCTTAGGCTAACTCACAAAGATGGGATGAAGGCACACTCAAACCCCAATAAAGGATAAACCTTTATTACCTACACTCATGAGCTTAGGTAAACAAACAAAGAAATCACCGGGTAAGTCTCATCCTAGGCTTGCATTGAACCAGGAAAGGTGTAATAAGGATAGGATTTGGCAAACTAGAACACTTAACTTCAGTTTCGGATCAGGAAAGGTTCACCTCGTTCAGTCAAGTTCCACCCCGGCCGAGATGTTCATCGACTGAGCGAGGTGTTCTAGGGTTAAGGTTAAAGACTCGAGCTTTCAGGGTCCTGCTGGGATTAAGATCATTCTATCATCGTCTTTCCCACAACTTTCAGCCAATCACCCTAGAATCGCATAAGAAACTTAGCCAACAATCATCATGATAATAATAATCAATTTAATGAAAAGGGAATCAATATTTGAACAAGAAAATCTTAAGAAAAAGGTCTCAATAACTGAATCAACAAACAAGCGTTCCTCAATCACAACTCAACAAAGACAATAAACCAAAAGACAATATAGAAAGTCTTACAAACTCCTTCCAAAAAGCAATTCCAACTATGACTTCTTCCTTCCTTGAACTTCAATCTTCAATACTTCCTTCAAAACCTCTAGAAAATCCCTAAATTGCTAGATGCTCCAAGCAGGGCTGAACTTGTAGAAAAATACAACCCTTTATATAGGAGAATTATCTTTCAAAGGTAATAACATCTTAAAAAGATAATTTTCTATAAAATATATCCATATCTCTAAAATAGATCTTCCAAAAATAATATCTTCCTTCCAGAAATCCAGCCAAAAATATAAGATATCTTCTTTCCAAAATTAAAAGATCTAAGCCAAAAATATGGATCTCGCCGGCGGCAGGGTATTCACCTCGGTCGGGACGCTCCTCAAGATCACCTCGATCGAGGTGACACTGTAGCTGACCGAGGTGAATCTCAACTGAATGTGAAATCTCTCAAATTTGGTACAAAGTAAATCTTCTTAATAATTTCCACGCTTCCTGAGTTCTTCTTTAAGCTCCAGAATGTAGTTCTAATGACTCCTTAGCTCCTTAGCTCCATTTCAATGCAAAACGTGCCATTTTACCTACAAATACAACGAAACTAGGTGTAGACCTCGATTCCCGTAAAGGTAGATGAAACAACAATATAATCACATAATATACATCCATACATGCAGATTATTGAAGATAAAACGTCTAAATAAGTCCCAAAATATAGACTATAATACATGCTATCAAAATACCCCATACTTGTCCCTTGCTTGTCTCCAAGCAAGTTCCAAATCTTAAGTACAAGATAGAATGGATTATAAGTCAGAAAAATCAATGAAAAGTGCTTCAAAACATTTTGGTGGTGTGCTCCACTCATAGATCACTCTAAGAGAATGCTTCATGGCAAATAAAATCAAGACATGATCAAAACATTTTATAAATATAAGAAAGTTGTTCATCTTTGCATAAAACCATAGAATGCATAATAAATCATATTTATCCAAATTAATCATGTATAATCCATTTTAAACCACCAAGTCAATCAACAAGCTCGAGGTCTCAAGGGCTTCCAAAAGAGGTCAAGAAACGTGTCAGGGTGGGATGTATATAAGGACTGTGGTGCTAGAATCCGGGAAAAGGATCTTACTTCACTATTTTTGAAACTCAACATCTTCCACCAATAAGCTTTGCTTATTTTACTTTACTTTTTGGGATGCATGGACAGAGGTGCACAATAACCGAAGCCTAGGAAACTAGAAATCATCAATTTTTCGAGATGCCTCAAACCCTTGATGCACATACCATGACCCGTTAGAAATATCGCTCAATCCGACTTTGGCAAGACACAAACACCCGGCTATGTGAATGGTGCCGAGTTACTCATCATCATGATTGACTTCCCCAAACCTATTTGTTTCTTTCTAAAACTTTCAGCCAACATCTCAACTTCACTTTCACTTACTTTTCTTTACTTGCTTCCAAGTTTCCGGATATGTAAAAGGAGGCAAATATGTATATGAGGGGCTAAAGCATGATCAAGAAGAAGAAGAGGAGAGAATAAATTGCCTTAATCATCCCAAGAAGAATGTGATATAACTCATCATGTGGTGTCAACCTTCAAATTCAACATAATTTTGATAAAAATAAAGAATTAAACATGCTAAAACTTCAAACAAAACATTTTGTAACTTAAACATATCATAAAACCTTTCGAACATATAAGGATTTCAAAATCAATCTGCAAACAAAATCATCACTGAGGTCATATCCAGAGAAGAAGCACAAAACGTTTCGAAAAATTCTCAGTTAAAACCCAACTCGGTCGAGGTGTTCTAGGTCATCCGAGGTGTTCAATCTCGTTTGGCCAGAATCATCCCCGTCGAGGTCATATAAATTTTTTTTTCTTAAACCAGTGTTTCGACGTTTTTCTCAAACAAAACCTGTATGCATGCATGAAATGGCAGATAAACACATAGAGCCAAATAAGATCATAAATATCCATCAAGAATCATACAAACATACACATAGTCAAATAAGTACATCCACATACCCCATACTTGGTACACATTGTCCCAATGGGTCAAAATAAGTCAAAGAACAGAGTACTCACCGGACCTAGCTGAACTGCATAAATAATAAAGAAAGAAAATCCATGCTGCTCTAGTCCTCGTCAGCTGGTGGTGGTGGTGGTGGATGTGGGATGTAGGGGTTCTGAGATGGATCAAATGGATACCCCATCATCTGCTGGAACTGGATCTCCATCATCCGGTGTTGGTAATGTTGAGTCTCTCTGATTTGATGCATCCAGCTGTCAGTATATCGACGCTCATCATCGAAGCGCTGAGACACATCCACTGTCATAGCTGCATAGGAGTCGATCATCTGCTCAGTCAGCTCATCAATCTGTCGGTGAGCTACTGGATCTCTGTGCCTGCGGACTCTGCGCCGGGCTGGTCGTGATGGTGTTGCTACCTCCTCCTATGTCACCTCGTCGTCTAGGTCGACAACTGACACACTAGGACCGGCGGTATCAGAACCGGTCTCCATAGCAGCTCCGCCATCATCATACTCCTCCTCATCATCAGCTGGTGCAGCATCCCTAGCATCCTGTATGTAGGGAAGTCAAGCAGAAGACCAATATTGTTGGTCAAAGATTGTGAACTGAGTTGACCAAAGAATCCCCTAAGGAGCAGTCGTCTCCCAAGGCATAGCAACGTACGGTGTACTAAGACCACGAGGAACTAGAATGCGCCTCGTGATCATCTCCTGAAGTCCAAGCGGCTTCGCAGCCGCAACCAATATACATGCACTCAAATCTAGACCCATGGCAGTAGCAATATGGGTCACTAAACCTCCGCAGTAGATATCTCCCTTGGACTTGCCCTTGATCCTATGCAAGTCCTCAGCCAGCATGCCTCTAAAGTCAGGCACTCCACCAGTCACCATACAAAATAAGCTCAACAGCTCCCCCTGTCGGACCTTCTGGGGCGTCTCAGTACGCGCCAGAAGTGTCTCGCTGAATATCCTGTGAGCAAGACGGAAATCAAGATGGAAGATAATACGCTCTCTGGAGTCCCCAGGTCTCCATCTGTCACTATGCTCCATCACATGGGCTATCTCGCCCCAAAAGTCTCGAGCTACTGCTCGGGAGGGAAAGTTGGTAACGGTGGGAGTCGGGAAGCCAAAAACCTCTCGAAACTGATCCATCGGCACAATATAGTTCCGGTTCAGCAACCGGTACTTGATGTTGTTCTTCTCAGGGACGTGAGTGACAGAACTCACGAACTCCATAGTCGGCTCGAGGTAGGCTGGAGCTCGAATCTCCATAAACTCCTCCAGCCCTACCATAGAAATCATCTTCCTCAAGTCCTCCACCACGTGGAGGCACTCAAAGGCAGTAATATCTAAGAAACGTGGGGCAACTATAGGACGCCCGT
Source organism: Fagopyrum homotropicum (assembly GCA_033239125.1). Classification (NCBI taxonomy): domain Eukaryota; kingdom Viridiplantae; phylum Streptophyta; class Magnoliopsida; order Caryophyllales; family Polygonaceae; genus Fagopyrum; species Fagopyrum homotropicum. Next base: position 39,794,839 of record BSWB01000005.1, on the reverse strand, counting down.
ATATCTTGTCAAAATCAGCCTGGTGACGCTCATGTATCACCGCTATAGAAGGGTGAGATGCAGAAGAAGGGGAAGAACCACTGGGCCTATCTCTCAAAACCAGCTGGCGATCGGATCTGTTGCTCATGACTATTGACAGGATAAACACCTCGGTTGCTCTGACACCACCTCAGCCGAGACACAGCACGACTGGACGAGGCGACTGACTGTTCGATTTTAACTCTTTGATTTTCCAGTTATTTTCCCCCAAATCACTACCAATTGCTTCCTATGGGGTACTTATATCTTTTTCAGCAACAATGGATGGCAACCAAAGCCAGATCCGTGTAAAATCAGTAAAAGAAAGAGAGAAAGGGTTTTCGAACGAAATACCCAAATTTCGCAGATTTGGAGTGTTTTTCCCGCAGTCTGTTGCTTGAAATCCGATCCTCTCGCTTCCTCTGGTGAAATCGAATAAAAAATTGTGGAAAACGAGCGAGAAATGAGGAAACAAGGTGAGGGAATCGCCGCGGTCGAGACTCGGTTGAGAGAGAGAAATGTGGAGAGAGAAATCCGCTTCGCCTTTTATACCCCTCGCTGAATCTGATATCACCTCGGTAGAGGTGGTCCCGACCGGACCGAGTTGTCTGACTGGATGTCAGACCTAGTCGCCTCGGTTGCCCAAGAACATCTCGGTCGAGATGCTGTGATAGCAACCGAGATGTGTCTCAATCAAACTCCGTCTTCTCAATTTCCCGGACTTTTGTCCTTCCAGTGTAGCTCCTGAGCTGTAATCCTTTCTTAGAAAGTACCTGGTTTCTATCTAGAGGACGCCAAAAACAAAACAAAGCAAAGCAAAAGCAAACTATCTAAACTAAGCTAGAAAAGGGAAAAGAAAGCAATACCTTGGGTTACCTCCTAAGAAGCGCTTGATTTAAGGTCGCTAGCTGGACCGTACATCATCCTTAAACAAGGTATAGTGGTGCAATCTCCTCAACCTGGACTTCCGGTTGGTACTTCTTCAGCCTATGACCATTAACCTTAAAGCTTCCGCTTGTTTCACCCCAAATCTCAACTGCACCATAGGGAAAAACATGTTTCACAACGTAAGGTCTTGTCCATCTAGATTTCAACTTAGCTAGAAAGAGGCGAAGGCGGGAGTTGAAGAGTAGAACTACATCTCCTTCTTTGAATTCTTTAGGAATGATATGCTTGTCATGCCATCTCTTTGTTCTTTCCATGTAGATCTTGACATTCTCATAAGAGTTTAAGCGCAACTCTTCCAACTCATTGATGTCCAATAGCCTCTTTTCTCCGGCTTCTTTGATATCGAAATTCAACCACTTGATTGCCCAATATGCCTTGTGCTCTAACTCAACGGGTAGATGGTAGGACTTCCCATATACCAAATTGTAAGGGGTGGTACCAATGAGAGTCTTGAATGCGGTCCTATAAGCCCAAAGAGCATCGTCCAACTTCATGGACCAATCCTTCCTCGTCCTAGAGACAGTCTTCTCCAAAATTGCCTTGATTTCTCTATTCGAGATCTCAACCTGCCCACTAGTTTGAGGGTGATAAGGGGTTGCTACCTTGTGGGTTACCCCATACTTCGATATAAGTGCTTTAAACTTCCGGTTGATGAAATGTGTCCCCCCATCACTGATGATGATGCGTGGTGTCCCAAAACGTGGAAAGATAGTCCGATTAAAGAACTTCACAACCACCATGGCGTCATTAGTGGGAGAGGCAATGGCTTCTACCCATCTGGATACGTAATTAACAGCTAGGAGAATGTAGAGGTTCCCTGCGGATGATGGGAAAGGTCCCATGAAATCAACTCCACATACATCAAAAATCTCAACCTCCTGAATATTGTTGAGTGGCATCTCGTTCCTTCTAGACAAGTTCCATGTTCTTTGGCATGCATCACAAGAAACAACAAACGTTTGCACATCCTTAAATAATGTAGGCCAAAAGAAACCAGAACGTAATACCTTAGCACACGTTTTGTGAGCGCTAGCATGTCCTCCACAAGGAAGCGAGTGGAAATGCCGTATAACACTAGCAACTTCATCCTCTGGAATGCATCGTCGAAGCATCCCATCCGGACCTCTCTTAAACAGTAGAGGTTCATTCCAGTAGTAGTGACGTATGTCCTTGAAGAATTTCTTCATTTGAGCGTACGTCAATCCGGGCGGTATTTCTTGGCAAATATGATAATTAACAATATCAGCATACCAAGGCTCTTTACCATCAGAGGCTTGGTGGAGCCACTGCTCCACCAACTGTAAATGATTCTCAGAAAAAGGTTTAGGAAGTTTGTTGTCCTCAGTTGAAAACATCTCGCTTGTTGTCTCGGTCGGTGTCCGAGGTGGGTGACCAAGATGTTCTTCAGATAAAAACACCTCGCTTGGTCCAAAAAGTGCCTCGGTCGAGGTACTGGAACTGGAACCGAAACTTGATTTATTCCTCTTTTCCTGAATTAGCTTTTCAATCTTAGCTCCTGGATCTGCTTCCAATGCTTTTAAGCTCTGTATATCTGCATCACAAGAAACATCTATACCTTCCTCCATTAAACTAAAACTAATAACTCTTTCAAGAGGGTCATTAATAAGGATAGAGCTCACCAATTCTCTTGATTCTTCTTCATCATAGATGTTGAAGATATCATCCTCCAGCGGCTCTCCTTTCATTGCAGCAAGCAATGCAAATTCCACTTGATCTCCACCAATGTTGAATTTCAGCTTGGCATTCTTACAATCCATATTGCAACCCGAAGTTGCTAGAAACGGTCTCCCGAGAATGATAGGAACGGGATAATCTACGGGTATGTCAAGTACAACAAAATATATAGGTAAATAGAAGTTACCTAACTTGACGGGAACGTCTTCGAAGATGCCCACGGGATGGGTAATGGAGCGATCCGCCATGTATAGCCTTATCTTCACCGGCTTGGGCTCTCCAAGTCCGATCTTCTCACATAGCTCCAGCGGGATGATGCTCACGCTGACTCCTAGATCACACAATGCCTCATAAGTTATATCCCCAACTTGAATGGGAATGCAAAATGAACCGGGATCTCTCAATTTGGGTGGCATCTTCTCCTTCATGATTTGAATGAGCTCTGAGGACTTAGATGTCATCCTAACTCCTCCAAAATCTTCCAGTTTCCTCTTCCTTGAAAGAATCTCTTTCAAGAACTTCCCATAGGCTAGCATCTCTAGAATAGCATCAAGGAAAGGGATGTTAATGTGTAGTTTATTCATCAAGTCAAGAAACTTACCAAAATGCTTGTTGATGTGCTCTGGCCCTTGACTGGGGGAATCGAAGTGGGGTTTATATGCAGGAGGTGGAACATAAACTTCAGATTTGTCCTTCGCTTTCTGAGGCTCCACCTCGGTTGGCACCTCGACCGAAGTGTTCCTCATTTGATCTTGGACCGAGGTGTTCTTCGTCTGCACTGACACCGACCGAGGTACTGGATCTGCAGTTTTTAGTCCACTTCTCGTCGTTATTGCCATAATTTGTCCTTTAGGGTTGCTCTTTGTCCTTGCTAGGAGCTTCCCTGAATCTTTTGGCGCTTCATTCCCCTTATTAAAGAATTTTTACTCTAAGGCTTTTTGTGCCTTCGAAAATGAAGTCATTGATGTCTCCATAGCGTTGAGCTTGATCAAGATTGCCTCCAGCACTGCATCTTTCTTCTCTGGCTGGGACGAACTCGATCTAAGCTCCTGGCTTCTCAATAGAGTAGAAGAAGAGGAAGAGGGGGGGTTAAGAGCATTTTGAGCATGAGAATAAGGGTTACCCGGATTTTGTTGATTAGATCTCCAATTGTTGTTGTTGGAGTTTCTACTGTTGTTGTGGCTGTTGTTCCGTGACCCTTTGTAGTTGTTTCTTCCTTGATATCTTCCATCTTGCTCCTTCTTCGTGTGAGCTACTAAAAGCTCCTTCAATTGCTTCACATCATTGCTAAGCGAGGTGAGTTGATTTCCATTTGATGAAGTGTCTTGGAAGCTAACCCTCCTTGCTCCATTCTCGGCTCCTTGATGGGAGTACTTCTCCATATGCAAAGCTTGCTTTTCAATGAACTCCCAAGCTTCATCTATCGGCATATCCAAGAATGTGCCGGCGGAAAGTAGTTGGAGATTGAATTGAGTAGCTCCATCCAATCCCTTGAAGTATATCTCCAGCAACTCTATCTTTGGAATCCCATGATGTGGACAATCCAATAGAACATCTTTGAATCTCTCCCATGAATTGGACAAACTCTCATTGTCCTTCATGATGAATGCATTGATCTTCCCTCTCATTTCAGCGGTCTTAGAGGGAGGAAAGAATTTAGTTAGAAACTCCGTCGTCATCTCTTCCCAAATATTGATCTTTCCGGCTGGGAGAGATTGATACCAAGCAAGCGCCTTGTCTTTCAAAGAAAAATAGAAAGGCCTTAACTTGTAGTTGTTATTTTCTAGCCTTGAAGGTCTAAAGGTCTCCATCAGAATCTCATAGTTTTGCAAATGCTAATGCGGAGACTCCCTCTCTAAACCTCTGAATTGACATTGTCGGATCATAGATAGAACTTGTGGTCGAAGTTCGTAATCATTCTCAGCTGGATAACCTAGGTTGACTCCTGGACGCCTCACTTGCTTATTAGGGTCCATCCTCTGTCCCAGGGTTTGTGGAACTCCAGCAAACAGAACATCTCGGACAGGCATCCGAGGTGGATGTATCTCGGCCGGGGCAACATGGACTGGGTCTTGCCTCGGTCGAGGATCTGGGATCGGTCGAGGTAGAAACTGGGCTCTTAGAGCGCCCATATCTGCTTTGATCTCTTCAGTTCTTGCACGAGTCTGCTCTCTCTCTCTCTCTCTCTCTCTCTCTCTCTCTCTCGCTGCAGTTCTTCTTGGTTGAGGCGTAGCTGTTCCAGCGCCTCCTTCAATTCAGCCTCAAGATCGCGATTGTCTTGATTGGCCATCTTAGCTTCTCTTAATCGTCGCTTGTATGTCTTTTCTGATTCGGGATCGCAAGGAACGATTTCCTTTCCAACACGGGTTCTTCGCATAAACCTAAGAAAATATCCTGCGAAAACACTCAAGTAGAGTGGTTAATAGCAACAAGGGCAATTGCCCCGAAAGACAACCGAAACCGGCTCGGTCTAGACCAAGTCCCCGGAAACGGCGCCAAAAACTTGTTTGCTCCAAACGGTGTGTGCAAGCTTTAAATTTATAACCCAAGAAGTATGCTTGAACAAATATGCGAACCCGCAGTGTACGGGTCAATTGTAATAAAAAGCAAGAATTCCAGGGGTCGATCACAGGGACTTAGGTGAAACAAAGCACAAAATCAGGTTGTCAAATATTGCAATCAACCAAAAGCAATTAAAGCAATCAAAGATGATATAAAGTTAAATAAGGGGAAATGCGAATTCTAGGGATTAAAGCATCTAGCTGTGGTTCCGACTCAAGATCTCAAAGGATAATGTGGAAAAAGCTGAGGTTTGAAAAGGGAAGGTGTAAGGTGGGAATAGATTACCGGGTAAGTCTCACTACTCACTATCCCAAACCAAAGCTGCTATCACTAGGTAAGTCTCAAGGTACTAAGAAAAGGAACTATAATCTCAAACCAACACACCACCCAAGGGAATAGAATCAACCTTTACCGGGTAAGTCTCAAGCTAACTCACAAAGATGGGATGAAGGCACACTCAAACCCCAATAAAGGATAAACCTTATTACCCACACTCATGATCTTAGGTAAACAAACAAAGGAATCACCGGGTAAGTCTCATCCTAGGCTTGCATTGAACCAGGAAAGGTGTAATAAGGATAGGATTTGGCAAACTAGAACACTTAACTCCAGTTTCGGATCAGGAAAGGTTTACCTCGTTCAGTCAAGTTCCACCCCGGCCGAGATGTTCATCGACTGAGCGAGGTGTTCTAGGGTTAAGGCTAAAGACTTAAGCTTTCAGGGTCCTGCTGGGATTAAGATCATTCTATCATCGTCTTTCCCACAACTTTCAGTCAATCACCCTAGAATCGCATAAGAAACTTAGTCAATTCAACAATCATCATGATAACAATAATCAATTTAATGAAAAGGGAATCAATATTCGAACAAGAAAACCTTAAGAAAAAGGTCTCAATAACTGAATCAACAAACAAGCGTTCCTCAATCACAACTCAACAAAGACAATAAACCAAAAGACAATCTAGAAAGTCTTACAAACTCCTTCCAAAAAGCAATTCCAACTATGACTTCTTCCTTCCTTGAACTTCAATCTTCAATACTTCCTTCAAAACCTCCAGAAAATCCCTAAATTGCTAGATGCTCCAAGCAGGGCTGAACTTGTAGAAAAATCCAACCCTTTATATAGGAGAATTATCTTCCAAAGGTAATCATATCTTAAAAAGATAATTTCCTATAAAGTATATCCATATCTCTAAAATAGATCTCCCAAAAATAATATCTTCCTTCCAGAAATCCAGCCCAAAAATATAAAATATCTTCTTTCCAAAATTAAAATATTTAAGCCAAAAATATGGATCTCGCCGGCGGCATGGTATTCACCTTGGTCGGGACGCTCCTCAAGATCACATCGGTCGAGGTGACACTGTAGCTGACCGAGGTGAATCTCAACTGAATGTGAAATCTCACGAATTTGGTACAAAGTAAATCTTCTTAATCATTTCCACACTTCTTGAGTTCTTCTTTAAGCTCCAGAATGTAGCTCTAATGACTCCTTAGCTCTTTAGTTCCATTATATGCAAAACGTGTCATTTTACCTACAATTACAACGAAACTAGGTCCAAAGTAAATCTTCAAGGGCCGTAACTTTGTTCACCTGCAAAACAAAGTTCGTCACAATAAAGCAGATAAAGTGCGGAATGTAAAAGATCGACACGATGATATGTTTACAAAGTTCGGCTCTAAATAGCCTACTCTCTGTCCCAAGTATAGCCGTATGATCTAACTATCTATTATCAGCTTCAAAAAGTCCTACATACAAACTAGAAGAAATCCTCTTCTTCTCTCACTATAGCCAACGCTACGATCTAGCTCTAACTCTTCACCTTACTATAATAGCCTAGCTACTTCGCTGAGTAACACACACTCTAGTATAACACTCTTTAGATATTCCAATAGAGCTCTCGAGTTTTATCTCTCTCTAGGAGATAACGCTTTTTGTAAAAGAGAGAAATAAAAACTTTTTTTGATCAAATGAAGATGCTTTGGATTGCTTGAAGACTTTGAATGTTTCCGTGTAAGCTTGTGTTTTTTATTCTTCAATCGACATCTTCATTTATAGTCTTTGATGGAGAGGTCTTCTAGCCGTTGAGAAGATGACCGTTGAAGATGATTCTTCTTCTCCATGAAAGCCGCTTCTTGGTTGAGATGAGGTAGACATTGTAGATTTTCTATCGTCTTCATCTCCATAAAGAACATTGATCTCCCTTGTCCGTAATCTTCTCATATTTGTTGTAAAGATATATATTTGAACTCCGTTGAGAGAGGATCATTGCGCTTTTGGTTGAGGATCTTTGCGAGATCCTGTTTCGAATCAAATCTACTTGGTCGGTTGAGATCTTGTTTGAGCGTATCTTCTTATTGGGCATATCTCCTTAGAAGATCTTCTTTGATGCTTGGTAGATTTAGTTTGTTGAAGTTTGAATTCCTTTCAGCCTCTTGCGTTGATCCGATATCAATTTCAAGGTCTTGGCTTCTGGTCCCTTGAAATGGCTTTCAAGCCCTCCGTGTTGAATCTCTCTAAACTCTTCGTCTGTCCCTTGTATCTGATTTCAAGGTCTCCAAAGGTCCCTTGAAATGTGTTTCAAGACCTGCACACATTCTAAACAAACCACCAAACCAAACCAAGCAACTCGATATACAATCGATAAATTGTTAGTATATAAAACCACTTCATTTGTTTTTAGTCTTCCATCATCATCACCTATACAAATATATAATAAAGGTGGAGTTTTCAATCTCCCCCTTGATGGAAGACAACACAAATATCGTACCTGCATTGTAAAGTTAGCGATGCATATATGAATATCAAAATACATTTAAAATGCAGAATGTAGAAATATCGAAAATGTCGGATCATTTATTTCTCCCCCTTTGTCTTTCAACAAGGGAGAAAAATAGTTAAAGCACAGAAGTTTTAAAGATTACATCCCCAGAAAATTATTTCAAAAACCACAACAAGAACCAAGTTTTTAACACAACAATCCCACAATCATATGCTCAGTTTGAATCTTCCTTGTAAAACCTCCTTTTTCCCTTAGATGAAGTTTTCTTGTGACTCCAATCATCCATTTCAGCAGCTAAGCATCATCTCTTTTCTTCAGCTCTTCGTTCCTTAACGATCTCATATTCGAGTACTGGCAGAATAGTTGGCTCAACATGGGTAGGATAAAGAATAAAGTTATTCTGTACACAACGTTTGCAGTTCATTAGAGCATTTTCCACTTTCTCTTGAGTGTGTTGAGTTGCATCCTTAGTCATAGGTAAAATCCTTCCCATGGTGGTAAGAGTGAGAGCATTCATTAGAAACATTTCATTTACTTTAGCATTCATGATGGACAGTAGTTCATGATTTGCATCCAGTCTTCTCTTAGTGTCAAACTGGAAATCAGAAAGTTATCGATTCAGACAAGATAATTAATTTTCACATCCATCTAACCTGATTTCTGGAGTAGGAATAGAAGATGTTGGAGCTTCTTGAGTTGGACGTGGAATATCTCCTTTTCCCTTTAATGTCCATGCTCCTGCAAGTGTCTTCTCAATTTCTAGTCTTTCTAAGCAGGATTCATCAATCTTGCCAGGAATTGGCTGCCGATCTACAAAAGATGTATCAATTGTAAAATAGTCGAAGATCTTGGACAAAAGATTTCTATAAGGCAAAGAGATGACTCGCTTAGAGTTAACTGAGTGTATCATATGGTTGAGGATGAGATTAGGTACGTCAATGTCTAGCCCAGACATAATCAGATAAATTAGTTCCAAGGATTGATTAGTCAAAAGCTCTCTTGAGTTTGCACGAGAAACAACACACCGAACCAGAATGGTAAATACAAATTTTAGCATCTAGGGTTAGGGAAATATGAGTAAGCTGGCGTGAGGTTGAGTTGGGAACCAGAAATTTCTCTTTAGCGAGTCGAACACTCTCTGAACGTGAGGGATGTGTAAATGAGAGATCTGTAGGGATTCCCAAAATCTCACCCAAAATAGTAGAAGTGAGAAGAATTGGAGTACCTTTCACACATGATTCAAGGGTGATACTTCCTTTATTCGTTTTGTGACGAGGTTGACATAGAACATCCTTGTGAGCCTTGGAAAAGCAAAATTTCTAGAGTTTAAGATTTTCCAGACCGTAGAGCTCTTAAGTATCCACCATATTACACATACAGAGAGGTCGATTGTGAAATCCATCAAGCCAAGATCCCGAAGCTTGAAAGTTGATGAACCAAGATGTTGGAAGACCAGTTGTTTGAAAAATTTCGAATCAGAAGATTTTTCTTCTTTTGTGGTAGAGAAGATCTGAGCTTATTCCCTTTTGGAAGATGAGGCATGATGAGGAACATATTTCTTGCTTTTGGGAGCCATATATGATATTGGGAGAGAAAATAAGGGTTTTTGAACAGGGTTTCTGTAAAGATGAAAAAGATAGAAGTCTTTAGCCTTTTTAATAGGATGAAAACAATTAAAATTTAAACAAGATCTTGAGAAAATCAAGCTCTTGAAAAGCCAAAATTGTTTCCGATAAAATCTCAACAAATCTTTTTCCAAACATTGAACCCAAAAATGAGGATTTTGAAATCATTAAAAACAATTTAAGAATTAAAATATCTAAAAGATATTAATCCTTAAATAGATCCGTAATGTTCAATTTACCCTTTGAACCTTGTTTCAAGGCCCTTGAAAACAAAAAGTGGGTTGCATACGAAGGAGAAAATAAAACAATTTACTCCCCCTATGTTAATGCTTCCTTATTCAACATACCAAGCTCTAATCGAATGATATTGAATTGATCTTCAGGTAGAGGCTTGGTAAATATATCTGCAAGCTGCAAGTCAGTTGATATAAAAGAAATAGAAACATCACCTTTCTCAACATGATCACGTGTGAAGTGATGCCTTACATCGATATGCTTAGTCCTTGAATGCTGCACATGATTTTTAGTAATCGAAATAGCACCAGTATTATCACATTTTTTTGGGATACCTTTCAAATCAAAGCCAAGATCACGAAGTTGTTGAGTTATCCATAGTATTTGTGCACAACAGGCTCCCGCAACTATATATTCGGCTTCGGCTGTGGATAGGGCGACAAAGTATTGCTTCTTGGAGTTCCAACTAATTAGGGATGCCCCTAAGAATTGGCAACATCCAGAAGTGCTCTTTCTATCGACCTTATAACCTGCAAACTCTGCATCTGAATAGCCAACGAGGTGAAACAAGCTTTGGCGTGGGTTCCATAACCCTAAGTCCTTAGTGCCATTGAGATACCGAAATATCCTTTTCACAACTATCAAGTGCGACTCTTTAGAATCATCTTGAAATCTTGCACACATGCACACGCTAAACATAATGTCAGGTCGACTAGCTGTTAGATATAACAATGAACCGATCATACCTCACTACTCCTTTTGTACAATACTTTTGTCATCTTTGTCATGGTCAAGCGAAAGTGTAGAACTCATAGGAGTCTTTGCGACCTTAGATTGATCCATCTTATACTTCTTAATAAAGTCCTTGGTATACTTGCTTTGATTGAGAAAAATTCCTTTCTTTCCTTGTGTAACTTGAAGTCCAAGAAAGAAATTTAGCTCACCCATTAAGCTCATTTTGAATTCCCTGCACATGATATCTGAAAATTTCCTTGCATAGGGAATCATTAGTAACACTGATGACATGAGTTATGACATATTTTTAGGCATGTATTTATATAGATTTTCCCTTTATTTTGCATGCATAGACATACATTCATGACATTTATGGTTATATTCACCTACTTTGCAAGAAGAGGTCTACATAGAGTTTTATTACATTTGTAGGTAAATTGGCAAATTATGGAGCAGAAATGACATATTTAAAGATCAAGCCTTCAAGAGGGACAAAAAGGAGCATAAAAGGAAGCTAGGACACGCCAAAGTATTTTCTGATACCGCCTAACGCGCCAAAGTATTTTCTGATACCGTTTGACGCGCCAAAGTATTCTCTGATAACGTCTGACGCAATCCAGAGTATTTTCTGATACCAACGGGCTCGACTTCTTTTCATCCCAAATATTTAGGGTTTTATCCTTAAACCCTAGATTTATCACTACAAATATTGGATAACCTTCAACATTGAAGAGCGGACTTGGAGCCCCGACGTTAGGGAGAAGTTGAGGACGGATGCTTTACGGTTCATTTTATTTTCGGGATTGAGACAAAGGATTGGAGACTCGGATTGTGGCTTGTGAAAGACGTGATTTTGGAGATTGTGTACTTTCGGGATATCTTAGGGTTTACATTGGAGGACGGATTGACATCCCGTTCTTTGCTATTTCTCTAGATCATTGTGAGGATTTCTATTCCTACTTTTCTACATTCATCAAACATATATTGTTGTGGATTCGAGTTTGTTATTGGATAATTTTTGAGTTTTCATAGTTTTATACCTTTTCTCTTTTAAACTTGATTTTTGATATCATGATGATGATTATTGGCTAAAACCCTTTAGCAATTCTAAGGTGAAGGGTTGATAGTTGTGGTTTAGATAATGATAGATCGATCGTAACTTGATTGGTTCCTGAGAGTGTGAGAAGCATCGACGACACCCTAAACCACGGTCTGTTCTTGAGTTCCACGGCCGTGGAATCTCAAGATCCAGTCGTGATTTTCCCTGTTGTACGTATTTTGCTTTTGCTTTAATCCAAAGTTAAAGATTTGCTTTAACCTAACCTTGGCTTGCCTTTCCTAGGTAGTAGTGAGATTCAACATCCTATATTTCGGTTTCGAGTGTCACAACCTTAACCGTTTTGGCTTGTCTTTGATTTCCTTGGGTTTGGGCATGGGTATTTGGGAGTAATTCTTGTTCTTAGATCCTTTCTATACTGCAGCCTCGACAATCTTTATATAGAGAGCTTTTGGGTGAGACATATAGGGTTTCATAACTTCACCGTACAATAAACTTACATTAGTTTTACCTTTGCAAGTCTCAACTCTGTCTTTACATCTATTGAATATCTTGAATCGATTGCCACAATTGAATACCTGGATCTTTAGAATTGCTGTTTTCCCCAATATTTGCAAAGCTTCTACACTTTTGATTGCTCGATTACTTGAAACTTATTTTGTTTCACCAAATCCCTGAGTTCGATACTTTGGATTACTTGCTTAACTACGCCGATCCGTACATTGCGGGTTCGCTAGCTTTTGTTTCAGTTTTATAATTTAAAACTTATTTGCATGCACATTTAGAGGCGAACAAGTTTTTGGTGCCGTTGCCGGGGATTTGTTCTAAGCCAAATTCGGTTTTCGGTTGTCGGGTTTGAGTGCTTTTTTCTTTTAATCTTTTCGGTATGAGTTTTTGAGTTTTCAGGTTCACCATTGGATGCATGGAGCTATGAACCTGCATTTGATCCAGGCTAGACAATATGACAATGTGCTAGGGCGGACCATTATGAGTATTTGGAGGAGAAGTATGCCTATTATTGTGTTAGCGACGAAAGAGAAAGAGAGGAAGCCATTGAGGATGAGCTCATATATTGGGATGAACATAATCCCTCTCATACGTTTTATGGGCAACCTCCTCAAGTGCATCCTCCACAACAACCATCCGAGGATGGGACACATATGATGCTGGAAAAGATACTAAAAGCGTTGGACAAGATGGAAGACAAACTAAATGCCATTTCAAAAGATCAAAAAGCCTTGGAAAAGCATTTCTCTAGCAAGGAAGAACTACAAGTTTCGAGCGTTCCTCCGCTCGAATTTGAAGCTTCTCTTGAAGTCCTCATTGGAGAAGAGGAGGAAGTGGAGAACCTTAGCCAAATTACTGAAACTTTGGCCAAGGTTGAAGAGGATCTAGCTGAGTTGGAAGATAGTTCATGTGTGGATCATCATCCCAACATGAAACTTGTCCCAATCCTTGAAAAACTTTACAAGGTACATTCTCTTACTCCCTTTGAAATTTCTATTAAAATTTCTAATTTTGTCAGGAATGCACCGGAGAGTTGGAGGTCTCTTCCAAAAGAACCTCCTAAGGTGAAGATGAAACCTCCATTAAAATTGCTGAAAGAAGATGCTCCTTGGACTACAAGGAGTGGAGTTAGCAAGCACTTCACCGTTAAGGCGATGAAGTGTCTTTTGTTCAAGTATGGGGTCATTCACTTGACGAAGACCATACATCATCCCCAAGTTGGAGATGGGGAAGCTAGGAGGATTCTCGAGAAAGTGATTTCTCGGTCTAGGAAAGGATGGAACGCAAGGCTGAATTATGTCCTATTAAAACATAGGAAAGCTAGGAGGATTCCGGTGAGAATCAAACCGTACAAGCCTGTACGTAGGAGATCTTACCACTTACCGGTGAAATTAGGAACCGGAACCGGAACCTTTTTTGAGAAATTTTATGATGAGTTTGATGAGCAATCCAAGATGTTCAAGGTGCATTGAGTCATCTATGGAGATAGGTCCAACTAGCGACGTTAAACCAAGCGCTTCTTGGGAGGCAACCCAAGGTAATGCATCCTTTTCCCCTTTTCTTTTTCTTAGACTAGATTAGAGTAGTTGTTTTTGTTTGTTTTTCTTCGATACCTTCCGGTATGTTTGTGTTTTTGGATGTCAGGAATAAGGAATGAACAAAAGAAGGGAGGAAAAGCCTAAAGATTGACGAAACTTGGATTTTTGGCGAACATCACAGGATTCCACGGGTGTCCGTACAGTTCCACGGCCGTGGAATGGTATTTTGGACCGTGGAATGCTATGTCGAGAGCAACAGAAAGTTCCACGCCCAAAACCACGGCCGTGGAAATTCCCGATAGGCCGTGGAAAAAAAAATTTCTCGGAAAAATTTTCGGCGGAAAGACGTTCCCCTTCTTCATTCTTCAACACCGATTGGAATATCCAGAATTCCTTATTGAGCTTCTATAGATTCCCACCACCATCACCCGATGAAGGATTCACCATCTTACATTGTGAGTATTCTTTTTCATCTTTTCTTTTCTTCACATTGGGGACAATGTGAGTTTTAAGTATGTGGTGGAGGTATTTGCAATAACATTTGCATGTTTTATGTTTTGCAATTTTTAATTTTGAAAATTTTGAAAATTTTTGTGCTTCTAGGATGGATATGATCTCTATGATAAATTTTGTTTTGTGGAATAGCTATGATAATTTTGATATATTTGAATTGATTTATGACACATGTGGGATTTGAATACCTTGTTAGAATTTCATGCATGAATGATAATTTGCTTTCATTCTAAATCATGTTGAGTATTGAAGGTTGAAACCGCATTATAAGTTCTTGCGCATCTTTTTGAAATGATTAAGGCACCTCGATTTTTCTTGCTTCTTCTTTATTCATTTAGCCCTCAATGAAATTTTTGCCTGCTTTACCTATCCGGGAATTAAGAATAGTTGATTTTGGCATGTTTGATGTGGGAGGGCCATGAAAGAAAATTGTGCATTCAAAGTATAGAAAAAATAGGTTTGGGGAAGTCAATCTTGATGATGAGTAACTCGGCACCATTCACATAGCTGGGTGTTTGTGTCTTGCCAAAGTCGGATTGAGCGATATTCCTAACGGATTATGGTATGTGCATCAAGGGTTTGAGGCATCTCGAAATTGAGAAACGTCAATCTCCTAGGCTTCGGTTTTTGTGCACCGCTGTCCATACTTCCGAAAGTAAAGTCGAAAAAGAAATTTGTGCTGAAAAGGGAGAGTAAAGCTCTCAATGGCGGTTGATTCAAGTTGTTAAAGAAAAAAGTTATGTTGTGTTGTTCCTTTTTCCCGGATTTTTGCACCACATTACCTTATGAAAGTCCAACCTATTCACGTTTCTTGACCTTTACTTGAAAGACCTTAAGATCTTTGGATTGTTGTTTGGCTTTGTAGTCTAAATTGAATTTCTTATGATTGATTTTGATATATTGCAAGTTATGATGCATGTTATGATTCTCTTGCAAAGTGTGATTATCCTTTCCATGCTATATTTCCATTTGATCATATGATGATTTTCATTAGCTATGAAGCAATCATTTGAGGGTGATCTATAAATAGAAGCACAACCAAAATATTGTGGTTTTTTTTGTTTTTGCATATTCATAATCCATATCATCTTATATCTTAAGTTTAAACCTTGCTTGGGGACAAGCAAGAGGCAAGTATGGGTATTTTGATGACCTGAATTATGACCTATTTTTAGGCATGTATTTATATAGATTTTCCCTTTATTTTGTTCGCATAGACATACATTCATGACGTTTATGGTTATATTAATCTACTTTGCAAGAATAGAGGTCTACACAAAGTTTTATTGCATTTGTAGGTAAATTGGCGAATTATGGAGCAGAAATGACATATTTAAAGATCAGGCCTTGAAGAGGGACAAAAAGGAGCATAAAAGGAAGCTAGGACGCGCCAAAGTATTTTATGATACCGTCTAACCCGCCAAAGTATTTTCTGATACCGTTTGACGGGCCAAAATATTCTCTGATATCGTCTGACGTAGCCCAGAGTATTTTCTGATACCAGCGGGCTCGACTTCTTTTCATCCCAAATATTTAGGGTTTTATCCTTAAACCCTAGATTTATCGCTACAAATATTGGATAACCTTCAACATTGAAGGACGGACTTGGAGCACCGACGTTAGGGAGAAGTTGAGGACGGCTACTTTATGGTTCATTTTATTTTCGGGATTGAGACAAAGGATTGGAGACTCGGATTGTGGCTTGTGAAAGACGTGATTTTGGAGATTGTGTACTTTCGGGATATCTTAGGGTTTACATTGGAGGACGGATTGACATCCCGTTCTTTGCTATTTCTCTAGATCATTGTGAGGATTTCTATTCCTACTTTTCTGCATTCATCAAACATATATTGTTGTGGATTCGAGTTTGTTATTGGATAATTTTTGAGTTTTCATAGTTTTATACCTTTTCTCTTTTAAACTTGATTTTTGATATCATGATGATGATTATTGGCTAAAACCCTTTACCAATTCTAAGGTGAAGGGTTGATAGTTGTGGTTTAGATAATGATAGATCGATCGTAACTTGATTGGTTCCTGAGAGTGTGAGAAGCATCGACGACACCCTAAACCACGGTCTGTTCTTGAGTTCCACGGCCGTGGAATCTCAAGATCCAGTCGTGATTTTCCCTGTTTTACGTATTTTGCTTTTGCTTTAATCCAAAGTTAAAGATTTGCTTTAACCTAGCCTTGACTTGCCTTTCCTAGGTAGTAGTGAGACTCAACATCCTCTATTTCGGTTTCGAGTGTCACAACCATAACCGTTTTGGCTTGTCTTTGATTTCCTTGGGTTTGGGCATGGGTATTTGAGAGTAATTCTTGTTCTTAGATCCTTTCTATACTGCAGCCTCAACAACCTTTATCGAGAGAGCCTTTGGGTGAGACATATAGGGTTTTGAAACTTCACCGTACAATAACCTTACATTAGTTATACATTTGCAAGTCTCAACGATGTCTTTACATCTATAGAATATCTTGAATGGATTGCCATAATTGAACACCTGGATCTTTAGGATTGCTGTTTTCCCCAATATTTGCAAAGCTTCTACACTTTTGATTGCTCGATTGCTTGAAACCGATTTTGTTTCACCAAATCCCTGAGTTCAATACTCTGGAATACTTGCTTAACTACGCCGATCCGTATACTGCGGGTTCGCTTGGTTTTGTTTCAGTTTAATAATTAAAAACTTATTTGCACGCATGTTTAGAGGCGAACAAGCACCGAATAATATATCATCAACATAGATTTGTACTACTAAAATATCGTTGCCTCTAGTTTTAATAAATAAAGTTTAATCAATCAAACCTCTTTTGAAATTGTTTTCAAGGAGATACTTGGACAATCCTTCATACCAAGCTCGAGGAGCTTGCTTAAGATCATAAAGAGTTTTGTCCAGTTTAAAAACATGATCAAGAAATTCATCATTTTCAAAATCAGGTGGTTGAGCAACGTAGACTTCTTCTTCTAAGAAGCCGTTTAGAAAATCACATTTTACATCCATTTGAAATAACTTTATGCTCATGAAAGATGCCAATGCAAGTAGCATACGTATGACTTCTAACCTGACAACCAGAGCAAAAGTCTCCTCATAATCAATACCTTCTTCTTGATTATAGCCTTGAGCTACAAGACGTGCTTTATTTCGAATGACTTTACCATTTTCATTTAACTTGTTTTGAAAAACCCATTTCGTGCCAATAACGGATTGATGCTTTGGTCTTGTCGTAAGAGTCCAAACCTTGTTTTTCTCAAGCTCATTTAGTTCGTTTTGCATGACAATGATCCAGTCGGGTTCTTGAAGAGCTTGAACATAATTCTTTGGCTTAATAAGAGACACGAATGTAGAGAACGCACATAGGTTGTTTACTTTGGATCGAGTTTGAAATCCTGCATTTGGATCTGAGATCACATTCTCTTGTGGATGGTATGTAGAGTGTTGAAACTTCCTTCGTTTGTAAGATGGAACAGATCCTGTCGATTGAGGTTCATATGCTTGACTAGATTCAAGTATCGTTGGAGTGTTGCCCTTGGATCCTATCTCAAGGCCTTGAAACGGAGTTCTGACATCGCAGTTTTCTGTTTCAAGGTCTCGAAGATGTGTTTCAAGGTCTTGAGAGTTTTCTCCGGTATCTTGAATCTTCTCTTGCATATTCTTTTCTTGATCTTTAGGATCTTCTTCTTCATCAGAATTGTGATCTTTTCGTTGATTCAGATTAAGATTTGCAAAACTTTCACTCAAAGCACCATCATTGCTTTCATCAAATATGACATGAATACTTTCCTCGACAATTTTGGTACGCTTGTTATAAACTCGATAAGCTTTGTTATTTGAAGCATATCCAATGAATACAGCTTCATCACTACGTGCATCAAATTTCCCAAGATTATCTTTGTCATTGTTATGGACAAAGCATGTACATCCAAAGGTTTAAAATAAGAAATATTAGGTTTTCTACCCTTAAATAGTTCATAAGGAGTCTTTATCAAAATAGGGCGAATTAAACATCTATTCAAGATGTAATTAGTAGTGTTTACTACTTCTGCCCAAAAACGTTTTGGCAAACTGTTTTCTTAAAGCATAGTCCTAGACATATCCTCTAGGGTGTGGTTCTTACGTTCCACAACCCCATTTTGTTGAGGAGTTCTAAGAGCTGAAAAGTTATGTGAAATACCATATTTTACACAAAACAAATCAAACTTTAGTTGATCAAATTTTTTACCATGATCACTTCTTATAGAAACGATTGGTAGGTTTTTCAAAGTTTGCAACTCCTTACACAATTTTGAAAACTCAAACAATGCTTCAAAATTTTCTCGTAAGAAAGATATTCATGTAAAGCGAGAAAAATCATCCACAATAACAAGGATATACTGCTTACCTTTGGGAGATTTGACACGCATAGGTCCACAAAGATCCATATATAAAAGTTCAATGGGTCGAGAAGAATTTACAACTTTTTTTTGTTTGAATGAACCTCTTGTTTGTTTACCTTGTGTACAAGCTTTACATAGTTCATCTACCTTAAAGTTTAGGTTTGGCAAGCCATGTACCAAATCCTTTGAAAGTAACTTCTGCATTGTATGCATGCTTACGTGACCAAGTCTTCTATGCCAAAGCCTTGGATCATCAGTCAAGGCCTTGAGACACTTTAGCTTAGTTCCTAAAACTTGGTTAGTACTCGTAGAATAAACATTGTTACATCTAGGAGCAGTAAGCACAATATCACCCGTCGTCTTGTTTTGAACTTCACATTTTTCTGAATCAAACATTACCTTGTTGCCTTTATTACATATTTGAGAGATGTTAAGAAAATTATACTTGAAACCATCAACAAGATATACATCATCAATAAAGTTAGATGAATTATAACATATTTTACCAATGCCAATAATGTCACACTTTCCTTTATCACCAAGCGTAATGGTTCCACATGATTGCTTCTTTAAATCTGAGAATAGTGAACTTTTCCCACTCATGTGTCTTGAACAACCACTATCTAATATCCATTTATGATCCTTTACCTTTGTGATATCCTACAAAATAGCAAACATCAACCTTTTTGGGTCGACCATATGACATATTTTGTTCCATATTCAGGCTCGATCATGTTTGGTGGTCTAGTACCTTTAGGAACCCAGATTTGTTTGACTTGTTTCCTTAAGCATAGAGGATAAGTGTTTCTAATGATGTAAGGATCATTTCTTCTATATGGACATGTAGATTTTACATGACCCTTTTTAAAATAGTAGAAACATGTGGGCATATGAATACTTCCTTTAGCCTTGACAAAGGTGGTAGTCGGTAAAATTATGAAAAGCTCCTATGATAACCTATACCATTTTTGTTAAGTGAGGGCTATTGTTCACCCATCATTCTTTCAAGATTGGCTTTTCAACGAGTAAATTTAACAAGTGCAGTCTTCTGGTCTTGACACGTCAAAGTTAGATAAACTTTTTCTTTCTCTAGATCGATATAGTTTTGATGAAGAGAAGAGAGGTTGTCCTTGAGAATCTCATTTTCCAATTCCAAGGCCTTGATACTATCATCAAGGTCTACCTTCTCTGTGTTAAGATTTTCAATCTCTAGAGACATCTCACTTAGTTGTTTTTCTTGTTCAAGAAGCTTTTCTTTTAGGAAATTTATCCTTATCCTATGTTCTTTGTCATACATGATAATGTCTTTAAGGAATTGTGTGAGATCAGTTTCAGGTTGAGACATGATAGTACGTACCACATTATCAATGTAGAGATTTGAATCTTCTTCATGACCGGCCATAAGACATAAGTTTGTTTGTTCTTTTTCGTCTTCTCATTCATTTGAAGAATCTGAATCACTCCATGAAGCTACCATATCTTTCTTCTTTCGATCATTCTTCTTGAAGTTGGTCCTCTTCTTTTGTGGACAGTCCTTACCGAGATGATCTGTTGTTCGCCACTTAGCGTGCGTGTAAATAAGCTTTAAATTTATAAAACTAGAATCAAGCAAGCGAACCCGCAGTGTACGGATCGATATAGTTGAGCAAGAATTCCAGAGTATCGAACACAGGGATTTGGGGGGAACAAATTCAATTATAGGTTATCAAGCAAGTAAATGTAAGAAGCTTTTCAAGTATTGGGAAACAACAATCCTAAAGATCCGGGAATCCAGCTGTGGCAATCGATTCAAGATATACTAAGGATATAAGGACAGAGTTAAGGCATGCAAAGGTTTACAAATGTAAGGTAATCGTACGGTGAAGTTCCAAAAACCTTATATGACTCACCTACAAGACACTCTCTATAAAGGTTGTTGAGGCTTCAATATAGAAAGGTTCTAAAGGTAAGAATTAACATCAAATACCCAAACTTGTAATCCAAAGATCAAGACTAACTTAACCGATTAAGGTTGTGACACACACAATCGAGGTAGAGGTTGTTGAGGCTTCACTACCACCTAGAAAAGGCAAGCCAAGACTAAGTTAAAGCAAATCTTTAACTTTGGACTAAAGTAAAAGCAAGTTCGTAAACTTAAGGGAAATCACGGTTGGATCTTGAGGTTCCACGGTCGTGGACTCAAGAACAGACCGTGATTTAGGGTTCATCGGCGATTCTCTCTAACTCTCAGGGTCCAATCTATTTACGATCGATCTATCATCATTTAAGCCACAACTATCAACCCTTCACCTTAGAATTGCTAAAGGGTTTTAGCCAACAATAGTCATATTGATATCAAATTCAAGGATTAAAGGAATGAAAGATGAAAACTTCCGAAAACCTTCAATAACTTTCAAGTCAATCTCAAATCCACAAATTAAGAACAATAACGTCAATAAATTTGGAATAATGCAACTAATCACAATCTTAGATAAGAACGAAGAACGGGATGTCAATCCGTCTTCTAAATCAAACCTAAAGATAAAACGTAACCTTCTTGCGAATAATCTTCCAAATCTTCAATCTCCCGTCAATCCGGAAATCTCAATAGCAAAGCGCTAAAAATCCTCAATCACAATCTCCGCAAGATGTGGAATTAGGGCAATTCCAAGTGTAAGCGGGAAATGCGTCTAAGCGTAAGCGAAGGTGACGGAATCTCTCTTCTCCCGTCCTTTTATAGTGTAAGATAAAATATCGGCCCGGCCCAATCTTGTAAAAGATCGTGGCTTAAAGTGTGGCGAAAAAGATCGCCAAGATCACGGTCGTGGAAGGGTTCCACGACCGTAATTTAGAGCGTGGAAAGTGTCACGGTTTGACACAAGCCTTCCACGGCCGTAGAAGTTGCTGGAATGAACCACGCTTCCCTTGCCAATGTTCCACGGCCGTGGACTTGAACGTGGAATGTAGTACGGCCGTAATTTAGAGCGTGGTTTAGGGCTAGAACGTGATTCTTCCTTTCCTCGTGCTATTCTTCAAGTTAGCACATCCTTAGCTCCTAGGAATGTCCTCAATTCATGGACATGCTAAATCAAACTCCATCCTTGCTCAATCCGCTCGGAAATAGCTCTTAATTGCCTACAATCAACATAAAGCTTGTGTAGATCTCTATATCGACATTATAGACAAACTAGCTCACAATTGAATCAATGCTTAATCAATGACTATCAATATGGATGAAATACACTTAGAAAACGTGCCTAAAATATCACAATATTTCATGCTAACAAATAACCCCATACTTGCCACTTGCTTGTCCCTAAGCAAGGTCTTTCGAAAGCTTTTAAAACAAAAGTTAGGATGAAATATGTGTACCTTCTCAAAGCAATATTTCTTTTCGATGAATGTGCCTTCTAATCAATAGATCATTCTCAAATCTTGCTTCATTCATTTTTAAGACTTTCATACACTTAATCAAAGAGTAAAGAGTAAAGAAAGCTCATGAATCAATTAAACTTTCATACAAACATCATAACCTTCAAACATTATCAAAATCAATCATAAGAAACTTCAATTTAGATCACCAAGTCATATAACATTCTTTTAATCTTAAGGACTTTCAAAAAGGTCTAGAATGTGGAAAGGGAAGGGAAACTTTAAGGAATGTGGTGCATGAATCCGGGAAAGTGGATAACTACTCTTTTCTTCTTCTCTTGCGGTTTCCGCAACACTTTCAACTTAGAGCTTCGCTCTCTTCCTTTCATTTTTCGACTTTACTTTTGGAGTTATGGATAGAGGTGCACAAAAACCGAAGCCTAGGAGATTGGCGTTTCTCAATTTTTATGAGATGCCTCAAACCCTTAGCGCACATACCATAATCCGCTAGGAATATCGCCCAATCCGATTTTGGCAAGACACAAACACCCGGCTATGTGAATGGTGCCGAGTTACTCATCGTCATGATTGACTTCCCCAAACCTACAATTTCTTTCTATTCTTTTGATTGCAATTAATTGCTTTCATGACCCTCCCACATCAAACATGCCTTTTTCATTCAACTTCTCCAAATTCCCGGATAGGTAAAGGAGGCCAATATTTCAATGAGGAGCTAAATGATCAAAGAAAGAAGAAAGAAAATCGAATTGCCTTAATCATCTCAACAAGAAGCATAAGAACTTATAGTGTGATTTCAACCTTATTTTCTCAACATGATTTAAGTAACATTCATCACATTACGAAACTTGCAAAAGAGGTATAATCAATTCATTCAAATTCTTTTCAATTCACTATTCGTTTAAGCATGCAATTGTCATCAAACTCAATTCACAAGTAGCGATTATCATAGAAATCATCTCTATCCTTAGAAGCACAAAATTTTCAAAATTTTTCAATTTTTATGGGTTTTTTCAAACTCTTTTTCATGCAATGCAATAATGAAACGTGTAACAATATAATGAACATACAAGATAGTCTCAATAGAAGCAATCAAAGTGAGTAAGAGTTATTACAAACTTTTAGTCACACCCCACCCCATACTTGGAACAAACATTGTCCCTAATGTTCAAATAAAAGAAAAGGAAGAAAAGAAAGAAAGAAAAAGACTCACAAAATGGCGGTGGAGCGGCTAAACTGTCGGTCATGATCATCATCACTGTGGTGGAGGCGGGAATGGAGAGAAGCTAGGATCGTAGTACCGCCTGAACTGTTGGCGGTAGACATCCCTCATCATATGGTCGAGGTCATCCATACGTCCATCTCTAGCATCGGCTCGAATCTCCAATGTTCCCACCCTATCAGAAAGGCTAGTAGCCCAATTCGGCATCTGCTCATACCAACCTGGAGCATGGTTGTACCACCCCGGTGCATTTGACGGTGCTGGTGCTGGTGCTGGTGGTGATTGTGTGGACCATGGTGGTGGAGCTCCATACCACGCAGGAGGTGTCTCCATCCAAGTGGGTCTCTCGCTCACCCTGGCGCGGCGAGAAGATGAACCTGAAGCTCTGGCGGGTCGTGGAGAACGTCTAGGCACGTCCGGCTGATCCGGAAAAGTGCCAAAATCCTGCTCGGCTCCTCCTCCTCCTCCCTCATACGGGTCTCTCATCTCCTCTTCAACTACCGGTGGTGGGACATATGGAGGGGCTGCAAACCTGTTCGCATGCATAGCAGCGAACGTCTCCTTCCAGTTATGGCGTCCGGCCATAATGGAATACTCCGGGAGCCACTCAATGCCCCTCCCCGTCCTGCTCTCCCAAGGCATGGCTGCATAAGGTGGACCTCTATGGGTGGGGAAGATGAGACCTCTAGTCATGAAGGCCTGGAGTCCTAGCTAGGGGTACGGAGGCTATACGTGTAAATGCAGAAAAATCTACCCCTAACGCCCTAGCAAGGTGGGTGACTATCCCACCGTATCCAATGTTACGAGCCCTCTTGTTCTTTAGCTTGCTCATGGTAGCAGCTAAGAGGGTGGCGCAGTCAGCAGGTCGTCCATAAAGCATGGAGTACAGAAGGAAGAGCTCATCCGTCTTGATCTTCTGAGGTGTCTCTGTCCTAGGGAAGAGACACTCAGAAAGTACCCGGTGAGCAATCTTCAAGGCTAAGTGATACATCAACTTAGCCTTGGTATCAGCTGGTTGCCAGCGGTCCTCGCTGGCATAGATCATGGCGACCTCTTCCCAGAAATCCTTGGCGTAAACGCCGCTGGGGAAACGACCATTAAAGGTCTCTTGGAACCCAAAGAAGGCTCCGAACTCCTGAATGGAGAAATCATAGTTCCTTTCCATCAGATGGAAAGAAACTGTCCTGTCAACGTGGATGTGCTCAAAAGACGTCACAACCTCTCTAGTAATCTCCTCATACGCGTCTTCTCGGATAGCCGAGAAGACGATAAGACCGGCTCTATCCAAGAGCCAAGTAAGGTCTCCTATAATATGTAGAGGAGCTAAATCCTCCAATAGTAGGTACCTAGGTCATATAACAGCCCTCTTATGGATCCTCTCTAAAGCATCGAGATGATCCTTGTGAATGGCGGGTACTCTAGGGCTAGGAGGTGATGGTGATGAAGGTGATGATGGAGGTGAAGGGGAGGAATGTGGTGGTGCTCTAGAGGATGAAGAGGAAGAGGGGTTACCCTTCCTCTTTTTATTCTTGTCCTTCTCCTTGTTCTTATCCTTATTTCTCCCAGAAACTCTCCTCACAAAATCCATTGTTGTTGAAAACCACGGTCTGTTCTTGGTGTTCCACGGCCGTGGAAGTGACAGAGACCGTGGTTCGTCTCGACTTTTCTCAAAACTCAGCAAACAACAGCCAAACTAAGCAATCAAGCAGTCCTAGACTAATTCCTTCCAATTTCAATCAGTTCTCCTATAAATGCTAGCAAAAACAAAGCCGAATTGACAAAGAAAGAGAAGAGCAAAAAAAACCTAGGTTTCGGATTTTAAAATCCGAATTCTGCGTTCCTTGGTGATTTGCCGCTCGAATCGTTGCTTGAATCTCGTTGGTGGTTGGATTTGCTTCAGTTTGGGTCGAAGAATCGTTGAAAACGATTAACGAACGAAGAATTTGGGTGAGGGGCGTGATTTCGGCGAAAGAGGGCGTGGAATTGGGTTGTGAGATGTGTTTTTGTGAAGAACGTGGTTTATATAGTGGCCGGCAAAATTTTTGAAAACCACGGTCTATCGGGGGGTTCCACGGCCGTGGAAATGTACGGAACCGTGGTTTTGGTGATTTTTCAAAGGCTTTTGGAAATTACGGTCACTGTAGCTGTCACGACCGTGGTTTAGGCCGTGGAACTCTCTGTAATGCTCCAAAGTCCAAGTTTCGTCACTTTTCTTCAAAATTATTCTTCCCCTTTCCTTTTCCACTGTTCCTACATCCAAAAACACGAACATACCGGAAGGAATCGAAGGCAAAACAAAGCAAAAACGTCTAAACTAAGCTAAACTTAGAATTGAAAACAAAAACAAAAATGCAATACCTTGGGTTGCCTCCCAAGAAGCGCTTTGTTTAAGGTCCGTAGCTAGACCAAATTCGCACTTATTCGAGTGCGGTAGGCGCGAACTCTTCAGCTTGGAGTTCCGGCGTATACTTCTTGAGTCGTTGACCGTTCACCTTAAAGCTTCCGCCCGCTTCACCCCATACTTCAACTGCACCATGGGGGAAAATACGTTTGATTAGAAAAGGTCCGGTCCAACGAGATTTAAGCTTACCTGGAAAGAGGCGAAGCCTTGAATTGAAGAGGAGAACTTGATCTCCTTCTTTGAAGTCCTTTGGAATGATATGCTTATCATGCCAACGCTTTGCTCTCTCCTTATATATCTTGGCGTTCTCATAGGCGTTCAAGCGGAGTTCTTCAAGCTCATTAAGGTTCAAGAGACGCTTCTCTCCCGCTTCCTTCATGCTGAAATTCAACCATTTGATAGCCCAAAACGCCTTGTGCTCCAACTCTACCGGTAAGTGACAAGACTTCCCATACACAAGGTTGTATGGTGTGGTTCCTATGGGAGTCTTGTACGCAGTCCGGTACGCCCACAATGCATCATCAAGCTTCAAGGACCAATCCTTCCTAGTCCTTGAAACCGTCTTCTCTAGGATTCCTTTGATCTCCCGGTTTGAGATCTCAACTTGTCCACTAGTTTGTGGATGATAAGGGGTGGCGATCTTGTGAGTAACCCCATACTTAGCTAGAAGAGCTTCAAAGCGCCGGGCAATGAAGTGAGAACCTCCATCACTAATGATAGTCCTTGGCGTCCCAAATCGTGGGAAGATGGTCTTGTTAAAGAACTTAACCACCACCATGGCATCATTGGTGGGAGAGGCAATTGCTTCCACCCATCTAGAAACGTAATCCACCGCCAAGAGTATGTATTGGTTTCCACAAGATGATGAGAACGGTCCCATAAAGTCAACTCCCCAAACATCGAAAATCTCCACCTCTTGGATGTTATTGAGAGGCATCTCATTCCTCCTAGAGATATTTCCTGTTCTTTGATAAGCATCGCAGCAGGAAACAAAGGATTGCACGTCTCTAAATAAAGTAGGCCAAAAGAATCCAGATTGCAATACCTTAGCGCTAGTCTTGTTCGAGCTAGCGTGTCCTCCACAAGGTAGTGAATGACAATGGTGGATGACACTTTGCATCTCATCTTCCGGCACACATCGCCGAATAATGCCATCCGGACCTCTCTTAAAGAGGAGAGGTTCATTCCAAAAGTATTCCCGGACATCCTTAAAAAACTTCTTTCTTTCTGCGTAGGATAATCCGGGCGGTATCTCCTGACAAACCAAATAGTTAACAAAATCAACAAACCATGGTTCGTTACCTTAGGAGATCACATCGATGCACTCCTCTATAATGTGTAGGTGTTCGTCCGTGAAGGAGTCATCTATAGGTAAGTGGTCGTCCTCTAGATGTGTTAGGCGACTCAAATGATCCGCAACAAAATTTTCCGAACCCTTCTTGTTGCGGATCTCTAGATCGAATTCTTGTAGGAGAAGAATCCATCTAATTAGCCTTGGCTTCGCATCCTTCTTTGCAAGGAGGTACCAGATCGCAGCATGATCCGTGTAGACAATCACCTTTGCACCTACAAGATAAGAGCAAAATTTATCAATAGCATAAACAATGGCTAAAAACTCCTTTTCGGTAGTGGCGTAATTGAGCTGCGCTTCATCTAGCGTCTTGCTAGCATAGTATATGGCATGGGTTCGCCCTTCCTTTCTTTGTCCAAGAACAGCTCCTATAGCTATGTCACTAGCATCGCACATAACCTCAAAGGGAAGGTTCCAATCCGGAGGTTGGATAATAGGTGCTGAAATTAGAGCTTCCCGGATCATGTTAAACGCATCCAAGCATTCCTACGAAAACTCAAAAACCGCATCCTTCATCAATAGATTAGTAAGAGGTTTTGCTATTTTAGAGAAGTCTTTTATGAAGCGTCTATAGAATCCGGCATGTCCTAGAAAACTTCTTATCCCTTTCACCGAAGTTGGGGGAGGAAGCTTTTCTATGGTCTCTATCTTAGCTTTATCTACCTCTATCCCTCTATTAGAGATTAAGTGTCCTAATACAATTCCTTCCTTTACCATAAATTGAAACTTCTCCCAATTTAAAACTAGGTTAGTGTCTTCACACCTTTGTAAAACAAGAGAAAAGTTAGAAAGGCAATTGTCAAAAGAGGAACCGTATACGGAGAAGTCATCCATGAAGACCTCCATTATTTCCTCTATGTATTCGGAGAAGATGGCCATCATGCACCTTTGAAAGGTGGCTGGGGCGTTGCAAAGCCCGAATGGCATTCTCCTATAAGCAAACGTACCCCACGGGCACGTGAATGTGGTCTTCTCCTGATCATCCGGGTGTATCGGAATCTGAAAGAAACCACTATAACCGTCAAGATAGAAAAAGTGCGAATGTTGCGCTAACCTTTCAAGCATTTGATCGATGAAGGGTAGTGGGAAGTGATCCTTCCTCGTCGCGTTGTTAAGCTTGCGGTAGTCTATGCACATCCGCCATCCCGTTACGGTTCGGGTAGGAATGAGTTCGTTATTCTTGTTGGTGATGACCGTCATTCCTCCCTTCTTTGAAACTACTTGAACCGGACTCACCCACTTGCTATCGGAGATAGGGTAGATGATACCTGCATCAAGAAGTTTAAGAATTTCCTTCTTGACAACCTCCTTCATGGTCGGATTCAACCGCCTTTGAGGTTGTCTTGAAGTCCTAAAGTCTTCCTCCATTAATATTTTATGCATGCATAGGGAGGGTTTGATTCCTACTAAGTCCTCAATAGTATATCCTAAAGCTTTTCTATGTTTCCTAAGGACAACCATGAGCTTATTATGTTCATCTATGCTTAGATCGGAACTAACAATAACCGGAAAGGTAGAATTAGGTCCTAGAAAAGCGTACCTTAGATGAGTAGGAAGTGGCTTTAGTTCCATCGCTTTCGGAACTTCCAATGGCTCTTGTGGAGCTTCCGATGCTTCCCTAGAAGTGTCTAAGGAAGTAGAAGGTGTAGGAGAATAATCAAAAGAAGTTGAAGAAGTGGCACAATCACCCTCTTCCACGGCCAAAATCACGGTTTCCCTGCATCCTCCACGGCCGTGGTTTAGGGCGTGGAAAGGAAATACGGTTGCTCTGTTTCCTCCACGACCGTGTAACTCTCTGGAGTGAGCCACGCTTTGGTTGGTGAAATCCACAGCCGTGGAATGAACCACGCTTCCCTTGCCAATGTTCCACGGCCATGGACTTGAACGTGGAATGTAGTACGGCCGTAATTTAGAGTGTGGTTTAGGGCTAGAACGTGATTCTTCCTTTCCTCGTGCTATTCTTCAAGTTAGCACATCCTTAGCTCCTAGGAATGTCCTCAATTCATGGACATGCTAAATCAAACTCCATCCTTGCTCAATCCGCTCGGAAATAGCTCTTAATTGCCTACAATCAACATAAAGTTTGTGTAGATCTCTATATCGACATTATAGACAAACTAGCTCACAATTGAATCAATGCTTAATCAATGACTATCAATATGGATGAAATACACTTAGAAAATGTGCCTAAAATATCACAATATTTCATGCTAACATCTGTATCACCACATCAAAACAAGTCAGAACTTTAGTTTTCTTGTTAGAGTTAGAAAACTTACCTCGGGGTCTTGATGTTTGTGGATATTCTCTATTATTTGCAAAATGTTTCTTAATTTTGAGAATTCTCGCGAGACCCTTAGAGATCATGGCAATTGCATCTTCTTCATCGTCATCATCATTGTCTTTCTCTTTAGATTGTAACTCATCCTTTTTCAATCTCAATGCTAGATTATTTGTGTTGGATGGGAGCTCGCCATCTTCTTCACCAAGAACCATCTCGTGTGTGATGAGTTTTCCAAGGAGGTCATCAAGAGGAAGAGTTGAGAGATTCTGAGCTTCTTCGATGGCAGTCATATTTGGTCCCCACTTAGCTTTAGGTAAGCTCCTTAGAACTTTCCTAACAATTTCTTCGTTTGTGAAGACCTTTCCAAGTGAGTCCAGGTTGTTCACGATCTCAGTAAATCTAGTGAACATTTCTTTGACTGGTTCGTTAAGATTCATCTTGAGTAGCCTATACTGTCTGAAAAAGATGTTGATCTTTGTTTCCTTGACTTGACTTGTTCCTTCGTATGTGACAACGAGTTTGTCTCATATTTCCTTTGCACTCTTTCATGATGAGATGCGATTGAATTCATTTGCATCTAATCTGCAGTAGAGCAGGTTCATAGCTTTGTAGTTCTTTGACACACTGTGTCCAAGTCAGCTTGTGTGAAGTCAACTTCCTTCTTTTGGACTTGAACACCTTCAACTGTGGTAGTTTGGAATTTGGGGCCATTCTGAATAATGCTTCATAGTTCCATGTCCTGATCAATAATGAACATGCACATTAGTGCTCTCCAATGGAAAAAGTTGTTGCCACAGAAGAGTTGTGGTCGAGATGAGGATCTTCCTTGAGCAAATCCTCCATCACCTACAGGATTCATGATTAGTCTCACTGATGGTTAAATCAATATATGTGAGTCTAGCTATGATACAATTGAAGAACCGTTAGGTGAATATAAAGGATAAAAGATACTCTAGAAGGGGGTTGAATAGAGTATGGAAACTTTTTGCAAAAACCTATCTCAAGGCTTTGAAACTAATTTCAAAGGCCTGATGTCGATCTGAGCTCTTTGTGACACACTTTGATTTCAAGGGCCTTGACTTTGTTCACCTTCAAAACAAACTTAGTCACAATAAAGAAGATAAAGTGCAGAATGTAAAAGATCGACACGAGGATATGTTTACGAAGTTCGGCTCTAAATAGCCTATTCTCCGTCCCAAGGTATAGCCGTAGGATCTAACTATCTATTATCAGCTTCAAAGAGTCCTAGATACAAACTAGAAGAAATCCCCTTCTTCTCTCACTGTAGTCAACGCTACGATCTAGCTCCAACTCTTCACCTTGCTATAATAGCCTAGTTACTTCGCAGAGTAACATACACTCTAGTATAACACTCTTTAGATATTCCAATGGAGCTCTTGAGTTTTATCTCTCTCTAAGGGATAACGCTTTTTGTAAAAGAGAGAAAGACAAACTTGTTTTGATCGAATGAAGATGCTTTGATCACTTGAAGACTTTGAATGTTTCCGTGTAAGCTTGTGTTTTTTTATTCTTCAATCGACATCTTCATTTATAGTGTTTGATGGAGAGGTCTTCTAGTCGTTGAGAAGATGACCGTTGAAGATGATTCTTCTTCTCCATGAAAGCCACTTCTTGGTTGAGATAAGGTAGACGTTGTAGATCTTCTATCGTCTTCATATCCTTAAAGCACGTTAATCTCCCTTCTCCGGAATCTTCTCATACTTGTTGTGAAGATATATATTTGAATTCCGTTGAGAGAGAATCTTTGCGTTTTTGGTTGAGGATCTTTGCGAGATCCTGTTTCGAATCAAATCTACTTGGTCGGTTGAGATCTTGTTTGAGCGTATCTTCTTGTTGGGCATATCTCCTTAGAATATCTTCTTTGATGCTTGGTAGATTTAGTTTGTTGAAGTTTGAATTCCTTTCAGCCTCTTGCGTTGATCCGATATCGATTTCAAGGCCTTGGTTTTTGGTCCCTTGAAATGGCTTTCAAGGCCTCCGTGTTGAATCTCTCTAAACTCTTCGTCTGTCCCTTGTATCCGATTTCAAGGCCTCCGAAGGTCCCTTGAAATGTGTTTCAAGACCTGCACACATTCTACACAAACCATCAAATCAAACCAAGCAACTCGATATACAATCGATAAATTGTTAGTATATAAAACCATTTCATTTTTGTTTAAGTCTTTCATCATCATCACCTATACAAATATATAATCAAGGTGGAGTTTTCAGATGATATTAAAATAACAAAAGAAGAAGATTTTGACCTATGCTTAAATAATAATAAAGAAATTGTAGAAGTAGCGGTGTAACACCCCGAATTTTCAGAACTCGAGACATTACTGGTTAGGACCTCACAATGGGTCCCGACCTCAGTTTGACAACAATATTACTAGGATCTTGCAACAAGACACAAATAAGAAAAACCGAAAATTCATAAAAATGTATTTGTAAAAGGATGAATGCAACAAAGTCTAACAGCCTATCGTACCTAAACAACGGAACAGACTAACTGTCTTAACAAAAGGGAAAAACGACAAAGCAACAACCCAAACCCCCCACTCTAATGAGTACGGAGACCCGGCTGACCACTACTTCCGGATCACTCAGCTGCTGTTCTAACCTGCGATAATCTAAAAACACGACAAAACAACCATTAGCTAGTTATCTAAACATTAGGAGAACAATAATAGCACACACACACATAAAAATAATAAACACTCATCATGCTTTCAAACAATCTATTTATTATCTTCATTTAAGTCATTCACTCTAATGATACTTATTTTGTGACACGAGGGATTCCCAAACCTCGCCTCCGCCCCCGTGTACCCATCAGGAATGGATCCGATGCATCTCACCGTGTACCTGTATGGTCTGGGTATAGAGAACCTCCCAGTCTCCTGGCAGAGCTGGGCAGTGATGTCACGGCCCGTTATACATACACTTGGGCCTTAAAAACATAATAACCACGGTCGTCCTAACAAGTTGTTATTCTTATTATAACACACATTGCACACACACAACTATTATCACTCAACTAATATCCAGAAACCAGCTAAGTAAGTCGCAAGGACTTACCTGAGTCAAATTACACTCTAACAAGTCCCAAATCGGTCCGTACTCGTGGTAACTCAAAACGCCTGTCAAATAAGGCATGTGGATCAAAATCACATCCAGATGTCCAACCTCATGCGAAGGAATTACGGAAAAGCTCTCTTACGGTAAAAGACCATTTTATCCTTAGTGCCGAAAATTCTCAAAGTTTATTCTTAAATTTATAATTCCTTTTAGAACTGGTTTCCATACTTTGGGTCTCTCGGTTCGCTACTTATAGGTTATAAGTTCAACTTGAATCCACTCGAAAAAGAATAACACTCTTCCTCCTTCCCGGTTACTACTCTACTCTTATACATTTATATATACTTACGTACATATCTTAACTTTTCCTTCAACTCGTATACTCATGTGATTACTCGGTATGCTTATATATATATAACTATATATTTTATCTCTCCCATTTCATATGTATCTATACATATTTATGTACCCGTACGTATAATCCTGCACGCCTCCATAGTATACTTATCTAACTTTACTATCTCTACATCACGATATGTATACCTATCTCTCTTGTACCTGTAAATCTATATATATAAAAAAAAACATACTACAGTGATAAGGTATTATAATTAAACTTGACTATTTGTTTAATTAATCCACGTGGAAACTCTAGACCCACTCAGCTCTACCACCACTTACTTGTATACATATAACTGCAATTCCACCAACAACAGAAGGGGACACATGAGAGTACAGTACCGTACTCACCAAGGTTAGCTTCGATCCGGCTCGGGGCAGCCTTTCCGGCGAGGCGCGGTGTGGCGAAATGGGCTGAGGCTGGGCGTCTATCCTGTCTGCAGCAGTGCCGAAACCGACTCTCCACCGTACTCGGGTTAGTAAGACTCGTTATGAAGACAGAGGGTTTCCGCCACTTACGTACGACTCACAACCGGGTGCGAGGTTCGGAGCCAAAAGGCTGGTACGCCTCACGCCGCCCGCTGCAGCGCTGGAATCTTCGTCGGTGTCGACCGTCCTCACCGGCGTGACTCGCGACTAGCGGTCGGCAGAACCGGCGTCGGCGAGCCTGGTGGTGGGGTGTGGCTTGCTGATGGGATGCGGTGTTGCTGCTGGTGGGATGCGGCATTGCTGCTGGTGGGATGCGGCGTGGCTGGTGGTCGACAGGGCCGGCGGCGGCAGTCCTGGGTCGGCGGAACTGGCGGCTCGTGATCGGCACCGGTCCGAGCTTCTTCAGGCGCTGGGAAGAGTTGTTGTGGAGCGGCCGAAGGTTTCAACAGAAGTGATGCAACGTTACGGTAGTTTAGGGTTAGAATTAGGTTAGAGTTAATTAATTAGGTTTAAGGTGAGGGTTAGAATTAGTTTAAGGAGGTGGGCTGATGGGCTGGGTAAATGGGCCTAGTAGTGGGCCACCTCCGGCTTGCTCTCTCATTATAACAAGGATACGAAAACTCGTTACTCGTCCCGAATTTCCGGTTATGTGCGGGAATTTATATAATACGGAATTATATTCCGTATTATATAAATTATTTTTTTATTATTATTATTATTATTATTTTTTTTTTTAAAAGTTGCGTAAATTATTTCCGGTTACATAGTTTTCATCATTTTATGTGAATTCGGGTCACATAAAATGATAGAACTTAAAACTCGTTTTACTTTATTTATTTATTGATTTATTTAAGATTGACATATCGGAATTCGGTTAAATTCAGTGTTAAACGGAATTTAAAATTTTCGGTTATTACATCAGTGCCTCCTTAAAAGAAGTTTCGTCCCGAAACTTAAAATAATCTTCTTAGTCACATGGTTTCTTTGGTATCTTTTAGTTTCTTCAAAAATTTTCGTTTTCTACCATGCTACTACTCAATCATCAAAATCAGACATGCATCACATAAACGTAAACACCCAATCCAATATAAAAACCTGAATGGTCAAATAACATGCCTCCGAGTACTAACTCGTCAATACAGAAGTAACCTCTAACCCCGCAAAGAACTCGGGATAGTTACGCCTAGTACTCTCTTCGGTCTCCCAAGTGGCCTCATCAGCTCCTCGTCTAGACTACTGGATCCTCAACATAGGTATCTCCTTGGACCGCAGATGTTTCGTACTACGCTCCAAGACAGCTACTGGGTACTCTACAAATGTATGGTCAGGCTCAACTATCAATCCTCATGGCTGATGACGTGTCTCGGATCCGAAATGTACTCTCTCAGCTGAGATACATGGAAGACCGGATGGACACCCTCTAGTCTCGGCGGTAATGCTAATTTGTAGGCCACCTCTCCAACTCTCTCCAAGATCTCAAAAGGTCCGACATATTGGGGACTCAGCTTCCCCTTAATGCCGAAACGCCTGACTCCTCTCGTAGGTGACACTCTCAACCACACCTGAGCACCCACTCTAAACTCCAAAGGTCGACGCCTTTTTGTCGGCGTAGGATTTTTGACGGTTCTGAGCTGCTAACATCCGCTCTCGGACCAGACCAATCCGAGCGATGTCATCCTATATCTGATCTGGAGCTACTCTATCAGCTCTGCTGGGCTCATCCCAGCATAAGGGCGTACGACATCTCCGCCCGTACAAAGCCTCACAAGGGGTCATCCCAATAGACGCATGCAAACTGTTATTATATGAAAACTCTACCAATGAGAGGTGATCTGGCCATACCTGTCCCCAATCTAGTACACAAGCTCGTAGCATGTCCTCTAATATCTGGATGGTCCTCTCAGACTGACCATCGGTCTAGGGGTGGTAGGCGGTGGTAAAGTGGAGACTCGTCCCCAAAGCAGTATGTACCTGCTGCCAAAACCTCAAGGTGAAACGTCCATCTCTGTTGGAGACTATAGTCCTTGGTACCCCATGAAATCTCAAAATGTGCCTAGTGAACTCCTCAGCTAGACGACTTACCAGCCACATTTCCTTAATCGGAATGAAACGTGCGGTCTTCGTCAGACAATCTACCACTACCCAAATAGTATCAAAACCTCTGCTGAGTCTCAAACCTGTGTCAAAATCCATAGATATATCCTCTCACTTCCACTGTGGTACTAGGAGTGGGTGGAGCTCTCCTCCGGACCTACGATGCTCAATCTTGACCTACTGGCAGGTCGCACACTTAGCTACATACCGAGTCACAACGGGCTTCAAACCACCCCACCAGAAGGCCGTCTCACATCCTTGTACATCTTACTCGCTCTAGGATGTATTGAGCATAGGGTAGCATGAGCCTGACTTAGTATCCTCTGTCTCAACTCCCTGTCTGATGGCACACACACGCGGTCCTGACGTCTCATCACTCTATTAGCTCCAATAGTGAACGGTGGTGCCTCATCTCGAGACATCCTGTCTCGGATCCTGGTCAAAGTCGGGTAAGTCTCCTACTTCTGTCGGATCTCATCCAACAGATCAGGAAGTAACTCCCAAGTAGCCAACTGACTAACTATATCGGGAAACTGAATCTCTATCTCTAACCAAGCCAAGAATCTCTGCAACTGTGGTTGTACCGTCAACCGGGTTATCGCCCTCTCTTGAGGCATCTTTTGGCTCAAAGCGTCAGCTACTACATTTGCCTTTCCGGGATGGTAGAGAATCTCAAGGTCGAAATCCTTGATCAACTCCAACCACCGCCTCTGGCGGTTATTCAACTCCCGCTAAGTTAATACGTACTTCAGACTCTTATGGTTTATGAAGATCTGACATGTCGCCCCATAGAGATAGTGATGCCATATCTTAAGAGCATGGACTACTGCAATAACTCTAGCTGCATGTGTGAGGTAGTTCTCCTCATACGTCTTCAACTGTCGAGATGCATAGACTATGACCTTACCCCTCTACATCAAAACACACCCCAAGCCTAGCTTGGATGCGTCACTGTATACCACAAAGTCATCTGTACCCTCAGGTTGTGCTAAAATCGGAGTAGACATCAATCTCCTTCTCAGTTCCTCAAAGCCCTGCTGACACGGCTCAGACCAGACAAACCGAGTATTCTTCCTCAGAAGGCAAGTAAGTGGTCGGGCAATCAAGGAGAACCCTTTCACAAACCGGTGGTAGTAACTCGTCAAACCTAGAAAGTTGCGAACCTCCTTAACATTCTTAGGAGGTTGCCAAGAAGATACTGACTCTATCTTCGCCGGGTCGACTTTAATACCCTCAGCAGTCACCACGTGGCCTATG
The DNA here is from genome assembly GCA_033239125.1 of Fagopyrum homotropicum. Lineage (NCBI taxonomy): Eukaryota > Viridiplantae > Streptophyta > Magnoliopsida > Caryophyllales > Polygonaceae > Fagopyrum > Fagopyrum homotropicum. The sequence continues at coordinate 39,758,362 of BSWB01000005.1, read as the reverse complement.
AAAGCCACCTCTGACATCCCAAAACTCACAGTTGGATAGCTTAGCCTACAACTGGCTATCCTGCAGAATCTGCAATACTGTCCTCAAGTGTCCGGCATGCTTCTCTCGACTCCTAGAGTACACTAGGATGTCGTCAATGAAGACCACTACAAACTAGTCTAAGAAGTCAATGAATATCCCATTCATCATCTCCATGAACACCGTTGGTGCATTAGTGAGCCCCAATGGCATCACTACGAACTCATAATGACCATACCTAGTCCGGAATATCGGCTTAGGTATGTCCTGATCTCTCACCCTCAACTTGGGTAACTTGACCTCAAGTCTATCCTCGAGAACACAGACGCTCCATGCAACTGGTGCAACATATCATCTATATGCGGCAGTGGATACTATGGTTACTTTTTTCAGCTCTCTGTAGTCTATGCACAGCCTCGTTTATCCGTCTTTCTTCTTCACAAATAATATTGGCGCGCCCCAAGGAGACACACTAGGGCGTATGAAGCCCTTCTGTGCTAACTCCTCCAACTGCTTCTTCAACTCAAGCAGCTCTATCGGTGCCATACGGTATGGGGCCTTCGAGATTGGTCTCGTGCCCGGCTCGCACTCAATGCTGAAATCAACACCCCTCTGTGGGGTAGCCCTGGCATGTCGTCATTGAATACTTCTACAAACTCACATGCAACTGGTATCTCCTCTACTGTCAAGCCCTTCCATGAAAATTTTAATTAGAGTTATTGACTTTGAACCTATTAAGTTTTACTAGCACTCGTATCAGTTTGACTTCACCATTGTCTTCGTTGGTCTCTGGGAGAAATTCTCCAGATGTCGATAATATTCATTTATAACCTTGTGATTATTCTTCTTATCTGCCAACCAACCATCCCTAGTTAACCAGCACGTGTAAATTCTCTGTTGTTACCAATTAGTGTATAGTTGACCTTCTATAAGATCGTAGACTTACTTTTCTTCTAACTCCTTTGAGGTTTGAGATACCAGGTGAAAATATATTTCTTCCATTTATATTCCTTTAGCTCCTTCTTACACTCCTATAAGAACACTATACCCTTACGAGTCTAGTTGTATCTTCGTCTTCCGTCAACGGCCTTATCACTTTTCCTACGATAACTTGTAGGCATTTCTTCATGATTCTTTTTACTCGAGTTATTGTCCCCTTATTGTTCTCTGTTATGACCTGCTAGTGTTATTAACTTAAATCCCTTCGTGAGTGAGAAGTTATTAGAGACCCTCTTTTTCACCCAGACTATTCTCCTACACCCTCCTTCCTTGGGGTGCTACTTGTACTTCCGCTTTCATAGGAATCCGGTCTTGGTTGTATCCCGATCCTTGTTGAATTTCTTGTGTGTTCTAGGAGGTCACCCACTTCCCTATTGGTGAAATCTGCCTTCCACCTTCTAGCAACCTGTAAACTTCCCTTTTTCGGCTCTTTATTCTTCGTACTTGGATGGACAAGGTATCTCATCTTGACTCCTACGTTTATGATTGTCTCAGTTTCCCACCTTGATTGTGGTGTCCCGTAGCTTATCGAGAGTGATCATCTTCCGCTTTACTTCTAGCCTCAAACTCTCACCTTCTGATCCGTCAGTAAGTTTAGATTCAATGTCTCTTGTCTGGATCGCTACTATATTTCACTTTGACTTCCATGTCCATGTGTGTTTCAAAAGGTATCTGCTTTGTTTGTAACGTTACTTTACACCACACTTGAAAGAACCTAGGTGACGTCGCTCCCAATTTTGCATAATTGTCGATCATCCAATGCCTTTCCGGAACTACTCTCATGTATAACCTTCATTTGCTTCCGTTAAGTTGACTCGGAATCCCCTGCTTGCCCTGTTCGTTGATGTTGTCCTTCAGTCCTCACTTTCCCACCTCGACGCTCCTCAGCAAGCTCGAAGGAGTTGCCCGCCATTCGCCTACCCTAATGCAGATCAGATGTGCATACTAATACTCACGTTGACACCCTTCAAACTTAGGTGTGTCAACTGAATGAGGATCTCATACTGTTATCTCCATTAAGGCATAACATAACTATAAATTCTACAAATCTTCGGCATCTGCTTATCTACATCACCTATCATTATTATCAAGCCAATAAGTCCAACTAAAGTAACCCTAAAGTCCATACTAAGCATACTGAGATCCGCGGTAGTAGTGGTGGTCAGCCGTACCTTTCTATTCCCAACCAGACTATGCATGCATTTGAAAACCAAAATTTATTTTTGAAACTCAGATCCCTTTTCGGGTTCTGCTCAAGTACTTATTCGGTCTTTCAAAAGATTTCAAGTGTCATTGTTGTCAACCTTCTCTGATACCATGTTGTAACACCCCGAATTCTCAGAACTCGAGACATTACTGGTTAGGACCTCACAATGGGTCCCGACCTCAGTTTGACAACAATATTACTAGGATCTTGCAACAAGACACAAATAAGAAAAACCGAAAATTCATAAAAATGTATTTGTAAAAGGATGAATGCAACAAAGTCTAACAGCCTATCGTACCTAAACAACGGAACAGACTATCTGTCTTAACAAAAGGGAAAAACGACAAAGCAACAACCCAAACCCCCCACTCTAATGAGTACGGAGACCCGGCTGACCACTACTTCCGGATCACTCAGCTGTTATTCTAACCTGCGATAAATCTAAAAACACGACAAAACAACCATTAGCTAGTTATCTAAACATTAGAAGAACAATAATAGCACACACACACATAAAAATAATAAACACTCATCATGCTTTCAAACAATCCATTTATTATCTTCATTTAAGTCATTCACTCTAATGATACTTATTTTGTGACACGAGGGATTTCCAAACCTCGCCTCCGCCCCCGTGTACCCATCAGGAGTGGATCCGATGCATCTCACCGTGTACCTGTATGGTCTGGGTATAGAGAACCTCCCAGTCTCCTGGCAGAGCTGGGCAGTGATGTCACGGCCCGTTATACATACACTTGGGCCTTAAACACATAATAACCACGGTCGTCCTAACAAGTTGTTATTCTTATTATAACACACATTGCACACACACAACTATTATCACTCAACTAATATCCAGAAACCACCTAAGTAAGTCGCAAGGACTTACCTGAGTCAAATTACACTCTAACAAGTCCCAAATCGGTCCGTACTCGTGGTAACTCAAAACGCCTGTCAAATAAGGCATGTGGATCAAAATCACATCCAGATGTCCAACCTCATGCGAAGGAATTACGGAAAAGCTCTCTTACGGTAAAAGACCATTTTATCCTTAGTGCCGAAAATTCTCAAAGTTTATTCTTAAATTTATAATTCCTTTTAGAACTGGTTTCCATACTTTGGGTCTCTCGGTTCGCTACTTATAGGTTATAAGTTCAACTTGAATCCACTCGAAAAAGAATAACACTCTTCCTCCTTCCCGGTTACTACTCTACTCTTATACATTTATATATACTTACGTACATATCTTAACTTTTCCTTCAACTCGTATTCTCATGTGATTACTCGGTATGCTTATATATATATAACTATATATTTTATCTCTCCCATTTCATATGTATCTATACATATTTATGTACTCGTACGTATAATCCTGCACGCCTCCATAGTATACTTATCTAACTTTACTATCTCTACATCACGATATGTATACCTATCTCTCTTGTACCTGTAAATCTATATATATAAAAAAAAACATACTACAGTGATATGGTATTATAATTAAACTTGACTATTTGTTTAATTAATCCACGTTGAAACTCTAGACCCACTCAGCTCTACCACCACTTACTTGTATACATATAACTTCAATTCCAGCAACAACAGAAGGGGACACATGAGAGTACAGTACCGGACTCACCAAGGTTAGCTTCGATCCGGCTCGGGGCAGCCTTTCCGGCGAGGCGCGGTGTGGCGAAACGGGCTGAGGCTGGGCGTCTATCCTGTCTGCAGCAGTGCCGAAACCGACTCTCCACCGTACTCGGGTTAGTAAGACTCGTTATGAAGACAGAGGGTTTCCGCCACTTACGTACGACTCGCAACCGGGTGCGAGGTTCGGAGCCAAAAGGCTGGTACGCCTCACGCCGCCCGCTGTAGTGCTGGAATCTTCGTCGGTGTCGACCGTCCTCACCGGCGTGACTCGCGACTAGCGGTCGGCAGAACCGGCGTCGGCGAGCCTGGTGGTGGGGTGTGGCTTGTTGATGGGATGCGGTGTTGCTGCTGGTGGGATGCGGTGTTGCTGCTGGTGGGATGCGGCGTGGCTGGTGGTCGACAGGGCCGGCGGCGGCAATCCTGGGTCGGCGGAACTGGCGGCTCGTGATCGGCACCGGTCCGAGCTTCTTCAGGCGCTGGGAAGAGTTGTTGTGGAGCGGCCGAAGGTTTCAACAGAAGAGATACAACGTTACGGTAGTTTAGGGTTAGAATTAGGTTAGAGTTAATTAATTAGGTTTAAGGTGAGGGTTAGAATTAGTTTAAGAAGGTGGGCTGATGGGCTGGGTAAATGGGCCTAGTAGTGGGCCACCTCCGGCTTGCTCTCTCATTACAACAAGGATACGAAAACTCGTTACTCGTCCCGAATTTCCGGTTATGTGCGGGAATTTATATAATACGGAATTATATTCCGTATTATATAAATTATTTTTTTTTTTTTATTATTATTATTTTTTAAAGTTGCGTAAATTATTTCCGGTTACATAGTTTTCATCATTTTATGTGAATTCGGGTCACATAAAATGATAGAACTTAAAACTCGTTTTACTTTATTTATTTATTGATTTATTTAAGATTGACATATCGGAATTCGGTTAAATTCAGTGTTAAACGGAATTTAAAATTTTCGGTTATTACAAGCGGAGGGAGAGGAAGAATCTCAAAGTTCATATTATGAGAAAGTATGTGAAATGATGCAAGGAGGAGATAGTGAAACTCAAAGAAAAATTGAAGAAATGCTCCTTCAAGAGAACTTCTAGCCCAATTGCAAAAAGTTGCTACTTCCATTGACGAAGAACAATTAGAAAAATGCATAGATCAAGGGTTGAATTTCCGATCATTGCTAAAAATAATTCTGTAAAAGACAATTCATTCCAATATTCTCAAATTTCATATATGAAGAAATGAATGGATATATCGTAGTAAAAAATAATAAAAATCAAGTACTAAAATAAACCTAATTAATTGGAAGAATATCCAAAAACACAATAAAGACAAAAAAAAATATAATTACAATTATGTTTGTGCAAATTCAAGTAATCATTACTCCCTTACAAGACTTTGATAAGAATGTGCATTGCAGTAATTGTCTCTGACACTAAGCACAAAAAAAATAGTGAACAAATTATTAGTAAAGTACTTCCTCGATCGAGTTTAAATGACGTTTAACATATTGGCACAGGTATTAAGAATTTCATTTATTAATATAAATGAGGCATTTAGAAGTTGCATGTACTTGTGCTTACTGCAAAAAGTATTCCTAATCTGACAACACGTAATGATAATATTAATGTATGGATTAATTATAGCAGTAATTGACAATAAGGAATACAAAGAGTTCTACGCTTGGTTGAAAATGTTCAACAAAAATTTGGAGCCAACATTTGAAAATGAAAAATACGAAGTGGTTTTCAGTTTTTTCAAATGAAAATGAAGAACAGTTTCAAAAAATATTAACGTGGAGCCATTATTTGAAAACTTTCTCCCAAACACGTTATATATATATATATATATATATATATATATATATATATATATATATATATGGTGTTTCATATATTGAATTTCATCTAAAACTCCCTTAATCCATGTCTTACAATAACATTTTCGATTTGAACGAATTTTCGAGTGAAGAGTTTGTATTTGATTTAAATGAGTTACCTAGTATGAAGTTTGAAGGTTACATGGATATTAACCATGAAGAAATTCCATCAACTCAACACCATGTCGACGACGAACCGGATGAGGAGCTCGAGGGTGATGAAGAAGGCATTGACGCCGAAGAACTACAAGGTGATGATATGCATATAAAATTTATAGTGGTGTTTAAATGATTTTGTTTTATGCCTAGCTAAGGATCTAACTTAGTAATTTCTTGTCAATTGTTTTGGCGTTAATCAAAGAATGAACATTTGTCAACTTATTACTACTAGTAAATGATAGCAACAAAAAGTGCTTAAATGAAAATTTGTCAACTTATTAAAATTGTGCAGGGAGAATACCCATTCATTTTTTTAACAACGTAATGTTTGTATGTATACTATTCATGATGTATTAGATCGGAATAATGTAATGATTTTATTTTGTTATTCTTATTGTAATAACAATTTATATTTATCATGTAGGAGACAACCGCAAAATTTATAGAGTCTTATCAAATGAGGAAAGATGGACGGTTTATCACGCTTTGCTTCAAAGAAGTGTAAATGGTAAATTAAAACGCAACACAACAACGGAAGTCTCAAATTTGATGACGGTCCCTATAAGGAAAATCCAACGGATATGGAAACAAGCTAAGGATACCCCAAACGGCATGCCAATTGACGTGAGCAACAAAAAAACAAAAGTGGTCGGTCATACGCGAGTTCAAGTTGACCTAATTCTATGTCTACCATTCCGTTAAATCAACGGAGAACATTAAGGTCACTTTCTAACTCTTTGAGAGTGAGTTATGACACTACACATAAACTCCTCAAGGAAGGTCGCATTAGATGCCACTCAAATTCCATTAAGCCGCATTTAAAGGATGAACAAAAGAGAGCACACCTTCAATTTTGCCTATCTATGTTGGACACAAATTTGTCACATGAGCCAAAGTTCATTGGTATGTACAATATTGTGCATATTGATGAGAAATGGTTCTTCATGTCTAAGAAGTCAAAATCTTACTACATATTGCCAAAAGAAGAAAATCCATTACATACATGCAAAAGTAAGAATTTCATAGGAAAAGTCATGTTTCTAACTGCAGTTGCAAGACCAAGGTTTGACGATGAAGCCAATGAAACATTTTCTGGAAAAATTGGAGTTTTTCCGCTCGTAACTAAAGTACCGGCCTTAAGGAGAAGTCGAAATAGAGCGGCTGGAACATTGGAAACAAATCCGATCACGTCAGTGACTAAAGAAATTATACGGTCCTTTTTACTTGAAAAGGTTATTCCATCTATTCAAGCAATTTGGCCAAGTGAGGATTCTGGAAACATTATTTATATTCAACAAGACAACGCTAGAACACATGTTTGTCCAGACGATGAGGAATTTCGACTAGCTGCTTCACAAAACGGGTTTGACATTAAATTGCTTTGTCAACCCGCAAACTCTCCAAACTTGAATGTTCTAGATCTTGATTTTTTTAATGCAATTCAATCACTACAAGATAAGAAGAGCACAAGGAATGTGGATGAACTTATTCATGCCGTCGAGGAGGCCTATGAAGACTACTCGACATCAAAGATAAACCGTATTTTTCTTAGTTTACAATTGTAGGATTCAAATCATGAAAATTCAAGGGTCCAACCGATATGACACTCCGCATATAGGAAGGGATACATCAGAAAGGAACGGTATGCTTCCGAGACAAATCACTTGTGATTATGCATTGATAGAAAATGTGAGAAACATTATAGGATAATGCGTATATGTATGTGAGGTCATGTTTTTATATTACTTGATTCTCACAAAAATTACAAAGCTAACTAATTTTCTAGATTAACTTATATGAGGAAAAAAAACATAACTCACTATTTTAAATCAAAATTTAAAGCAGTATGTACAATAGTAAGAAGCCCAACATTCAAATTATTTTTAGATTAACTTATATGAGATAAAATACATAAACTCACTATTTTAAAATCAAAATTTAAAACACTACAATAGTAAGAAGCCCAACATTCCAATTTTTTTATATCTATGCCACAACTTACCGTTTACGGTCTTTTTAGTGCTCCAGTAGAAGGTAGGACATAATATATTCAACATTGACAACATCTCTTTGCAGGTCTGGTCATCTGGATGAAGCTCTTCAATTTCTATGGGAACCTTGTTTACATCAAAATCATGAGCTACACAAATAACATCCTTATTTGTCATTAAGTTCAAATTTCAATTGAGATTGACGTTTGAGTTATGATCATCCGCAGATGGATCGAAAACTGACCTCTTATCTAGCTTTTCACTAAATGTGCTAATATATTCTTCTGTCACTAACGAGTTCATATCACCTACAACAAGATATAGAGATTGTGTTATACTCTAATTTATGGTATATATCATACACAATATCAAAATGAAAAATTATGAAAAGAGAGAATATGATTGCTTGATCACTTTTACTGTAAATGAATGAAATGAAAAACCTGTAAATTGAGGAGAACAAGTGCTCATGGAAGACATCTTCAAGCTTCCTTCTAAAAGTTCTATAGTTTGTCTTCTACATGCTTAATGAATGGAAAGAAATAATGTGAAGAGAGAAGAGCAGCTAAATAGTTCGTATTATGTCTTCAACTTGAAATTTGAAAGGTCATGCATTAATGAATACCATTCATCAGTTGCAGGAGCAATTAGTTTAATTAGAAATAGTTACAGTATTATTGAGGGTGATTAATGTAGTTCAACGTCATTTTTTGTTGATAAAGTTTTGAAGGCTTGAACGTCATTTAAACTCGATCAGAGGAAGTAATATACAATCTAAGTCAAGGTCCAATATCATGGGTATATTGACCAAATTATTATGTAAGTCTTGAAGATCAGTTTGCGCATAAATTTGTAGCATCAAAATTATTAATTGAAGGAATTAGTATGCACAGAGGTACTTGTCCTTTACAATTGATATGGAAGGTCATTTATAAACTGGAAAATACCACAAATCCACATGCTAGAACTTAAATGATAGAAGTAGATAAATATGAAGTAGTTGACCTAGGACAAAAAAAATAGTTCAATCAAAGTAAAACCATACCAAATAAGTTTAAAGATGGTGTGGATCAATGCTTTTAAAAATCTTTATAATTCTATCCAAGTTAGGATATTAACCATTGATGAAGAAGGGAAAATCCATACGAATTATCCACCTCCAATAAATAATGGTCTTTCCATGAGTAAAAGTTATAAGCGTAATCCTCAATTCAATTTGCCTCCACAAAATTAAGTAAGTCTTCCAACTAGAGATGCTAGAGAGGAGCTTTCCATTAAAGTAGATGATGAAATTACCAACCTATTAGCAAATTTAAACAGAAACTAATAATTTGGGAAAGCCCATTAGGAAACCTGCTAGGCATAGTATAGACCTAGGAAACACCAGATCTAACAATAGACAAAATCTGGAAGGTCTAGGAACTAGTAGTCAACTTAATACATTCCAAACATAGAGAGAAGCTTTGAGCTCTAAAAAATTAATAGACTATAAAACAATGGCAATTAGTCAACCTATATTTGAAGATGATGAAGAGCTTAATTTACAAATAGAAGCATGCTTAAGGATTACTAATCAAAATAAGATCTACATTCCTATCACGTATGCATCAAAGGTTTTAATAATTATGATTTATGTGCATTTGTTGATATTGGTTGTTCTGTTTTCTTTGGCAAGAAAGTTTTATTTTCTACATTTATGTGGAAAACTACTTTTAAACCGATTCAGGTTAGGATAATTGATGATAGTATCATGACGCATTATGAGGTTATTCAAGATTTACCCATCATGTTAAGAGGTTATTCATATTTAATTCCTATACTTTGGGCTATAGAGCAAACATCTCATGACATGATAATATGAATTAACTTCCAAAGATTATATCCTCCATGCACTCAAAGTCTAGATAAAATAGTATTCACTATTAATGGGGAAAATGCTTGGGTAAAAAAACACAAGAGAAGGCTACACTCGAAGTATTGAATTCACGCACAATAAGCGTGGTGAGAAATATATTGTTCCTACTAAAAAAGAATTTGCACTTGCAATAAATGAAGTAACCCTTTGCTAACAAATCTTTGATCCCTAAAAAGAATTGTGCAAACAGTTATATTCTAAAAACCCTTTAAAATTTTGGGACAAGGATAAATCATTTGCAACAATAGAGTTAAAGGAACCTAAATGGCCGTTAGAGATAAGCAGATGATTTACACTTATAAAGACCAACAAGAATTCAAGGAGAAGATAGATGAGTTACTCAAAAAGAATCTAAGTAGAGAAAGTAAGATTTCTCATTCTAGTCCTACATTTAAGGTTACAAATCATGTTGAAGAAAAAAGAGATAAAACTAGAATGGTGATTAACTATAAAAAGCTAAATGATAATACTATCTTTGATGACTGTTATATCCCTAATAATACAATCTTAGTTAAACAAATTCAAGGAGCCACTTGGTTCTCTAAAATGGACTATAAAAGTGGATAACGACAAGTTAAAATGGATAGAGATAGTACCCCATTAACAACATTTAGTGCACCTTGAGGACATTATGAATGGTTAGTTATGCAATATGGAATAAAATATGTACCTCAGATAAAAAAAATTGATAAGATATTTAAAAACCTAAAACATTGTTGTCTTGTCTACATTGATGATATCTTAATTTTCTCAAAAACACTAGAACAACATATGTAAGACCTTAAGATTGTAATACAAGAATGCATAAATCATGGCATCATCTTATAAAAAAATTAAGTGCATCTATGCGGAACAAGAAATAGAATTTACTGGATTAAAAATAAAAGTTGGAGAATAGTATTGCAAGAACATGTCCTAGAAAAGATAGAAAAAATTTCAGTTAAAATAGAAGATAGAAAGCAACTAGAGATGTTTTTAGAATGTCTCACATACGCTCCAAGCTTTATTAAGGATTTATCTAAGATTAGAAAGTCTTTACAAGTTAAGCTAAAAAAGGAACAAACTTGGACTTGGACCAATCTAGAAAGTCAGATAGTTCAAGATCTTAAAAACGCTGTATAAAGTTACCAGTCTTGACTTTACCAAATACGGATGATGATCTAGTACTTGAAACTGATTCAAGAAACTACCACATGGGAGCTATCTTAAAAATCAAAAAAGACAATAAAGTCTACAGGTGTAGTAATGGAAGTTTCAATAAGGTTGAATGCAATTACACCACTATGGAAAAAGAAATACTTGATATTTTAAAAGGATATATAAATTTATAATTTTTATTGTTCCAAAACACTCCACTATTAGAACTGATTGCAAAGGAATATTACATTTTGTTCAAAATAATCTGAGCAATATGAAAGTTCAAGGGAGGCTCCTGCATTGGCAATCACATTTAATTGATATTGAACATGTGCAGGGATCAAAAAATTCTCTAGCATATAGCCCAACTCGAGAGCTAGTGTATGAGTCTTCCCGAGCAGTTGATGACATCTTCCAGCATGCCAAAACGAAAAATGGTAGTAGGACAGTTATATCAATCCCCACAAACAACAGTTGAGAAAGAAGAGTTGAACGAGATGGTGCAATCTACCTTTTGGATACTAGTAGAGGAGGAAGACAAATAGAAATATATTGAAGAAACCGATTTTGTAAGATGGGTATCACCTCTTAGTTATTATTATGTTAACCTTATGATTTTTTTTTCCAAAAAAAAGATCTAGAAATGGCATGATCTTATCTTGCGATATAATGACTCGAAGAATTCCGGAGTTGGAGTTAGTTAAGGTTATGCTTTTCCTTTCTTTTAATGTCCAAGATAAGATGAAAGACTAATGGAATACAAAGAGTTTCCTAGTTGGTATTCTTATGTGATGAGTGGAATAAAATAACCATACTATGACATCTACCATGAATGGAACACCTTGTTGAACCGATTCAATAAATCTGGAATGAAGGCACTTAATTTACTAGTAGACCTACTAAGAGAAGGTGACATTCTATATGTATGAGATTATGGAATGTGTCAAGGTCCGTTCGGAGGTCTTCCAACACCATGGATTTCACTTAGGGAGCATTTTACGAAGTTTCAATTCTACATGTTTAACAAAGTCAATAAGTGGGAAGGAGTTGACAACCAATTGTAATATATTCACCCAACAAATAAGGAGGTTGAAGGAGGAAGATCTAGAGCGCCACATTATTTGGTCATATTCCGAGCAATAACAGATCAGTTATCTCAAGATCCAATCACAATAAATATACCTTCTATCGCGAACCATGTCCACCCCAGAGCAATCGAGTTTTTCTACATCTATGAATACATCAAACAACATTAGAAAGATAAAAACAATACTATATTCAAGGTTGGTTTTACTATGGTTGTAATCCTTGAAATCCGACGATCATACTTCTCAATAGCTATTGAGTCCTCATATTCAAATTCAGACATAAGAGACTTAGATCGAGCTAGAAAAAACCATGTCTTTATATTGCTAATATCATTTCTATGACACCCTCATATGTTGGATGAATAAAATATGCAAGAAATATCCATGAAGACATTGATGAAGATATTGGTGAAGGATGGACGATAGTGTCGGAGAAGTAAAAATGTGCAACATCAAATATTGCAAGGATTACTAAAAAAACCACAATCATTTCAAACCTGAAGGAATGTCGTAAGTGTGGTATCGGTGTTTATCATTTTATTTCACTTTTCTTTTATTTTATGAATTAGTGAACGTGGTCATTGTTGGCCATGTGAGTGAGTCAAAGTCAAGAATACATGTCGGGGGTAAATTGTAATAGAGAAAAGGCATCCAATGCCTCTCCAACTCTACAAATAGACCCCTTGTGAGTCATTGAAGGGCATCGGAAAAGCCATAGAGTCTATGAGTGAGAAAGACAAAAACTAGAAAGAGAAAGAGAAATGATTTTGAGCTTAAAGAAGCATGGTTCCTCCTCTCTCTAAGATCAAAACACTTAACTAAATACTTTTATCTTAAAGTGTTTGAAATGAATTGAATCTTTAAATTCCACTATGTTTGAGTGCTTGTAATCTTCTTCAAATTCAATAAAAATTTGTTTTTAAGTAAGGAAAATCTATGTAACACCCCAAATTCTCAGAACTCGGGGAGCTACTGGTTAGGACCTCACAATGGGTCCCGACCTTAGTTTGACAACAACTTTACTAGAATCTTACAACAAGGCACAAATGTATTTAAATTCTTTAAAAATAACAAACAGTATTTGTATGAATGAACAACACATGACAGCCTTACAAAACATATATATATATATATATATATATATATATATATATATATATATATATATATATATATATTGTAACACCCCAAATCCGCGGGACTCGGGGCGCTACGGGTTGGGACCTCACAATGGGTCCCGACCCTTAGCTTGACAACAATTTCACCGGATCTTTCAACATGGCACAAATAAAGGCAAAACCAAAATTCTTTTTAATGCAAATGATAAGAAACCCGAAGGAAAACAACAAAAGACTTCAGCCGATAGTCAACACCAAAGACCAAACGCCATACATGCGGCATACAACATAATAAACGAAGAATAAAACATAACCCGACTCCAACCAAAACCCACTCCTAAAATGTACGGAACCCCGGCTGCCCACTCTTCCGGATCTCTCGGCCGCTTTCCTAACCTGCAAGGCAATCTACAACAATCGGTATAAAACCGTTAGCTAATATTCGAAGCATTAGAATCAAGGTGAAAGGCACAAACACAAGTAAATAAACATAACACACAATGTACACCAAATCACACAAGTCCGGTTTATTATCTTTTTATTATTAAGTCGTATCCCGTTCTAATTCAACTTCTTTTGTGACACGAGAATCCTCCGAAACTCGCCTCGGTCCCTTCTTCCGGCAATGGAACGGTCGGATGCCTCCGACCGTCTAACCAGCACGGGCCAGTCGCCGAGATCCCCCTAGCTCTCACGGGGAGCCAGGCAGTGATGTCACCGCCCGTTATCATACACTTGGGCCAAATAATATAAAGGTCGGTAATCCTATTTCCGGTTTAGTTGTTATAAACAGTAACATAATAAACACACACCACCCAACACACAATAATGCTAATACAAAGAATACGAGCTAAGTAAGTCCGGAGACTTACCTCGTCACCACACTCAACTCACAACACACTCGCTTCCTTAGGGGAGGAAGCCCATACCCTGCTCACAAGAAGATAACTATATCAACAACAACCCACTCACAATAGAAGTCTTAGACTTCTATACAAATGATCTACGCAAGACCATTTGACTCTCAATTCTAGGACAACATTCTAGAATCCCTCGTGCTCACATCACACTCAAAAGAAGCTAGAAGTCCTAAGACTTCTAAACCTTCGGGTCTCGCAAGATCTTAACTTAGAACACCACTAGGATACTCTCTTCCTAGTTCACAACCTCAACAATCATACAACCTCAACCCCTAAATTCTCACAAGCTCAACATACAACTTAAAGTCATAAACAACCATATACTCGAATCCTTTATAACAATATCACTAGACCGCAATATCACCTCAAGCTTAGAATCAACATCAATCTATCAAACAATATCAAATCCTCAAAACTCACATAAGGTTCAAAGCCACTACTTGGCATTATCACTAGGTTATGCTAGATCCAACCTAGCATGATACTAATACTAAGCATAACTAAATTGAGGTAAGATCATAAGCTCGGGGGAGAGGGTACTCACATGACGTCAAAAGACGGAAGGCGATCTTAGACTCGTTAGGCCTTTATCGGGGCGCTTCCGGACCTAAAACCAAAGCTATACAAATTTAGCGTATTAGCTAAATTTGATCGTAATATATAAGATATATTATTCTAAGGTAAACTCATTTTCAAAAGCAAACGCTAAAAACCCGCAATTAAACCCTCGAGTCATAATCTCGAAATTAATCGAACGAGGGTATAAAATATAAGGAAAGTCCCGCTTTTAAAACAAGGATAAAACTCGCAAGAATGCTTTTCGGGACAAATAATACCATTCTAAAAATATGGGTTATAAAACGTAATTAAATATTGGGCCAAATTCCATAAATAAACCAACAAAGACACAATACGTAATATACATAAATATAAAATCAACTCGTATATAAAATCCAAGGTTAAAACTCGTAAAAACATCTTTTGGGCAACTCATGAAGTTCCATAAACTTTGGGATATATTCCGATAGTAAAATCTGGGTCAAAGCTATAATTAATTAAAATCAGTAGGGCACAATCTACAAATTTCAGAAGAGTGGGTCAAATCTGCAATACATAAAGGAGTGGGTCCAGATTTGTAATTATCACAAAGTAAATGCCCAAAATTTGAAATATTAAAACTCCTTCTTCAACCTTGAGAAATCGACACACAGCAGGCGGAAAAATTGAGGCGGCGGAATCGGCTTCTGTCTCCGGCAGAGGGGGCTTCGGCGGGTTAAGGTGGCGCAGGCGATGCCGAGTCCGGGTCCTCCGGTGAAGATGGCAGGGCTTCTCCAGGCGGCGGTGTTTGTTGGCGGCAGTGGAGGCAAGGAGAGTGGCTCCTCAGCGCGACTCCGGTGGTGGCTGCAATTGAGTGGGAGGAGCAGCCCCAGCGACGCCGGAGGTTTCAGATCCACAGGTAAAGAGAGGGAGGCAAACCAGGGGCTGCTCTTGCAGCTTCTGTTTGTTCGACGTTCACAAGGGAGGGGAAAGACGGTTGCGAGCTGGGCAGAGGAGAGAAGTGAGAGGGCTGCGAGAGAGGGCGTTGCACAGTGGGAAAAGAGGGGAGGGAGGAGACGAGCTCCGGTGGCAGGCAAGGCAAGGCAAAAGCGAGCCAAGGCCCTCTCCAGCGGCGCCGGCGACTGTAGGCTCCTCTGTTGGTGCTCCGGTTGGCTCCGGTTATGGCAGGCGAGGCTCACTGTGTTTCCTGGTTGCAGAAAGAGAGAAGATTGAGAGGAAATGAAGGTTGAGAGGAGTGTGCAGTTAGGATGAGGGGGATGAGTAGTCACGTAAGGTACAAGCCAAGTAGTTGTAGGCTGGTGTAGGCAACAGTGCAGCGTCCCTGATGGCGTGCAGTAAAGAAAGAAATGAAATAGGGAAGGATAAAATAAAATAAAAAAGAATAGGACAACGGAATTAAAATAAACCCGATCAAAGTAATCGGAACGGGAATTTCCGGAACAGAAAATTTCCCGACATTTTCCGAACAAAAAATACAATACGCACTATATATGTATTAAATATATTCAAATGTACTTGTAAAAATATAATTTATGATATACAAATCGTTCTCGTAAAGTATTCTCGATAACAATACAATAACTTAAATTACAACGTAGAAATACTCGGCAAAATATTAAGCTATTTAAAATATCGATAAAAGGAAGGAAAGAAAAAAAAAAGATAAATATTGAAACGCACCCAATAAACGGGGCGTTACATATATATATATATATATATATATATATATATATATATATATATATATATATATATATATATATATATATATATATATATATATATATATATATATATATATATATATATATATATATATATATATATAACATGCATGTCGTATGAAAGACTCCCCCGTCCCCATCTAATGAGTACGTGGACCCGGATGACCATCTGTCCCGGATCTCTCTGCAGTTGTCTATCTTTACAAACACTACAACACAGATAAACCGTTAGCTAACTGTCCAAATATAAGTAGAATAAGAATAGCACAAACACAACTCAAACAAAATAAAACAATCATCATGCTGGCACACAAACCGGTTATTATCTGATAACTTAGGTGACTCACTTTATTCCATTTTCAAAGTTGTGGCACGAGAAATCTTAAGATTTTTCGCCTCCGTTCCTTATCCAACTAGTGATGGTTTGGCACACCTCCGCCGGTGGCGTCCCCGCAAACAAAGTATGGACTAGTCCCTAAAGAAACCCCAGCGCCCTCGGGCTAATTGAGGAGAATTCCACCGCCCCTTACTCTTAGGCCAAATATGTAGTTCGGTCGATAATTAATAATAAGTACAATTATACACACATCATTCAAACACCACTATCATTATTCAGACTCATATCCAGAAGCTAGCTAAGTAAGCCCGAAGGACTTACCTTAATCGAAACTCGATTCCCGTTATCTCAAATTGGTTCGCAACTGTTGGGACTCAATTGTTTGTCATAAGGGCAAGTGGATCAAAATACATCCCATATTCTTAGAAGTCTATAACTTCTAAGATGTAGAATCCATTCAAGAGAAATTACTAAAAATGCTCTCATAAGGTAAAATGACCATTTTACCCTGGTCCCAAAACTCTCAAAGATCCTATAATATATGCCCAAACCTTTTTTTGGGACTTAATTTCATAATCTAACTCTTAAGAGTTAATCTAGGTAGAACTTATAGATTACCCATTTTTCTTAACTTTTAAAAAGATCACTAAGGTCCAACTTTAACCTATAGTACGAGACTCAAATATATTTATAAAAATTCTAATAAAATTACCCAAGTCCTCTATGATATGCATACAAATCATAATGTCAAAGATCTCCCAAAAAATACTCAGTTGAGAATCTTACCTAAAATCCCAAAGTTGGGTCCAACATCCATAAATCCCATACTTAGCCAAAATTTGTGTACTTTTCTAACTGCACCATCAGTCTAGTTTGGACCTTTATATATCTAAATCTAACCGTAGGATCAACCTCAACTTTTGATACATCACCCTATGCATGGCACTTCATAACATACCAAAAATTGAACGGTGGATTATATTTCTAAGGTATCTAAACGTAAGTTCAAACATGACTGCACAACAAAAATGTTTCCAGCACTTGGAGAATATCAGCAACATCCAGAAAACTACTTACATCCTCAACTTCGAAAAATCATAACTACTATACCTTTTGATGAAGTCCTCTAAAATTTTGATGCACTCTAGTATGTAATCCTAACTATTATATATCCAAAATTCAAGTCCAACAGAGGTCAATAACCTATCCAAATCTATCTCACAAAACTGCATCTCAAGCAGTTTTCTTCTCAACACTGAATATTCAGCAACAACAAAAAAAAGCTATTTAAGGTCCCAACTTCAAAAAATCATAACTCTTAAACCACTCGCTGGATTCCTTTAAAATTTTAATATGTTCTACAACAGTATTCCAACTATATCATATCCAAAATTTATAGCATACCTAAATCTGGCCCCGAAGTTGGATACTCGACACAGTTTCGAAAACTCAGAAAATGGTTAGATCTTTACTGCTCCTCTATGGATGCTTTGAGTATGTTTAAGAGGCATAAAAGGCACCCATTAGGCATGAAATTCATAGAGGGGATTGCAAGGAAGGAAGGGGTATAAATCTTACCCGATTCCAAGACTCGAAATAGAAAGGTGAAACATCACAAGTCCTGATGTGTGTTGCTGTCTCCAGGAAGGACCAAAGAGGGGGAAGAGTGTGATCTGTTGGGGACCCTTTGCATGCCGGAAGGATGAAGAACTGCCTTCTGAATCTGGATAGGAGAGGAAGAGTTGAACATGCAACCATTTGCTTTGTTGCCTGTGCGAGGATAAGGAGGGAAGGTTGGATAAGGGAAAGGGTCTCACCCTACTGTCCTCAGGTCGGTAGGATGATGGAGGCGGTTGTCTTCAGGCTTGCAACAAGAAGGGCGAAGGAAGTGATAGAGGGAGGTGCCGGCTAGGGTTGTGAGAAGTGGTGGAGATATGCGGATTGTCGGACACAAGAGCGAGCAATGGGTTGGTGTTGAAGCACAGCAGATCTCGTACGTGCACACAGTGTTCCCGGAGAGAAATTGACTGCATATCTTCTGCAGAAGGAAAGGCGTGAAAGAGGCAAGAATTGTGGTCTGCTCATGTGCAGAAAGGAAGGAATCTGGGAAGGTTATGTGTGTAACGGTTGTACTGAACGTGGACGGAAAGAGATGCAAGGGGAGAGAGTCCACGCAGGGAAGGTAGGGCAAGCTAACGTGTTACTTGGTTGGGTTGGACATGATGTGGGCTGCGTGAGATGAAAGGGAGATGGGCTGAAATAGTCAAGGCTTTGTCAAGCCCTTGTCATAGCTTTGTCAAGCCCTTGTCATGGCCTTGTCAAGATGGCTTAAATTCTCATGGTTTTTAAAGTAAGAAAAGTGGTGATGATTCTCATGGTTTGTAAAGTAAGAAAAGTGGTGATGATTATATTTCATGTGATTAAAATATTCACATAAAATGATAAAATTTGATCAAATTGTGATACTAAAAATCATGATTTAATAGATCAAGTTGGTCGTAAACCGATCGACTCGGAGAATAACGGAAGTAAATTTTCGGGTATTACACCCTACTTAATTGAAAGCTATGTTTTGAATAATTCACTTTATTGATTACATTTCCTCCATCCTCATAAAACAGAGATTCGATTAAGAGACTACGGACTGAGGTAGGAAACGAAACAAATCCGTGTTGTACTTGGGCTAAGGTAGTCCTGATTGAGGATTGGTCACCCCTATAAAACCGAAAGCTACAAGAACACCGGAGGTCCAATGATATTACGTCCAGGTAACGGTTATATTTCTCTCATTTAAATAATCTTAATTACGGAGCATGGTGGTCTTGTGATCATAGAAAATTTGTTATTTACTATATAGTCAATATATTATGGTATCAAGTATCACGTAAAGCCCATAAATTATATGAAGTGTGATAGTTTGGTTAAATTTGTGCCATACATAAAATTATGGCTGAAATTTGTAATTTGGAAAAAAGAAGGACCAAAAGTTAAAGAGTGAAATTACCCAACCATTGCCTATTTGGGGTATAAATATAATAGCCCTTTCTAAATCTGTTTTTTCTTTAGCATATGCCAATTGTCATATTGTATATGACAAAATAAGTTGACCATCGACTTCAGGTGTTTGACAAAACATTATGACATACTCCTTTCGTTCATAAATAAATGTGTAACATGAAAGACACAATATATAAATTGCTATTATTCTTTAACAAAAGTACAACGCTAAAAAAAATTATTTTATGAATGGAGGGAGTAGTTGTTAAAATCTTGATTTGATCCTAACGATAGGTATAAGAGTTTGGTATCA
Organism: Fagopyrum homotropicum; assembly: GCA_033239125.1. Classification (NCBI taxonomy): domain Eukaryota; kingdom Viridiplantae; phylum Streptophyta; class Magnoliopsida; order Caryophyllales; family Polygonaceae; genus Fagopyrum; species Fagopyrum homotropicum. The sequence continues at coordinate 39,738,352 of BSWB01000005.1, read as the reverse complement.
GAGTATGATTGTTAAAATAAATTCAGAAAATAATTAAAAATCCAAATTATGTAAAAACCAAAGGTTTCTAAAATACGCCCCATATGTAAAACATTGGATAAGGTAATCTTGAAAATTTAATTAAGTTATAATTAAGTATTATAAATATAGAGATGAAATTATTCTAAAAGAAGAAAATTAAAATTTTAGTTTTTGAAATAACGAACGAAATTCAACATCTTGAACTTCTAATTAGTCTAATACCTTAAACCAAGAAGTCAAAAATTAGTTTATGAAATAACGAACGAAATTTGGCATTTTGAAGTTATAACTAGTCAAATACCTTAAACCAAGAAGTTAACCAGTTTTCCTTATAACTACTTGTTTTAGTATGAAAATCCACAAAATAAATTTTTAAATAGCAAGTGCAATGAGTAATGTAAAAGAAAGATTAACGAAAAGAAAAGGAGTAAGAAGATCAATCACTTATATGCATGATGAGGAAACAAGTTTGTTTAGTAACAATGAATTTAGTTAATACACCGATGAATAAGAAATGTGTTAACAAACGAGGTCAATTAAGCTAACAAACCTAGAAGCAACAACCTTAAGTGAAGCGAAAAGAAAATTAGATATAAAAAAAAGATGAAAAAAGAGCTCTAGTTGTTATTGAAGTGGAAAAATAAATAATTTTAAAACAAGAAGTTAATAAAACCACGAAATTTTGTTAATGAGAATATGGACAAGGAACTACACATAAACAAATACCAAATTTAAAGTCATGACAATAATCCGCAATAGACTGAAAAAGAGAAAGTTGTAACTCAAATTTACTATAAATTACAAATATCAACCAACGATAACTTTTGGTGTGAACAAAAGCTAACCACAGTGACAATCAACATATAAACTTGTTCACATTAGCTTCCAATGTGAAAATGTTATATCCGCATTGCTTCCTATGTGAAAAAATGTTAATATTCACATTGACTTTCAATGTGAAAATGGTAAATCCATAATGACTCCAAGGGTGAAAATTTTGTTTTCACATTGACTTCCGATGTGAGCCAAATACTTGTTCATCATATTGACATAGTAAATATCTTGATTTTGTGCATTTAATTGTCTATCGGCCATTTTATTGTAAAATAACACCAATTTATGGATTCCTAACACGATTAAATCTTTAATTCATAAAAAAAAACTCAAAATTGAAATTTCATATATAGAACTAAACCCTAAATACGGATAAACAATAATTGTAAATTGGCTTGATTTTGAGCCCTCAAAATTAAAATTTTTGATATTGAACTAAATCCTAAATGGGCTTGAAAAACATAGATTGCTCGTTGTAAACGTAATTTGATCCATCAAAGTCAAATATGACCAATATTTGAGCCGAGAAAACGAAGATCGAGATATTTAAGAGAAAATTAACACGAATATGACAAAAGGGAGGAAATTGAAAATGAAAATTTTTTTGAATAATTTGTAAATTTCAATAGAATTATGAGGTGACTTTTGATTTTAGTGTCGTGATTTTTTGGTATTGTGACTTATGTTTTTTTGTTGATTTTGAAATGCTACTAATATAAGGTGTGTTTTGTATAAATACTTTTTCATATTTTTATTATCATTTTAATATTATAAATATTTTACAAGATTATTATTATATATATATATACAGGGTGTTATTCAAGTAAGGCCCATTATTCCGGTAAGGCCGTGCGGCCGTCTGTACGGCCGACACGTGTCCCGGAAAAAAAAAAAATTTTTTTTTTTTTTTTTTTTTTTTTAAACGAGTAAAAGTAATTGTTCAAAACTTATTATGGAATAGTTCATAACTTATAAAAGGATAGTTCATGAATAATAGAATAGTTCATAGTGTAAAATTTATAAAGGATTGAAAGTAATAGTTCAAAACTTATTAAGTAATAGTTCATAACTTCTAAAAGGATAGTTCATGAATTATAATAGAATAGTTCATAGTGCAAAATTTATAAAGGAGTGAAAGTAATAGTTCAAAACTTATTATGGGATAGTTCATGAATTATAATAGAATAGTTCATGAATTATAATAGAATAGTTTAAAGTGCAAAAATTTATAAAGGAGTGAAAGTAATAGTTCAAAACTTATTATGGGATAGTTCATGAATTATAATAGAATAGTTCATGGATTATATTAAAAAGTAATAGTTCATGGATTATATGGGAATAGTTCAAAGTTTATAGGATAATAGTGCATAAATTATAACATGGTAGTTCAAATAAATTTTCATTAGTTTCCGGGAAAAAAAAAAAAAAAAAAAAAAAAATTCGGGACACGTGTCGCCCTGTCGTACGGCCGTACGACCGTACCGCAATAAAGCGACCGTACCTGAACATTTACCTATATATATATATATATATATATATACATATACATATACATATATATATATATATATACATATATATATATATATACATATATATATATATATACATATATATATATATATATATATATATATATATATATATATATATATATATATATATATATATATATATATATCAGTAATTATCTTTGCGGATGAGTTCGGAAAATTTTCCGATCCGACGTTCCAGATATTTTTTATCGTGTTTTATTTTATTTTATTTTTTTTCTTTTCTTTTTCTTTCTTTCTTCTCCTTTCCTTTCTTCTTTCTTTTTCTTTCTCCTTCCTCCTTCACCACCCGGCACCAGCTCGTACCGTTTAACCAGCCTCGCCATGTGGTGCCACTTGGCACCATCGCTCCACCACGCCATCTGGTGCCGCCTGATATCATCGCCTCCTCCACACCATCTGGTGCTGCCTGGCGCAAACACCTTCTCTCCCCGGCTTTCTCGACACACCACCGGGCGCCGTCGCCTTCCCTCCCCAGCTTCTGTTACCATCTAGCGCCTTCCCTCCCTTGTGTAGAAGCCACTTGGTGTCGTTGCTCTTAGTCTTCTGGCGCCATCATCTAGCCGCCCGGCTAGACCCTACAATCTACCTACCCAAGCCAATAACTCTACCTCCCTAGCCTTATTCTGACCACACGTTTTCCTTCTTGCATCAGACTACTCCACTTGCTCCAAGCTCCCCACGCTAGCCTCAACTCCTCGATCCTTCTTCTTTTCCCTAGCCGCCCTTGTCCTCTAGCTTGGGCAGCTCGTAGCTACCTTGCGTAGCCCACATCCTCAACTCTACCCTTTGTACCCTAGCTCTTGAGCTTTGATCCTTCTCCTCTCATGCTAGCAATCAATTACCTCTTGTCAAGTCTTTCTTCTTCTCTCCCTCAACTGACACGACCTTTCTACAATGAACCTTCATCTCTCCTCTTTCACCCGCAACGCCTTCCTTCTCATTTGCTCTCTTCATCTCACACGAGCATCAACAAACTCCTTTTTCTCCATTCTTCATCTACAACTCTCATCTCTATCTCCTCCGTCTCTCCTCTTTCTTTTCATCTCCGACCTACTACCTCTTCCTTACACCACCAAAGCTCAGTAATCTCCTCCTGCTGCCATACCACCTTCTAGAGCATCCTCGTTGCCACCACTCTCCACCTTCACCCTTCCCCTTCTCTACAGGTTCGTCTCATCGCTACACTGCCAAATGTGGAAGAACTCGTTGTTGCTAGGGAGAGCTACTCCACTGCTCCCACATCGCCGGGAAGAGCCGATGTGCCACCGCTATCAAACATTGTGTACTCATTAGACAAGTTAGTATATGTTTTACAATGATTTTTGTTTAAAGATGCTTCTAGGGCTTATTTCTTATGGAAGCTTGTTTCTTTGTATCAGGTGTTATAGCTTTTTAGGCCGCTATTGAACATTACAATTGAAATTTATATATTGAAGAGTTAAGACATCACTGATAACACCTCTGTGTGAGAGTAAGTTTCTAATTTACAGTGAGATACTTGAAGGATGCAAGGCAATCATCTTGTTATGCCTTTATAAATTAAACATTTTTCATTTGACTTGAATTTAGCATCTTGAGAAGCCATGTGTGACTTCGAAAGCATTATATTCAAGTTTGTTAGGAATACAGACATGCCTCTATAAATACGCTACTTCTTTGTTATGAAATGTGGGAACTTTTGGTTCTGAATATGTAATTTTTTTAATCTGTTTCTAGTATTCGGTTCATTTTAGTGAATCATAAAAATGTATCAATTTGGTGTATCAAATTCAAATATAGGTTTAATTTGCTTGTTCATTTTAATAATAGTACCTAGGTTGTTGTAATTTGCATTTGCTTGTTCATTTTAGTGATTGTTGTAATCTGCAATTGCTTTTTGTTACTATTTATTTTAGGTAACTTTGTATGTTATGTAACAATGGACGACGAGTCTAGTTGTGATAACGGAGATCCTGAGTATTACGGGGATATGGGATATTGATGAAAGAGGATGATCCCATTGAAGATGAGATGTTAATGTACGCATTCGATGAGAGTGGATGCTCTGCAAGTTTAAGGGACTTTATGCACTTGCTCATCAGTAAGCATTAACCCAAGATCTTACTCAACAAAAAGAGCAAAACAAGAAAATTAAATCTGAAAATTGTTTCAGTGCGTTTGTGTGGGGGTTAGTTACTAGGGTGTTACTTGTAAGACCCCAGTTTTGACCTTCACCACCCCGCGGTGAAGAAGGCCGCTGGGGCGGCCTTGGTGTCTGTCACCACCCGCGGTGACCATGGGTCGCCCCTGCGGCTGAGGCGATCCACCCATGCGGATGCGCTGCAGATCGCGTCCGATTTGTTTTCGTCCGTTTTATGTTCCTTCCATAGAATATCCGATCTTTTATCTTATGGGCCGGTTTTCTTATCTCTTTTCTAACCCTAGACGTCATTCCTTTTTATATTTCCCACCTCTCCTATATATTCCCGTCTTTTCTTCTTTTCCCCGTTTCTTGCATTCGTTCTTCATCCTTGAGAGCTGCAGCCGTCTCTTGCTTCCCTTGTGATCTTGCTGAACGTGTAAGTTCCTATTTATCTGTTTCTTACTCACGTTCATGTGATGCTGAAGTTGCTTTCCGTTCTGCTTGTTTTGCTCTTCGTTTATTCTTTTCTTCTTCTCCAAGAATCAAGTTTAATCCTTGATTCTAGTGGAGCGTTCCGTTGATGTTTCCTTGATGTTCAGAGGCTCACTTGGTTGAGTTGTGACGTGGTTGTGTGCTGGGAAAATAAAGCTTTGGCCTTTGCTTTGTTCCTTGTTGTTGAAGGGAGTGTACACTGCTTTTGTCACATTTTCCGCCTCCGCACGTCTGTTGTGCCGCCCCTGCGCATGTCCAACCGTCCCTGCGGTTTCCTTCTCTAGTTGTAACACCTTAAGTTTTGGGAACTCGAAGCGCTACGGGCTAGGACCGCACAATGGGTCCCGACCCTCAGAGTAGCAACAACACAATACAACAAGGCACAGATGAATGAAAACCAAAACTCAATATAAAACCAAAGGTTGGAACAAAAAGAAAAAGTAAAAGACTCGCAGCCGAGTTCAAAACAAAAGGGAAAGCAACAACATAAACATAAACCCGATCCCATCCTATAATGTACGGGAACCCCGGCTGACCACGCCATCCGGATCACTCAGCAGCATCCTGAACTTGCGGAACATCTACAACGACGGTATAAACCGTTAGCTAACATTCTAGATACCAGCAAGAGCGTAAAAGCACAAACACACATAAGGTAAAGAAAACACATAGCATGCTTGCACACAACCGGTTATTATCTTTCTTAAAGTTATCCATTACTAATTCAACTTCCTTTGTTACACGAGAATCTCCCAAAACTCGCCTCCGCTTTCGTCTACCAATAGGAATAGATTAGTACTTTTTATTACCTACGGGCTTGGGTTGCAAGAGCACAATCTAGTCTCTTGTAGAATTGGACAAGTGGTCACCACCCGGTTATCATAAACATGGGCCAATTAAGGTTATAAAGGGTGAATCCTATTCCGGTTATCCGTTAAAACATGATAATCAACACAAACAAGCCAAAACACTCAAACCAATATACGGAATGAAGCTAAGTAAGTCCAAGGGACTTACCTCACTCGAAGGTAACTCAAAGCTCAACAAACAACTCAAAGACGGCTGAGTTTTCCTCAAGAAATGAACAAGGAAAGTCTGTTCACACAAGCATCACGAATCAGGAACGAAACGGTAGCTAGAAGTCTACAACTTCTAGTCTCGATGATCTCTAAGAGATCTTCACAAGCTAAGGGCTCAACCTTAGTCTTACAGCATACTCAGGGGTCAAGGAACATCCAGAAGGAACAAGGAAAGGAACGAGGAAAGCAAGGAAGGAAGTAACTCACAATAACGGGAGTTACTACAAAGGAAACCGCAGGAGAGGCTAGATAGGCACAGGGGCGGCAACACGCAAGGGCGACACAACAGAGGGGTGGGGGCGGTTTTTAGTGCAGAAGCATTGTTGACTCCTTCGACTACAAGGAACGCAGCAAAGGCCAAAGCTTGCTCTTTTCAACACACAACCACGTCACAACTCAACCAAGGGAGCCTGTGAACATCAAAGGATCATCAACGGAACGCTCCACAAGAATCAAGGATCAAACTTGATTCTTGGAGAAGAAGAAAGGTGGAAAACGAAGAGGGAAACGAAACAGAAGAGAAGCAAGGTGCAGCATCACATGAACGTGATGAAGAACAAGGGAGGAAGAACTTACACGTTCAGCAAGAACACAAGGGCAAGGCTGCAACACTCTAGGGTTGAAGAAGATGTAAGCAAGAATCGGGAAAAAAAGAGGAAAAGACGGGAATATATAGGAGAGGCGGAAAAGATAAAAAGGAAGGACATCTAGGGTTAGGAAAAAGATAAGGAAGCCGGCACATAGATAGAAGATCGGATATTCTATCTATGGAAGGAAGATAAAACGAACGAAAACAGATCGGGCGCAATCTACAGCAAATCCGCAAGGGCGGATCGCCTCAGCCGCACGGGCGGTCCATTGTCACCGCGGGGGCGGTGACAGACCTCAAGGCCGTTGGGACGGCCTTCTTCACCACGGGGGCGGTGAAGGTAAAAAACTGGGATCTTACATCAAATCCCCCTAAAAAGAAGTTTTGTCCCGAAACTTGCAAAAACCCAAACGATCACATATCAATGCACAGAACTGAACAGAACTCATATATTCCCACTCGGGGCACGTAACTCAAAACGTCACAAAAAGTGTACGCAACGCAACAAAGGGAAAACCAAACAAAACGACTACGCTAGCGGTGCATCCAACTCAGCGTAAAACTCCGGATAGTTCCTCTGGATGCTATCCTTTGTCTCCCAAGTCGCCTCATCAGCTCCTCGCATCGACCACTTAATCTTCATCATTAGTATGTCCTTCGAACGCAAGTGTCTCGTACTATGCTCCAAGACAGCCACCGATTGCTCAACAAACGTGTGGTCTGGCTCGATCACACTAGATCCTCATGACTGACGATGTGTCTCTAGTCTGGTATGTACTCCCGTAGCTGAGACACATGGAAGACTGGGTGATCACCCTCGAGTCTCGGTGGCAAAGCAAGTCTGTATGTTGTCTCTCCAACTCGCTCAAAAATCTCGAATGGTCCAACATATATAGGGCTCAGCTTCCCCTTGACACCAAAACGTTTGACACCTCGTGTCAGGGATACTCTCAACCAAACCTGAGCTCCAACTCAGAACTCCAAAGGTATACGCCTCTTATTTGCATAAGACTACTTCTGTTGACTCTGTGCTGCAACATTTGCTCGCAGATCACTACTACTCGAGCCATGTCATCCAGCATCTGCTCAGGTGCTACTCTGCTAGCACTACTCGGCTCATCCCAACACAATGGTGTACGACATCTCTGTCCGTATAAAGCCTCATAAGGAGCCATCCTGATCGATGTGTGCAAACTATTGTTATACAAAAACTCCACTAAGGGAAGGTGATCTGGCCACACTTGTCCCCAGTCTAACACGTAGGCTCTCAACATGTCCTCTAGAGTCTGGATGGTCCGCTCGGACTGACCATCGGTCTGAGGATGATAGGCAGTCATAAACTGTAGACTCGTACCTAGGGCGGCATGAACTTGCTGCCAAAACCTCGATGCAAACAATCCGTCTCTATAAGAGATTATAGTCCTAGGTACCCCATGAAGTCTCACTATCTGTCTAGTGAACTCCTCTACCAACCGACTCACCAGCCACGTTTCCTTGATCGGAATGAAATGTGCGGTCTTCGTCAGTCGATCTACTATGACCCAGATAGCATCGAAACCTCTACTCGGTCTCAAACCAGTAACGAAATCCATAGAGATGTCCTCCCACTTCCACTAAGGAACGGGAAGTGGGTGTATCTCGCCTCCTGGTCTATGATGCTCGATCTTGACCTGTTGACAGGTCGCACACTGAGCTACATATCTCGCGACATCTGGCTTCAGACCTCCCCACCAGAAAGAGCGTCTAATATCCTGATACATCTTACTTGTGCCAGGGTGCACTAAGTAAGGTGAAGAATGAGCCTCCTAAAGGATCCTTTGTCTCAACTCTAGATCTGAATTCACACAAACACGCTCCTGGTGTCTCCAGAGTCCATCAGCATCAACTGCAGATTGTGGCGCCTTTCCTCGAGCCATCCGGTCTCGGATCTGTGTCAAAGCTGGACAACTCTCCTAATTTTGTCGGATTTCGGCCAAAAAATCAGGTACTATCTCAAAGGTGAACAACTGGATGTCGGAATCCGGGAAGTGGATATCTATCTCTAGCCATGCAAGATCTCATTGTAACGGTGGGTGAGCTGTCAGCCTAGCGATCTCCATCTCCCAGAGAGTCTTCCTACTCAGGGCATCAGCTACCACATTAGCCTTCCCTGGATGGTATAAGATCTCAAGGCCAAATTCCTTGATCAATTCCAACCATTTGCGCTGGCGGTTATTCAACTCCCGCTGAGTGAATATGTACTTCAGACTCTTATGGTCTGTGAATATCTGACACGTAGCTCCATACAGATAATGTCTCCAAATCTTCAAAGCGTGAACCACAACAGCCAATTCAAGATCATGGGTAGGGTAATTCTCCTCGTACGTCTTCAGTTGTCTAGACGCGTAAGCAATCACCTTACACCTCTACATCAAAACACATCCCAAGCCCAGCTTGGATGCGTCACTATAAACCATAAAATCCACAATGCCCTCTGGCTGAGCTAGGATAGGAGCAGAGGTCAACCTCTTCGTCATCTCCTCGAAGCTCTGCAGGCACGGCTCGGACCATACGAACCTCGTAGACTTTCTCAACATGGAAGTGAGCGGTCGGGTGTTCGCTCTCAAACGTGTGTGTATGGTGAACAATATAGCTATAAATTTATAACCTAAAATATAAGCCTGAAACAATATGCGAACCCATGTGAACCCGTAGTGTACGGATCAATTGTAATAACAACAAATACTCCAGGGTCGAACACAAGGACTATGGTGAAACAAAGCAAGGTAATTCAGGTTGTAAATCAAAAACAAGCAATAAAGAAAAGATATCAAAGATGATGTAATAATCAGATAAAGAAAATGCAAATTCTAGAGATTAAAGTATCCAGTTGTGGTTCTGACTTAAGAAATAGGCCAGGAAAGGTATAACAAGGATAGGATTTGGCAAACTGAAACCTCAACTCAAATAAGGATCAAAAAAGGTCTCGCCTCGCTCAATTTATGTTCCATCTCGGTCGAGATGTTCTACGAATTGGCCGGGGTGTTCTTCGGTTAAAGTAAGGCTCGAGCTTAGCCAATAATCGTCATGATAACAATAATCAAATATATGAAAAGGGAATCAATATACAAACAAGAAAACCTTAACACAAAGGTCTCAATAACTCAATCAAATAATTAATCAATCAATCAAACTGCGTTCCTCAATCACAAACCAAAAGACAACAATCAAACAATCTAAGAAAAACCTTACACATTCCTTCAAAGCCTTCAACTTTATCTTCCTTCCTTCCTTCCTTCCTTGGAATATCTTCAATCTTCCAACTTCCTTCAAATTCCAGCTTTAAGACATGCTTCCATCCAGAAAATACATCCCAATATATAGGAGAATCACTTGCCAAAAATAAAAGATCTTCGGAAAAGAATAAAAGACCTCGTGGGCTGTGGGCGGTTCGCCTCGGTCCAGCCCAACGGAAAGATCACCTCGGTTGAGGTGACACTGTAGCCATCCAAGGTGTGTCTCAGCTACGTGTAAATCTCTCTAATCTGGTCCAAAATCAATCTTCTATCCAATTTCCATGATTCCTAAGCCATTCTTGTAGCTCCTCAATGTTCCATAATGTAGCTTCAATGACTCCTTAGCTCCCTCAGCTCCATATCGCTCCAAAACGTGTTATTTTCCCTACAATTATAACAAAACTAGGTGTAAACCTTGATTCTTGCAAAGGTAAATAAAACAACATAATGATCAAAGAATGTACATCCATACATGCAGATTTATGACGTCTAAACCAATCCCAAAATATAGACTATAAAATATGCTATCATCGGGCAATAATTGAAAAGCCCTCATCAAAACGCCGGTAGTAGCCCGCCAAACCTAAGAAGTTACGTACCTCCTTGACATTCTTAGGTGGCGGCCAAGATGCTACTAACTCGATCTTTGTTGGATCTACCTTGATCCCTTCAGCTGAAACGATGTGACCAAGGAATGGTACCTCAGACATCCAAAATTTGCACTTAGAGAGCTTGGCATAGAGCTCTCTATCTTGTAAGACCTGAAGAACGATCCTCAAGTGTCCTGCATGCTCCTCTCTACTACGAGAGTAAACCAGAATGTCGTATATGAAGACAACTACAAACTAGTCTAGGAAGTCGATGAAGATGTTATTCATCAACTCCATGAAGACTGCAGGCGCATTCGTAAGCCCGAATGGCATCACTACAAACTCGTAGTTGCCATACTTGGTCCAAAATGCCGTCTTGGCTATGTCCTGCTCTCTCAACCTCATTTGGTGATATCCAGATCTCAAACAGAAACATGTATGTAATGCATGTAATGACACATAAGCACATGAAGCAAAATAAACGATAATATCAAACAAGAGTCATACAAATAAGGTCAAGTAATACAAATACCGCATACTTGTCCCAATGGGTCAAATATAAGTCATCAGAAACAAGTAGTCACCGGATAAAGCTGAACTGCATAATAAATAGAAAATAAATCTATGAAGCGCTCAATCCTCGTCAGCTGGTGGTGGTGGTGGTGGTGGAATGTAGGGGAACTAGGACGGGTCAAATGGGTAGCCCATAACCTACTGGAACTGTACCTCCATTATTCGTCTCGTGAAGTGTTGGCTCTCCTCCATCCGATGCGTATATCCCTCAATAGATCTGGTATGGGCATCAAAACCTTGGGTGACATCTACTCTCAAAGCGGCGTAAGAATCTATCATTTGTCTCGTCAGATCGTCGATCCGCTGATGCGTCTCGGGTTCTCTACGACGGTGGGCTCGCTGCTGAGGTGGTGGTGGCATGTCATCTGGAGGTGCAGGTACCTCTCTCTCATCCTCCGTGGCCTTGTCATCAAGGTCAACAATGGGAATGCTAGGGCCGCCGGTGTCAGTACCAGCTCCTCCACAACCATCATCATCTCTGTCAACTGCCTCTCTAGCAGCAGCCTCCTGCATATATGTTAGCATGAAATATTGTGATATTTTAGGCACGTTTTCTAAACGTATTTGATTCATATTGATAGTCTTTGATTGAACTTTATGCATATGTGAGCTAGTATTACCTATATTGTCGATATGGATGTCTACACTAGTTCTATGTTGATTATAGGTGATTTGGAGCTATTTCCGAACGGAAACGAGCAAAGGAGAGTTGAGTTGATATGTCCATAGATTTAGGACACTCTTTGGAAGCAATTTGGAGTCTTAGTTTGAGGAATGCACGAGTTTAGGGAAGAATCACGTTCTTGCCCTAAATTACGCCCTAAAATACGGCCGTATCACAAACCACGTTCAGAATTACGGCCGTGGATTTGGAGTCAGAAATCCATGTTCATTCCAGGGGATTACACGGCCGTGGAACATATGTTGCAAACCGTATTTGTTTCCACGCTCTAAATTACGGTCGTGGAACACTTCCACGACCGTGATCTTGGCAAATCTTTTCGCCACACTTTGAAGCCACGATCTTTTAAAGATTGGGCCGGGCCGACATTTTGCCCTACACTATAAAAAGACGGACGAAGCAAGATTCCGTCACCTTGGCTACTATCTTCGCACACCTTCGCTACCCGTTTGCCCTCATTGATCGCCGCTTAGACGCGAAGACGCTTTGCTTAGCTTGCTGGGAAGCAATTGACATCTCTTTGAAGAGATCGAAGTTCGTGTTTGGAATTCCTCTAATCTCGCACTTTTGGTGGAGATTGCTGTTGAGATCTCCGGATTTGCGGAAGATCGTAGTTCTTGGAAGATTTTGCAAGAAGATCTCTCTTCTTGATTAGGTTCGATTTGGAAAACGGATTGACATCCCGTTTTCTTTTCTTTCCTAGGGTTACGATTATTTGTTCTATTGTGAATCTTTTGACATTGCTTATTCTCTTTGTGACTTTGAGATTGAATTGAAGATTATTGAAAGTTCTTGAAAGTTTTCATCTTTTTATCTTTTAATTCTTGAATTGATATCAATATGATTGTTATTGGCTAAAAACCCTAAACAATTCTAACGTGAAGGGTTGATAGTTGTGGCTTAGATGATGATAGATCGATCGCAAATAGATTAGACCCTGAGAGTTAGAGAATTGTCGCCGACAGCCCTAAATTACGGTCTGTTCTTGTGTCCACGGCCGTGGAACCTCAAGAACTAACCGTGATTTCCCTTAAGTCTACGAATCTGCTTTTACTTTAATCTAAAGTTAAAGATTTGCTTTAGCTTAGTTTAGACTTGTCTTTTCTAAGTGGTAGTGAAGCCTCAACAACCTCTACCTCGATTGTGAGTGTCACAACCTCCATCGGTTAAGTTAGTCTTGATCCTTGGATTATAAGTTTGGGTATTTGACACCAATTCCCGTCTCTAAAATCTTTCTATATTGAGCCTCAACAACCTGTATAGAGAGTGCCTTGTAGGTGGGTTATATAAGGTTCTTGGAACTTCACCGTACGATTACCTTACATTAGTATACCTTTGCATATCTCAACTCTGTCTTTACATCATTAAGTATATCTTGAATCAATTGCCACAACTGGACACCTGGATCTTTAGGATTGTTGTTTTCCCAATATTTGCAAAGCTCCTATATTTACTTGCTTGATAATCTGCAATCGAGTTCGTTTCCCCCAAATCCCTGTGTTCGATACTCTGGAGTTCTTGCTTAACTACGTCGATCCGTACACTGCGGGTTCGCTGCTTGATTCTAGTTTTATAAATTTAAAACTTATTTGCACACACCTCTAGGGGCGAACAAGTTTTTGGCGCCGTTGCCGGGGATTTGGTTTAGACCGAATCCGGTAGCCGGTTGTCAAGCTTGGGAGCTTGCTCTCGTTATTTGATATCTCTTTGAGTGCATGCGCAGGTCTAGGAACACCGCAGATCTCTTACCTCTTGACCAAGAGCTAGAGAAAACCTTGAGGCAAAAGCGCAAGGAAAAGAAGATGGCCGAAGAACACGAACGTGATCTTCAAACGGAGTTGGCGGAGAAGGAAGCTCAACTCCGATGGAATGAGAATCTCCGCCAGGATGAGATGGATCGTCATCAATCTCAAGTTAACGGTCTACAAGACATGATCGTCCAAATGAGGATAAAGATGAGCGACCTTGAGGATAAGGTAAGCAAGAAGTCCCCAAGAAGGAGATCAAGGTCTAGAAGAAAAAGCCACTCATCCGCTGATGATAGTGACTCTTCCATGCCACCGTTAGAAGAGATTGATCCCACGATCAATATGAATCCTTTCCATCCACAAGGAGCTGCTAATCGCCGCATTCCACCTAGGAATGTGAGAGTCAAACGTGTGGATAATGAGCCAAGAACTCTTGGCCAGCGGATGGATCCAACACAACAACCACGCCGCTTGGGTGTGAAATTTGATGCTGAAGATGTGCAAGGGTTTAGCTTTAACCCTCAAGTTATCACTCTTGTTCGCCAAAGCCAATTTGGCGGTACAAGTGCCGAATCTCAACACCAACACTTGCAAAACTTTGAGTGTATGATGGAGACGATGAGACCGAAGAACGCTACTACCAACAACTATAAGCTCAAGCCTTTCTTTTTCTCTTTGAAAGGGAAAGCGTTGTCTTGGTATCAAGCTCTTCCCAATGGGAAACTAGACACGTGGGAAGACCTTTCCGCGGAGTTTCTCACTAAATTCTTTCCGCCCTCCAAAACGGCGGAACTTAGAGGTAAGATTAATGCTTTTTCCATGAGACCTAACGAAAGTTTGTTTCAATCTTGGGAAAGGTTTCAGGATTTACTCCTGGATTGCCCTCATCATGGCATATCCAAGCTTGCCTTGCTGGAAATCTACTACAAGGGGCTGGATGCGGGAACACAATTCAACCTCCAATCCCTCTCGTGCGGAACATTCATGGACATGAGAGAAGATGACGCTTGGGAATTCATTGAGAAGCAAACAAGAGTCATAGAGAAGTATTCCCACCGGAAAGCGGAGGGAAATCGTGTGGAGCAAGGAGCGAAGCTCACACATGAAGCTCAAAATCAGATTTTCTCCCTCAACAATGAGATCAAAGAGCTGAAGGAGACTATCAAGACCAACTTCCCAAAGCAACAAGAGAAGGATGTTGGCTATTTGGGCAACAACAATGGCGGTGATAACACCAACCGCAACAACAATAACCGGAACAATAACCGGAGTAGCAATTGGAATGGAAACAACAACAATCGGAACAACAACAATTGGAACAACAATCGGGGTTCAAACAACAACAATTGGCGCTCCAACCAACAAAATTCCGGTAACTCTTATCCTTCCAATTCAAATTCGCTAACTCCACCTTCCTCTTCCTCTACTCCTTTGAAAAGCCAGGGGCAATCATCTAATGGAGGAAACAATACGGGAAAGGAGAAGTCCGATCCCATGTTGGAAACAATCTTGGGAAAGCTTCAAGGGTTGGAGAACCGCCTCATCAAGGTTGATGATCAAGTCTCTAAGGTTGACAAAGCTCAAAAAGTTTTGGAAAACCAATTGTTCAACCACGCGGAGGAAGTTCCTAGAAATCAAGGGAAACTTCCAGGAAAAACGGAGGACAACCCTAAGGGAAGGGTAATGGCGATTACAACTAGGAGCCGAGTGACTACCACCGATCCGCAACCTACGTTCGTTGAAGTCCCCGTAGAGAAGGACAAAGGGAAGGGGAAGGAGAAGGAAGATGTCTATGTTCCTCCTCCAGCTTACAAACCTCCCCTACCATTCCCTCAATCTAGAGTGCGAGCACGCCTAGACAAACAATTCGGTAAGTTCATAGAACTCATGAGCAAGCTGCATATTAATATACCCTTCATTGATGCTATTGTAGGTATGCCGGCTTATGGCAAGTTCTTGAAGGAGCTTCTCTCTAACAAGAGGAAGCTAGAAGATTTCGGTGAGGTCAAGATGAGTTCGGATTCTTCTACTCTCATCAAGACTATGAAGGAGAAAATGCCCCCAAAGTTGAAGGATCCGGGGTCATTTTGCATTCCCATTGGAGTGGGAGATGTCACATACGACGCTTTATGCGACTTGGGAGCAAGTGTGAGCATCATACCACTTGCATTATGTAGGAAGATCGGTTTAGGCGATCCTAAACCGGTCAAGATGACGTTATACATGGCGGATCGATCCATCACTCGCCCCGTCGGTATTGTAGAAGACGTCCTGGTCAAGTTAGGCAAATTCTTTGTCCCCATTGATTTTGTCGTGCTTGACATTCCTACAGATAGTCCGGTCCCGATCATACTCGGAAGACCGTTTCTTGCAACTTCCGGCTGCATGGTCGATTGCAAGAATGGAAGACTCGCTTTTGATATTGGAGAAGAGAAAGTAGAGTTCGTTCTTTCCACTCTAGTAAAGGAGCCAATCTTTGATGAGGATATTTACGATATCCAAGATGAAGAAGGTTTGTCTAGGGAGGAGGTAAGTGCGATTCTCTTTAACGATCCTTTACAAAAGGTTATCACTATGAGTCTAACCAATGTAGGGGAAGAAGAAGAGTGCAAAGAGGAAATTGAAGCCTTAGAAGCACAAGAAGAGATACATGAAGTGGAGTTTGAAAAACTCCACGATGAGGCTGAGAATGTAAGAATCCACGGCCATACCTTGTATTCCACGACCGTGGATTTCACAACCAAAATCGACCTCCATTCCAGGGGATTACACGGCCGTGGAACACATGGGGAGGCCGTAATTCTGACCGTGGAAGAGGGTGATCGGCCTACTTCTTCAACTTCTTTTGATTCTTCTCCAAACCACTCAACAACCTTAGAAACTTCTAAGGAAACGTCGGATGCCTCTCAAGCACCATTGGAAGCTCCGAAAGTGATGGAACTCAAACCACTTCCTACTCATCTAAGGTACGCCTTTCTTGGATCTAATTCTACCTTTCCGGTCATTGTTAGCTCCGAACTAAGCATAGATGAACATGAACAGCTCATGATAGTCCTTAGGAAACATAGAAAAGCCATAGGTTACATTATCGAGGACTTAGTAGGAATTAAACCCTCCCTATGTATGCATAAGATACTAATGGAGGAGGATTTTAGAACTTCAAGACAACCTCAAAGGCGGTTGAATCCGACCATGAAGGAGGTTGTCAAGAAGGAAATTCTTAAACTTCTTGATGCAGGTATCATCTATCCTATCTCCGATAGCAAATGGGTGAGTCCAGTTCAAGTAGTTCCGAAAAAGGGAGGAATGACGGTCATCACCAACAAGAACAACGAACTCATTCCTACCCGAACCGTGACTGGATGGTGAATGTGCATAGAATACCGCAAGCTCAACAACGCAACGCGGAAGGATCACTTTACATTGCCATTCATCGATCAAATGCTTGAAAGGTTAGCACAACATACACATTTTTGCTACCTTGACGGTTATAGTGGTTTCTTTCAGATTACGATACATCCGGACGATCAGGAGAAGACCACATTCACGTGCCCTTGGGGTACGTTCGCTTATAGGAGAATGCCGTTCGGGCTTTGCAACGCCCCAGCCACCTTTCAACGGTGCATGATGGCCATCTTCTCCGAGTATGTAGAGGAAATCATGGAAGTCTTCATGGACGACTTCTCTGTATACGGTTCCTCTTTTAACAATTGCCTCTCTAACCTTTCTCTTGTTTTACAACGTTGTGAAGACACTAACCTAGTTCTTAATTGGGAAAAGTGTCAATTCATGGTTAAGGAAGGAATCGTATTAGGTCACTTAGTCTCTAGTAGAGGGATAGAGGTAGACAAAGCTAAGATAGAGACCATAGAGAAACTTCCTCCCCCAATTTCGGTGAAAGGGATAAGAAGTTTCCTAGGACATGCTGGATTTTATAGACGCTTCATTAAGGAATTTTCTAAGATATCAAAACCTCTCACTAATCTATTGATGAAAGATGCGGTTTTTGAGTTTTCGCAGGAATGTTTAGATGCGTTTAACACCATTCGGCAAGCTCTAATTTCAGCACCTATTATCCAACCCCCGGATTGGACTCTCCCCTTCGAGATTATGTGCGATGCTAGTGACGTAGCCATTGGAGCTGTTCTTGGGCAACGAAAGGAAGGGCGAACCCATGCCATATACTACGCTAGCAAGACGCTAGACGAAGCTCAGCTCAACTACGCCACTACAGAAAAAGAGTTTCTAGCCATTGTCTACGCTATTGACAAGTTTCGCTCTTATCTTGTAGGTGCAAAGGTGATTGTCTACACGGATCATGCTGCGATCCGGTACCTCCTTGCGAAGAAAGACGCGAAGCCAAGGCTAATTAGATGGATTCTTCTCCTACAAGAATTCGATCTTGAGATCCGCGACAAGAAAGGTTCAGAAAATTCTGTTGCGGATCATTTGAGTCGCCTCACACATCTAGAGGACGACCATCTACCCATTGATGACTCCTTTCCGGACGAACATCTACACATCATAGAGGAGTGCATCAACGAGATCTCCAAAGGTAACGAACCATGGTTTGCTGATTTTGTTAACTATTTGGTTTGCCAGGAGATACCACCCGGACTATCCTACGCACAAAGGAAAAAGTTCTTTAAGGACGTCCGGGAATACTATTGGAACGAGCCTCTCCTCTTCAAGAGAGGTCCGGATGGCATCATTCGGCGATGTGTGCCGGAAGACGAGATGCAAAGTGTCATCCGCCATTGTCATTCACTACCTTGTGGAGGACACGCTAGTTCGAACAAGACTAGCGCAAAGGTATTGCAATCTGGATTCTATTGGCCTACTTTATTTAGAGATGTGCAATCCTTTGTCTCTTGCTGCGATGCTTGTCAAAGAACAGACAATATTTCTAGAAGGAACGAGATGCCCCTCAACAACATCCAAGAGGTGGAGATTTTCGACGTTTGGGGAGTCGATTTCATGGGACCATTCCCATCTTCTTGTGGAAACCAATACATACTATTGGCGGTAGACTACGTTTCTAGATGGGTGGAAGCAATTGCCTCTCCCACAAATGATGCCATGGTGGTGGTTAAGTTCTTCAACAAGACCATCTTTCCGCGATTTGGAACGCCAAGGACAATCATTAGTGATGGAGGTTCTCACTTCATAGCCCGTCGCTTTGAAGCTCTTCTAGCTAAGTATGGGGTTACTCACAAGGTCGCTACCCCTTACCATCCACAAACAAGTGGACAAGTTGAGATCTCAAATAGGGAGATCAAGGGAATTCTAGAGAAGACGGTTTCAAGGACTAGGAAGGATTGGTCCTTGAAGCTAGATGATGCATTATGGGCGTACCGGACTGCATACAAGACTCCCATAGGAACCACACCATACAACCTTGTGTATGGGAAGTCTTGTCATTTGCCGGTAGAACTGGAGCACAAAGCGTTTTGGGCTATCAAGTGGCTGAATTTCGGCATGAAATAAGCGGGAGAGAAGCGTCTCCTAGACATCAACAAGCTGGATGAACTTCGCTTGAACGCCTATGAAAACGCTAAGATCTACAAGGAAAGGGCAAAGCGTTGGCATGATAAGCATATCATTCCAAAGGACTTCAAAGAAGGAGATCAAATTCTCCTCTTCAATTCAAGACTTCGCCTCTTTCCAGGTAAGCTTAAATCCCGTTGGACCGGACCTTTTCTAATCAAACGCATTTTCTCCCATGGTGCAGTTGAAGTATGGGGTGAAGCTAGCGGAAGTTTCAAGGTGAACGGCCAAAGACTCAAGAAGTACACACCGGAACTCCAAGCTGAGGAGTTTGCGCCTACCGCACTCGAATAAGTGCGAGATTGGTCTAGCTACGGACCTTAAACAAAGCGCTTCTTGGGAGGCAACCCAAGGTATTGCTTTTCTGTTTTTGTTTTCGATTCATAGTTTAACTTAGAATAGACGTTTTCGCTTTATTTTGCCTCGATTTCTTCCGGTATGTTCGTGTTTTTGGTTGTAGGATCGATGGAAAAGGAGAAAGGGAAGATAATGTCGAAGAAAAGTGACGAAATTTGGACTTTGAAGCTTTACAGAAGGTTCCACGGTCTAAATTACGGTCGTCATAGCTACAGTGGCCGTAATTCTCAAAGGCCTTTGAAAAATCACCAAAATCACGGGTCCGTACACTTCCACGGCCGTGGAACACCCCGACAGACCGTGATTTTCAAAATTTTGCCTGCGAGTATATAAGCCACATTCTTCACAAAACTACCCACAAAATTCCCCCTTTCCACGACCTAGATAGCGAAACCCCTTCACCTCTCTCAATTCCTCGTTTTCTAATCGTTTTCAACGATTCTTCATCCTAAACTGCAGCAAATCCAACCACGAACAAGATCCAAGCAACAAACCAAGCGGAAATCCATCAACAAACGCGCATTTCGGGTTTTTCAATCCGAAAACGAGGTTTATTCTCCCTTCTTGAATTTCGCGGATTTGGTTCGTTTTTGCTGTAGTTTTTTAGGAAGAACTGACAAAGACTGGAAGGAATTAGATTAGGACTGCTTGTTGTGGTGATTGTTGGTGAATTTGCTGAGATTCGCAAGTTTCTGAGACGAATCACGGTCTCTGGGTAAACCACGGCCGTGGAACCTAAAGAACAGACCGTAATTTTTGCTGAAAAACGGACTTTGTAAGGAGAGTGTCGGGAAGGATAAAAGAGAAAAAGGGAGAGCAAAACAAGAAAAGAAAGGGCAATCCCTCCACCTCTAGGGCACCACCACCCTCATCTCCCTCACTACCATCCTCACCTTCACCTCCATCTTCACCCCCTCACCCTAGCATCCCAACCATACATGAGAACCACCTTGATGCATTTGAGAGGATCACGAAGAGGACAGTGATAGGTCCTAGGTATTTGTTGTTGGAGGATCTACATCCTCTCAACATAGTTGATGATCTTACATGGCTCTTGGATAGAGCCGGGTTGCTTGTCTTCACGAACATTCGTGAAGACGCCTACGAGGAGATTACCCGGGAGGTTGTGATGTCCTTCGAGCACAGCCACGTAGATAGGACCGTCTCCTTCCGTCTCATGGAACGAGACTATCATTTGAGCATTGTTGAGTTTGGGACCATTTTCAGGTTCCATGAGACCTATAACGGTCGATTCCCGAGCGGAGTTTACCCTAAGGATTTTTGGGAGGAAGTAGCCATGATTTACGCCGACGAGGACCGTTGGCAACCCGCCGATACCAAGGCTAGATTGATGTACCATCTAGCCTTGAAGATAGCACATCGCGTTCTTTCGGAGTGTCTCTTTCCTAGGACGGAGACGCCCCAAAAGATCAAGACGGATGAGCTATTCTTGCTCTATAGTATGCTATATGGTCGCCGTGCAGATTGTGCCACTCTTTTGGCAGCTACGATGAGTAAACTGAAGAACAAGAAGAAGGGGAACATCGGATATGGTGGGATAGTGACCCACATTGCTAGGATGTTTGGCGTTGATTTTTCTGCTTGTACCCGTATACCGGCGGTTCCCTTAGGCCTACATGCTTTTATGGTTAGGGGACTCATCTTCCCCACACATGGAGGTCCGCCTTATGCGGGCATGCCTTGGGAGACTCGGACGGGTAGAGGGATTGAGTGGCTACCGGAGTATTCCATTGTGGCGGGACGCCACAATTGGAAGGAGACGTTCGCTGCGATGCATGCGAACAGGCTAGTAGCCCCCCCTTACGTTCCACCACCGGTTGTGGAGGAGGAGGACATGGGAGGTCAGTACGAGAGTGGTGGAGGAGCGGAGCACGAGTTTGGCACGTTTCCGGATCAGCCGGAGGCGGCCTCGGATGTACCTAGGCGCTCTCCACGTCCAGCTAGAGCTTCAGGCTCGTCATCTCGCCGCGCTAGCGTGAGTGAGAGGCCCACGTGGATGACTACACCTCCCACTTGGTATGACACACCCCCTCCTTGGTCCACGGCGCAGCCAGCAGCACCACCACAGCCAGCAGCACCACCACCGCCACCAGCACCAGCACCATCCGATGCTCCATCATGGTACAGTCACGCCCCGGGATGGTACGAGCAGATGCCGGATTGGGCTACCGGACTTTCGGAGAGAGTTGGAGCACTAGAGATCCGGGCGGATGCTAGAGACGGACGCTTAGACGACCTTGACCACATGATGAGGGACGTCTACCGCCAGCAGTTTGGGCGGTTCTACGATCCGAGTTTCTCTCCATTCCCACCTCCGCCGGCGCCGTAGTGATTGATGCATGATCGTTGTCTTAGACATTCCCGTCACCACTTGTGAGTTTCTTTTTCCTTTTTTTTCTTTTGTTCTTTCTTTTGAACATTAGGGACAATGTTCGTCCTAAGTATGGGGTGGGATGTACTAAAAGTTTGTAATAACTCTACTCTCTATGTTTGCTTTCATTCGAGACTATCGTTGCATCTTCATTATGTGTTACACGTATCCTTATTGCATTACATGAAAAATGACTTGAAAAAACCCATAAAAATTGAAAAATTTTGAAAATTTTGTGCTTCTAATGAATTGAGATGATTTCCATGATAATCACTACTTGTGAATTGAGCTTGATGACAATTGCATGCTTAAAAGGATTGTGAATTGAAAAGAATTTGAACGAATGAATTTTACCTCTTTTGCAAGTTTTATAATGTGAGAATGTTACCTAAATCATGCTAGAAAATTGAAGTTGAAATCATGTTATAAGTTCCTATACTTCCTTTTGAAATGATTAAGGCAATTCAATACTTTCTTTCTTCTTTCTTTGATCATCTAGCTCCTCATTGAAATATTAGCCTCCCCTACCTATCCGGGAATTTGGAGAAGTGAATGAGAAAAAAGCATGTTTGATGTGGGAGGGCCATGAGAGCAATTAATTGCAATCAATTGAATAGAAAGAAATTATAGGTTTGGGGAAGTCAATCATGACGATGAGTAACTCGGCACCATTCACATAGCCGGGTGTTTGTGTCTTGCCAAAGTCGGATTGAGCGATATTCCTAGCGGATTATGGTATGTGCGCTAAGGGTTTGAGGCATCTCTTGAAAAATTTGAGAAACGCCGATCTCCTAGGCTTTGGTTTTTGTGCACCTCTATCCATAACTCCAAAAGTAAAGTCGAAAAATGAAAAGAAGAGAGCAAAGCTCTAAGTTGAAGTGTTGCGGGAACCGCATAAGAAGAAGAAGGTAGTTGTCCACTTTCCCGGATTTATGCACCACTTTCCCTTAAAGTTTTCCCTTCCCTTCCATGTTCTAAACCTTTTCTTTGGAAGTCTTTAAGATCAAAAGAATGTTATATGACTTGGTGATCTAAATTGAAGTTTCTTGTGATTGATTTTGATAATGTTTGAAGGTTGTAATGCTTGTTTAGAAGTTGAGTTGATTCATGAATTTTCTTTACCTTTTACTATTTGATTAAGTTTGTGAAAGTTTGAAAAAACGATTGAAGCAAGTTTTGAGAATGATCTATTCTTTAGAAGTCACATTCATCCAAAAGAAGGTACACATATTTCATCCTAACTTTTGTTTAAAGATTTTTGAAAGACCTTGCTTAGGGACAAGCAAGTGTTAAGTATGGGGTTATTTGTTAGCATGAAATATTGTGATATTTTAGGCACGTTTTCTAAACGTATTTGATTTATATTGATAGTCTTTGATTGAACTTTATGCATATGTGAGCTAGTATTACCTATATTGTCGATATGGATGTCTACACTAGTTCTATGTTGATTATAGGTGATTTGGAGCTATTTCCGAACGGAAACGAGCAAAAGAGAGTTGAGTTGATATGTCCATAGATTGAGGACACTCTTTGGAAGCAATTTGGAGTCTTAGTTTGAGGAATGCACGAGTTTAGGGAAGAATCACGTTCTTGCCCTAAATTATGCCCTAAAATACGGCCGTATCACAAACCACGTTCAGAATTACGGCCGTGGATTTGGAGTCAGAAATCCATGTTCATTCCAGGGGATTACACGGCCGTGGAACATATGTTGCAAACCGTATTTGTTTCCACGCTCTAAATTACGGTCGTGGAACACTTCCACGACCGTGATCTTGGCAAATCTTTTCGCCACACTTTGAAGCCATGATCTTTTAAAGATTGGGCCGGGCCGACATTTTGCCCTACACTATAAAAAGACGGACGAAGCAAGATTCCGTCACCTTGGCTACTATCTTCGCACACCTTCGCTACCCGTTTGCCCTCATCGATCGCCGCTTAGACGCGAAGACGCTTTGCTTAGCTTGCTGGGAAGCAATTGACATCTCTTTGAAGAGATCGAAGTTCGTGTTTGGAATTCCTCTAATCTCGCACTTTTGGTGGAGATTGCTGTTGAGATCTCCGGATTTGCGGAAGATCGTAGTTCTTGGAAGATTTTGCAAGAAGATCTCTCTTCTTGATTAGGTTCGATTTGGAAAACGGATTGACATCCCGTTTTCTTTTCTTTCCTAGGGTTACGATTATTTGTTCTATTGTGAATCTTTTAACATTGCTTATTCTCTTTGTGACTTTGAGATTGAATTGAAGATTATTGAAAGTTCTTGAAAGTTTTCATCTTTTTATCTTTTAATTCTTGAATTGATATCAATATGACTGTTATTAGCTAAAAACCCTAAACAATTCTAAGGTGAAGGGTTGATAGTTGTGGCTTAGATGATGATAGATCGATCGCAAATAGATTAGACCCTGAGAGTTAGAGAATTGTCACCGACAACCCTAAATTACAGTCTGTTCTTGAGTCCACGGCCGTGGAACCTCAAGAACTAACCGTGATTTCCCTTAAGTCTACGAATCTGCTTTTACTTTAATCTAAAGTTAAAGATTTGCTTTAGCTTAGTTTAGACTTGTCTTTTCTAAGTGGTAGTGAAGCCTCAACAACCTCTACCTCGATTGTGAGTGTCACAACCTCCATCGGTTAAGTTAGTCTTGATCCTTGGATTATAAGTTTGGGTATTTGACACCAATTCCCGTCTCTAGAATCTTTCTATATTGAGCCTCAACAACCTGTATAGAGAGTGCCTTGTAGGTGGGTTATATAAGGTTCTTGGAACTTCACCGTACGATTACCTTACATTAGTATACCTTTACATATCTCAACTCTGTCTTTACATCATTAAGTATATCTTGAATCAATTGCCACAACTGGACACCTGGATCTTTAGGATTGTTGTTTTCCCAATATTTGCAAAGCTCCTATATTTACTTGCTTGATAATCTGCAATCGAGTTCGTTTCCCCCAAATCCCTGTGTTCGATACTCTGGAATTCTTGCTTAACTACGTCGATCCGTACACTGCGGGTTCGCTGCTTGATTCTAGTTTTATAAATTTAAAACTTATTTGCACACACCTCTAGGGGCGAACAATATACAAGCACCACGCAGCAGACTAGTACTGACGGTCATACACCGAGAACTATGAAGACCAAAGAATGCCTTGAGGAAACTTTGTTTCCCATGGCATGGCAACGTAGGGTGTGCCAAGACCACGGGGAACGAGTATACGCCGCGTAATCATCTCTCTTGCAAACCCAATGGCTTTGGAGCAGCAACCAATGTACATGCAGATGAGTCCAAATCCATAGAAGTGACAATGTGGGTCACCATCCCACCACAACAAATATCACCCTTCGCCTTCCCCTTGATCCCGTGAAGATCCTCTGCCAGCATGGCAGCAAAGTCTAGAACTCCCCCTGTAACCATACAAAACAAACTAAAGAGCTCACCTTGTCGGACCTTCTGGGGTGTCTCAGTATGCGCCAGAAGCATCTCGCTGAATATCCTGTGAGCTAGGCGGAAAGAAAGGTGAAAGATGATCCGCTCCCGGGAATCTACGGGCTGCCATCTATCACGGTGGTCGGTCACGTGGGCTATCTCTTCCCAAAAACTCTGGGCCTGCGCTCTAGAAGCAAAGTCTGTAGTTGTGGGGTTCGGGAATCCAAAAACTCTCCAAATTGATCTAAGGGAACGACGTAGTTCCTGTTTAGCAACCGGTACTTGATTCCTCTGCGCTCCGGTACGAAGGTAACTGAGCTAAAAAACTCAAAAGTCGGCTCTAGATAAACCGGTGCTCGTATTGCCATAAAGTCCTCAAGGCCAGCCATAGATATCATCTTCTTCAAGTCCTCCACCACGTGAAGGCATTCGAAGTCATCAACATGTATAAATCGTGGGGCAACGATGGGGCGCCCACATATCACTATCAAAATCCCGTTGATATCTCTCGTGGATCACCGGGAAGGGAGGCTGAGATGAAGAAAAAGGGGAAGAGTGGTGTGAACTTCTAGGCCTATCTCTCAGGGTCAACTGACGATCAGATCTCCGTGAACTGCTCATTACTGAAATTCACCTCGGTCGGCCCGAGACGCAGACGAATCAACCGAGGCGAAGTGCTGGGCGAGATAAAATCCATAAACTGTAAGATTTTCCCCCAAAAAACACTACCAATTGCTTCCTAAGGGGTACTTATACTCTTTTCAACAGCGATTTGTGGCAACCAAAGCCAGATCTATGCAGAATCGAACAAAAGGAAGCGAGTTAGGGTTTTTGATGAAATACCCCCAAAATGTGCAGATCCGAGTCAATCTTTGTGTTGTTTGTTGCTTGGGAACTGATTCTCGTACTTCTCTTGATGATTTTGATCCAAAAATCTTCGAAAACAAGCAAGAATCGAGAATATGAGCGAGGAGGTGTGCCACAGTCGAGGAGAGCGAAGAGAGGGAAAGTGAGAGGAGAGAGAAATGTCGAACCCCTTTTATACCCCTCGCTGAATTTGATTTCACCTCGGTCGAGGTGTTCCTGAGCGGACCGAGATGTCAGAGAAAGGTGGATGTCAGACCTACGCACCACGGTTGACGGAGAACACTTCGGTCGAGGCAATGTGATAGCACCCGAGATGTGTCTCAGTCGAACTCCATCTTCTCAATTTCTTGAACGTCAGTCCTTCCATGTAGCTCCTGAGTTGTAGTTTCTTCTTAGAGAGTACTTGATTCCTGTCTAGGAGGACGCACAAAACACGAAGCAAACTATCTAAACTAAACTAGAAAAGGAAAAAGAAAGCAATACCTTAGGTTGCCTCCCAAGAAGCACTTGGTTTAAGGTCGCTAGTTGGATCGCGCGTCATTCTCAAACAAGGTGTAAGGTGGCCTCACCCCATATTTCAACTGCCCCATGGGGAAAGACAAGAGGTTTCGTCCAATGCTTCAAAAATGAAAGTGCTCATCGGAAAATGAGTTATCAATGGGTATGTCATCCTTCTCGAGCGAGATAGGCGGTAGCCGGCTAAAGTGATCCGCTACGGAATTCTCGGATCCCTTATTATCGCGAATCTCTAGGTCAAACTCTTAAAGCAAGAGAATCCATCGAATAAGGCGCGGATTTGCATCTTTCTTAGCCAGCAAGTATCGAATAGATGCATGGTCAGTGTAAACAATAACTTTCACTCCCACTAAGTAAGAGCGAAATTTCTCAAATGCATAAACAACTGTCAATAGTTGCTTCTCGGTGGTGGCGTAGTTTAGTTGAGCTTCATCTAGCGTCTTGCTAGCATAGTAAATGGCGTTGGTCCAGCCATCCTTCTTTTGTCCAAGTACCGCTCCTACGGCCACATCACTAGCGTTACACATGATCTCAAAGGGAAAGGTCCAATCAGGAGGTTGAATGATGGGAACGGTAATCAACGCTTCCTTTATCTTGTAAAAAGCATCAAGGCAGTCCTGCGAAAACCCAAAAACAACATCCTTATTCAAAAGATTAGTGAGCGGTTTAGAGATTTTAGTGAAATCCTTGATGAACCTCCTGTAGAAACATGCATGCCCGAGAAAACTCCGCACACCCTTAACAGAACAAGGGGGAGGAAGTTTCTCGATAGTCTCTATCTTAGCTCGATTGACCTCAATACCTCGGTTGGAAATGAGGTGTCCTAGAACAATTCCTTCGCTAACCATGAAGTGACACTTCTCCTAATTCAAAACAAGATTAGTGTTTTCACATCGTTGTAGCACTAGAGAAAGGTTAGCCAAACAGTTATCAAACGAGGAACCATATACCGAAAAATCATCCATGAATACCTCCATGATCTCATCAATATACTCAGAGAAGAAAGCCATCATACAACGCTGAAAAGTGGCGGGTGCATTACACAATCTGAATGGCATCCTCCGATAAGCGAATGTCCCCCATGGGCAAGTGAAAGTGGTCTTCTCTTGATCATCAGGATGGATAGGAATCTGAAAGAAGCCACTATAACCATTTAAATATAAAAAAATGGGAGTGTGGTGCTAACCTTTTGAGCATTTGGTTGATGAATGGAAGAGGGAAATGGTCCTTTCTTGTGGCCAAATTCAGCTTCCTATAGTCAATGCACATCCTCCAGCCCGTAACGGTCCTAGTAGGAATCAACTCGTTGTTCTTATTTGTCACAACGGTCATCCCACCTTCTTGGTAACTACATGCACCGGACTCACCCATTTGTTATCCGATATGGGAAATATGATACCTGCATCAAGCAACTTAAAAATCTCCTTCTTCACAACCTCTTTTATGATCGGATTTAACCGTTTTTGAGGTTGCCGTGAAGTCTTGTGATCATCTTCCATTAGTATCTTATGCATACAAAGAGAAGGCTTAATACCAACAAGATCATCAATAGTGTAACCCAAAGCCTTTCTATGTTTCCTCATCACATGCATCAACTTAGACAACTCATCTTCAGAAAGAGAAGCACTAACAATGATGGGATAAGTAGAATCCGGACCAAGGAATGCATGCCTCAAGTGAGTCGGGAGTGGTTTAAGTTCTAAGACAGGAGGTGCTTTCAATGGTGGATCTGTATCTTCTCTCTCCAGTGAAGAGGACTTAGACCGAAGTGCTGGACTGATGTGAGTCTCAGTTGACTTCATCTTGCTTGTTGTCTCGGTCGTGGTCCGATATGGTAGACCGAGGTGTTGTTCAGAGATGATCACCTCGCTTGCTCCGGAAACTGTCTCGGTCGAGGTACTGGAACTGGGACGGAAACCTAATGTGTTTTTCTTCTACTGAATCAGTTTGTCGAATCTAGCTTCTTGATCGGCTTCAAACGCTTCCAAGCTTCTCACATCTGCATCACACAAAACATCTACACCTTCCTCCATCATACTAAAACTCAAAACTTTCTCAAGAGGATCTTTAATAAGGATAGAGCTCACCAATTCTCGAGAATCTTCTTCATCATAGATGTTGAAGATATCGTCTTCCAAAGGCTCTCCCTTCATTACAACCAAAAGTGCATACTCCACATGATCGCCACCAATGTTGAACTTCGACTTGGCATTCTTACTATCAACGTTGCAACCCGATGTTGCTAGAAAATGATCTTCCGAGAATGATAGGAATGGGATAATCTGCGGGAATATCCAACACAACAAAGTCTATAGGTATATAGAAGTTACATAGCTTGATGGGAACGTCCTCCAAGATACCAACAGGGCGAGTAATGGAACGATCCGCCATGTATAATGTCATCTTCACGGGTTTGGGAACTCCAAGGCCGATCTTGTCACAAAGTTCTAGAGGAACGATGCTCACACTAGCTCCTAGATCGCAAAGTGCATCATAAGTCACATCTCCAACTTGGATGGGAATGCAAAATGAACCGGGATCTCTCAACTTAGGTGGCATTTTCTCCTTCATGATTTGAATGAGCTCCAAAGATCTAGAGTTCATCCGTACTTCTCCAAAGTCTTCCAGCTTTCTCTTCCTTGACAAGATCTCTTTCAGAATCTTCCCATAGGCGGGTATTCCTAAGATAGCATTAATGAAAGGGATGTTAATTTGTTTCTTATTCATAAGGTCAAGAAACATACAAAAGTGCTTGTCTAGATGTGCCCGCGCCCTAGACTGAGAGAACGGAAGTGGTGGTTTATAAGCAGGTGGTGGAACATAAACATCAGCTTTTTCTTTCGCTTTTTGGGGCTCCATCTCGGTTGGCACCTCGACCGAGGTGTTCCTCGTCTGATCGTGGTCCTACCGAGGTACTAGATCTGTAGTCTTCAATTCACTTCGTGTTGTGATTGCCATGACTTGCCCTTTTGGGTTGTTCTCTGTCCTTTCTGGAAGTTTATCAGGATCTCTTGGTGCTTCATTAGCCTTGTTGAAAACTTGTTGTTCTAAGGCTTTTTGTGCCTTCGAAAACGAGTTCATAGAAGTCTCCATAGCATTGAGCTTGATCAATATAGCCTCCAGCACAACGTCCGGCTTCTCCTTGGGTGGCTGGGATGAGCTTAATGATGACTCTTGGCTCCTCAATGGAGTAGAAGAAGAAGAAGAAGAATAAGGGGGGTTAAGAGCATTTTCAGCATGAGAATAAGGGTTACCGGGATTTTGTTGATTTGATCTCCAATTGCTGTTGGAATTCCTGTTGTTGTTGTTGTTGTTGTTGTTGTTGTTGTTGTAATCGTTGTTGTTCCTCGGCCCTTGATAGTTTCCTCTCCCCACATATCCAACATCTTGCTCCTTTTTAGTTTGAGCTATCAAAAGCTCCTTCAATTCCTTGACTTCATTGTTGAGCGTGGTGAGTTGAGCAGCACTTGAATTTGTAAGACTTGTATCCGGAAAGCTAACTCGCCTCGCTCCATCTTTGACTCTTCGATGGGAGTATTTCTCCATGTGTAAAGCTTGCTTCTCAATAAAATCCCAAGCTTCATCAACCGGTGTATCCATAAAAGCTCCACCAGAAGTGATTGGAGTTTCAATTGAGTTTCCTCATCCAACCCCTTGAAATAAATCTCTAGCAACTCGGTCTTTTAAATCCCATGGTGAGGGCAATCCAATAGAAGATCCTTGAACCTTTCCCATGACTTGAACAAGCTTTCTTTATCTTTCATAACAAAAGCATTGATCTTACCTCTCAATTCAGCGGTCTTTGATGGAGGAAAGAACTTAGTAAGAAACTTTGTATTCATCTCTTCCCATGTGTTAACTCTTCCAGCTGGAAGGGATTGATACCGAGCTAGCACCTTGTCTTTCAAAGAGAAGTAGAAAGGCCTTAGCTTGTAGTTGTTGTTCTCTACTCTTGATGGTCTCCATAAGAATCTCATAGTTTTGAATGTGTTGATGTGGAGATTCTCTCTCCATGCCTCCAAATTGACATTGTCGAATCATAGTTAGAACTTGAGGTCGAAGTTCATAATCATGCTCAGTTGGATCTCCTAGATTAACTCCTGGACGCCACACTTGCTGATGCGGGTCCATCCTTTGAACTAGGGTTTGCGGAGCTCCAGCAAAAAGATCACCTCGGTCAACCATAGCCGGCATCCGAGGTGGTGGGTGTATCTCGCCCAGTGCAACTAGGGTTGGATCCTCCCTCGGTCGAGCAACTGGGGCCGGTCAAGGTTGAATCTGAGCTCTAGAGCGGCCATATCAGCTTGAATCTCTTCATTTCTTGCACGAGTCTCGTCTCTCTCTCTCTCTCTCTCTCTCTCTGCAATTCTTCTTTACTGATGCAAAGTTGTTTCAATGCCTCCTTCAATTCGGCTTCAAGATCGCGATTATCTTAATCGGCCATCTTAGCTTCTTTTAGTCTTCTTTTGTATGTCTTCTCTGGTTCGGGATCGTAAGGAACGATTTCCTTTCCAGCACGAGTTCTTCGCATAAACCTAAGGAAAGATCCTGCAAAATCACTCAAGTAAAGTAGCCAATAGCAACAAGGGCAGCAACCCTAAAAGACAACCGAAACCGACTTGGTCTTGACCAAGTCCTCGGCAACAGTGTCAAAAACTTATTCGCTCTCAGACGTGTGTGTATGGTGAATGATATAGCTTTAAATTTATAACCTAAAATATAAGCCTGAAACAATATGTGAACCCGCAGTGTACGGATCAATTGTAATTACAGCAAATACTCCAGGGTCGAACACAAGGACTATGGTAAAACAAAGCACGGTAATTCAGGTTGTGAATCAAAAACAAGCAATAAATTAAAGATATCAAAGGTGATGTAATAACCAGATAAAGAATATGCAGATTCTAGAGATTAAAGCATCCAATTGTGGTTCCAACTCAAGATCTCAAAAGATAACGTGGACAAAGCTAAGGTTTGAAAAGGGAAGGTGTTTCTAAGGTGGGAATAGATCACTAGGTAAGTCTCACTACTCACTATCCTAAACCAGAGATCCTCTCACTGGGTAAGTCTCAAGGTACTAAGGAAAGGAACTATAATCTCAAACCAACATACCACCCAAGGGGATAGAACTAACCTTTACCGGGTAAGTCTCAGGCTAACTCTCAAAGATGGGATGAAGGCACACTCAAACCCTAATAAACCTTTATTACCTACACTCATGATCTTAGGTATACAAGCAAAGGAATCACCGGGTAAGTCTCATCCTAGGCTTGTGTATAGGCCAAGAAAGGTATAACAAGGATAGGATTTGGCAAACTGAAACCTCAAGTCAGATAAGGATTATAAAAGGTCTCGCCTTGCTCAGCTCATGTTTCATCTCGGTCGAGATGTTCTACGAAATAACCGAGGTGTTCTTTGGTTAAGGTAAGGCTCGAGCCTTCAGGGTCCACTAGGGTAAAGGCTCATTCTTTCATCGTCTTTCCCACAACTTTCAGCCAATCACACTCGAATCGCACAAAGAACTTAGTATATAATCGTCATAATAACAATAATCAAAAAATATGAAAAGGGAATCAATATTCAAACAAGAAAAACTTAACACAAAGGTCTTAAAAAGTCAATCAAACAAACAATCAGACTGCGTTCCTCAATCACAAACCAAAAGACAACAATCAAACAATCTAAGAAAACCCTTACAACTTCCTTCAAAGTCTTCAACTTTATCTTCCTTCCTTCCTTGGAATATCTTCAATCTTTTAGTTTCCTTCAACTTCCAGCTCTAAGACATGCTTCCATCCAGAAAATATATCCCAATATATAGAAGCATCACTTGCCAAAAATAAAAGATCTTCAGCCAAGAATAAAAGATCTCGTGGGTTGTGGGACGTTCACCTCGGTCTAGCCCAACAAAAAGATCACCTCGGTGGAGGTGACACTGTAGCCATCCGAGGTGTGTCTCAACTACGTGTAAATCTCTCTAATCTGGTCCAAAATCAATCTTCTGTCCAATTTTCATGATTCCTAAGCCTTTCTTGTAGCTCCTGAATGTTCCATAATGTAGCTCCAATGACTCCTTAGCTCCCTTAGCTCCATATCGCTCCAAAACGTGTTATTTTCCCTACAATTATAACAAAACTAGGTGTAGACCTGATTCTTGCAAAGGTAAACAAAACAACATAATGATCAAAGAATGTACATCCATACATGCAGATTTATGACGTCTAAACCAATCCCAAAATATAGACTATAAAATATACTATCATCGGGCAATAATTGAAAAGCCCTCATCAAAACGCCGGTAGTAGCCCGCCAAACCTAAGAAGTTGCGTACCTCCTTGACGTTCTTAGGTGGCGGCCAAGATGCTACTAACTCGATCTTTTCCGGATCTAGTCTTGTTGTAAGATCCGGGTCAGAGGAGATTTTCTCGGATATGAGGTCTTGAGAAGAGACAGAAGATTGGATCAGCCAGTGTTGGAGCTGGAGCACCTGGATTTGGGCGTAGCCAAACGCTGGGACGTTTTGGTTTCCAATAGAGTTTTAACAAAGGACGGCAGTGTCATAACTACAAAGGTGCAAGACACATCCGAGTTGATTGTAAAAAGCCAACAGTTACTTGATTTTCTTGTGGCAAGCCCGGACACAAAGCTGCGTTTTGCCGCCAAGGCAAGGCGTTATCACAGTAGGGTTCTTCACCTGCTAGTGTTGTAGGAGGTGGACAGGGATCACAGTATCAGCAACAACAATAGAGAGTTTCTGGTTCTACTGCTCCTCAAGGTTCCACTCCGGGAAAGGGGAGAGGTAGAGGACGTGTTGGTGGATCTACAGACACCTGAGATGCATCAGCTAGAGTGTATGAGCTGAGGAGTGTTGTAGAGCCGATAGCGCCAGCGACCACATGTACCATTCATATTAATGGTTTTCCTGTCAGAGTTTTTTTTATACCGGTGCTACGCATCTTTTATATCTGATGCATGTGTAGATAGATTGGTCATAGTTACCGTAGAAGGTAGACCCTTCTTTATAGGACTACCCAATGGGGGGTAAGATTCGAGGTACACGAGAGGCTCGCGATTGCCCTATTAGATTGGGAGGTCGCGATTGGCCAGCTGACTTCTTCGTTATGTACTTAGTACATGAAGAAGTTATTCTGGATATGGATTGGATGGATCGACATCGAGCAGTTTTGGACATCGGCAAAGAGGACAATGACGGTAACTACAGATACGGGCCACGTTGAAATCTTCTGAGGATGGGATCTCGGGAAGACTGGTACAATCATCAGTGCAGTGCGAGCTGCGAGAGTTATCAGTCAGGGTTACGAGGCTTTTTGGTGCTACGCCATGAAGGATAGTACGAGTCCGGATTTTGAGGAGATTCTAGTAGGTTGCGAGTTTGTTGACGTCTTTGGAGAGCCATCAGGTTTACCTCCACAGAAGAGTGTAGACTTTGGCATTGAGCTAGAACTCGGTACGAGATCAATCTCTAAGGCTCCTTCTCATATGGCGCCTATTGAGATGCTTGAGTTGAAGAAGTAGCTCGAAGAGTTAGTAGAGAAGGGCTTCATTCGCCCTAGTGTACCACCTTGGGGCGCACCAGTCCTCTTCATCAGGAAAAAAGAAGGGTCAATGAGGTTATGTATCGACTACCGAGAGATGAACAAGGTGACGATGAAGAACAAGTACCCATTGTCCCGTATCGACGATCTTTTGGATCAGCTGCATGGAGCTTCAATGTTTTCGAGGATTGATCTGAGATCCGGATATTATCAGCTGAAGTTGAGAGAGCATGACATAGCCAAGACGGCATTTCGGACCAGGTATTGCCACTACGAGTTTGTAGTAATGTCATTCGGGCTTACGAATGCGCCCGTAGTCTTCATGGAGTTGATGAACAACATCTTCATCGACTTCCTAGACCAGTTTGTAGTTGCTTCATAGATGACATTCTGTTATACTCTCGCAGTAGAGAAGAGCATGCAGGACACTTGAGGATCGTTCTTCAAGCCTTACAGGATAGAGAGCTTTACGCCAAGCTCTCTAAGTGCGAGTTTTGGATGTCCGAGGTAGCATTCCTTGGTCACATCGTTTTAGCTGAAGGGATCAAGGTAGATTCGGTGAAGATCGAGTAAGTAGCATCATGGCCGCCTCATAAGAACGTCAAGGAGGTATGCAGCTTCTCAGGATTGACGGGCTGCTACTGGCATTTTGTTAAGGGCTTTTTCAATTATCGCCCGACCGCTCACTTCCTTGTTGCGGAAGTCTACGAGGTTCATATGGTCTGAGTCGTGCATGTAGAGCTTCGAGGAGCTGAAGAAGAGGTAGACCTCTGCTCCTATCCTAGCTCAAACAGAGGGCATTGAGGACTTTGTGGTTTACAGCGATGCATCCAAGCTGGGCTTGGGATATGTTCTGATGTAGAGGGGTAAGGTGATTGCTTATGCGTCTAGACAGTTGAAGACGTACGAGGAGAATTACCCTATCCATGACCTTGAGTTGGCTGTTGTGGTTCATACTTTACAGATTTGGAGACATTATCTATATGGAGCTACGTGCCAGATATTCACAGACCATAAGAGTCTGAAGTACATATTTACTTAGTGGGAGTTGAATAACCGTTAGCGTAGATGTTTGGAGTTGATCAAGGACTTCGACCTTGAGATCTTATACCACCCGGGGAAGGCAAACGTAGTAGCTAACGTCCCTAGTAGGAAGACTCCCAGGGAGATGGCGATCGCTAGGCTGACAACTCAGCCACAATTACAACGAGATCTTACATGGCTAGAGATGGATATCCACTTCCCGGATTCCGACAGCCAGTTGTCTACCTTGGAGATAGTACCTGATCTGCTGGCAGAGATCCGACAAAAGAAGGAGAGTTGCCCAACTTTGACGCAGCTCCGAGACCGGATGTCTCGAGGAGAGACACCACATCGCAGTTGGTGCTTATGGGATCTTAAGACGTCAAGAGCGTGTTTGTGTGCCTTTAGATCGCGAGTTGAGACAGAGGATCCTTCAGGAGGCTCACTCTTCACCTTACTCAGTGCACCCTGGCGTGAGTAAGATGCATCATGATATCATAAGCTCTTTCAGGTGAGGAGGTCTGAAGCTAGATGTCACGAGATATGTAGCTCACTATGCGATATGTCAGAAGGTCAAGATTGAGCATCATAGCCTAGGAGGCGAGCTACACCCATTTTCCGTCCCTCAGTGGAAGTGGGAGGACATCTCTATGGATTTTGTTACCGGTTTGAGACCGAGTCGAGGCTTCGATGCTATTTGGGTCATAGTAGATCGACTAACGAATAACACACGTTTCATTCCGATCAAGGAAACGTGGCCGGTGAGTCAATTGGCAGAGGAGTTCAGTAGACAGATAGTGAGACTTGATGGAGTATCTAGGACTATAGTCTTTGATAGAGACGGACGGTTCACATCCAGGTTCTGGCAACAAGTTCATGCCGCCCTAGGTATGAGTCTGCAATTTACAACTGCTTATCATCCTCAGACCGATGGTCAGTTCAAGCGGACCATCCAAACTCTGGAGGACATGTTAAGAGTCTGTGTGTTAGACTAGGGACAGCTGTGGCCAGATCACCTTCCCTTAGGGGAGTTTTCGTATAACAATAGTTGGCACGCATCGATCAAGATAGCTCCTTATGAGGCTTTATATGGACAGAGATGACGTACACCGTTGTGATGGGATGAGCCGAGTAGTGCGAACGGAGTAACACTTGAGTAGATTCAGGATGGCATGGCTCGAGTAGCAGCGATCCGCGAGCGGATGTTAGAAGTGCAGAGTCGACAGAAGTCTTACGCGGATAAGAGGCACAGACCTCTGGAGTTTAGAGTCGGAACTCAGGTTTGGTTGAGAGTATCTCCGACACAAGGTGTCAAACGTTTCGGCATCAAGGGGAAGCTGAGCCCCAGATTTGTCGGACCGTTCGAGATTCTTAAGCGAGTTGGAGAGACAGCATACAGACTTGCTTTGCCACCAAGACTCGAGGGTGTTCACTCAGTCTTCCATGTGTCTCAGCTACGGAAGTACATACCAAACCCGAGGCACATTGTCAGCCTTGAGGATCTAGTGATTGAGCTAGACCACACGTTCCTAGAGAACCCGGTGGCTGTCTTGGAGCGTAGTACGAGACGCTTGCGTTCGAAGGATATACCGATGATGAAGATTAAGAGGTCGATGCGAAGAGTTGATGAGGCGACTTGGGAGACAGAGGATAGTATCAAAAGGAACTATCTGGAGTTTTACATTGGGTTGGATGCACCTTTAGCGTAGTCGTTTTGTTTTAGTTTTTCCTTTGTTGTGTTGCGTACGCTTTTTGTGACGTTTTGAGTTACGTGCCCTGAGTGGGAATATATGAGTTCTATTCAGTTATGTGTGTTGTTGTGTGTTCGTTTGAGCTTTTGCAAGTTTCGGGACGAAACTTCTTTTTAGGGGGATTTGATGTAAGATCCTAGTTTTGACCTTTATCGCCCCTGCGGTGAAGAAGATCGCCCCAACAGCCTTGGTGTTTGCCACCGCCTCCACGGTGACCATGGGCCGCCCCTGCGAATGCGCTGTAGATCGCGCCAGATCTGTTTTCATCCGTTTTATCTTCCTTCCATAGATAGAATATCCGATCTTCAGTCTTATGGGCCGGTTTCCTTATCTCCTTTCTAACCCTTAACGTCCTTCCTTTTTATCTTTCCTACTTCTCCTATATATTCCCGTCTTTTCTTCTTTTCCCCGTTTCTTGCATTTGTACTTCAACCCTGAGAGCTGCAGCCGTCCCCTTGCTTCCATTGTGATCTTACTGAACGTGTAAGTTCCTTCTTATCTGTTTCTTCCTCACGTTCATGTGATGCTGCAGTTACCTTTCCCTTCTGCTTGTTTCTCTCTTTGTTTCCTCTTTTCTTCTTTGTTCGCTACAAACGGTGTGTGCAAGCTTTAAATTTATATCCCAAAAAATATGCTTAAACAAGGATGCGAACCCGTAGTGTACGGATCAATTATAGTAAAAGCAAGAATTCCGGGGTGTCGATCTAAGGGACTTAGGTGAAACAAAGCAAGCATAGGTTGTCAACGCTACTAATAACCACAAAAGCGATTAAAGCAATCAAAGAGATGATAATAAGGTCAATTAAAGGAAATATGCAAATTCTAGGGATTAAAGCATCTATTTGTGGTTCCAACTCAAGATCTCAAGATAAGCGGACAAAGCTGAGATTTTTGCAAAGGGAAGGTGTTTCTAAAGTGGAATAGATTACCGGGTAAGTCTCACTACACACTATCCCAAACCAAAGAACCTATCACCGGGTAAGTCTCAAGGTACTAAGGAAAGGAATTATAATCTCAAACCAACACACTAACTAAGGGAATAGAATCAACCTTTACCGGGTAAGTCTGAGGCTAACTCACAAAGATAGAACGAAGGCACACTCAAGCCCCAATAAAGGATAAACCTTTATTACCTACACTTATGATCTTGGGTAAACAAACAAAGGAATTACCGGGTAAGTCTCATCCTAGGCTTGCATTGAACCAGGAAAGGTGTAATAAGAATAGGATTTGGCAAACTCTAACACTTAACTCTCAGTTATGGATCAGATAAGGTCACCTCGGTCAGTCAAGTTCCACCCCGGCCGAGATGTTCATCGACTGAACGAGATGTTCTAGGGTTAAGGTTAAAGACTCGAGCTTTCAGGGTCCTACTAGGATTAGGATTATTTTATCATTGTTTTTCCCACAACTTTCAGCTAATCACCCTAGAATCGCACAAGGAAATTAGCCACTCATCATCATGAAAGCAATAATTAAATATATGGGAAGAGAATGAATATTTGAACACAAAAACCTTAAGAACAAGGCTTCAATAACTGAATCAAATATGAAACAAATCAGCGTTCCTTAGAATCACAAGTCAAACAAAGACAACAAACCAAAGGAAATCTAAGAAAGTCTTACAAATCCCCTAAAAAGTTATCTCAAAGCTATAAACCTCCTTCCTTCAATCTTCAAACTTCCTTCAAAGCTTCCAGAAAATCTTCTCTTTGCTGGTTATTCTCAACCTCCAAGCATGGTTGAACTTATTCTCATCCTCCAAGCATGGTTGAACTTGTCGAAAATCCAACCCTTTATATAGGAGAATTATCTTCCAAAGATAATAATATCTTAAAAAGATAATTTCCTAATAAAATATATCCATATCTCTAAAATAGATCTCCTAAATATATGATCTTCCTTCCAGAAATTCAGCCCAAAAATATAAGATATCTTCTTTCCATAATTAAAAGATCTCAGCCAAAAAATATATCTCGCCGCGTCAGGGTATTCGCCTCGGTCGGGGCGCTCCTCTAGATCACCTCGGTCGAGGTGACACTGTAGCTGACCGAGGTGAATCTCAGCTGAATGTGAAATCTTTCAAATCTGGTCCAAAGTAAATCTTCTTTGTTAATTCCTTGCTCCCTGAGTTCTCTTTTAAGCTCATGAATGTAGCTCCAATGACTCCTTTGCTCCTTAGCTCCATTTTGATCCAAAACGTGCCATTTTACCTACGATTACAACGAAACTTGGTGTAGACCTCGATTCCCATAAAGGTAGATGAAACGACAATATAATCACATAATATACATTCAAACATGCAGATTATTGAAGATAAAACGTCTAAACAAGTCCCAAAATATAGACTATAATACATGCTATCAAAATACCCCATACTTGTCCCTTGCTTATCCCCAAGCAAGTTCCAAATCTTAAGTACAAGATAAATGGTTTATAAGTCATAAAGATCAATGAAAAGTATTTCAAAACATTTTAATGGTGTGCTCCACTCATAAATCACTCTAAGAGAATGCTTCATGGCAATTAAAATATGATCAAAACATTTTATAAATATAAGAAAGTTGTTCATCTTTGCATAAAATCATAAAATGCATAATAAATCATAATTATCATAATTAATCATGTATAATCCAGTTTAAACCACCAAGTCAATCAACAAGCTCGAGGGCTTTTCAAAAGAAGGTCAAGAAACGTGTGAGGGTGGGATGTATATAGGGAATGTGGTGCTAGAATCCGGGAAAAGGATCTTCACTTCACTTTGCTTGCTTTGAACTTCAACATCTTCCACCAATAAGCTTTTCTTATTTTCTTTTTTACTTTTAGGGATGCATGGACAGAGGTGCACAATAATTGAAGCCTAGGAGATCAGCAATCATCAATTTTTCGAGATGCCTCAAACCCTTGATGCACATACCATGACCCGTTAGGAATATCGCTCAATCCGACTTTGGCTAGACACAAACACCCGGATATGTGAATGGTGCCGAGTTACTCATCATCATGATTGACTTCCCCAAACCTATTTGCTTCTTTCTAACTTCCAACATCTCAACTTTTCTTTCACTTGCTTTTCACTTGCTTGCTTCCAAATTCCCGGATAGGTAAAGGAAGGCAAATATGTATATGAGGGGCTAAGCATGATCAAGAAGAAGAAGAAAAGAGAATGAATTGCCTTAATCATCCTAGGAAGAAAGTGATAGAACTCATCATGTGGTGTCAACCTTCAAATTCAACATAATTTGGATAAAAACAAAGTATTAAACATGCCAAAATTTCAAACAAAGCATTTAGCAACTTAAACATATCATAAAACCTTTCAAACATATAAAGATTTTAAAACCAATCTGCAAACAGAATCATCACTGAGGTCATATCCAGAAAAGAAGCACAAAACATTTCAAAAATTCTCTGAGTTAAACCGCCTCGGTCGAGGTGTTCTAAGTCAACCGAGGTACTTGACCTCGTCTGGCAAGAATCACCCCGGTCGAGGTCATAAAAAAAAAATTTAACCAGTTTTTGACGTTTTTCTCAATGAAATAACCTGTATGCATGCATGTAGTCTCACATAAATACATAGAGCATAGGAAAAATCATAAATAGTCATACATAGTGTCAAATAAGATACACCCATACCCCATACTTGGGACACATTGTCCCAATGGGTCAAAATAAGTCTGAAAAACATAATACTCACCAGACATAGCTGAACTATATAAAGAAATAAGAAACAGCTCCCAGATAAGATCATCTCGGTTGAGGTCCTATGACTGCACCCGAGATGTGTCTTAGTCAAGCTCTGTCCTCTCAATTTCTCGAACTTTTGTCCTTCTAGTGTAGCTCTTGAGTTGTAATCCTTCCTTAGAGAGTACCTGGTTTCTGTCTAGAGGACGCCAAAAACAAAGCAAAACAAAGCAAAAGCAAACTATCTAAAGCTAGACTAGAAAAGGGAAAATAAAGCAATACCTTGGGTTGCCTCCCAAGAACGCTTGATTTAAGGTCGCTAGCTGGACCGTACGGCATCCTTAAACATGCTGGAGGGTGTCCACACCCCATACTTTGCCTTCATCATGGGGTGAGATAAAGAAGTCTATCAAACGTTCCAGCAAATGCAAGTGTTCATCGGGGAATGAATCATCGATGGGTGGGTCGTCCTTCTCGCGTGAAGAGGGAGGTAGCCGGCTGAGGTGATCCGCAACAGAATTTTCGGATCCCTTCTTATCACGAATCTCTAGGTCAAACTCTTGAAGCTAGAGAATCCATCGAATAAGACGCGGCTTAGCATCCTTCTTAGCAAGTAAGTAACGGATAGCTGCATCGTCAGTGTAAACAATAACTTTCGCTCCCACTAAGTAAGAGCGAAATTTCTCAAAAGCATATACAACCACCAAAAGCTCTTTTTCGGTGGTGGCGTAGTTTAGTTGGGCTTCATCTAGCGTCTTGCTAGCATAGTAAATGGCGTTGGTCCGGCCACCCTTCTTTTGTCCAAGCACCGCTCCTACCGCCACACCACTCGCATCACACATGATCTCAAAGGGCAAGGTCCAATCCGGAGGTTGGATAATGGGAGCGGAGATAAACGCTTCCTTAATCCTGCATCAAGACATTCCTACGAAAACTCAAAAACAACATCCTTATTCTAGAGTTTAGTTAGTGGTTTAGAAATCTTCGAGAAATCCTTGATGAACCTCCTATAGAAACCTGCATGCCCGAGAAAACTCCGTACACCCTTAACAGAACAAGGGGAGGAAGTTTCTCAATAGTTTCGATCTTAGCTCGATCGACCTCAATACCTCGGTTGGAAACGAGGTGTCCTAGCACAATGCCTTCATTAACCATAAAATGACACTTCT
Source organism: Fagopyrum homotropicum (assembly GCA_033239125.1). Taxonomy (NCBI): domain Eukaryota; kingdom Viridiplantae; phylum Streptophyta; class Magnoliopsida; order Caryophyllales; family Polygonaceae; genus Fagopyrum; species Fagopyrum homotropicum. The sequence continues at coordinate 39,696,494 of BSWB01000005.1, read as the reverse complement.
CCCAATTCAAAACGAGATTAGTGTCTTCACATCTTTGTAGCACTAGAGAAAGGTTAGATAAGCAATCATCAAAAGAGGAACCATATACTGAAAAATCATCCATAAATACCTCCATGATCTCCTCTATGTACTCGGAAAAGATAGCCATCATGCATCACTGGAAGGTAGCGGGTGCATTACATAATCCAAATGGCATCCTCCTGTAAGCGAATTTCCCCCATGGACAAGTGAAAGTGGTCTTCTCTTGATCATCCGGATGGATAGGAATTTGAAAGAAGCCACTGTAACCATCTAAATAGAAAAAATGTGAATGTTGGGCAAATCGTTCGAGCATTTGATCGATGAAGGGAAATGGAAAATGGTCCTTCCGAGTGGCCATGTTCAGCTTCCTATAGTCAATGCATACCCTCCAGCCCGTAACGGTCCTAGTTGGGATCAACTCGTTATTCTTATTCGTCACAACTGTCATCCCTCCTTTCTTCGGAACTACATGCACTAGGCTTACCCACTTGCTATCCGAGATAGGAAATATGATAATTGCATCCAACAACTTAAGAATTTCTTTCTTCACAACCTCTTTCATGATCGGATTTAACCGTCTTTGAGGTTCCCATGAAGTCTTATGATCATCCTCCATTAGTATTCTATGCATGCAGAAAGAAGGCTTAATACCAATAAGATCATCAATAGTATAACCCAAAGCCTTTTGATGTTTTCTCAGGACATGTATCAGTTTAGATAATTCAGTTTCGGAAAGGAAAGCACTAACAATAACGGGATAAGTAGAATCCGGTCCAAGGAAAACATACCTCAAGTGACTTGGAAGCGGTTTAAGCTCCACAACTGAGGGTGCTTTTTGAGAGGGATCCTTGCTTCCTCCTTCCAGTGGAGTAGATTTAGATCGAAGAACTGGACTTTCAAAAGTCTCAGTTGACATCATCTCGCTTTCGACCTCGGTTGAGGTCCTGAGTGGGTGACCGAGATGTTCTTCAGTCAAGAACGCCTCGCTTGGTCCAGAAAGTGCCTCGGTCGAGGTACTGCAACTGGGACCGAAACTGGAGATTCTCTTCTCCTGGATTAGTTTTTCAATCTTAGCTCCTGGATCTTCTTCCAGTGCCTTTAAGCTCCGTATATCTGCATCACAAGAAGTATCTATACCTTCCTCCATTAAGCAAAAACTAATAACTCTTTCAAGTGGATCATTAATAAGGATAGAGCTCACCAATTCTCTTGATTCTTATTTATCATAGATGTTGAAGATATTATCCTCCAACAGCTCTCCTTTTATTGCAGCAAGCAATGCAAACTCCACTTGATCACCGCCAATGTTGAATTGCAACTTGGCGTTCTTACAATCCACATTGCAACCCGAAGTTGCTAGAAATGGTCTCCCGAGAATGATAAGGACGGGATAATCAGCGGGAATATTGTTCGCCCCTAGAGGTGTGTGCAAATAAGTTTTAAATTTATAAAACTAGAATCAAGCAAGCGAACCCGCAGTGTACGGATCGACGTAGTTAAGCAAGAATTCCAGAGTATCGAACACAGGGATTTGGGTGGAACGAACTCGATTGCAGGTTATCAAGCAAGTAAATATGGGAGTTTTGCAGATATTGGGAAAACAACAATCCTAAAGTTCCGGGTATCCAGTTGCAGCAATAGATTCAAGATATACTAATGATGTAAAGACAGAGTAGAGATATGCAAAGGTATACTAATGTAAGGTAATCGTACGGTTGAGGTTCCAAAAACCTTATGTAACTCACCTAAAAGATACTCCCTATACAGGTTGTTGAGGCTCAATATAGAAAGATTCTAAAGACGAGGATTAGTATCAAATACCCAAACTTATAATCTAAAGATCAAGACTAACTTAACCGATTGAGGTTGTTGAGGCTCACAATCGAGGTAGAGGTTGTTGAGGCTTCACTACCACCTAGAAAAGACAAGTCTAAACTAAGCTAAAGCAAATCTTTAACTTTGGATTAAAGTAAAAGCAGACTCGGAGACTTAAGGGAAATCACGGTTAGTTCTTGAGGTTCCACGGCCGTGGACTCAAGAACAGACCGTAATTTAGGGCTGTCGGCGACAATTCTCTAACTCTCAGGGTCTAATCTATTTGCGATCGATCTATCATCATCTAAGCCACAACTATCAACCCTTCACCTTAGAATTGTTTAGAGCTTTTAGCCAATAACAGTCATATTGATATCAATTCAAGAATTAAAAGATAAAAAGATGAAAACTTTCAAGAACTTTCAATACTCTTCAATTCAATCTCAAAGTCACAAAGAGAATAAGCAATGTCAAAAGATTCACAATAGAACAAATAATCGTAACCCTAAGAAAGAAAAGAAAACGGGATGTCAATCCGTTTTCCAAATTGAACCTAATCAAGAAGAGAGATATTCTTGCAAAATCTTCCAAGAAACTACGATCTTCCGCAAATCCGGAGATCTCAACAGCAATCTCCACCAAAAGTGCGAGATTAGAGGAATTCCAAAAACGAACTTCGATCTCTTCAAAGAGATGTCAATTGCTTCCAAGCAAGCTAAGCAAAACGTCTTCGTGTCTAAGCGGCGAAGAATGAGGACAAACGGGTAGCGAAGGTCGTAAGCGAGGTGTGTAAGCGAGCATGACGGAATCTCCTTTCTTCCGTCTTTTTATAATGCAGGGCAAAGTGTCGGCCCGGCCCAATCTTCAAAAGATCATGGCTTCGAAGTGTGGCGAAAAGATTCGCCAAGATCACGGTCGTGGAAGATTCCACGACCGTAATTCTAGGGCGTGGAAACAATTACGGTTAGTTCCACGGCCGTAGAATCCCCTGGAATGAACATCGAATTCTGACTCTGAATCCACGGCCGTAATTCTGAACGTGGTTTGTGATACGGCCGTATTTTAGGGCGTAATTTAGGGCAAGAACGTGATTCTTCCCTAAACTCGTGCATTCCTCAATCTAAGACTCCAAATTGCTTCCAAAAAGTGTCCTCGATCTATGGACATATCAACTCAACTCTCCTTTGCTCGATTCCGTTCGGAAATAGCTCCAAATCACCTATAATCAACATAGAACTAGTGTAGACATCCATATCGAAAATATAGGTAATACTAGCTCTCATATGCACAAAGTTCAATCAAAGACTATCAATATGAATCAAATATGTTTAGAAAACGTGCCTAAAATATCACAATATTTCATGCTAACAAATAACCCCATACTTAACACTTGCTTGTCCCTAAGCAAGATCTTTCAAAAAGCTTTAAACAAGAGTTAGGATGAAATATGTGTACCTTCTTTTGGATGAATGTGACTTCTAAAGAATAGATCATTCTCAAACCTTGCTTCAATCGTTCATCAAACTTTCACACACTCAATTAAAGAGTAAAAAGCAAAGAGAGTTCATGAATCAATTTAACTTCAATACAAGCATTATAACCTTCAAACATTATCAAAATCAATCATAAGAAGCTTCAATTTAGATCACCAAGTCATATAACATTCTTTTGATCTTAAGGACTTTTAAAGAAAAGGTCTAGAGTATGGAAGGGAAGGGGAAACTTTAAGGGAAAGTGGTGCATAAATCCGGGAAAGTGGACAACTACCTTCTTCTTCTTATGCGGTTCCCGCAACACTTCAACTTAGAGCTTCGCTCTTGCATTTCATTTTTCGACTTTACTTTTGGAGTTATGGATAGAGGTGCACAAAAACCGAAGCCTAGGAGATCGGCGTTTCTCAAATTTGCAAGAGATGCCTCAAACCCTTAGCGCACATACCATAATCCTCTAGGAATATCGCTCAATCCGACTTTGGCAAGACACAAACACCCGGCTATGTGAATGGTGCCGAGTTACTCATCATCATGATTGACTTCCCCAAACCTATAATTTCTTTCTATTCAATTGATTGCAAATAATTGCTCTCATGGCCCTCCCACATCAAACATGCCTTTTTCTCATTCACTTCTCCAAATTCCCGGATAGGTAAGGGAGGCTAATATTTCAATGAGGAGCTAGATGATCAAAGAAAGAGGAAAGAAAGTATCGAATTGCCTTAATCATTTCAACAAGAAGTATAGGAACTTATAATGTGGTTTTAACTTCAATTTCTCAACATGATTTAGGTAACATCTTCACATTATAAAACTTGCAAAAGAGGTAAAATTCATTCATTCAAGTTCTTTTCAATTCACAATCCTTTTAAGCATGCAATTGTCATCAAACTCAATTCACAAGTGGTGATTATCATGGAAATCATCTCAATTCATTAGAAGCACAAAATTTTTCAAAATTTTTCAATTTTTTATGGCTTTTTTAAAGTCATTTTTCATGCAATGCAAGAATGAAACGTGTAACACATAATGAACATGCAACGATAGTCTCAAATGAAAGCAACATAGAGAGTAGAGTTATTACAAATTTTTAATACATCCCACCCCATACTTAGGACGAACATTGTCCCTAATGTTCAAAAGAAAGAACCAAAGAAAGAAAAGAAACTCACAAGTGGTGGCGGGAATGTCTAAAACGAACGGTCATGCATCGATCACTGCGGTGCCGGTGGAGGTGGGAATGGAGAGAAACTCGGATCATAGAACTGCCCAAACTGCTGGCGGTAGACGTCCCTCATCATGTGGTCAAGGTCGTCTAGGCGTCCGTCTCTAGCATCCGCCCGGATCTCTAGTGCTCCAACTCTCTCCGAAAGTCCGGTAGCCTAATCCGGCATCCTCTCATACCATCCCGGGGCGTGATCATACCATGCGGGGGCATCGGCTGGTGCTGGTGCTGGTGGTGGCGGTGGTGCTGCTGGCTGCGTCGTGGACCAAGGAGGGGGTGTGCTGTACCAAGTGGGAGGTGTAGTCATCCACGTGGGCCTCTCACTCACGCTGGCGCGGCGAGATGACGAGCCTGAAGCTCTAGCTGGGCGTGGAGAGCGCCTAGGTACATCCGGGGCCGCCTCCGGCTGATCCGGGAACGTGCCGAACTCCTGCTCCGCTCCTCCACCACTCTCGTACCGATCTCCCATGTCCTCCTCATCCACAACCGGTGGTGGAACGTAAGGGGGAGCCACTAGCCTGTTTGCATGCATCGCAGCGAACGTCTCCTTCGAATTGTGGCGTCCCGCCACAATGGAATACTCTGGCAACCACTCAATACCCCTACCCGTCCTGCTCTCCCAAGGCATGCTCGCATAAGGCGGACCTCTATGTGTGGGGAAGATGAGTCCCCTAACCATGAATGCATGTAATCCTAGAGGTACGGCGGGTATGCGGGTGCAAGCTGAAAAATCCACACCAAAGATCCTAGCTATGTGGGTCACTATCCCACCATATCCAATGTTCCCCTTCGATTTGTTCTTGAGTTTACTCATCGTAGCCGCCAAAAGAGTAGCACAATCTGCGCGGCATCCATAAAGCATACTGTAAAGAAGGAATAGCTCATCCGTCTTGATCTTTTGGGGCGTCTCCGTCCTAGGAAAGAGACACTCCGAAAGAACACGGTGAGCTATCTTCAAGGCTAGATGGTACATCAATCTAGCCTTGGTATCGGCGGGTTGCCAACGGTCCTCGTCGGCGTAAATCATTGCCACTTCCTCCCAAAAATCCTTGGCGGAAACGCCTCTAGGAAGTCGACCATTGTAGGTCTCATGGAACCCGAAAATGGTCCCAAACTCAACTATACTCAACTGATAGTCTCGATTCATGAGACGGAAGGAGACGGTCCTATCAACATGGCTGTGCTCGAAAGACGTCACAACCTCTCGGGTGATCTCCTCATAAGCGTCTTCACGAATGTTCGTGAAGATAAGCAATCCGGCTCTATCCAAGAGCCATGTAAGGTCATCAACTATGTTGAGAGGATGTAGATCCTCCAACAACAAATACCTAGGGCCAATCACTGCCCTCTTCTCTATCTTCTCAAATGCAGCTAGGTAGTTTTCGTGTATGGTTGGGATGCTAGGGTGAGGAGGTGAGGATGGAGGTGAGGGTGAGGATGGTAATGAGGGAGATGAGGGTGGTGGTGCCCTAGAGGTTGAGGGATTTCCTTTCCTTTTCTTACTTTGCTCCCCTTTCTTCTCCTTTATCCTTCCCGACATTCTCCTCACGAAATCCATTTTCAGCAAAAATCACGGTCTGTTCTTGGGGAATTACGGACGTGGTTTACCCAGCGACCGTGATTCGTCTCAGAAATTCGTGAATCTCAGCAATTTCACCAACAATCACCACAGCAAGCAGTCCTAATCTAATTCCTTCCGGTCTTTATCAGTTCTTCCTAAAAAACTATAGCAAAAACGAACTAAATCCGTGAAAATCAAGAAGAAAGAAGTAACCTCTTTTTCGGATTGAAAAATCCAAAATGCGTGTTTGTTGATCGATTTCCACTCGATTTGTTGCTTGGATTCTATTCGTGGTTGGATTTGCTGCAGTTTAGGATGAAGAATCGTTGAAAACGATTAGAAAACGAGGAATTGAGAGAGGTGGAGGGTTTTCGGTTTCTAGGTCGTGGAATTGGGGAAATTTTGGTTAAGTGTGTGAAGAATGTGGGTTTTATAGTGGCCGGCAAAATTTCCAAAAATTACGGTCTGTCGGGGCATTCCACGGCCGTGGAAGTGTACGGACCCGTGGTTTTGGTGATTTTTCAAAGGCTTTTGAAAATTACGGCCACTGTAGCTATGACGACCGTAATTTAGACCGTGGAACCTTCTGTAAAGCTTCAAAGTCCAAATTTCGTCACTTTTCTTCGACATTATCCTCCCTTTCTCCTTTTCCATCGATCCTACATCCAAAAACACGAACATACCGGAAGAAATCGAGGCAAAATAAAGTGAAAACGTCTATTCTAAACTAATCTATGAATTGAAAACAAAAACAAAAATGCAATACCTTGGGTTGCCTCCCAAGAAGCGCTTTGTTTAAGGTCCGTAGCTAGACCAATCTCGCACTTATTCGAGTGCGGTAGGCGCAAACTCCTCAGCTTGGAGTTCCGGCGTGTACTTCTTGAGTCGTTGGCCGTTCACCTTAAAACTTCCGCTAGCTTCACCCCATACTTCAACTGCACCATGGGGGAAAATACGTTTAATTATAAAAGGTCCAGTCCAACGGGATTTAAGCTTACCTGGAAAGAGGCAAAGTCTCGAATTGAAGAGGAGAACTTGATCTCCTTCTTTGAAGTCCTTTGGAATGATATGCTTATCATGCCAACGCTTTGCTCTTTCCTTGTAGATCTTGGCGTTTTCATAGGCGTTCAAGCGAAGCTCATCCAGCTTGTTGATGTCTAGGAGACGCTTCTCTCCTGCTTCCTTCATGCTGAAGTTTAGCCACTTGATAGCCCAAAACGCTTTGTGCTCCAGCTCTACCGGCAAATGACAAGATTTCCCATACACAAGGTTGTATGGTGTGGTTCCTATGGGAGTCTTGTATGCAGTCCGGTACGCTCATAATGCGTCATCTAGTTTCAAGGACCAATCCTTCCTAGTCCTTGAAACCGTCTTCTCTAGAATTCCCTTGATCTCCCTATTTGAGATCTCGACTTGTCCACTCGTTTGTGGATGGTAAGGGGTGGCGATCTTGTGAGTAACCCCATACTTGGCTAGAAGAGCTTCAAAGCGACGGGCTATGAAGTGAGAACCTCCATCACTAATGATCGTCCTTGGCGTTCCAAATCGCGGAAAGATGGTCTTGTTGAAGAACTTAACCACCACCATGGCATCATTTGTGGGAGAGGCAATTGCTTCCACCCATCTAGAAACGTAGTCTACCGCCAATAATATGTATTGGTTTCCACAAGAAGATGGGAATGGTCCCATGAAATCGACTCCCCAAACGTCGAAAATCTCCACCTCTTGGATGTTGTTGAGGGGCATCTCGTTCCTTCTAGAAATATTGCATGTTCTTTGACAAGCATCGCAACAAGAAACAAAGGATTGCACATCTTTAAATAAAGTAGGCCAATAGAATCCATATTGCAATACCTTTGCGCTAGTTTTGTTCGAACTAGCGTGTCCTCCACAAGGTAGTGAATGACAATGACGGATGACACTTTGCATCTCATCTTCCGGCACACATCGCCGGATGATGCCATCCGGACCTCTCTTAAAGAGGAGAGGCTCGTTCCAATAGTATTCCCGGACGTCCTTGAAGAACTTCTTCCTTTGTGCGTATGACAGTCCGGGTGGTATATCCTGGCAAACCAAATAGTTAACGAAATCAGCAAACCATGGTTCATTACCTTTGGAGACTACCTTGATGCACTCCTCTATGATATGTAGGTGTTCGTCCGGAAAGGAGTCATCAATGGGCAAATGGTCGTCCTCTAGATGTGTTAGACGACTCAAATGATCCGCAACAGAATTTTCTGAACCTTTCTTGTCGCGGATCTCAAGATCGAATTCTTGTAGGAGAAGAATCCATCTAATTAGCCTTGGCTTCGCGTCTTTCTTTGCAAGGAGGTACCGGATCGCACCATGATCCGTGTAGACAATCACCTTTGCACCTACAAGATAAGAGCGAAACTTGTCAATAGCGTAGACAATGGCTAAAAATTCCTTCTCTGTGGTGGGGTAGTTGAGCTGAGCTTCGTCTAGCGTCTTGCTAGCGTAGTATATGGCGTGGGTTCGTCCTTCCTTTCGTTGCCCAAGAACAGCTCCAATGGCTACGTCACTAGCATCGCACATAATCTCGAAGGGGAGAGTCCAATCCGGAGGTTGGATAATAGGTACTGAAATTAGAGCTTGCCGAATGGTGTTAAACGCATCTAAACATTCCTGTGAAAACTCAAAAACCGCATCCTTCATCAATAGATTAGTGAGAGGTTTTGATATCTTAGAGAAGTCCTTAATGAAACGTCTATAGAATCCAGCATGTCCTAGGAAACTTCTTATCCCTTTCACCGAAATTGGGGGAGGAAGTTTCTCTATGGTCTCTATCTTAGCCTTGTCTACCTCTATCCCTCTACTAGAGACTAAGTGACCTAACACGATTCCTTCCTTAACCATAAACTGACACTTCTCCCAATTAAGAACTAGGTTAGTGTCTTCACATCTTTGCAAAACAAGAGAAAGGTTAGAAAGACAATCGTTAAAAGAGGAACCGTAAACGGAGAAGTCGTCCATGAAGACTTCCATGATTTCCTCTACGTATTCGGAGAAGATGGCCATCATGCACCGTTGAAAGGTGGCTGGGGCGTTGCAAAGCCCGAACGGCATTCTCCTATAGGCGAACGTACCCCAAGGGCACGTGAATGTGGTCTTCTCTTGATCATCCGGATGTATCGGAATCTGAAAGAAGCCACTATAACCGTCAAGGTAGCAAAAGTATGAATGTTGTGCTAACCTTTCAAGCATCTGATCGATGAATGGCAATGGAAAGTGATCCTTCCGCGTCGCGTTGTTGAGCTTGCGGTAGTCTATACACATTCGCCATCCAGTTACGGTTCGGGTAGGAATGAGTTCGTTGTTCTTGTTGGTGATGACCGTCATTCCTCCCTTCTTCGGAACTACTTGAACTGGACTCACCCACTTGCTATCGGAGATAGGATAGATGATACCTGCATCAAGAAGTTTAAGAATTTCCTTCTTGACAACCTCCTTCATGGTCGGATTCAACCGCCTTTGAGGTTGTCTTGAAGTTCTAAAGTCCTCCTCCATTAGTATCTTATGCATGCATAGGGAGGGTTTAATTCCTACTAAGTCCTCAATAGTATAGCCTATGGCTTTTCTATGTTTCCTAAGGACAATCATGAGCTGTTCATGTTCATCTATGCTTAGTTCGGAACTAACAATAACCGGAAAGGTAGAATTAGATCCAAGAAAAGCGTACCTTAGATGAGTAGGGAGTGGTTTGAGATCCATCGCTTTCGGAGCTTCCAATGGTCCTTGAGGAGCATCCGACGTTTCCTTAGAAGTTTCTAAGGTTGTGGAGTGGTTTGGAGAAGAATTAGAAGAAGTTGAAGAAGTATGCCGGTCACCTTCTTCCACGGTCAAAATTACGGTCTCCTCTTGTGTTCCACGGCCGTAATATCCTCTGGAATGGAAGTCGATTTTGGTCGTGGAATCCACGGTCGTGGAATACAGGGTATGACCGTGGATTCTAATATTCTCAGCCTCATCGTGGAGTTTTTCAAACTCCACTCCATGCATCTCTTCTTGTGCTTCTAAGGCTTCAATTTCCTCTTTGCACTCTTCTTCTTCTCCTGCATTGGTTAGACTCATAGTGATAACCTTTTGTAAAGGATCGTTAAAGAGAATTGCACTTACCTCCTCCCTAGACAAACCTTCTTCGTCTTGGATATCGTAGATATCTTCGTCAAAGATTGGTTCCTTCACTAGAGTGGAAAGAACGAACTCTACTTTCTCTTCTCCAATGTCAAAAGCGAGTCTTCCATTCTTGCAATCGACCATGCAGCCGGAAGTTGCAAGAAACGGTCTTCCGAGTATGATCGGGACCGGACTATCTGCAGGAATGTCAAGCACGACAAAATCAATGGGAACAAAGAACTTGCCTAGCTTGACCGGGACGTCTTCTACAATGCCGACGGGACGAGTAATGGATCGATCCGCCATGTATAACGTCATCTTCACCGGTTTAGGGTCGCCTAAACCGATCTTCCTGCACAACGCAAGTGGTATGATACTCACACTTGCTCCTAAGTCACATAAAGCGTCATATGTGACCTCTCCCACTCCAATGGGAATGCAAAATGACCCCGGATCTTTCAGCTTTGGGGGCATTTTCTCCTTCATCGTCTTGATGAGATCCGAAGAATCCGAACTCATCTTGACCTCTCCAAAATCTTCTAGCTTCCTCTTGTTTGAGAGGAGCTCCTTTAAGAACTTGCCATAAGCCGGCATACCTACAATAGCATCAATGAAAGGTATATTAATATGCAGCTTGCTCATGAGTTCTATAAACTTACCGAATTGCTTGTCTAGGCGCGCTCGCGCTCTAGATTGAGGGAACGGTAGGGGAGGTTTGAAAGCTGGAGGAGGAACATAGACATCTTCCTTCTCCTTCCCCTTTTCTTTGTCCTTCTCTACGGGGACTTCAACGAACGTAGGCTGCGGATCGGTGGTAGTCACTCCGCTCCTAGTTGTAATCGCCATCACCCTTCCCTTAGGGTTGTCCTCCGTCTTTCCTGGGAGTTTCCCTTGATTTCTAGGAACTTCCTCCGCATGGTTGAATATTTGGTTTTCCAAAACCTGTTGAGCTTTGTCAACCTTAGAAATTTGATCATCAACCTTGATGATGCGGTTCTCCAACCCTTGAAGCTTTCCCAAGATTGTCTCCAACATGGGGTCGGACTTCTCTTTTCCCGTATTGTTTCCTCCATTTGATGATTGCCCCTGGCTTTTCAAAGGAGTAGAGGAAGAGGAGGGTGGAGTTAGTGAATTGGAATTGGAAGGATAGGAGTTACCGGAATTTTGTTGATTGGAGCGCCAATTGTTGTTGTTTGAACCCCGATTGTTGTTCCAATTGTTGTTGTTCCGGTTGTTGTTGTTTCCATTCCAATTGTTATTCCGGTTATTGTTCCGGTTATTGTTGTTGCGGTTGGTGTTATCACCGCCGTTGTTGTTGCCCAAATAGCCAACATCCTTCTCTTGTTGCTTTGGGAAGTTGGTCTTGATAGCCTCCTTCAACTCTTTGATCTCATTGTTGAGGGAGAAAATCTGATTTTGAGCTTCATGTGTGAGCTTCGCTCCTTGCTCCACACGATTTCCCTCCACTTTCCGGTGGGAATACTTCTCTATGACTCTTGCTTGCTTCTCAATGAAGTCCCAAGCGTCATCTTCTCTCATGTCCATGAACGTTCCACATGAGAGGGATTGGAGGTTGAATTGCATTCCCGCATCCAGCCCCTTGTAGTAAATCTCCAGCAAGGCAAGCTTGGATATGCCATGATGAGGGCAATCCAATAGCAAATCCTGAAACCTTTCCCAAGATTGAAACAAACTTTCGTTAGGTCTCATGGAAAAAGCATTGATCTTACCTCTAAGTTCCGCCGTTTTGGAAGGCGGAAAGAATTTGGTGAGAAACTCTGCGGAAAGGTCTTCCCACGTGTCTAGTTTCCCATTAGGAAGAGCTTGGTACCAAGATAACGCTTTCCCTTTCAAGGAGAAAAAGAAAGGTTTGAGCTTATAGCTGTTGGTAGTGGCGTTCTTCGGTCTCATCGTCTCCATCATACACTCAAAGTTTTGCAAGTGTTGGTGTGGAGATTCAGCGCTTGTACCGTCAAATTGGCTTTGGCGAACAAGAGTGATAACTTGAGGGTTAAAGCTAAACCCTTGCACATCTTCAGCATCAAAATTCACACCCAAGCGGCGTGGTTGTTGTGTTGGATCCATTCGTTGGCCAAGAGTTCTTGGCTCATTATCCACACGTTCAACTATCGCATTCCTTGGTGGGATGCGGCGATTAGTAGCTCCTTGTGGATTGAAGGGATTTATATTGATCGTGGGATCAATCTCTTCTAACGGTGGCATGGAAGAATCACTATCATCAGCGGATGAGTGGCTTTTTCTTCTAGACCTTGATCTCCTTCTCGAGGAATTCTTGCCTACCTTATCTTCAAGGTCGCTCATCTTTATCCTCATTTGGAAGAGCATGTCTTGTAGACCGTTAACTTGAGATTGATGACGATCCATCTCATCCTGGCGGAGAGTCTCATTCCATCGGAGTTGAGCTTCCTTCTCCGCCAACTCTGTTTGAAGATCGCGTTCGTTCTCTTCGGCCATCTTCTTTTCCTTGCGCTTTTGTCTCAAGGTTTTCTCTAGCTCTTGATCAAGAGGTAAGAGATCTTCGGTGTTCCTAGACCTGCGCATGCACTCAAAGAAAAATCAAATAACGAGAGCAAGCTCCCAAGCTTGACAACCGGCTACCGGATTCGGACGAAACCAAGTCCCCGGCAACGGCGCCAAAAACTTGTTCGCCCCTAGAGGTGTGTGCAAATAAGTTTTAAATTTATAAAACTAGAATCAAGCAAGCGAACCCGCAGTGTACGGATCGATGTAGTTAAGCAAGAATTCCAGAGTATCGAACACAGGGATTTGGGTGGAACGAACTCGATTGCAGGTTATCAAGCAAGTAAATATGGGAGTTTTGCAGATATTGGGAAAACAACAATCCTAAAGTTCCGGGTATCCAGTTGCGGCAATAGATTCAAGATATACTAATGATGTAAAGACAGAGTAGAGATATGCAAAGGTATACTAATGTAAGGTAATCGTACGGTTGAGGTTCCAAAAACCTTATGTAACTCACCTAAAAGATACTCCCTATACAGGTTGTTGAGGCTCAATATAGAAAGATTCTAAAGACGAGGATTAGTATCAAATACCCAAACTTATAATCTAAAGATCAAGACTAACTTAACCGATTGAGGTTGTTGAGGCTCACAATCGAGGTAGAGGTTGTTGAGGCTTCACTACCACCTAGAAAAGACAAGTCTAAACTAAGCTAAAGCAAATCTTTAACTTTGGATTAAAGTAAAAGCAGACTCGGAGAATTAAGGGAAATCACGGTTAGTTCTTGAGGTTCCACGGCCGTGGACTCAAGAACAGACCGTAATTTAGGGCTGTCGGCGACAATTCTCTAACTCTCAGGGTCTAATCTATTTGCGATCGATCTATCATCATCTAAGCCACAACTATCAACCCTTCACCTTAGAATTGTTTAGAGCTTTTAGCCAATAACAGTCATATTGATATCAATTCAAGAATTAAAAGATAAAAAGATGAAAACTTTCAAGAACTTTCAATACTCTTCAATTCAATCTCAAAGTCACAAAGAGAATAAGCAATGTCAAAAGATTCACAATAGAACAAATAATCGTAACCCTAAGAAAGAAAAGAAAACGGGATGTCAATCCGTTTTCCAAATCGAACCTAATCAAGAAGAGAGATCTTCTTGCAAAATCTTCCAAGAAACTACGATCTTCCGCAAATCCGGAGATCTCAACAGCAATCTCCACCAAAAGTGCGAGATTAGAGGAATTCCAAAAACGAACTTCGATCTCTTCAAAGAGATGTCAATTGCTTCCAAGCAAGCTAAGCAAAACGTCTTCGTGTCTAAGCGGCGAAGAATGAGGGCAAACGGGTAGCGAAGGTCGTAAGCGAGGTGTGTAAGCGAGCATGACGGAATCTCCTTTCTTCCGTCTTTTTATAATGCAGGGCAAAGTGTCGGCCCGGCCCAATCTTCAAAAGATCATGGCTTCGAAGTGTGGCGAAAAGATTCGCCAAGATCACGGTCGTGGAAGATTCCACGACCGTAATTCTAGGGCGTGGAAACAATTACGGTTAGTTCCACGGCCGTAGAATCCCCTGGAATGAACATCGAATTCTGACTCTGAATCCACGGCTGTAATTCTGAACGTGGTTTGTGATACGGCCGTATTTTAGGGCGTAATTTAGGGCAAGAACGTGATTCTTCCCTAAACTCGTGCATTCCTCAATCTAAGACTCCAAATTGCTTCCAAAAAGTGTCCTCGATCTATGGACATATCAACTCAACTCTCCTTTGCTCGATTCCGTTCGGAAATAGCTCCAAATCACCTATAATCAACATAGAACTAGTGTAGACATCCATATCGAAAATATAGGTAATACTAGCTCTCATATGCACAAAGTTCAATCAAAGACTATCAATATGAATCAAATATGTTTAGAAAACGTGCCTAAAATATCACAATATTTCATGCTAACAAATATCAAGCACAACAAAGTCTATAGATAAGTAGAAGTTACCTAACTTAACCGGAACGTCTTCCAAAATGCCCACGGGATGGGTAATGGAGCGATCCGCCATGTACAATCTTATCTTCACCGGTTTGGGCTCTCCAAGTCCGATCTTCACACATAGCTCCAGCGGGATGATGCTTACGCTGGCTCCTAGATCACACAACGCCTCACAAATAACATCCCCAACTTGAATAGGAATGCAAAATGAGCCGGGATCTCTCAACTTGGGTGGCATATTCTCCTTCATGATTTGAATGAGCTCCGAGGATTTAGATGTCATCCTTACTTCACCAAAATCTTCCAGCTTCCTCTTCCTTGATAGAATCTCTTTTAAGAACTTCCTATAGGCGGGCGTCCCTAGAATAGCATCAAGGAAAGGGATTTTAATATGTAATTTATTCATCAAGTCAAGGAACTTACCACAGTGCTTGTCTAGATGTGCTCTAGCCCTTGACTGGGGAAATGGAAGTGGTGGTTTATATGCATGAGGTGGGACATAAACTTCAATTTTGTCCGATGTTTTCTGAGACTCTACCTCGGATGGTACCTCGACCGAAGTGTTCTTCATCTGTACTGGACCGAGGTGTTCTTCATCTGCACTGGCATCGACCGAGGCACTGGATCTACAGTTTTTAATCCACTTCTCGTCGTTATTGCCATGATCTGTCCTTTAGGGTTGCTCTTTGTCCTTGCTGGGAGCTTCCCTGGATCTCTTGGCGCTTCATTCGCCTTATTAAAGAATTGTTGTTCTAAGGCTTTTTGTGCCTTCGAAAATGAAGTCATAGACGTCTCCATAGCATTGAGCTTGATCAAGATGGCCTCCAACACTGCATCTTTCTTCGATGACTGGGACGAGCTTGATCTAGGCTCCTGGCTCTTCAATGGAGTAGAAGAAGAGGAGAAAGGATTAGAAGAATTATTCGAATTGGAGTTAGAGTAAGGGTTGCCCGGATTTTGATTGTTGGATCTCCAATTGTTACTGTTGGAGCCTCTATTGTTGTTGTAGTTGTTGTTCCGGGAACCATGATTGTTGTTCCTTGACCCTTGATATCCTCCCTCTTCCTTCTTGGTGTGAGCAACCAAAAGATCCTTCAATTGCTTCACATCAACTCTATCTTTGGAATCACATGGTATGGGCAATCCAAAAGAACATCTTTAAATCTCTCCCATGACTTGGACAAACTCTCCTTGTCCTTCATGATGAATGCATTGATCTTCCCTCTCATTTCAGCGGTTTTGGAGGGGGGAAAGAATTTTGTTAAGAACTCCGTCGTCATCTCTTCCCAAGTGTTGATCTTTCCGGGAGGAAGAGATTGATACCAAGTAAGCGCCCTGTCCTTCAAAGAAAAGTAAAAAGACCTTAACTTGTAATTATTATTTTCCCAAGTGTTGATCTTTCCGGGAGGAAGAGATTGATACCAAGTAAGCGCCCTGTCCTTCAAAGAAAAGTAAAAAGACCTTAACTTGTAATTATTATTTTCCAGCCTTCAAGGTCTCAAGGTCTCCATCAAAATCTCATAGTTATGCAAATGTTGATGCGGAGACTCCCTCTCTAAACCTCCAAACTAGCATTGGAGGATCATGGATAGAACTTGCGGTCGAAGTTCATAATCATGCTCCGCTGGATCTCCTAGGTTGACTCCAGGACGCCTCACTTGCTGGTTTCGGTTCATCCTTTGCCCTAGGGTTTGTGGAATACCTGCAAAAAGAACATCTCGGACTGGCATCCGAGGTGGAAGTATCTCGGCCGCGGAGTTGGAGCGGGATTCTGCCTCGGTCGAGGGTCTGGTCGATGCAAAATCTAAGCTCGTAGCTCAGTCATATCTGCTTCGATCTCTACAGCTCTGGTGCGATTTTCCTCCCTTTCGCGCTGCAGTTCTTCCCTATTGAGGCGCAACTGTTCCATCGCCTCCTTCAACTCGGCCTCAAGATCGTGATCATCTCAATTAGCCATTTTTGCTTCCTTCAAGCGTCGTTTGTATGTCTTTTCTAGTTCGGGATCGTAAGGAACGATTTCCTTCCCAACACGGGTTCTTCGCATAAACCTAAGAAAAAGAACCTGCGAAAGTCAGTCAAGTAGAGTGGTTATAGCAACAGGGGCAATTGCCCCGAAAGACGGCCGCAACTGGCTCGGTCTAGACCAAGTCCCCGGCAACGGCGCCAAAAACTTGTTCGCTCCAAACGGTGTGTGCAAGCTTTAAATTTATATCCCAAGAAATATGCTTAAACAAGGATGCGAACCCGCAGTGTACAGATCAATTATAGTAAAAGCAAGAATTTCGGGGTGCCGATCTCAAGGACTTAGGTGAAACAAAGCAGGTATAGGTTGTCAATGCTACTAATAACCACAAAAGAGATTAAAGCAACCAAAGAGATGATAATAAGGTCAATTAAAGGAAATATGCAAATTTTAGGGATTAAGACATCTAGTTGTGGTTCCAACTCAAGATCTCAAGATAAGTAGACAAAGCTGAGATTTTTGCAAAGGAAAGGAATTATAATCTCAAACCAACACACCAACTAAGGGAATAGAATCAACCTTTACCGGGTAAGTCTCAAGCTAACTCACAAAGATGGAACGAAGGCACACTCAAACCCCAATAAAGGATAAACCTTTATTACCTACACTTATGATCTTGGGTAAACAAACAAAGGAATTACCGGGTAAGTCTCATCCTAGGCTTACATTGAACCGGGAAAGGTGTAATAAGAATAGGATTTGGCAAACTCTAACACTTAACTCTCAGTTACGGATCAGATAAGGTCACCTCGGTCAGTCAAGTTCCACCCCGGCCGAGATGTTCATCGACTGAACGAGATGTTCTAGGGTTAAGGTTAAAGACTCGAGCTTTCAGGGTCCTACTAGGATTAGGATTATTCTATCATTGTTTTTCCCACAACTTTCAGCCAATCACCCTAGAATCGCACAAGGAAATTAGCCACTCATCATCATGAAAGCAATAATCAAATATATGGGAAGAGAATGAATATTTGAACACAAAAACCTTAAGAACAAGGCTTTAATAATTGAATCAAATATCAAACAAATCAGCGTTCCTTAGAATCACAAGTCAAACAAAGACAGCAAACCAAAGAAAATCTAAGAAAGTCTTACAAATCCCCTTAAAAGCTATCTCAAAGCTATAAACCTCCTTCCTTCAATCTTCAAACTTCCTTCAAAGCTTCTAAAAATCTTCTCTTTGCTGGTTATTCTCAGCCTCCAAGCATGGTTGAACTTGTAGAAAATCCAACCCTTTATATAGGAGAATTATCTTCCAAAGATAATAATATCTTAACAAGATAATTTCCTAATAAAATATATCCATATCTCTAAAATAGATCTCCTAAATATATGATCTTTCTTCCAGAAATTCAGCCCAAAAATATAAGATATCTTATTTCCATAATTAAAAGATCTCAGCCAAAAAATATATCTTGCCGCGTCAAGGTATTCGCCTCGGTCGGGGCGCTCCTCTAGATCACCTCGGTCGAGGTGACACTGTAAGTAAATCTTCTTTGTTAATTCCTTGCTCCCTGAGTTCTCTTTTAAGCTCCTGAATGTAGCTCCAATGACTCATTTGCTCCTTAGCTCCATTTCGATCCAAAACGTGTCATTTTACCTACGATTACAACGAAACTTGGTGTAGACCTTGATTCCCGTAAAGGTAGATGAAACGACAATATAATCACATAATATACATTCAAACACGCAGATTATTGAAGATAAAACGTCTAAACAAGTCCCAAAATATAGACTATAATACATGCTATCATTCTTCTCCAAAAATCAAGTTTGATCCTTGATTCTCGTGGAGCGTTTCGTTGATGTTTCCTTGATGTTCACAAGCTCCCTTGGTTGAGTTGTGACGTGGTTGTGTGCTGAGAAAAGAAAGCTTTGGCCTTTTCTTTGTTCCTTTCTGTCGAAGGGAGTCGACAGTGCTTCTGTCACGTTTCCTGCCCCCGCGCCTCTGTTCTGCCGCCCCTGCGCATGTCCAACCGCCCTTGCAGTTTCCTTCTGTAGTAATTCTCGTTCTTGTGAGTTGCTTCCTTCCTTGCTTCCTCATTCCTTTCCATGATTCTTATGGATATTCCTTGCCCCTTGAGTATGTTGTAAGACTAAGGTTGAGCCCTTAGCTTGTGAAGATCTCGTAGAGATCATTGAAACTAGAAGTTATAGACTTCTAGCAACCGTTTTGTTCCTGATTTGTGATGCTTGTGTGAACAGGCTTTCCTTTCTCCTTTCCTGATGGAAACTGAGTGTTCTTTGAATTGTTGCTGAGCTTTTAGATTACCTTTGAGTGAGGTAAGTCCCTTGGACTTACTTAGCTTCATTTTGTATATTGGTTTGAGTGTTTTGGCTTGTTTGTGTTGTTTATCATGTTTATAACGGATAACTGGAATAGGATTCGCCTTTTAAAACCTTAATTGGATCTAGCGTACGATAATCGGGCGGTGACCACTTGTCTAGTTCTACAGGAGACTATAATGTGCTCTTGCAACCCAGGCCCGTAGGTAACAGATAGTACTGATCTATTCCTATTGGTAGACGGAAGCGGATGTGAGTTTTGGGAGATTCTCGTGTGACAAAATAAGTTGAATTAGTAATGGATAACTTAAAGAAAGGTAATAACCGGTTGTGTGCGAGCATGCTATATGTTTACCTTACCTTATGTGTGTTTGTGCCTTTATATTCTCTCCGATATCTAGAATGTTAGCTAACGGTTTATACGTTGTTGTAGATGTTCCGCAGGTTCAGGATGTTGTTGAGTGATCCTGATGGTGTGGTTAGCCGGGGTTCCCGTACATTATAGGACGGGATCGGGTTTATGTTTACGTTGTTGTTTCCCTTTTTGTTTTGAACTCGGCTGCGAGTCTTTTACGCTTTATGTTGTTCAAACCCTTTTGTTATATATTGAGTTTTGATTTTCATTCGTTTGTGCCTTGTTGTAAGATCCGTTGTGTTGTTGCTACTCTGAGGGTTGGGACTCATTGTGTGGTCCTATCCCGTAGCGCTTCGAGTTCCCAAAACTTGGGGTGTTATATTACTTGTTGCGTTTGTAATGTATTATTAGTTTTTTTTAATGAAACAACAATGTATCAGTTTGATTATGTTATCTTTTGATCATTTGCTTATGTTTTCTTTTATAATGACAATGTCAAGTTAACCAAACAAGAACGTAAGTTAATTGTCATACCAAAATTATAAGTTTACATAAGTGAATTGTCAATTTTACAAAAATCAAACATAAGTGAATTGTCATATCATATTTTAAGTTTACATATTCCTTCTTACATTCCAAATTGCGAAAGCAATACGATCACGAATATGCTTCATTCCTTTTCCATTGTCATTGTTATCTTCCATGTCATCTACCTCGTCTTGCTTGTAGTTGGGAACTCATCCTCATCTTCTGAAAAGTCATCATACCCTGAGTATAAGCGAATGAAGTTGTGTAGGGAAAGTCAAGCAAGATGGATGTCAACTTGTGTGTAGTCCGGGTAACATGGCATAACAGATAACAACTTTTATCTCTTCTTTAGGATTCCAAAACAACGTTCAATACAACTTCTTAGAGAAGAGTGTGCCCGGTTAAACGCTTACTTTTTGTTGCTTGAAGGCTCATTATCAAACTGGTTTAAGTGATATCGGATCTTTGAATATGGAACTAGGAATCCCAGTCTATTTGGATAACCCTTGTCACAAAGATTACGTCTCAGGAGGTGGATGTGGAAAGTTGAGTTCGGGGTTGCAAATGAAATTTTTGAGAACCTTCGTGTCATGAGAAAACACTTCCTATCCAAACAACACAAAAAGTGAGCAATAAATTAAAATCACACACGGCGAGGACATTGAAAGTTACCGAATGTTTACGACCGACGAAAGGAACTTGTGAAACTTCTTCAATGCATGCAACAATATGTATATCATCGAGACAATCCATGCAATCTTGAATTGAACGATATACCGTCTTTTAGTGAACAAATGTAAAATATTTTAATATTATAACACTTCTAAAATTATTTATGTTTACCTTAAAGTAATCCTTGTATCTCGGGTCGGCAACAATGTGTGATGGCTTTCTAGAAAAATTTGGGTTCCGGGGTCAGATAACATCACCTACAAGTCCATGTCCAAGACCGGTAATAGAATTCAGTACGCTATGGAATGTGTGACGAACAGTCTCGGTTGACCTTTGAAAGTGTTCAACAACAACACGAATCCGGCATCCTTGCGTAAGAGTGCATAAGAACAAACATACTTTCTCAATGACCGAGACTTCTATAGATGGATTTAGGCCGTCATTCTGCTCTAACTCGTTTAACAAACGTAAGAAAACTTCGGCGTCCATTCTAAACATGTTCATTGTCAAAATGTGATGACCACTCAAGAAGTTAACTACCTATTGAGCGTAACATCTTTACAACAAGTTAACTACCTACTGAGAGCACACAAAAACAGTATACAAAACAAAATTCAGAATATGTCAGACATAAAAAACAGACACTAAGAACAACACATACGGACAATTTCCCAATTCCAAGCAAAAGTATACTATAATTATTGACTAGTAATTGTTACACAAAGTTAGAGCAAAAAAAATTTGTAGTGTACAGAAGAAGATGAAAGCAAGCAATATGAACAATTTCTAGTAATTTTCAAAAACAAACAATAAACAAGTTAACTATTGAGAACAACTACCTATTGAGCATAACATTTTTACACCAATTTAGAGCGAAAAAACACTAAACAGAAAATGCAAACATAAGTATGTAACACCCCGAATCCGCGGGACTCGGGGCGCTACGGGCGGAGACCTCACAATGGGTCTCAACCCTTAGTCTGACAACAATTTTACCGGATCTTTTCAACAAGGCACAAATAAAAGGCAAAACCAAATAGTTTGAATGCAATGTGACATAAACCGAAATACAATACAAAGCGGAAACTCCAGCCGAGTTCTCAAAACAAATACATCCATAACAGCTAAAGAACATACGACAATGGAACCTAATATAAAACCCCAATCCCCGTCCTATAATGTACGAGAACCCCGAATGTCCACTCCTCCGAGTCACTCGGCGCCATCCCTAATTGACCTGCAAGGCAACTACAAAGGCGGTATAAATTTATAGTCATCCTAGTCCGGTTTAAGTGTTATAACGGAAATATAAACAAATAACACCATCACACATCAAACTAATACGAGGAAGCTAGCTAAGTAAGTCCGGGGACTTACCTATCTCAAACCCGATAACAGCCACTCTCAACTTCCCGCAGGAAGATCCTCAACGTCTGGTCAAAACAAGGCACAAGATCAACATATATCTCTCATGCTAGAAGTCCTTAGACTTCTAGCCCAAAGGACCTCTACAAGGTCACACAACTCACATGCTAGGACAACACGATCCTAGTCTCGATGATCTCAATGATAGCACGCTATGCTAGGATACTCACGTCCTAGTCCACAACCTCAACAAACATACCACCTCAGCCTGTAGATTCCCACAAGCTCAACATACTACTTAAAGCCATAAACAACCTCACAAGATAACATCAACACCTCAAGCCTTAGAACATTCCACAATCCCCAAACACTCACCTAAGGTTCAAAGCCACTACTTGGCATTCACTCTAAGTTATGCTTGATCCAACCTAGCATGATACTATTACTAAGCCATCACTAGGGTAAGAGTAAGGAACACTAAAAAGAAGAAGGAAGAATCAAGAAATCAAGAGATCGAGTACCTATTAGTGTAAGGACGCGACCACGGAAAACAGAAGGCGCGATCGCGGAAGGCATGGAACCCGCCCCTGCAGCTCACAAAATCCGCCCCCGCAGTTCAATGTCCGCCCCCACAGCTGAACTCCAAAAAGGCGATTTGTCGGTTCTTTGTCGTGTAGCAGTTCTCCCACAGTCCCCTTGTTGGCTTGCTTAACTCCAGGCTTCCACCACAAGATCTTCCAACTAGACTATGATCTAATCAAGCAACCATCACATGCAACACAAGAAAGGGACTCTCATGAGCAATGGCGGAGCCAGAATATAACTGAAGGGGGGGGGGGGTTGGTCGCTAAGATATTCAACTCGATTACAAAAGATAGTAAGAACCAAAGTTTAGTACAACAATAGAGTTCACTACTCTAAAGGAGGCAAATCCCCGGGGATCTCATACTCTGAAAATGTTGAATGATAACTTCATTGTCAATGCTTTTAAAAACTAATAATTCTCTATTCACAAGTTGAATCACGAGAACTTTCCATTTGAGCTCTTTTTTCGCCAACAACTAACAAATTTAGTTCAAACACAATTGAATTTTAAAACCTAAAATATCCAATTAAACATAATCAACTAAATAACTACTTAAATTTTCAACAAATTTAACCTAAGCTTTATTTTCAACGAGAAATTACACAACACAGTCGAATACACAATTGAACTTCAGGCTTAACAACAACACAAATCACAATCGAACACATCATCAATAACATGAACAATAATCAACAGAATGAAAACTGAAGAATTCAGCAGAACACAAATACGAAAATGCCCAAATGAAATTCAGTCTTCAGTAAGACACAAATCATAAATTCACATTCGATTCAATCGAACACAATAACAGTAACAATCTAGTCATGAATAACAAGGATGGAGATGGCAATTTGGCCAAATCATAATCCACTGTAGTAGATCATATCATACAACCTTTAACAATTGTTTTGGGGGCTTATATCATCAAAAATACTGAATGTTTGATCAATGAACTACATTCCTATTCATGGAACATGCTGAATACATAAATTAATCAATACCTCATTATTCATAAGATAACAGCCGGGAACAAAACATGTCAATTTCAATAGCAAGGAAAGCCAACGTCATCAAATATTTGAACGAGAAATGAATCGAACTAGAAAAAACAGACTAACAGGAACAAGAATTCAGCAAAACACAAATACTAAATACACAATCGATTCTTACCTAGTTACCTTGCTGAGTTTTTGAGGAGCGGTGGCCGGGGAAGGACCGGGGACGGAATCACAGAGTGAGGCTGAGCAGCGGCGGCCGGTGAAGGACTGGGGACGGAGTCACGGAGTGAGGCTGAGCAGCGGCGGCCGGCGACTCAGCGACTGCGAGTCTGCGAGAGTGCGAGTGAGTAGTGATTGTAATCTGTGTGAGAGGAGCGAATTTATGAGGAGTGGCGGCCAGTGAAGGACTAGGGACGGAGTGAGTCTAAGCGGCGGCGGCTGTCGACTTGGTAAAGCGGGCTGAGTCACCTGTGGTTGTGGTTGAGAGACTCAAATGGAAAGTTTGATTGGGTATTGGGGCGTGGCCGCTTGGGTGTGAATGACTGCGCGACTGCTGAATGAACTTAGGATTTTATAAAAAATATTCCAAACGATGTCGTTTTATGAGGGGTTTTATTTTAAATTTTTTTTACACTAAACGACATTGTATAAGGAGGGGCACGTTCCCCTCCCTTACCCTCCTTGGCTCCACCACTGCTCATGAGTGAATCCATGCTTATAGAACCCTAGGGTTGAAAGAAGGAAGAAGAAGAAGGAAATAGGAAGAAGAGAAGGAGAAGTAGAAGGGGAACTTACTACATCTTAAACTTGCTGTCCAAATCCGTGTACAACAGTCATTGAAGGGTTCTTCACTTGAAGGATGGCACAAGACAACAATGGAAGAAGAGAGGAGATGAGGGAGAGAAGGAGAAAGTGAGCAACGTGTTTGAGAAAGTGAAGGAGAAAAGCTGCTCCTTAGGGAATCAAAAGGTCAGCCACCAAGGTCATGCTAGGTCAAGGTAACGAGGGGTCACTTCCAAAAAGAGAGAACAAGGAGTCCAAAAAGGGTGAGAATGAAAGGTGGGAAGGAAACGGACTCAGCTCCCGATCTGACGAGTCACCGCCCCGCGGGACTATCAAGTCGCGATCGCGAACGGTCGCGACCGCGGGTCTCCTAATCCGCAGGGGCAGTAGCTGCCCCTAAAGGCCCCTAACACCGCTTTTCTATCGGAACTAAAAATCCGGGCGTTACAAAGTATACTATAGTTATTAACTAGAATAAAGATGAAGCACATAAATGTAAAGACAATCTCAAAACAAATGTAAGTAGGTCATATAAATATAATTATAAATGTAAAAGTGAAAGGTCTTTGTTTTTGTAGTGTATAGAAGAAGATGAAAGCAGCAATGAGAACTTTTGTTCATGGATTGGTGCACAGGATTGCAGAAATTGAGAAAAGATTAATCCCCTCTTTAATCTTTGGAATTTGAATTTGAAATGAGCAAAAATCTAATTGTTTAGGTGAAACTTGTTTTGTCAAATATTATACAAACATATACCTAAAGATATTTGTATCCATATGCCTCCATGACATACTTGTTCAATCGAGAGCGAGACACAAGAAAACTAAATATTGATGATCCAACAGGTTTTCATTTCAAGAAGCATATACAAAGTTTTTTCAGAAAGATTATCAAGAAGCATTGGAGGTGGATGTGCTAAAATAGCTATAGCTTTACAAGCATAAAAGTTTAAATTATATAGAAAAATACGTGAATGAGAAGATGTTTTTAATGAGATGAACATTCAAACTATGAATGACAACATAATATGATAGACTTATATAATTTGATATGTCAAAGAATTACCCACTATACCATACATTTGTTTGTCAAAGATTATACAAACATAGACAATCTTTAGTAAAAGACAATTGTAAAGTGCAACATAAAGGAGAAAAAAACATTCAAATGTAGGCAAAATATACGTATCCAAATCATTAATTGACATAAGTAGGCCAAACAAGTTGTTGACAATTACATATACCTATAATTTGTTCAAATGAATATTGTCACATAGACATATTGGCAACCGTTAAGGGGCATATACACGATGACAATCTTAAGGCAACTATAAAGTTTAACCCCCTTCACTACTAGTCCAGATTCACTCTTCACATCAAATTATTTCTCAATGCTAAATTCACCCTTGTCCCCAGTGATCAAAATTCATCCATGACATCAATAGATTAATCAAGGCTAGTTTAAACTAAAAGAGCCAATAAATTCCGAACTATGGATGACACAATGTTAATTTTTATACATTACACCAATTTTAACAAAGAAAAAGGTTAATCATTGAGCAAGAAACTAGGAATGCAAGTCTAACAAATGATCAGATTTCCAAAATATGTATATGATGTGGAGGGAACTAAACTTATTGCCTTTACAATCAGGATAGACACATTTACATTAAGTTTGAAGATCAAAGATCAAGAAACCCAAGTTCAACAGCAGTAGAACTAGATACACTGACTATTACACAAAAAACGTAACCAGTTCCGGACAAAAAACGTAACCAAGTTCCAAAAACAAACCTAATAGTAACCAATTCCAGTTCTAGACAAAAACCCTAACCCAATTCAACAAACACAAACCCTAATCGTCACTAGTTTCAAAAACAAAAACCCTAAGCGTAACCAGTTCTAGACAAACAAGAGAGAATTGTTTTTTATACTTGGTTCGTCTTCAAATTCTTCTTCTTCAACGACCAACCAACTTCGCCTTCCTTCTTCTTCGACGACCACTTTTCTGTCGATGGTGTTCAGAACGGGATTGGTTAGGTGAGTGAACACACACTTCTTCGTAACTAGTTCTAGACCAAACAACAAATGATTGGTTTTACATACCTGTTCGTCCTCGCCTTCTTCTTCTTCTTCAACGAGCAACCAACACCGTCCTTCCGCTTCTTCGACGACCACTTCTGCCGATGGTGTTCAGAATCAGATTTTAGGTGAGAGAATGTCACTTATATAGTTGATTTTGGTGGTAATTACGGATAAAGTGTAAGGGCAACAGAGTAATTTTAAAACACGCTAGTGTAAATGAGAGACCCTTGTTAGAACGAGGGTTTAGAAAATACATCCAAAAACACTAATCAATAGTGTTTTCGGAAGACCAAACCCCTATTAAAAATTAACACACTTATTTACACTAGTATTTTTGTTAGGACTGTAATATGAGACAAGCTAGTCGGACTCGGCTCGGGCTCGGCTCGAGCTCGTTCATTTTCTAAACGAGCCAAGCTTGAACACATTTTAAAGCTCGTATAAATTTTTGGTTTGGCTCGGGCTCGGCTCGTCTATAAGCGAGCCGAGCTTGAGCATGTCAATGTTCGGCTCGTTCGGATAAAACTCGGCTCGTTCGACTAAAAAACACTATAGGGGCATTATTTTAGCCGAGTCTCGGTTCGAGCTCGTTCACTTTCTCAACGAGCCAAACTTGAGCACATTTTAAAACTCATATAAATTTTAGACTCGACTCGTTTATAAACGAGCCAACCTTAAGCATGCCGATGCTCGGCTTTACCCCCTAATTTTTTGTGCCGTCAAACATAACTCTAGTTAATAATATGCTTTGTTGTTCGAGTGTGTGACAGTTGACACTTTGACCCGTGTCTTATTCGGTCTACTATAGTCGTGTGTTGTACAATTGATTTATTATTAATTTCGCAAAAACACCCTAACAAATTTCTCACTGAACCCTTCCTAAACCCCGAAACCCTAACGTCATTGAGCTTCCCTCCATACACACTTATCTCTCCGTTGAACAAAGCAACCAACGAACGGCAAGATGCCTCTCGGAGAGCGACCTGGCGACAAGAGTGAATCCCGCTACTGTGGAGTCGAGGCGGAGTTCTCCGATGACATGCCCCATCTGCTCTCCTTCAACATCAATGGCGGTTTCGACTTCGTCGTTGCTCCTTTGGTTAGTAATTTCTAGGGAGTTGTTTCACCTTCCTCATTTATGTTTAGATGTTTTAGTCCTGCTTTGTTGGTATACCATTCCATTCGGCTAATTGGACTTCTGCTGCTCACTTGACGATAAATGTTGGACTATTTTGCACTGATCCACTCTTATGTATGTGAGTTGTTAAAATGTTGATTTTGGTGGTACAAAGAGTAGAAGTTATTGTTTGAACCTTTTTTGCACTTCATCCATTCATAGTAGATATATAGCCGTGTTTTCTGTTTTTATTGTGAAAATAATGATACAACTTCTGCTTCCCGTATTTGTGCTGGCTTGTGATATTTCTTGCTTGAGTTAGACTATTGGAATTCAATATTAAGTTGTGTGGGGGTCAGTTAAATTTCGGAGGGAATTATACTTCGGAAGAAGATTTGGCGCATTGATGATTTGTTTTGTTGAAATTATGAATTTTTATACTGTAAACATTTCTAAATCAACAAAGTTCAAAGATTGTGATATGATTATGCAGATGGATCCTTCTTATAGGCCAAGCTCAAGGAGCAAGGATGATAACCAATATGGTGCACTTCCAGTTGCTGGTTCAGACTTAGTTTTGAGCCCTTCTCAGTGGAGTAGTCATGTCGTCGGTATGCTTAATAATTATTGAAACTCAAGTCCCACATTTTTTTGAGGCATCGGTGTGGCAATGCCATTTTCTTGTAGATTAGAGAAAAATATAATGATCGGTGGAAGTAACTTTTTGCGACTGATGTAGGGTAAGATCCTATATCAAGTGACTAGAAGAGTAAGAAACTACAGTCCTAGTGGTAGCAGTATATAGCTGAAGCAACATTGAAACCTCTCTAGAATCTAGATCCGTTTCTGTAACTATTTAAAATACATCACGTGATTCCAATAATCCATAGAAGGTCACATACTACCTATTTGAAGGGCAGGTGTATAGTGGACACTGACAACATAGGGAGGAAGAGAGAAATATGAAATGGCTTAACACTGTAAATAACGAGTTTGACATTGCATATTCCAATTTACTTTTGTTACATCTGTTTTTGTTTTCGCTGCAATGATTAACTGTATTTTGAAGATTAATTCATCCATGAAAAATTTTGACGTGTAATTTTAGGAAAAATCAGCTCATGGATTGACTTAGATGCTGAAGACGAACTGCTACGAAAAGATTCTGAAACTACTCTAAAGCAAGAAATAGCTTGGGCCACTCATCTTTCTTTGCAGGTGTGAAAGTTTATTTTTATGCTTTGTCACTTACTATCTTTGAGGTTTCAGCTCGGTATACAAGAACATGGCGTTGAAACAGGCGAATTTAGGGTGTTTTTGGATGCATACATGTTTTGTGAAAATGTTTTATAGGCTTTTAACCTATAATACATTTCTAGCATAGTCGATGTTTTGATAACTTGTTTTTTTTTATGAAAGAAACTAACAAATTATTATTAGGTTATGCATTAGTGCAAGCATTTTGTAATCCCAATATATATACTATTTTACTACATTTTACATCCATATTGAATAGTTCAAATATTAATCCTGGACTGCCAGATACTACATGATTGAGTGTAATACATGACTGCCAAACAAATCTGCAGATTCACCTTTGACAGCAACTTAATTTTTTTTTTCT
Source organism: Fagopyrum homotropicum (assembly GCA_033239125.1). Classification (NCBI taxonomy): domain Eukaryota; kingdom Viridiplantae; phylum Streptophyta; class Magnoliopsida; order Caryophyllales; family Polygonaceae; genus Fagopyrum; species Fagopyrum homotropicum. The sequence goes on along the minus strand of BSWB01000005.1, from coordinate 39,667,348 downwards.
TTTCCCTTTTTTGTTAGGATTTAATATGATGATTTATATGATACTTTTATGTTTTGACTTAATCCCTTACAACTAAATCTGCAGTTCTGTTTATCTTTATAATTGTCAGGCTTGCCTACTCCCAGCACCTAAGAGTCACTATTGTTCCAACTATGCCAGATGTGTGAATCAAATTCTACAAGGATTGAACCACATGCAGGTAAAAATACATTAAATCTGTATAAGATTTTTTAGTATCCGAGTAGCATTGTTCTGACAGTTGAATATGTGCTGAAGTTGTGGCTCAGGGTTCCTTTGAGGGAGTCTGATGATGATGATGCTGTTGATAATAATGTGTCAGTAAGTTATCCTTGCTTTGTCCAGTATGGTTTATAGGCTTTTGCTCTGTGATTCTTCATTTCAAGATTGCTCCTTCGTTTTTTTTTCAAATAAAAGAAGTGAGGAAGAAAGGCTCTAAACAGCCAAATGTAAAAGATTCCAGTGATGCCTCTTTGAGGATAGATAAATGCTTTCTTTATTTAAGCCCTTCGAAGTTTGCATGTGAGTTTCACAACCATGCTGATTTTATCCTAGAGTTGATGTTGCAACTTGCAAGTCTGAAGTTTCTAATTTGTGTACTAATTTAAGAGCACTCTAACTGAGCTGTGTTTTTTAAAAGCAAAGTTTTTGTGCTTTAAAGCAACTGCTTCTGTGGAACAAGTTCTATATTGGATGTGCCTATCACAAGTCTCAGGGTTAAAAATTATTCTTAAATTGGGGGTTTGCTGAAAGATCCTTTCTCTGTGTCATTATCTCTAATACTATGACAACACTTCCAAATACAATTGAGAAATTGAGAGTATTTCCTGTCTGGATTGAAATGAGATTGCTTAGAAGTCAACTTTTTTTTTGTTTCCATATGGTGCTGTGTTTTCTTGTTAGGATGGAAAACAGACGGATTGTTGGGAAACATGGAATTCCTTCCGCATTCTTTGCGAGCACCACTCTCAGCTTTCAGTTGCCCTCGATATTAAGTGAGTAAAAAGTGACTTACCTTACCCGCAGACCGCAATAAAGCTGCCCAGTGTCCATGTTTCTGATATATTTTGTGATACCGTTTCTTTTAGGAATTCATTGCCCTCCGAGAACTCCCTTTTGCGTTGGTATGGTGAGCCTGTTCGTGCGGCATTGGTTCATACTAGTGTGAGTGCCCCTTCAATTGTTATCTCCAGGGATGTTGGAATTTTCCTGTCTTTTGTCTACATTCATATTGCTTTTTGTGTTGACCTGACAGGCTTTTCTTACTAATGCTCGGGGATACCCTTGCTTATCTAAGCGCCACCAAAAGCTTGTTACTGGGTTCTTTAATCATTCAAAACAGGTAATTGCTTGATTTTGGATTGTTTTACATTGTAGCTACTACATGTTACGGAGATATGGTTGAGATTGTCATTCAAAATTTTGTGATGTATTTATGTATGTACATGAAAGTTTAGCTTCTTGTAGATGCTACGATTAGGGATGTCGATGGGTCGGATATGGGTCGGATATGGGTCGGGGATTACCATATTCATCCCCATCGCCGTTTAGTATAATGCCCCCCGTCCCCATCCCCATACCCGTCCGGGTATTGAAAATTGTCCCCATCCCCGTCCCCGTCGGATATTCGTCCCCATCGGAGAATCCCCGTCCCCATTTAATTTTTCCCATTTTAAAGTTTTAGAAGTTTTTCCCACAAAATTCCTCATCTATGTCGGATATTCGTCCTCATAGGGGAATTCTTGTCCCTATATTTTTGTCCTCAAGTGTATTCAGCTTTTTCGAATATTTTTTAAACATAGTAAGTGTGTCTAAATCAAATCCTTATTATGGATTTAAATGATGACTTGACATGGATAATCATTGTGGCATGTATTCAATACTAATTCTCAATTCAACAGATACTACATTATATGAAGTGGTGGTGTTGTTATGTATATATATGCTCATCCCTGTAGGTAGTAGGTACGCAACGTGCACCCCAACGCCTTGATAGCCAAAGCATTCCTGACAATTGTTAACAATTGCTTTCGCAATTTACTCTAAGGAAGGATTATTTTGTTGCAGTGCACCCCTTCATCAAATTCAGCGCATTTTAATTGTTTTCAATCTCCACTATCTAATCTTATGGAAAAAGAAAAGACCTTAGAAACCTACAAATAAAACCAATAACAGTTAGAAAAAGAACTATTCATAAATGTAAAATCAAATCTGTTGGAATTCAATGTCTAATCTCATGAAAAAATAACATACCCTAAAAACCTACAAATAAAAACCAATAATAGTAGAAAGAACAATTCATAATTGTTCTCAACCATCACTATCACAAACACCATTAACATGCCCACCATAATAGGTTAGCCCTTCACTTAGCATTAGCATAATTTACACATATAATAATCATACAAAAATATAACCTTAAAATATTTTTTTAAATACATTTTTGTGCAAGTAGGATTGTAGGAATGAGTATGATACTCTTAATTCTTAAAAGTATAAAAGTGCATATAGTTTGAAATTTAAAAATCATCGGCAATTTAAATTTAAACACAGTTTCTGAATTAAATTTCAATTAAACTTGAAACTACAATGAAACTCTAAAATAAACACAATTTTTTTGGGTTCCCCGTCGGATTCCCCACCGAGTTCCCCGTCGGGTTCGGATCGGGGAGCGGGGCGAATACCCCTATCTTCATCCCCGTCCCCATACCCAAGCGGGGAATCAATTTTTAACCCATCCCCGTCCCCGTTACCGTTTAAATCCTCATCCCCATCCCCATGACGGGTAATACCCGCGAATTTCGGGGAATCCCCAACCCATTGACACCCCTAGCTATGATAGTTTGATTAACTGTGGACTTTGCACATTTTAGTGAAGTTAATTAGTTTCAAGTGGGTAAACATCTAAATATTTTGTATTAGACTAGCTGGTTTCCATGTAATGCCCACTTGTGTAAATTGTTCAGCCTTTTGAATTCAACGGTAAACTTTTGCTCTTTTTTGTGTTTTGTTATCCTAGTCTTTGTAAAGCTTTTGGTGTTTGCAAATTGTTCTGGTTTAGAGCACTTGATATTTCCTTATCTATGTGAAAAATGGTAGTTGCACCATTATGTTTCCCTCAATTTATGTATGTGAGATTGATGAATTACCATAAAGGTAGCTAATAATGATATGCAAGGTTCATGAACTGTTTGAATGTCTGTAGTCTTCACGGATACATTGATCTAGATAATTATGGGCGGGCATGCGCTTTATTGATAGATACTTCCAAATAAATCATATTAATATCTATTTGCTCAACTGTCAGTACTAAACTAAATTGCATTATGCTTTTTTACACCATAATATATATGCAGATCCTATTGTGAACAAAGTAAAACTTGTAATTTTGAAACAATCCTTGTTGCTAAACCTTAATTATCATATCAAACTTCTCTTCCAGATAGTTGTTGTGGGACAACCAACTCACTCTCTTCAAGGAGGAAAGCTGGAGGATAACCATATAGACAAGGATGTTAAGAGTAAGTTTCTCAATGATGTAAGAGTAGCTTTGTTCTGTTCCTGGTCACTTCAGGGATTGCTTCAGTATTGTGGTCTGGAGTTGCTTTTTTATTTTGGTATTTTGGGATCTACTTGTTATTGGTCTTGTGCTTCTAAGTCTGTGACAAGAAAAGATTTGTTGCTTTGAGATGTAGGCCTATTTCTGCTGTATTATTATGCTAAAAAGGCCTTTTTAACTCTAGAACAGAACCAGATACAGCTTGAAGTCACGTGTGGTTTTTGTGTTTCATCACATCTTCTGCGGGGTGTTCCTGATATTTACGTGCTTGCATCATTTCTTAGCTTCAATTCTAAGCCTCTAGTTAATAGACAGGCATTCTGTTATTTTGCTCTCAAAGGATATACCGCAATCCCCCCACCCCTACCCCCACACACGCACAACAACAAAAAAAAATTCAGAACAATTTGACATGTAGATCCTTGGGTTGATGGATTTTATCTTCAATCTGTGAGTAAAAGTGATGATATGAAACGTTGAACCTCTCTTTTCCCCCACATCTCCTTATTCACTGGCCTTCAACTGCAAATGGCCACAATTGAAAGCATCTTTGAGCCTGTTGTGTGGTGTTTTCTGTCTGCATTAGTTTTCCTTGGCTTATCATTTTCTATTCTTCAGATAGCAAAAAGCATCCCCTTAGAACCTATCTGGATTATATTGGCTACCTTTACCAAAAGATGGATCCCCTTCCTGATCAGGAGCGCTATGAGGTAAGCTGTTTCTCCCCTCCCTCTCATCTAAACTCTCTTTAAGAACTTTTTCTTTACAGTTTCATGCTTTGCATTTTGCAGATTGGTTACAGGGATTTTTTACAGTCTCCCTTGCAAGTGAGTTTCAGCTCAGGCAGTTGAATTGTATTTTAGTTTGAAATTTCTAATACTGCTGTATCTTTTCATCATATTCATGCTTTTCCAAATGTAGCCACTTATGGATAACCTGGAAGCCCAAACATATGAAACATTCGAGAAAGATATGACGAAATACATTCAGGTGTGGTATCTGTTCATGTTTGATTGTAATTTGTCATTTCCTGTGTTACTTCTGATTCACTATGGTCGGTTGGCAGTATCAGAAGGCAATATGTAAAGCTTTGATTGATAGAGTCTCTGATGAAGAATTATCGCGTGTTTCTACTGTAAGTGAAGCTATACACCACCTTCTTGCCCCCCTTCATGCTTTTTTGTGACACTTCTGCACTTTATTCTTTTCATTTTTTTAATTTTTTATGTTGGGTCTTTTTGATCAGTGAAAATGCTTATAGCATAGTTTGGTTAACTGTTAATAGGTATTGATGGTTGTTGGAGCTGGACGTGGACCTCTTGTGAGGGCTGCTTTGCAGGTTTACCTCTGAACCTTGAAGGATGGTCATTTTTTTAAATTTCTTTTGTGCCTTACCACTTGCATAATGTCTTAGCAGCATGTTCATCTCTCATTGCCATTGATTGTGTGGGCTCTATTGTGGTTTATTAATTAATTACTTTATGGCTGCTTGTTTGTATGCTATGTGGACACTTTTTAGTTTGGGATTGTCAAGAAAACCTTGACTTGAATATGACAGACATGAGCCATCCAACCTACATTTCTTCTCAAAGATCTTTACATATATTTGTACATTTTTGTTGTATATCCTGTATTTATTGTCACAAGAGGTCTTTGTAGTACATTTAGGTTATAATTCTATAATACTTCAAATGTAGTGTTTGGCTGTGAGGAAGAATTGAACATAATTTTATTTGTAACGGGAGGTTTCTAGCTTTAGTGTTTGTGCACCTTTTCTCATGTTGTGGCTGGGCATGCATGTGGTGGCATCAAACGATCTTTAACTTGGCGGTATTGTCAAAGGATCTTATGTGCTTTCTTCTCTCATTACAAAAATTGGATCAGCTCTTCCTATTCCCAAATATCATGTAAATGCTTATTCTTTGTGCATATTTGGTTGACTGTACTGTTAAACTTATAATTTCTATTTTACAATTCCGCATCTTTAACTTCCTCTTTTATGTTGTAGGCAGCAGAAGAAACTGGGAGGAAATTGAAAGTTTACGCTGTGGAGAAAAATCCCAATGCTGTCATTACCCTTCATGTAAGTGAAATAACTGATCATCACTGTTCTTAACTAAAATGTTTTCATAGGACTTAAATAATTACAAAAGATAAAATTAAGTATTTTTCCCAACAAGTTTTAGCAGACATTTCAAGCTATTGTTTTACGTAATGATGAATGGAAAAAACTAAGCATATAAAATACTGACTTTAAAGGTTTGAGTAAGTGATTATCATATGTTACCTTTTTTTTCAAGTTTTGATATGCAATTTGGTAACTTCTGGTATTTCTTGATTTGTATAGAGGTACTGAAGCAGACCAATGTATCACTGTCGAGAATAATCTAAATGCGGTTTAAAAAGTTGATGCAGTACAGAATGTTTTGCTTTAAAGAATTGAAGCTGTGACTAATGTACTTTACAGAATGGCCTGAATTTGAGTTAAAAAAGTTGAGGACTAATGTTGTGCTTTAAGAAAATATAAATTGAACTGTTTTTATTCTCAGTTAACCTCTTCTGCTTAGCCTAGTTTCCTCTGTTTCCTATCTGTTAGCTTTATTGTTCTGAATTTATTTTGTATTTTGTTTGTTTGGTTACGTGAGCCTACTTTTAAGGCATTATTATTGTGTTATGTTTTTTATGTTATGCTATAGGTATTAGGTTTTGCTACCTATGCTATCTTTGCTTTAGTATTTGTGTTTTTTGTTTTATTCCTTCTCTTATATATACCTGGTTCTGCCAAGGCAACAGGAAGCATATAAGTTCTTTTCCAGCACGTCAAATTATATACTTCTCATGGCTAAGATTTGCATTCTACTGCTCAACTGTACCTAAAAATTCTGTCTTCTTTCTCCTTTGGCTTGTTGTTCCCACTGCGTTGATTCCAGTTTAGAAATCTAACTCGACACGGACTTGTTTTAGACTCAACATCGCTTACTTTCTGATTGTCAGTTGGGTTTGTTTGTTTTTAATAAATTATATAAATTGGTTCAAAGAGTATAAACACGTGGGATTGGAGAAAACATTCTCCCGAAGCAAAATCTGTGAATAAACAAAAGGACTGCTGCTTCAATAATCAAATTCTTCCATTTTATTTGACTACATAAAAATACTTGTAGTTGGACGTGTCAGCTAGTAGCTACTTAACCAGGATGTTCTATTAATCGTTCATTCTGATCTCAGAATAACATGTAGAGTGTGAGTTATGACTAACCAATAATCGAAGATAAAGGAATAGGCCAATATTATAGCTTAGAGTTTATGCTAAAGTTTATGCCAATAATATCGATAAGCAAAGATGAAGTAGTCTATTGGTGTAAGGTTGATCCTAGTAGAATATGGTGGGGCTGGAGATCAGTTCATGCAAATTATAACATTAAAACTTCATCCCGCACCTGTTTATCTGGGAAACAGACATGTGAACTTGTGTGTCAACTTATATGCTTCATCTCATCTAATGGTCTTATTTCTGATTTTTTATTGCACACTTTGCAATTTTGATTTTCTATGATGAGACACTGCTGGTCTATTGGATGTATTTTTACTTACGTTGTGAAGTTTTCTTATAGAGCTTGGTCAAACTAGAAGGATGGGAGGATGTGGTGACGATTGTCTCCAGTGACATGCGGTGCTGGGATGCTCCCGAGAAGGCAGACATTTTGGTATGGCTTTATAGTACAGTTCCTACTTATTTGTTTGACCTGTTTCTAGATGTACAAGTGACTGTACTCATTTATGTTCCAGGTCAGTGAGTTGCTTGGTTCTTTTGGTGACAATGAACTGTCTCCCGAATGCCTCGATGGAGCACAACGGTTTCTGAAATCCGACGGGATCTCAATTCCATCATCGTATGTCACTAGCTTTGGCATGCTTGTTGTTTAAATCTCTTTTACACATACACAAGCGAACACTTACATTTGTATATGTATATATATTTGTGTGAGTGTATATATATATATATATATACATGTGTGTGAGTGTATTTTCAATGTATGCTTAATCTGATCAAAGTTCAACTGGAAAATTGATACTGTGGTCAAAGTTAGAACAAATGCAGTTCCAGTGCATGTATGAGCTCATCATGAGCATCAGAAGTATAAGAGGGAGAATCTCAATGTTTTTCACTTGGCATGTGCATGCATTCTGAGTCTAGGGATCAACTTTTTGAGTCCAAATTATAATTGTTTGAACTTGAGTATAGGGGCTCTCTACCCAGATCATTAATAAAATTTTATTTTTATCCATCATGTTTTCCTAGTATAGTCTTAGCTTGCTGCTCTTGCTCAGCTCTGTTATTAGCTAGTCGTTATTAAAGTTACTGTCTAGTCTTCTGTCTGAACTCCATGTAATCATTTTAAATTCCTCCAATGCTTCTGCTTACTGCCTGACCTTGATTTCAGGTACACAAGCTTTCTACAACCTGTTACAGCCTCAAAACTATACAATGATGTAAATCCTTTTCATTTTCTCTATTTTTTCCTATACTTCTGCTTACTGGCTGACCATGCGTGCCTTGTATCTCTCTTGTAGGTTAAATCACATAAAGACCTTCTACACTTTGAAACTGCATATGTTGTCAAATTGCACGATATAGCACGACTTGCTCCTTGTCAACCTGTAAGCTCTCCCATCTTTGATCTGTTTGACTTCTTCTGCTCTTGTTTTTGTAAACATATGAATCAAACGAAGTACATAAGTTTTGCAGTGGCCATACGAAGCATAAATTGTTATGTATATGGAGCTTGTAGGATAAATTGGTCTAGCGCGTGTTTCTTCATGAGTTGTCCAACTCAACTCTTTGTATTATATTTAGTTTTAGCTTCTGGTTTGGGGTATGGTGTGCTCCATGCTGTTTGAACTTCTGTATATTCTTGTTCTGATTTTGTCATATTTCCTGCCTCAGGTGTTCACATTTTCTCACCCAGACTACTCATCGCCAACAGACAACCAGCGGTATGCAAAGTTAAAATTTGAGATTCCAGATGACACAGGATCAGCCTTGGTACATGGTATGTCCTTTTGAAGTCTCGTCTCTGATCAGAACTTGGTTGGTTTTATTGCTAATGCTTTGTAAATTATGACTGTCCTTGATAGAGAAAGTATTTGCTCTCACGGGAAGCATTCATTTCTGTAACATAAATTGACGGCTTTCATAAAATTGATGGGTTTCTTTGATCATAGTTTTTATATCATTTATGTGAGATTTCAGGTAAAATAAGTGATTTTGATTGTGGGTTCCTCTTTGTCAGGATTTGCTGGATACTTTGATTCGGTTCTGTACAAGGACGTTCATCTAGGAATGGAACCAACAACTGCAACACCTGATATGTTTAGTTGGTAAAGCTTCTCACTCCCTCTTCTCTACCTTTCTTTCTATATTGGGATTTCATGTTTATTTATGCTCATGTACTTAGAGTGGAAATTAAGATAATGAAAGGATTATTGATCTGCTTGTTAATTGCGGCGATGTGCTAGGTTTCCCATATTTTTCCCTCTAAGGACACCAGTTTGTGTTCGTCAAGGTGATCCTTTAGAATTCAACATGTGGCGATGTTGTAGCTCTACCAAGGTAAATCCCTTTTTCCAATGACTCTCTCGATGTTCTTTCACTTTAATGTCCACGTGTTGAGAGTCTCATGCTTGTTTTTTCACATAACTAGCTAAAACTTATAATCTTGCTTATGAAATTGAGTTGTTAATGGTCCAAGCTAATCTAAAATTACTTATAAAATCAGCCAACTATTTTCTTCAGCCTTGGAGAGTTATGTTCTAAATCAAGTGTCATCTTAGATCTTTGGACATCTATTTTGCACATCTAGTTTCCTTATGCGGCAAATGCTAAAATGACACTTATTGTAAGCTACTTATGATTTGCCTAAAATGACACTTATTGTAAGCTACTTATGAACCCTACTAGACAAACGAGTAGCAAAGCTTATGAGCTAAATAAAACCTTGCCAAATAGTATAAAACTTCTTACCTCATACATTTGACATGGACATGTTGTTCGAATGTGGGAATGTAGGTTTGGTACGAATGGTGTGTGACGTCGCCTGCACCATCGCCAATCCATAATAGTAATGGACGTTCATACTGGGTTGGTCTTTGATTCACGCCTCTGCTGGAAATCTCGTGTCAGAGGGTTCCATGGATCAATATTTATTTACTTGCGTTTTTTCTCCTTTTGACGAGTTCTAAAGGATTTTCAGCTACCTCCAGTGAGGTGAGCTTGTTTCACTTAAGAATGTAACTAGTTCGTACTCTTGAGCAATTTTGGTGTTGTATTGTGTTTGCTTCCCTCCCTAGACTTACTGCTGTCAAATATGTACACTAATTATATTGAATTCACTTGATGACATTTCTGTGGGCTCATTTCAGGCCAAGTATCCAAAACTGTTTACTAAAATGCTGTAAGAAAAAAACCCTTTAACATTAGCAGATCGCATAAATTATAATTATAATTTATATTAATAGTTAATATTTATAATAATTATAACATGATATTTTTTTATTTTTTTATATTTTTTTACCGATATGATGGGCCAGGCTTTTCGGTCCGATTGGACTTGTTCCCATGTTCATACCTGCCCGTTTTTTCAGGCGGCCGTGTCGGGCGAGCTACTCGAATTTGAACAGGCCTAATGATAATCTTGTTACTTGAACTTTTAATTTGTGGTAGTTGATCTTTTATCCCGAAATTATTCAAAATTTCTCACATAATATAGAGTATGATTTACCTTGCTGACTAAATGTCTTTAGAAAAGATGTTAAAGGGTTTTTTTCATAAGCATTTCATATATTTGAAGGAGTGAATGATGAAAAGAGAGGAGTGAAGGATGTTAAAGGGTTTTCCTTGATTTTTAGAGCCAAATGTATGTTATGGACTACTACACATACGCTCTACGACTACGTTTTGCGGAAGCGTAACCATTTTCCTTTATTTTTGAACTAAATGAGCTTGTTGTTACGGCTACACATTGCGTACGCGTAGTCGGGGTATGAATAGCATGTTGCAGGTGGTACGAATAGCAATCTCGAATTTCTAACCTGATCCACATCGACTGAGTAAACCTGATCATTAGATACAACCTAAAATAAGGCAAAAGTGTTATAACATGATCCGAAATCGTCTGATTTGACACCTCTATATATGTAAGGCCTAAGTTGAAAGATGAGTGGATTTCTACCGCACTCTGTCCATCATCACTTATAATGATTCTTCATCCCTCACGTTTACTATTTTACACTACTTTACCCTTTTGCTCTTTCATTTCTTCATTTTTGCTTTATGTTCTTTATCACCATCATCAAACTATGCTGTACGCAATGCATGTTTCTTTCTTTTCTATTTTTTTTTTCATATACAAAGATTGCTACAGGTAAAACAGATATCGAAGGATATGCATGTTGGGTGCGAGTCTAACACATAAGTCCAACAGAGTTCTATACTAAAACTAATCGACAATATAAGTAACCTACTAACCGTATATACTAGACCTGTTAGCCCGTTATTACCGATGTGAAAACATTAATACTCTATAGATTTTTCCGAGACGGAGTGATTAATTGTATATTAAGAAAATATGAGCAGTTAGTTAATAGAATAGTAACTAAATGCTTAAACTTTTTGCAAAAATGAATCCAAAATGAACTATCAGTGCATACAATATACCCTAAAATGATATTCTAATAAATAAAAAAAAATATTTTTTTTGGAAAAAAAACACAGTTGTTACAATTTTAATTCAAATATTTATACTAACAGTTTAACATTTTTATTAATTTAGTTCACATAATTTTATTATCATTTTATGTCTTTTTTGCACTATTTTCAAATAATATTTATTGAACACAAATGTTACTAGTAGGCTTTATTATAATATTTGTTAGTGTAATTTTTTTTTATGTTACTAGTTCATATAGAGTGTTCAATTCGGTAAAACATTTTATATCAATATTAGTTTATGCTTTATATTGAACTTATAAAAAATTATTAAAATTATGAACTAACAATAGAAATAATTTGAACTATTGGTGCAACGGTGTTGTGTACCTACGTACCTGATGAAGGCCTCCTGCATGAATCTTGCCCCTAAACTTTTAACTTCAATAATACAGTATTACTCCGTACACGTATAACATAATTGCCAAACACATCCTAATAATTATCGTGAGTAACTAACGGTTTTATTCGAAAAGTTTGAAAAACCTGGTAATTTTCATATTCATCCTACAAATTAATATTCTTCTTTTTTAATGCAAGGTAAGGAATTGAATATTATTATCATCTATTGGTGGATCATCCTATGACATACTTGCGGGTGAGAACTTCAAGTTCACTTAGGACCACTACTCCAACTACAGGGAAATCTTGGCCTAATGTTGTGAGTTTGTATGTCGTTGACTTCCCTAAAAGTATGGTTGACCCGTACCTGTGTGAAACCGGACAAAATGAGAAATATGTCTATGACGATAAGGTTTATTTTTCACGGAGATTTCCAAATATTTTTGACTGATTTCATAATCGTGAGGTTATCTCTCTGGATTTCAATATTTTTATTTCCATTTCTCTTGCTTTAAGCAGTCCATTTCTCAAGATGTGTTCTTCTGCATACAAGACAATATGTACCCACATTGCCCATAGTTATAAGCAACTATTGATGCCTTATAATCTCTTATGATGTATCTAAACGCACAATGATTCTCAATTCTTTTCTACCCATCAGATTTAGTTTCAAACTTCCTACCATTGGTGGAGACCAACAAATATTTCTGGTTTTCTTCTTTTGGGCCTTGGTTGTTCTTTTGACATGATTATAAGAGTTGGTAGTGTTCCATTTTGTTTTTGACTAGTTAACAATTGGGTGATATCAATCAGCATTTTGTTGCTAAAGATATTTTTGTTTCTCATATAACAAAAATTTCACCATGTAATAATTATTTGTATCATACTTTTATCGTCAAATTTCCCCCATATAAGAAACAATATTTCTGGATTTTTTCTACATGAAGTGTCTATACTTTTTAGATACTCTTTTGTTCTAGTATCAAGTATATTGCCGATAGTTTATGGACATTTGAGGAATATGTATTTTGCACTTTCATACGGGCGCTGACTCAATAAACAATTCATGAGTATTGGTACTTTTTATTTTCAAGGTTTTCTTTTGCGGGAAGTTCACCTATAGATAGTTTCCACATAAATTTGTTAATTTTTGACATGATATTTAGGCTCCAAATCCATGTGTTCTTGTGTTGGGTAATTCCTTCAAATTTATGCAAGAGTTGTAATGCGGCTTTAGTGGAGAACCAACCATCTTTACTAGGTGTCCAATACTATCTATCTTGGATGTTACAAAATGGTAGCGGGTGACTTAGGATTCTGTTTACAACAATTTGCGGGAACGGAGGTCCAAGCATACTACTTATTTTTCCATGTTCCCATTTATCATTTGTAATAAGCGAACTTACTGTTTCTTCTATGTTCATTATAAGGTCCTTATTTGCAACATAATGCTCCAGCGGTTGTTCATCTATTCAGAGGTCTTTGTACAACTTAATTGTTCGCCCATCCCCACGTTCCATCTAACCCCTTTTCGAACTCAGGGCAAGCTCATCAACTTTTTCCATGGCCATGATATATTCTTTCCAGTTTTGTAACACGTACCACAAGCGGTTTCCTTTTAAAATTGTCCTCAATTACCTTAACACAAATATTACCCGGTTCAACATTGCACTCATCAAACTCAACATTCATATCAGGAGGTATAATAATATCAAAAGAGGATGTAGGATGCCGAGTAAATCTAGCAACAACAAGCTCATCTAGGCACTCAATTTGATCCATTTCATGACCATCAATTTCAACATTTTTATCTAAAAGATAAATGACCAAATTTTCATGAACATCAACATCCATAGAGCTCAAATTATCACAAGATTCGCCAATAATCTTCCTAGCATGTAAAAAAACCATTCTCAAAAGACTCCTCCGTGTTATCCTCCGGCTAGCCTTGTTCAACTAGTAATGTGGATGTCTCATCCTCTTCTTGGTCGGAACCAGATTCATAGTTTCTCATATCATTTACAACTAAAGCCCTCTTATTAGGACATTTTTGTTTCATGTGTTCTCTTCCCTCACACTTAAAATAAGTAATATCCTCAGCTCTAGTGTTAGTAGTAGAAGTACTTCTCTGAGATGTCTGGGTGAAAGCTTTAATAGGGGTAGTGTAGTAAGGGGGCGTAGGACTACATGCATCTCGAGTTGGATCATGGTTGGTTCCTTGATCATGTGCAGGATCACGGTTGAACTAGGACGGGTCACGGTTGGGTCCGCCTCTCGAAGATGGCGGGGTCCATTCTATTGATTTATGGCCTTCAACTTCCTTTCTAATCTCACCACTAGATGTAGTAGATCTATCATATTGGAATAGGCGTGCAAGTCAATCTCATTGGCAAGTAAGGGTGTAAGATCCTAAGATACCTCGTCATGGTTAATTCTTCTTCTTTGTACAAGTCAACCTAGACCATTGTCATTTTCATGGCTACGTATATATATTCCCCGCTCATTGAACCGTGCTTAAGGTTCTCTAGCCTTTGTTGGAGCTCTCTTCCATGATAAGGTGGGACAAATTGAGTTCTCACAATAGCTCTCATGTACTCCCAAGTAGTGATATCGATCCGTATCTAGATTTTTTCTCCTATTTTTTACTAAATTGTTCCGGCCACTACATTAGAGCATAACCAATACATTCAAGGGCAATATATTGTACCTTTTGGACTTCTAAAACGTTATGGAAATTCCATATTTGTTTTACCTTGCTTCCCAAGTAAGGTACAAATCAACGTCACACTTCCCTTCAAATGATGGTATTTTCACTTTAGCCTTGAAGAGCACCTCCATTCGGATACGGGGTTTCTTCCATCTCCTTCTTCGTCAAAGTCTAGCTCTCTCCTCAAGAATCTCCTAGGTTGCATGATTCCGGGATTAGCTTGGTCGAGGATGTGTTGGGGTGGAAGGTTATTGATAGATGCGTCATGCACGGCCGGGGGCGGTGGAGGTAGTAGTTGGGGTTCATAAGTGGTCATCTGTTCCATCATGAGTTCTATATTTTGTGTGAGAGCGTGGAATTTAGTACCATCGATGGGTTCAAGAACCTTGTTCTCTCCTTCCTTTCATGTGGTAGACATCACTTAAAAAAAAACACGTTAAGTTAGTGAAATTCAAAATACTCTTGCAAGTGTATCTCTCTTTACCCCTCACTTTTTTGCATTGCCATCTAGCTTATCTTAGACGGTTTGGGAAGTCCACCTAAAAATCTTCAAGTAATTTCTTCTAAACAAAGCATAAGTCAAATGCGCTTAGAAACTACAGTCGATAAAGATGAACGATCCTTGATCTTAAAAGGAAAACGGCCTTCTAAAGTGGCGTTTAGGTGTCTAAAGCAAAACTAGACTTGTCTATTTTTCTCAATAAAAAAAAACTTATAAAAGACAAATGCAACCCAAAATAAGGTAAGAAGTTTGATAGAGTTATAGGTACTAGGTGGGTCAAATGTCAGCTTCGAAGTAGTCCTAGAAAAAACACACAAATTGCAAAACCGAAAATAGATAAATAGCACTAGAATTTCCATTTCTTTTTTTTGAATAACATAATTAAATATTTGCTTGAAATTAAAAGAAATTACAAAAAAGAAATCTTTCGATATCCAAACAAGGCTCGAACTTGGATCGACGGCTCGGCTCAAGACTGGACCGGTTCCAAGTGAACCGTCTTTGACTCGGTCTCCAAGGAGCAGTTCCGGTTTGGATAGTCCAGTCTGGTTTGGTTTTGTAACATCCCATTGAATGGGTATTTATGATTAACTAATAAGGATGGGTTTTTACCCATGTCAATAAGAATTCTTCTTTTTCAGTGCTCGAATGAAGACAAAGAATTCTGGAGTTATGTATGTTTTAGGATATTTATGTGCATGCATGGTTGACATGGGGACAACTTCCCTAAGACACCGGGTCTTATAGATGGTATTAGAGGTAACCTTGAGTTATGAGTGTGACTATCTAGGGGAGAATTTTGTAAGACCCAAGGTCTTAGGGACGTTGTCCTCATGCCAACCATGCACGTCCAAAAACTTCCTAGCAGGTGATAGCATGTATTATAGTCTATATTTTGGGGCTAGTTTAGACGTTTTATCTTCATAAATCTGCATGTATGGATGTATATTCTTTGAGTATATTGTTGTTGTATCTACCTTTGCGAGAATCGAGGTCTACACCTAGTTTCGTTGTAATTGTAGGTAAAATGACACGTTTTGCATCGAAATGGAGCTAAGGGAGTTAAGGAGTCATTGGAGCTACATTCTGGAGCTTTAAGAAGATCTCAGGAAGCATGGAAATGATTAAGAAGATTGATTTTAGACCAGATTCGAGAGATTTCACATTCAGTTGAGATTTACCTCGGTCAGCTACAGTACCACCTCGACCGAGGTGATCTTGAGGAGCGTCCCGACCGAGGTAAATACCCTATCGCCGGCAAGATCTTTATTTTTGGCTGAGATCTTCTATTTTTGGAAGGAGGATATCTTATATTTTTGGCTGGATTTCTGGAAGGAAGATATTATATTTGGCTGATTTATTTTGAGAGATATGGATATATTTTCTAGGAAATTATCTATTTACGATATTATTATCTTTGGAAGATAATTCTCCTATATAAATGGTTGGATTTTTCACAAGTTCAACCATGCTTGGAGAACCCAGCAATTGAGGGATTTTCTGAGTTTTTTGAAGGAAGAGTTAAAGGAAGTTTAAAGGTTGAAGTTGAAGGAGGGAAGGAATCATAGTTGGAGTAGGCTTTTTAAAGGAGTTTGTAAGATCTTCTTTAGATCTCTTTTTGTTTGTTGTCTTTGCTGATTTGTGATTGAGGAACGCTTGTTTGGTGTTTGTTCGATTCAGTTATTGAGACCTTTTTCTTAAGGTTTTCTTGTTTGAATATTGATTCATTTTCCATTAATTTGATTATTGTTATCATGATGATTGTTGGCTAAGATTCTTATGCGGTTCTAGGGTGATTGGCTAAAAGTTGTGGGAAAGATGATGATAGAATGGTCTTAATCTCAATAGGACCCTGAAAGCTCGAGTCTTTACCTTAACTGACAACCATCTCGGTCAGCTGTGGAACATCTCGACCGAGATGGTACATAAACTGAGCGAGGTGAACCTTTCCTGAACCTTATTTGAGTTAAGAGTTTAAGTTTACCAAATACTATCCTTGTTATACCTTTCCTGGTTCAACGCAAGCCTAGGATGAGACTTACCCGGTGATTCCTTTGTTTTTTTACCTAAGATCATGAGTGTAGTTAATAAAGGTTTATCCTTTATTGGGGTTTGAGTGTGCCTTCATCCCATCTTTGTGAGTTAGCCTGAGACTTACCCGGTAAAGGTTGATTCTATTCCCTTGGGTGGTGTGTTGGTTTGAGATTATAGTTCCTTTCCTTAGTACCTTGAGACTTACCCGGTAATAGGAGCTTTGGTTTGGGATGGTGAGTAGTGAGACTTACCCGGTGATCTATTCCCACCTTAGAAACACCTTCCCTTTGTAAGCCTCAACTTTGTCCGTGTTATCCTTTGAGATCTTGAATCAGAACCACAACTGGATGCTTTAATCCCTAGAATCCACACTCCCTTTATCTGACTTTATATCAACTTTGATTGCTTTAATTTGTAGTTATTAGCAATATTTGACTACCTGATTTCGTGCTTTGTTTCACCATTGTCCCTGTGTTCGACCCTTGGAATTCTTGCTTTTATTACAATTAATCCGTACACTGCGGGTTCGCATATTGTTCAAGCATACTTCTTGAGTTATAAATTTTAAAGCCTGCACACACATTTTGGGGCGAACAAGTTTTTGGTGCCGTTGCCGGGGACTTGGTCTAGACCAAGCCGGTTTCGGTAGTCTTTTGGGGCTATTTCCCTTGTTGCATTTGACTACTCTACTTGAGTGTTTTCGCAGGATCTTTCCTTAGGTTTATGCGAAGAACTCATGCTGGAAAAGAAATTGTTCCTTACGATCCCGAACCAGAAAAGACTTACAAGCGAAGATTAAGAGAAGCTAAGATGGCCAATCAAGACGATCGCGATCTTGAAGCCGAATTGAAGAAGGTATTGGAACAGCTACGCCTCAATAGAGAAGAGCTGCAACGAGAGAGAGGAGAGACTCACGCCAGAACAAAAGAAATTGAAGCAGATATGGCCGCTCTAAGGGCCCAGTTTCTGCCTCGACCGAGGCAAGACCCAGTTCATGTTGCCCCGGCCGATGTACACCTACCACCTCGGATGCCTATCCGAGATGTTCCTTTTGCTGGAGTTCCACAAACCCTAGGACAGAGGATGAACCCTAATCAGCAAGTCAGGCGTCCAGGAGTCAACCTAGGTGATCCAACTGAGCATGATTATGAACTTCGACTACAAGTTCTAACCATGATCCGACAATGTCAATTTGGAGGTTTGGAGAGCGAGTCTCCGCATCAGCATTTGCAAATCTATGAGATTCTGATGGAGACCTTGAGACCTTCAAGATTGAAGAATAACAACTACAAGTTGAGGCCTTTCTATTTCTCTTTGAAAGACAAGGCGCTTGCTTGGTATCAATCTCTTCCGGCCGGAAAAATCAACACTTGGGAAGAGATGACGACGGAGTTTCTTACTAAGTTCTTTCGGCCCTCTAAAACCGCTGAAATGAGGAGAAAAATCAATGCTTTTATTATGAAGGACAAGGAGAGTTTGTCCAAATCATGAGAGAGATTCAAGGATATTCTATTGGATTGCCAACATCATGGGATTCCAAAGATCGAGTTGCTGGAATTTTATTTCGAAGGTTTGGATGGAACGACTCAATTCAATCTCCAACTACTTTCAGCCGGCACATTCATGGATATGCCGATAGATGAAGCTTGGGATTTCATTGAAAAGCAAGCTTTACATATGGAGAAGTACTCCCATCAAGGAACTGAAAATAGAGCAAGGAGAGTTAACTTCCAAGACACATCATCAAATGGAGGTCAACTCACCTCGCTTAGCAATGAGGTAAAGGCATTGAAGGAGCTTTTAGTAACTCAAACGAAGAAAGAGCAAGATGGAGAATATCAAGGAAGAAACAACTATCAAAGGCCGCGGAACAACAATTACAACAACAATAGAAACTCCAACAACAACAATTGGAGATCTAATCAACAAAATCCCGGTAACCCTTATTCTCATGCTAATAATGCTTATAACCCCTCCTCTTCTTCTTCTACTCTATTGAGAATCCAGGAGCCTGGATCGAGTTCCTCCCAGCCAAAAAAGAAGGATGCAGTGCTGGAGGCAATTTTGATCAAGCTTAACACCATGGAGACATCAATGACTTCATTTTCAAAGGCACAAAATGCCTTAGAGCAACAATTCTTTAACAAGGCGAATGAAGCGCCAAGAGATCCAAGGAAGCTCCCAGCAAGGACAGAGAGCAACCCTAAGGGACATATTATGGCAATAACGACACGAAGTGGACTGAAAACTGCAAATCCAATACCTCGGTCGAGCCACGACCAGACGAACACTTCGGTCGAGGTGCCAACCGAGGTGGAGCCCTAGAAAGCAAAAGATAAAACTGAAGTTTATGTTCCACCTCCTACTTATAAACCACCACTTCCATTCCCTCAGTCAAGGGCGAGGGCACATCTAGACAAGCATTTTGGTAAGTTTCTAGACCTAATGAATAAACTACACATTAACATCCCTTTCCTTGATGCCATTCTAGGGATGCCCGCCTATGGGAAGTTTCTGAAAGAGATTCTATCAAGGAAGAGGAAGCTGGAAGATTTTGGGAAAGTGAGTATAACATCTAAGTATTCGGAGCTCATTCAAATCATGAAGGAGAAGATGCCACCCAAATTGAGAGATCCCGATTCATTTTGCATTCCCATTCAAGTTGGGGATGTAACTTATGAGGCGCTGTGTGATCTAGGAGCCAGCGTGAGTATCATTCCGCTGGAGCTATGTAAGAAAATCGGACTTGGAGAGCCCAAGCCGGTGAAGATAAGGCTATACATGGCGGATCGCTCAATTACCTATCCCGTGGGCATTTTGGAAGACGTTTCCGTCAAGTTAGGTAATTTCTACTTACCTATAGACTTTGTTGTACTTGACATACCCGCAGATTATCCCGTTCCTATCATTCTCGGGAGACCATTTCTAGCAACTTCGGGTTGCAATGTGGATTGTAAGAACCCCAAGTTAGAATTCAATATTGGTGGAATTCATGTGGAGTTTGCATTGCTTGCTGCAATGAAAGGAGAGCCGTTGGAGGACGACATCTTCAACATCTATGATGAAGAAGAATCAAGAGAATTGGTTAGCTCTATCCTTATTAATGACTCTTGTGATGCAGATATACGGAGCTTAAAAGCATTAGAAGCAGATTCAGGAGCTAAGATTGAAAAACTAATTCAGGGGAAGAAGAGCAATTTAGGTTTCAGTCCCAGTTCTAGTACCTCGACCGAAGCACTTTCTGGACCAAGCGAGGTGTTCTTATCTGAAGAATATCTCGGTCACCCACCTTGGACCTCGACCGAGGTCGCAAGCGAGATGATGTCAACTGAGATTTCTGAAGGTCCAGCTCTTCGATCTAAGTCTACTTCACTGGAAGGAGAAGGCACGGATCCTCCTCAGAAAGCACCCCCCAGTCATGGAGCTTAAACCACATTCTAGTCACTTGAGGTATGCTTTCTGTTAGCATGAAATATTGTGATATTTTAGGCACGTTTTCTAAGTGTATTTCGTCTATATTGGTGTTCATTGATAAAGCATTGAAGCAATTGTGAGTTAGTTTATCTATATTGTCGATATAGAGGTCTACATAAGCTTTGTGTTGATTGTAGGCAAATAAGAGCTAAAACCGAACGGATTGAAGGAGAATGGAGATGAATTGAGCATGTATGAGGATTGAGGACACCACAAAGGAGCTAAGGAAGATTCTATGATGAAGAATGGCACAAAACAAAGGAGAATTACGAGCATTCGACGTTCAACGCTCTAAAATACGGCCGTACTAGAATCCACGCTCTAAACCACGGCCGTGGAACTTTGGCAACACAAGCGTGGAGCACTCCAGTGACTTACACGGCCGTGGAAGATGTGAAGCAACCGTGATGAAATTCCATGCTCTAAACCACGCTCTAAACCACGGGCGTGGAATCCCAAGGAATCGTGATTCTGGCGATCTTTTAACGTACAATTTGAAGCCACGATCTTTTACACAATGGGCTGGACACATATTCTATCTTGCCCTATAAAAGGACGGAAAGAGAGAGATTTCGTCACCTCTGCTTAGACCTTCGCTTACGCTAATTGCACGTGCCTAGGGTTTCAAGTTGGACGTGTGGAGATTCTATTTCGCAACGGAGGTTTGCGAAGAGTTGAAGATTTGGAAGTTACGCTTTGTCCTTAGGTTTGATTAGAAGACGGATTGACATCCCGTTCTTCGTTCTTATCAAGGATTGTGATTGGTTTGTGTTATTCCGAATCTGCTTACATCATTGTTCTTGTTTATGGATTTGAGATTTGTTTGAGATTTATTCAAGGTTTTCGAAGGTTTTCATCTTTCATTCTTTTAAATCTTGAATTTGATATCAATATGACTGTTGTTGGCTAAAACCCTTTAGCAATTCTAATGTGAAGGGTTGATAGTTGTGGCTTAGATGATGATAGATCGATCGTAAACAGATTGGACCCTGAGAGTTAGAGAGAATCGTCGACGAACCAAAATCACGGTGTGTTCTTAAGTTCCACGGTCGTGGAATCTCAAGATCCACCGGTAATTTCCCTTAGTTTACGAACCTTGCTTTTACTTTAATCCAAAGTTAAAGATTTGCTTTAACTTAGTCTTGGCTTGCCTTTTCTAGGTGGTAGTGAAGCCTCAACAACCTCTACCTCGATTTCGAGTGTCACAACCTTAATCGGTTTAGTTAGTCTTGATCCTTGGATTACAAGTTTGGGTATTTGACATTAATTCTTGACTTTAGATCCTTTCTATACTGAAGCCTCAACAACCTTTATAGAGAGTGTCTTTAGTTAAGTCACATAAAGCCTTGGAACTTCACCGTACATTGCTTTGCATTAGTATACCTTTGCACCTCTTAACTCTGTCCTTATATCTTTAGTATATCTTGAATCGATTGCCACAGCTGGATTCCTGGATCTTTAGAGTTGCTGTTTTCCCAATATTTTCAAAAGCTCATACATTTACTTGCTTGCCGATTATTAACTGGATTTAACCCCCCAAATCCCTGTGTTCGATACTCTGGAATTCTTGCTTAACTACGTAGATCCGTACACTGCGGGTTCGCTTGCTTGATTCTAGTTTTATAAATTTAAAGCTTGATTGCACGCACGCTAAGTGGCGAACAAGTTTTTGGCGCCCTTGCCGGGGATTTGGTCTAGGCCGAATTCGGTTATCGATTGTCAAGCTTGGGAGGTTTTCCCTTGTTATTTGATATCTCTTCGAGTGTATGCGCAGGTCTAGGAACAACGAAGACCTCTTACCTCTTGATCAAGAGCTTGAGAGGACTTTGAGGAGAAAGCTTAAGGAAAGAAAAATGGCTGAAGAAAGAAAACGTGATTACCAAACGGAGTTAGCGGAGAAAGAAGCTCAACTCCAATGGAGTGAGAAGACTCGCAGGGAAGAGATGGATCGTCACCAAACGAAGGTTGATGATCTATCGGACATGATGTTCCAAATGAGGTTAGAAATAAACAACCTCAAGGAGAAAAAGAGAAGAAGAAGACCAGGAAGATCGGTTAGAGCCAACTCATCCAATGAGAATAGCGACTCCTCCATGCCACCACTAGAGGAAATTGATCCAACGATCAATGTGAAATTGTTCTTTCCACGGCCAGCTGCAAATCGCCGTGTTCCACCTAGAGGTGCGAGAGTCGAACGTGTAGATGAGGAGCCAAGAACTCTTGGCCAAAGGATGGATCCAACGCAGCAACCACGCCGTTTAGGTGTGAACTTTGATGCTGATGATGCACAAGGGTTTAGCTTCAACCCGCAAGTTATTACTATTGTCCGCCAAAATCAATTTGGGGGAACAAGCGCTGAATCTCCACACCAACATCTACAAAATTTTGAGATCATGATGGAGACAATGAAGCCAAAGAATGCAACTACCAACAGCTACAAACTCAAGCCTTTCTTCTTCTCCTTGAAGGGGAAAGCATTGTCTTGGTATCAAGCTCTTCCAAGTGGGAAGCTTGAAACATGGGAGGATCTTTCTTCGGAATTCCTCACTAAGTTCTTTCCGCCATCAAAACGGCGGAGTTGAGAGGTAAGATTAATGCATTTTCTATGAGATCTAACGAAAGTTTGTTTCAATCTTGGGAAAGATTTCAGGACTTGCTATTGGATTGCCCACATCATGGCATATCCAAATTGGCACTATTGGAGATATACTATAAGGGGTTGGATGTGGAGACACAATTCAAGCTCCAATCCCTTTCATGTGGTACATTCATGGACATGAGGGAAGATGACGCTTGGGACTTCATTGAGAAGCAAGCGCGAGTTATTGAGAAGTATTCTCATCGGAAAGTGGAGGCGAATCATGTGGATCAAGGAGCAAAGCTATCACAAGCAGCTCAAACTCAAATCTTTTCTCTCAATACGGAGATTAAAGAGTTGAAGGAAGCCATCAAAACCAACTTTCCGAAGCAAAAGGAACAAGATGTGGGTTATTTAGGCAACAAAAATAACCACAACGGGAATGAGAATACAAATCGCAACAACCGGAACAATTGGAACAACAACAACAATAACCGGAACAACAATTGGAACAACAATAGGGGTTCAAACAACAACAATTGGCGTCCCAACCAACAAAATTCCGGTAATTCTTATTCTTCCAATTCAGGAAATTCACTAACTCCACCTTCCTCTTCTTCCACTCCTTTGAAAAGCCAGGGGCAAACATCTAATGGTGGAAGTACTTCGGGGAAAGAGAATCCCGACCCCATGTTGGAAACAATTTTGGGAAAGCTTCAAGGTTTGGAGACTCACATCATCAAGGTTGATGATCACATAACTAAGGTTGATAAAGCCCAAAAGGTTTTAGAAAACCAAATGTTTAGTCATGCGGAGGAAGTTCCTAGGAATCAAGGGAAACTTCCAGGAAAGACGGAGGACAACCCAAAAGGAAGGGTGATGGCAATCACAACTAGGAGCGGAGTAACAAATACCGACCCGCAGCCTAAGTTTGTAGAAGTCCCCGTTGAGAAAGAGAAAGTAAAGGGAAAGGAGAAGGAAGATGTCTACGTTCCTCCTCCAGCTTACAAACCTCCCCTACCGTTCCCATAATCTAGAGCAAGAGCGCGTCTAGACAAGCAATTTGGTAAGTTTATTGAACTCATGAGCAAACTGCATATTAATATACCTTTTATTGATGCTATTGTAGGTATGCCAGCTTATGGAAAGTTCTTAGAGGAGATCCTCTCTAACAAGAGAAAGCTAGAGGATTTTGGAGAGGTTAAGATGAGTTCGGATTCTTTGGATCTCATCAAAACCATGAAAGAGAAGATGCCCCCAAAGCTAAAGGATCCGGGGTCATTTCGTATTCCCATAAGAGTGGGAGATATCACATATGATGCATTATGTGATTTAGGAGCAAGTGTGAACATCATTCCACTTGCCTTATGCAGGAAGATCGGTTTAGGCGACCCTAAACCGGTGAAGATGACGTTGTAAATGGCGGATCGATCCATAACTCGTCCCGTCGGTATAGTTGAAGACGTTCCGGTCAAGCTTGGTAAGTTCTATGTTCCTATAGACTTTGTTGTACTTGACATTCCTATAGATAGTCCGGTCCCGATCATTCTCGGAAGACCGTTTCTTGCAACATCCGGCTGTATAGTCGATTGCAAGAATGCTAGACTCGCCTTTGACATAGGAGAAGAGAAGGTAGAGTTCGTTCTTTCCACCTTGGTGAAGGAACCAGCCTTCGATGAGGATATATTCAATATCCAAGACGAAGAGCTATCTAGAGAGGTGGTAAGTTCTATTCTCTTCAAAGATCCTTTGCAAAAAGTTATTTCTATGAGCCTAATGGATATAGGGGAAGAAGAGGAGTGCAATGAGGAAATTGAAGCCTTAAAGACACAAGAAGAAGTATGTGAAGAAGAGTTTGAGAAACTCCACGATGAGGCAGAAAACGTACGGATCCACGGTCAAACGGCCTATTCCACGGCTGTGGATTTCACCAACGAAAGCGTGGAGCACTCCAGAGGGTTACACGGCTGTGGAGGAAACAGAGCCACCGTATTTACTTTCCACGCCCACAATCACGGTCGTGGAGAAGGCAGGGATGCCGTAATTTTGGGTGAGTTCGAAGAAATTTGTGTCTCTTCTACAACTTCTCTCGATTCTTCTCCAACACCTTCTACATCCTTAGATACTTCTAAGGAAGCATCGGATACTCCTCAAGAGCCATTGGAAACCCCGATAGTGATGGAATTGAAACCACTTCCTACACATCTAAGGTACGCATTTCTTGGACCTAATTCTACCTTTCCAGTAATTGTTAGTTCCGATTTAAGCATAGATGAACATAGTAAGCTTATGGTTGTCCTTAAGAAACATAGGAAAGCCTTAGGATATACTATAGAGGACTTAGTTGGAATCAAACCTTCCCTATGCATGCATAAGATCTTAATGGAAGAGGACTTTAGAACTTCGCGACAACCTCAAAGGCGGTTAAATCCGACCATGAAGGAGGTTGTCAAGAAGGAAATTCTTAAACTTCTTGATGCAGGTATCATCTACCCTATCTCCGATAGCAAGTGGGTGAGTCCCGTACAAGTGGTTCCGAAGAAGGGAGGAATGACGGTCATCACCAACAAAAACAATGAGCTCATTCCTACACGAACTGTATCAGGATGGCGGATGTGCATAGACTACCGCAAGCTAAACAACGCGACGAGGAAGGATCACTTCCCACTACCCTTCATCGATCAAATGCTTGAAAGGTTAGCACAACATTCACACTTTTTCTATCTTGACGATTATAGTGGTTTCTTTCAGATTCCGATACACCCGGATGATCAAGAGAAGACCACATTCACGTGCCCGTGGGGTACGTTCGCCTATAGGAGGATGCCGTTCGGGCTTTGCAACGCCCCAGCCACCTTTCAAAAGTGTATGATGGCCATCTTCTCGGAATATATAGAGGAAATCATGGAGGTTTTTATGGATGACTTCTCCGTTTATGGTTCCTCTTTTGACAATTGTCTTTCTAACCTTGCTCTTGTATTACAAAGGTGTGAAGACACTAACCTAGTTCTTAATTGGGAGAAGTGTCAATTTATGGTGAAAGAAGGCATTGTATTAGGACACTTAATCTCTAGTAGAGGGATTGAGGTGGATAAAACTAAGATAGAAACAATAGAAAAGCTTCCTCCCCCAACTTCGGTGAAAGGGATAAGAAGTTTTCTAGGACATGCTGGATTGTATAGGCGCTTCATAAAAGACTTCTCTAAAATACCAAAACCGCTAACTAATCTATTGATGAAGGATGCAGTTTTTGAGTTTTTGCAGGAATGCTTAGATGCGTTTAATATGATTCGGGAAGCTCAAATCTCAGCCCCGATTATCCAACCTCCGGATTGGAACCTTCCCTTTGAGGTTATGTGTGACACAAGTGACGTAGCTATAGGAGCTGTCCTTGGACAAAGAAAGGAAGGGCGAACCCATGCTATCTACTACGCTAGCAAGACGCTAGATGAGGCGTAGCTCAACTACTCCACTACCGAAAAAGAGTTCTTAGCTATTGTATATGCAATTGACAAATTTCGCTCTTATCTTGTAGGTGCAAAGGTGATTGTATACACGGATCATGCTGCGATCCGGTATCTCCTTGCAAAGAAGGATGCGAAGCCAAGGCTAATTAGATGTATTCTTCTCCTACAAGAATTCGATCTAGAGATCCGCGACAGGACGGGTTCGGAAAATTCTGTTGCGGATCATTTGAGTCGTCTAACACATCTAGAAGACGACCATCTACCTATAGATGACTCCTTTCCGGACGAGCATTTACATATCATAGAGGAGTGCATCGATGTGATCGCCAAAGGTAACGAACCATGGTTTGCTGATTTTGTTAACTATTTGGTTTGTCATGAATTACCGTCCGGATTATCCTACGCACAAAGAAAGAAGTTCTTTAAGGATGTTCGGGAATACTTTTGGAATGAACCTCTCCTCTTTAAGAGAGGTCCGGATGGCATTATTCGGCGATGTGTGCCGGAAGATGAGATGCAAAGTGTCATCCGTCACTATCATTCACTACCTTGTGGAGGACACGCTAGTTCGAACAAGACTAGTCCTAAGGTATTGCAATCTGGATTCTTTTGGCCTACTCTATTTAAAGATGTGCAAACCTTTGTTTCCTGCTGCGATGCTTGTCAAAGAACAGGAAATATATCTAGGAGGAATGAGATGCCTCTCAACAACATCCAAGAGGTGGAGATCTTTGACGTTTGGGGAGTAGACTTCATGGGACCTTTCCCATCATCTTGTGGTAACCAATACATACTTTTAGCGGTTGATTATGTTTCAAGATGGGTTGAAGCGATTGCCTCTCCCACCAATGATGTCATGGTAGTGGTTAAGTTCTTTAACAAGACCATCTTCCAACGATTTGGGACATCACGGACTATCATTAGTGATGGAGGCTCTCACTTCATTGCCCGGCGCTTTGAAGCTCTCTTAGCTAAGTATGGGGTGACTCACAAGATCGCCACCCCTTATCATCCACAAACTAGTGGACAAGTGGAGATCTCAAACCGGGAGATCAAAGGAATCCTAGAGAAGACGGTTTCAAGGACAAGGAAGGATTGGTCCTTGAAGCTAGATGATGCATTGTGGGCGTACCGGACTGCATATAAGACTCCCATCGGAACTACACCATACAACCTTGTGTATGGGAAGTCTTGTCACTTACCGGTAGAGTTGGAGCACAAGGCGTTTTGGGCAATCAAGTGGTTGAACTTCGGCATGAAGGAAGCGGGAGAGAAGCGTCTCTTGGACCTTAATGAGCTTGAAGAACTTCGCTTGAACGCCTACGAAAATGCCAAGATCTACAAAGAAAGAGCGAAGCGTTGGCATGATAAGCATATCATTCCAAAGGACCTCAAAGAAGGAGATCAAGTTCTCCTCTTCAATTCAAGGCTTCGTCTCTTTCCAGGTAAGCTTAAATCTCGTTGGACTGGACCTTTTCTAATCAAACGTGTTTTTCCCCATGGTGCAGTTGAAGTATGGGGTGAAACGGGTGGAAGCTTTAAGGTGAACGGTCAACGACTCAAGAAGTATACACCGGAACTCCAAGCTGAAGAGTTCGCGCCCACCGCACTCGTATAAGTGCGAAATTGGTCTAGCTACGGACCTTAAACAAAGCGCTTCTTGGGAGGTAACCCAAGGTATTCCATTCACACTCTTGTTTTTTATTCATAGATTAGTTTAGTATAGACGTTTTGCTTTGTTTTGCCTTCGATGCCTTCCGGTATGTTCGTATTTTTGGATGTAGGAACAGTGGAAAAGAAAGGGGAAAGGAAAAGTTTAAAGAAAATTGACGAAACTTGGACTTGGAGACATTACAGAGAGTTCCACGGCCAAAACCACGGCCGTGACAACTACAGTGACCGTAATTTTCAAAAGCCTGAGAAAAATCACCAAAACCACGGTTCCGTACATTTCCACGGCCGTGGAACCCCCCGACAGACCGTAATTTTCAAAAATTTTTACGGCCACTATATAAACCACGTTTCTTCACAAAACACACCACAAAACCCAAAACCACGCCCCTATTTCGCCGAATCCTCCCCCATCTCCCAAATTCTCGTTCGTTAATCGTTTTTAACGATTCTTTGGCCAAAACTGAAGCAAATCCAATCACCTACAAGATCCAAGCAACAATTCGAGCGGCAAATCACCGGAGAAGGCAGAATTCGGATTCCAAAATCCGAAAACCTAGGTTTTTGGTTCTTTCTCTCTCTTTGTCGATTTGGCTTCATTTTGCTAGTATTTTTAGGAGAACTGATTGGAATTGGACTGAAATTAGTCTAGGGATGCTTGTGGTTGAGATTGATGAAATTCTGTTGAGTTTTGAGAAATCACGTGCCGAACCACGGTTTTTGGAGAAACCATGGCCGTGGAAACCTTAGAACAGACCGTGGATTTTATCAGAACATGGATTTTGTAAGGAGAGTGTCTGGTAGAAATAAGAACAAGAAGAGGAAAGGCAACAATGCTTCCTCTTCTAGAGCACCACCCGTTGAGCCTCCATCACCTCCTTCATCACCATCACCACCTCCCCCTAGGATCCCTACTATCCATGAGGATCATTTAGATGCCTTAGAGAGGATAGAGGAGAGGACGGTCATAGGACCTAGATACTTACTGCTTGAGGAGTTAGAGCCTCTACATGTGATAGGAGACCTCACTTGGCTTTTGGATAGAGCCGGTTTAGTCATCTTCTCCGCTATTCGGGAAGATGCTTATGAGGAGATCACTAGAGAGTTTGTGGTTTCCTTCGAGTACAGTCACGTAGATAGGACAGTTTCTTTCCGGCTGATGGAGAGAAACTATGATTTTTTGATTAGAGAGTTTGGAGCCTTCTTTGGGTTCCAGGAGACCTTTAATGGTCGATTCCCCAGTGGCGTGTACGCCAAGGATTTCTGGGAGGAGATTGCGATGATTTACGCCAGCGAGGACCGCTGGCAGCCTGCTGATACCAAGGCTAGATTGATCTATCATCTAGCCTTGAAGATAGCTCATAGAGTGCTTTCTGAGTGTCTCTTCCCTAGGACGGAGACACCTCAGAAGATTAAGACGGATGAGCTGTTCTTGCTTTACAGTATGTTATATGGCAAGCCAGCTGACTGCGCCACCCTCTTAGCTGCTACTATGAGCAAGCTAAATAATAAGAGGGCTGGCAATATTGGATACGGTGGGATGGTCACCCACCTTGCTAGACAGTTAGGGGTAGACTTCTCAGCTTGCACCCGCATCACAGCTAGACCCCTAGGACTTCAGGCCCTCATGACTAGAGACCTCATCTTCCCCACTCATAGAGGTCCACCATATGTTGCTATGCCTTGGGAGAGTAGGACTGAGAGAGGCATAAAGTGGCTTCCTGAGTATTCCATTATAGCTGGACGCCATAACTGGAAGGCGACGTTCGCTGCCATGCATGCGAACAGATTAGTAGCCCCTCCCTATGTTCCACCACCACCAGTTGTAGAGGAGGAGATGAGAGGGGATGACGAGTTTGAGGGAGGAGGAGCTGATCATGACTTTGGTACATTTCCGGATCAGCCGGATGCAGTTCCTGACCTTCCTAGACGCTCTCCCCGTCCTGCTAGAGCATCTGGCTCTTCCTCTCGCCGTGCTAGTGTGAGCGAGAGGCCTACTTGGATGGCGGATCCGCCTTCATGGTATAGCACTCAGCCAGATTGGTTGGGAGCTCTACCGCCTTGGCATGCACAGCCGCCACCTGCACCAGCACCTTCAGATGCACCGGCGTGGTACAGCCAGCCGCCTGGTTGGCACGAGCAGTTGCCAGAGTGGGTCACCGACCTTTCCGATAGGGTCGGAGCCTTGGAGATCCGTGTAGATGCTAGGGATGCACGAGTTGACGATCATGACCGCATGATGAGAGACATATACCGCCAGCAGTTTGGGCGGAACTATGATCCAGGCTTCTTCCCGTTTCCACCACCGCCTCCACCGCAGTGAGATGATTGATGATCTACAGTTTTAGCCGCTCCACCACCATTTTGTGAGTTCTTTTTTTTCTTTCTTTCTTTTCTTCTTTTTCTTTTTTGAACATTAGGGACAATGTTTGTTCCAAGTATGGGGTGGGGTGTGACTAATAGTTTGTAATAACTCTTACTCACTTTATATGCTTTTATCGAGACTACCTTGCATGATTCATTCTATTTTTACACGTTTCATTATTGCATTGCATGAAAAAGCTTTTGAAAAACCCATAAAAAAATTGAAAAATTTTGAAAATTTTGTGCTTCTAAGGATAGAAATGATTTCTATGATAATCACTACTTGTGAATTGAGTTTTTATGACAATCGCATGCTTAAGCAAATAGTGAATTGAAAAGAAATTGAATGAGTTGATTATTCCTCTTTCGCAAGTTTCATAATGTGATGAATGTTACTTAAATCATGTTGAGAAATCAAGGTTGAAATCACATGATAAAGTTCTTATGCTTCTTTTTGAGATGATTAAGGCAATTCGATTTTCTTTCTTCTTTCTTTGATCATTTAGCCCCTCATTGAAATAATGACCTCCTTTACCTATCCGAAAATTTGGAGGAGTTGATATTTGGCATGTTTGATGTGGGAGGGCCATGAAAGCAATATTTTGCAATCAAAAGAATAGAAAGAAATTATAGGTTTGGGGAAGTCAATCATGACGATGAGTAACTCGGCACCATTCACATAGCCGGGTGTTTGTGTCTTGCCAAAGTCGGATTGAGCGATATTCCTAGCGGATTATGGTATGTGTATCAAGGGTTTGAGGCATCTCGTAAAAATGAGAACCGCCAATCTCCTAGGCTTCGGTTTTTGTGCACCTCTATCCATAACTCCAAAAGTAAAGTCGAAAAATGAATTGAAAAGAAGAGAGCGAAGCTCTAAGTTGAAAGTGTTGCGGAAACCGCAAGAGAAAAAGAAAAGAGTTAGTTATCCAATTTCCCGGATTCATGCACCACATTCCTTAAAGTTTTCCTTCCCTTTCCGCATTCTAGACCTTGTTTGAAAGTCCTTAACATCAAGAGAATGATATATGACTTGGTGATCTAAATTGAAGTTTCTTATGATTGATTTTGATAATGTTTGAAGGTTATGATGTTTACATGGAAGTTTGATTAATTCATGAGCTTTCTTTACTCTTTACTCTTTGATTTTGTGTATGAAAGTCCTATAAACGAATGAAGCAAGATTTGAGAATGATCTATTGATTAGAAAGCACATTCATCTAAAAGAAGTTTGATTTTTGAGAGTATATCCATATTTCATCCTAACTTGAGTTTTAAAGTTTTTGAAAGACCTTGCTTGGGGACAAGCAAGTGGCAAGTATGGGGCTATTTGTTAGCATGAAATATTGTGATATTTTAGGCACGTTTTCTAAGTGTATTTTGTCTATATTGGTGTTCATTGATAAAGCATTGAAGCAATTGTGAGTTAGTTTATCTATATTGTCGATATAGAGGTCTACATAAGCTTTGTGTTGATTGTAGACAAATAAGAGCTAAAACCGAACAGATTGAAGGAGAATGGAGATGAATTGAGCATGTCCGAGGATTGAGGACACCACAAAGGAGCTAAGGAAGATGCTAGGATGAAGAATGGCACAAAACAAAGGAGAATTACGAGCATTCGACGTTCCACGCTCTAAAATACGGCCGTACTAGAATCCACGCTCTAAACCACGGCCGTGGAACTTTGGCAACACAAGCGTGGAGCACTCCAGTGACTTACACGGCCGTGGAAGATATGAAGCAACCGTGATGAAATTCCACGCTCTAAACCACGCTCTAAACCACGGGCGTGGAATCCCAAGGAACCGTGATTCTGGCGATCTTTTAACGTACAATTTGAAGCCACGATCTTTTACACAATGGGCTGGACACATATTCTATCTTGCCCTATAAAAGGACGGAAAGAGAGAGATTCCGTCACCTCTGCTTAGACCTTCTCTTACGCTAATTGCACGTGCCTAGGGTTTCAAGTTGGACGTGTGGAGATTCTATTTCACAACGGAGGTTTGCGAAGAGTTGAAGATTTGGAAGTTACGCTTTGTCCTTAGGTTTGATTAGAAGACGGATTGACATCCCGTTCTTCGTTCTTATCAAGGATTGTGATTGGTTTGTGTTATTCCGAATCTGCTTACATCACTGTTCTTGTTTGTGGATTTGAGATTTGTTTGAGATTTATTCAAGGTTTTCGAAGGTTTTCATCTTTCATTTTTTTAAATCTTGAATTTGATATCAATATGACTGTTGTTGGCTAAAACCCTTTAGCAATTCTAAGGTGAAGGGTTGATATTTGTGGCTTAGATGATGATAGATCGATCGTAAACAGATTGGACCCTGAGAGTTAGAGAGAATCGTCGACGAACCAAAATCACGGTGTGTTCTTGAGTTCCACGGCCGTGGAATCTCAAGATCCACCCGTAATTTCCCTTAGTTTACGAACCTTGCTTTTACTTTAATCCAAAGTTAAAGATTTGCTTTAACTTAGTCTTGGCTTGCCTTTTCTAGGTGGTAGTGAAGCCTCAACAACCTCTACCTCGATTTCGAGTGTCACAACCTTAATCGGTTTAGTTAGTCTTGATCCTTGGATTACAAGTTTGGGTATTTGACATTAATTCTTGACTTTATATCCTTTCTATACTGAAGCCTCAACAACCTTTATAGAGAGTGTCTTTAGTTAAGTCACATAAAGCCTTGGAACTTCACCGTACATTGCTTTGCATTAGTATACCTTTGCAGCTCTTAACTCTGTCCTTATATCTTTAGTATATCTTGAATCGATTGCCACAGCTGGATTCCTGGATCTTTAGAGTTGCTGTTTTCCCAATATTTACAAAAGCTCATACATTTACTTTCTTGACGATTATTAACTGGATTTAACCCCCCAAATCCCTGTGTTCGATACTCTAGAATTCTTGCTTAATTACGTCGATCCGTACACTGCGGGTTCGCTTGCTTGATTCTAGTTTTATAAATTTAAAGCTTGATTGCACGCACACTAAGTGGCGAACACTTTCCTTGGTTCGGATTCTACTTATCCCGTTATCGTTAGTGCTTTCCTTTTTGAAACTGAATTGTCTAAATTGATGCATGTTCTGAGGAAGCATCGAAATGCTTTAGGTTATACTAATGACGATCTTGTTGGTATTAAGCCTTCTTTTTTCATGCATAAGATACTAATAGAGGACGATCATAAGACTTCACGGGAACCTCAAAGACGGTTAAACCCGATCATGAAAGAGGTTGTGAAGAAGGAAATTCTTAAGTTGTTGGATGCAGGTATTATATTTCCCATATCGGATAGCAAGTGGGTGAGCCCGGTGCATGTAGTTCCAAAGAAAGGAGGGATGACCGTTGTGACGAATAAGAACAACGAGTTGATTCCAACTAGGACCGTTACGGGCTGGAGGATGTGTATCGATTATAGGAAGCTGAACGTGGCCACTCGGAAGGACCATTTCCCGCTTCCCTTCATCGATCAAATGCTTGAACGGTTAGCTCAACACTCCTATTTTTGCTATCTAGATGGTTATAGTGGCTTCTTTCAGATTCCTATCCATCCGGATGATCAAGAGAAGACCACTTTCACTTGTCCATGAGGAACATTCGCTTAT
The DNA here is from genome assembly GCA_033239125.1 of Fagopyrum homotropicum. NCBI lineage: Eukaryota > Viridiplantae > Streptophyta > Magnoliopsida > Caryophyllales > Polygonaceae > Fagopyrum > Fagopyrum homotropicum. The sequence continues at coordinate 39,633,259 of BSWB01000005.1, read as the reverse complement.
AGGAGGATGTCATTCGGATTGTGCAATGCACCCGCTACCTTCCAATGTTGTATGATGGCTATCTTTTCCAAGTACATTGAGGAGATCATGGAGGTATTCATGGATGACTTTCGTTATATGGTTCCTCTTTTGATAATTGTTTGGCTAACCTTTCTCTAGTGTTACAAAGTTGTGAAGACACTAATCTTGTTCTGAATTGGAAGAAGTGTCACTTTATGGTTAGCGAAGGAATTGTTCTAGGACACCTTGTTTCCAACCGAGGTATTAAGGTCGATCGAGCTATGATCTAGACTATTGAGAAACTTCCTCCCCCTTGTTCTATTAAGGTTGTTCGGAGTTTTCTCAGGCATGCAGGTTTCTACAGGAGGTTCATCAAGGATTTTTCAAAAATCTCTAAACCACTCACTAATCTTTTGAATAAGGATGTTATTTTTGAGTTTTCGCAGGAATGCCTTGATGCTTTTTATAGGATAAAGGAAGCATTGATTACCGCTCCCATCATTCAACCTCCCGATTGGACCTTGCCCTTTGAGATCATGTGTGATACTAGTGATGTGGCCGTAGGAGCGGTACTTGGACAAAAGAAGGATGGCCGGGCCAATGCCATTTACTATGCTAGCAAGACGCTAGATGAAGCTCAACTGAACTACGCCACCACCGAAAAGGAGCTCTTGGCGGTTGTATACGCTTTTGAGAAGTTTCGCTCTTACTTAGTGGGAGCAAAAGTTATTATTTACACTGACCATGCAGCCATCCGTTACTTGCTCGCTAAGAAAGATGCGAAGCCGCGTCTTATTTGTTGGATTCTCTTGCTTCAAGAGTTTGACCTAGAGATTCGCGATAAGAAGGGATCCGAGAATTTTGTTGCGGATGACCTCAGACGGTTACCTCCTTCCTCGCTCGAGAAGGATGACCTACCCATAGATGATTCATTCCCCGATGAGCACTTGCATTTGTTGGAATGTTGGATAGACTTCCTTATCTCACCCCATGATGAAGGTGAAGTATGGGGTGAGGACACCTTCCAACATGTTTAGGGATGATGTACGGTCAAACTAGCGACCTAAAATCAAGCGCTTCTTGGGAGGCAACTCAAGGTATTGGTTTCTTTTCCCTTTTTTTCTAGCTTAGTTTTAGATAGTTTACTTTGCTTTGTTTTTGACGTCCTCTAGACAGAAACCAGGTACTTTCTAAGGAAGGATTACAGCTCAGGAGCTACACTGGAAGGACAGAAGTTCGAGAAATTGAGAAGACGGAGTTTGACTGAGACACATCTCGGTTGCTGTCACAACACCTCGACCGAGATGTTCTTGGGGCAACCGAGGCGACTTGGTCTAACATCCAGTCAGACACCTCGGTCCGGTCGGGACCACCTCGACCGAGGTAAAATCAAAATCAGAGAAGGGTATAAAAGGTGAGACGGTTTCCTCTCTCCTCATTTTCCCTCCCAAGCTCAACCTCGACCGCGGCTTGCCCTACCCCTCAAATCTTTGTTTCTTGCTCGTTTTCTACGATTTTTGGTTCGATTACACCGGAGGAAGCAAGAGGATCGATTTCCAAGCATCAATCAGGAAGGAAAACGCTCCAATGCTGCAGAGTCTAGGTATTTTGTTCAAAAACCCTAACTCTTCTTCTTCCACTAATTTAGCACAGATCTGGCTTTGGTTGCTACTGTCTCTTGTTGAAAAGGATATAAGTACCCCATAGGAAGCATTTGGTAGTGATTTGGGGGAAATAACTTACAAATTTGAGAGTTGTGATCGAACAGCCCTTCGCCTCGATCTAGTCGGCTGTGTCTCGGCCGAGGTGATTGTCAAAGCAACCGAGGTATTATTCTGTCAGAAATCATGAGCAGTAGATCTGATCGCCAGCTGGTCTTGAGAGATAGACCCAGTAGTTCCTCTCCTTCTTCTGCATCTTAGCGTACGATTCTGGTGATCCATGAGCGTCACTAGGCTGATTTTGATCGTATTTGCGGGCGTCCTATTGTCACCCCGCGCTTTCTAGACGTTTCTGCCTTTGAGTGCCTCCACGTGGCGGAGGACTTGAGGAAGATGATATCCATTGTGGGACTGGAGGATTTCATGGAGGTTAGAGCGTCGGCTTACTTAGAGCCGACTATGGAGTTCGTGAGTTCTGTCACTCACGTGCCGGAGCGCAACAGCATCAAGTACCGGTTACTGAACCGGAACTACATCGTGCCTATGGATCAGTTCAGAGAGATCTTTGGCTTCTCTACCCTCACCGTCTCTGACTTTCCTTCCCGAGCCGTAGCTCGAGATTTCTGGGGCGAGACAGCCCATGTAGTTGAGCATAGTGATAGATGGAGACCTGGAGATTCCAAAGTGCACATCAAATTTCACTTAGCCTTCCGCCTAGCTCATAGGATATTCAGCGAGACTCTTCTGGCTCGTACTGAGACACCCCAAAAGATCAGATAGGGGGAGCTGCTGAGTATGTTTTGCATGGTGACAGGTGGAGTGCCTAATTTTGCTGGTATGTTAGCTGAGGACTTGCATAGGATCAAGGGCAAGTCCAAGGGAGACATCTGTTGTGGAGGCTTGGTGACCCACATTGCTACAACTATGGGTCTGGATCTGACTACTTATACATTGGTCGCGGATGCGAAGGCGCTAGGAATTCAGGAGATGATCATTAGACGTATCCTCGTCCCTCGTGGTCTCAGCACGCCCTACGTCGCTATGCCATAGGAGATGACGGCTCCACAAGGCATTTTATGGTCATCCCAATTCTCCATCTTCGATCGTCAGTAATTGTCCGCTGTTTGGTTTCCTTACATGCAGGATGCTAGAGACGTTGTTGTTGATGATGAGGAGGAGTTTGATGGAGGAGCTGCTATAGAGACCGGTACTGATACCGACGGTCCTAGTATAACAGTTGTCGACCTTGATGATGAGGCGATAGAGGAGGAGACAACACCACCACCATCACCTCAGTACAGATCCCGCCGCCGGTTCAGAGATCATGAGGCACACCAAAGGATTGATGACCTCACTGATCAGATGGTCGACGCTTACGCGGCCCTGACCATTGACATGCATGAGCGTTTTGAGGACCAGCGCCGAGATATTGAGGGTTGGACGCATCAGATGTTGGAGAGCCAGCATTACACTAGACGCATGATGGAGATTCAGCACCAACAGGTCATGGGCTATCCCTTTGATCCGAGCTAGTATCCCTACATCCCACATCCACCACCACTAGCTGACGAGGATTAGAGTTGCATGGATTTTCTATCTTTATTTATTATGCAGTTCAGCTAGGTCTGGTGAGTATTATGTTCCTTAGACTTATATTTGACCCATTGAGACAATGTGTCCCAAGTATGGGGTATTTGGATGTATTATTTGACTTTATGCGTATGCTTGTATGACTATCGGATATTATGATCTTATTTTGCTTTACTTGGCTTTATGTGTTTATCTGTCATTACATGCATACATACATGTTTTTGTTTGAGAAAAACGTCGAAAACTGGTTTGGAAAAAAAAATTTTAACTTCGACCGGGATGTTCATGGCTGATCGAGGTTAGCCACCTCGGATGACGTCAGAACACCTCGACCGAGGTGGATTTTTAATTGAGAGTTTTCGAAACGTTTTGTGCTTCTTCTCTGGATATGACCTCAATGATGATTCTGTTTGCAGATTGGTTTTGAAATCTTTATATGTTCGAAAAGTTTTATGATATGTTTAAGTTACAAAATGCTTTGTTTAAAGTTTTGGCATGTTTAATACTTTGTTTTTATCAAAATTATGTTGAATTTGAAGGTTGACACCAAATGATGAGTTCTATCAAATTCTTCCTGGGATAATTAAGGCAATTCATTCTCTTCTCTTCTTCTTCTTGATCATGCTTTAGCCCCTCATATACATATTTTCCTCCCTTTACCTATCCGGGAATTTGGAAGCAAGCAAAGAAAAGCAAGTGAATGTGAAGTTGAGATGTTGGCTGAAAGTGTTAGGAAGAAACAAATAGGTTTGGGGAATTCAATCATGATGATGAGTAACTCGGCACCATTCACATAGCCGGGTGTTTGTGTCTTGCCAAAGTCTGATTGAGCGATATTCCTAACGGGTCATGGTATGTGCATCAAGGGTTTGAGGCATCTCGAGAAATTGATGATTGCTTATCTCCTAGGCTTCGGTTATTGTGCACATCTGTCCATGCATCCCAAAAAGTAAAGTAAAGTAAAAATAAGCAAAGCTTATTAGTGGAAGATGTTGAGTTTCAAAAAAAGTGAAGTAAGATACTATTCCCGGATTCTAGCACCACATACCCTATATACAACCCACCCTGACATGTTTCTTGACCTCTTTTGGAAGCCCTTGAGACCTCGAGCTTGTTGATTGACTTAGTGGTTTAAACTGGATTATACATTATTGATTTCGATAAATATGATTTATTATGCATTCTATGGTTTTATGCAAAGATGAACAACTTTCTTATACTTATAAAATGTTTTGGTCATGTCTTGATTTTATTTGCCATGAAGCATTCTCTTAGAGTGATCTATGAGTGGAGCACACCACCAAAAATGTTTTGAAATGCTTTTCATTCATTTTTCTGACTTATAATCCATTCTATCTTGTATCTAAGATTTGAAACTTGCTTGGGGACAAACAAGGGACAAGTATGGGGTATATTTGATAGCATGCATTATAGTCTATATTTTGGAACTAGCTTAGACGTTTTATCTTCTTAAATCTACATGTATGGATGTATATTCTTTGAGTATATTGTAGTTTTGTCTACCTTTGCAGGAATCGAGGTCTACACCTAGTTTCGTTGTAATTGTAGGTAAAATGACACGTTTTGCATCGAAATGGAGCTAAGGGAGCTAAGGGAGCTAAGGAGTCATTGGAGCTACATTTTGGAGCTTTAAGAAGATCTCAGGAAGCATGGAAATGATTAAGAAGATTGATTTTGGACCAGATTCGAGAGATTTCACATTCAGTTGAGATCCATCTCTGTCAGCTACAATACCACCTCGACCGAGGTGGTCTTGAGGAGCGTCCCGACCGAGGCGAATACCCTGTCGCCGGCAAGATCTTTATTTTTGGCTGAGATCTTCTATTTTTGGAAGGAGGATATCTTATATTTTTGGCTGGATTTCTGGAAGGAAGATATTATATTTGATTGATTTATTTTGAGATAAATGGATATATTTTCTAGGAAATTATCTTTTTAAGATATTATTATCTTTGGAAGATAATTCTCCTATAAAAATGGTTGGATTTTCCACAAGTTCAACCATGCTTGGAACATCCAGCAATTGAGGGATTTTCTGAGTTGTTGAAGGAAGAGTTAAAGGAAGTTTGAAGGTTGAAGTTGAAGGAAGGAAGGAATCATAGTTGGAGTTGACTTTTTGAAGGAGTTTGTAAGATCTTCTTTAGATCTCTTTTGGTTTGTTGTCTTTGCTGATTTGTGACTGAGGAAAGCTTGTTTGTTGTTTGTTCGATTCAGTTATGGAGACCTTTTTCTTAAGATTTTCTTGTTTGAATATTTATTCCTTTTCCATTAATTTGATTATTGTTATCATGATGATTGTTGGCTAAGATTATTATGCGATTCTAGGGTGATTGGATGAAAGTTGTGGGAAAGACGATGATAGAACGATCTTAATCCCTGCAGGACCCTTACAAAACTCGAGTCTTTACCTTAACCGACGACCACCTCGGTCAGCTGTGGAACATCTCGATCGAGATGGTACATAAACTGAGCGAGGTGAACCTTTCCTGAACCTTATCTAAGTTAAGAGTTTAAGTTTGCCAAATCCTATCCTTGTTATACCTTCCTGGTTCAACGCAAGCCTAAGATGAGACTTACCCGGTGATTCCTTTGTTTGTTTACCTAAGATCATGAGTGTAGGTAATAAGGTTTATCCTTTATTGGGGTTTGAGTGTGCCTTCATCCCATCTTTGTGATTTAGCCTGAGACTTACCCGGTAAAGGTTGATTCTATTCCCTTGGGTGGTGTGTTGGTTTGAGATTGTACCTTGAGACTTACCCGGTAATAAGAGCTTTGGTTTGGGATAGTGAGTAGTGAGACTTACCCTGGGATCTATTACCACCTTAGAAACACCTTCCCTTTGCAAACCTCAGCTTTGTCCGCATTATCCTTTGAGATCTTGAGTCGGAACCACAACTGGATGCTTTAATCCCTAGAATCCGCATTCCCTTTATCTGACTTTATATCATCTTTGATTGCTTTAATTCGTAGTTATTAGCAATATTTGACAACCTGATTTCGTGCTTTGTTTCACCATTGTCCCTGTGTTCGACCCTTGGAATTCTTGCTTTTATTACAATTGATCCCTACACTGCGGGTTTGCATATTGTTCAAGCATACTTCTTGGTTTATAAGTTTTAAAGCTTGCACACACCTTTTGGATCGAACAAGAGGTTATTCACATAAAAATTTCTCCCGCATGAGCACACTTAGCTCTAGAGTTCTTTGTCCTCACTCAACCATTGAAAAAGAAGAATTCTTGTTGACATGGATAGCAACTCATCCTTATAAGTTAATCATAAATCCTTATTCAAATGGTGTAGGATCATAATTTTATGGGATGTTACAAGTTTGAAGCAACCGAAATAGGTTCTTGAATCGGGTTTTGGGGAAATAGAGGTTGGTTGGGTTTGGGTCTACAAAGTCTGCTCGAGTTCGGTCTGTGGAGGGTTCAACCGATTCAGTACATTGGTATGGTTTAGATCAGATGGGTTGGGTTAGGTACGTTAGGTACGTTAAGTTTTGGATTTTAGGGTTTTAGTGGTTAGGGTTTGGGTAGGTAGCGGCAACGTGGGGTTCAGAGTAAGGTTCTGACGGGGGCGGCACCACTAGGGGAATAGAGGGAGGAACAAGGGGTAGAGGATGGCAGTTAGGTGGTTCCAATGGTCGGGTTGTGCAAGGACTGGGCTTGAGGAGCAGGTTTGTAGGCAATCAGATTTCGGACCTTCAGGAGTGGTTTTCCGATAAGAACAATGAATCTTGGTTGGGGTAAATCGAGTTTGAAAACAAGTACCAATTTAATATTTTTAGAGAAATTTTAATTAGAATCGGAAAATACTAAAAAACGAGAATAGTAGACTAATCGAAACGGTGATTACTTCGGTATCTCTCTCGTCGTCTTCTTTTTGGTGAACTTCTTGTAAAATCTTGAAGTTCTTGATCCCAATGAACGCAAATTTGATACCTCTTTTGATGCGGGGATTAGCCGCTATAAAGTCCCGATCTTTCGACACCAACAAAGAAAATGAATGAAAGGTGATGAAGACGTGTGGGTCGGTTGGCCGAATGGTTGAAAAAGGATTGGTAAATGATCCGTTGATGATATGGATCGGTAGATGCATGGATAGATCAAGGTCGAACCTGGAGTACCCTAGGAAAACAAAGGCCCTAACACACAACCAGAAATGATCGTAGAACCCTTTCGATACACTCTTACACACAAGGGAAAACAATTGTTCCTAGAGCACAAGAAGGAGGCTTGTGAATGATTGAGAGCACCAACTTGGCAATTCAAGGTGACACAACACAAAACAATCCAAGCTATAAGGTCGGAGAAATCCACCCGCTCTCTCTTCCCCGGGAAGACACACGAACTCTGCACGGGAAGCACACGAACTCCGTGCAGAGAATACTAAAAAGTATCGAAATTTTAGAACTCTGTTCTGAGAATACTAAAAAGTATCAGAATTTTATTGAATGAATTGGTAACCAAAAAACGTGTATCCTAAGCCTAATATAGGCAAATGATCGAGACCCTACTAGTTAAGGACTTAATTAAAAATGTGGGTTGTATAATTAAAAGACCCAAAAAAACATAAAACACAACCCATAATAATAAGTGTTCCTTAATTATGGGGTGAAAAAAAAAATCCAATTTAGACTAAAATCAACCCCTAAATTCGGCCCTTTCTTTCTTCATTCCTTCCTTCCACACATAATCAAGCATGTACGTGCATGGGCTCTCCTCCTCTCTCCCCACGTGATCTTGTATGCATTTGCTAGCTTTCATACATACTTCCCCGATTTTACAAAAGGAGGATCTATCTAGTTTGATCCATCACTTCATTCCATGCAAGCACTTCCTCTTTCTTCTAGCATTTCATTTGATCCCTGGCTTCCTATTCTTTACTCGTCCTCTCCTTAACTCTAGCTTCCTTCTCTTGTTGGCAGGTGATGTTGAGTCTTGAGATGCTCTCAATTGTTTCAAAAAGCTAACAGCTATGGATAATCTGATATTTGATGGACGTCGTGCTAATTCCAACTTGGCATTTGTAGGATGGTCAAGACAAGCTCTTTACCTATGGTTAATTTTGTTTGCCGGTACTCAGTCATCTATAATAGCTTCATCCACACTTTGTCCTTACTTTATTAGTTTATTATGGACACCTATTTTAGACAACCATTCAATCGCAGGGATATGTTTGTTCGATAAATACTTAGGGCCCGTTTGGTTTTAACTCCGAAATTGGAAACAGAATAAAAACGAATCTATTTCATATGTATACTCTTGTTCATAAAAGTTTTTGAAATCATTCCTTGTGATTTGAAGTAATGAGAATTAATTTTGATTACTTTTGATACCTATAGGGAAACAAAATGTGGGAAGGAAGGACATTTTACATGAAGTCATAAGGAATGATTTCATAAAATTTCATGAATAAGGATATACATATGGACTAATTCGTTTCCATTCCGTTTTCGTTTTCGGAGTTAAAAACCAAACTGGCCCTTATTGTCAATTAGGTTTTGCTTGACCCTCTTACATTTTATAATAACTTTTGGCATGCATCCGGTACCAAAAGCATGTATAAATTTTATATTAAAGTAGTGTCAAGATCATCATATATATAACGGAAAATTATATACAAAAGACAACTTTAAATTGTGATTTTGTAAAAGAAAATTAACATAATGGATTTGGGGACATATGTCTTTAAAAATGCCCAATTATTTACAAGTAGCATAATTTATAGGCATTGAAACATTATAAAGAATGATCTAATTTTAACACAAAACATTGATGGGATAATAATTTGTGTACAAAAACCGAAATGAAAAAGGAATTTTGCATTTTTGTGTGAATGATCCAATTTGGTGGCTACAAACGTAACATGATTTTACAATTTTACCAACACAAGATTGAAACCATCTATTCGAATACATAAATCTTGTCATACATTGTTTGTACGAGGATATTGACTAAAGGTACATTACACGTGACTTTCATAACCCCAACAAGATGTAGTAAACTAGGGTTATGGGTAACGCTATCAGCATCCCGAATATAACTCTGCAAACAACAATTCAAAATCATACGACTTATATTCATTATTATTATTATTATTATTTTACAAAAAAGAAAAGAATAGGCACTGACCCGGTGCTGAGAATGTCGGGATGGACACTGTACTCCTTGGCGAATACAAAGGGGACGATTCCTTGCGGCAGCGCAGACTGCATTTCATTTTATTCGAATTCGTTTGGTTAGAATGGTATAATCAAATAATTGACATATAAACCGTTAAATGTTGAGGTGTGACCTGGACAATGGCAACCCGCAGAAGAACATCACGGAGACCGACGGCAATGGAGGCTGCAGCCATGACTGCCGGACCGGTTAGAAACCTGACCCCCATCGCAAATGTTGCTACTGAGTTCCCACATGCTATTATTCGAGGTTGCAGTGCCATGAACAACCCTGCGTACATATCCAAACACTCTATTTAGTCCCGTTGGCTTCTAATTCCGAAAATGAAAACGGAATGAAAATAAAACTAGATCAGTTTTCATTTGTTCCTGTTTTTTGAGTTCAAATCAAAGGGGCAGATGGTGGAGACAATGATGAGGTAGACGCACGCTTAATCAACTTAACTTTTAGCAATGATACTCACCCAGACTGAACATTGCCATGCCGAGCCCTGCGTCCGACAGTATCGATATTGACTTTGCTATTATGGCTGGCATCTCCAAATTCCACCTTTCATCATTATATCATTAATTAATTCATTAATTTCTTAATTACTCATTCATTCACAAACTAATCGACAATAATCACAATTCACGTACTTGAAAGAGACGAGGGACCAAGTCAGACCAATCAAGCTCGAGTACGTGTTAGGGTTCCTTATCAGCTTCCTCCACACCATTATCAGTATCAGCCTTGTCATCACTCTCGCCGGAGGCAAAGCCGCCGCCTTTCCTTCTCCCACTCCGCCGCCGTCGCCTCCATCCACTATCACTCTGTTTGCGAAGCTGAATTCATCCCTCTCCAGATTCCCCCTTTCTTGCCCCTCCACCGCTGCATTTACAATTCCATCTAATTATTTTTCTTTTCTTTTGATAAGGGTAGTATTGTAATTAATTACCTTTGCCGGGAGAAGCCGCCCTTCTAACCTCCTTCGCCGCTTGATCAGAGCCACCATAATCATAATTTGCACCGCCAAAAACATCTGAAACCGGAGAAGCACTCGAGCTCCAAACGAACATATGAACATCCTTCCCGCCGGCAGCGTCCTTCTTCACATTCCCTTTACTCGGCGAAAACATCCCCGGATTCGGCGCCGGGTAATTCCCCCCTCTCCCAATTCTACTCTCCTCGTCAAAATTCGACGTCCTCGCCGGTGGACCAAATACATCAGCCGGACCAAAGTTAGAGCTCCGGCCACCACCACCGGTCATCGAAAATATATCAGAATGGTTAAAACTCGACCCACGTGGCGTTGGGTTACGGGAGGATTGAAGAGAGTAAATCTCCGCGTTCGATAGGTTCGACGGCCGAGGAGTATTGGAGGAGAACCCGGCGTTGTGCCGGGAGAAGATGTCGGAGCGGGAGGCGTTCGACCGCCGCACGGTTACGTGCAGCTTCCCGTCTTCTTTGAGTTGCGCCGACGTTTCGATCGGTTGGTTCCTTCCGTCGAGAGAGACCACGTCGGAGTCGACGTGGATTGACACTATAGAGGCTGCCGTGTCTGGAAATTGCTCCGATATCAGAAGCCGAGCTGCTCGGTACTCGAACATGAATAGCATCAAAGTGTACCTGTATTATTACGTCCGTTTAACTACAAATATGACCCATAGACTAGAATAATTTCACAAAAGCACTTAAATTTGGATTTGTTTTCAAAATGTACGCAATAACAAAAAGAATGCTAATTTGATTAACTTGAGTGCATCAACTTTAGAAATTATCATGCCACTACGAAAAAGCCACTGGTTTTGCAGTCGACCAAAGGACGATAAGTACGCGTATAAATGAAAAAGTACGTACGTACCAGATGATACACTGAAGGACGACGATCTGAACCATGAGTGAACCAGAGAAATCACCATACATACCCTTAAGCAAAGGAATCCCCATAACAAGCGTATTCGGAAGAGTCGAAAGCGAAAACATGGTAATACTCCATTCAAGCGAGCCTCGTCGCGAAAACCTAGCCCAAACAGCAAGCGCCGCAAGAACGATGACCTTCTGCAACGAATCCGCGGCCAGGAATCGAAGATTCATCTGATAAGGATTGTTTGAAGCGATGAAATGAAAGGAAAGTAGCGGAACCGCGAATAGCGCTACGAATCGGTTGATCCCTCCGCATTGCTCCGGTGTGAAGATCTTCCACCATCTTACGGATCCGTAGGCTAAGATCATTGCTACGTATAGCGGGACAACCGCCGTCATTACATGGTAGAAATCCGTTCCCGTTATCATTGTTGGTGGACAGATAGATTCGAGCAGAAGAGAGATTTTCTTTATGGTGTTTGAGAGCTAGCTAGAAGAGCATGGTTCATGTGGGGTTTTTTTGTTTTGTTTCGGATTTAGAGGATTGGGGTTTGTGGGTATCAAAGATTTGATGGTATATTCATGTATAGGTTTTGGAGTTTATGTTTGTTTAATGGATATTGTAATTTGGTGTTTTGTTTGGTAGCTTTGAGAGTAGCAATGGCCAATGAGATGATGACTCTCTCTTGTTGGAAACTTCAAAGTGAGAGTTTGGGGAGATGAAGTTCAATGGCTTTGGCCTTTGGGACTGCGTCGGGGTTTCGTCTTTATACACTTCTTTTTTCTTTCATATTTTAGTATTTCGTGTAAACAAATGGTTCTTCTTTCTACACTAATTTTGAACTTAGCTCAGTGTGTGTAAGCTTTTTTGTTTTAATATTGCCATAATATCAAAAAATAAAAAGGTAAAGTAAGCGCATTTTTAACACGATTCACTCCTTATATTCTTTAATTATGGTGAAAATTATGGAGTAATCTTAATTATTGATTTATTTGATACAATAGTCTAGATTTTGTATCAACTAAATAATTCAATAAAAGATGTGGTGTTAATTTTATAAATTTAACCAAGTACGGTGATAATTTTAAAATTTTATAAGATCGGTGACATTTATTTATTTTTTCGTTCAAAATTTTTATACAATTCGTTTGAATTTTTTATTTTATTAGTTCAAACCGTTTGTACTAATAATTTATACATTTTCTTAAAAAAATTTGTAACAATTACTTTGTTACTTCAAAATTTTAGTTTAATTCATTCAAATTTTATATACTATCAGTTTAAATATTTTGTATCTTAGTTTATGCATTTTTTTTGTTATATTTATTAGTTTACCTTTATGTATTTTTTTACTTGTACATGTTTGAACTAATATAATGTTTAACCTAATTAACAAAATACAATGTTCGAACTAATGATACCCAAAAGTTGAACTAATATTATAAAAGTTTAAAATTTTATATTATTGGTTCATGTAGTATTATAAACCTATGAAAAAAGTAAAAATATACGAACCATTATTACAACATAATTATTTGAAGTATCTAAACAAAAAGTTTGAACAAATGTACAAAAACTTTCAACGAAAAAAGAGTCCATGACACGTGTCACTACAACAATGTTCCGTAATACCGTACTCAAAAGACTATCTCCATACCTCGACCTCCCCTTTTATCAAAGGGTCTTTTTTCGAACATGTCACCGCCCTATATTTTCACCTTTTAAGAGAGTATTAATTGATTAATATTAAAAATTTTTATTTTAACATTGTATTATTATTTTTATTGATGAGGGAAAAATATATTATTCATTACACAATATAATAAATATTTAAGTTGAATGTAACCCTCTCAAAAATTCAAAAAAATATTATTTAATTTTGAACTAATAATTATATTTTTACGCACGGACTCAAACACTATTAATCTTGTATGTGGGAGATTTTGGTGTATTGGATAGGATTTAAGAATGTATGTAATTGGGATATATGGATAGTAAATTAAAATAAATAAATAAAAAAAGAATTGTGGAATAGTAAAGTAATAATTTAAAAAGAAAAGTGTAATGGGAAAGGTTCAGAAATGGCAGGCCCTATGTGGATGAGTGTGGTGGGGATGGCATGCTACTTCACTTCACTTCATTATTAAAAGTTGAAGCCTTTTGGGGAAGTATGTGGGTTGGAGCCTGGTGCTTCCTAGGTGTCTACCTCCTCAGATCCTCTCTTTTACTTTTTTTCTTTTTAAAATAAAAATATTTTTGAATGAAAAGAAGATCACATCGGGTATGAAAATGAGTCGGTTGATAGATGATTGTATATTTTCAGGGGTATTACGGGCACGGAGATGGATTTCGTAAACGCACGACGGTTACGGGATGCGTGACCGTGGCGATCACGTATTTCGTAACCGTCATAATGTGACCGTTGTGATTTATACGATTTAATCGAACATACGTTGTGTATTTCCATCGACTATATATATTGACAGTCAAAGAAGAGGTGATTAACGCTCACAAAATCTCCCAAAAAACAGCTTCGAAAATGTCAATACAAGAGGATGATGAGACGATGATTTCGGTCGGTGATACAAAATTTAGTGACCCAAACAAGTTTCTTCGACATTTTGAGGTAACTATATTATTAATTATTGTTCTTTATCATCAAACCGAAGAACAAAAAATCTTATCCTTTCTATTCAATCTTAGCTAGGGTCTTCAAAATTATTCGTGTGACGAAGGGACCGATTATGCGCGAATGTTTGAAAGTCGCGGTTTTTTCCACGATCGCGAGACAATGGTGGATTGGGCTCGATTCATGGGAGGTACTATGAACATGGTGTTCGTCACAAGTAGGTCGTGGGGAAACACTAGGGGATTCGTTATGTTTCGTTTGACATGCGAACGTTTCAGAACCCCTCGTAAGAAGAAAGACGTTGATCGTGATACCGAGTTGTCGTTTAGCCGAGCATACAAATCGAGAAAAGACGGATGTACATTTGAGCTTGAAGACCTACAAAGCGAGGTTGGGAAATGGACGTTACATGTTATAAACGGAGTGCACAACCATACACTTCTCAAGTAGTTAAAGGGACACACATATGCTTGCCGATTGGCGCAAAAACAGTTTCGGAGAGTGCGACGTGAACTTGGGTCGGGTTTCAAGCCGAGGAATATTTTGAAGTCACTACAATTGGATGATCTCCACAACGTCAGCACCATAACACAAATATACAATGTTGGACTGAAGATTAGGTTGCTACAAGCCGAAGGACGAAGTCCACTCCAACAAGCACTTCATACGCTAGAGCAACGTCGTTACTACATCAATGTTAGAAGATGCCCGGAGTCAGATGAAGCTTCAGATTTTTTTTCATCATGCATCCGAATTCAAGACATCTACTCAACCTATTTCCTTACGTCATCATAATGGACACGACGTACAAGACGAACGAGTAAGTTTAATTATACATGTTGATAGAAATGTGGGGAGATCTAGATCGAGGAGAAACTTCAACTACTTCTTCTTGATTGCTCGAGTCAAATCAAACATAGAACTTGAGTGGCGGAAGCTTAGAAATGGATACGGAAGCGTTTGGTTGATCCTTCAAAAGGATCCTCGAGTATGAATGTTTGGATAAAAAACTAGATCCAAGATAGAACTTTAAGAGGATTGAAGAAGTGATGCCTAAACCAAGTAAAAGAATTTTCCTTCACAATACTTGAATTCAACTTAGACATGATTTAAAAATGAGTCAAGCATCATCTTATATAGTAGATGTGGTCATACAAAGAGTCGGAAATTAAATAGCGGAAGTTAAAGCCGGAATTAAAGTTCCAAAAATAAAAAGTCTAAAATATGAAAGGTCGAAATTTAAGTCACGGAATTAAGTTCCGGAATTAAAGTTCCGAATATTAAAAGTCTATTATTAAATAGCCGAAATATTATAAATGTCTTCTGTAACACCCCGAATCTGCGGGATATCGGGATGCTACGGGCGAGACCTCACAATGGGTCCCGACCCTTAGCTTGACAACAATTTCACCGGGCCTTTCCAACATGACACAAATAAAGGCAAAATGTAAATCATTTTTAATGCAAGAGAAACCCGTAAGAATGCAACAACAAACTTCAGCCGAGGTACAACTCAAACCAAATGCCAAACAAGCGGCACACAAAACGTAATAACCGAAAGACAAAACACAAGAAACTCCAACTCAAAACCCTTCCTAAAATGTACGGACCCCGGTTGTCCACCCTTCCAGATCTCTCGGAGCATGCCTAACCTGCAAGGCAAATTACAACATTCAGTATAAAACCGTTAGCTCATATTCGAAGCATTAAAATTAATGGGAAAGACACAAACACAAGAAATCATCATAGTCACACAACATACTCAAAAGCACACAAATGCGGTTTATTATCTTTATTATTATTAAGTCATATCCCGTTCTAATTCAACTTCTTTTGTGACACGAGAATCTCCCAAAACTCGCCTCGGTACCTTCTTCCAGCAATGGAACGGTGCGGATGCCTCCGACCGTCTAACCAGCACGGGCCAGTCGCCGAGAACCTCCTTGCTCTCGCGAGAGCTAGGCAGTGATGTCACCGCCCGTTATCATACACTTGGGCCAAACAATATAAAGGTCGGTAATCCTATTTCCGGTTTAGTTGTTATAAACAATAAATAATAAACACACACCACCCAACACACATCAATTCTAATACAAAGAATACGAGCTAAGTAAGTCCGGAAACTTACCTCGTCACCACACTCAACTCACAACACTCTCGCTTCCTTAGGGGAGGAAGACCATAACTTGCTCACAAGAAGATAATTATATCAACAACAACCCACTCGCAAAAGAAGTCTAATACTTCTAAACCAATGATCTACGGAAGACCATTTGACTCTCAAGTCTAGGACCGCATCCTAGAATCCCTCATGCTCACATCACACTCAACAAGTTAGAAGTCCTAAGACTTCTAAACCCTCGGATCTCGCAAGATCAAAACTCACAACACCACTAGAATAACATGCCTAGTCTCAACAACCTCAAAGGTAACACTCTACGCTAGGATACGCATATCCTAGCCCACAACCTCACAACCACAAACTCACAAGTCTCATAAGAAACAGCCTACACTCATCCCATGTACCACTCGGAAACATACATCCCTTAACCCTTAGAACAATCCAACAACCTCTCCATACTCGCCTAAGGTTCACAAGCCACTATATGGCATTCCAACTATCCTAGGTCCAAACCTAGCATGCTTCTATCATAACACTCTCTAGGATCATCAAAGAACACCAGCTTAAGGGAGGGCACTCACCACGCAAAGGCACGGACTCGGAAGAAGGAAGAACAACCACGAAAGGGAGAAGAAGACCGCAAGGGGAGGCCGGCAGAAGCTGCAGCCGCCCCTGCGGCCTGGGCTGGGGCCTGGGCTGGCCGCCCCTGCGGCCTGGGTTAGGGCCTGGGCTGGCCGCCCCTGCGGCTCAAGCTGGCCGCCCCCGCGGTCGAACAGCAGTGGCCGATTCCGCCATGGTTTCTTCGGTGGATCCTTGATGTGTTGATTCCTCCTTGCTTCCTTGCTCCACCATAGATGTTCTCCACACACAATAACATCACATAAGGCATCCCAAACTCGATCCCAATCACATGCAAGTCAAAGGGAAGAAAAAGAAACAAGGTGAAGCTATGGCTTCCACCATTGAAGCTTGAGGAAGAAAATGAAGGTGAAGGAAGGGAAAGAAGAAGACTTACTCATCCATACGGATCTGCAGAGAACACCAAGGCTGGATAACTCACACATAAGAGAGAGGGAAAGGAGAGGGCTTCCATGAAAGAGCTTCCAAGTTCCAAGCCAAAGAAAGAGAGAGTGTAGAGAAGGAGGAGACATTTCACGTAAGAGTGAAATGAGGGGAGAGAGAGAGAGAGAGAAGGGACAAGGCTGCCACCAAAAGGGGAGCTCAAAGGTCAGCTGGTCCATCTTCCAATTTACGCAAGGAACCGAGGGGTCCAAAGCAAGGGTGACAAACGAGAGGTCGGAACGAGATTTTGGGATAAATCCCGTTACTCAGCGCCTCGTGCCTGCGGGAAGACTGAGGCGTGCCTGTGGGAAGGTCGGTAACTCGCTAACAATCCGGAATAAAAATTCTGGATGTTACATCTTTAAAATGTTGTCGGGTCCTTTTAGCTGGAAAGAGGGATGACATCACCATCCGAGGGCGTATCATTTTCCTCTTCTTGAATGTGAAACCTCCCCGTTTCACCGTCAGAAAAGAAAGTAAGAGGACTAGGCCACACATGAGTATCCTCAAAAAGTTTGTAAAGAATAATCAAGAACACAAGTAAAGAACTTGACCTCGATCCCGAGCTCTGATACCAATGATAGAAATATGGGCGATCTGGATCGAGGAGAAACTTCAAATACTTCTACTTGATCATTCGAGTTGGATCAAACGTAGAACTTGAACGGCGAAAGCTTAGAAATGGATGCGAAAGCGTTCGCTCGATCCGATCTAGTTAGATCAAATCATCCACAAAATGGAGTAGATAAAGTTGATCCTTCTAAAGGATCCTCGAGTATGAAAGGTTTAGATCAAGCACTAGATCCAAGATAGAACTTTTAAAAGATTGAAGAAGAAGTGATGTCCAAACCAAGTAGGAGGATTTCCCTTCACAATATTTGGATTCAACTTAGACATGTTTTACAATAAGCCAAACATCCCCTTATATAGTGGATGGAGGCCATACAAAGAGTTGGAACATAAATGACGGAAACTAAAGTCGGAATTAAATTTCAAAAATGAAAAGTCTAAAATATGAAAGGTTGGAATTTAAGTCACGGAAATAAGTTCCGGAATAAAAGTTCCAAATATAAAAAGTCTATTATTAAATAGCCAAAATATTATAAATGTCTTCAAAATGTTGTCGGGTCCTTTTAGCCAGGGGCGTATCATTCTCCTCCTCTTAAATGTGAAACGTCCCCGTTTCACCGTCAAAAAGAAAGGAGTAACTTTGTGAACGAGACCCTTGAAAATCAACACCGGATGCACATTGTCAGAGTCGGGTGGCTTGGACTTGTAGTCTTTCAAAAGGGTGGTGGGGCTGCCAAGCTTTTCGAACATAAAGAGGACAAACTCCGGATCGGGAGGCTCGAACTTGTAGTTTGACATGGTGGTGACACTGGTGAATTTGTCTCTTATGCCGTAAATGTTCTTGACTTTGAACGAAGGAGGCATGCTGAAAAGATTAAACGGGGAGCCGGGAGGTAAGTGAGTGGACATATTGAAGACAAACCTCAAATCAGGCGGCTCAATTTTGTTATCTATCAACACCATCGTGTCGTTGTCGGAGTCGATGACTTCTTCTTTCTCAATGATGGATTCGTCTTTGTCATCTTCAAAGAACTTGTCGTGTAATGGATTGACCAATAGAATTGGAATTGCCGGAGCGACCTTTTTAATGAGGATATTTTCGTCTTCTTCTTTGCCCTCGTCATTCAAAGGGCTCACAAAGTGAATTGGAAGTTTTGGTGCGCATTCTTCAATTACGACGTTGCGCACATCTTTGACTTTGTCACAAAATGGTTCTTCTTGTTGGGAGGACGTCATTTAGGCTAGAAGTCGTGCCTCAAATTTTATATCTCACGCTTGAGAGCATCTTTTGTTTCCTTGAGCATAACACACTCCTCTTGGGGACTAGGACGTTGTCGGGGGCAATATTGACAACTTGCTCATAATTTGTACGCCGTCTTGGGGCAACATAGGTATCCTCAAAATATTCTTGTCGGTGTGGATACTGTTGGTGCCTATCCATGGAAAAAGTCGGCCTTGGTTGGTCCGGAGGAGACAACCACTCCTCATCCTCAAAATATTCTTTCCGTCAGATATTTGAGTACCGTCGGTACCCACCCGTGGTTCGTTTGGTCGTTGGTGGATATGGAGGAGGTAACCATTCCTCATCCGCATCATAGGAATCATCATCATCATAGATCATGATGAATGATGAAGAACACTTGAAGAACTCCGAAGAACACCAAAGAGAAAAAAAATTGTAAAGAACAATCAAGAATAAAGTAAAGAACTTGACCTCGATCCCGAGCTCTGATACCAATGATAGAAATGTGGGCCGATCTAGATCGAGGAGAAACTTCAACTACTTCTTCTTGATTGTTCGAGTTGAATCAAACATAGAACTTGAGCGGCGAAATCTTAGAAATGGATGCGGAAGAGTTTGGTTGATCCTTCAAAAGGATCCTCGAGTATGAATGTTTGGATCAAAGACTAGATCCAAGATAGAACTTTAAGAGGATTGAAAAAGAAGTGATGCCTAAACCAAGTAAGAGGATTTTCCTTCACAATACTTGGATTTCAACTTAGACATGATTTACAAATGAGTCAAGCATCCCCTTATATAGTAGATGTGGCCATACAAAGAGTCGGAAATTAAATGACGAAAATTAAAACTGGAATTAACGTTCCGAAAATGAAAAGCCTTAAATATGAAACGTCGGAATTTAAGTCACGGGATTAAGTTCCGAATATAAAAAGTTTATTATTAAATAGCCGAAATATTATAAATGTCTTAAAAATGTTATCGGGTCCTTTTAGCCGGAAACACGGATGGCATTGCCATCCGGGGGTGTATCACATGTGTTTTACGATTCTTTACATATTACATGCACATTTGCTTTGAAGTCCAACAAAACTACAACCTTCTTTGTATCCCCTCTACAGGTACAAGATGTCGTTGTTAGAGATTGTCGCTATCACTAGCACGAGGTTGACGTTCGCAATACCATTTGTTTTCATGGCCAAGGAAAACCCCAATCAATATGAGTGGAAATTACGGAGACTCCGACATGTGTGCGGAAATGTTACACCGGGGGTGATTAGAGAGCTTGGACTCATAATTGCACTTGGTGTCATTTTCCCAAATGTGAAGCACATGATTTGCATCTTTCATATAAAGTGCAACATTCAACATAGATCTTGGATGGTGACACGATCAAAGGAAGCACAAGCTGTTTTGCATAACACTACCATGCCCTTATTGAATCTAGATCTCCTGGTAGTTATGAGCGGCGTTTGGATGAGATGAAAGTATACTCGCAAGGTTATCCGAGGTTAATGGAGTATTTGGAAACTACATGACTACTCTCATACAAGGAAGCAATTGTTCGAGCTTGGTGCGACTTGCATCTTCACTTTGGCACGAGGTCAACAAACGCATAAGAACTCAATCCTATCTTGTTTACGATTTTTGTAATTGTAAAAGTGTGATAGTATGTTGTATTGATATTGGTTCTTAGGGGTGAGTTCGTACACTCATTGATGTGGGGTTGAGGCTGCAGTTTCCCGATCTAGATTGAAATTCTCAAATCGACAATAGAATGCGGAATTATGGATGATATGGAAAGATAATAAGATGATAATATGGAATGATAAATGATAAATATAGGAAGATAGGACTATCATAAGACTTGTAAAGAACCTTGACCAATTATGTGTCAAAACCCGTTACAAAGAATTATGTTTCACCCTTCCTTATTTAACCTTACACAAGCCTTATAAATAAGACAAGCACAAGGAGGGACTAGTTTGACTTGTAGCACCAACCTTCAAAAATATTAACACACACAAGAACAACTGAGCAAGGATTCACAACTTTTTAATCAAAAACTCTACTTTTGATTGAATAGAAATGATAAAATACAAACTTTATGAATGAACTCACAAGTGTCTCACAATATTGTGGAAATCTAATTCAAACTGAGCTATCTAATAAACTCTCCCTCTAAGGCTATTTATAAGGTAGATCTTCCAATGTAAACTAAGAAATATATCTTTTAAAGATAATCTAGGAAAGATATCTCTCAAAGATAATCTAGGAAAGATATAAAATAATTCCAAAGATAGAATCAAAAACTAACAATTACCTTAAAGAATGTTTGAGAGCTTTTAAGGTAAGAAAATAAAAGATAATTCCCAAAATTAAAATATTTTTGGCCGGATCTTCTAGCATGTGCCAAAGAAGAAATATCGGGTGGAATCTCGGCCAAGATTCCTAAGTGTTGGCCGAGATTTTGGATCTTCCATGCAATCCTCCATTCTCTTGGATCCTCCCATGGATGCAACTTGTTAGCAACCCTTCCTTGAGTCTCTCCTGCTCTTGGCTCAGTTATGGGTCTATGTAATATAGGCGCTATCAAGGATGGTCCCATATCATGCTCCCCTTCTTAAAAATGATTCGACCTCGAATCATAGTCTTGCTCATCACTAATCACACAATGACTCAAGCATGGCGACTTCTGGACTGGATCAACTTCATGGGATGAAGTCTTCAACTTTTTCTTCTTCATCTTTTTCCTCTTGATATGGACATTACCTGCTATGAACGATTCATATGCCTGGATGGTAAAAACTCCGAGTTGCATTGCTCTCTTGGAAGGTCTCTCGAGCTTTGTAGTACCCGGAGCTTGAATATTTTGGCCACAACATGCAACAGTGACAAATCGTGGGTTTCATCCTTAAATCTCGGGCGAGATTTCTAGGATGGGGCCGAGATTTTTACTGTGAGTCCACAATTTTCCTCGGATGATGAAAACTGGAAGTTTTCTTGGAGCTTTCGTTCTCCTGGGTGTATCCAAGCTGAATCTCCTAGTTTAAATGACATTTCTTGGCGAAACTTGTTAGCCAAGGCAAGAGTATGCAATCCTTTCTTCTCTAGCTCCTTGCACGATCCCTTATGTATTGCTTTGACAATGTCCTCCTTCTTGACACTCTCATCTTACAATCCTACAATAAAGCTCACTCGCTTTCTCTTGGATAACGGTGCAAGATTAAAGTTTGAAAGGAGTAGTGTATTAATAAAGTCATGGCAATGCAAAGCATACAACACTCTATGCCATTTTAAAATTTCATTAAAAATTTTATGCATCACATACTTCCTATGGTAATCTAACAATGTCACAATGTGAGGATGAACTACATAAAACTTAGGTTTTGTGTATTGAATTAAAGGCACATCAGAAGATAGATTACTAGGACTTTGTACTAAAGAACAATCCAAATATGAATGCAATAACTTAGGGTCGTGCACATCACATTCAAGAGAATGATCTTCCATACTTATATCTATGTCATGCTTATCATCATCAATTTTAGTCATCAAATCAGATTCAGATAACTCCAAAGAATCACTCATAAGAACATGAGTTTTAGAATCACTAACCTCTATAGTTCAGATAACCTCTATTGATGATTTCTCCGTTCGGGATTGGAAAACTCGTGATTCCCTTGCGATCAACTGTTTATCCAACTCTTCCAACGTGGCTCTTATCTTACTAACCCAAGGTCTCTCGGGTGGGGCGACTTGTGAAGCCTCCCTTGGTGGAAACCCCTCGACCTTCTCAATTTGGTTACGCGCTGGATGAAATCTCATTGATTCATATTCTAGTCCTCTCTTGGGACGTTGATCATATCTAGGATGATCCCGCTAATCTTTAATATTAACAAAATTCGGAGCGTTAAATATATCATAATATTGATTTGAATAGATCATACCTTGCTCATAATAGGCTCGTGAATGGGGTTCTAGGGCTGGAGCTCGGTAGGAACACACGAACGCCCATCATCTTCATTTATGGATCTTGGTCAAGATTGATTTAATCTTAATTGAGAAAAATCTCGGTATAAATCTTGGGCTAGATTTTGTACTGGGGGCCGAGATTGTCCACTGGAGCGAGATTCTATCTTCTCCAGTCGTTCATTCAAATTTGTAACAGTTGATTGGATTTCCCTTATTGTTAACTTTGCGTCTAGAGCCGTAAGTGAAAATGAGGGTTTCTTACTTGTTTTCTCTCGCACTCACACTCTATTGTGAATCACAAGCTAATTTGATGTAATTGTCTTGGATGGATTAATGCTTCTTTACCAATCGATGCACTAGCTTCCACTAAAACTTCCTTGGATGCCTCAAGTAGTCAACTTATATTCGAAAAAGGTTCTTGTGTTGAAAGGTAATGAAAGGATTCCTGTTGTAGGTCTCTTCACACAATGATACAAGGATAGAAAGAATATTGCAAGTATGACACACTAGTATGGTAGAAAGTATAGATACTAACACACATAAAGAATTGACTCAATGTCTTTAGATTAGAAGAGAGGCAAGAAAAGGAACACAAGAGATTAAGAAGAGAGAGAGAACGTACCTTGAACTCGTACAGTTGGAGAGAGAGATAGCCGGGATTGGTTTTGGGAATGGCTAAGACTCTTAACTAGATCAAGGTGGGTATAGAAACTCTTCCTTTAATGTACTCTTGCACAGGGTGCACTTTGGAGCGTCAGATTATGCCTTGAAAATTTTCTCGCAACTGGGCAACATTAGCTTTCTCGGGTGAAATCTCGTCCGATATTTCTTATGACCTGGACGAGATTGTTGAAAATTCGATGCTTGATGTCGATGTTCAGCAGTCACCTTTAGGGCTGCTACTCCTTGGTTGCCTTGTGATCTTTAACTACCGGAGAAGCGTATATATCATTGCTTTAACAAGAATGGAAAAGATCTCACCTACTAGATAATATCTCAACTTTTGGGCGCAAAATTTGATCGCACTTTCCGTAGGGTAGGACGAGGTTTTCAAAGTTAATGGTTTGCTTGTGTTTGGCTATGTCTTTTCTCTCTTCCAAAACTTGCACAAGTCAACGCACATTAATCTCAAATAATCTTGCAAAGATGGCGAAAAAGAAAATACTCAACTTTTATATGACTCAAAGAAGACTCAAAATAAAAATTGACTCAAACCTAAAACGGACTTCAATCGCTTAGCTTTGATACCACTTTGATGCGGGGTTGAGGCCGCAATTTTCCAATCTAGATTGAAATCCTCAAATCTACATAGAATGCGGAATTATGGATAATATGGAAAGATAATAAGATGATGATATAGAATGATAAATGATAAATATAGGAAAATAGGACTATCATAAGACTTGCAAAGAACCTTGACCAATTATGTGTCAAAACCCAATACAAAGAATTACGTTTCACCCTTTCTTATTTAACCTTACACCAACCTTATAAATAAGACAAGCACAAGGAGGGACTAGTTTGACTTATAGCACCAACCTTCAAAAATATTAACACACACAAGAACAACCTAGTAAGGATTCACGACTTTTCAATCAAAAACTCTACTTTTGATTGAATAGAAATGATAAAATGCAAACTTCGTGAATAAAGTCACAAGTATCTCACAATATTGTGGAAATCAAATTCAAACTGAGCTATATAATTGTCTCCCTCTCTAAGGCTATTTATAAGGGATATCTTATTATGTACTAAGAAAGATATCTTTTAAAAGATAATCTAGGAAAGATATCTCTAAAAGATAGTTTAGGAAAGATACAAAATTAATCTCAAAGATAGGATAAAAAACTAACAATTACCTTAAAGAATATTTGAGTGCTTTTAAGGTAAGATTATAAAAGATACTTGCCAAAATTAAAAGATCTTTGGCCGGATCTTCTAGCATGTGCTAGAGACGAAATATTGGGTGGAATCTCGGCTAAGATTCGTGAGTGTTGGTCGAGATTTTGCATCTTCCATGCAATCCTCCGTTCTCTCGGATCCTCCCATGGATGCAACTTGTTAGTAACCCTTCCTTGAATCTCTCCTTCCCTTGGCTTAGTTATGGGTCTATGTAATGTAGGCGCTATCAAGGATGGTCTTACATCACTCATTGTTGAAGATTACGTTGCGTTCTAGCATTGAAGGATTTCAGATTGTGATGCAGAATATCGACTTGATGGTCAATGACCAGATTAGACATATTCAAGCGTCAATAGAGACTTTCCGTGAGAAGATGTTGTTGGATGTACGGGTTACGATATTCGATTTGCTCCGGAACAAAGTAAGCAACGAGTGCTTCCTTATACTATTGGAGATCTACAACAAGACAAAGAAAATTAGGAGCATAACAACATGTCAGGATTTATATTGGTGGGAAGCTCATGGAATGCCTTGTGCGCACGAGTTCTTACTTGCTATTAAGGCTCGGGATCCAATATGTTTGGATCATATCCATCCAACTGGAAGCAAGTACGATGGGAAAAAGTGGATCCGGACCTAGAAGATAATGTTGTCCACAATGATCCATCCATTGTGTCACTCAATGACTTCAGGAAGCGAATGGACAAGAACTTGCTTAGTAGAGATGAGCTTGAGCGATGTCTTTAACATATGAGGATATAAGAGATACGGGATCTTCAACGTTGAGAGAACCAGAGCAACATGTTAGAACTAAAGGAAGACCACCAAAATATGACATTCTTCAACAAGGAGAGAAGTAGGTGGGTTCGAACATAATTTTGGATCGGCACGTCCACATCCTCGACATCGTCCCCCAAAATCAAGTCAACAAGTGGAAGTTAAGGTTGAGGAGGTCGAACCTAAAGAGGCCGAACCGGTTTAATATGTTGATGTTAAGGTTGAGGAGGCCGAGCCATGTGATAAGAAAATCACCTCCCGACGGTCTACAAACTATCGCTTCAAGGGTAATTAGATGCAGAAGTTCATGAAACCATTCATCCTTTCGACCTATAATGTTAAAGGAGATGGACATTGTGAATTTATATCCCTTGTTGTGGTTTCGGGATACTCAGATGAAGTTGATTGTTCGAAAGGAATTGGCCACGGAGATGTTCATGAGAAAGGACTTGTACGCACAAGTAAGTATCTCTTTTCTTGCTTAACCATTGTTTGTTAATAAAATAAAAACAACTCTTTTACCTATATTTGTTTTCTTTTAACAATCATCTTTGTGTTGGACTCTTGATGAAGTTATTCAATCTAAGCTTGTACCTTGTAGGCCGGAGAATTGGATGAAGATTCAACTTGTTTGTACGGCAACATCGACACATTACTGTTGTGTAGTGGTTATACTTGGACCTAATCCCGTAGCATGTTTACCAATTGTTGCAACGGTTGAGGACCAAGAACCCCCACAGAGATTTGTGCAATTGCTCAAGTTGATGGCAATCACTTTGTAGATATAAGTTCTCTAACTTCATAACTCTTTCATTAACCTACTAGAATGACATAATGTAATGACTTATTGTAATTTCTCATTCATTTCTTCTCAGGTTTGGATCAAACTCAATTCTCCCTTACCGCCTTTGACCCTTACATGGAGGCGTGGACATGATTCTAGCGTTGATTGATGAGATGCACCCTTTCGTGATAGATTCAAAGTATTCGATGACCTTCGACGCAAAGAGTGTTCTAGAAAAGTAACAATCAATGTTGATTCAATAGATAGTTGATGGATATTATTGTTGTTGTCGGTATAAGTCTTGTTTTTTGAATGCACGTTGTCTCATGACTAAGTGTTATTGTTGCTTTATGTCTAAGTGATGGATGCTTGTTTTGTTGTTGGTTTTTGTATAAGTGTTGCGGATTGTACAAGATAATGACTAAAGCTCAATAAATAAGATCACATTAATAACCGAAAAGTGAAAATAATACATAAGGTAATAATATTTACACCAAAAGTAAAAATAAAATAACGCATAACATAGTATTTACTCCAAAAGTGAAAACAATACATAAGATCACATCAATCTCGTATGGGTTGTGACGCCCTAACTTGATACAAGGCAATGTGAACTTGGTGTGTAACTAACTCGTCATGAATTGCATGTAGCTCCTCCATAGTCAGTGTACCACGCGTAATAAGATCCTAGATCCGGGCTGCATGATGTGTAACCTCTGTAATGAAATATACATCTGTCAGTAACTATTTATATATATAACTTTCAAAATAATCAAATAACTCCAACAATTCGTACCTGGGTATCTGAAACAAGGGCTAGAGGAGGACGATCTGCTGGTGGAGTTTGTACAGCCGACCTGGGTAGTACAAATGGATAACACCGCTCGTTGAACCATGACATGTAATCTTGAGATACAATCCATGGGTCAGGATCCCGAATCCGACCTTGAAGCACAAATCGGCTTGCATCATCGTGTCTAGTAGCCCACCGGTCATCTGATGAATGAAATCTGACCCTATACCCCTTGTGCCAATAGGGGGGAGCTTCAGATACGGTACGATCCTCTCAAGTGGGATTGCCTGAACATACACAAACTGCCGAAGGACCCGATCCGGCATGTATGGCTCGACAATGTCTTCAACCTGGATCGTTCCTCGGTAGGTGGAAACCGCAAACTCGCCCTTAAAATCTAACACAATGTCTACGTAGGGCATGAA
This sequence comes from Fagopyrum homotropicum, assembly GCA_033239125.1. Classification (NCBI taxonomy): domain Eukaryota; kingdom Viridiplantae; phylum Streptophyta; class Magnoliopsida; order Caryophyllales; family Polygonaceae; genus Fagopyrum; species Fagopyrum homotropicum. The sequence goes on along the minus strand of BSWB01000005.1, from coordinate 39,605,675 downwards.
CTTGATGTCCTCCACTCTTATCCGATCCAACTGTGAGCGCAAGGATCTCAGCCTCTCAAGTGTCTACGGTGGGGTCTTTAGGACAAAAAGTCTCGAAGCCCACCTCGCTAATCCGTGACGTCTTGGATCCTCCGCCTCCGAACAACCCAATGACGGGAAGTGGGCGTAGATCCAAAACTGCAACCATTTAATTATGAAATAATCAAAATATTATTAAGTAAATATTTTGAAGTGACTTAATGAATAACAAATGTTACTTGGAGATTAGTAATAGTAATAAAAAGTGAAAATATAAAATAGTTAACTAAAATGATAATAATACGTACTAGTACAAGTAGGAGAAAACACCGGCGTCTCATGCAAATCCTCTTGTACGCTAGTGATCACGTACCAGATCTATCAACCAAGGGCAAATCATATTCGTCGATTTATCGACAAACAAGGATGACCCATAGAAGAAGAGGAGGAATGTGGAAGCAACATTCCTCCTATAGATAACGGTGTCGCGTCAAATGGTATCAAATGCCGTCCTCAAGGCATCTACAGGAAGCGTTGTCTGGTGTCCCCGTGCCTCGGCATCAAGAAAGTGGAACACATCACTCAGCCACTACATACGCTCCTATAGATAACGGTGTCACTAGGGCACCCCCGTCAATCTTAATGCCTAGGATGATGGCTACGTCGTGGAGTGTGATGGTCATCTCACCCCATAAAAGGTAGAAGTTGATGATCCCCAGATGTCACCTCTCCATAAAGGCATGTATTAGGGCGTGGTCAACATCGGGGAAAGAGACGTTGAGCAGATTTGTCAACCCACTCTCGGATGCGATAGCAAACCAAGACGTGGGGACCTCCCTTTCAGCATTTGTAATCCATCTACTCAGCACAATGATGTGCTTTATCCGTCGCAACGCGGTAATGGGCCTCATGTAATCCTCTTTCATAAAAAGTTTTGATTCAATTGAACGTTTTACTGATTAGTTGTGTAACATAATTTGTTTCAGTGTGGTTTAGCTATCTACCCCTCTCATCCACACACCGCGAGCACGGTAACCAACGTAGCATGTCAACACATCGTTGATCAAGGGTGCCCCGTGTTTCCAACAACACGGCCTCGATTTGCCGGGATAAATGGATCTTGTTGCGCCTCAACATGCTCCTCATCTAGAATATCGTAATGAAAGTCATTTGCCTCAATATTGTCGTTAGTTGGTGGATCGACATGTATATTTGCTGGTGGATTCATTTGCTCATCGGTAGTAATATCTGTGACACCCATTTTATTTCTAATTTATTACCAATTAATTAACCCTGTTGAAAACAATAGGCGAAAAAGCGGAAAACATAAATTTTTAAAACTTTATCTTACAACCATATTCACAACATATATACATACTAACATACGTCATAAAACTCTGTTTAACAAAACACAACTGTTTAAAACCACACAAAACATCCTAGGCGGTAGCATCCATAATAACCCACCTAATATAATCTCAAATCCAGGTGTTGGGTCCAACGTCCTTGCCTTGATCAGGCCGAGTCTGAGTAGCTGGAAAAAAAATGTGGATATAACAACAATGAGCCACATGCTCAGTAAGGGTATACAAATCACACTCTCCCACTATATATAAGTATCTAATATCCCGTCCCCAAAGGACACTCTATACCCTTCCTCACATTTCAAAGCACACATACATATCCACATTCACATATAATTCCACAACCATTCATATCACATTTCACATAAACATTCAAGCATGTTATCACACATCACATATAAACATATCATCTCCTCACATAAAAATAATCATAACATATAACATGCTAGACTCGATTGCATCGATGCATAGGTGATAATTAACTAACTAGCCCCAACTGATCGTATGATACATTTTCTCATGTGCTTTCGTATTTCATTTCTCTTTAGGTTGGCCAACCCGATAGCGTCGTAGGCCCCCTTGTAGATCAAGCGCTGACTTCGGCTATCTAATCTTTGAGACCCCTCGTAGATCGAGCGCTGTCTCTATATATGTCCTCAGGTGGTGCAGGACATTTCCGAGGCCCCTCGTAGATCGAGCGCTGCCTCTGAGGCCCCTCGTAGATCGAGCGCTGCCTCTATATAGTTTCTCGTCCCCAGGTGGTGTGGGACATTTTCGAGGCCCCTCGTAGATCGAGCGCTGCCTCTGAGGCCCCTCGTAGATCAAGCGCTGCCTCTATATAGTCCCCAGGTGGTGCGGGACCCAGTTGGGCTAACTAATCAATTACCATCCTATATTATCACTTTTATATCATAACTCAGTTTCATGCTTTCATCTCATCAAAACCATACTTCTCATGCATACATTACATTTCATATAAATATCATCACATTCTCACAATTGCATGCTTCACATTCATATATAATACAACACCATTCTAAGCATACAATTCATTCACATAATTCACAAGGCATGTAAGAAATCATAATATCACACATATCATAACAACCACATTGATGCATGCTTAAAGATTATACCATATCTCTTCATAACATTTCACATGTAAATATATATATTTTATACGTAAAACTAATCCCATATTAAATACCTAATATATATTAAGAAAGTGTAATTTATATGCACTTACCTCACAAGTAAGAACAATAAAACCTCGTAAACCAACTATTGAGTCCGTTTCCCACTCGGACTATCCTCCTTTCTCGTATTAGGATACGCTCACAAAGCAATTAAGCTATAGTTAGACCGAAACCTTCAACAACACCTGTTGAGAATATCATATTTCTCGTATCAAACTTCTCGATTCAAACACCAGCTAAATTCATTCCTTTGAATTTAATTAACTTATAACCTTCTCTAGAATCCCAATTTAATAAATTAAATTTTACCCGAATAATGTAACGAGCATAATGGAATTTCCAATTATCCATTTTGACAAGCCTAAGGTCAATTTAGGCCAAATCGTAATACGGAACCGAATAAACTCATAACTTATTCGTTACTAACCCGATTGACGATCCAGAAGAAGATTCGGAATCACAACGACGCAGGCTATGCTCGGACACCATCAAATTCACCGGAATCTGAGCGACGGACCCGACCAAGGAAAGAACATGCTCGACCTGGCCCTAACTTTGTCGGAAAAGCGGAAACTCGGTACCAACATGAAGAGGACGAAGAAAGGAATCCGAAAACTCAAACGGATTCGAAATCGGATTACAAACGAAGAGAAGATCTGAATTTGAAGCTTGAAAGAAATCAGAGCTTTTACGAGGAAATGTGAAAGAAATGAATGAACTTCCGTTATTTATAGAGAAGTCGATAATTATCCTTTAGCTTTATCCTTTAGCATAATTGATAATTATCCTTTAGCATTATCCTTTAGCAAAGTCGATAATTATCCTCTAGCATTATCCTTTAGTAAAGTTAATAATTATCCTCTAGCATTATCCTTTAGCAAAGTTGATAATTATCCTCTAGCATTGTCCTTTAGAAAGTCCATGATTATCCTCTTACCAATTTGAAGGCGGTTTGAGCCCTTTCTCCAAACTTCTCGGAATTGGAATAATAAATCCGGAATACTATGTGGATTGTTATTCCGCAATTGTCTCGGAAAACGCGTATTTCTAACCCGTCTTTCTTAGCCTCTAAGAAACAAAATAGCGACTCTTTTGGCCATTTTGTCTTTCCATGTTATTTCATATCTAGGACATGTCCGATATCCTGATTATTTTTCTCAACTGCATTTTTATTAATTGAAGCTCCCAAATGCTCCAAATAACACCGGAGTGTAATATCATCTAGGAGCACGTTACCTCGAGAGGTATCTCGTGTTAAAACGGATTTAATTCCTTAAAATTCCCGATTAGGTCATCTTCGATTTTTTACTGTTACAATATCAGTGTGCTCCACTAGGTGCTCCTCTACAACTACATATTCTGGTTGTACAGAGGTGTCTTCCTCACCCTCTGACTTGTTCGCATACGTCTGCGATGGAAGATCGTCTATGCCGACCACTGGAGATGGCTCGGATATGGAAGGTCTCACTTGCAGCTGAGTTGGTGGCGTGTCGGCATCCGGGCGAGCAACCTGAGAGATACTCTCCGTCGGATGACCTCTCTCTACAAGCGGAGGCCGTATGACGCTTCCACCTATCCATGCCCTGTAATATCTGTAGTAATATATGCGTTACATGATTATATTTGGATATTTTACAAGTTTAATGTAAGTTAGTTTGATAGATTTGTTTGATTTTAACTACTTATACACAATTTATTTATATTTAATTAACTAAATATAATGTAAGTGCTCTAATTAATTTTAATTTAATTTATTTACTTCAAGACGATATATTTGAATTTTAATTTAATTTTGTTAATTTTATTTTCATTTAATAATATATAATTGAATTCAATTTAATTTAAGTTAATTCGGATGAAACAATTTCAAATTAATTTAATTTATTTTATTTTAATTTCATTTTAATTTAATTAATTTTAATTAATATTACTTCGGATAATATTATTTAATATAATTAAATATAATTTAAATTAATTAAATTAAATTTAATGAAATTAATTCAATTGTAATTTAAGGTAATTAGGATGAAGTGATTTAATTTTAATTTATTTAAATTTCAATTTATTTAATCTTAATTCATTTTAATTCGGATAATATTATTTAATTAAATTAAATATTATTAAAATAAATTTAATACATTTTATTTTTATTTAAGTTTAACATTATTTAAATCAATAATATAAATGATAATGCATTCGAATGCATTATAATGCATCAGAAGAATAATTTATTATGAATAGTGACATCATGGTTCTGGAATGCGTGACCGTGGTGCCACTGTTCATCTTCTTCAATAATACGCCACTAATGGCGGATTGTTGAACCGTTACAACCCAAATTTGCACCAATCAATCACAGATACTAACCTAAATCAACTTCAATCTAACAAGTAAACACAATTTCATATGCATTTATATATGATTCCGAAAACTAAAAACCAAAAACCGAACAAAAACCAAACATTTACCTCTCTCGGGTTATGTTTCCTCTTTTGGAACGGTCATCCTTCGTTACCGTCTTGATCCATTGTTTGATTTGGTGTAAAATTTGTTGGATTTGCGTCCTCTCGATCGATCGCCTCTTCTTGTTCGTCACTCATTTTTTATTTCGGAAACTGAATGAAGCACTTGCGCCTACGGAATCTGCGAGTTCTATTAGGGTTCAAAAGAACACGTTAACGGTTTCCGTAACCGTGACGGTAACGGTTTCCGTAACCGTGTTCTTTTGACAATAGTTACGAATTGCGTAACCTTAACTGTTCACGGTTACGCGACCTGTAACTGTCGTGAGTTTATTAAATAGATCGTCGTGCATTAACGACTTCCGTGTTTTTATTATCCATTTTATTTAGTTAGATTTTTAGGCTATTTGTTTATCACTTGGCACATGTCGATCGTTTGGATGAATTTTAATTATATTATTTTAGAATCACAAAAAATATTGAAGTTAATTTAACAAAATATATGACCATTCAAATAAATTGTGAACATTTGTAGAGTGATGAGCTTTAGAGCGATGATGACGACGGGACTTTAGGATGAAATGGAACAACAAAGAAGAGTGCCGGTGACGAGGAGCAACTACGGAAACATGAGATGACAATGTAAAGGAGCGGCAATAGAAGAATTTAAATCTAAGTGTTTGAGATAAATATAGGTTTTAGACTTTTGACAAATCTTTGTTGACCGGAAAACGACGATTATATATTTAAGTTGAGGTTTTAGGTTTTATGACACACCCTACACAATTAAAACTTTAGGTTAGATTCTTAATCAAAAACTTGTTTATATGTAAATTAGTTTTTAATTTTATAATGTTTATGTGTAAGACAATGGAGGGTTACGATTTTGGTGTTGGATTGTTGAATCTCCACCGTACTCCTCCATCGCCCGTCTTAATAATCAAATATCATCCACATTCTTTTTTTTTCTTCTTTACATTATCATCCATATGTTAAGTCAGGTTGTCTCAAATCGATTTACAGAAATCAATGTAGTCAACACTGTAAGAATAATTTTATCCCATTATGTGGACCTATAGATAATCTATGTTTATTGCGGTAATTGGCTAAATATAATAGTCGGGGTTTTTAGTGGGAGTAACCCGATTAATTTAATTGTTGACGGACCGATTAAATTAATCAGGTGAAGAAGCCCGGTCCTCCTCTCGCCCTTAAATATAAGCTATTCCGTTAATAGCCTTATAATGTGTGGCATATATCTTATATTATATAATATTATATGACCCCTAATGATATGGGTATATAAATGAAGTCATAAGAATATATGTCATAACATAACACACATACTAAAAGTAAGGGAAGGGAGAGAGAGGAGAAACCAAGGGACTTCCCCTCCATCACCGCCTTCTCCTACCGGCCGCCGCCGGCGCTGTTGCCACCGTCGCTACCGTTGCCGGACTTCACTGTTGCACCACCATGGCGGATTAAGGTACAAACTACACATGCAATTCGGTTTCAAATCTAAGATCCCTAAAAGAACAAATTAGAGTTGAAATTGTTCTTGGTTAGACTAATTGATAAATCTAAACCTACATGTGGTATCAGAGCCTTGCTTGTTGATTATAAACCTTATTGCATGTTGGATGTATTGAGTTTTGAACACTCAATTGCTTGGTTGAATTGTTGATTTTGGTGCACACCAAGTGTTTGATGAAATGTCATAATATGTATGCTGAATTTTGGTGCACTTAAGGTGTTTGATGAAATGCTCAAACCAATTTTAAGTTTCAATTGGTGCATATAAGGTGTTTGTTGAAATGACTAAGACCCATTTTAGGGGTTTTTCAAGTCAAACGACTTCACCCGTAGTCGTTCGACATTAGAGTTAAGTCGATTGACCTAAAGGGGTGATGATCGATTATGTCAAGCATCTTTGTTGAGCATTTGGGGTTTGTGGGGGCTTTCCCTTATACTTCCGCTGCTGTCTGTTATAGTTTGGATAATCGCTTGAGAAATCTCAGTAGGGTTGTTCGGTTGCACACTACAGATGCTTCTGTTCATATGAGATTGAATTCTCACTAATGATTATTCCATTTTGAATGGTAGAAATTATCGTTAAGTTGAATTGAGTTACACCACAGTGGGCCGATTCATGTTTGATTAATTTCATAAAAGGTTAAATAAGCCTCAGATTTTCACATTAAAAATTGAGTTACACCATAGTGGACTCACTTAAGGTAGTGAAGGTCAGAATAAGCGAGTATTGTGGATAAATTGCTAGCCCTTAGGTCTTACCCACAGGTGGACCGGCATTTATTAGTAATTTAATCATATAAGTAGGGAATATTTAATCAATTGAGATTAGACTGTATAGGTTATCCACAGATGCCATACTTGGTTTAGTCGAGATTGCTTGAGTTTTCTCAATTATTGAACAAGTCTTATTCATTAGTGATTTTATATGTATGTGTGTGTTTTTACTCAAAGATTGATTGTTTTGAACATGTTTTTCCAACTATGAAGTTTCCCAAAATAAGTTACTGCTTTCTTGCCTCTCGACTGTTCCTCCCCTTATTGGACCAAACTACGATGATTGGATAGAGATTGTAAATTTCTCTATGCCCATGTTAAGTTACGGTGAATGTTTAAGGGAGGACGGTCTTGAAAAGCCTAAGCCTGATGAGGAGGACGAAGCAGTGCTTAAGGCATATAAGGACTAGAAAGACAAGGATGCTAACTGTCTTTCCTTTCTGCGCCTTACCACTACTTCGGACATTAAGAACTCAATTACAGAGGCTGATTGTGACACCACGAAGAAATATCTTGCAAAACTTAAGGAAAAGTTCCAGCCTTCTGATAAGGCATTAATTGGAAAGCTTCTGTCTGAACTGTCTCACTATAAGTTTGATGAAAAACAGACTGATATGACTAAGTATACAATGCATATGCAAAGCTTAGCCTCTCAGTTGTTCAAGTTGGGGCTGAAAATTGACGGCCCCATATTAACGAATTTCATCTTTGAGGGTCTTCCCAAAGTTGATGAGGCATTCCATGTGAGCTATAATGCCATTAAAGAAACATGGACAGTGGATGAACTTGCGAATAAGCTTGTTCAGGAAGCCGCACGCCTAGCTAATGCAAAAGCGCATAATATACCTCAGGCACATTATGTGTATAACAGTGAGGGCGCTAAAGGGAAGGGCCAGTTCAAAAGGAATGGTTCGAGAAGAAGGGGCTTCAGTTCAATCCAGAACATAAGAAGCAATGAGAAGAACCTACTCATGGGAAACAAGTCTGAAGCATCCATTAAAGCCATAGGATGTTTTTGTTTAGAATTAAGTAGTGGCTTTAAATTACTTTTGGAGGATACAATCTATGTTCCATCAATGACTCGTAATTTAATTTCAATTTCTAAACTTGACTGTATGGGTTTTTCTGTGACTTTTGGAAATGGTTGTTTCAGTTTATTCAGGGATAAGAATATAATTGGTTGTGGTGTTTTGGAGAATGGAATGTATCGTATTAATTTGGATAAATCATTTTCTGATTCACTGTTTATTTCTATGAATTCTGAGATTGGAATGAAACGTGTCATGTCGAATGAGAACTCAGTGTTCTTGTGGCATAAACGCTTGGCCCATATTTCAAGGGAAAAAATGATGTTATTAGTAAAAGACAACATTCTTCCTTCTCTTGATTTTACTGACTTTGGGACGTGTGTGGATTGCATTAAAGGAAAGCAAACCAAACACACCAAAAAGGGCGCCACAAGAAGCACTACTCTTTTAGAGATCATACATATAGACATTTGTGATCCATTTGATGTTCTCTCCTTTAGTGGAGAGAAATATTTCATCACCTTTATAGATGATTATTCACGGTACTGTTATCTTTACATGTTGCATGAAAAATCTCAGTCGGTAAATGCTGTAGAGCTTTACATTAAGGAAGTTGAGAGGCAATTGGAAAAGAAAGTGAAAATCATCAGGTCGGATAGAGGTGGGGAATTTTATGGTAGATACGATGAATCAGGGCAAAACCCTGGTCCATTTGCTAAACTTCTAGAAAGTTTGGGTATTGTCGCTCAATACACGATGCCTGGTTCACCTTGGATGAACGGTGTTGCTGAGAGACGTAACAGAACCCTTCTAGAGGTTGTAAGGGCTATGATGAGTAAAGCTAATTTACCCAAATCATTGTGGACGCATGCGCTTATGCCTGCAGTGTACGTCGTAAACCGAGTTCCTAGTAAGGCAGTTACAAAGACTCCATTTGAACTGTGGAATGGTTGGAAACCAAGTTTGCGACACTTACACATTTGGGGTTGCCCCGCAGAAGCGCGCATCTACAATCCTCAGGAGAAGAAACTCGATTCTAAAACCATTAGCGGGTTTTTTATTGGGTATGCTTCAAAATCAAAGGGGTTTAAATTTTACTGTCCTAGCCACAGCACTAGAATTGTAGAAACTGGTAATGCCAAATTCCTAGAGGATGGCGAAGTCAGTGGGAGATTTGATGAGGTCATCATCAATGAGATTAGAGAGGGAACTAGTGTTCCTATTACTGTACCGGGAACTAGTGTTCCTATTACTGTACCTCTAATCTCTATTCATGACGTTCCAGAAAATGATGATGAACCTCAACCCATTAATGTGACTCCTGCCATTCCTGAAGTCATTGAAGCAGCAGATACACCTATAGCTGAGATTTCTGTAAGAAGGTCCACAAGACCTCGTAGGTCTGCAGTCTCAGATGACTATATGGTGTATATGCTACAGCATGAGTTTGACATAGGATTGGATAACGATCCAGTAATGTTTTCACAAGCCGTAAAAGGCAATGATTCTGATAAATGGATTGATGCTATATTTGAGGAATTGAAATCAATGGCTGCAAATAAAGTGTTGGAGTTAGTTGCTCTACCTATAGGGCATAAGGAAGTCGGCAGTAAATGGGTCTTTAAGACCAAGCTCGACTCCCTTGGCCGTATAGAGCGACATAAAGCGCGCCTCAAAGGTTTCAACCAGAAAGAAGGCATTGATTATAATGAAACCTTCTCTCCAGTTTCGAAGAAGGATTCATTAAGGATCATTTTGGCATTAGTAGCTCATTTTGACTTAGAGCTACATCAAATGGATATGAAAACGGCATTTCTGAATGGAAGTTTGGAGGAAGAAATCTACATGTCTCAACCTGAAGGTTTCGTTGAAGACGGTAAGGAGGATCTAGTCTGTTTATTAAAGAAGTCAATATATGGACTTAAGCAATCTTCTCGACAATGGTATATTAAGTTTCACGATACCATAATTGCCTTCGGTTTTACGGAAAACCTTTTTGATCATTGTATATACCTGAAGGTCAGTGGGAGCAAGTTTGCATTTTTAGTCCTGTATGTTGACGATATCTTGATCGCCAGCAGTGATCTGGGTTTACTCAGAGAGACCAAGAGTTTCTTGTCTAGTAACTTTGAGATGAAAGATATGGGTGAAGCATCCTTTGTGTTAGGGATAGAAATATCCCGTGATAGGTCACAAAGGACATTAGGTTTGTCTCAGAAAGCATATATTTCAAAGGTATTAGATAGATTCCATATGACTGGATGTAATTCCAGTATGGTTCCTATTCAGAAAGGGGATAAATTAAGTTTGAAACAATGTCCCAAAACTGATGAAGAACATAAAAGAATGCAAGATATTCCTTATGCTTCAATAGTTGGAAGCCTTATGTATGCCCAAGTTTGTACCAGACCGGACATCAGTTTTGCAGTTGGTGTACTGGGTCGCTATCAAAGCAACCCTGGCATTGAACACTGGAAGGCTGCGAAAAAGGTGTTAAGGTACCTACAAGGGACTAAGAGTTACATGCTCACTTATAGGCATTCTGATCAGCTTGAAGTTATTGGCTATATTGATTCGGATTTTGGAGGATGCGAGGATAGCAGAAAAAGCACCTCGGATTATGTGTTTGTCTTAGCGGGAGGAGCCATCTCCTGGAAAAGTGCTAAGCAAACCATTATTGCATCATCCATGATGGAGGCCGAGTTTGTAGCGTGCTTTGAGGCTACAAATCATGCATTATGGTTGCGGAACTTTATTTCGGGGTTAAGCGTTCTGAGCTCGATCGCAAGACCGCTGAGAATCTTCTGTGACAACACAGCGGCTGTTTTCTTTACGAAAAATGATAAGTATTCCAAAGGTATAAAATACATGGAAATGAGATTCTTATCAGTTAAGGACGAAGTTCGGAAGAGAACAGTATCTGTGGAGCACATTTCGACTAGTGCTAATATAGCAGATCCACTTACTAAGGGACTACCACCCAAGACATTTCTGATGCATTCTAGCCTAATGGGTTTTGAGTGTAGTACTTAGTTTTTATGTTATGTGGATTGCAAGTGTTTTGTAAAGATACTGTGTTTTGATCATTTATGTTACAGATCTTCTGAACCATTCTGCTTTCACATTATTGTTCTGTATATATACATTTTGGTGGTTGAACAGAAATAGTCTTTTTCTAAAGACATTAAAGAGACCATTATGCTTATTCTCTTATACAGATCGGGTCCTTCTGGGATAGCAATCAGTAGTAGATGGAAGGAACCATGTTGAATAGATAATGTGGAACCGCCATTACTCTATTGTTGTTTTGGGATTCTCGAGGTAATTAAGATAAACCCGTAAAGTAAATTTAGCACCTTGTACAATTTAAGTTTACCTGCATATAACAGTATAGTAGATGTACCTATGGTCCAAGTGGGAGAATGTAAGAATAATTTTATCCCATTATGTGGACCTATAGATAATCTATGTTTATTGCGGTAATTGGCTAAATATAATAGTCGGGGTTTTTAGTGGGAGTAACCCGATTAATTTAATTGTTGACGGACCGATTAAATTAATCAGGTGAAGAAGCCCGGTCCTCCTCTCGTCCTTAAATATAAGTTATTCCGTTAATAGCCTTATAATGTGTGGCATATATCTTATATTATATAATATTATATGACCCCTAATGATATGGGTATATAAATGAAGTCATAAGAATATATGTCATAACATAACACACATACTAAAAGTAAGGGAAGGGAGAGAGAGGAGAAACCAAGGGACTTCCCCTCCATCACCGCCTTCTCCTACCGGCCGGCGCCGGCGCTGTTGCCACCGTCGCTACCGTTGCCGGACTTCACTGTTGCACCACCATGGCGGATCAAGGTACAAACTACACATGCAATTCGGTTTCAAATCACTAGGCGTATGTTAATCGTAAAGTCGCATTATACTCACACACTAAATGTAAACCACAAATCGGTTACTAGTCCTCAAATACTTGTAAACTACTCTTAAAATTATTCATAATCTTATTATCACCGTGAACAACACGCCCAAAACAATCAGGCACGTGTGTTCACTTACATGGCTTCAACGCTGACGGAAAGGGTTGAAGATAGGGGTCCAACTTCAGTGTCACCAAGATGCGTCGAAGTTGGACTCATCCGCCCCACGTCGATGTTCTTCCTAGTGAAACCAAAAAGGATTTTACGATTTAATTTTCGTACCATTTCAACATCAATTTCAACATTTTAAATTCATATAACCAAATCTAACCTTAAACATGCAAATAACCGGAAAATTTGAAATGAAAAAACGATAAAAATACGAAGAAAAAAAATTGAGAATAAGATTTTACCGCAAGGACATCAAACTTGCGTTTTTTCGTTATTAGTTCTCTTTTGTGGATTCATCTCGTCCAAAATCACTTATTTTGCTTGGAAATTGTCGAAAGAAGTTTCGACTTGAGAGAGAAAGAAAGAAAAAGGAAAAAGGTCGACGACATCCACTCGCATTTATAGTCTTTGAGCATGAGCGTTATTGGGATGCGACGACACTCACATAAATCACCCCTGCCGGAATGCACCCTAGCTGAAATATTTCAATGTTATTGTAAAGCGCCAACACTATTGGCTTGTTTGTAAATAGTTCTTAGCTATGATGTACGGATACTTCTAGAAGGCGGCGTGTCCCGTGTACTGCCGTGTCGAAAACGGGGACACAACCGGACACGGCTAGGACACGGTCAAATATGACCGGACACGGTCAATACACGTTTCCAAGGTAGGACACGTCTAGGACACGGTGAGGACGCAGATTGTGTCCGGTCAAGACATGATCAACGAAATAAAAACTTATATACCATAATATTTTTTCTTCTTTCTCATTTTTTACGACTAAACCTATCTCCACATGACCACCTGCGAGATTTTGGTTGTCGGAAGTAGGATACCGATCTTCTTCTCCGGCTCTAATGTTGAAATGTTGTTCCGCCGGCCGACTCTTCTCTCCATTTTTCTTATGATTTTATAAATTAATTTTGAATCTTTGAATATTAATTATTTTGTAATTTTTATTTGTTGAATGTTGACTATGTTATTCTAATTCTTTCACTTTTTATAATTCACAAATATTTATTATTATTTTCCTTTGTTGATCATGTTGTTCGGTTATTGTTGATTTGCAAATGAATGATTCATTCTTCAATTTTGATACTAAGTATGATTATTTCAGATTATAAAACTAAAAAATATTTATTTCTATGTTTTGTAAAACTGAAAATGTTTGTTTCTAAGCTTTTGTTTCGATTATTTTATCATCATGTTAATATTTTTATCAACTCATATATCATTGATTTTTTTTCCATATATTTGTATCTCATTATGATATAGTAATTCTATATTTCAATATCTTTAAAATAATATATTAATTATTTTACTCGTCGTGTCCCCGTTTCCTATACTTTTGAGGATTGCCGATTCCCCGTTTCTCGCCGTGCCCGTTTCCCGTATCCGTGTCCGTGCATCATAGGTTCTTAGTGTCTTAGCAATTCTGAAAAAGTTTTAAATCTTGGTATAATACCTTCAAGTGAGGATTGAGTTACATTTTGACCTTATAAACACCATCAATTTTACATCGAGTGCATAATAAGAACTTTTTCAACTTCCAAACAATGTCATGTAGTGAAATTTGGTTCAAACCAAATTAAGTAGTTTGAACTATTTTTAAGTATAATTTGATTATAAAAATAAAGACCGTTTTTATGATTGATTAAGTTATTTTTCTTATTTAATTTATTGTATTTAATTATTTGCCTAAAGTGTCCGGATGATCCCACCGATCCTGCCACCAAATCATCCTCCCACCCTATCACTGACCCTTCCACCTACCCTATCACCCAACCTATAACCGAGTTGGCTGATCTCATATTTACCCTACAAGCTCCTACATCCTCTATTCTCATACCTCTCTAGTCTCCCCCAATGGGAATTTTGGTGTGAATCGAAGTCTTGTGACTCATCCACATTCCCCGATGAGGGACCATCTCCAACATCCCCTACACATGGATCAATCACTAGATCAACAACAAGGACATTGAAGGAGAAGAAGTTTTCATCCTCAAAATCCATCCAAGAGAAGGTTGCTAGCTTATGAATATCATGTGCATCTAAGGAGACCTTTGTAATATCCGGAATTTTTATTCCGTTTAATTCCAAATCAATTCGGACTTCGAGCCGTTGACGGTTTCCCATTCTATCTAGTATTTCTTTCTTCACAAATTTTATCATTTTATGTAGAATTTAATTCACATAAAATGATAGAATTATATCAAATCCTAATTCTTATAATTATTTATTATTTTATGTAGAATTTAATTCACATAAAATGATAGAATTATATCAAACCCTAATTCTTATAATTAATCCTTAACGACGACTTTAGACGAGAATGTGACAAAGCTGTGACGAGAATGTGACAAAGTTGTGACGAGAATGTGACAAAGTTGTGACGAGATCATGACAGAGCTGAGACGAGGTCATTACGAAGCCCGACAACTCTGTGACGAAGTCATGCATGGGTCTGACAAAGCCATGACGAGTTTTTGACGAGTTTTGACAACTTAGCCCACCTTTGTTTTTACAACTTCAGCCCATCTCTTGTGCTTACCTTGTCCAGCCCATGGCTTTGTCCCTTGCTGGCGGATTGGAGCAACCCAACAAGCCAGCCAGAAGCAGCCCAACAGTGAAGCGTTGCAGCCGTTCAACCTTACCCTTGCAAACCCTTTCTTTCTCTCTCCCACGTAAATCGGCTCCTCTCTTCTAACCCTAGTCTTCATCTCCTCTTCTTTCAGCACGCAGCAACAGCGGAGATGGAGGATTGGTATTGCGATTTCTCCCACGCGGTGACAGCAACGCAGCAGTAGGCTACGGCTTGCTTCCTTGCGACTCCATCCACGCAAAAGCTACTCGAGACTCCATTGCCTTCAGCCAAAAATGCAGTAACCATCCCCGCCCCACCTTCAACTACACCGGACGTTCAGAGGACAGCCTTCTGCAGGCGGTCACCCTTGTGAGCCTTGTAGATGAGTAAGACCTCACTCCTTCTTCCTTGCTTTACTTCAGCCATATATGCGCTTATAACTGGTACCAAACCCTCTAGGAATCCATATACTCCAGCCAAAGGAACAGCTGCAGAGGGGATGTTACATCTTACAATTTTCCAACTGTGACGAACAGCCAATTTTGGACTCCCATTTGGGTAAGCTAAACTCCTCATTTGTTGCTGCACTTTTGATATGTTACAGTTGACCTTGCATAGTATAACATACTGAAATTTTAGAGTATTCCGAGTAATAGTTTAGGAGATATGGTTGCCCAAAGTTGGCTCCTCGTGTAGTTTTATAAATCTGCTGAGTTGAGAAAAACAGCATGGGATGTTGTTTTGTCAGATAGTTTTGAATAGGCTTTTGATCTCTGTTGGGCTTGAATTTTTGATATGATATAGTTGACATATTGTTGTAGAACATATTAAAATTTGAGAGGCATCCAGCGAGTGGTTGGGATTTATGATTTTTCCAAGATTGAGTCGTAAGCAATTTTTCTGTTGTGCTGAAATTCGATTTTGTGAGATAGTTTTAAATAGGATTTTGATCTCCTTTGCATCTGAATTTTAGATATATTAGAGATAAGATTTTATAGTAGAACATATCAAAATTTGGGATAAATCCAGCGAGTAGTTTAGGAGTTTTGATTTTTCAAAGTTAAGACAGTGTGCTGCTTGTTAAGTGTTGTAACCAACTTTAGAAATTTTTGTAGAAGCGATGCTTTAACAGTTTTAAGAAATTCTTTTTCCTATGAGTAGATGGGATATCATAGATGATCTAGGGAGTTATTTTGGAATTTTTATAAGATTATTCGAATTTTATATTTGAAGCTGTAGTTGGACTTTAGTGACTTTTCGAGAAATAGAAAATGGGTAGTTTTTCTAGTTGTTACCTAAAATCATCCTAGGGAGTAGAATATGGTTAGTTAGCCTCAAATTATAATTTAACTACATATTCCGAGTTTTTGGAAGTTCCGGGACTAAGGGTAAAATAGTCATTTTACCTTAAATAAACACTGTAATAACTTCTACACATAGAATCGTATATCTTAAGAGTTTTAGACTTATAAGTATCCAGGGAAATGTGTTGACCCACGTGCCTCCTTTGACAGGAAACTGAGTTCTGCACTTACGGATTTAGTGGTGGTTAAGAGAGAGTCGAGATTTGATTCTGGTAAGTCCACGGACTTACTTAGCTGACTCTTGTATGAGTGTAATGTGTATGAGTGGTGTTTGTTAGTTATCATAAATAACAAAACCGGATTAGGCCGACTTTATTATTTACGTAATTGACCCAAGTGTATGATAACGGGTCGTGACATCATCTGCCTAGCTCTTGCAAGAGTCTAGGAGGTTCCCTGCGACCAGCCTAGTCAGGTAGACGGTCATATGCATTAGTACCATTCCGCGTTGGTAAACGGGGACAGGGGCGAGGTTTGGGAATCCCTCGTGTCACAAAATAAGTATCATTAGTAATAACCTATCACCTAATTAAAGATAATAAAAGGATTGAGTGTTGCATGTTGATTGTGTATGTTGTGTGTTTGTGCTTTTACCTTTATACTTATGCATAGAATGTTAGCTAACGGTTTTATACCTCTTGTAGATGCCTTGCGGGTTAAAACAGTTGTAGAGAGATCCGAAGGGAATGGTCAGCCGGGTCCACGTACTTATTTAGTTGGGGACGGGATGTCTTCTGTTCTTCTTATGTATCGTTTTGGTACCTTTGCTTTGTAAGGCTGATACATATTCTTCATGTATATATTGTTTAAAGTTTTCAAATGTTTTAAATACTTTTGTGCCTTGTTGTAAGATCCAAGTTAAATTGTTGTCAAACTAAGGCCGGGACCCATTGTGAGGTCCTAACCAGTAGCTCCCTGAGTTCTCAGAATTTGGGGTGTTACAACCTTACTCATGCCTAAATCTTCCTTAGTGACATTGATATCTACTGTGGAGGAGCCATACATGTGTGAGGATGGTCAAGGAAGCAAGAAATGTGGCTAACACGATGTTTAAGCCATCTAGAGAGAAATTTCGACCCTGAGAACCAAATCTCGCCCGAGATTTCAACCGAGATTTGCTTATGTCGAGATCAATGAAGATTCTGTCGAGATCTTGTTAATTGAAAACTCCACCTTGTTTATAAATGTTTTACAGGTGTTGATGATGGAAGACTTAACACAAATGTGGTAGTTGGATACACTTACAATGTATTGATTATATTCTCTAGATGTTTGGTTGGTTTGAATTAAGTGTAGGTTTTATCAAAATGTCAAGGGCGTTGATATGGATTTCAAGGGCCTTGAAGTATAACTCAAGGAAAAGGAAGATAGCGTTTACAAAGGGACAATCTCAAAGGCCTTGGAGTTACAGATGCACAAAACAAGGATTCAAATGAGCTGAAGATTTTCCAGGAAGATTTTTTTCTTAACAGAAAGATCTCATCAACCGAAGAAAGAGCTCAACCGAAGATTAGAGAATCTTTTCAGAAGATTTTCTAAAATCAAAGAGCGGCAAAATATCTTCTCTCTCTTGATTCAACAGAAGACGAGAAGATCAAGGAGCTAAGGACTCGACATTTTCTCAGGAGCTGAAGATTTGCAACGTCTACCTTATCTCAAAATAAGAAACAGTCTTCATGGAAAAGAAGATTCATCTTCAAACGGTCATCTCTACAATGGCTAGAAGACCTCTCCATAGAAGAGTGTAAATGGAGAGAATTGTCGTAGAAGACATATACACAATCTTACATAGGAAAACATCTCTACGTCATCAAGCAACCTAAAGTATTTTTCATTCATTGTTTTTTCTTTCTCTCTTTTACGCAAAAGTTATATCCCCTTAGAGAGAGAAAACACAAGAGCTCCATTGGAAGATCTAAATATTGTTATACAAGAGTGTGTGTTACTCTGTAAAGTAACTAGGCTATTATAGCTAGGTTGAGAGTTGGAGCTAGATCGTAGCATTGGCTACAGTGAGAGAAGAAGGGGATTTCTTCTAGTTTGTATCTAGGACTTTTTGAAGCTGATAATAGATAGTTAGATCCTAAGGCTATACCCTGAGACGGAGAGTAGGCTATAGAGAACCGAACTTCGTAAACATATCCTCGTGTCGATCTTTTCAATTCCGCACCATATATACTTTATTGTGACTAACTTTGTTTTGCAAGAGCAAGAGGTCAAGTCACTTGAAAGTAATTTCAAAGCCCTTGAAATCAAAGTTTCACAAAGAGCACAAATCGACATCAAGCCCCTTGAAAGGAGTTTTAAGGCCTTGAGATTTGGTTTGCGAAAAGTTCTCATACTCTATTCAACCCCCCCTTCTAGAGTATCTTTTAACCTTTTATTTCACCTACCGGTTCTTCAGTTGGTATTAGAGCTAGACTCACGTTTATTGATTTAACAATCAGTGAGACTAATCCTGAATCTTGTAGGTGATGGTGGATTTGCTCAAGTAAGATCCTCATCTCGACCACCACTCTTCTGTGGCAACAACTTTGCTCATTGGAGAGCACTCATGCGTATGTTCATTATTGACCAGGACATGGAGCTTTGGAGCATCATTCAAAATGGACCTAAAGTTCCAATGACAACGGTTGAAGGTGTCCAAGTCCCAAAGAAGGAAGATGACTTCACAAAAGCTGACCTGGATAGTGTGTCAAAGAATTACAAAGCAATGAACCTACTATACTGTGGATTAGATGTAAATAAATTCAACCGCATCTCATCATGCAAGAGTGCTAAAGAAATATGGGACAAGCTTGTTGTCACTTATGAAGGAACAAGTCAAGTTAGGGAAACAAAGATTAGCATCTTCCTCAGACAATACGAGCTATTCTAGATGAATCCAAATGAATTAGTCAAAGATATGTTTACCAGATTTACTGAGATCGTGAACAACCTGGACTCACTAGGAAAGATCTTCACAAATGAAGAGAAAGTGAGGAAGGTTCTAAGGAGCCTACCTAAAGCCAAGTGGGGACCAAAGATGACTGCTATTAAAGAAGCTCAGAATCTCACAACTCTTCCTCTTGATGACCTCCTTGGAAAACTCATCACACATGAAATGGTTCTTGGTGAAGAAGATGGAGAACTCCCATCCAACTCCAAGAATTTGGCAGTAAAATCAAGAAGAGATGAATTACCATCTGATGAAGATGATGATGATGATGATGATGATGATGATGATGATGATGATGATGATGATGATGATGATGATGATGATGATGATGATGATGATGATGATGATGATGATGATGATGATGATGATGATGATGATGATGATGATGATGATGATGATGATGATGATGATGATGATGATGATGATGATGATGATGATGATGATGATGATGATGATGATGATGATGATGATGATGATGATGATGATGATGATGATGATGATGATGATGATGATGATGATGATGATGATGATGATGATGATGATGATGATGATGATGATGATGATGATGATGATGATGATGATGATGATGATGATGATGATGATGATGATGATGATGATGATGATGATGATGATGATGATGATGATGATGATGATGATGATGATGATGATGATGATGATGATGATGATGATGATGATGATGATGATGATGATGATGATGATGATGATGATGATGATGATGATGATGATGATGATGATGATGATGATGATGATGATGATGATGATGATGATGATGATGATGATGATGATGATGATGATGATGATGATGATGATGATGATGATGATGATGATGATGATGATGATGATGATGATGATGATGATGATGATGATGATGATGATGATGATGATGATGATGATGATGATGATGATGATGATGATGATGATGATGATGATGATGATGATGATGATGATGATGATGATGATGATGATGATGATGATGATGATGATGATGATGATGATGATGATGATGATGATGATGATGATGATGATGAAATCGCCATGATCTCTAAGGGTCTCGCAAGAATTCTCAAGATTAAGAAACAATCCGCTAATAGAGAATATCCACGAGCATCAAAACCCCGAGGTAAGTTTTCTAACTCTAATAAGAAAACAAGAGTACTAACTTGTTTTGAATGTGGTGAAACAGATCATCTTGTGAAGGATTGTCCACAAAAGAAGAGGATCAACTTCAAGAAAAATGATCGAAAGAAGAAAGCTATGGTTGTTTCATGGAGTGATTCAGAATCAACAAATGAATCAGAAGACGAAAAAGAACAAGCAAACTTGTGTCTCATGACCGATCATGAAGAAGATTCAAATTTATATGTCGACAATGTGGTAAGTACTATTGTGTCTCAACCTGAAATTGAGCTGAAACAATTCCTTAAAGATATTATCATATGTGATAAGGAACATCGAATAAGGATAAATTCTTTAAAAGAAAAGCTACTTGAACAAGAAAAACAACTAAGTGAAGTGTCTTTGGAAATTTAAAATCTTAACACGGAAAAGGTAGACCTTGATGAAAATATCAAGGCCTTGGAATCAAAGAACCTGATTCTCAAGGACAACCTCTCCTCTCTCCATCGAAACTATATCGATCTAGAGAAAGAGAAAGTTGATCTAAATTTGACGTGTCAAGACCAGAAGGCTGCACTCGTTAAGTTTACTCGTTCAAAAGCTAATCTTGAGAGAATGATGGGTGAACAACAGTCCTCCCTTAACAAGAATGGTATAGGTTATCATAGGAGCTTCCCTAGAAAACATGTCACCACTTTTATCAAGGCTAAAGGAAGCATTCATATGCCTACTTGCTTCTACTGTTGTAAAGAGGGTCATGTTAAATCCACATGTCCTTATAGAAGAAATGATCCTTATATCATCAGAAACACCTACCCTTTAAGTTTAAGGAAATAGGTCAAACAAATCTGGGTTCCTAAAGGTACTAGACCACCAAACATGATCGAACCTGAGTATGAACCAAAATATGCCATATGGTCGACCCGGAAAGGTTGATGTTTATTGTTTAGCAGGATAACGCCAAGGTAAAGGAGCACAAATGGATATTAGATAGTGGTTGCTCAAGACACATGAGTGGAAAAAGCTCTTTATTCTCAGATTTAAAGAAGCAATCATCTGGAACCATTATACTTGGTGATAAAGGAAAGTGTGACATAATTGGCATTGGTAAAATTTGCTATAATTCATCCAACTTTATTGATGATGTTTATTTGGTTGATGGTTTGAAATATAATCTGCTAATTATATCTCAAATTTGTGATAAAGGCAACAAAGTCTTGTTTGATTCAGATAAGTGTGAGGTTCAAAACAAAAAGACGGGTGAAGTGTTGCTTACTGCTCCTAGATGTAATAATTTTTATTCTATAAGTACTAACCAAGTTTCAGGAACTAAGGTAAAATGTTTAAAGGCCTTGACTGATGATCCAAGGCTTTGACATAGAAGACTTGGTCACGTAAGCATGCACACCATGCAGAAGCTACTAACAAAAGATTTGGTACGTGGTTTGCCAAACCTAAATTTCAAGGTTAATGATCTATGTAAGGTGTGTACACAAGGTAAACAAACACGAGGTTCATTCAAACCTAAGAAAGCTGTAAGTTCTTCTCGACCTATTGAACTTTTACACATTGATCTTTGTGGACCTATGCGAGTCAAATCTCCCAAAGGCAAGTTGTACATCCTTGTTATAGTGGATGATTTCTCTCGTTTTACATGGATTACTTTTCTACGAGAAAATCTGAAGCTTTATCTGAGTTTTCAAAATTGTGTAAAGAGTTACAAACTTTGAAAAACCTATCAATCGTTTCCATACGAAGTGATCATGGTAGAGAGTTTGATCAACTAAAGTTTGACTTGTTTTGTTATGGCATTTCACATAATTTTTCAGTCCCTAGAACTCCTCAACAAAATGGAGTTGTGGAACGAAAGAACCGCACTCTTGAGGATATGTCTAGGACAATGCTTTTAAAAAACAATTTGCCAAAAAGCTTTTGGGTTGAAGCATTAAACACTGCAAATTATATTTTGAATAGATGTTTAATTCGCCCTATTTTGAAAAAGACTACTTATGAACTCTTTAAAGGAAGAAAACCAAATATTTCATATTTCAAACCCTTTGGATGTACTTGTTTTGTTCATAACAATGGCAAAGATAATCTTGGAAAATTTGATGCACGTAGTGATGAAGCTATATTCATTGAATATGCTTCAAATAGCAAAGCTTATCGTGTCTATAACAAACGTACCAAAATTGTCGAGGAAAGCATTCATATAATTTTTGATGAAAGCAATGATGGTACTTTGAGTGAAAATTTTGCATATCTAAATCTAAATCAAAGAGAAAATCATAATTCGGATGAAGAGGAAGATACTAAAGATCGAGACAAGAATATGCAGGAAAAGATTCAAGATACCAAAGAAAACCCTCAAGACCTTGAAACACACCTTCAAGACCTTGAAACAAGAAACTGTTATAACAGAACTCCGCTTCAAGGGCTTGAAACCCAACTTCAAGGCCTTGAGATTGGATCAACAGGAAATATACAAACGATACCTGAATCTAGTCAAACATATGAAGCTCAACCTTCTGGATCTGCTCCATCTGTTAAAAAAAGAAAAGTTCAACACTCCTCATATCATCCACAAGAGAATGTGATCTCATATCCAAATGCTGGAGTTCAAACTAGATCGAAAGTGAACAATCTATGTGCCTTCTCCGCTTTTGTTTCACTTGTCGAGTCAAAGAACTACGCTCAAGCTCTTCAAAAACCTGATTAGAGCATTGCCATGCAAAATGAATTGAATGAATTTGAGAGGAACAAGGTATGGACTCTTACTTCAAGACCAAAACATCAATCAGTTATTGGCACGAAATGGGTCTTTCGAAACAAATTGGATAAAAGTGGCAAAGTCATTCGAAATAAAGCACGACTTGTAGCACAAGGCTATAACCAAGAAGAAGGTATTGATTATGAGGAGACTTTTGCTCCAGTTGCCAGGTTAGAAGCCATACGTATGCTACTTGCATTTGCATCTTTCATGAGCATAAAACTTTTTCAAATGGATGTAAAATGTGCTTTTCTAAACGGCTTCTTAGAAGAAGAATTCTACGTTGCTCAACCTCCTGGTTTTGAAAATGATGAATTTCCATATCATGTTTTTAAATTAGGCAAAGCTCTTTACGGTCTTAAGCAAGCTCCTCGAGCTTGGTATGAAAGATTGTCTAAATATCTTCTTGAAAACAATTTCAAAAGAGGTTTGATTGATAAAGCATTGTTTATCAAAACTAGAGGCAACGACATTCTAGTAGTGCAAATCTATGTTGATGATATATTATTCGGTGCTACTAATGACTCCCTCTGCAAGGAATTTTCAGATATTATGTGCAGAGAATTTGAAATGAGCTTAATGGGAGAGCTAAAATTTTTTCTTGGACTTCAAGTTACAAAAGCAAAGAAAGGAATTTTTCTCAATCAAAGTATACTAGAGACTTGCTTAAGAAGTACAAAATTGATCAATCTAAGGTTGAAAGACTCCTATGAGTTCAACACTTTCGCTAGGCCATGACAAGAATGACAAAAGTGTAGAACAAAAGGAGTATCGAGGTATGATCGGTTCATTGTTGTATTTAACTGCTAGTCGTTCTGACATTATGTTTAGCGTGTGCATGAGTGCAAGATTTCAAGCTGATCCTAAAGAGTCACACTTGATAGCTGTGAAAAGAATTTTTCGGTATCTCAATGGCACTAAGGATTTAGGGTGATGGTACCCATGTCAAAGCTCGTTTCATCTAGTTGGATATTCAGATGCAGACTTTGCAGGTTATAAGGTCAATAGAAAAAGTACTTTTGGATGTTGCCAATTCTTAGGGTCATCCCTAATTAGTTGGCACTCCAAGAAGCAAAACTCGGTTGCCCTATCCATAGCTGAAGCTGAATATATAGTTGCAGGAGCCTATTGTGCACAAATTCTTTGGATTGCTCAACAACTTCGTGATCTTGGCTTTGACTTGAAAGGTATTCCTATAAAATGTGATAATACTAGTGCTATTTCTATAATAAAAAATCCTGTGCAGCATTCAAGGACTAAGCATATTGATGTAAGCCATCACTTTATACGTGATCATGTTGAGAAAGGTGATGTTTTAATTTCTTTTATCTCTACTAACTTGCAGCTTGCAGATATCTTTATCAAGCCTCTTCCTGAGGAACAATTTAATTTTATTAGATTAGAGCTTGGTATGTTGAACAAGAAAGCATTAACGTAGGGGGAGTAAATGAGTTTATTTGTTCCTACGCATGCAACCCAATTGATGTTTTCAAGGGCCTTGAAATAAAATTCAAGGGACCTTGAAACATATTTCAAAGGGTATATAAATAAAACGGATCAATTAGAAATTCATATCCTTTAGATATTGAATTATCTAATCTTTATTTTTTAAAATGGATTTCAAAAGGTTTTGTTATTAGATACAAAGGATTTTGAAAAGTGGTTACCAAAATTTATGAAAAGAAGTTTTATCGTCAATGATTTTCACAAGATCTTAAAAATCTTTTGATCTTACGTTGATAAGACTTCTTCCCTTAAAAACCTCTTCTCTTCCCTCTTTATTTCTTCCGCTTCCTTTTCCCTTTGAAAGAACAGTGCTTTACTCTTCTAATTTTCCAAACCCTCTTCATCTTCTTCTCAAAAAATTTCATGGCATCCAAGAGACCTTCAATGGACGAAGCAACATCATCCGTCCCCAAACGACAGAGGATAGTTCAAGTATCATCTGATTCCGACTCAAGTTCCGGATCTGGGTCAAGCTCGAGTTCGTCAGATTTCTCCAGTGACGTAGATATCTTTAAGACTAGGCTTCCTTCGAGTTGGTTTGCAAGTCCAACAGCAGCCAAGAAATGGCTAACAGAGTATGATCATCGCTATCAATGCATGTGTGAGCCAGTTCATTGTGAATTGTTTACCTGTTTCTCATTGCCGGGACTCGAAGTTCTTCAAGCAAGCTCAATCTGGATCATGTTAAACCCCGGATAATCCTCATACCCTCGATTGACCAGGTTGTTCTACACGAACCTAACTGCAAGAAGAGAAAAAGGAGAATGGATTTTGAATTCAGTCATCAAAGGTAAGAAAATCACTATTACCTCTGAGATTATGGTTGATATCTTTGGTGTTCCTCTATATGACGCTTCTGAATATTCTAACCCTGCTAGAACTGTAAGATTAGCCAGAGAACAGTTTCTCCTTCCTAATGCTTTATCACCGCCCACTATCACTTGTTTAACTCTGGAGGCCGGAATCATTTATGCTATCTTAGACAGATGTATAGTACCCAGGTTTGCTAACAAGGATATCATAACCAATACTATGTTGGCTTTAGTCTACAATGTGATGAATGGGTTGAAAGTAAATATGCCTGAGATTATTTTATCTCACATGGTAAATGTTATCAATTCTCCAATCACTAGTCATGTGCCTTATGGGAATCTGCTTCCCATAATCTTTAGGCATTTTTCAGTTGATTTCTCTGATGAGGATTTGCATATTTACAATGGAGGATTGGATGAAGCTTTCTTTGAGACTATAGGAATTAAGAAAACTCATGAGGGGTTCAGTACTGTATGGGTTTTGAAGGAGCAGCCTGAATGGAATTTTTCTACAGAGTAGCGTTTGGAATTTGTAAAAGAATCATTGAACTCACTGAGATTTGATTTTGTGGATTTTAGAGTTTCAGTGACTGATAAGATGGACGAAACTCAAGACTTATTGGGTATTCTGAATTAGAAAATTAACCAGTTGTTTCATGTGAGTGCTTTGTCTCTTACAGTTGCTAGCAGTATTAAGCCTATCTCAGAAGATGATGGACAGGCTACTACAAAGGATGCTGAGAAGGTTATAGATCAATGTCATAAGATTGTTAAGGATAAACACATTTGTCAACCATTGCCAAAAGACCCAGATATTCTGATGGTTGAAGAGTTTGGGGTAGTCAAAAAATATGACAAGAATTCTGCACAAAGAGGAACGGACTTATCTCTGAAAGAGCGTGATCTTACTAATGCTAAGGATCGGTGGAGAGATATGTGCTTACGGGACTATTATGGGAAAGGAAACTTCTCCAAGTGGTACAAGGAAACCTGAAGTTCTCTGCCTGTCATGATTGTTTTGAAAAACTTTTAATGGTTTGGGAAAATACTTTTTCTTTTGGGTTTGTAATCGTGTTTTAAGACTCCCTTGCTTTGACTGTTTTTTCTCCCTTGTTGAAAGACAAAGGGGGAGAAATATGATCCGACATTTCGATATACTGCATTTTGCATTTTTAGTTTTGATTTTCATATGCATTGCTAAACTAACAAATGTAGGTACGATAAAACATTTGTGTTGTTTTCCATCAAGGGGGAGATTGAAAACTCCACCTTGTTTATAAATGTTTTACATGTGTTGATGATGGAAGACTTAACACAAATGTGGTAGTTGGATACACTAACAATGTATTGATTATATTCTCTAGATGTTTGGTTGGTTTGAATTAAGTGCAGGTTTTATCAAAATGTCAAGGGCCTTGATATGGATTTCAAGGGCCTTGAAGTATAGCTCAAGGAAAAGGAAGATAGCGTTTACAAAGGGACGATCTCAAAGGCCTTGGAGTTTCAGAAGAATTTCTAAAACCAAAGAGCGGCAAAATATCTTCTCTCTCTCGATTCAACATAATACGAGAAGATCAAGGAGCTAAGGACTCGACGTGTTCTCAGGAGCTGAAGATTTGCAACATCTACCTTATCTCAAAACAAGAAACGATCTTCATAGAGAAGAAGATTCATCTTCAAATGGTCATCTCTACAACGGCTAGAAGACCTCTCCATAGAAGAGTATAAATGGAGAGGATGGTCGTAGAAGACATATACACAAGCTTACACAGGAAAACATCTCTACGTCTTCAAGCAACCTAAAATATCTTCATTCATTGTTTTTTCTTTCTCTCTTTTACGCAAAAGCTATATCCCCTTAGAGAGAGAAAACACAAGAGCTCAATTGGAAGACCTAAATAGTGTTATACAAGAGTGTGTGTTACTCTACGAAATAATTAGGCTATTATAGCTAGGTTGAGAGTTGGAGTTAGATCGTAGCATTGGCTACAGTGAGAGAAGAAGGGGATTTCTCCTAGTTTATATCTAGGACTTTTTGAAGCTGATAATAGATAGTTAGATCCTAAGGCTATACCTTGGGACGGAGAGTAGGCTATATAGGACCGAACTTCGTAAACATATGCTCGTGTCGATCTTTTCAATTCCGCACCATATATACTTTATTGTGACTAACTTTGTTTTGCAGAAGCAAGAGGTCAAGGCACTTGAAAGTAATTTAAAGCCCTTGACATCAAGCCCCTTGAAAGGAGTTTCAAGGCCTTGAGATTTGGTTTGCGAAAAGTTCTCATACTCTATTCAACCCCCCCCCCTTCTAGAGTATTTTTTAATCTTTTATTTCACCTACCGGTTCTTCAGTTGTTAGACATTTTATCTTTAATACCTTTAAAGCTCTAGACAATCTAAAGGTATATCTTTTGGTTTTGATCCTATCTTTTAGGATTATATTTTATTCCTTTTATTTTCTCTTTTTAGAGGAATCTCTCCTATAAATTGCCTTAGAGGGTAAGATTCATAGGTAGACTTTATTTCCACAATATTGTGAGATACTCGTTGCTTCGCTTATGAAGTTTGTGTTTTATTAATTCTTATTCAATCAAAATAGAGAGCCTTTGATTGAATCGTAGTGAGTCCTTGATAGTTCGTTCTTGTGTGTGTTAATCTTATTGAAGATTGGTTCTACTAGTCAAACTAGTCTCTCCTTGTGCTTGTCTTATTTAAAAGGCTTGTGTAAGTTTAAAGAGGAACGGTTAAGGTAAATCTTTGTTGAGGGTTTTGATCCATTGGTCAAGGTTTTTTGCAAGTCTAAACATTAAGTCGTTTCTTCCTACATTTCCATATATGCATTCCATTATTCATCTTCTTGTCTTTCCATATCATCCGTAATCCGCATTCTGAGTTTATAGAATCTTGGCATGTTCTTATAAATCTCGCCCGAGATTTACCATTGTACACCGAGATTCCTTTTTGTTGCTCAATTCGTGAACTTCAAGTCTAGATTGGGAATTGCGGCATCAACCCCGCATCATGCCCCTTCTACACCTAGTTCTTTCATAGGACACTTGTTCGCCACTTAGCGTGCGTGCAAATAAGCTTTAAATTTATAAAACTAGAATCAAGCAAGCGAACCCGCAGTGTACGGATCGACGTAGTTAAGCAAGAATTCCAAAGTATCGAACACAGGGATTTGAGGGGAACGAATTCGATTTCAGATTATCAAGCAGGTAAATGTAAGAGCTTTGCAAATTAATGGGAAAACAACAATCCTAAAGATCCAAGTATCCAGCTGTGGCAATCGATTCAAGATATACTAATGATATAAGGACAGAGTTAAGATATGCAAAGGTATGCTAAAGTAAGGTAATCGTACGGTGAAGTTCCAAAGACCTTATATGACTCACCTACAAGACACTCTCTATAAAGGTTGTTGAGGCTTCAATATAGAAAGGTTCTAAAGATGAGAATTAATGTCAAATACCCAAACTTATAATCCAAGGATCAAGACTAACTTAACCGATTACGGTTATGACACTCACAATCGAGGTAGAGCTTGTTGAGGCTTCACTACCACCTAGAAAAGGCAAGCCTAAACTAAGTTAAAGCAAATCTTTAACTTTGGATTAAAGTAAAAGCAAGTTCGTAGACTTAAGGGAAATCACGGTTAGTTCTTGAGGTTCCACGGCCGTGGACTCAAGAACAGGCCGTAATTTAAGGTTCGTCGGCGATTCTCTCTAACTCTCAGGGTCCAATCTGTTTACGATCGATCTATCATCATCTAAGCCACAACTATCAACCCTTCACCTTAGAATTGTTAAGGGTTTTTAGCCAACAATAGTCATAATGATATCAAATTCAAGGTTTAAAAGATTGAAGGATGAAAACTTCCGAAAACTTTCAATAAACTTCAAACCAATCTCAAAGTCACAATCAAGAGCAAATATCGTCACTAGATTCGGAAAAGAACAAACAAACACAATCTTAGATAAGAAGGAAGAACGGGATGTCAATCCGTCTTCTAAATCAAACCTAAACAAGAAGAGGAATCTTCTTGCGAATACTCTTCCGAATCTTCGATCTTCCGTCAATCCGGAAATCTCAATCACAATCTCCACTAAAGTGCGAGATTAGGGCAACTCCAAGAATGAACGCAAAGTGTGTCTTTTGCAAAAATCGCAAAGATCTCTAAGTCGCGGCGTGGGCGAAAATGCGTCTAAGCGAAAGCGTAAGCGTAAGCCTAAAGCGAGGTAACGGAATCTCTCTTCGTCCGTCCTTTTATAATGTGTGATGAAGTAGTGGCCCGGCCCAATATTTTAAAAGATCGTGGCTTAAAGTGTGGCGAAAAAGATCGCCAAGATCACGGTCGTGGAACCTTCCATGACCG
This sequence comes from Fagopyrum homotropicum, assembly GCA_033239125.1. Taxonomy (NCBI): domain Eukaryota; kingdom Viridiplantae; phylum Streptophyta; class Magnoliopsida; order Caryophyllales; family Polygonaceae; genus Fagopyrum; species Fagopyrum homotropicum. The sequence continues at coordinate 39,575,705 of BSWB01000005.1, read as the reverse complement.
TAATTTAGAGCGTGGAAATCAACACGGTTTGAACACATGATTCCACGACCGTAGAAGCCACTGGAATGAATCACGCTTCACTTGCTAGGGTTCCACGGCCGTGGAACTGAACGTGGAAAGTAGTACGGCCGTATTTTAGAGCGTGGTTTAGGGCAAGAACGTGATTCTTCCCTAGCCTCATGCATTCTCCAAGTTGAGCTCCTTTTTGCTCCTAAGAATGCCCTCAATCTATGGACATGTCAAACAACTTCATCCTTGCTCAATTCCGTTCGGAAATGGCTCTCATTCACATATAATCAACATAAAGCTTGTGTAGACATCCATATCGACAATATAGGCAAACTAGCTCACAAATGCAACAATGCTCAATCAATGACTATCAATATGAATCAAATACGTTTAAAAAACGTGCCTAAAATATCACAATATTTCATGCTAACAAATAACCCCATACTTAACACTTGCTTGTCCCTAAGCAAGGTCTTTCAAAAGCTTTAAAACAAGAGTTAGGATGAAATATGTGTACCTTCTCAAAGCAATACTTCTTTTGGATGAATGTGTCTTCTAGTCAATAGATCATTCTCAAATCTTGCTTCAATCGTTTATAAGACTTTCATACACTTAATCAAAGAGTAAAAAGTAAAGAAAGCTCATGAATCAATCAAACTTCTATACAAGCATCATAACCCTTAAACATTATCAAAATCAATCATAAGAAACTTCAATTTAGATCACCAAGTCATATAACATTCTTTTGATCTTAAGGACTTTCAAAGAAAAAGGTCTAGAATGTGGAAAAGGAAGGAAACTTTAAGGAATGTGGTGCATGAATCTGGGAAAGTGGACAACTACTCCTTCTTCTTCTCTTGCGGTTTCCGCAACACCTTCAACTTAGAGCTTCGCTCTCTTCTTTTCATTTTTCGACTTTACTTTTGGAGTTATGGACAGAGGTGCACAAAAACCGAAGCCTAGGAGATTGGCGTTTCTCAATTTTTATGAGATGCCTCAAACCCTTAGCGCACATACCATAATCCGCTAGGAATATCGCTCAATCCGACTTTGGCAAGACACAAACACCCGGCTATGTGAATGGTGCCGAGTTACTCATCATCATGATTGACTTCCCCAAACTTACAATTTCTTTCTATTCTTTTGATTGCAAATAATTGCTCTCATGGCCCTCCCACATCAAACATGCCTTTTTCATTCACTTCTCCAACTTCCCGGATAGGTAAAGGAGGTCAATATTTCAATGAGGAGCTAAAATGATCAAAGGAAGAAGAAAGAAAAATCGAATTGCCTTAATCATCTCAACACGAAGTATAAGAACTTATAGTGTGATTTCAACTTTAATTTCTCAACATGATTTAAGTAACATTTATCACATTATGAAACTTGCAAAAGAGGTATAATCGACTCATTTATTTCCTTTTCAATTCACTATTCGTTTAAGCATGTAATTGTCATCAAACTCAATTCACAAGTAGCGATTATCATAGAAATCATCTCAATTCCTTAGAAGCACAAAATTTTTCAAAATTTTTCAATTTTTATGGTTTTTCAAACTCTTTTTCATGCAATGCAATAATGAAACGTGCAACAATATAATGAACATGCAATGATAGTCTCGATAGAAGCAAACATAGTGGGTAAGAGTTATTACAACTTTTAGTCACACCCCACCCCATACTTAGGACGAACATTGTCCCTAATGTTCAAATAAAAGAAAGAAAAGAAAGAAAAGAAAAAGAAACTCACAAAATGGCGGTGGAGCGGCTAAAACTGTCGGTCATGCAATCAATCACTGCGGCGCTGGTGGAGGCGGGAATGGAGAGAAGCTAGGATCATAAAACCGCCCAAACTGCTGGCGGTAGACATCTCTCATCATGTGATCGAGGTCGTCCAAGCGTCCATCTCTAGCATCGGCTCGTATCTCCAATGCTCCTACTCTCTCCGAAAGACCAGTAGCCCAATCCGGCATCTGCTCATACCATCCCGGAGCCTGGTTGTACCATGCTGGAGCGTCGGATGGTGCTGGTGCTGGTGCAGATGGTGTCTCTGTAGCCCATGGAGGTGGAGCTCCATACCATGCAGGAGGTGTCTCTGCCCATGTGGGTCTCTCACTCACGTTGGCGCGGCGAGAAGACGAGCCTGAAGCTCTGGCGGGACGTGGAGAACGTCTAGGCACATCGGGGGCCGCATCCGGCTGATCCGGAAACGTGCCGAACTCCTGCTCTACTCCTCCTCCACCCTCAAACTGATCCCTCATCTCCTCCTCCTCGACTACGGGCGGTGGTGGAACATACGGTGGAGCTGCAATCCTGTTTGCATGCATAGCAGCGAACGTCTCCTTCCAATTATGGCGTCCAGCCATAATGGAGTACTCCTGTAGCCACTCAATACCCCTACCCATCCTGCTCTCCCAAGGCATGGCCACATAAGGCGGACCCCTATGTGTGGGGAAGATGAACCCTCTAGTCATGAAGGCATGAAGTCCTAAGGCTACGGCTGGTATGCGGGTACACGCAGAAAAATCAACACCCAAACTCCTAGCAAGGTGGGTAACTATCCCACCGTATCCAATATTGCCCTTCCTCTTGTTCTTAAGCTTGCTCATAGTAGCAGCTAAGAGGGTGGCACAGTCAGCTCGGCGCCCATACAGCATGGAGTACAACAGAAATAGCTCATCCGTCTTGATCTTTTGGGGCGTCTCCGTCCTAGGAAAGAGACACTCCGAAAGAACACGGTGAGCAATCTTCAAGGCTAAGTGGTACATCAACTTAGCCTTGGTGTCAGCAGGTTGCCAGCGGTCCTCGCTGGCGTAGATCATCGCTACCTCCTCCCAAAAGTCTTTGGCGTAAACGCCACTAGGAAAACGACCATTAAAGGTCTCATGGAACCCAAAGAAGGTCCCGAACTCACGGATGGAAAAATCATAATTTCTTTCCATAAGACGGAAAGAAACGGTCCTATCCACATGGCTGTGACGGAAAGACGTCACAACCTCCCTCGTAATCTCCTCGTAAGCGTCTTCTTGGATAGCCGAGAAGACAACTAGTCCGGCTCTATCCAAGAGCCAAGTAAGGTCATCTATAATGTTAAGAGGAGCTAAATCCTCTAACAATAGGTACCTAGGTCCAATCACAACCCTCTCATTGATCCTCTCGAATGCATCGAGGTGATCCTCATGAATAGTCGGTACTCTAGGGCTAGGAGGTGAGGGTGATGAAGGTGATGATGGAGGTCAAGGGGAAGAGGGTGGTGGTGCTCTAGAGGATGAGGAAGAAGAGGGATTACCCTTCCTCTTCTTGTTTTGGTCATTCTTTTTCTCCTTAATCCTCCCAGAAACTCTCCTTACAAAGTCCATCACTGTCAAGAATCACGGTCTGTTCTTGCCTTTCCACGGCCGTGGAACTTCCAGGGACCGTGATTCGTCTCAGATTTTCACAAATCTCAACAATCAGCACTCCAATTCAACAATCAAGCAGCCCTAGTCTAGTTCCTTCCAATTTCAATCAGTTCTTCCTAAAATTTCTAGCAAAACGAACCAAATCGACAAAGATCAAGAAGAGGGAAAAAAACCTAGGTTTCGGATTTTTAAAATCCGAATTGTGCGTTCCTTGGTGAATTGCCGCTCGATTCGTTGCTTGGATCTTGTTGGTGGTTGAATTTGCTTCAATTTAGGAAGAAGAATCGTCGAAAACGATTAACGAACGAAGATTTGGGAGTAGGGTCGTGGAATCGGCGATTTGGGTCGTGGAAGGGGTTTTTGTGAGTGTTTTTGTGAAGAACGTGGTTTATATAGTCGCAGGCAAAATTTTGAAAATCACGGTCTGTCGGGGTGTTCCACGGCCGTGGAAATGTAAGGAACCGTGGTTTTGGTGATTTTTCAAAGGCTTTTGGAAATTACGGTCACTGTAGTTGTCACGACCGTGGTTTAGGCCGTGGAACTCTCTATAATGCTCCAAAGTCCAAGTTTCGTCACTTTTCTTCAACATTATCCTTCCCTTTTCCTTTTCTATCGTTCCTACATCCAAAAACACGAACATACCGGAAGGAATCGAGGCAAAACAAAGCAAAAACGTCTAAACTAAGCTAAACTATGAATCGAAAACAAAAAAAAAACGAAAATGCAATACCTTGGGTTACCTCCCAAGAAGCGCTTTGTTTAAGGTCCGTAGCTAGACCAATCTCGCACTTATTCGAGTGCGGTAGGCGCGAACTCTTCAGCTTGGAGTTCCGGCGTATACTTCTTGAGTCGTTGGCCGTTCACCTTAAAACTTCCGCCCGCTTCACCCCATACTTCAACTGCACCATGGGGGAAAATACGCTTAATTAGAAAAGGTCCGGTCCAACGAGATTTAAGCTTACCTGGAAAGAGACGAAGCCTTGAATTGAAGAGGAGAACTTGATCTCCTTCTTTGAAGTCCTTTGGAATGATATGCTTATCATGCCAACGCTTTGCTCTCTCCTTATAGATCTTGGCGTTTTCATAAGTGTTCAAGCGGAGTTCGTCCAGCTCATTAAGGTCTAGGAGACGCTTCTCTTCCGCTTCCTTCATGCTGAAATTCAACCACTTGATAGCCCAAAACGCCTTGTGCTCCAACTCTACCGGCAAGTGACAAGACTTCCCATACACAAGGTTGTATGGTGTGGTTCCTATGGGAGTCTTGTACACAGTCTGGTACGCCCACAATGCATCGTCAAGCTTCAAAGACCAATCCTTTCTAGTCCTTGAAACCGTCTTCTCTAAGATTCCTTTGATCTCCCTATTTGAGATCTCAACTTGTCCACTTGTTTGTGGATGATAAGGAGTAGCGATCTTGTGAGTAACCCCATACTTAGCTAGAAGAGCTTCAAAGCGCCGGGCAATGAAGTGAGAACCTCCATCACTAATGATAGTCCTTGGTGTCCCAAATCGTGGGAAAATGGTCTTGTTGAAGAACTTAACCACCACCATGGCATCATTGGTGGGAGAGGCAATTGCTTCCACCCATCTAGAAACGTAATCTACCGCCAATAGTATGTATTGGTTTCCACAAGAGGATGGGAACGGTCCCATAAAATCTACTCCCCAAACATCGAAAATCTCCACCTCTTGGATGTTGTTGAGGGGCATCTCATTCCTCCTAGAGATATTACCTGTTCTATGACAAGCATCGCAGCAAGAAACAAAGGATTGCACATCTCTAAATAAAGTAGGCCAAAAGAATCCAGATTACAATACCTTTGCGCTAGTCTTGTTCGAACTAGCGTGTCCTCCACAAGGTAGTGAATGATAATGGCGGATGACACTTTGCATCTCATCTTCCGGCACACATCGCCGAATGATGCCATCCGGACCTCTCTTAAAGAGGAGAGGCTCGTTCCAAAAGTATTCCCGGACATCCTTAAAGAACTTCTTCCTTTGTGCGTAGGATAATCCGGGCGGTATCTCCTGACAAACCAAATAGTTAACAAAATCAGCAAACCATGATTCGTTACCTTTGGAGATCACATCGATGCACTCCTCTATAATGTGTAGGTGTTCGTCCGGGAAGGAGTCATCGATGGGTAAATGGTCGTCCTCTAGATGTGTTAGACGACTCAAATGATCCGCAACAGAATTTTCTGAACTTTTCTTGTCGCGGATCTCTAGATCAAATTCTTGTAGGAGAAGAATCCATCTAATTAGCCTTGGCTTCGCATCTTTTTTCGCGAGGTACCGGATCGCAGCATGATCCGTGTAGACAATCACCTTTGCACCAACAAGATAAGAGCGAAATTTGTCAATAGCATAGACAATGGCTAAAAACTCTTTTTCGGTAGTGGCGTAATTGAGTTGCGCTTCATCTAGCGTCTTGCTAGCATAGTATATGGCATGGGTTCGCCCTTCCTTTCGTTGTCCAAGAACAGCTCCTATAGCTACGTCACTAGCATCGCACATAACCTCAAAGGGAAGAGTCCAATCCGGAGGTTGGATAATAGGTGCTGAAATTAGAGCTTGCCGAATGATGTTAAACGCATCCAAACATTCCTGCGAAAACTCAAAAACCGCATCCTTCATCAATAGATTAGTGAGAGGTTTTGATATCTTAGAAAAGTCTCTAATGAAGCGTCTATAGAATCCAGCATGTCCTAGAAAACTTCTTATCCCTTTCACCGAAGTTGGAGGAGGAAGCTTTTCTATGGTCTCTATCTTAGCCTTATCCACCTCTATCCCTCTACTAGAGATTAGGTGTCCTAATACAATTCCTTCCTTAACCATAAATTGACACTTCTCCCAATTAAGAACTAGGTTAGTGTCTTCACACCTTTGTAAAACAAGAGAAAGGTTAGAAAGGCAATCGTTAAAAGAGGAACCGTATACGGAGAAATCGTCCATGAAGACCTCCATGATTTCCTCTATGTATTCGGAGAAGATGGCCATCATGCACCGTTGAAAGGTGGTTGGGGCGTTGCAAAGCCCGAACGGCATTCTCCTATAAGCGAACGTACCCCATGGGCACGTGAATGTGGTCTTCTCTTGATCATCCGGGTGTATCGGAATCTGAAAGAAACCACTATAACCGTCAAGGTAGCAAAAATGTGAATGTTGTGCTAACCTTTCAAGCATTTGATCAATGAATGGCAATGGGAAGTGATCCTTCCTCGTTGCATTGTTAAGCTTGCGGTAGTCAATGCACATCCGCCATCCCGTTACGGTTCGGGTAGGAATGAGTTTGTTGTTCTTGTTGGTGATGACCGTCATTCCTCCCTTCTTCGGAACTACTTGAACCGGACTCACCCACTTACTATCGGAGATAGGATAGATGATACCTGCATCAAGAAGTTTAAGAATTTCCTTCTTGACAACCTCCTTCATGGTCGGATTCAACCGCCTTTGAGGTTGTCTTGAAGTTCTAAAATCTTCCTCCATTAGTATCTTATGCATACATAGGGAGGGTTTTATTCCTACTAAGTCCTCAATAGTATATCCTAAAGCTTTTCTATGTTTTCTAAGGACAACCATGAGTTCATTATGTTCATCTGTGCTTAAATCGGAACTAACAATAACCGGAAAGGTAGAATTAGATCCTAGAAAAGCGTACCTTAGATGAGTAGGAAGTGGTTTGAGTTCCATTGCTTTCGGAGCTTCCAACGATCCTTGAGGAGCATCCGATGTCTCCTTAGAAGTTTCTAAGGGCGTTGAATGTGTGGGAGAAGAATCGGAGGAAGTTGAAGAAGTGTCTCGATCACCCCTTTCCACGCCCAAAATTACGGTTTCCCTATGTTCTCCACGGCCGTGGTTTAGGACGTGGAAGGAAAATACGGTCTCTCTGCTTTCTCCACGACCGTATAACCCTCTGGAGTGGGACACGGTTTTGTTGGTGAAATCCACGGCCGTGGAATATAGTGTATGGCCGTGGATTCTCACGTTTTCTGCCTCGTCGTGCAGCATCTCAAACTCCACTTCACTCACTTCTTCTTGTGCCTCTAAGGCTTCAATTGCCTCATTGCACTCTTCTTCTTCCCCTACATTTGTTAGACTCATAGTAATTACCTTTTGTAAAGGATCGTTGAAGAGAATAGCACTTACCTCTTCCCTAGACAACCCTTCTTCATCTTGGATATCGAATATATCCTCATCAAAGATGGGCTCCTTTAGTAGAGTGGAATGAACGAACTCTACTTTCTCTTCTCCTATATCAAAAGCGAGTCTACCATTCTTGCAATCGACTATGCAGCCGGAAGTTACAAGAAACGGTCTTCCGAGTATGATCGGGACCGGACTATCTGCAGGAATGTCAAGCACAACAAAATCAATGGGAACAAAGAATTTACCTAGCTTGACTGGGACGTCTTCTACAATACCGACGGGGCGAGTAATGGATCGATCCGCCATGTACAACGTCATCTTCACCGGTTTAGGGTCGCCTAAACCGATCTTCCTACATAATGCAAGTGGTATGATACTCACACTTGCTCCTAAATCACATAGCGCATCGTATGTGACATCTCCCACTCCTATGGGAATGCAAAATGACCCCGGATCCTTTAGCTTTGGGGGCATTTTCTCCTTCATGGTCTTGATGAGGTCCGAAGAATCCGAACTCATCTTAACCTCTCTGAAATCTTCTAGCTTCCTCTTGTTGGAGAGGAGCTCCTTCAAGAACTTGCCATAAGCCGGCATACCTACAATAGCATCGATAAAGGGTATATTAATATGCAGCTTGCTCATGAGTTCTATAAACTTACCAAACTGTTTATCTAGGCGCGCTCTCGCTCTAGATTGAGGGAATGGTAGGGGAGGTTTGTAAGCTGGAGGAGGAACGTAGACATCCTCCTTCTCCTTCCCCTTATCTTTATCTTTCTCTATGGGGACTTCAACGAACTTAGGCTGCGGATCGGTGGTAGTCACTCCGCTCCTAGTTGTGATTGCCATCACCCTTCCCTTAGGGTTGTCCTCCGTCTTTCCTGGAAGTTTCCCTTGATTCCTAGGAACTTCCTCCGCATGGCTGAACATTTGGTTTTCCAAAACCTTTTGGGCTTTGTCAACCTTAGAAATTTGATCATCAACCTTAATGATGTGGTTCTCCAAACCTTGAAGCTTTTCCAAGAACGTTTTCAACATGGGATCGGGCTTCTCCTTCCCCGAAGTGTTTCCTCCATTAGATGTTTGCCCCTGGCTTTTCAAAGGAGTAGAGGAAGAGGAAGGTGGAGTTAGTGAATTAGAATTGGAAGGATAAGAGTTACCGGAATTTTGTTGATTGGAGCGCCAATTGTTGTTGTTTGAACCCCTATTGTTGTTCCAATTGTTGTTCCGGTTGTTGTTATTGCCATTCCAATTGTTCCGGTTGTTGTTCCGGTTGTTGTTGTTGTTGTTGCGGTTTGTGTTCTCACCGCCATTGTTGTTGTTGCCCAAATATCCAACATCCTTGCCTTGTTGCTTTGGAAAGTTGGTCTTGATAGCCTCCTTCAACTCTTTGATCTCATTGTTGAGGGAGAAAATCTGATTTTGAGCTTCATGTGTGAGCTTTGCTCCTTGCTCCACACGATTTCCCTCCGCTTTCCGGTGGAAATACTTCTCTATGACCCTTGCTTGCTTCTCAATGAAGTCTCAAGCGTCATCTTCCCTCATGTCCATGAATGTTCCACATGAGAGGGATTGGAGGTTGAATTGCGTCCCCGCATCCAGCCCCTTGTAGTAAATCTCCAGCAATGCAAGCTTGGATATTCCATGATGAGGGCAATCCAATAACAAGTCCTGAAACCTTTCCCATGATTGAAACAAACTTTCGTTAGACCTCATGGAAAATGCATTGATCTTACCTCTAAGTTCCGCCGTTTTGGATGGCGGAAAGAATTTGGTGAGGAACTCCGCGGAAAGGTCTTCCCACGTGTCTAGTTTCCCACTAGGAAGAGCTTGGTACCAAGACAACGCTTTCCCCTTCAAGGAGAAGAAGAAAGGCTTGAGCTTATAGTTATAGGTAGTAGCGTTCTTCGGCCTCATTGTCTCCATCATACACTCAAAGTTTTGCAAGTGTTGATGTGGAGATTCAGCGCTTGTCCCGCCAAATTGGTTTTGGCGAACAAGAGTAATAACTTGAGGGTTGAAGCTAAACCCTTGCACATCATCAGCATCAAAGTTCACACCTAGACGGCGTGGTTGCTGCGTTGGATCCATCCTTTGGCCAAGAGTTCTTGGCTCATCATCTACACGGTTCACCCTTACATTCCTAGGTGGAATGTGTCGGTTTGCGGTCGCCCATGGAGCAAATGGATTCAAATTGATCCTTGGATCAATCTCCTCTAACGGTGGCATGGAAGAGTCGCTATCATCAGCGGATGAATGACCCCTATTCGACCTTAATGATCTCTTTGAGGATTTCTTGCTTCCCTTATTCTTAAGGTTGCTTATTTTTATCCTCATCTGGAACATCATGTCCTTCAGATCATTGACTTGGGATTGATGACGATCCATCTCATCCCGGCGCATATTCTCATTCCATTGGAGTTGAGCTTCTTTCTCCGCTAACTCCGCTTGAAGATCACGTTCGTGTTCTTCAGCCATCTTATTTTCCTTACGCTTTTGCCTTAAAGTCCTCTCAAGCTCTTGATCAAGAGGTAAGAGGTCTTCGGTGTTCCTAGACCTGCGCATGCACTCAAAAAGATATCAAATAACGAGAGCAAGCTCCCAAGCTTGACAACCGGCTACCGAATTCGGCCTAGACCAAATCCCCGGCAACGGCGCCAAAAACTTGTTCGCCACTTAGCGTGCGTGCAAATAAGCTTTAAATTTATAAAACTAGAATCAAGCAAGCGAACCCGCAGTGTACGGATCGACGTAGTTAAGCAAGAATTCCAAAGTATCGAACACAGGGATTTGAGGGGAACGAATTCGATTTCAGATTATCAAGCAGGTAAATGTAAGAGCTTTGCAAATTAATGGGAAAACAACAATCCTAAAGATCCAAGTATCCAGCTGTGGCAATCGATTCAAGATATACTAATGATATAAGGACAGAGTTAAGATATGCAAAGGTATGCTAAAGTAAGGTAATCGTACGGTGAAGTTCCAAAAACCTTATATGACTCACCTACAAGACACTCTCTATAAAGGTTGTTGAGGCTTCAATATAGAAAGGTTCTAAAGATGAGAATTAATGTCAAATACCCAAACTTGTAATCCAAGGATCAAGACTAACTTAACCGATTACGGTTATGACACTCACAATCGAGGTAGAGCTTGTTGAGGCTTCACTACCACCTAGAAAAGGCAAGCCTAAACTAAGTTAAAGCAAATCTTTAACTTTGGATTAAAGTAAAAGCAAGTTCGTAGACTTAAGGGAAATCAAGGTTAGTTCTTGAGGTTCCATGGCCGTGGACTCAAGAACAGGCCGTAATTTAAGGTTCGTCGGCGATTCTCTCTAACTCTCAGGGTCCAATCTGTTTACGATCGATCTATCATCATCTAAGCCACAACTATCAACCCTTCACCTTAGAATTGTTAAGGGTTTTTAGCCAACAATAGTCATAATGATATCAAATTCAAGGTTTAAAAGATTGAAGGATGAAAACTTCCGAAAACTTTCAATAAACTTCAAACCAATCTCAAAGTCACAATCAAGAGCAAATATCGTCACTAGATTCGGAAAAGAACAAACAAACACAATCTTAGATAAGAAGGAAGAACGGGATGTCAATCCGTCTTCTAAATCAAACCTAAACAAGAAGAGGAATCTTCTTGCGAATACTCTTCCGAATCTTCGATCTTCCGTCAATCCGGAAATCTCAATCACAATCTCCACTAAAGTGCGAGATTAGGGCAACTCCAAGAATGAACGCAAAGTGTGTCTTTTGCAAAAATCGCAAAGATCTCTAAGTCGCGGCGTGGGCGAAAATGCGTCTAAGCGAAAGCGTAAGCGTAAGCCTAAAGCGAGGTGACGGAATCTCTCTTCGTCCGTCCTTTTATAATGTGTGATGAAGTAGTGGCCCGGCCCAATATTTTAAAAGATCGTGGCTTAAAGTGTGGCGAAAAAGATCGCCAAGATCACGGTCGTGGAAGGTTCCACGACCGTAATTTAGAGCGTGGAAATCAACACGGTTTGAACACATGATTCCACGACCCTAGAAGCCACTGGAATGAATCACGCTTCACTTGCTAGGGTTCCACGGCCGTGGAACTGAACGTGGAAATTAGTACGGCCGTATTTTAGAGCGTGGTTTAGGGCAAGAACGTGATTCTTCCCTAGCCTCATGCATTCTCCAAGTTGAGCTCCTTTTTGCTCCTAAGAATGCCCTCAATCTATGGACATGTCAAACAACTTCATCCTTGCTCAATTCCGTTCGGAAATGGCTCTCAATCACCTATAATCAACATAAAGCTTGTGTAGACATCCATATCGACAATATAGGCAAACTAGCTCACAAATGCAACAATGCTCAATCAATGACTATCAATATGAATCAAATACGTTTAGAAAACGTGCCTAAAATATCACAATATTTCATGCTAACAACACTCTCCTCTTGACGACCATATTCTCGACCCCCCCCCCCGCACTAGTCTTTATAACCCCCCCCCCCCCCCCCACGCCGCCGCACTAGTCTCTATAACCCCCCCCCCCCCCACACACGCACACACACACACGCACGTACATATACACACTAGGCCCAACAGTTGTACTTGTCTCCACTTTGATACATGCCCCCACTCATACACATGCCCTGACCCCCATTTCTTACTCCCCCAAATTGTTACACATTATGTTACTTTTCACACTTCTACATCACATGTTGGTCTGGATGTTGGTTCGGAAGATAATCCTAAACCTATATGGCAAGACATAAGTGCCCCGAGGATCCCGAACTGGTTGATCGGGTATGTCGACCGTCACTCTTGTCCCATATGGATGGAAGAGGTACGTTGAGTAATATTGATCTCTCAACTTTATATTTTTTGTCATATGTTATATTGTTTATGGTCTTTATTTATCAAAAATAAAGAATGTGACCGATTAAGGCAATGAAGGCACACCGTCGGATAGAGTAGGTCATGCAACTTGCCACATGGCATCGTTATGCCGAGGATCCTGATGGTTGGTTCGCTTTATTTTGACGGAGTGATATAATGGAGTTAGAGAGTTTTCATTTCGAGGGGGTCAACCATGCACTTATCTATAATTTTATCGAGACATGACACCTTGGGACGAGCATTTTCCATCTTTTATGGGAGAGATAATGATCCCCCTCCATGGCATCCATATATTGATGCGGCTGTGTATCAATGGTGATACACTCGACGCCCCGATGACCCCTGAGGACCGTACTCCGATAGTTCGTGAGATACGACGACCATGTCTTGGATTTTGACGGGGAGTATGCGGTCTCCAAGTATATAGGCGCCATTCACACTGTTGACATTGAAAAGCCATATATATCACATCAAGTAATTCGATAGTTCGGTCGTGTTCAGGCAATGCCCCTTCCTCACATCCTTGTTATTTTCTATTAATGATCGTTGATCGATGAATGTTAGTATAAGGCATGTTACCACCATGTCTTGATCGTTGGTTGATAGCACTCATATTAGCGTCTTTTGCAATCATCATTCTATCCTATTCTTTATGCCTTTGAGCTTAATAAACATACCTTATTGGTATATTCCCTTATATTCCTATCTCGGAGATCTACCTGTTGGTTTATGTAGTTATAGGCATTCTAGGCATTTTGTAGAGGAGAAAAGACACATCTATTGTTGAATGCTTTGATACACACTAAAGTGTATCCTATAATTATGAAAGTCAAAGATCATTGGCGGAAATGACTGAAGTTTGAGAGTGAAGAGAAGAACACCAAGAGAAGATCTGAGAGTGGTCGACCGGGCCCACGTCGCATGACGGGTTGTCCTCTTCTCCCGGATTTGATCCCAAAATGATCACCCATTGTTGTTGAGTTAATATTTGAGCAATTTCGGACCAGGCCCGAGATTTTGCTTGATCAGTCCGCATCAACGTTTTATCTTCACTGTTTGTTTCTAACTTATCTTTAGTCCGATCTTATCTTAATAGGAGATAAGATTGAGTAGATTTGATTCCATATTAATAGAAGATAGAATCCTTGGAGATTCTAGGCTATTTTCGGACCCTATAAATAAGGCTCTTTAGCCATTAGGTTAGATATATATTTTCCAAACATTTTTTGAAGCTTTCGAGCAAATTTGACAATAGTAGTTGTGCGACATGTACCCCGTCGGACGACGGCCTTTGCTCTTTCAATAAAATACAGTTTCTACTTGTTCTAAGGTATGTGTGAGTAACCACTCTCTGTTCTAGGGTTTGGTGAACCTGACAAGCCTAATCTATAATATTGAATTGATTCTATGTTTTGTTTGTATGTCCATGAGTTATGGTGTATCGATTATATTGTGTGTTCGACAAAGGGTGACCTTAACTCGAAGTGACAATGGAGTTCTCAGACCTCAATGCCCCGCTGATGTGATGTATCGACAATTGTCTTGGGTGTGGTGACAATCATGGTGTCAACATCGATGTACCGCAAGACCTAACAACGAAGTGACAATCAAAGGAACTATCTTTGCATAATTCTTGCATACTTGTGAAATTGTATAATTGCCTTTTGAGATCTATTGCATGCATGTTGTGGTGATCCGGGTTCTGAAATGTTTTACCTTTATTGTTATCTATCGTTTGACCTTTATCATCCTTGAATCTGATTTCGAACAATATAAAGATCCAACATTTACCCATCTTCTATGTCTTCACTTATAAATTGTTTTACGAGCCAATTGAGATAATTCGAAAGACCCATCAGACAACTTACCCTAGCTGAGTGTAGGATTTTGCCCCGATTCGCTCTCCGGTCATTCTCTTATTGTCCTCTAGTGATTTAACTACATTTTGACTCGGTCGACTCCTATTGGTCGTACAACCTCCTCCCACTACTTATGCTTTTTGGTTTCCTTTTATGTTTCGTTATATCTATACATTATATGTGTACTTATTTGCTTGATTTTGGTTTCTTAATTAATTCGTCAAGGTTAAACCTCAGTTTCCTTGTGTTTGATCCTGACCCGCTCTACTACAACGGGTCTTATAAGCATTTGTAGGACACGAGGTTCACACTTTAGACCTCATCATTGGTCGACCGTCACCGATTTCAACCTATATATCTTCAGGTGGGTTCGAGACTTCCACTATTCCATGGGACATATCAAATGCCTACATGTCATGATTTAGTGATTATGATCACCCATTTTTGCTTCATGGGTCTGCCATACGAGCTCCTCCGGTAGACCATCATCCACCAGGGCTAGTCTCCGAGTCCTAGACAAGTGAATTTTATTAATTTTTCTCATGTATTTGTTCAATCATGTTATGTTTAAATTTCTAACAATTTTGTTTATGTAACAAAGTCTGCACATACTTGACGGTAGGATCGGGGGAAGAGACCTTCATGGAGGAGACGGGGGAGGAGTTGCAGAGGTATTCGTACAAGGCAGTTGACTCAGTTCCCCCAATCATCCCGTCACAGGTCCAAGCATCGCAACAAAGTCAATAGTGACTCCTGTAGCTTTTCGATGACTTTGTACTTAATACTACACTATACATTTTGATGACATTAAATTCGTATGCATGTTTTTTTATCGTTCATTATCTGTTGATCATTTATTTATAGAATTGTTAGGGACACGTCAAACTATTTACCGACTAGTCAACTGCCTTGTCCATAAATAAACAACAAATATATAAATCTTCATTATATCAAACTAAATTTGAAGTATTGGGTTGTTCGTGGAAGGACACTTGATCTTGAATGGATCGCCAAACGCTTTCATACTTGAACACAATCTTACTTGGAAATGAGACATCTTCATTAATTCGAACTAAATTTGAGTAAGGAAGAATGAGTCGTTTAAATGCAATTTGAACTTCACCTCCGCTGGATACGGTAGTCATGAATTATTTCAACGTCACCGGGATGCGCCCAATTTCAAGTTTTTCAACGCGGCCGAAAATCGCCTAAACTGCGATGCGCACATAGATATTTCTTAAATAATAACATGAACCAAATATAATTTTAATTTAATGCATCTTTGACAATATCTCAAAAAAGAAGAAGTAATTATGTAGATGAGATGGGCTATCGATGTTTTGTATAGAAGCAAGTGGGATTTGGAGGGTTCTTATTTTGCCTGCTTGCTAATGAATGGATACCTTCGTAGGTTAGCTACTTGGCCCTTTTTTCATTCCTCAATCAATGTTGTGAGACGTGATTCATAAACTCTATGCATTTGTTGTTTGTGAATTGCATTTTCCCTTGATAGGTCTTCTAATAGTTTGGATTATGAAACATACTTTTTCCTCAGCATATCTTTCGTATCCAACCTAACTAATAATCGATTCGTCCTAGAACAATAATAAATCTTATACATATATCGTTACACTTATCATAATATTGTTTGTTCCCATAACCTAACCTATTCTCAAAACTATAGTCACTTGGAATGTCTACTACACCATTTAAGTGTTAAGCCATTCATTTGCTCATCTTAATCATGATTAAAAACTCACAAAATCATATTCAGATTCAATTGGCACTTTCCTTCAAAAAATAAAGAGTTTGAATTGCCAAAAAAACCCACTCTAAAGGTTTAGCTTGTGGAAGGAGTATGTGCAAGTTTACCGAATATACATCCTAAAAATTTAAAGAAAATGCATACCTTCAAGGAGGGAAAAATGGCAAATCACTGTGCTGGACTCAACCATCAATAATCCATGTCGAGTATATCAAGCTGCTCATCTGTCCAGTCTTGGAATGAATCTTTAGATGCAGGCAGATCATTATGCTTCTCAAACTCGTTTGTATTCTGCTTCGCTTGCCACTGAGTTCCGGCAACGTTTTCTCCATCTAAATTCTCAAACACTAGTTTTCCAGTGTGACTTTGTTCTTCTTCTTGACATTCTTTTGCTTGCTTTTGGATAGCATTTGCAGCAGAAAGGTGATCACCATCAAGGTTCTCAACAATATTTTCATCTCTGAGATCAATTTCGCGTTCTCTGCAGCTAGATATACTTGCCAGTTTATCTATGACAGCTTCTTGACTGAAAGAAACTAAATCTACTTCACTTGGCTCTCTTGTAACCTTACTTCCTGGGTGATCTCTCGCAGAACGGTGCTGTAAGGAAGTATACTTGTTGCTACTTTGATCAACAATGATTTGATTTCCTAATGAAAAATTCTCTTTCCCTGCATGCTTTTGAACATATGATGTACCACTTAGATTGAAGTTCAAATTAACATCTGTAATGGCTTTTGGAATTCTTCCAGTTCCTGACAAAACCTGCTTCAGCATGTTTAAATTCTCGTGGCGTTCTATCAATGATAAAAATGGTGTCAATGGCAAGATATAACAGCAATTTTTTATACAAACTACAAGATTGTCAGAAATAGGATATGTTCAAGATCACTTCAAAACTTATGAGCTGAAATGAAGACATGGGACATCTATCGGGCCTAGACCTAACAAGATAAAGTAGAAGTCCAATTGTGGTCATTTGATTTCTATCTTTCCTTACGTAACCAAAGAATGAAGAGCTCAAAGACTCGGGCCAAAAAGTGCATGATAAATCCCACCAGTATATTAAGCAATAACTGAAAGTCATTTCAAAAAAAATTACAAGTTCGTCACACACCTGGAGCAGCATCTTTAGGTGTGCATGCAGAGTGGTTATCCCTTCCAGTGTCTTTAGGGAAAACCTGAAACAGAATTTGTCCGAGTCAATTGTAAGGATGTCAACAAACATTGACATTTTTACAGTACGTACAACCAATCAATTTGCAAAGATAAATGATGGTCACATGTTTTGACACCTCTGTCAAATTCAAACTAAATGACTTGTATTTAAATTAATGGTGTTATTGGAGCCCTTTCAAAGGGGATAGGGGACTTTACAGGATGGAATTCAATGCCACACAACATTTGGTTCATGATATAGTAGCATTTAGGAAGTACCAACCAGTTTTTGGCAATTAAAGAGAGGGGAGAGGATACATTTAGCATAGTCAATAACCACTTTTATGGGATGTATAAAAAGGAAAATTTTATGCGTACAGACATGTTTTCCATCATAAATTTCCAATTCTCCGCTTTCTAAGAAGTCACAATAGCTTCCCATGCATGCAAATCGTATCATATTTCTTTAGATTCCCATGAAAAGTTTGTAGTTCAAACGTTTAGCAACAAAAAATCTCATAGAAGGAAATAAACTAAAGGAGGGTATGCTGGAATGGTAATTTTCCACATTATTCAACCAAGTTTCATCTTTCATAGGCTAATGTTATTGCAAGTATTAAAGCAACAGAAAAACATATACCTTAAGCACATTGCTGACTGAAATGTTCAGATAAAACGACTTATTCAAAGGGCTAAATACTGATACCTGCAAAATTTACGTTTCTGATAGTTAAGTGTTATACAGTACTACGAAGTTCTAACAAATTCCAGTTAGAATAATAACGGGATTAGTACAACTTCAAAAAAAACAGATATTAATCTTCCGGATGCTATACTCTTCAAGGACTACATGCATATGCCTTGATATTTCAAAAATAAACTCTAACTTCATGCTGAGGCTCAGAGTTTTACCAAACACTGGTTAACTTATCAAAGTTGAATTTATATAACAATGTCTCCACATAATCGATTTGGCAATGCCATTAATTTAGTTTCTAGCAATATAGAGCAAACATGACAAATAAACTATTCAAACCAATATTAGCTAGCTGATGGCATGATACTTTTGTTTCTCACCATGTACAGAAAAAAGAAAAGAAACTATTCAAACCAAAAAAAAGTACAATGTTTAGATCGGGCAATCAAACTTCAGTGAAACTTTTCAATGAAAATCTACCCAAAGGATCAAGTACATAGTTCAGAACAGGCCAGCCTCAGTTAACCTTTAAATGATAATATCAAACCTTTTGAAGTAGTAACACTGATCCTACAGCAATTTGTCTCCCGTAGTCTCCTTCGGTTAGCACTTTGCGGTGTATAGTAGCATGCATCGTATCAGTTGGGTCCTAAATTAGTAAATTCACAACCAAAGAGATACATTTGAAACCAAAAGAATACTTGCAGCAGTGAATGGGAAAACCAGACAAGCTAATCACCTTTAAAACAACCATTGTATCACCCAAACCATTGGGTGTGCAACATTTGATCATGGCAACAACCTACAAGTATCCACCAAATAGCACCAGAGGTTCACACCAACATCAAAAATCCAGATCTAAACATGTAAACTGAAGAACTGGCAAAGACATTAGAAGCCTTAATCTTCTCGATCAGAACAATTAAAAGTACCATGTCAATTTTCTCAGAATTCAAACCGTTCTTGATATCATTCAAGCTGGTCGTTCTCCTCACACCTGGGAAAAAAGAATTTTCACTAAAATTGACTTCATCCTCACAATCATACCAAATACAACCAAAACAAAAATTCTAATTAAAAACCAATTACCCTTTCGGCTGAGAAAATCAAGAGCCGAAATCCATCGACCGCTCGCAAAATCTTCAGCCGCGTCCTCCTCAACCGTCCTAATATAATCCTGCGTACAAACCCTGGCACGCCTATTTCCCTCTGAATGTTCATTTCTCTGGCCAATTCGATGCATCGCGGCCTGCATACCACCGGCAGGGCCAGGGATAAGGTGGCGAGGAGGTTGCGACTGATTGTAGGCGGGAGGAGGAAGAGTGGGGGAGCAGTGTTGGGAAGCGAGATTAGTGTTTGAAAGAGAATCGGGAGAGGTTTGGGATTGCTGAGGTTGTTGGCGTTTGCAAGGGCGCAAAAGAGAGGGCAGATCGGAATCGTCCAAGTCTAGCGCTGTTTCCCAAGAATCCATTTTAGGGTTTCTCTGATCATATTCTCACAAAATTGGAGCTCATCTTCGATTTTTCGGAGTAGAGAAAAGCAATTCAAGGCCGTCGGAGAACTTCGGTGGCCCTTCAATGACGTGGTAGAGCTTCGAACACACTTCAATGGAGTCGGTTCTGTGTTCTTCTAATTCTGTCTTCTGGATGGTTACAACTTTGAAGCTCCCACTCCCGCCAATTTTCACTTTCCCAATCTGAATTTGCAATGTCAATTGGGGTTTGGGCCCGGCCCAACCAAATTAATTGGGTAGTTGGACTGCTATGAGACCCAATTACTTATTCAGCGGATAAACCGAATCCAATTCTACGTGTACAAATTTTGTAAGTTACTGTTTAGGGAGAAGGAGAGGCAACGATATCCCAAGTATTTGGACGTGTTTTCTTTTCATAAAAGAAGGTTAAGTACTATTCAAACGGGATAGTCCGACTCCTTATACCATCAGATAAAATATTTATTATATATTTGGGAGAGTCAAGCAATATATTAAGACCAAAGAAAAATTGTACGCCGAGTTAGTTAACGAATAGCCACTCTATTTGCCTCTTGAAAGGCATGTCAAAATTGGATAACCCGGTCTCTACTAAGATAGTCTTTGTACTAAAACACCACAATGAAATGAGGGTGATGGCGGGGAAGCTTTTTGGTGAGGAGAATAGTTACAAGTTAATCTCAAGCCATACATAACACCCCATAGCTTCGTCATAGGCATCGTGCAAAGACCAAAATTAGCATCAAAGCTCATGAGTCACTCAACATTGTTCCTAACCACCCATCAGTTGTAGCGAACCCATCCTCTCTGCGAGATCCGTCGGTATATATTTTGAGAACTCCGGGTGGTGGAGGCTCCCGCTCGATTTATTGACAATTTTACTCAAATTGCTAGTTTTCCTCGGATCAAACCCTTTGCTCCATGTAGAATTATACTCAATGGTTCTATCCTTGAAGAAATGTTATCGATCTCGATTCGCCTCAATGTTGTTGAAAAAATTCTCATTCTGCCACTTCTAAGTCCACCCAAGTCCAAATGTAAAAACCGCATTCCAATTGCACATCCTATTAAAAATGTGATGGGAAAGAAGATTACTTTGGATCCAAGCGATAAACAAAGTCGAGATGAAATCGTTTACAAAAATATCCACGTGTAAAGTCTTCCACATTTTTCTAACTACGTCACATACTCTAAAAAGATGATAGTAAGATACCTCATAGTTGTTACACAACACGCATGTGGCCTTTGTTATCAAATGCCTTCTCATTCTCTCACTATTGGACAACACACCACCATGTAATCATTTCCAAACAAAGAACTTAAATCCTTTCTTGGACTCTACTTCTCCAAGGTATGACCAATCCCGAAAATTTTCACAAAAATGCCTAAACACCCAAAAATAGATGGGGAAATCAATCAAAATGCGTGAAAATCGCGAATCAAAGCATCAATAAAGTATATAAACTTATTCCAAGCAAAATGGGCCAAAGAAAATGCTCAAAACGAGCAATATATGCATATGGGCATGTAAAACGGTGAAAGCAAAGCCAAACATCGACGAAAATCATTCATCATAGTCAATAGTTATCATATCAATCATAAGCATCAACCAATTTGAGCTAAATATGTCCACACAAAAAATCTAGGGTTAACGGAAATTTTCGGGTAGGAAAATCATCAAATCTTCAATTCCATGGATAAATCATGCAAGAATCTAGTTAGGAACAAAGATTAGATCAAGAAAACATACATTGGAGTAATTGAATGTAATAGGAATGAAAATTTGAAAGTAAGGAGAGAAGAGAGATCGAGAATACCGAAGAGGAGAAGAGAAGAAATGGCCTCTTGTCGGCCTTTTTTTATAGCATCCACTAGTGGAAAACTACAGTTTAAGGCAAAAAAAAATACGGTATAGGAAAGGCCATATTTGCATACACAGGTTAAGGTAAATCTTCAAATGTCGTATTTTCATTCAACACAGGCCGTATTTTCTTGGCTTCTCTTTGGCTAGATCGGGCGAAATACGGTGAAAGGCAAATCCCTGCAAACGGACAAGGTGAAAATGAAATAGGACTATAGATCGTATAATTTTTCCACATAAACAGTATATGTTTTTCTACATAGACCGTATAATCTTGAACTCTTATTCTGGTTTGGAGGAAAATACGACTTAAGGCAAATATGTGTATATGGGTTAAGTGCAAATTAAATACGGCCTAGAGACCGTATAAATTTAACACATAGACCGTATTTATTTCTTTATAGGCCGTATTTCATGTTTCTTCATAAACCGTATTTTGTGAACTCTCCTTTTGGATTTGGGGTGAAATACGACCTAAGACAAAGAGGAAAATACGGTCTTAGACAAAATTTTATACGTTTTTGATAGCATGTATTATAGTCTATATTTTGGGCCTTGTTTAGACGTTTTATCTTTAATAATCTGCATGTATGGATGTATATTGTGTGATTATATTGTTGTTTCATCTACCTTTACGGGATTCGAGGTCTACACCTAGTTTCGTTGTAATTGTAGGTAAAATGACACGTTTTGGACTAAAATGGAGCTAAGGAGTTAAGGAGTCATTGGAGCTACACTTTGGAGCTTAAGGAAGAACTCAGAAAGCATGAAAATGATTAAGAAGATTGACTTTGGACCAGATTTGAGAGATTTCACATTCAGTTAAGATTCACTTCGGTCAGCTGCATGTCACCTTGACCGAGGTGATCTTGAGGAGCGTCCCGACCGAGGCGAACGCCCTGCCGCCGGCAAGATCCATATTTTAGGCTGAGATCTTTTATTTTTGGAAAAAAGATATCTTATATTTTTAGGCTGGATTTCTGGAAGGAAGATATTATTTTTGGGATATCTATTTTAGAGATATGGATATATTTTATAGGAAATTATCTTTTTTAAGATATTATTATCTTTGGAAGATAATTCTCCTATATGAAGGGTTGAATTTTCCACAATTGAGTCATCTTCTACACACCCGTTTAGGGAGATTTCTGGAGTATTTTCTGAAGCTCTGAAGGAAGGATTGAAGGATTGAAGATCAAGGAAGGAAGGATTCATAATTTGGAGTTAGCTTTTGAGGGAGTTTGTAAGACTTTCTTAGATTCCCTTTTGGTTTGTTGTCTTAGCTCATTTGTGATTTGAGGAACGCTGATTTGTTGTTATTTGATTCAGTTATTGAGACCTTTTTCTTAAGGTTTTCTTGTTCGAATATTGATTCCCTTTCCATATATTTCATTATCGTTATCATATGATGATTGTTGGCTAAGTTTCTTATGCGATTCTAGGGTGATTGGCTGAAAGTTGTGGGAAAGACGATGATAGAATGATCATAATCCCAACAGGACCCTGAAAGCTCGAGTCTTTAACCTTAACCCTAGAACACCTCGCTCAGTCGATGAACATCTAGGCCGGGGTGGAACTTGACTGAACGAGGTGAACCTTTTCTGATCCCAAACTGAGAGTTAAGTGTTCTAGTTTGCTAAATCCTATCTTTATTACACCTTTCCTGGTTCAATGCAAGCCTAGGATGACACTTACCCGGTGATTCATTTGTTTGTTTACCTAAGATCATAAGTGTAGGTAATAAAGGTTTATCCTTTATTGGGTTTTGAGTGTGCCTTCATCCCATTCTTGTGAGTTAACCTGAGACTTACCCAGTAAAGGTTGATTTTATTCCCTTGGTGGTGTATTGGTTTGAGATTATAGTTCCTTTCCTTAGTACCTTGAGACTTACCCGGTAATAGGAGCTTGGGTTTGGGATAGTGAGTAGTGAGACTTACCTGGTAATCTATTCCCACCTTAGAAACACCTTCCCTTTGCAAACCTCAGCTTTGTCCGCGTTATCCTTTGAGATCTTGAGTCGGAACCACAACTAGATGCTTTAATCCCTAGAATCCGCATTTCCCCTTACTTGACTTTTACATCATCTTTGATT
Source organism: Fagopyrum homotropicum (assembly GCA_033239125.1). NCBI lineage: Eukaryota > Viridiplantae > Streptophyta > Magnoliopsida > Caryophyllales > Polygonaceae > Fagopyrum > Fagopyrum homotropicum. The sequence continues at coordinate 39,552,345 of BSWB01000005.1, read as the reverse complement.
ACTTTAATTATTTTTGGTTAATTGCAATACTTGACAACCTATTATGTGCTTTGTTTCACCTAAGTCCCTGTGATCGACCCCTGAAATTCTTGCTTTTTATTACAATTGACCCGTACACTGCGGGTTCGCATCTTTGTTCAAGCATACTTCTTGGGTTATAAATTTTAAGCTTGCACACACCGTTTGGAGCGAACAGTTTTACAAGCCATATACCATTTGCACATATGTTGTATAATTCTTGCAAGTAGGTCGTATGTGCTCTCTAGATCACTTCTCGGCGATTCTTTCATGTAGGACTTTGAGGTAGGGTTCATATAAGATATTCAATGAAATTATTAAGGAAATAGAATGTTCCTAAAAAGATAAACAAAAGACAAAAAGGGAAATAACGATCAAACCCATGAGTTGCCTCCCATGAAGCGCTTGTTTAAGGTCTATAGCTTGACCTAATTCCGCTTAGTATGGATGTCCAACAATCTAATACTTCTTATGTTGAGACTTGTATCGTCGTGATCTTGGCTTTCCACAATATACCCCATACTTATTCATGAAGATCGAGGGGTCTTTAGCTTCATCAACAAAACTTATTCTCTAAATATAGCTTATGGAAAGGGAATATGACTTATGACCAAGGCAATACGGTCTTAGATAAAAAAAAAATTATACGGTTTGCAAGGTGCATACTTGTTGTGTTTAAGTTGTATTTGGTTGATTGTTGAAGAATACGGCTTAAGCTATGGGGAAATACGGCATATGTGTAAATACGATCTGCAAAGTGTATATGTCTTGTTCATATACCGTGTATCCATTTACACATAGGGTGTATTTCTCTCATGAGGCTCAAAATTTTTGTTTTCTTCAACTTTCTCCAATTGTCGAGTGTATTGATCAACTTTTTCTTTCAACGCAACCTGATTCTATGCAATAACTTTAACCTTGGTGATGATGATGAGCTTATATCCTAGCACATCGAGAAATTTCCCAATTTCCCAAATCTCGGAAATTCATAGAAACTGGAGAGCCTACGACTTATTCAATAGTTGGTCTATGGGGAATCGATAGGTTGAGGTGTTGGTTGTAGTGAGGATAATCATTCTCCATCTCCTTTATCTTTCAGGATCTCAACTTACGAGACAAAGAAAAATAATGGAGATCAAGTGTAACAAGAAACTTAGAATAACAACTATCAAAGATAACCAAACTATCTACAATTCCCGGCAACGACGCCAAAAACTTGATGTGGAAGTTTTAACCGAATAGTTAACAAAAACTTCACCCACAAGTATTATGGGATCAAATGTAGTATATCGAGTATCATATGACGGGGATCGCGTATGTTTGGATATAAATGATAAAAATTACGCTAAGTAAAGGGAGAAGAGAGAGAAAAGGAAAAAACAAAATTTGCCTTTAAAAAGGTGATATCATGAATTATTGTCTATATTTTGGAGATGGTTTTGTCGTTTTCTCATCATAATTCGGAATGCATGTATATGTATTTATAGTGTTATTGTCATTATTCGGTTACTTTGCAAGAATCGAGATCTACACCATATTTGATTGTAATTGTAGGAAATATGACACGTTTTGGGTGGAAATGGAGCATAATTAGCTGAGGAAGCTATGAAGCTACATATAGAAGCATTAGGATGGACAAGAAGAAAAGCAGGAACTAAGCTGAAAGGAAGAAAGAAAGATTCAGATGAAGATACGAAGGCATCCACGTAGATCACTGTTGATCTCGGATCAACACAGTGATGCATCTCCACCGAGATGGCCCACTAGGCCTGGATCGAGGTCGACGGCTCACAACCCAAGGAAATAAAATATAATTTGACCTAAAACTCTTCTATAAGAATGGAAGGTGAATGTGAATTAAAGGAGGTTGGATCTTAGAGAGATCAATAAAGGACGACTGGTTGGAGACAAAATTACGGCTAGGAAGACGTCTATTGAAGGAAGAAGATTGAAGGAAGGATTGCTTAGGGTTCAAGGAACCTTATATTTTGAGGATTTCCTTGGGAAGTGTTTGTGAGTTTGTTATCATTCTCTTTAGAACACATTGTTGGATACTATTGATTTGTTGTTTGCTTTGATAATTGAGACATCTTTGTTGGTTGATTATTCATATTTTCTTGATATTCTTGATATATTTGATATTACCTTGATAATGATGATTGTTAACTAAACATTCCTGCGATTCTAGGGTGATTAGTTGAAGGTTGTGGTGTAGACGATGAAAGAATGAACCTATATTTGAGTGGACCCTAAAAGCTCGAGTTAACCCTACACCGAAACCCATCTCGGGCTGTTCGTTGAGCATCTCGACCGAGATCGATATAGAACAGCACGAGATCGTCCACTGTTTTACAGATACTGAGTTTAGATTATAGTTTGCCAAATCATATCCTTGTTGCACCTTTCCTGGTTTACACGCAAGCCTGGGATGAGACTTACCCGGTGATTCTTTTGCTTGTATACCGATGATGATGAGTGTTAGGTAATAAAGGTTTATCCTTTATTAGGGTTTGAGTGTGCCTTCATCCTACCTTTGAGAGTTAACCTGAGACTTACCCGGTGATGGTTAGTTCTGTACCCTTAGGTGAGTGATGTTGGTTTGAGTGTTCGTACCTTTCCTTAGTTCTTCGAGACTTACCCGGTGATAGGAGCTTTGGTTTGGGAAAGTGGGTAGTGAGACTTACCCGGTGATCTATCCCATAGTTGAAACACCTTCTCTCAGCAAACCTCAACTTTGTCCACGTTACCTATAGAAATCTTGAGTTGAAACCACAACTGGATACTATGATCTTTAGAATCTGCATTTTTCCATCTTTTTATACATATTGTCTCTTGCTTTTGATTAGTAGCATTACATGCTTCTTAAGTTAGACTGCTTTGTTGTGATTATTCTCACCGATTCCCTGAGATCGACTCCAGAATATAAGTCCTTTCTATGATAGATACGTACACTACGGGTTCGCTTATCGTTAGGTTTATTATTCAGAATATAAATTTAAAGTTTTGTCTGCACACACCTTTTGGAACGAACAAGTTTTTGGCGTCGTTGCCGGGGAATTGGTCAAGACCAATCCAATGTACGGCTGTCTAACTTGGAAGCTTCTTACTTTGCTACTAATTATTCTATCTGAGTGTTCTTGCAGAACCTTTCTTAGGTTTATGCGAAGAACTAGAACTGGTAAAGAAATCGTTCCTTACGATCCTGAACTAGAAAAGACCTACAAGAGAAGCTTGAAAGAAGCTAAGAAGATGGATGTTGCCAATGATGAAGGAGTAGAAGATCTTCGAGCTGAGTTGGTCGATGCTCGAGATCAATTAAGACTTCAAGAAGAAGCCCTCATAAGAGAGAGAGCTGAAACTAATGCTCAACACGAGCAATTTTAGGCCGAGATGAATGAACAGAGAGAGTTGATTCAACGAGGAAATAAAGATGCTAGAGTCGTGATGAATCCACCAGCACCTGCCAATGTGCCTCCACCACCGCCTCCACCGAGGGTGGATCCAGCTGACTTGTTTGTGGGTATTCCGCAAACACTAGGTCAACGTATGGATCCCGTTTAGCAAACACGCCGTCCCGGCGCCAACTTAGGTGATCCAGCGGAAAGGGATTATGAGTTTATACCTCAAGTCATCACAATGATTCAGCATAATCGTTTTGGAGGAATGAAGAGAGAATCACCACACCAGCACTTACAAAACTATAAGATTTTGATGGAAACTTTGTGACATTCTAGATATGATAATAACAACTATAAACTGCGTGTTTTCCTTTTCTCTTTGAAGGATAAAGTACTTGCATGGTATCAATCGCTTCCAACTGGAAGTGTGAACACATGGGAAGAGATGACCGCAGAGTTTCTCACAAAGTTCTTTCCGCCATCAAAGACGGCAGAGTTGAGGGCTAAAATAAATACATTTGTGATGAGGAATGGTGAAAGCCTCTTTAAGTCATGGGAAAGGTTTAAAGACCTTTTCTTGGATTGCCCACCTCATGGGATTTCAAAAATTGATTTTCTAGTACTCTATTTCAAGGGTTTGGATGCGGAAGCGCAGCACAAACTTCAATCACTCTTAGTTGGGACGTTCATGGATAAACCAGTAGATGAAGCGTGGGTCTTTGTTGAAAAACAAACTCTCACTATGGAGAAATACTCTCACCGGAGTATTGAGACAGGATGTCAAGGCTCAAGACCTCAAGAGCTGAACCTCACCTCTTCTAGCGTTGATCAAATCAACGCCCTCAATAATGAGATGAAAGCTTTGAAGGAGCTCTTAAAGACGAAAACTCAACAAACCAAGGTGCAAGATGTTGGGTATGTTGGAAGAGGAAACTAACAAGGGAATAGGAACAACAACTACAACAACAACAACAACCGGCACTACAACAATTGGAGATCTAATCAAAATAATTCCGGTAATCCTTATTCTCATGCTGATAATGCTCTAACCCCGCCTTCTTCTTCTTCTTCTTCTTCTTCTACTTCATTGAAGATCTAGGAACCACCATCAAGCTCGAGTCAACCACCAAAGGATAAATTGGAAGCTATGATCGAGGCACTGGCAGGAAAGATGAGTGGATTGGAGAGCACAATTACTTTGATTTCCAAGGCACAAAAAGCCTTGGAAAATTAGGTATTTAGCAAGGCCGGAGAAGTCCCTACAGATCAAGGGAAACTTCCAGGACGTATAGAGAATAACCCAAAGGGCCAAATTATGGTGATTACAACAAGGAATGGCGTGAAGACCACTGACCCACAACCTCGATCGAACGAAGCTGTAAAGTAACCCCTCTCGACCGAGGTGAATTATGGTTCAACCGAGGGGAACACAACAGGGAGTCACCTCGGAAAGGATCTCGACCGAAATGCTTATGGTTTAACCAAGGTGAAGGAAAAAGGAGATTTACGTACCACCTCCTCATACAAGCTCCCACTTCCGTTTCCGCAGTCTAGAGCGAGAGAACGTCTAGACAAGCATTTCGATAAGTTTCTAGACCTTATGAATAAATTCCATATTAACATACCTTTCATTGATGCAATTCTAGGTATGCCCACATATGATAAGTTCTTGAATGATATCCTCTCTAACAAGAGGAAGCTGGAAGATTTTGGCGAAGTGAAGATGTCCTCAAGATCATCGGAACTCATCAAGATTATGAGAGAGAAGATGCCACTCAAATTAAGATATCCGGGATCGTTATGTATCCCTATTGGAGTTGGAAATGTCACATATGATGTACTATGTGATCTAGGAGCAAGTGTGAGCATCATTCCATTTGCATTGTGTGAGAAGGCTGCTTTAGGGGAACCTAAACCAGTAAAGATGACACTATACATGGCGGATCGATCAATCACTTGACTCGTAGGCGTGTTAGAAGATATTCCAATAAGGCTAGGTAAGTTCTACATTCCCATAGACATTGTGGTATTGGACATTCCAGCAGATTATCCAGTCCCAATCATCCTTGGGAGGCCGTTTCTAGAGACATCCCGTTGTTACGTGGATTGCAAGAATGTCAAGTTTTCTTTCAACATCGGGGAAGAACAGGTTGAATTCGTGTTGTCTGCTTTAATGGAAGACCAAAGCCTTGAGGAGGACATCTACAACATCTATGATGACCAAAGGAATCACGTGAATTGGTTAGCTCTATTCTTATTAAAGATCCTCTTGAAAGAGTTCTGAGTTTTAGTATGATAGAGAAATGTGTAGATGTTTCTTGTGATGTAGATATACACAACTTGTAAACTTTGGAAGGAGGATCAGTCAGCTGTATTTGAGAAGTTTGAAGAGGAGACAATGAACTGCCTCAACAACGGGCAAGTCACCTCAACCGAGGTAACGTACTCTTGGAGAGACCGAGGTGAAAACAACAGAGAATCACCTCGGATCAGACCTTGGTCGAGATACTTTTGAAGCAAACGAGGTCATCAATTCTTCAACTTCAAGTGATGCAAGCATTAGCCTTCACCCTTCCAAGGATTTACAAGACAATGTTAGAAAAGTGAAACCACCGCTTCGCCGGATGATAACAAAAGTTGCGAAGATTTGCAAACAACAGACAAAGAAGTGACACGAAAAGCAAATCACTCGGAGAGGACTCAAAGAAGGAGAATTTGTTCTTCTCTTAAATTGTCATTCTCACCTCCCCTCAAATAAACTGAAATCAAAGTGGACATAACCTTTTATTGTAAATAATATTTTATCTCATGGTGCAGTTGAAGTATGGGGTGAACATTGTGGAACCTTTCAGGTCGACGGACGTCGGCTGAAGAAGCACATACCGGAATCTCCGGTCAAGGAGATTGCATTAATCATCTCAAATGAACATTTAGAGTTAGGTCCAGCTAGCGATCTTAAAGTAAGCGCTTCTTGGGAGGCAACCCAAGGTATTGCATTCATCATCTCAAGGTATTGCTTCTTGGGAGCCAACCCAAGATTAGACTAGTATAGTTTGTGTTTTTGTGTCCATGATAACAGGATCTATGTACCACTCAAGGAAAAACAAACAAAAGGGAAGCATATGAATGAAGCTACAACTCGAGAATCTAGGGAAAGTTACAAAAAGTTGAGGTCATCTCGAACACCATCAGATCATCTCGACCGAAGTGCCTTTTTGAGCAACCGAGATGAGAGTAACAAGGATTGACCTCGGGTGACCATCTCGGTCACTGACAACCATCTCGACCGAGATGTAGTTAAATCTGAAAGGTATAAAAAGGAGAATTGATTTCTCTCTCTTCAAACCCTTTCGCCCCCTACGCCGTCTTGCCTGAAATTCGCCCTAATCCTCAAAAATCTTGTTTCTTGCCCGTTTTTGACGATTCTTGGATCCAAAGAGACGGGAACATCACCACAACGACTTCTCCAACATCAAACTCTGCTTCAAGCTACCAAAATCTGCTGAAACCGGGTAATTTCGTTCGAAACCCCCACTTTTGTGTTTTGGTAGATTCTGCTCAAATTTGGAGGTTGTTGTGTGTTTGGTGTGTTGAAATTGAACGAGGAACCCCTTAGGAGACTTTTGGTAGTGCATTTGGGGACTAAAAGTTACAGATTTGTTTTTGTCATTGTAAAAAAAATTCCTTGTATACAACTAATTTTTTCCGCCCTATTTTATTTTCGTTTCCAGCAAAATTTAAACTAGAAGTACATTTCATAAATTTCTCTAACATTGTCGTACGTGGTAAAAAGTGAAAAAAAACACAAATACACTTATACTACGTACAAAATTACTTGACGAAGAAAAAAGCACAAATACACTTATACTAAAGTAGAGTTCTCTTCTAATTACGTGACACTCCCTAGTACAATAATTTCAAAATAGAGCTCTCTTAATTAAAGTTGAAAAACCCTTTTTGCTAAATTACCAAATCAAAATTATTTATAACAACTATAATAATCCCAACTGAATTCAATCTCAATCATCCAATTAGTTTTTTTTTACAATCATAACAAATCAAAATATTTTTCTAAAAAAGCTAGAATATATAACTGGATGATTGAGATTGAATTCGATCTTATCAACTTTAAAAAAATCAGATTTTATTTAAACAACCGATTAAGAATATATATCAACCTTAACAACTTTATTTTTTTTTAAATTTATTTTTTAATTAAAAAATAAAACCGAATTAAATTTATTTACAACAACTATAATAATTCCAACCGAATTCAATCTCAAGCATCCAATTAGTTATTTTTACAATTATAACAAATCAAAATATTTTTTTTAAAAAAGCCAGAATATATAAATGGATGATTGAGATTGTATTCGATCTTATCAACTTTAAAAAAATATATATATTTTTAAATATTTGTATAAAACACGAATACTAAACTAGTTATTTTAATATGAACTATCTTTTTAAGAAAGGGAGTTTAATATGAGTTTAGTGTACTGAAAACTGAAAAAAAATTATATAACAAGATAAAGATAATCAAAATGGTAATACACTTTGTGTTTGTGAAGAAGATGACATTGTTTTGTTTGATGTGGCATAGCCGCATTGGTTGATCTACCACAATCGACGTGGCAATCACAACATACATTTGGATGAACTTTCCCAATCAAAATTCAGCCTGTAGTAATACATCGAATAAAAAAACAACATACAAGGCGGATATGCACCTCCGGCGACGACAACCGCCATGGCCACCGCGCATCCTCCTCATCACATTCTCCCTCATCCTCTTCCTTTCCTTCTCATTCCTCTCGGTCTCTGCTGTCTCCCGTCCCTACGTCCTTATCCTCTCCCAAGACGATCTCCACGAATCCGCAGTGTCCGAACCAACCACCACTGAAGGCACCGGAGATTCCTCCGAATGGGACGAATTCGGAGATGTTGACTCAAAGTCTGAGGAGGAACTTGATCCTGGCTCATGGCGACCGGTTCTGGAGAGCGAAATCGAATCGAGTTTCAATTTCGATTCCAGGACTCAGGAGGATGCTCTGTACTACTCCGGTGTGTCGAAGATGGTGAACGCTGTGAGTGTGGGCGACGTCAAGGCGATGGAGGAGGCTTCTTCGGAGATCGAAGAAGCGGCTAACGCCGGTGATCCCAATGCGAGATCTGTTTTAGGGTTTTTGAATCGGATGGGGATGGGAAGGGAGCGGAATAGTGCAAAGGCTTTTTTGTATCATCACTTTGCGGCTGAAGGAGGGAATTTGCAGTCTAAGATGGCGATGGCTCATATCTACGCTAGACAAGATGTACGTATGATTAATTATTCCGGTCTGTTGATTGAGCCTTTTCTGAATACAAATAGGTGAACATTTTCTACTCGATTGCGGTCAGAGTTCAAGCTTTTGTTGATACTACTAGCAGTTCATATGAATTCTTTTAGATAAGGAGATTACATAATGCCAGTTCATTCCAGTTTTTTCCTTGGTTGGAACGGTCATGGCTGAAATTTGATTTCCCGGTGAATGTTGATTAAAAAAAGCTGATTTTAATATTTGTTAGTTATTCAGAATTCTTCGTTAATATGTTACTTTAGATATTATGCAACACTTCATACGAACTAGTTTGTATCGTCTGAGAAAATTTCGAACATTTAACACTTTAGTTACTTTAGTATTTCGCTGATGCAGATTCTTTGGACTCTATAGACTTGGTCTCTTCTTGCAATTTTACTTATATAGAAAGGTTTTGTTCCTATATGCCTACTGTTTGCAGACTCTGATCAATTGCTTAATTTTGTATGCTTGCAGATGTATGATAGAGCTGTTAAACTATATGCTGAACTAGCAAAAGTAGCAGTAAATAGCTTTTTTATTTCAAAAGACTCCCCGATACTTGAACCAGTTAGAATTCATCTAGGTATGGAGGAGAATAAGGAAGCTTTGAGGAAGTCTCGTGGAGAAGAAGATGAGGATTTTCAGATATTGGAGTATCAGGCACAAAAAGGGAATGCTGCGGCAATGTACAAAATTGGTCTTTTCTATTATTATGGACTGAGAGGATTAAGACGCGATCCTTCAAAGGGTCTGTCGTGGTTCCTGAAAGCAGTGCAAAAAGGAGAACCAAGATCCATGGAACTTCTGGGGGAGATATATGTCAAAGGAGTTAGTGTTGAAAGGAATTATACAAAGGCTCTTAAATGGCTCAGTCTCGCCGCCAAACAAAATCTGTATTCTGCCTACAATGGCATTGGCTATTTATATGTGAAGGGCTATGGAGTGGATGAGAAGAACTTTACCAGAGTAAATCTTCTTTGCTTTCCTTTTCATTTTTTTTTGGTATGATGCTTTCCTGTTCTATTAATATTGACATTAATTTATCAGTCAGACTGCTGTTGAAGCAGTGTGAATTCATATACATATGCATTTCTGTATTTCATGTCTGTTCATGTATCATCTATGCATGTCTATCTCTCTTTAAACATTAGTGATTGAATGGTTTATACTACACGACTATATCAGTTGTTAAGGAGCTAATAAAGATGGACATCACATACTTTTGACCTTCATATCGATTCCATGTTTACTACATTAAGAGAAAACCAATTAGCTATGTTTTGACAACTTGATGAAAGTAGTATAGATTGGTTCAAGTTCCTTGGAACTTGTTCTTGACCTCTTCTCCATCTCTTTCCTTCTTTTTGATCAGGCTAAGGAGCTATTTGAAAAGGCTGCTGGTAATGAGGATCCAGGAGGTTATTACAATCTAGGCGTGTTGTATCTCAAAGGGCTTGGAGTTACAAAGGATGTGAAGCTGGCTTGTAAATATTTTATAATGGCCGCTAATGCAGGTCAACCGAAGGCATTTTTTCAGCTAGCCAAGATGTTTCAGACTGGTATTGGTTTGAAGAAAAATCTACAAACAGTAAGCTTTAGCTTAATTAGTGTTACTCCCTATAAAGTCTTCCACCAAGTCTCAATAAATCCTTAGTCATGGGCTATAAAAACTGATTGACACATGAATACAACAGGCCATCAGTATAAGTTGCAAAATTATATAATATCATTCTGTAAGTTTGTTTGTACTAATGAAGGACATATAGAATAAAGTACCAATCAAACGAACATCATTGTACTTGAACCATGCTTTTGAGTTTTGGCAGAATGTATATAAGAAGGTCAAATAGCTTTTGATGACAAAAATATGTATATGTTTGATATTGATGCTTTCCTAAGCCTTGAAATGCAAAAGACGTTTGATATGAGGGGGGTGGGGTAAAAGTAAGAAAAGACGCCGTAAATAATATTCCGTGGTCATGCCAGTGCTCATGGATTGTTTAACATGGGCTTTGTTCTTTCTTAAAAAACTTCTAGAAAAGCAGACATGATATGCATAATGGTTTATTGTGTACCTGATCGTTAGCATTTTACCTAAAAATTATTGAAATATTTGGACTGTCTTTCATGATTGTTTATTCAGCATCTTTCCGCTCTTGGATCAACCTTAGAATCATTTACTGCATATATGGTAATTATGAATATGGTACCTATTATGGAAAGTGCATTTTGCATTGCCTGCATATAATATTTCAGTTGCCTGATTGGATTGTAAGGCGTCAGATTTTTTAAATTATGCTTTAGGTCTTCTTCAATATTTTCCTAAAGTGCCAAATTATTTTGGGGGGTCATGATTGGTGGTGCATGGCAACGCATATGCTTTTGTTGATCAGAAAATGAGTTAGTTTGAACTATAAAAATAGACTCCTGACAGAAGTGATGAACATTTTGAGGTCCCTTTTTATGTTGGTTTTGTTAACATGTATTACTTTACTAAATAATTTGAGAAGATGTTTCCCCTGCCATATTTTCTAGCCACTTATTAGAAAAATAATGTTTTCTGATAATGTTGGAAATATATGCACAATTTTATGTTCTTTTTAATAATCAAAAAATTTTACTTTAATAATTTCACTTTGAAAAGATGTTTAGGTGCAAAATAATTTGTATCATCCTCTGTTTCTTTATTTTAAATTTCTTTTGAATTTTAACTGAAGTCCTTCACAAAAACATGTATCACTTAGCCTGATTGCTGTCTTCAATGGTTCAACAGGCAACTTCGTTGTACAAGTTAGTTGCAGAGAGGGGACCATGGTGTTCTTTGTCTAAGTGGGCACTGGAGGCATACTTGAAAGGTAACGTGGGTAAAGCATTTCTTCTGTATTCAAGGATGGCAGAGCTAGGTTATGAAGTGGCACAAAGTAATGCTGCATGGATACTCGACAAATATGGGGAACATAGTATGTGCATGGGAGCTTCCGGTTTTTGCTCTGATACTGAGAGGCATCAGCGGGCACATTCTTTGTGGTGGCAGGCCTCTGAACAGGGCAATGAACATGCTGCCTTGCTCATAGGGGATGCTTATTACTATGGACGGGTATGTAATCATACTAGTATAACATCTTAGATATTTGTGATTTGTCACATTAGAGAAGATTGTATTTATCATCGAATCCATGTTCATGTTTTACAATTTCTTCATGTTGACAGGGAATTGAGAGAGACTATGATCGTGCAGCTGAGGCATACTTGCATGCAAAATCTCAATCAAATGCCCAAGCAATGTTTAATCTTGGTTACATGCACGAGCATGGTCAAGGACTTCCATTTGATTTGCATCTTGCTAAGCGTTATTATGATCAAGCACTCCAGAGTGATCCTGCAGCAAAGTTGCCTGTAACATTGGCTCTCACGAGCTTATGGATACGGAGAAATTATGCTAATAGCATCATGGTTAGTCCACCTATCTCGCAGCTGCAGCTGATCTAGTAATTATGTTATTGGTCAAAGTAGCTAAAACTGGTTCAAATCTTAATGTTTGTGAGATTAGCATAAAAGAAGTAGCATTTGAAATTCTACTGAACATTAGAATCTACCTCTACCGTCTACCTAACAACCTTGAATTGGCCAAAACTGGACAAGCTACTGTCACTCAGCTTTTGCAGTCGCTGAATTTCTGTGTTTTCCAGGTACGTGCCATTGATTTTCTACCCGAACTCTATCCAAAGGTGGAAGTGTGGGTAGAAAGCGTGATCAAGGAAGAGGGTAATGCAACAATTCTAACACTCTTTGTCTGCCTTCTGACTGTCCTGTATCTTCGTGAGCGGTCGCGCAGGAATGCCGGTGCTGCTGACATCCCGATGGACGTGCAGCCTAATAATGGCCTGATGCTGCCGCCAGTTAATCATTAGGCTACTAATGCATGATCATCAGATGACATGGTACGTCTCTATTGTATCATATTCGAACATTCTTCATCCTATGATCGCCTATCCTTACGTACTTATTACTATAGTTTCCTTAGGTTTCAACTCCTTGGCTACATGGTCCCATTCGGCGGTTGAAAAATGCGTTTTCTCCCTTCCTTTTTTTCGTTTCTGATCTCGGGTACAGTTTAGATGGATAGAGGAAAGGCGGAACATTGGCAAGTAGATTTTTATACAGGTTTTGCGATTTTGCCTTAGCAGGATCTCAAAATCGAATTTCAGCATTAGTGGATGGTGAAATTTGGTTTATATATATGTAATGTCTGTACATCAGGTTAAATTCTCCTCATCAAATTTTGGAGTTTCTGTGACGATTATACCCTCCATCCAAGTTGGCTGGAAATAATGCACCCTTTGCCAAATCGGTTTACAAAAGTGGCCGAGATTTTAACATTGTCGAGTCTTTGGATACCAAAAATCTTGTATTTCATCCGTACGGTGTTTCATTTATTATGGGACGTCTGATAATCGAACGCCGTGGATATAACTTTATGTTTCTTTTTTATCTCTATTGTCGTCAAAGGTGAAAAGTGAAATATTTGGGGCCAAACCATGACCGTGTTTAATAAGACACGTGTTGTGTTTGGTAATAAGCTTATAACAGATACATAAATATAACGAGGAATGTTGAACTTAATCCATACAATTTACATGTCGCTGGTCACGTCCCCTAAAATAGATAAATGAGGAACAAAAGAAATGGATATGAAAGAAATGGATACGAATAGGTTGTATATGTGGAGACAAAATGAAGTCTATAATCTATAAACCATTCCATCCAGGGAGACTAATCCAATGAAGTTCAATCTCGACTTCACCACGTTCAACATTCCTCAGTTTTAGACACATTTTTTGCATAACTCTACCATGTAACCAGAAAATGCAACTATCCTCAGAAAAGCAGTTCTGTCTACAGGGTTGTATTCGTGTAACCACGGTACCAGGAGGGAGGCCGTCGAGTTTCATTTGTAGGGCCTCGATGAATGGCCTTATTTCTATCTCCGCTTCCCCCATCTTATCGTCCTTGCTAAACCTGTCAAAATCGTACACCGTCTGCGTATCAAATTCAAAAACCATTCATTAGATAAGTAAGTGTCTTCGGCAGTGCTTGCTCATAGTAACCCATTCTCGTGTTTTATTTTTCTCTTGATTGCATTCTAATCATAACAAAGATCAAGCAAGTAAACTTGTCTAGAGCTGTTTATAGAATCAAGCCTAAATATTACTCGAACTTAGAAACATGTTCATACTCGGCTCGTTTAGTAGGTGAACAACCTTGAACGGAACTATTTTTAAGAGCTTGGCCTAAACCTGTCAAAGCATAATCTGACTCCTGGCCCGGAAACGAGACAATGCAATTGACAAGACTACACTCAAAGCACACAAGCTCTATCAAATCCACATGTTGTATGTGAGTTTTCAGAATTTGGCGAAAATCCTGATGGTGATTACAGATGTGTACTGGTATTTATCGATATCAAATGGTCAAGCTAAATGTAATTTTTAAACTTATTGATGTTGTATGCTAAGTGCTTGAAACCTTATTAATCTGCATAGCATTCTTACTTACCAGCTTGACAGTCAGATTAGGATTTGTGATAGCAAATGTTAGGTCTTCATTCCATTGGGGATTTATGTCTTTCTTGATGATCCTGGTCTTAAACTTCTGCATTAGTTACAAACACACAACACATTCAAATATCTCAATCAATTCAAAATGATTGTACAGACAACAGTAACATTGTTTACTGAACTTCATTGGCTATCACAATTAGACTCATTTTTGCATTGATTCAAGGTGAAGTACAACGAGAGAGATACTAGTGTGGATTTCGGTTCTGATCTAATTCAGATACGAACCACAAATCAACCAAGAATGAAGAGTCATACAATTCTCGAGATACGAAAATGATCAAAGAATGTCGACAAGTATTAATTAAGAATTGAACAGCTCAAACTGTTAAATTACACAATCAAATATCGAGAAGAAGATGAAGGAACAATTAAACGTACCTGGTTCCCCAATTTGACGGTGACATAAGGATCGCTAGTGTGAACGTCACGAATGGCAAGGTTTATACCTCTTATAACCCTAACCCTCAAAAGACCCAACAAATTGTCCGTCATTTTGATTTCTTATATTCACCCTTGCTGTCTACTTCTTCATTCCATTCCTTTATCCTCTGTATTCGATCTGCAACCAGATCTCTACCTTTCTATTAGCATTTTAGAAAGAAAAAAAAACATAAAAGTTTGTCAATCCATGATATCTGCATTTACGTATATGAACTGCAGGATGGAAAATTGATTGAAAAGATAAATGAAATTTGTGATGAGGTGTAGATATGTACCTGGTTTTTGATCCCCAGACCCACGTTGTTGTGAATGAGAAGGATGGATATAGGGGTTGAGATGAAGAGAAGGAGAAGAAAGGAATTGAAATTGAAGAGGTTCATGTTTGGTCGAGCTTTGCCTGTTTGAGAAGAGGGAAAGCGAGAGAAACGGTTTTGTGGATATGCATTTTTATTTTTTTTGAATGGAAACGTATGATATTATCATATCATGGCCGAATGATATTGTTAACTTCATTTACAAAAATAAAATTCGCATCACACAATTTTTTTTTTTTTTTAATGATACGTAAGATTTTGGTTGACCCGTCATCGCCGAAATTTGTAATTTTGCCGAAAAAGTAATACATATTAGTTTTCGTGAATACGTTAATAGTTTGTATCACTCATTTTCAGAGTTGGTATTATTTTGGGTTGAATGTTGATAGTTGATATTATTTTGAGTCATTTTTTCTTTATTTTTTGAATGAAAACATATGATATTATTATATATGTCGATAGCCGCTAGTTCAGTAATAGCAGGCGGAAAGTGTGAGAAATACAATGACCGAAGATCTTTAAGTTACGCTTCCCGTGGATCTTCTTACAGTCAAGCTGCCGTCCCTACCAAAAACGAGCCAACATAGAGTGAATCTCATCCGCGACCTAACATGGAATCCGGAAAACACTCATGGCATACACTGGGATAGACTATAAGATGGACTTGAATATGACCTCGCTGCCAGCTTGAGATAGAAGTTTTTCCTTATATCCGTTAACCTTCTTCCAAACCGTTCCTTAAGAACTATACATACCGTCTTCTTCGAGCGTCCCACAATTGTTGGTAAATCAAGATACTTGGAATGTCGGTCCACCTCCTTAACATTAATGAATAAATGGTAAGTTCCCGCCAATTGTTGTCCACATTCTTACTAAACAGATCTCACACTTGTGCATGTTAATCTTCTGCCCCAATATCCTCTCGTGTAGTATGAAAATATAAGATAATGTGGAGCATTCGTGCACATATGCTATCAAAGAAGATCAAGGAACAATGAAAATGAAGAATCTCGGCCATGGCATAGAATCTCAGCCGAGATTCCAAGTTTGTCGAGACTTATAATATCCGTTGAAGATCTTACTTATCTTTTTTATTATTTTAATACCTTTTAAGCTCTCAAACATTCAGAAAGTATCTTTTGATTTTTGATCCTATCTTTTAGGATCATTTTTAGATTATCTTTTAGATGAATCTCTTCTATAAATAGCCTTAGAGGATGAGATTCATAGGAGAACTCAGATTTAAATTTGATTTCCACATTATTGTGAGACACTTGTGACTTCGCTCACGGAGTTTGCATTTTATCATTTCTATTCAATCAAAATGAGAGTTGTTGGTTAAATCGTGGGGAATCTTTGCTAGGTTGTTCTTGTGTGTGTTAATCTTGTTGAAGATTGATGCTACTAGTCAAACTAGTCCCTCCTTGTGTCTGTATTATTTAGAAGACTTGTGTAAGGTTGAAGAAGATAGGGTTAAGGTAATTCTTTGTTAAGGGTTTTGACACATAATTGGTCAAGGTTCTTTTCAAGTCTTATAATTAGCGTGATCTTCCTATACTTATCATATATTTCATTCCATTAATCATCTTCTTATCTTCCATTATCATCCATAATTTCGCATTTTGTGTTTACAAAAATCTTGACCTGTTCATCATAAATCTCGCCCGAGATTTACTACATTGACCGAGAATTCTCTTTTAGTGTTCAATTCGTGGACTTTCAATCTAGATCGGAAACTGCGGCTTCAACCCCGCATCACTTTCCCTTAACAAGGCATCTCGTATGAAAGAGATTTTTCTCATTGATTATCTTCACAAGGAGATATATTAACATGCAAAGTTCTCCTAACACTCAAAGATTGTCCATGTTCATATTCACAACTTTCATCACTTTCACTAGAACTTCTAGAGTCTTCTTCACTTTCATAATCTCCCTGTTGATTAATGAATAAAAACATATTGTGAGGACAATCCTTTTTATAATGACCTCTACCTTGACATTTAAAACACACAATATCCCTTGAATGTAAAGTAGAGTTAGAACTGCTCCCTTTAGGGTCCTTTGAAGGCTCATTCAAAGGACGAGAATGTGTCATCTGGGGTGGCGCTTTCAAAGTTTCTTGGTTATCGCTCATGCTTTGAGGCTCGTTTTTGGAGGGATCTTGGTCAGAACCTCGGCCGAGATTGCCTCTATTTGGCTGAGATTTCTGTTGTTTCCAAGAATTTGTCTCTTGGTCTCATCCTTTGAACTTTATCTCCACCTTAATTGTCACATGTAGTAAGTTAGTCATATTATCATAAGGATATAAATCAATCTCATTGGCTAATGATGGATGCAAAATTCTTATTAGCCAAGCCATAATAGACTCTCCATCCTCGTGGATGTTGACCTTTAATATCTCCATTTGCATGGTATGTAGACCTCTTCTACGTTATGGGTTCCTTGCTTGTAATTCTCCAGCCTTTGCCTTGCTTCTTTAGCATAATATGGGTATATAAATCTTGCTCTCATCAAAACTTTCATTTTCTCCCAAGCGTTGATGTCCGGATGTAGCGTTCGTCTCCTTTCTTTTGATGAGATGATATCACCAAACTAAGGCATATCCCTGGAATTCCAACGCACCAAGTTGGACCTTCCTTTGGTCGCTAAAGTTATGGCAAGACCAAATTTGTTCAATTTTAGTCTCCCATTCCATGTAAATGTCCGGATCGCATTTTTCCTCAAAACTCGGAATCTTGACCTTCACTTTGCCAATTCCATCATGTTCTTGATGAAACCTATAAGGCTTCAAGTCTCGGTCTCTCCTAGGGCGATGCTTATGTCTAGGATGATTTCTCCACATGCCTTCATTATCCTCTTCCTCGTATTCTTGAAATCGATTAACAAAATCCGGAATGTTAGGTGTACAAACATTAGGATTCATAAGTCTCATATATGTCCCGTGATGGGGCCTTGGAGGTGGATCAAGGGCTAGGGACGGGTGTGGATTACGCAAACTTTAGCCCATCTCAGGTGAGATCTCGGTTGAGAACCGACATTTTGGGGTGATATTTCCTCTTTGGGCGAGTTTGCAGCCTCGCCACTTGTTCAGTCAATGTTGAGACGGTGACCATGAGTTGCTTTAGTACGTCATGGTTTCTAAGACTCGTCGGGTCACCCCGTTGTGAACCCTTTGGGTTATTAGACATCCTGCACAATCACACAAAATAACAACAAACGCATGAAGTTAGTGAAAAACGAAGGTTCCTTACTTGTTTTCCCTCACGCTCACACTTTGTTATTGAATCTCAAGCTAATTTGATGTAATTGCCTTGGATGGATTAATGTTTCTTTACCAATCGATGAACTAGCTTCAACTAGAACTTCCTTGGATGCCTCAAGTAGTGAACTTGGTTTGGAAGAAGGTCTTTGTGTTGAAAGATAGTTAAGGAACTCGTGATGTAGGTCTCTTCACATAATTGACAAAAAGTAGAAACAATATTACAAGTATGACACACTAGTATGTTAGAAAGTGTTGAGTAAAAACGTACACAAATTTACAAAACACATTTTATGTTTTATTCGAATACAAATTTACAAAACACATTTTATTAATTTTTTTATTTGAGTTTGACCCTCTCTTTTTTACCTTTTGATTATAAGTTATATAAATACTGATATTTGGTTGATTTTGGTGATTTGGATTGTACCCGTTTTACACGGGTTGCCTACGTACCTCGCTCACGCGGATCAAGTCTCACGTAGTTCAGTGTAGTGTTTTCATGCATCAGAGATTCAAAGTCCAAACCCACCTTCTATGGGGTTGCCTAGACGATGATTCAACTAACATTTGCATGGTATTTATATCTCGACCATGCATCATAAGATTAAATTAAACTCACCTTCTAGGAAGGGTTGCTTAATTCATCCCGCTATCACGTGCATGATCAAGAAAAAGTGTTAGATTATTTATTTTATTGTATTTTAATTCTTGTGACTGAATTCGGTTCTTAAATTACCAAATTCCCTACGTATCCTTTATTAGGAATCAAGTCGTACGTAGTTCTTAAAATATATTTTATTTTGTATGCGATTGTATTTATATTTTTAAAGTCAATTTAATATGTGCGGTTGAACTCGACAATTTATAAGTCGAGATTCCTACGTAGTTTTTTTAAAGACATCAAATCACACGTAGTTATTTTGGTATTAAAAGATATTCAGTTTGGATTTTTTGTGGTTAAACTCAATGAGTGAATGCTTTATATCGAGTTTAGAAAACTAGGTATCTTTTGATTTTTACGTCCAAGATTTGATTCAAAATTCACTTTACTCGGATGGGTCGACTGAATCAAATTTAACTAAATATCGGATTCCCTACGTAGCTCGGAAAGAGCGTCAAGTCATTACATAGTTCTACATGAAAGGATATATAATTTATATTTTGTGTGATTAAACTCGATGAGCAGATGCTTTGTGTCGAGTTCGAAAAATTTGGCATTTTGATCTTAAATCCAAGATTCGACTTAAATTGTACTTTATTTGGACGCCACGACTGAATCCAATATAGTTACATATCGGATGCGTAGCTCTGAAAGAGCATCAAGTCATGACGTAGTTCTCTTTGAAAAGAAAATTTGGATTTGATTTACGACTGTACCCGATAATAGTTTAAACTTAATATCAAGTTGCCTATGTAGCCTTTTAAAACGGTGTCAAGTCTTCACGTAGTTCTACATAAAGATATTTATTTACGATACAAAATCGTAAGTTTATGATCCTATTTATAAGACTTTTGTCTTATTGAGATCATTTTTGTAAAAATTGTTTATTATGGGTCTATATTGTAATAAATCCAATTTTAAATGGGATTGTGGAACATCCATCACGTGAGTAACTTCTGACATTTATTTTACTTTTTCAGTTTTGTTTGTTTTGGCTTCTTTGCTAAAGAAAAGCATAAATTTATTTTTTCTAATTAAAAAATAAAAGCCCTTAATATCTTTGAATGTATGTTTTCTTCTTTTAATTTTTTTCCCAACTCTTTGTACGTGTCTTCATTTCTTTTTTTTCTCCTTTTTTATGGATTAGTTCGATCCAAAACTTGAGATAGTGGATGTAACCCCAAAAAAAATTCATACGTGGTTGTTAATGGAATTAAAGTTACCAAATTCTGAGGAGTCGGTATTAATTTATGCCTAATTGCTCCAGATATAGTTCCTCGAACCACATTTTTTGAACGAACCAGAGCCTTATTCGATGAAAGTCGTATGTACGGTTTGGGGGGAGATCTTTCATATCTTTCGAGATCCACCCAACAATATGGGGTCAAAAAGCCAAAATAAGTTATTTTAGCCCTTATAAAAAGAAAACCGATTCTTGAAACTCTTTCACGCTCATGTCACGTCGAGGTACTGTAGAAGAAAAAACTGCAAAATCCGATCCAATTTATCGTAATCGATTAGTTAACATGTTGATTCTCCGTCTTCTACGGGAAGGAGATTTAAAACTTCAAAAATAGAGATGGTCAGTCTTTTGTCTAAGGTTGGGAAGAAGAACAAAAGACGTGTGGCCATGCTTGAATTTTTAAGAAGATTCAGAATTCACATCATCAAAGCTTATAATCCTTCTCGACCCTTGCTTCAATTGCTATTGTATCAAAACCAAGAGGTTCGGCCGTTGCAGAGGAATCAGTTGAACTAACCAACTATGAATTTGTGTACTGGCTGGAAGTGAATACATCCGAACCAACTACGGGCTCGATGTAGCTGCGGAAAGTGATTACTTTCGATCCGACTACGAGTCTTTATTTCTCTTTTGTGAGTCCACCACAACGATCCGTAATTTACACAACTAGAATTCATGTGGGTTTCTTCAAAACACTTAGATTTTGGTGTAGCCGCAAATCGTTTGATTTACAATTTCAATATAGCGGTGGAGGTCGTCACTTTTGTATCAACTACGAGTTTTATGTAACGAACGAAAGTAATTACTTTCGAACCGGCTACATGCTTCAAGATGATGGCGAAAGCAACTGCTTTTCAAACCATGCTACGTTTTTATGGTCCTTGGAAGGATTTGGAGAAAAAGAAACGAGTATCGGGACATAGACGATGCAACCCGTAATTCGATCAACATTAATCTTATGCCCTCCATTTGATTTGCTCATCCTTTTCAGTATTTTGACCATCTACTACTTGTTGCTTTATTTGTGTAGATGAGTCGATCGACCTCTTTTTCTTGGCCTTCTTCTACCGTCTTCTTTCCTTTGCTTTGCACCATGTTTGGTGTAATTTTCTATCTTCTTGCAGGTAGAGTATGAGTGGCTATTTTTTTTATTTGCTATCTGCTTACTGCATTTTGTTTTGGCTTTTGTAGGTTTGAAGACTTTTTGTGCCCCCCGCCGGATGGATTACTTCCTCATATATGAGAAATGAAGGTGGTTTAACTTGAAAACTACCCACTAAGCCTATTATCTCCTTTCTTTTCTTTTATAATTAATTTTGTTTTGTAAATAAAGAAGAATATAGTAAACTGCCTTTAAACTTCTTGTAAAGTGGGCTACGCTGTGCAACCTCCAACAACACTTTTCATTTTTTGATTTTGGTTAAAATTAAGTCCATCAGTAGCTAAATATAATTAACCTTTAGGCTTAAAACAATTTTAAATAAACGTGCAGGCTATTTAGCGCATTGATTTTTACTAAGTAATGCCCATTTGTCCGTAACGGACAAATGAGCATTACTTAGTAAATTTATATTCTTTGTCCGTCACGGACAAATGGCCACTGTCCGTGATGGACAACATGCCTTGCTTCAATTGCTTAGTAATATGACTATTTTGTTGATTAAAGTTATAAAATTTAGTTTGTTTGAAAGAAATTTGTAATTTTTTGAATAACAAAAATTTGATTTGATTGTCTTTCGTTAACAGAAAGTTTAAATCTTTTCAATAACGCTATTTTGATTTGTTCGTATTTAAGTTTGAAGTTCAACGTCAGGTTTAAAAACGTAACATTGATCTTGAAACTTTAATTCCTTTGTAATTGTTATGTTTGTAAGTAAGTTTGATTTCTTTGTTGAAAGAAAGTGTTAATCCTTTGAATAAAATATCTTTGATTTGATCGTCTTTTGTAAAAAAAAGTTTAAATCCTTTCAATAACATAACTTTGATTGGATCGTAGATACGTATGTGTAGGAAGTTACATTTATTTATTTGAACTTTATATGTTCGATATCAAATCTTAAAACTTTGAATGATAGTAAGATTTTATTTATTGAACGTTTATATGTTCGTTACGAAATCTATAAATTTTGAACGAAAGAAACGTTTATTGATATGTTCGTTATGAAATCATAAAACTTTATAATCCTTTCAATAACATTTATTGATAGGAAGTTACGTAATTTTGATTGAAAGGAATTTATAATCCTCTCAATAACGTTAAGTTGATATTTTTTATCTCATTATGTTCGTTACAACTCGTTGTGTTCATTCAAAGATCTTACTAAATTAAAATTTGACGAAAATGTTACTAAAGTAAAATAAACTCATTAATTTAATAAAGGTATACACATTATTGGTTGATTTAAAAGGTACAAATATATGTTGTAAATCTCAAGTTTTGATGTAATGATCTGTCCGTGACGGACAAAGAACAAATGTCCGTCACGGACAAACAACATCTGTCCGTGACGGACAAACGTCATTCGTCCGTGACGGACAGATGTAAAATTGTAACACCCCAAATCCGCGGGACTTGGAGTGTCACATTGGGTAGGATCTCACAATGGATCCTGACCCTAGCCTAACAACAAGTTCACTGGATCTTACAATAAAGCACATGTAGATTAAAATCAAATACATAAAAGCTGAGTATGATACATCAAAAGAGTTTACAAACTCATAGCCGAGTACAAAACAACAACATAAGGCACAAGTAGATTAAAATCAAATACGTAAAAGCTCTGATTTCTCAACCTTCAAACTCATATTTACTCTCCGTTTCTAATACGATTTCAATTCCGTTTGAGTTTCTAGATTCCTCTTTTCATTCTCTTCATATCGGTACCGAGTTTCTGCATTTCCGAGCATATGAAGATCTGGTTGAGCATATATGTCACCAGGTTAGTTTCGTCGCTCAGATTTTGGTGAATTTCATGTTGTCCAAGTGTAGCTTGTGTCGTTGTGATTCCGAAGCTTCTTTCAGATTGTCAATCGGGTTAGTAATGAATAAGTTATGAATTTATTCATTTTTCGTATTGCGATTTGACCTAAATTGACCTTAGCCTTGTCAAAATGGATAATTGGAGATTCCATTGTGGTCATTATATTATTATGAGGATTATGAGTTGTTTGTTTGATGAAATCTGATGACAAGTGGGTTTAGAAATTGCTTGCGGGCAAAACGTTATTCTGGTGAAAGTTCGTTAATTGATTAAAGGTTAATTAATTAAATTAGGATTAGAATTGAGATTGAGGAATGTTGATTAGATGATATTTTGAGAGGTTTGAGGAATTGTGAGTTATGTTAGGTATCGAGGTTTAGATTCGAGTTATGGTTTGGCTACGTTTATGAGATATAGGAGGCTGATCTCCTAACCTTAGATGATGTTGATTGTGTGTGTGCCTTGTTGATGCAAGTGCTGATCGTTTCCTCGAGGGAAACTGTGATGTGGTATAAGTTTATGTGTATATCAGGTAAGTCCATAAGACTTACTTAGCGAGCAATTGTGGAATTGAGTGTTTGTAATGGTGGTGTGTGTGTGTATGCATATGAATGTTGTATTTATAACCTAAACCGGACTAGGATGACCACATATGTATACTTAAAAGGCCCAAATGTATTATAATGGGTCGTGACCACCTATCAAAGCTCGTCGAGAGTAGAGAAGGTGCTCGGAAGCCAGTAACCCAGGGGAGGTAAATCCCCATGCAAAACCTGTGTTAAAGGGGGAAAAGGCGAGGTTCTAAAGGCTCCTCGTGCCACCAAAGAAGTTGAATTAGTAATGGAATAACGTAATTGAAGATAATAAACGGTTGTGTGTGTGGCATTGCATATTTTGATGTGTTGATGTTTTATGTGCTATTACTTCATTCTTATTCGTTTCTGTTAGCAAACGGTTTATACCGTGTTGTAGATATTCTGCAGGATAGGAAGACTGCACAGTGAGCCAGTTGGGTGATCCGCCGAGGGCTTCCGTACACTAGGATGTGCGAGGGATTATGGGATGTTTTGTATATGTATGGTTATGTGTTGCTGTTTACTCAATGGTATTTTGTAAAAACTTTGGTTGTGTATATTTATAAAATTTGATGTTTTTTGGTTTTAATCTATCTGTGCCTTATTGTAAGATCTAGTGAACTTGTTAGGATAAGGTCAGGATCCATTGTGAGATCCTAGCCCAGTAGCGCCCCGAGTCCCGTGGGTTTGGGGTGTTACAAAGTCAGTATCAGAGCCTTAGATTGACAATAATGGCACCTGCAATCTGCAATAAAGGTCAAATAGATAAATAAACAGAACCCAAAAGGGGTATGACTTTTGAAAAGGATTTCGATTTTGAAAGTGTACAACTATTTTGGGATAGAGTGTACGGGAAGCCATCACCCTTCTGAAGTTAAGTATTATATCTATACATATGGCATATATATAGCCTTAAGTTAGGTGTGTATACCCTATAGATGGCTCGGACTAGAGCGACATGTGCAGTAGGACGAGGTAGGGATATACCCCCTCTTTCCCCAGTAGTCATTGGTCAGGGACAAGTTCCCATCGCTGATCCGTATGTAGTGGAGAATAAGCCCGAGGAGACTGACTATGTCTCGATGAGTGGACCCGAGTTTTGAGAGTATATACGCCAAGTTGAAGAGGCTGCAAGAGCGGGTAGACCTACCCCGGATTTACCCACATCTGTAGGACCAACTGAGGCCTCTGGATCAAGGAAGAAACAACGGACCAAACTAGTGAGTGATGAAGCAGAGACTTCACGTGTTAAACAGAGTCTGACACACGGACGCTCGAGTGATCCTTGTCCATACGGACTTCTGGAGGGATGAGACCTTGTTTCAACTGTGGGGAGTTTGGACACATACGACCGGAGTGTAAGAGATCTTTAGTGATGTGCTTTACATGTGGTAAGATAGGACATCGATCGATATTCTGCCAACGAAACAAGGCACCACATCAGCAAGTTTCCTCCTAGGTTAAGGTTACTAAAGATGAACGAAGAAGATCGAGATACCCTTGGGCCGCACAAGTTGCGAAGACGTGACGATTGTGTTTTAAATGTGGTGATCCAGGACATTTATGCCCTAAGTGTCCGTTGGCACTAGTAGCTTGCTTTGTGTGTGGAGGGCTAGGTCATTTGGCTCCCTTTTTCCAGCAAGGCAACATTTCTTCTTAACAAGACTTTTCTCCTGCCGGTTGTTCGCTCCAAATGGTGTGTGCAAGCTTAAAATTTATATCCCAAGAAATATGCTTAAAACAAGGATGCGAACCTGCAGTGTACGGATCAATTATACTAAAAAGCAAGAATTCCGGGGTGCCGATCTCAGAGACTTAGGTGAAACTAAGTAAGAATAGGTTGTCAATGCAACTAATAACCACAAAAGCGATTAAAGCAATCAAAAGATGATAATAAGGTCACATAAAGAGAAAATGCAAATTCTAGGGATTAAAGCATCTAGTTGTGGTTCCGACTCAAGATCTAAAGGTAAAGCGGACAAAGTTGAGATTTTGCAAAGGGAAAGTGTTTCTAAAGTGGGAATAGATTACCGGGTAAGTCTCACTACTCACTATCCCAAACCAAAGCTCCTATCACCGGGTAAGTCTCAAGGTACTAGGGAAATGAACTATAATCTCAAACCAACACACCACGTAAGGGAATAGAATCAAACTTTACCCGGTAAGTCTCAGGCTAACTCACAAAGATGGGATGAAGGCACACTCAAACCCCAATAAAGGATAAACCTTTATTACCTACACTTATGATCTTGGGTAAACAAACTAAGGAATCACCGGGTAAGTCTCATCCTAGGCTTGCATTGAACTAGGAAATGTGTAATAAGAATAGGATTTAGCAAACTAGAACACTTAACTCTCAGTTTCAGATCAGAAAAGGTCACCTCGGTCAGTCAAGTTCCACCCCGGCTGAGATGTTCATCGACTGAGCGAGGTACTCTAGGGTTAAGGTTAAAGACTCGAGCTTTCAGGGTCCTACTGGGACATTCTATCATCGTCTTTCCCACAACTTTCAGCCAATCACCCTAGAATCGCACAAGAAATTTAGCCACTCATCATCATGATAACAATAATCAAATATAAGAGAAGGGAGTGAATATTTGAACACAAAAACCTTAAGAACAAGGCTTCAATAACTGAATCAATTAGTTCACAAATCAGCGTTCCTTAAATCACAAATCAAACAAGACAATAAACCAAAGGGAATCTAAGAAAATCTTACAAACTCCCTCAAAAGCTATCTCATAACTTTGAATCTTCCTTCCTTCAATCTTCAATCCTTTAATCATTCCTTCAAAACTTCCAGAAAATCCCTTAATTGCTGGATGCTCCAAGCATGGTTCAACTTGTGGAAAATCCAACCCTTTATATAGGAGAATTATCTTCCAAAGATAATAATATCTTAAAAAGATAATTTCCTATAAAATATATTATATCTCTAAAATAGATCTCCCAAATATAAGATCTTCCTTCTAGAAATCCAGCCCAAAAATATAAGATATCTTCCTTCTAAAAATAAAAGATCTCAGCCAAAAGATATGATCTCGCCGGCGCCAGGGTGTTCGCCTCGGTCGGGACGCTCCTCAAGATCACCTCGGTCGAGGTGACACTATAGCTGACCGAGGTGAATCTCAGCTGAATGTGAAATCTCTCAATTCTGGTCCAAAGTAAATCTTCTTCATTAATTCCTTGTTTTCTGAGTTCTCTTTTGTGCTCCAAAATGTAGCTCCTATGACTCCTTAGCTCCTTAGCTCTATTTTGATCCAAAACGTGCTATTTTACCTACGATTACAATGAAACTTGGTGTAGACCTCGATTCCCGTAAAGGTAGATGAAACAACAATATAATCACATAATATACATCAATACATGCAGTTTATTAAAGATAAAATGTCTAAACAAGTCCCAAAATATAGACTATAATACATGCTATCAAAATACCCCATACTTGTCCCTTTCTTGTCCCCAAGCAATTTCCAAATCTTAAGTACAAGATAGAATGGATTATAAGTCATAAAGATCAATGAAAATTATTTCAAAACATTTTTGGTGGTGTGCTCCACTCATAGATCACTCTAAGAAAATGCTTCATGACAATTAAAATCAAAACATGATCAAAACATTTTATAAATATAAGAAAGTTGTTCATCTTTGCATAAAATCATAGAATGCATAATAAATCATAATTATCGAAATTAATCATGTATAATCCAATTTAAACCACCAAGTCAATCAACAAGCTCGAAGTCTCAAGGGCTTCCAAAAGAGGTCAAGAAACGTGTGAGGGTGGGATGTATATAGGGAATGTGGTGCTAGAATCCGGGAAGAAGGATCTTCATTCACTTCCTTTGAACTTCAACATCTTCTACCAATAAGCTTTGCTTATTTACTTTTACTTTTTGGGATGCATGGAAAGAGGTGCACAATAACTGAAGCCTTGGAGATCAACAATCATCAATTTCTCGAGATGCCTCAAATCCTTGATGCACATACCATGACCCGTTAGGAATGTCGCTCAATCCGACTTTGGCAAGACACTAACACCCGGCTATGTGAATGGTGCCGAGTTACTCATCATCATGATTGACTTCCCCAAACCTATTTGTTTCTTTGTAAACTTCCAGCTAACATCTCAACTTTTCTTTCACTTGCTTTTCTTTGTTTGCTTCCAAATTTCTGGATAGGTAAAGGAAGGCAAATATGTATATGAGGGGCTAAAGTATGATCAAGAAGAAGAAGAAAAGAGAATGAATTGCCTCAATCATCCCAGGAAGAAAGTGAGATAACTCATCATGTGGTGTCAACCTTCAAATTCAACATAATTTTGATAAAAAAAACAAAGTACTAAACATGCCAAAATTTCAAACAAAGCATTTTACAACTTAAACATATCATAAAACCTTTCAAACATATAAAAATTTCAAAACCAATCTGCAAACAAAATCATCACTGAGATCATATCCAGAAAAGAAGCACAAAAACTGTCTCGAAAATCTCTCAGTTAAACCGCCTCGATCGAGGTGTTCTAAGTCAACCGAGGTACTTGACCTCGTTTGGCCAGAATCATCCCGGTCGAGGTCATAATTTTTTTTTCTTAAACCAAATTTTGACGTTTTTTTCAATCAAATAACCTGTATACATGCATGTAATCTCAGATAAACACATAGAGCATAAAGAAAAATCATAAATATCAAGTCGAGTCATACAAGCATACACAATGTCGAATAATACACATAAATACCTCATACTTGGGACACATTGTCCCAATGGGTTAAAATAAGTCTAAAAACAAGAAAACTCACCGGACATGCTGAGCTGCGTAATAAATAAAGAAAAGAAAATCCATGCAAGCTCTAGTCCTGATCCGCTGGTGGTGGTGGTGGATACGGGATGAAGGGATACTGAGATGGGTCAAATGGATAACCCATGGTATGCTGGAACTGGATCTCCATCATCCGCTGCTGGTAGTGCTGGCTCTCCCTCAGCTCCATCATCTCCAAGGACAAGGTGGCGTAAGAGTCGATCATCTGATCTGTCAGCTCATCAATCCGTCGGTGAGCTATGGGATCTCTTTGTGTGCGGACCCTACGCCTGGCAGGTCGTGATGGTGCTGCAACAACTTCCTCCTCTGTCGCCTCGTCGTCTAAGTCGACAACTATCACACTAGGGCCGGCTGTATCTGTACTTGTCTCCATGGCAGCACCGCCATCATCATACTCCTCCCCTACCTGAACTGATGCAACATCTCTAGCATCCTCTATGTAGGGCAGCCACGCTGTAGACCAGTACTGTGGATCGAAGACTGTAAACTGGTCTGACCATGGGATACCCTGAGGGGCGGTCTGCTCCCAAGGCATCGCTACGTACGGTGTGGTAAGGCCATGAGGAACCAGTATCCTCCTCGTGATAATCTCTTGAAGTCCAAGCGGCTTTGCAACCGCCACCAACGTACAAGCACTCAAGTCTAGACCCATAACTGCAGCTATATGAGTCACTAGTCCCCCACAACAGATATCTCCCTTCGCCTTGGTCTTGATCCGATACATATCCTTAGCTAACATGGCCCTAAAGTCAGGCACTCCTCCAATCATCATGCAGAAAAGACTCAAAAGCTCTCCCTGTCTCATCTTTTGGGGCGTCTCAGTACGCGCTAGAAGGGTCTCACTGAAAATGCGGTGGGCCAGACGAAAAGCCAAATGGAATATGATGCGCTCCTTGGAGTCTCCAGGTCTCCATCTGTCAACATGCTCTACTACATGGGCAATCTACCCCTAGAATTGTCGAGCTACGGCTCGAGAAGGAAAGTCGGGAACTGTAGGAGTCGGGAAGCCAAAGATATCTCTGAACTGATCCATAGGAACCATGTATTTCTGGTTCAGCAACCGGTACTTGATGTTGTTCCTCTCAGGCATGTGAGTAACAGAACTCACAAACTCTAGGGTCGGCTCAAGGTAAGCTGGAGCTCTGATCTCCATGAAACGCTCCAGCCCCACCATGGATATCATCTTCTTCAAGTCCTCCACCACGTGGAGGCACTCGAAGGCTGGAACATCTAAGAAGAGCGGGGAAATGACAGGGCGCGTCCATATACGGTCAAAATCTGCCTGGTGATGCTCATGGATCACCGGGATGGAAGGTCTAGAGGAAGGGGAAGGAGAAGAACCACTGGGTGTATCCCTCAGAACAAGCTGAAGATCAGATCTGTGACTCATAATTTCTGCTGACAAGAAAGCACCTCAATCGGTCTGACAGCCTCAAGAACACCTTGGCCGAGACGCAACTCGACTGGACCGAGGCAAAGCGCTGTTCAATTTCTCCTCTCTGATTTTCAATTCTTTCCCCCAAAATCACTACCAGTTGCTTCCTATGGGGTACTTATACTCTTTTCAGCACCTTGGTCGGTCTGACAACCTCAAGATCTTGAATATTGTAGGGATAATTATTCAACAACTGCCTCGGAAAACGTGTATTCCTAAGCCGTCTTTCTTAGCCGTTAAGAAACGAAATAGCGACTCTTTTGTCCGTTTTGCCTTTCCATGTTATTTCATATCTAGAACATGTCCGATGTCCTGATTATTTCTCTCAACTACATTTTTATTAATTGGAGCTCCCAAATGCTCCAAATAATAGTAGAGGGTAAAAATAATTACCCGGGGGAAAAAGTGAAAAATTTCCCTCAAGCCCAAAATTACGCCAGGAACATAACGGTGGGAGTTATACACAACACTTACGCAATCTTCGCGAGTTATATGTCATTTACTATCACTGATTAAGTTAATCAACATTAATTAGAATTCGGAAATCCTAGCTATTACACCACACACCCCTTAAGAAAAAGTTTCGTCTCGAAACTTGAACAATTCCCAAATCCTCTCGGACCCATACGCCGAGGTATATACACTCTCTCTATCGGAGGTATCACATCTCCGTTCAAACGTATCAGCCTATAACACTCTATAACCTCAAAACACAGCATGGAGGAATCACCAACTCCAACAACAAGATCATAATGCTATCCAAAGGCATAGAGGAAAAATCATATCTAGGAAACTACTAACCACGTCACAAGACATGGAGGAAAGCCGTCCCGAAACTTCGAATGCAGGCATCTCACACCTCTCTTTCTAGAACTACAAAGGGTTATTCTGCAAAAGTGTGGTCCGGCTCAACCACTAGATCATCATAACTCACAATGTGCCTCAGGTTTGGTATATACTCCCTCAGCTGAGACACATGAAACATAGGGTGAACACCCTCTAACTTCCATGGCAAAGCCAATCTGTGCACTGCTCTCCCAACTCTATCCAGTATCTCGAAAGGACTGACATATCGGAGACTTAGCTTCCCCTTTATGCCATAACGTCTGACGCCTCGCGTCAGAGTTACTCTCAACCAGACATGAGCTCCTACCATGAACTCTAGAGGTCGACGCCTCCTATCTGTATACAAATTCCGGCGACTCTATGCAACCAGCATCCTCTCTCTGATCAGCATTACTCGAGCCATATCATCTTGAATCTATTCTGGCGCTATCCCACTAGTACTACTAGGCTCTTCCCAGCATAAAGGTGTATGACACCTATGTCTACACAACGCCTTATAGGGGCCATCCCTATAGATGCATACCAACGGTGGTTGTTCGCTCAAAAAGTGTGTGCGTCAAAGTCTTAAATTTATATCTAGAACTCAAAGCAAAGCGAACCCGCAGTGTACGGATCAGCTGTAGTGAGGTAAGAATTCCAGAGTCGAACTCAGGGATTTGGTGAGAGTAAATTCAATTTCAATTATCTAGCGAAAATGCAAAAAGCTTTTGTGATCAAATAAGGGTAAAATGATTCCAAGGATTCAAGTATCCGATTTCGGCTTTCGATTCAAGACACTTCTATAGATATAAGGACAGAGTTTATATTGCCAAGATTATGTGTTCAAAGGTAAGTATCGTACGGTGAAGTTCCGAAACCTATTTATCTAGTCCAAAGGTTATCTCTATAAGGGTTGTTGAGGCTGCAATATAGAAAGATCTAAAGACAAGAATTATGTTCAAACTAACTATCTAAAGCTCCAGGATATGACTCTCCAAAGTAAAGAATAGAAAGCACATTTAAAATCTTAATAAAGGATGTTGAGTTTCTCTATTACCCAAATCTTGTAACCTTAATCTATTAAATGTAGAATTAAGTTTGAAGTCTCTTCATACATTCAATTAAAGGTTAAAAAGGTTAATCAATGTTGGGATTTAGGCAAGGATTAGTTTTGGTTAAAGATTAATTCAATTAAAGTTCGTCAGAAGAATAAATCGGGCTGTTCATCACTAAATCGGCCGATTTACTCAAGAACACACCGATTTTCCTGTTATCGCAAAACTAAAATCTAAACTCTCAGGGTCCTAATGTGTAAATGAGTTCAGTCTATCATCATCTAAGCCTTAATCATCAACTATTCTCCCCAGAATCACAATGGTTTTAGCCAACCATTTTCAAAATCGAATCAAATTAAAGATTGAGTGAAATATCGCAAATAAAACCGAATCTTGAATAAAAACTCAATAACCTTCAAATCTGTAAACAATCCTCAAAACTGATCAACGTATCTCTTAAGTAACTCAAATTCGTGTTCAAAAACCACAATTACTTCAATGGACAAAGAAATCTCACAAACAATGATCAAGATTGACTTTCCGGCTAAAGTCCTTCAATCCTTCTCCAAGAATCTTCAATCTCTCTCAAACGCGTAAAGATTTCCCGCTGCGGACCTCCCGTTTTCGTTCCCAGGGTTCCAACCTATAGTTTCTTGCTAATGGGCCGTTTGGCAAAACTCTCCTCTAGCCCAAAAGAATTGGGCTTTGTGTCGTCTTATCATTTGGCCGAAAAGCAAAGGAAATCGGCCTAGTCGATTTATACACAAAACCGTTCGATTTCTAGAGAAGAAAATCGTCCGATTTATATGTATAATGACACGATTTTCTTCAACAGAAAGTGCTCTTCTTTTGACTCGTCTTCTATGCTTCTCCTTAGCAACTTCTTAGCTCTTTGTGAGCCCTCTAAGACTTCTTTAGCTTCTTTAACGTCCTTGGATGCTCCTTGCTCCACTTTTGCTTCCAATTTCACACCATTTACCTATAATTCATCAAAAACTCGTGTAGACCTCTATTTCCGACAAATGGTTGAATAGAACATAAAAGGCACACAAAATCTCTCTAAATGCAAGGTAAACTGAGACAATCTTCTACAATATGCATGAATATAATGGTATATAATTCATGTCATCAAAATACCCCATACTTGCCCCTTGCTTGTCCCTAAGCAAGAATCAAATTTAGAATACAAGATGTCATGGACTATATATGTATGAAAACTCAAAAACTTTTCTTTTGATAGTGCTTCTTCTTATTGGATCACCCTCAAAGTGATATTTCAAGGCATAGGAAGGCAAGGTGTGTATCAATGATAACTATAAGATGAACTAACTCTCTTTTCTTTCTTGAAAACACAAATAAAGGACATAATAAAGATGTAGAGGTAATCAAAGTCAAACAAATCTAAGCCATGAAGCCTTAAACACATGCATAAAAGTCTCAAGGTCTTCTAATCAAAGGAAAGGTCCAAGAAACGTATTAGGGGAAGGAATTCTTTTTGGCAATTGTGGTGCTAATCCGGGAAAGAGGAACAACATAATACCTTCAAAATTTTACTTCACCGCACATGCTTTGTGTTCGCTCCAAACGGTGTGTGCAAGCTTTAAATTTATAACCCTAGACGTAAGCTTAAAACAAGGATGCGAACCCGCAGTGTACGGGTCAATCGTAGTAAAAAGCAAGGAATTCCAGGGGTCGATCATAGGAACTTAGTGAAACAAAGTCCAATTACGGTATGCTTTAGTAAATACTAACCACAAGCAATTAAAACAATCAAAGATGATAAAAGTCAATAAAGGAAATATGCAATTTTAGGGATTAAAGCATCTAGTTGTGGTTCCAACTCAAGATCTAAAGATAAGCGGACAATGCTGAGATTTTTGCATACGGAAGGTGTTACTAAAGTGGAATAGCTCATCGGGTAAGTCTCACTACTCACTAATCCTAAACCGTAACTCCTATTACCGGGTAAGTCTCAAGGAATCAAGATAAAGAACTATAACCTCAAACTAACACACCATCTAAGGGAATAGAATCAACCTTTACCGGGTAAGTCTCAGGCTAACTCACAAAGATGGGATGAAAGCACACTCAAACCCCAATAAAGGATAAACCTTTATTACCTATACTTATGATCTTAGGTAAACAAACTAAGGAATTACCGGGTAAGTCTCATCCTAAGCTTGCATTGAACCAGGAAAGGTATAATAAGAATAGGATTTGGCAAACTCTAACACTTAACTCTCAGTTTCGGATCAGATAAGTCACCTCGGTCAGCCAAATTCCACCCCGGCCGAGATGTTCATCGACTGAGCGAGATGCTTAGGGTTAAGGTTAAAGACTCGAACTTTCAGGGTCCTACTGTGATTAAGATCATTCTATCATTGTTTTTCCCACAACCTTCAGCCAATCACCCTAGAATCACACAAAGAGATTAGCCACTCATCATCATGAAAGTATTAATCAAATATATGGGAAGAAGGTGAATATTTGAACAAGAAGAATTTAATGAAAAGACTTCAATAACTGAATCAAATATCACAACAAAGCGTTCCTTGGATAGAAATCCAACAAGGCAAGACAACAAGGAAGGGACTCTAAGATAATCTTACAAAAACCCTTCAGAAGCTATAAAAGCTACAATCTTCCTTCTTCAACTTTCAAAAAGGTTCTTCAAATCTCCCAACTGGAGTATGGCTGCAGCGGTGTAGTAGGTGTAAGCAAAGTGATAGCGGATGTCGGATTTGTGGGAAATCCGACCCTTTTTATAGGAAAATTACTCTCCAAGGATAAGATATCTTAGAAAGATCTCTTCCCATAAAAATAGGTAAAATATATGATCTAGCAGATCTTCTTCCTTCCAGGAGCCAAGCCCAAAAATATAAGATCTCTTTCCAAAGATAAAAGATCTCAACAAAATTGATTTTTTATAGCATTATCTAATAGCGTTTGTAGTGCAAATGCTGTAAATTATATGATCCGATTTTTTTATAGAATTTTTATAATTGTATAAACGCCATAAAAAAAGGAAGCGCCGTTTACATTTCCTTTACTGCCAACGGAAACGCTATGGAGCTTTGATTGAAAACATGAAACGCTATGGAAAGTAAAGAAAAAAAGCATTCTAAAACTTCATCGTTTTTATCCGCCCCTTCTAAGTTCTTACCCTACCCACAGAGTCACCGACTCTCGATTCTTTCTTTGTGTGTACCGGCGAAGAAGACCAATCGAAGTATTGCCATCGCCGTTCGTCTTGTTCCAGCGTCTTTAGCCCGATTATTTCTCCGTTATACCTATGTATAAGAACAATATAGTCACCGTTCGCTTTGTTCCCAACCATCAATCAAAAGGCCATCGACTACATCTTCTTCATTCAGGTTATGTTGTTCCCAATCACTCTTGATTCTTGATTAATTTCTTCGTGTTTGTAATGGTTGTGAACGATACTGCTAGGGTTTGAACCTACTTAAATCTGTTTTGAATATCTTAAGCTATATTAAAAAGCCTCTAACTACGTCTTCTTCATTCAAGTTCGATTGTTTTCTCTAAATGCCCTTTCTTGTTGAATTAATTATGTTTAAGGTGATGTGCTTTCTAAATTTGTTTGAAGTTGATTTCTATCTCTTGCTAATTATTCATTAATAGTCTTGACTGTTTTAATTTGTAGCTCTCTAAATGCCCTTTCTTGTTGAATTAATTATGTTTCAAGGTGATACTACTAGGGTTTGAATAAACTCAAATATGCTAGGGTTGATTTATATCTCTTGCTAAGCATTCAAGTTCGATTGTTTTCTCTAAATGCCCTTACTGTTTTAATTTGTAGCTCTCTACGTTTGCTGTTGTCATCTATTTTGATAGACCAACTTATTAAATTTAGAGGAGTGTTGTTGCAATAGTCTAGTATCAACTTGTGTATCTGGTTTTATTGAGGGAAAATATGACAAATGATTTTGTGGAAGGGTAATATGACAAGTGATTCATTCTGGACAAGCATATGTGCAATGGAATTCAAACTTGGAGGAGTGTTACTGCTATAGTCTAGTATCAAGTTATCAACTAATGTTCTTTAGTGTTGAAAGGATTGTATTAGAAAGTCTAAGATCTCCCCTCAAGGTCACCTTTTCTTATATTTTTGTACACTCAACAGAACTTGAGATTTATTTTTATTATTTTGGCTAGAAGCGCTAAAGTCTCCTTATCACAACAAACTGAACCAAAAAATTATTTTCTTTATTTAAGGAGACGATCTGCCTGATCTCTTTCATACGTTTGTGTTCTTAATTTCTGATTAGAGAATAATAACCTTTCTTCAAAAAATTTCAAAATCCAATAAGTTATAAGCCAATATTGGTGTTTATTTCTCTGTATAAGAACCTTCTTCCTTTGTTTCTAGGACTCCAATCACATGTTGTCATCAACTCGCCTTTTTCCCTCTGTTTGTATGGCTCTAATTACTAACTATTTCTTGAAGGTATGTCCTTTCCATACTTTTTTGCTTCTTTTGTTTAGAGTTTAGAGCATTAAATGACATTGTGCAAATTTCTTTGAAATATAAAACATTAGCATATTATGACAATCCCTTCACTACAACAAGAGCTCAAATTAATGTATTTCTTGGTGTTGTTTTTACTTGATTGCTTGGTGTTGTTTTTACTTAATTTTTGTGTGAAAGAATACACTTCATATAAACTCACAGTTGATAGGCTCATCGCGAATTTCTTTTTAGCAATAGGGCTTGGGAGCTCACAATTGATAGGACTAGCAATGGCTTTTTGTTGTCTGTAAGTGAAGAAGAGTTTTTGGAATATCTTTGAGTTTAGAATCTTATAGTTGTAGTTATCTTTCAATATAAAAAGTTTAGAAGAAATAATGAGCATGATTATACTATTAATGGTAAATGTTATATTGGAAAAGAGGCAGGACATTAGTTGCCAACAACTCAGCAAGTATCTCTGCAGAAGGCTTCTGCATATGCATAAGATTCTAAACTCTTTACATTGAAAGCCATAAAAGTACAAGAAATAATGATCATGACTATACTATCAATAGTAAATATTAAAAATCAATTTGTAGAGCATGAGATGAATAAACATTGGCAAGGCTTATAACTAGTCCCAAATTGATGTTAAAATACAGAAAAAACAGCTAAGCTTAAGCAGTCATAAATAGATAGTAGTAAAATTGTACATGTTCAAAATCACATGGTAGTAAAAAAATGAAATAGTAAAATCAACTAGCTTCACCTTATCCATCTCAGCTTGATCTTTCTTAGTAAACCCATTGGCAGCAAGTTCCCTCTCTAGGTGACCTACATCTTTTATGGCTTTATTAAAGACAGTTGCAGAAGGCTTGGTGATAATGGGCACCTAAATTGGTTGATTTGGTGGTTTATTTATTTTTCTCAAAAGTGATGTCCTAATTGATTTTCATTGCAAGCTGAGTTTAGAAGTTGTTGTTGTTATCTTATCTTGTTTTTTTCTCATTTCTCTTTCAAGATCCTTTATTACATAATTATTTTCTTGGTGCAAGTTACTTATGACTTTTTAGTATTGTTTTTAGTTTCGGTTCACTCTTCAATTTCTACATTGTACTTGATGCTTCAAATTATTCTAGTAAGATGAATTATTTTACAATTTAAGTTTAGAAGTTGGAAATTTTTAATAGTTAGAATGCATCTTGAGATTTTGATTATGGTGATGGAAGAACAGTTTCAGGATTTGAGATTAGTCAATGATACTAGTTTTTAACTTCTTTTCAAATTCTTCTCTATATTATTACTAAATTAGAATGATTTCATTTGACCGTGTATAAACCTTCAGCAGAATGAGATTAGTCAATAATACTAGGTTTTAACTTCTTATTAAGAGGCCTAAGAAAGTTATGACCGAGAAATAATCCATATGTGAACAATGTTTGTCGTTTTTAGTCCAGCCTTTTGCTTTGATCAGGTTTTGGCTCGAGACCCTCCTCTTTCAAACGCTTTGGATGACCAAGGGGATCACACAAAGGTCTTTTCTTATTTCAGATATTAGTTTTTGAATGGCAATGAATTAAATCTATTTGCTGTCAAGGATACTGAGAATGATTTGACCAATATTATAAAGGTTAATTATTTTCTATATACAATGGTTACTTCTGAATAAAGAATTGCAGTTGTCTTTAATAAAGCCATGTTTTAATTCAATCCTTGTGGTCCTTCCATTTTATCACGAAAGTTCAACTAGGAAACGTGAGCATGATCTTGAAAATAGATGTTTTGTATATGTAAAATCAGGGAGGTTTCCAAAAAAGCCAAAATAAATTTGAGAGGCAGCAAAAACATAAAGTTGATTAAGTTTTCTTTTAGCAATTAGCATTTAGCAGAGTTGTTAGAGATCTCCATAAAATTATCTTAACCTAAGTTTTTTTTTTCAGGTTGTTGAAGGGTTTTGTCGTAGATACAGTGTCCTATGGACTCGTTATATAGAAGAGGGGATGGTATGTCGGTATAACTTAGGCCTATTGTTTATGTTTGAATCTGTTGGGGCTTCCACTTTCCCAACTCCTGACACATCTAGATTTATATTCAGCATGCTAGAATAATTAACTTTTTGTCCACTAGTTGTTATCTTATTTGTTTTTTGGATGAGTTTTTGGTAGCATGTTGGAAATTTCAAAGTCCGCGATGTAGGCTGTCAATTTTGCATTTACGTCTGTGTTTGAATTTATAGCATGCTATTATTGTTATATAGTTATTTGCACCTAGATACTTATCACAACATAGCATCTATTATCTAGTTAGTAAATGATGATGTCCGAATTGATTTTGACTCTTCTTGCACTTAATTCTGAATTTCATATTCACTTCTTTTTCTCTTTCAAGAATGAAACACTAGACTTTGACTCTTATTGCACTTAGTTCTGAATTTCCTATTCACTGCATTCAGTTCCTATTTCTGAATTTCCTATTCATTGCATTTCCTACTCATTGCATTCTTATCTTTTTTTTTCCTCAGTTCCTAAGTCTGAATTTCCTATTTACTTTCAATTTCTACTTTTGATTTTGCCACTCACTACTTTCAGTTTGTACTTCTAAATTTGCTACTCACTACTACTTCCAATTTATTTCTTTCAATAGTTCTTATGTTACTATCTATAACTTTTATAGACATAAACTGATAGGGTGGTGACTGAATTGATTGATGATTTTGGAATTTTAGATCAACAATAAATTCAAGGTCATTATTGAGGTAAAACTGACGTCATTTTGTTGTTAAAAGTTTGATCTGAATTTTGCACATGACTTGATTGTTTAATATCTTTTTTTCTTTGAAATGATCTCTTTTTTTGTTTTGAAATAGTTATTAGATATGTTTTAGACATCCTTGCCATTTGTATTGCTTCTTTATAACGATGATGGAAAAAGAGTGGGTGTGGCTTAGCAGGTTAGATTGATCTTGCTCATTCATTAAATAACATAAAAGTTTGTTATGAATTTGTACTTGACTTGATTGTTTAATGTCTTGTTTTCTTATTTCTTTTTCTTTTTGCTTCATTTTGTTCCTTTAGGTCCTAATGTTGTACAAGTTTGGGTTGACATACCTAAGATTCCTGATGCAACACTTTGGAGGGCAACATCTGAGTTAGAGTGCATTGAAGATGCTGTTGGTACAACAATTGCATGGCCAATAGACAAAGTTGTTATAATATAAAATGATATCCAATGTAGATTAGTATTGTCAAACTAAGTTCTCTTGGTAAACAATTGTCTTGAACAACTCATGTTTTGTATCATTTTGAATATTAGAAATTGTTTTTAGAAATGAAACAATGTGGCTTTTGTCTAATGTCATTATTGAGTTTCTATACCATTTATAAAAACGCTATTGTTAGGTTTTATACGTTTATTAAAAACGCTATTATTGGGTTCTATAGCGTTTATAAAACGCTATAAATGACATTATTTCCATAGCATTTGAGGAAACGCTATTAATAGGTCCACTTTTTCATAGCGTTTCATCAAATGCTATAATATGTCCACTTTTTCATAGCGCTTGCAAAAACGCTATAATAGGTCAATTTTTTCATAGCGTTTGTACAAACGCTATAATAGGTCCAAGTTTTCATAGCGTTTATAAAACGCTATAATAGGTCCAATTTTTCATAGCGTTTGCACAAACGCTATGAAAAGCTGTGACCCTATTATAGCGGGCTCTGTCATAGCGTTTATAAAAACGCTATTAATGTATATTATAGCGTTTTTCAAACGCTATGAATGCTTATAAATGTTGTAGTGTCAGCCAAGAATAAAATATTCTCTCCGCGCCCCAGGTGCTCGCCTCGGTCGAGTCGACTTCTCTGGATGACCTCGGTCGAGGTGAATCTGTGGTCAACCGAGGTGAGTCATAACTGAATGTGAAATCTCTCAAATCTGGTCCAAAGTGAATCTCTAATCCATGGCTATGCTTCCTGGATGGTTCCTTATGTTCCTGAATGTAGCTCCAATGACTCCGTAGCTCCTTTTGCTCCTTTTTGATGCAAAACGTGCCATTTTACCTACGATTACAACAAAACTAGGTGTAGACCTCGATTCTTGCAAAGGTAGATGAAATGGTAATATAATCACATATTATACATACAAACATGCAGATTATTGAAGATAAAATGTCCAAACAAACCCTAAAATATAGACTATAATTCATGCTATCAAAATACCCCATACTTAGCCCTTGCTTGTCCCCAAGCAAGTTCCGCATATAAAAGACAAGATAGAATGGATTAATAGTCAAGAAAATCAATGAAAAGTCCTTCAAAACGTTTTTATGGTGTGCTACAATCATAGATCACTCTAAGAGAATACTTCATGGAATTTAAAATCAAAACATGATCGAAACATTTTATAAATATAAGAAAGTTGTTCATCTTTGCATAAAATCATAGAATCCATAATAAGTCATAATTATCGAAATTAATCATGCATAATCCAGTTTGAACCACTAAGTCAATCAACAAGCTCGAGGTCTCAAGGGCTTCCCAAAAGAAAGGTCAAGAAACGTGTAGGGTAGGGATGTATGTAAGGTAATGTGGTGCTAGAATCCGGGAAAAGGATATACTTCACTTTCACTTTGACTTGCAACACCTTCCACCAATAAGCTTTGCTTATTTCACACTTTTCTTTTACTTTAGTTTTTGGGATGCATGGACAGAGGTGCACAATAACCGAAGCCTAGGAAATCAGCAATCATCAATTTCTTGAGATGCATCAAACCCTTGATGCACATACCATGACCCGTTAGGAATATCGCTCAATCCAACTTTGGCAAGACACAAACACCCGGCTATGTGAATGGTGCCGAGTTACTCATCCTCATGATTGACTTCCCCAAACCTATTATTTCTTTCTAACACTTTCACTTCCAGCCAACTTCTCAACTTTAACTTCACTTGCTTTCACCACTTCGCTTGCTTCCAAATTCCCGGATAGGTAAAGGGAGGCAAAATGTATATGAGGGGCTAAGCATGATCAAGAAGAAGAAGAGAGAAGAATGAATTGCCTTGGTCTTTCCAGGAAGAAAGTGAGAGAACTTGTCTTGCGGTGTCAACCTTCAAATTCAACATAATTTGGATAAAAAAAGTATTAAACATGCCAATAATTTCAAACAAAGCATTTAGCAACTTAATCATATTATAAAACCTTTCAAACACATAAACATTTCAAAACCAGTCAGTAAGCAAGATCTTCACTGAGATCATATCCAGATAAGAAGCACAAAAATCGTTTCGAAAACTCTCAGATAACCCACCTCGGTCGAGGTGTTCTTAGGTCAACCGAGGTGAAACACCTCGTTCGGCCAGAACTCCACCGGTCGAGGTCAAATTTTTTTTTTTTAAAACCAGTTTTTTTCAGTTTCGACATTTTTCTCAATCAAATAATCTATAAGTATGCATGCAGTCTCAAATAAACACATAGATGCAAAAGTGAAGCATAAATATGAATAAATATCCGATCAAGTAGAGTCATACATAAATGTCAAATAATACACAAATACCCCATACTTGGGACACACTGTCCCAGTGGGTCAAAATAAGTCTAAGGAATAAAATACTCACCGGATAATAAGCTGAACTGCATAAAAATAAGAAAGAAAATCCTGCAGCTCTCAGTAGTCACGATCCGGTGGTGGTGGTGGTGGCACATATGGATACTGAGACGGGTCGAACGGATAACCCATAGCCTGCTGGAACTGGATCTCCATCATCCTACGCTGATAATGTTGGCTCTCTAGCATCTGATGAGTCCAACTGTCGATCTGTCAGTGCTGGGCGGCAAATCTCTCATCGATGTCCACAGTAAGAGCAGCATAAGAGTCAATCATCTGCTCCGTTAGATCATCGATCCGACGGTGAGCATCTGGATCTCTATGTTGGCGTGCCCTACGCCTAGCAGGTCTCACAGGTGATGCAGCAGGTGCCGGCTCAGTATCATCGTCATCCAGATCAATAACCGGCGCACTCGTCCCGGCAGTATCTGTCCCTGTATCCATCGGGACTCCATCATCCCTGTCATTAGCAGTCTCCTCATCATCTACCTCCTCCTCCTCAGTTGGGGCAGCTGCTGCCTCTCTATAATCCTCCATCAGTGGGGCCCAAGCGGTCTGCCAGTAATGGGGTC
Source organism: Fagopyrum homotropicum (assembly GCA_033239125.1). Lineage (NCBI taxonomy): Eukaryota > Viridiplantae > Streptophyta > Magnoliopsida > Caryophyllales > Polygonaceae > Fagopyrum > Fagopyrum homotropicum. Next base: position 39,509,710 of record BSWB01000005.1, on the reverse strand, counting down.
ATAAACTGTAAACTGGGCAGACCATCTGATCCCCTGCGGTGCAGTCAGCTCCCATGGCATAGCCACGTATGGTGTAGTCAATCCTCGGGGAACCAGAATCCGCCGAGTAATCATCTCCTGCAGCCCAAGCGGCTTGGCAGCCGCCACCATAGTGCAAGCGCTGAGATCCATGTCCTGGTAGCTGGCGATGTGGGTGACAAGTCCTCCGCAGCAGATGTCCCCCTTCGCCTTGGCCTTGATCTTGTGCAGGTCCTCTACCGACATCAAGCCAAAGTCGGGGATCCCTCCGGTCACCATGCAATATAGGCTGAACAGCTCCTCCTGTCGGACCTTCTGGGGCGTCTCAGTACGTGCCAGAAGCGTCTCGCTGAAAATGCGGTGGGCTAACCTAAAAACTAAGTGAAAGATGACCTTCTCCCTGGAATCTCCAAGGCGCCATCTGTCTGCGTGCTCAGCAATATGGGCAATCTATCCCTAAAACTCCCTAGCTACAGATCGGGAAGGGAAATCAACAGCTGTGGGGGCAGGAAAACCAAAAATCTCCCTCCAATACTCTAGTGGCACTAAGAAGTTCCGGTTCAGCAACCGGTACTTCACAGATCGCTTTGTGGGGAGGTAGGTGAAAGAGCTAATGAACTCTAGGGTAGGCTCCAAATAGGCAGGGGCTCGGATCTCAGTAAACTGATCTAGCCCTACTGTAGATATCATCCGCCTAAGGTCTCCATCCATCTAGAGACAGTCAAAGGCTGACACGTCCAGGAAGCGAGGTGCAATCATTGGACGGCAAGAAATACGGTCGTAATCGACCCGGTGTCTCTCGTGGATCACCGGGCGATAGGGTCGGGAAGAAGAGGAAGAAGGGGAAGGGGAGGATCTATCCCTAAGGGCAAGGCGTCTGTCAGAACTCATTTTTCAGAAATTTCACTGTCAGGTCACCTCGGTCGGTCTGACAACACTCAAGAACACCTCGGCCGAGGCACAACGCGTCTGGACCGAGGCGAGAAACTGCGTAACTAATTTCCTCAAATTTCCAGTTCTTTTCCCCCAAAATCACTACAACTGGTTCCTATGGGGTACTTAATCCGTTTCTCAGCAAATGCAGGGCAATCCAAGCCCGAATCGAAGCGAAAAAGCGAGGTTAGGGTTTCGTACTCTTTTTACCTCGTTCGGCCGTTTCGGTTTGATTTCTTCACAGATCGACGATGCACTGGGATCCTCTATGCTTTGATTGTAGTTTGGAAGCGAAAATCTTCAAAAATGAGGGGGAATCGAAGGAGTGAGGTGAGGTATAGCGCCGCGGTCGAGGGAGGGTAAAATGGAAGAGAGAGAAAATTAATCCCCCTTTTATACCCTTTCTGGAACTGCTGTTACCTCGGTCGAGGTGGTCTCAACTGGACCGAGGTGGTACGGACCGAGGTGGTTCTTCAGAAACCCTAGTCGCCTCGGTTGCTCAAGAATCATCTCGGTCGAGGTGCTCTGACAGCAACCGAGATGTGTCTCAGTCAAACTTCGTCTTCTCAAATTCTCGATCTTCTGTCCTTCCAGTTATGCTCCTAGTTTGTTCTCCTTCCTTATATGTCACCTGTTGTCTGTCTAGAGCACCACAAACAAAACAAAGCAAAGCAAAAGCAAATCTATCTAAGCTAGACTAGAAAACGGGAAAAGAAAGCAATACCTTGGGTTGCCTCCCAAGAAGCGCTTGGTTTAAGGTCGCTAGCTGGACCATGATGCGTCTCTATACGTGATGGGAGGTGCCCTCACCCCATACTTCACCTCCATCGTGGGGTGAAGTAAGTAAGTCTATCAAACGCTCCAACAAGTGTAAGTGCTCATCGGGGAATGAATCGTCTATGGGTGGGTCGTCTTTCTCGTGTGAAGATGCAGGTAGCCAGCTGAGGTGATCCGCAACAGAATTTTCGGATCCCTTCTTATCGCGGATCTCTAAGTCAAACTTTTGAAGCAAGAGAATCCATCGAATAAGGCGTGGCTTGGCATCTTTCTTAGCCAATAAGTAGCGGATGGCTGCATCGTCGGTGTAGACAATGACTTTCGCCCCTACTAAGTAGGAACGGAACTTCTCGAAAGCATATACAACCGCCAATAATTCCTTCTCGGTGGTAGCGTAGTTGCGTTGTGCTACATCTAGCGTCTTGCTAGCATAGTAAATGGCGGTGGTCCGGCCATCCTTCTTCTGTCCAAGCACCGCTCCTACGGCTACATCACTAGCATCGCACATGATCTCAAAGGGCAAGGTCCAATCCGGAGGTTGGATAATGGGAGTGGAGATCAACACTTCCTTAATCCTGTAAAAAGCATCAAGACACTCCTGCGAAAACTCAAAAACAACATCTTTATTCAAGAGGTTAGTTAGAGGTTTAGAAATCTTGGAGAAGTCCTTGATGAATCTCCTGTAGAAACCTGCATGCCCGAGAAAACTCCTCACACCTTTAACAGAACAAGGGGGAGGGAGTTTCTCAATAGTCTCGATCTTATCTCGATCGACCTCAATGCCTCGATTAGAAACGAGGTGTCCTAGCACAATGCCTTCGTTAACCATAAAATGACACTTCTCCCAATTCAAAACGAGATTAGTGTCTTTACATCTTTTAAGCACTAGAGAAAGGTTAGATAGACAATCATCAAAAGAGGAACCATATACAGAAAAATCATCCATAAATACCTCCATGATCTCCTCTATGTATTCAGAAAAGATAGCCATCATGCATCGCTTGAAGGTAGCGGGTGCATTGCACAATCCAAATGACATCCTCCTATAAGCAAATGTCCCCCATGGACAAGTGAAAGTGGTCTTCTCCTGATCATCCGGATGGATAGGAATCTGGAAGAATCCACTACAACCGTCTAAGTAGCAAAAGTGTGAATGCTGGGCCAACCGCTCGAGCATTTGATCAATGAAGGGAAGTGGAAAATGGTCCTTCCATGTGGCCGTGTTCAGCTTCCTATAATCAATGCAAACCCTCCAGCCCGTAACGGTCCTGGTTGGGATCAACTCGTTGTTCTTATTCGTCACAACGGTCATCCCTCCTTTCTTCGGAACTACATGTACCGGGCTAACCCACTTGTTGTCCGAGATAGGATATATGATACCTGCATCCAACAACTTAAGAATTTCTTTCTTCACAACCTCTTTCATGATCGGATTTAACCGTCTTTGAGGTTCCCGTGAAGTCTTATGATCATCCTCCATTAGAATTCTATGCACGCAGAAAGAAGGCTTAATGCCAATAAGATCATCTATAGTATAACCCAAAGCCTTTTGATGCTTTCTCAGGACATGCATTAGTTTAGACAATTCAGTTTTGGAGAGGGAAGCACTAACAATAACGGGATAAGTGCAATCCGGTCCAAGAAAGACATACCTCAAGTGATTTGGAAGTTGTTTAAGCTCCACAACTGGGGGTGCTTTCTGAGGGGGATCCTTGCTTCCTTCTTCCAGTGGAGTAGATCCAAAAACTGGACTTTCGTAAGTCTCAGTTGAAGTCGTTTCGCTATCGACCTCGGTCGAGGCGCAGAGGCGTTGACCGAGGTGTTCTTCGGTCGCCTCGCTCAGTCCAGAAAGTGCCTCGGTCGAGGTACTGCAACTGGAACCGAAACTGGAGATCTTCGTCTCCTGGATTAGCTTCTCAGTTTTAGCTCCTGGATCTTCTTCCAGTGCTTTTAAGCTCCGCATATCTGCATCACAAGAAGCATCTATACCTTCCTCTATTAAATTGAAGCTAATAACTCTTTCGAGTGGATCGTTAATAAGGATAGAGCTCACCAATTCTCTTGATTCTTCTTCATCGTAGATGTTGAAGATATCATCGCTTAGCTGCTCCCCTTTCATGGCTGCAAGTAATGCGAACTCCACCTCATCGCCACCAATGTTGAATTTCAACTTGGCGTTCTTGCAATCCACATTGCAACCCGAAGTTGCTAGAAATGGCCTCCCGAGAATAATAGGAACAGGATAATCTGCGGGAATGTCAAGTACAACAAAATCTATTGGTAAATAGAAGTTACCTAACTTGACCGGAACATCCTCTAAAATTCCCACGGGATGGGTGATGGAGCGATCTGCCATATATAGTCGAATCTTGACCGGCTTGGGCTCTCCAAGTCCGATCTTCACACATAGCTCCAGCGGAATGATGCTCACGCTGGCTCCTAGATCACAAAGGGCTTCACAAGTGACATCCCCAACTTGAATGGGAATGCAAAATGAGCCGGGATCTCTCAACTTAGGTGGCATCTTCTCCTTCATGATTTGAATAAGCTCCGAGGATTTAGATGTCATCCTAACTTTACCAAAATCTTCCAGTTTCCTCTTCCTTGATAGGATCTCCTTCAAGAACTTCCCATAGGCGGGCATCCCTAGAGTAGCATCAAGGAAAGGAATGTTAATGTGCAGTTTATTCATCAAGTCAAGGAACTTACCAAAGCGCTTGTCTAGATGTGCTCTGGCCCTTGAATGGGGAAATGGAAGTGGTGGTTTGTATTAAGGAGGTGGAACATAAACTTCAGTTTTCCCCTCCGCTTCTTGTGGCTCCACCTCGGTTAGCATCTCGGCCGAAGTGTTCTTCGACTGCACCTAGACTGAGGTGGTCTTCGTCGGTACTAGCACTGACCGAGGCACTGGATCTGTAGTTTTTAGTCCACTCCTCGTAGTTATGGCCATGATCTGGCCCTTAGGGTTGCTCTCCGTCCTTGCTGGAAGCTTCCCTGGATCTCTTGGCACTTCATTCGCCCTACTTGCAAGTTGTTGTTCAAAGGCTTTTTGAGCCTTCGAAAATGAAGTCATAAAAGTCTCCATAACACTAAGCTTGATCAAGATAGCCTCCAGCACTGTGTCTTTCTTTTCCGGCTGAGACGAACTTGATCCTTGCCCCTGGCTCTTTAATGGAGTAGAAGAAGAAGAAGGGGAAGAGAGGAAAGGATTAGAGGAATCGTTAGATTTGGAGTTAGAATGATTGTTACCAGAATTTTGGTTGTTCGCCCTCCAATTGTTGCTATTGGATCCTCTATTATTGTTGTTGTTGTAATTGTTGTTCCGGGAACCGTTGTTGTTGTTGCGGTACCCGTTGTTGTTGTTCCTTTGTCCTTGCTCTTCCTTCTTGGTTTGAGCAACCAAGAGTTCCTTCAATTGCTTCACGTCATTCTTCAAAGACGTGAGTTGATTGTTGTTGGGCTGAGTTTCCTGGAAGTTAACTCGTTTAACTCCACCTTCAGCTCCTTGATGGGTGTACTTCTCCATATGCAAAGCTTGCTTCTCGATGAAGCCCAAGCTTCGCCAATCGCCATGTCCATAAAGGTACCGGCGGAGAGTAGTTGAAGGTTGAACTGGGTGCTTCCGTCCAGTCCCTTGAAGTATATCTCCAATAACTCTATCTTTGGAATCCCATGATGTGGGCAATCCAAAAGAATGTCCTTGAACCGCTCCCATGACTTGGACAAACTCTCCTTGTCCTTCATAATGAAAGCATTGATCTTCCCTCTCATTTCAGCAGTCTTTGAGGGGGGAAAGAATTTGGTCAAGAATTCCGTAGTCATCTCCTCCCATGTGCTGATTTTTCCTGGAGGAAGAGATTGATACCAAATAAGAGCTCTATCTTTTAAAGAAAAGTAAAAAGGTCTTAGCTTGTAGTTGTTATTTTCAATCCTTGAGGGTCTCAAGGTCTCCATTAAGATCTCATAGTTTTGAAGATGTTGATGTGGGGATTCCTTCTCTAGCCCTCCGAATTGGCATTGGAGAATCATGGATAGAACTTACGGTCGAAGTTCGTAGTCATGGTCCGCTGGATCTCCTAGGTTAACTCCGGGACGCCTCAGTTGTTGATTGGGGTCCATCCTTTGACCTAGGGTTTGTGGGATTCCTGCAAGAAGAACACCTCGGACTGGCATCCGAGGTGGAAGTATCTCGGCCGGGGCGTCAGTTACTGGAACCTGCATCGGTCGAGGATCTGGAACTGGATCTTCCCTCGGTCGAATTAGATATTGGTCTCGTAAGGCTGCCATATCCGCTTTGATCGCCTCAGTCCTGGTGCGAGTTTCTTCTTTTTCTTGCCTTAGCTCTTCCCTGCTGAGGCGTAGCTGCTCTAGCGCCTCTTTCAACTCGGCCTCAAGATCGCGATTGTCTTGGTTGGCCATATTCGCTTCTCTTAAGCGTCGTTTGTATGTCTTTTCTGGTTCGGGATCGTAAGGAACGATTTCCTTCCCAGTGCGGGTTCTTCGCATATACCTAAGAAAGAACCTGCAAAAGTCACTCAAGTAGAGTGGTTAGTAGACACGGGGGAAAGTGCCCCAAGAGCAAACCGTAACCGGCTCGGTCTAGACCAAGTCCCCGGCAACGGCGCCAAAAACTTGTTCGCTCCAAACGGTGTGTGCAAGCTTTAAATTTATAACCCTAGACGTAAGCTTAAAACAAGGATGCGAACCCGCAGTGTACGGGTCAATCGTAGTAAAAAGTAAGGAATTCCAGGGGTCGATCACAGGGACTTAGTGAAACAAAGTCCAATTACGGTATGCTTTAGCAAATACTAACCACAAGCAATTAAAACAATCAAAGATGATAAAAGTCAATAAAGGATATATGCAATTCTAGGGATTAAAGCATCTAGTTGTGGTTCCAACTCAAGATCTAAAGATAAGCGGACAAAGCTGAGATTTTTGCATAGGGAAGGTGTTACTAAAGTGGAATAGCTCACCGGGTAAGTCTCACTACTCACTAATCCTAAACCGTAACTCCTATTACCGGGTAAGTCTCAAGGAATCAAGATAAAGAACTATAACCTCAAACTAACACACCATCTAAGGGAATAGAATCAACCTTTACCGGGTAAGTCTCAGGCTAACTCACAAAGATGGGATGAAAGCACACTCAAACCCCAATAAAGGATAAACCTTTATTACCTATACTTATGATCTTAGGTAAACAAACTAAGGAATTACCGGACAAGTCTCATCCTAAGCTTGCATTGAACCAGGAAAGGTATAATAAGAATAGGATTTGGCAAACTGTAACACTTAACTCTCAGTTTCGGATCAGATAAGTCACCTCGGTCAGCCAAATTCCACCCCGGCCGAGATGTTCATCGACTGAGCGAGATGCTTAGGGTTAAGGTTAAAGACTCGAACTTTCAGGGTTCTACTGTGATTAAGATCATTCTATCATTGTTTTTCCCACAACCTTCAGCCAATCACCCTAGAATCACACAAAGAGATTAACCACTCATCATCATGAAAGTATTAATCAAATATATGGGAAGAAGGTGAATATTTGAACAAGAAGAATTTAATGAAAAGACTTCAATAACTGAATCAAATATCACAACAAAGCGTTCCTTGGATAGAAATCCAACAAGGCAAGACAACAAGGAAGGGACTCTAAGATAATCTTACAAAAACCCTTCAAAAGCTATAAAAGCTACAATCTTCCTTCTTCAACCTTCAAAAAGGTTCTTCAAATCTCCCAACTGGAGTATGGCTGCAGCGGTGTAGTAGGTGTAAGCAAAGTGATAGCGGATGTCGGATTTGTGGGAAATCCGACCCTTTTTATAGGAAAATTACTCTCCAAGGATAAGATATCTTAGAAAGATCTCTTCCCATAAAAATAGGTAAAATATATGATCTAGCAGATCTTCTTCCTTTCAGGAGTCAAGCCTAAAAATATAAGATCTCTTTCCAAAGATAAAAGATCTCAACCAAGAATAAAATATTCTCGCCGCGTCCCAGGTGCTCGCCTCGGTCGAGTCGACTTCTCTGGATCACCTCGGTCGAGGTGAATCTGTGGTCAACCGAGGTGAGTCATAACTGAATGTGAAATCTCTCAAATCTGGTCCAAAGTGAATCTCTAATCCATGGCTATGCTTCTTGGATGGTTCCTTATGTTCCCGAATGTAGCTCCAATGACTCCGTAGCTCCTTTTGCTCCTTTTTGATGCAAAACGTGCCATTTTACCTACGATTACAACAAAACTAGGTGTAGACCTCGATTCTTACAGAGGTAGATGAAATGGTAATATAATCACATATTATACATACAAACATGCAGATTATTGAAGATAAAACATCCAAACAAACTCTAAAATATAGACTATAATTCATGCTATCACTTTGCATGTAGAAAGCTTTGCTTCCTTTATACTTTACTTTTTGAGAGTATGGACAGCGATGCACAAAAACCGAAGCCTAGGAGATCGGCGTTTCTCAATTTCGAGATGCCTCAAACCCTTGATGCACATACCATATCTCGTTAGGACTTGTCGTTCAATTGGACTTTGGCAAGACACAAACACTCGGCTATGTGAATGGTGCCGAGTTACTCATCCTCATGTTCAACGTCCCCAAACTTATGAATTGCTACACTTTCATTTAATACATTTTCTTTGGCCCTCCCACATCAAACATGCTTTTTTTTTTTTCTATCACTTATCCTAATTCCCGGATGGTAAAAGGAGGTTTACATATTTCATTGAGGGGCTAGCATGATCAAGATATGAGAAAAGAAAAGAAGTGAATTGCCTTAGTCATCCTTATATGATGTAAAAGAACTTGCAATATAGCTTCGACTATTATTTCATTCTCTTATCAAAACATCTAAATCATATAACTTATTCATGTGTTCAAGTAACAAAAGTGAGCTCATTCATGCTATGATTAACATCTCAACACAACTAAGCTATCTTTTTGCCTATCCACATACATATTTCTCATCATAGAGGTCATTTCCATCATAAGAAGCACATAAATTTTGAAAATTCATAGAATTTGAAAAAGATCATGCAAATGCAAGTGTCATAGTGGAAAGCAAGTAGTGCAAGAGTTATTACAAGCCAAATCATCAAGAGTAGTGTAAAGTGCATAAAGTGCTAAGATGAAACAAAAGGTATTGTAAGTACCCCCACCCCATACTTAACATCCACATTGTCCCCAATGTGAAAGTCAAGCATAAGATAGAGAAAAATCTTTACAATGTAAAAGAAGTGGAAGCTCAATCCTCTGTCGGTGGTGGAGGTGGTGGATAAGGATACATCGGTGCACTAGGATCGTAGAAGTGGCCGAACTGATGGAAGTATAAGTCTCTCATCTGACCATCGTAGGATGAATGCCTAGCATCCGTCTCCTGCCTGTAGTTCCTGAACTGAGTGTTCAGGGTGTCATAATCGGTGTGGAGAGTGTGATAGTCGGTGCTAAGGCTCTGGAAGCTAGAGACTAGCTCCCTAAAGTGACGGGGAGGTTGACGTCCTCGTCCATGTCCTGGGGCACGTGCAAATGAGCGGCGAGGTGGCTGCATGTCATCCTCCGTCTCCTCATCACCTCTACTAGTCCTGCTAGGTCCTCCACCATGAGTGTTGGTGTCCATGGCATCCGTAGCATGACCGCTATGAGTGTCACTCTCAAACTCGAGCATGGTCTCCGGGTCTCCATCCTCATCCTCCTCAGTGTCACCTGCATCATCATCATAATATAAAGGAGGAGATATCTCCTCGAGCATCAACTCAAATGTCTCCTTCCAGTTCCTCTTGCTCCGAATAGTGTATTCGGGCTTCCAAATGATCTCGGATGGCTTCTTCTTTGGATCCTTGTGCCATGGCATGGGCACATGAAGGGTTCCTCTCCCTCGAGGAATCAAAACCTGTCGAGTAACCAATCTCTGTGAACCTAAAGGTAGGGCACTCTCAGCTAGAGTGCATCCCGAGAAGTCTAATCCCAATGCCTTAGCCACATGAGTGACAAGGCCTCCAGCACAAATGTCGCCCTTAGCTTTGTTGGCTATCTTTCCTAGATAGTCAGCAAGCATGGATGAAATGTCGGGGACGGTGGTGGATGTCATATTGTATAGAATAAAAAGCTCATTAGCCTTGAGCTTCTGTGGAGTCTCTGTCCGGGCGAATAAGCTCTCACTAAGGATCCAATGTACTACCTTAAAGGAAAGGTTGTACATGCTAGTCTCTTTCGAATTCCCGGGTCTCCACTTGTCCCCACCATACTCTCCTACTGAAATGGCCTCCCAGAAGGCACTAGCACTAACACCTCTAGCAAATGTGCCTGCATCTGAATGAGAAGAACCGAACAAGTCGCCAAAGGTATCAATAGACATAGTATGATCTTGGCTCATAAGGTGGAAGGTGACCATCCTTTCTCTAGGATCATGCTCGAATGTACTAAGGAACTCTAGGGTGATCTCGGTATATGCATCCTCCCTAATCATAGCAAACTGTCTCAGCCCAACTCTATCAAACATCATATCCACATCCTCTCGAACAAACAAGGAATCTAGATCATCTAACACAATGTAGCGAGGAGGGGTGAATGGGCGATCTAAGATATGTTCATATCTTTTCTTGTGTTTGGATAGGGGAGGGGGAAGCTTGGGAATGTTTTGAGATGGTAGTGGAGGTGGGGGAGGGGCTTTGGAAGAAGATCCCTTCTTCTTCCCCGTATTTCTAGTTATTCTCTTCACAATATCCATTTCTGCAGCAAAAAATCGCCATGTTCTTCACAAAAATTGGATGATTTTTCTGGGTTAGGTCGATTTTTCTGTCGATTTCTACGATTCTCACAATTCTGTAAAGTTCTGTCCCAACAATCACCACATACAGTTCCCTATAGTGATTCCTAAGCAAACTCCTCTATCAATTTCAGCAAACAAACACTTCCTAAGCAAGATTCAAATTCGAATGAGAAACTTAGGTTTTGGAATGAAAAACCTGAATTCCTTGTGGAAGAGTCGATTGCCGTGCTTGTTGTTGCTAGATCCTTGTTCCTTGTTGAAAATGCTTCAGTTTGGAGGCAAGAATCATTCAAAATGATTAAGGAATGAGGAATGTAGGGTATGGGCGATTTTCGGAGTTCTTGAGAGAGAGAAATCGAGGGTGGAAGTGTTTGGAATGAGGGAATCGAGTGTTGAAGTCTTTATATAGGGTCGAGAAATTGTGAAGAAAATCGGACGATTTTCAGGGCCGATTTAATCGTCGGGGTGATTTTTCTCTCTTTTTCTCTGAACATACGGAAAATCGGACGATTTTTCTAGGCAGGTCGATCTCCAGGTCGATTTTTCTTTCTGTTGGCAAAAATCGACTTGCTCTGTTCCTGAATCGAACGATTAACTTAATGCAACTCGATTTTTCTCTGAACACTGGAAAATCGGACGATTTTTCTAAGCAGGTCGATCTCCAGGTTGATTTTTCTTTCTGTTATCAAAAATCGACTTGCTCTGTTCCTGAATCGAACGATTAACTTAATGCAGCTCGATTTCCTTCCTTGTTCTTCATGGAAATTGAAGATTTAACTGATTTATGCTCCCTTTCTCCATGGATCTCTCAATTTGGATCTAATTTCCTGCGATTAATGACACGACAAACCAAGAGTGCATCGAGGAACAAATAAAAAACGAAAACAAAGAAACAAAGCAACTAATCTACTCTAACTAAGTGACGAAAAGAGGGAAAAACTATACTATCATGGGTTGCCTCCCAAGAAGCGCTTGATTTATCGTCTTTAGCTAGACGGTGTATGGTTTATGTTCAATGGAGGAGGATAGGAGCTATCTCCTCGACCGGAGCTTCCGGTGTGTATTTCTTCAACCGTTGGCCATTAACCTTGAAACTTCCGCTTTGTTCACCCCATACTTCAACTGCACCATGGGGGAAAATTCGTTTAATTACATAAGGTCCTGTCCAACGGGATTTAAGCTTACCTGGAAACTGACGAAGCCTCGAGTTGAATAGAAGGACTTGATCTCCCTCTTTCAGATCTTTTGGAATGATGTGCTTATCATGCCAACGCTTTGTCCGTTCCTTGTAGATCTTTGCATTCTCATACGCATTTAGCCGGATCTTATCCAGCTCATTAATGTCTAAGAGCCGCTTCTCTCTAGCTTCTTTCATGTCAAAGTTGAGCCACTTGATAGCCCAATATGCTTTATGCTCTAGCTCTACAGGAAGATGACAAGATTTACCATAGACAAGATTATATGGAGTCGTACCTATTGGTGTCTTGAAGGCTGTCCTGTACGCCCATAGTGCATCGTCAAGCTTCATTGACCAATCTTTCCTCGTTTTAGAGACGGTTTTCTCTAAAATTCCCTTGATCTCTCTATTGGATATCTCAACTTGTCCGCTAGTTTGCGGATGGTAAGGTGTAGCTATCTTATGGGTCACCCCATACTTAGCCAATAGAGTCTCAAATCGACGGGCTGTGAAATGCGTTCCTCCGTCACTAATGATGGTTCGGGGAGTTCCGAACCTTGGGAAGATCGTTCTATTGAAGAACTTCACCACTACCATTGCATCATTAGTAGGAGAAGCGATTGCCGCTACCCATCTTGAGACATAATCTACGGCAAGAAGTATATATTGGTTCCCGCATGAAGATGGGAAGGGTCCCATGAAATCGACGCCCCATACATCGAAGATTTCTACTTCTTGTATGTTATTGAGAGGCATCTCATTCCTCCTTGATATATTACCTGTCCTTTGACAAGCATCACAAGCAACAACCAACTTTTGCACATCTTTGAAAAGTGTAGGCCAAAAGAAGCCGGAACGAAGTACCTTAGCACAAGTTTTGTTGGAGCTAGCATGTCCGCCACATGGTAGGGAATGGCAATAGCGGATGACACTATCCACCTCATCTTCGGGGATACATCTCCTATATATGCCATCGGGACCTCGTTTGAATAGAAGAGGTTCGTTCCAATAGAAATGCCGGACGTCACTAAATAACTTCTTCTTTTGAGCATATGAAAGTCCGGGTGGAACCTCCTGACAAACAAGGTAATTCACAATGTCAGCAAACCATGGATCATTACCTTTTGAGATGTGTTGAAGACACTCTTCGATCTCATGTAGCTGCTCGTCAAGGAATGAGTCGTCTATAGGAAGTTCATCCGTCTCATCGGTGAGTTGCGGAAGACGACTAAGATGATCAGCAACGGAGTTTTCCGATCCTTTCTTATCACGAATCTCCAAATCAAACTCTTGTAAGAGTAAGATCCATCTTAGAAGCCTTGGCTTCGCATCCTTCTTCGTGAATAAGTAGCGAATTGCGGAATGGTCCGTATAGACTATCACCTTTGCACCTACAAGATAGGAACGAAACTTTTCAAAAGCGTACACTACGGATAAAAGTTCCTTCTCTGTGGTTGCATAATTATATTGAGCTTCATCTAGCGTTTTTCTAGCATAGTAGATGGCATGAGTGTGACCATCTTTCTTCTGTCCAAGTACGGCTCCTATAGCGACGTCGCTTGCGTCGCACATGACCTCAAAAGGAAGAGTCCAATCGGGTGGTTGAATGATTGGTGCTGAAATCAAAGCTTCTTTGATCCTGCAAAAAGCGTCTAAACAATCTTTCGAAAATTCGAAAGTTGCGTCTTTCATCAAAAGATTAGTTAACGGTTTTGAAATCTTAGAAAAATCCTTTATGAATCTCCTATAGAAGCCTGCATGCCCTAAGAAACTTCTAATTCCTTTCACAGAAGAAGGGGGAGGTAGCTTCTCAATGGTTTCTATCTTTGCTCTATCAACCTCTATTCCCCTTTGTGATACTAGATGACCTAACACAATCCCTTCGGTAACCATGAAATGACACTTTTCCCAGTTTAAGACTAAGTTAGTGTCCTCACATCTCTTAAGAACTAGTGAAAGGTTATAGAGACAGTTATCAAAGGAAGAACCATATACCGAAAAGTCGTCCATGAAGACTTCCATGATATTCTCTATGTATTCGGAGAAGATTGCCATCATACACCTTTGGAAGGTGGCTGGAGCGTTGCATAGATCGAATGGCATTCTTCTATAAGCAAACGTACCCCAAGGGCACGTGAAAGTCGTCTTCTCTTGATCATCCGGATGAATTGGGATCTGAAAGAAACCGCTATATCTATCTAGATAACAAAAGTAAGAATGTTGGGCTAACCTTTCCAATATTTGATCAATAAAAGGAAGGGGGAAGTGGTCCTTCCTAGTGGCCACGTTCAGTTTGCGGTAGTTGTTCGCCACTTAGCGTGCGTGCAAATAAGCTTTAATTATAAAACTAGAAATCAAGCAAGCGAACCCCTAGTGTACGGATCGATATAGTTGAGCAAGAATTCCAGAGTATCGAATACAGGGATTTGGGGGGTTAAATCCAATTATAGATGATCAAGCAAGTGAATGTATGAAGCTTTTTAAATTATTGGGAAAACAACATTCCTAAAGATCCAGGAATCCAGCTGTGGCAATCGATTCAAGATATACTAAAGGTATAAGGACGGAGTTGAGGTATGCAAAGGTATACGAATGTAAGGTAATCGTACGGTGAAGTTCCAAAAACCTTATATGACCCACCTAAAAGACACTCTCTATAAAGGTTGTTGAGGCTTCAATATAGAAAGGATCTAAAGGTAAGAATTAATTTCAAATACCCAAACTTGTAATCCAAGGATCAAGACTAACTAAACCGATTAAGGTTATGACACTCACAATCGAGGTAGAGGTTGTTGAGGCTTCACTACCACCTAGAAAAGGCAAGCCAAGACTAAGTTAAAGCAAATCTTTAACTTTGGATTAAAGTAAAAGCAAGTTCGTAAACTGACACAAAATTACGGGTAGTTCTTGAGTTCCACGGCCGTGGAAGCTCAAGAACAGACCGTGGATCAGGTTCGTCGGCGATTCTCTCTAACTCTCAGGGTCCAATCTGTTTGCGATCGATCTATCATCATCTAAACCACAACTATCAACCCTTCACCTTAGAATTGCTGAAAGGTTTTAGCCAACAACAGTCATATTGATATCAAATTCAAGAATTAAAAGATTGAAAGGTGAAAACTTCCGAAAACCTTTAATAACCTTCAAACTAATCTCAAATCCACAATTCAAGAACAATAATGTCAATGGTTTCGGAATAACACAAGCAATCACAATCTTAGATTAAGAAGGAAGAACGGGATGTCAATCCGTCTTCTAATCAAACCTAAGTATGAAGCGTAATCTCCTTGCGAACAACCTTCCAAAATCTTCAACTCTTCCGTCAATCCGGAAATCACAATAGCGAAACGCAATCTCTCAACGGGAATCTTCAAACCCTAGGCACATGCAATAGGCGTAGGCAAAGTGTAAGCGAAGGTGACGGAATCTCTCTTCTTCCGTCCTTTTATAGCGTAAGATAAAATATTGGCCCGACCCAATTGAGTTGAAGATCGTGGCTTCAAAGTGTGCGTAAAAGATCGCCAAGATCACGGTCGTGGAAGGGTTCCACGCCCGTAATTTAGAGCGTGGAAATTGGTCACGGTTTGACACAACCCTCCACGGCCGTAGAAGTTGCTGGAATGAACCACGCCTCTCTTGCCAAGGTTCCACGGCTGTGGACTTGGACGTGGAATGTAGTACGACCGTATTTTAGATCTTGGTTTAGAGGTAGTTCGTGGTTTCCTTTAGTCTTGTGCCATTCTTCAAGTTAGCATCATACTTAGCTCCTAGAGATGTCCTCAATCCTTGGACATGCTCAATCAAACTCCATCCTCGCTCAATCCGTTCGGAAATAGCTCTTAATTGCCTACAATCAACATAAAGCTTGTGTAAACCTCTATATCGACAATATAGGCAAACTAACTCACAAATGCATCAATGCTTAATCAATGACTATCAATACGGATGAAATACACTTAGAAAACGTGCCTAAAATATCACAATATTTCATGCTAACAAATAACCCCATACTTGCTACTTGCTTGTCCATAAACAAGGTCTTTCGAAACTTTAAAACTCAAGTTAGGATGAAATATGTGTACTTTCTCAAAGCAAAACTTCTTTTCGATGAATGTGCCTTCTAATCAATAGATCATTCTCAAATCTTGCTTCATTCGTTTATAAGACTTTCATACACTTAATCAAAGAGTAAAGAATAAAGAAAGCTCATAAATCAATCAAACCTCCATGTAAACATCATAACCTTCAAACATTATCAAAATCAATCATAAGAAACTTCAATTTAGATCACCAAGTCATATAACATTCTTTTGATCTTAAGGACTTTCAAACAAGGTCTAGAATGTGGAAAGGGAAGGAAAAACTTTAAGGAATGTGGTGCATGAATCCGGGAAAGTGGATAACTACTCTTTTCTTCTTCTTTTGCGGTTTCCGCAGCACTTTCAACTTAGAGCTTCGCTCTCTTCTTTTCATTTTTCAACTTTACTTTTGGAGTTATGGATAGAGGTGCACAAAAACCGAAGCCTAGGAGATTGGCGTTTCTCAATTTTTATGAGATGCCTCAAACCCTTAGCGCACATACCATAATCCGCTAGGAATATCGCTCAATCCGACTTTGGCAAGACACAAACACCCGGCTATGTGAATGGTGCCGAGTTACTCATCCTCATGATTGACTTCCCCAAACCTATAATTTCTTTCTATTCCTTTGAATGCAAAGTATTGCTTTCATGGCCCTCCCACATCAAACATGCCTTTTTCATTCAACTCCTCCAAATTCCCGGATAGGTAAAGGAGGCCAGTATTTCAATGAGGGGCTTAATGATCAAAGAAAGAAGAAAGAAAATCGAATTGCCTTAATCATCTCAAAAGGAAGCATAAGAACATATTATGTGATTTCAACCTTAATTCCTCAACATGATTTAAGTAACATTCGTCACATTATGAAACTTGCAAAAAAGTGATAATCAACTCATTCAATTCCTTTTCAATTCACTAATTGTTTAAGCATGCAATTGTCATCAAAACTCAATTCACAAGTGGTGATTATCATAGAAATTGTAATACCCGAAATTTTAGTTACGATAAATTTCGAGTCAAACTGAACTTAGACCGGTTTGGACTTATTTCACATTTATCTCCAAAATCATGAGTTGTGTTTCCATGACCAACTATGTACATGCTTAACTTTTCTTGTAGTTGATGTGTTACCTAGTACCATAAAACCACTATACTTATCATTCTATGTAAGTATAGTTATATATCACATACATTATGCTTATCATTTTAGGTGAGCATTTTATGCCAATTATTTTATGTGAGTTCTTTTATGAAAATAAACTATCAATTTCCTTACCTCATATATTTAAACATACGTTCCTCACATTCTACCATTTTATATGGACTAAACATTTATATTATAATTAGATTGGTCCCCCCTCCTTTCTATACCTATACTTTAATGTACATGAGGACAAAGTCTTCCTCTCCTTTCTTACATGAATATATGACCAAGCAACAACCTCTCTTCCCTTTGTGACAGCCATCATTGACAAGTAAAACGTCATTTAAAAGCCTAAATTTTCCCAAGGTAACAGCTGCTGAACTTATCCTTCAATTCTCATGTGATGATAGAAACCATTTATTGCACACTATGATCCCCTCTTAATCAACCTTGACAGGTGTTGTAACGGTTGATTTCTTTTCAATACTCCCGTAAACATCGCACATCAGCATTATTCCTCTACCTTCACACGTACAGCCTCAACCGCCCTTCTACATTCCCATCGTTCTTCATATGCTATTCATGTTCATGTCAACTTGGATTACACAACAACCCTTCCTTCGTCCCTCACTTGCCACACAAATCTACAGTAACCACAAACAGCCTTGCTCTTATTCCGACTCACCACACCATTCAATAACAACAGACCACAAGACCTCAAGACACACCACAAATTGCTTACCTCTTTCTCCTCTGTCGACTGCCACGCTGGAAACACCTACAAACTGGGAGCACAAGATCGGACGGGGATGAGCCTTCTCGACATCAATCGAACCTGGTGGCTGCGAAGTGCGTCGCCCCTCTCCGCCAAAGATGTGTACTCTCCCTGGCTGCTAACCATCATCAATTGGGGCCGGCGAGAGATGCACATCCCGAGCAGAAGTCGATCCAGTTCCGCCACCTCCACCATTGCTCTCGAGTCGGTGCCAATGAAGACTCGTGAAGAAGACAGTTCGATCGCCGAAACCGCCAACATCAGGAGAGGAGCAATCCGCATACTAAAACCGCCGCCCCTATCGGAATCTACCTCACCTGCGCGAGCCAAGGGATCCGCCACCGCCTGAATTCGCCGGGAAGGTTGCTATCTTCCAAGAGCCGCTGCTGCGTGCATACATCCCCTCCATTGCTGAATTAGCCGCCCCTGATGATAGAGAGAGAGCAGATCCCTCATTTCAGATTGGGAATTTTGGGGTATAATTACAAAACCCTCCCAATCTTTTTGTAATTACATCTTTAGCCCGAATTTGTATTATTTCTTAATCTACCTCCCATAATTCGGAAAATTTAGGGAAGAGCCCAAAGCTTTATTATATTTACCTTAGTAGCCCAAATATTGTTGGAAGTTGAGTTTTGACCTACAAGGATAACTTGCACAATAGTACTCAACTTTTAAATTAGAGTATGACCCTAGTCGAAAGAGAATTAACTATTAATTTAGTTGGTGTTAGAAACTAATTAGTGTTATGAGTTTATTCAATGGCAAACCTTTGTATTATAAGGATTCTTGAGTTTACATAGGAATACAAATTATACTTTGAGAAAGAAATTAATCGGAAGATGACTAAGACGGATTTTAAGGTTTAGAGGCATATTGGCCTAATTTGGGAATTCTTTTTATTTATTATTCGAGCCTCGTATCTTAAGCCAAAGTTGGACCTTAGGGACTTTTATGAAAGTCAAGAATGAGTTTAACACTCCTAAAACTTTAACAAACTTCCTTTTTAGAGTGAGAGTGTGGTTTTGAGTTCCAAGGAATAGTCTAGAACTTTGTTATAGAATTTTATAGAGTTATGGGACCAGGGGTAAAAATGTCATTTACCGTATAAGGGTATTTTGGTAAATTCTATATATCTTAGAAGTTAGAGACTTTTAAGAAAGTGGAATACATTATTTGTCCATGTGCCTTGTATTACAAGCAACTGAATTTCTACGGTTACTGGCCGAGTCGAGATAATGGGATTTGAGATTTGATTCAGGTAAGTCCACAGACTTACTTAGCTGGCTTCTTGTATGAGTGTAATGTGTATGAGTGGTGTTTGTTAGTTATAATAAATAACGAAACCGGATTAGGCCGACTTTATTATTTACGTAATTGACCCAAGTGTATGATAACGGGTCGTGACATCATCTGCCTAGCTCTTGCGAGAGTCTAGGAGGTTCCCTGCGACCAACCCAGTCAGGTAGACGGTCAGATGCATTAGTACCATTCCGCGTTGGTAAACGGGGACAGGGGCGAGGTTTGGGAATCCCTCGTGTCACAAAATAAGTATCATTAGTAATAACCTATCACCTAATTAAAGATAATAAAAGGATTGAGTGTTGCATGTTGATTGTGTATGTTGTGTGTTTGTGCTTTTACCTTTATACTTATGCATAGAATGTTAGCTAACGGTTTTATACCGCTTGTAGATGCCTTGCAGGTTAAGACAGTTGTAGAGAGATCCGGAGGAAATGGTCAGCCGGGTCCACGTACTCATTTAGTGGGGACGGGAATGTCTTCTGTTCTTCATATGCGTCGTTTTAGTATCTTTTCTTGTAAGGCTGATACATATTTTCCATGTATATATTGTTTACAGTTTTCAAATGTTTTAAATACTTTTGTGCCTTGTTGTAAGATCCAAGTAAAGTTGTTGTCAAACTAAGGTCGGGACCCATTGTGAGGTCCTAACCAGTAGCTTCCCGAGTTCTTGGAATTTGGGGTGTTACAATATGGTATCAGAGCTCTGGGTTGGCAACAATGACACTTGAAATCTTCTGAAAGACCAAATGTATAAAATAACTAGAACCCGAAAGGGGTCTAAAATTTTCAAAACGGATTTATGTTTTCACACTCGCGCATAGTCGGGTTGTTGGGTTAGTAGTACGTTGGACCACCATCGCTCTCCGTGGATCTCTACAACTTAGATCGATATGAGTTAGCATATAGACCTACGATGATGAGTATTAATGTATGTTATATATATGTATAAGTGTAGTATGTTAGTATCTTAAAGGATATATTATATCCTTTAGTTGTGATATCATGAAGCGATTATGGCCTCATGATAAATCGGTAGCAAACTTGAAGAGTTTTCAACACGAGACAAAGGACTCGGATCTTGGATCAAGTATTATACTCGGGTGGGCGTCCTAGTAACCCTTGTTAACCATCCAAAGAACTAATAGGCGAAGAAGTAAAGATGTGGAGATAATTTTGACCATAAGTACAGCAAATGAGGAAGAATTCCCGAGTCAACTCAGATAGAAGAAATAGAAGGTCATACAAGGGACTTGGTTGTATGAAGCCGAGAGATGAATTATAAGAACCATGCAAGAGACTACAAGAGTGCGGAGTAGAGATAACAATATTGGAACGAGACAAGTAGAAATTATTACAACCAAGATTGCGGAATCAAGGACATTACCATCGAGGCGGATGCCCCATAGACCATTATGGGCATTAGAAACCAGAAGAGACAGAGTGTCAATCTGGGTGTGATAATCTAAGGTGCACGGAATGAAGACCTACAATGGAGTGTAAAAGCAAAAAGGCAGACCCCACAAGCGTGGGGAGGTGTTGACCTCCTCACAGATATAAGAAGTTTGAAAGAAACCGCGACGCCAATATCCAAAGAATGGAAGCCTGTAGCAGGGTCAACGGAGTTTCATGAAGGTGATATTACCACCAACACCAGTGAAGAAATGTGTATGGGAGAACGGCCTTGCAATACTCGAGAGTCCAGGTAACCCGAATTATCATGGGACCTAAGCCATCAACACAGACGGTCCATGCAAAAGGAACTGCAAGTGGATGATCATTACGGCCATAAGAATTTCAAAGACGCTTACAAGCTATCATGGAAGACTTGAAGGGACTATTTACGCTAGATAAGTGTGGAATGTAGAATGAGCTAAAGTAGTGTAAAAGGAGTAATTGAGTAAGTGGTGCTCATAAGAAAATTTTATGCCAGTAGAGATATGAGAAGAGTGAGTACAAGATATTGAGGTAAGTTAACTATAGACTAACCAATGTCAACGGAAGACGTGCAAGTGTGCTAGTATTGTGAAATTAGGTGCCGTTAAGAAGAGATATTGGTGAATGTGGATTTACGAGGTAGCTTTACCGATGCCTTGGAGGATTTTCTCCAGTAGGCAACGACACCCTTCTTGGATGAACTAAAGGTATAAAGAAAACCATGTTAGAGATTTCGGGATGACTGGTTCACATCAAACTCCGGTTGAGTCAAAAAAAAAAAAAAAAACGGGAGAGGTTGTCTTCGAACCGTTAACTTATTCCCTTAAGGTAAGTAAGGAAGATTCCTAATACTTCATCCGGATAGGACTTATGGTGTAATCGGGAGAAAGAGTTTTGAGGACAATCACTTTGGACTCACACAAAATGTCCGTACAATAGATGAATGACAACAGAACTATCAGAGTAGCGCAGCGGAAGCGTGGTGGGTACTAACCCACATAGCATGAAGCTCAATGGTACAACAAAAGGGACGTGTCGAGTTTAAGATAATGATAGTTGGTGAGATGCTTTTGTTGAAAAGAACGTGAGATAGGCTACGCGGAGTGACTAGAAAAACTGTATGAGAATATAGAGGTTATAGAAAAAGAGTGCTACTCTATTATGGATCCGAGTGGAGAATGACAACTTCGTTACATGTTGCTAGACAAGTGATCTTGAAATCCTATACTAACATAATACTCTGGAGTGAGTTTCTGGAGGGATTAAGAGAAGAATTAATGACGTAGTAAAAGTATTGTGCAGGGCTTACACTAGAAAGCTCAAAGAGAGTAACTACCTTATTAAGTAAGAAGCCATATAAGGAAAGAGCGGCAGGAGTATACTTGCAACCCGGTAATCACGCATAGAGAAAGCCTAAGCTCGGGTAGAGTTTACTTGTGATGTTATATCGAAATGGATCCGGGTTGTGTTTCGAGTCAAAGCGGTATTATCGGTCTGATAGACGTGGTGGATAAAAGAGTGCAATGTTGATGGTGTGTTAACAGTTATTGAGTAGATATGACCAAACGACGGGGATGTAAGACCATCTTGTGTCTAGTATCAACATTCTGGACACATCCTATGCCAGTGAAGATCTTGTAAACGGTGTAAGAAGCTTGGGTTGGGTCAGTAATATATTAAAGATCTATAAAGATTGGAAAACGTCAATGAAACACGGAGAAGGACTACCGGATTTTAATTGTTGAGTTATATCAAAGTTAAGACCCAAAAGGAAATAGGTGATAAATCTTTAACGGAGGAAAGATCCGACTGGGTCACAATTGGGAAACACGACCAAACAAGTTGTATTACAAAGAGCATTACACACGTAGTAAAATGCCGGTAGATGTCTGAGAACTTTGTTACAGAGTTGATAGGCGGGATCTTCCAAAGGGTCAGAAGTGAGTAGATTCAGCAGAAGGAACAAAATTTTATAGCTATTTTGGTAGGGTCATCAAAAGAACCGAATTTGAGTTTAGAATAGTAATTATTGATATCTTAAAGAAGATTGAAAAGTTATTCATCGACTAACATTCTTATCCATACTAGAGGGTGTACACCTAGTGATTTACATATCTCAATTGGGAGAGAACATACCGGAGTGGGGACACGTCATCAACTATGATTATTTGATAGTTGAGCCAAATCATACTTTATAGTGTATCCGGTGGCCATCTTAGAGCGCAGTACTAGACGTTTGTGGTGTAAGGATAGATCGATGTTGAGGATCCAGGGGTCCGGACGAGGAGTCATGAGGCTACTTGGAAGATGGAGGAGGGCCTTAGACGTAGTTACCCCGAGTTCTTTGCGGGGTTAACCGCTACTTCTGTACCGACGAGGTAGTGCTCGAATGTTGTTGTGTGACTTTTGTGATTATACATTGGATTGTGTAATTGTGTTTTGTGTGCTGCATGATTCTAATGATTGAGTGGTTATTGCATGTTAGGACATGGGATTGAAAGTTTAGTAGAGACAAAGTAAGACCCTTCTATTTATGGAAGTCATTTGTTTAGATACCTTATTCCAAGTTTCGGGACGAAACTTATTTTAAGGGGGTATTGATGTAATACCCGAAATTTTAGTTCCGATAAATTCCGAGTCAAACTGAACTTAGACCGGTTTGGACTTATTTCACATTTATCTCCAAAATCATGAGTTGTGTTTCCATGACCAACTATGTACATGCTTAACTTTTCTTGTAGTTGATGTGTTACCTAGTACCATAAAACCACTATACTTATCATTCTATGTAAATATAGTTATATATCACATACATTATGCTTATCATTTTAGGTGAGCATTTTATGCCAATTATTTTATGTGAGTTCTTTTATGAAAATAAACTATCAATTTCCTTACCTCATATATTTAAACATACGTTCCTCACATTCTACCATTTTATATGGACTAAACATTTATATTATAATTAGATTGGTCCCCCTCCTTTCTATACCTATACTTTAATGTACATGAGGACAAAGTCTTCCTCTCCTTTCTTACATGAATATATGACCAAGCAACAACCTCTCTTCCCTTTGTGACAGCCATCATTGACAAGTAAAACGTCATTTAAAAGCCCAAACTTTCCCAAGGTAACAGCTGCTAAACTTATCCTTCAATTCTCATGTGATGATAGAAACCATTTATTGCACACTATGATCCCCTCTTAATCAACCTTGACTGGTGTTGTAACGGTTGATTTCTTTTCAATACTCCCGTAAACATCGCACATCAGCATTATTCCTCTAACTTCACACGTACAGCCTCAACCGCCCTTCTACATTCCCATCGTTCTTCATATGCTATTCATGTTCATGTCAACTTGGATTACACAACAACCCTTCCTTCGTCCCTCACTTGCCACACAAATCTACAGTAACCACAAACAACCTTGCTCTTATTCCGACTCACCACACAATTCAATAACAACAGACCACAAGACCTCAAGACACACCACAAATTGCTTACCTCTTTCTCCTCTGTCGACTGCCACGCCGGAAACACCTACAAACTGGGAGCACAAGATCGGACGGGGACGAGCCTTCTCGACATCAATCGAACCTGGTAGCTGCGAAGTGCGTCGCCCCTCTCCGCCAAAGATGTGTACTCTCCCTGGCTGCTAACCATCGTCAATTGGGGCCGGCGAGAGATGCACATCCCGAGCAGAAGTCGATCCAGTTCCGCCACCTCCACCATTGCTCTCGAGTCGGTGCCAATGAAGACTCGTGAAGAAGACAGTTCGATCGCTGAAACCGCCAACGTCAGGAGAGGAGCAATCCGCATACTAAAACCGCCGCCCCTATCGGAATCTACCTCACCTACGCGAGCCAAGGGATCCGCCACCGCCTGAATTCGCCGGGAAGGTTGCTATCTTCCAAGAGCCGCTGCTGCGTGCATACATCCCCTCCATTGCTGAATTAGCCGCCCCTGATGATAGAGAGAGCAGATCCCTCATTTCAGATTGGGAATTTTGGGGTATAATTACAAAACCCTCCCAATCTTTTTGTAATTACATCTTTAGCCCGAATTTGTATTATTTCTTAATCTACCTCCCATAATTCGGAAAATTCAGGGAAGAGCCCAAAGCTTTATTATATTTACCTTAGTAGCCCAAATATTGTTGGAAGTTGAGTTTTGACCTACAAGGATAACTTGCACAATAGTACTCAACTTTTAAATTAGAGTATGACCCTAGTCGAAAGAGAATGAATTATTAATTTAGTTGGTGTTAGAAACTAATTAGTGTTATGAGTTTATTCAATGGCAAACCTTTGTATTATAAGGATTCTTGAGTTTACATAGGGAATACAAATTATACTTTGAGAAAGAAATTAATCGGAAGATGACTAAGACGGATTTTAAGGTTTAGAGGCATATTGGCCTAATTTGGGAATTCTTTTTATTTATTATTCGAGCCTCGTATCTTAAACCAAAGTTGGACCTTAGGGACTTTTATGAAAGTCAACAATGAGTTTAACACTCCTAAAACTTTAACAAACTTCCTTTTTAGAGTGAGAGTGTGGTTTTGAGTTCCAAGGAATAGTCTAGAACTTTGTTATAGAATTTTATAGAGTTATGGGACCAGGGGTAAAAATGTCATTTACCGTATAAGGGTATTTTGGTAAATTCTATATATCTTAGAAGTTAGAGACTTTTAAGAAAGTGGAATACATTATTTGTCCATGTGCCTTGTATTACAGGCAACTAAATTTCTACGGTTACTGGCCGAGTCGAGATAATGGGATTTGAGATTTGATTCAGGTAAGTCCACAGACTTACTTAGCTGGCTTCTTGTATGAGTGTAATGTGTATGAGTGGTGTTTGTTAGTTATAATAAATAACGAAACCGGATTAGGCCGACTTTATTATTTACGTAATTGACCCAAGTGTATGATAACGGGTCGTGACATCATCTGCCTAGCTCTTGCGAGAGTCCAGGAGGTTCCCTGCGACCAGGTCAGGTAGACGATCAGATGCATTAGTACTATTCCGCGTTGGTAAACGGGGACAGGGGCGAGGTTTGGGAATCCCTCGTGTCACAAAATAAGTATCATTAGTAATAACCTATCACCTAATTAAAGATAATAAAAGGATTGAGTGTTGCATGTTGATTGTGTATGTTGTGTGTTTGTGCTTTTACCTTTATACTTATGCATAGAATGTTAGCTAACGGTTTTATACCGCTTGTAGATGCCTTGCAGGTTAAGACAGTTGTAGAGAGATCCGGAGGAAATGGTCAGCCGGGTCCACGTACTCATTTAGTGGGGACGGGAATGTCTTCTGTTCTTCATATGCGTCGTTTTAGTATCTTTTCTTGTAAGGCTGATACATATTTTCCATGTATATATTGTTTACAGTTTTCAAATGTTTTAAATACTTTTGTGCCTTGTTGTAAGATCCAAGTAAAGTTGTTGTCAAACTAAGGTCGGGACCCATTGTGAGGTCCTAACCAGTAGCTTCCCGAGTTCTCGGAATTTGGGGTGTTACAGAAATCATCTTTATCCTTAGAAGCACAAAATTTTCAAAATTTTTCAATTTTTATGGGTTTTTCAAACTCTTTTTCATGCAATGCAATAATGAAACGTGTAGCAATAAAATGAAACATGCAAGATAGTCTCGATAGAAGCAAATAAAGTGAGTAAGAGTTGTTACAAACGATTAGTCACACCCCACCCTATACTTGAAACAAACATTGTCCCTAATGTTCAAAGGAAAAAAAGAAGAAAAGAAAGAAAGAAAAAGAACTCACAAAATGGTGGTGGAGCGGCTAAAGCTGTCGATCATGCAAGTCATCACTACGGTAGAGGCGGGAACGGTGAGAAGCTAGGATCATAGTACCGCCCGAACTGCTGGCGGTAGACGTCTCTCATCATATGGTCAAGATCATCCATACGTGCATCTCTAGCGTCAGCTCGGATCTCCAAGGCTCCCACTCTATCTGAAAGGTCGGTAGCCCACTCTGGCAGCTGCTCATACCAGCCAGGCGGCTGGCTATACCATCTTGGTGCAACTGAAGGTGCTGGTGCAGGTGGCGGCGGTGCCTGTGTAGACCATGGTGGTGGAGCTCCGTACCACGTAGGAGGGGCCTCCATCCAAGTGAGCCTCTCGCTGACACTGGCACGGCGAGAAGAAGATCCTGAAGCTTTGGCGGGACGGGGAGAACGTCTAGGCATCTCAGGAGTTGCGTCCGGCTGATCCGGGAATGTGCCAAAATCCTGCTCAGCTCCTCCTCCTCCTCCCTCATACTCATCTCCTCCCATCTCCTCCTCTTCCGGTTATGGCGGGGCTACAATCCTGTTCGCATGCATAGCAGCGAACGTCGCCTTCCAGTTATGGCGTCCAGCCATAATGGAATACTTTGGGAGCCACTCAATACCTCTCCCCGTCCTACTCTCCCATGGCATGGCAGCATAAGGTGGACCTCTATGGGTAGGGAAGATGAGGCCTCTAGTCATAAGGGCCTGAAGTCCTAGGGGTACAGCGGGGATACGTGTGCAAGCTGAAAAGTCTACCCCTGGTGCCCTAGCAAGGTGGGTGACTATCCCACCATATCCAATGTTGCCAGCCCTCTTGTTCTTTAGCTTGCTCATGGTAGCAGCTAAGAGGGTGGCACAGTCAGCAGGCCGTCCATACAACATGCAGTACAACATAAAGAGCTCATCAGTCTTGATCTTCTGAGGTGTCTCCGTCCTAGGGAAGAGACACTCAGAAAGTACCCTATGAGCTATCTTCAAGGCTAGATGGTACATCAATCTAGCCTTGGTGTCAGCTTGTTGCCAGCGGTCCTCGCTGGCATACACCATAGCAACCTCCTCCCAAAAATCCTTGGCGTAAACGCCGCTAGGGAACCGACCATTGAAGGTCTCATGGAATCCAAAGAAGGCTCCAAACTCCCGGATGGAGAAATCATAGTTTCTTTCCATCAGCTAGAAAGAAACTGTCCTATCAACGTGGCTGTGCTCAAAAGAAACCACAACCTCTCTCGTAATCTCCTCATAAGCATCTTCTCGAATAGCCGAGAAGATGACTAATCTGGCTCTATCCAAGAGCCAAGTAAGATCCCCTATGACATGTAGAGGCTCTAAATCCTCCAACAGTAGGTATCTAGGTCCTATGACCGTCCTCTCTTGGATCCTCTCTAAGGCATCGAGATGATCCTCATGAATGGTAGGGATCCTAGGTGGAGGTGGTGATGAAGGTGATGATGGAGGTGAAGGGGATGAAGGTGGTGGTGCTCTAGAGGAGGAAGAGGAAGAGGGGTTGCCCTTCCTCTTTTTACTCTTATCCTTGTCTTTGTTCTTGTCCTTATTCCTACCGGACACTCTCCTCACAAAATCCATTTTCTGGCAAAAATCACGGTTTGTTCTTAATGTTCCACTGCCGTGGAAGCTACAGAGACCGTGGTTTGTCTTGACTTTTCTCAAAACTCAGCAAAATCACACCAAATTTCACAGCAGCAGTCCTAGACTAATTCTCTTCCAATTCTAATCAGTTATTCCTAAAAATTCTAGCAAATGCAAGTCCGAATCGACAAAGATAGAGAAGAGCGAAAAAACCTAGGTTTTCGGATTTTCAAATCCGAATTCTGCTTTCCTTGATGAATTGCCGCTCGAATTGTTGCTTGGATCTTGTTGGTGATCGGATTTGCTTCTGTTTTGGCCAAAGAATCGTTAAAAACGATTAACGAACGAAGATTTGAGGTGAGGGGAAGGTTTTCGGCGATTTTGGGCGTAATTTTGGTATTTTGGTTTGTGTTTTGTGAAGGAACGTGATATATAGTGGCCGTAAAAATTTTGGAAAATCACGGTCTATCGGGGGGTTCCACAGCCGTGGAAATGTACGTAACCGTGGTTTTGGTGATTTTTCAAAGGCTTTTGTAAATTACGGTCTCAGAGGGTTCCACGACCGTGGTTTAGGCCGTGGAACTCTCTGTAATGCTCCAAAGTCCAAGTTTCATCACTTTTCTTCAAAGTTACTCTCTCTTTTCCTTTCCCACTGTTCCTACATCCAAAAACACGAACATACCGGAGGTATCAAAGGCAAAACAAAGCAAAAACGTCTAAACTAAGCTAATCTATGAATCAAAAACAAAAACGTAAATGCAATACCTTGGGTTGCCTCCCAAGAAGCGCTTTGTTTAAGGTCCGTAGCTAGACCAAATTCGCACTTATTCGAGTGCGGTGGGCGCGAACTCTTCAGCTTGGAGTTCCGGAGTGTACTTCTTTAGTCGTTGACCGTTCACTTTAAAGATTCCGCCCGCTTCACCCTATACTTCAACTGCACCATGGGGAAAATACGTTTGATGAGAAAAGGTCCGGTCCAACGAGATTTAAGCTTACCTGGAAAGAGACGAAGCCTTGAATTGAAGAGGAGAACTTGATCTCCTTCTTTGAAGTCCTTTGGAATGATATGCTTATCATGCCAACGCTTTGCTCTTTCTTTGTAAATCTTAGCGTTTTCATAAGCGTTCAAGCGGAGTTCTTCAAGCTCATTAAGGTTAAAGAGACGCTTCTCTCCCGCTTCCTTCATGCTGAAATTCAACCACTTGATGGCCCAAAACGCCTTGTGCTCCAATTCTACCAGTAAGTGACAAGACTTCCCATACACAAGGTTGTATGGTGTGGTTCCTATGGGAGTCTTATACGCAGTCCGGTACGCCCACAATGCATCATCAAGCTTCAAGGACCAATCCTTCCTTGTCCTTGAAACCGTCTTCTCTAGAATTCCTTTGATCTCCCGGTTTGAGATCTCAACTTGTCCACTAGTTTGTGGATGATAAGGGGTGGCGATCTTGTGAGTAACTCCATACTTAGCTAGAAGAGCTTCAAAGTGCCGGGCAATGAAGTGAGAACCTCCATCACTAATGATAGTCCTTGGTGTCCCAAATCGTGGGAAGATGGTCTTGTTAAAGAACTTCACCACTACCATGGCATCATTGGTGGGAGAGGCAATTGCTTCCACCCATCTAGAAACGTAATCCACCGCCAAGAGTATGTATTGGTTTCCACAAGATGATGGGAACGGTCCCATAAAGTCAACTCCCCAAACATCGAAAATCTCCACCTCTTGGATGTTATTGAGAGGCATCTCATTTCTCCTAGAGATATTTCCTGTTCTTTGACAAGCATCGTAGCAGGAAACAAAGGTTTGCACATCTCTAAATAAAGTAGGTCAAAAGAATCCAGATTGCAATACCTTAGCGCTAGTTTTGTTCGAACTAGCGTGTCCTCCACATGGTAGTGAATGACAATGGCAGATGACACTTTGCATCTCATCTTCCGGTACACATCGCCGAATGATGCCATCCAGACCTCTCTTAAAGAGGAGAGGTTCATTCCAAAAGTATTCCCGAACATCCTTAAAGAACTTTCTTTGTGCGTAGGATAATCCAGGTGGTATCTCCTGACAAACCAAGCAGTTAACAAAATCAGCAAACCATGGTTCGTTACCTTTGGAGATCACGTCGATGCACTCCTCTATGATATGTAAGTGTTCGTCCGGGAAGGAGTCATCTATAGGTAGATGGTCGTCTTCTAGATGTGTTAGACGACTCAAATGATCCGCAACAGAATTTTCCGAACCCTTCTTGTCGCGGATCTCTAGATCGAATTCTTGTAGGAGAAGAATCCATCTAATTAGCCTTGACTTCGCATCCTTCTTTGCAAGGAGATACCGGATTGCAGCATGATCCGTGTACACAATCACCTTTGCACCTACAAGATAAGAGCGAAATTTGTCAATAGCATAAACAATGGCTAAAAATTCCTTTTCCGTAGTGGCATAGTTGAGCTGCGCTTCATCTAGCGTCTTGCTAGCGTAGTATATGGCGTGGGTTCGCCCTTCCTTTCTTTGTCCAAGAACATCTCCTATAGCTACGTCACTTGCGTCACACATAACCTCAAAGGGAAGATTCCAATCCGGAGGTTGGATAATAGGAGCTGAAATTAGAGCTTCCCGAATCATGTTAAACGCATCCAAGCATTCATGCGAAAACTAAAAAACTGCATCCTTCATCAATAGATTAGTTAGCGGCTTTGATATTTTAGAGAAATCCTTAATGAAGCGTCTATAGAATCCAGCATGTCCTAGGAAACTTCTTATCCCTTTCACCGAAGTTGGGGGAGGAAGCTTCTCTATAGTCTCTATTTTCGCTTTGTCCACCTCAATCCCTCTACTAGAGATTAAGTGTCCTAATACAATTCCTTCCTTTACCATAAATTGACACTTCTCCCAATTAAGAACTAGGTTAGTGTCTTCACACCTTTGTAATACAAGATAAAGGTTAGAAAGGCAATTGTCAAAAGAGGAACCGTATACGGAGAAGTCATCCATAAAGACCTCCATGATTTCCTCAATGTATTCGGAGAAGATGGCCATCATGCACCTTTAAAAGGTGGCTGGGGCGTTGCAAAGCCCGAACGGCATCCTCCTATAAGCAATCGTACCCCACGGGCACGTAAATGTGGTCTTCTCTTGATCATCCGGGTGTATTGGAATCTGAAAGAAACCACTATATCCGTCAAGATAACAGAAATGAGAATGTTGCGCTAACCTTTCAAGCATTTGATCGATGAATGGCAATGGGAAGTGATCCTTCCTCGTCGCATTGTTAAGCTTGCGGTAGTCTATGCACATCCGCCATCCCGTCACGGTTCGGGTAGGAATGAGTTCGTTATTCTTGTTGGTGATGACCGTCATTCCTCCCTTCTTCAGAACTACTTGAACCGGACTCACCCACTTGCTATCGGAGATAGGGTAGATGATACCTGCATCAAGAAGTTTAAGAATTTCCTTCTTGACAACCTCCTTCATGGTCGGATTTAACCGCCTTTGAGGTTGTCTTGAAGTCCTAAAGTCTTCTTCCATTAAGATTTTGTGCATGTATAGGGAAGGTTTGATTCCTACTAAGTCTTCTATAGTATAACCTAAAGCTTTCCTATGTTTCCTAAGGACAACCATAAGCTTACTATGTTCATCTATGGTTAAATCGGAACTAACAATTACCGGATAAGTAGAGTTAGGTCCTAGGAAGGCATACCTTAGATGTGTAGGAAGTTGTTTCAACTCCATAGCTGCAGGAGTTTCCAATGGCTCTTGAGGAGCTTCCGATGCTTCCTTAGAAGTGTCTAAGGAAGTAGAAGATGTTGGAGAAGGGTCAAGAGAAGTTGAAGAAGTGGCACATTTGCCTTCGTCCACGGCCAAAATTACGGTTTCTCTGGATGCTCCACGGCCATGATTTTGGCGGTGGAATGTAGTTACGGGTGCTCTGTTTCCTCCACGGCCGTGTAACCCTCTGGAGTGAGCCACGCTTTGGTTGGTGAAATCCACGGCCGTGGAATATAGTGTATGGCCGTGGATTCTCACGTTTTCTACCTCGTCGTGGAGTTTCTCAAACTCCTCTTCACATACTTCTTCTTGTGCTTCTAAGGCTTCAATTGTCTCATTGCACTCCTCTTCTTCTCCTACATTCATTAGACTCATAGTAATAACCTTTTGCAAAGGATCTTTGAAGAGAATAGCACTTACCTCCTCTCTAGACAACCCTTCTTCATCTTGGATATTGAATATATCCTCATCAAAGATTGGTTCCTTCACTAGAGTGGAAAGAACAAACTCTACCTTCTCTTCTCCTATGTCAAAAGCGAGTCTAGCATTCTTGCAATCGACTATGCAGCCGGAAGTTGCAAGAAACGGTCTTCCGAGAATGATCGGGACCGGACTATCTGCAGGAATGTCAAGCACGACAAAATCAATGGGTACAAAGAATTTACCTAGCTTGACCGGGACGTCTTCTACAATGCCGACGGGACGAGTTATGGATCGATCCGCCATGTACAACGTCATCTTCACCGGTTTCGGGTCACCTAAACCGATCTTCCTGCATAAGACAAGTGGTATGATGCTCACACTTGCTCCCAAGTCACATAATGCATCATATGTGACATCTCCCACTCCTATGGGAATACAAAATGACCCCGGATCCTTTAACTTTGGGGGCATCTTTTCTTTCATGGTCTTGATGAGATCCGAAGAATCCGAACTCATCTTAACCTCTCCAAAATCTTCTAGCTTCCTCTTGTTGGAGAGGAGCTCCTTAAGAACTTGCCATAAGCCGGCATACCTACAATAGCATCAATGAAAGGTATGTTAATATGCAATTTGCTCATGAGTTCTATGAACTTACCGAATTGTTTATCTAGACGCGCTCTTGCTCTAGATTGAGGGAATGGTAGGGGAGGTTTGTAAGCCGGAGGAGGAACGTAGACATCTTCCTTCTCCTTCCCCTTCTCTTTTTCTTTCTCAACAGAGACTTCTACAAACTTGGGTTGCGGATCGGTAGTTGTGACCCCGCTCCTAGTTGTGATTGCCATCACCCTTCCCTTTGGGTTGTCCTCCGTTTTTCCTGGAAGTTTCCCTTGATTCCTAGGAACTTCCTCCGCACGGCTGAACATTTGGTTTTCTAAAACCTTTTGGGCTTTATCAACCTTAGAAATATGATCATCAACCTTGATGATGCGAGTCTTCAACCCTTGAAGCTTTCCCAAAATCGTTTCCAATATGGGATCGGGCTTCTCCTTCCCCGAAGTGCTTCCTTTATTAGATGTTTGTCCCTGGCTTTTCAAAGGAGTAGAGGAAGAGGAAGGTGGAGTTAGTGAATTTGAATTGGAGGGATTAGAATTACCGGAGTTTTGTTGATTGGAGCGCCAATTGTTGTTGTTTGAACCCCTATTGTTTTTCCAATTGTTGTTGTTGCCGTTCCAATTATTCCGGTTGTTGTTGTTGTTGTTGCGGTTTGTATTCTCACCAGCGTTGTTGTTGTTGCCCAAGTAGCCAACATCTTTTCCTTGTTGCTTTGGAAAGTTGGTCTTGCTAGCTTCCTTCAACTCTTTAATCTCATTGTTGAGGGAGAAAATTTGATTTTGAGCTTCATGTGTGAGCTTTGCTCCTTGCTCCACAGGATTTCCTTCCACTTTCCGGTGAGAGTACTTCTCTATGACTCTAGCTTGCTTCTCAATGAAGTCCCAAGCGTCATCTTCCCTCATGTCCATGAATGTACCACATGAGAGGGATTGGAGCTTGAATTGTGCCTCCACATCCAGCCCTTTATAATATATCTCCAATAGTGCAAGCTTGGATATGCCATGATGAGGGCAATCCAAGAGCAAATCCTGAAATCTTTCCCAAGATTGAAACAAACTTCCGTTAGATCTCATAGAAAATGCATTAATCTTACCTCTTAGCTCCGCCGTTTTGGATGGCGGAAAGAACTTAGTGAGGAACTCCGCGGAAAGGTCTTCCCATGTATCCAGTTTCCCACTAGGAAGAGCTTGGTACCAAGACAATGCCTTCCCCTTCAAGGAGAAGAAGAAAGGCTTGAGCTTATAGTTGTTGATAGTCGCGTTCTTCGGTCTCATCGTCTCCATCATACACTCAAAATTTTGTAGGTGTTGGTGTGGAGATTCAGCGCTTGTTCCGCCAAATTGGTTTTGGCGAACAAGAGTAATAACCTGCGGGTTGAAGCTAAACCCTTGTACATCGTCAGCATCAAAGTTCACACCTAAACGGCGTGGTTGCTGCGTTGGATCCATCCTTTGGCCAAGAGTTCTTGGCTCCTCATCCACACGTTCGATCCTCGCATTCCTAGGTGGAACACGACGATTTGCAGCTGGCCATGGATAGAATGGATTCACATTGATCGTGGGATCAATTTCCTCTAGCGGTGGCATGGAGGAGTCTCTATCCTCATTGGATGAGTTGGCTCTAACCGATCTTCCCGGTCTCCTCCTTTTCTTTTTCTCCTTAAGGTTATTTATTTCCAACCTCATTTGGAACATCATGTCCGTTAGATCATCAACCTTCATTTGGTGATGATCCGTCTCTTCTCTACGTGTCTTCTCACTCCACTGGAGTTGAGCTTCCTTTTCCGCTAGCTCCGATTGAAGATCACGTTCTCTTTCTTCAGCCATTTTCTTTTCCTTACGCTTTCTCCTTAAAGTCCTCTCAAGCTCTTGATCAAGAGGTAAGAGGTCTTCGGTGTTCCTAGACCTGCGCATGCACTTGAAAAGATATCAAATAACAAGGGAAGAGCTCCCAAGCTTGACAACCGAAAACCGAATTCGGCCTAGACCAAATCCCTGGCAACGGCGCCAAAAACTTGTTCGCCACTTAGCGTGCGTGCAAATAAGCTTTAATTATAAAACTAGAAATCAAGCAAGCGAACCCGCAGTGTACGGATCGATATAGTTGAGCAAGAATTTCAAAGTGTCGAACACAAGGATTTGGGGAGTTAAATCCAATTATAGATTATCAAGCAAGTGAATGTATGAAGCTTTTTAAATTATTGGGAAAACAACAATCCTAAAGATCCAGGAATCCAGCTGTGGCAATCGATTCAAGATATACTAAAGGTATAAGGACAGAGTTGAGGTATGCAAAGGTATACGAATGTAAGGTAATCGTACGGTGAAGTTCCAAAAACCTTATATGACCCACCTAAAAGACACTCTCTATAAAGGTTGTCTTCCGTCATAACCCTTCCCTTTGGGTTATCTTCCGTCTTCCCGGGAAGTTTCCCTTGGTCTCTTGGAACCTCTCCGGCCTTGTTAAATACTTGGCTTTCCAAAGCTTTGTGAGCTTTATCAACCGAAGTTATATAGCTCTCCAACCCTTGTAGTTTGCCTAGGATCGTCTCTAGCATGGGATCGGGTTTGTTTGATCCGCTTGATTGTTCCTGGCTTGTTAAAGGAGTAGAAGAAGATGGAGGTGTTAGAGCCTTTTCAGCATGAGAGTAAGGATTACCTGGATTTGCTGATTTGTCCTCCAATTGTTGCTATTGGAGTTCCTATTGTTGTTGTTCCAATTGGAGTTCCGGTTGTTATTGTTGTTGTTGTTCCAATTGGAGTTCCGGTTGTTATTGTTGTTGTTGTTCCAATTGGAGTTCCGGTTGTCACTCCTTTGATGGTTGTCCCTTCCCATGTAGTTGGCTTCTTGCTCCTTAGTCTTTTGAAGACTTGTTTTGAGCACTTCCCTCAATTCTTTGATCTCATTATTGAGGGAGAATATTTGTGTTTGAGCAGCTTGGTTCAATTTAGCTCCCGAATCGCCTTGATTCCAGCTATTTGAGTCCACCTTCCGGTGGGAATACTTCTCAATCACTTGGGCTTGCTTCTCAATGAAGTCCCAAGCGTCATCCTCTCTCATGTCCATGAATGTGCCACAAGAGAGAGAGATTGGAGGTTGAATTGTGTTTCCACATCCAATCCTTTGTAGTAGATCTCCAATAATTCCAGTTTTGAAATGCCATGGTGTGGGCAATCCAACAAGAGATCTTGAAACCTTTCCCAAGATTGAAACAAGCTTTCATTAGGTTTCATAGAAAAAGCATTTATCTTACCTCTCAATTCCGCCGTTTTGGATGGCGGAAAGAACTTGGTGAGGAATTCCGAAGACAATTCCTCCCATGTAGCCAGCTTTGCAGCTGGAAGTGTTTGGTACCAAGCTAGAGCCTTGTCCTTCAAAGAAAAGAAGAACGGTTTGATCTTGTAATTGCTTGTAGTAGCCTTCTTCGGCTTCATAGTCTCCATGAGAATCCCGAAATTCTGCAAGTGTTGGTGTGGAGATTCAGTACTTGCTCCGCCATATTGACTTTGGCGAACCATGGTGATGACTTGTGGTGAGAAGCTAAACTCCTGGATGTCTTCAGCTCCGAAGTCTACACCTAGACGGCGTGGTTGCTGAATTGGGTCCATCCGTTGCCCCAAAGTTCGGGGTCTATCATCGTCATTAGCAACTCTCACATCCCTAGTTGGGAGGAGAGGAACAACCCGTGGTTTTGGGGTGTTCCGAACAAGACGAAGTAATGGATCGACCTCCTCAAGTTCCGGCATGTCTGGATCAATCTCTTCATCATCGGATGAGTCATTTCTAATAGATTTAGTTGGCGTCTTGACTTTCTTCTTCTTCCTGGATTCGTTCAATTCCAACTTCATGTCCAACATCATAGCTCTTAGTTCATCAATCTGAAATTGATGACTCGTTTCAGCATCTAGACGTGCTTTCTCACTCAACTGAAGTTGGCGTTGAGCTTCATTCAGTTTAGCCTGGTAGTTTCTCTTATTGTTCTCAGCCATTTTCTTTTCCTTCAACTTTCTTCTCAAAGTTTTCTCCAATTCGGGATCGAAAGGAACTAAATCTTTAGTGGATCTAGTCTTTCGCATATACCTAAAGAACCTGCAAAGATCACTCAAGTAGACAAATCAAATCACAAGAGCAAGAGCTCTCAAGCTAGACAACCGAAAACCGAATTTGGTCTAGACCAAATCCCCGGAAACGGCGCCAAAAACTTGTTCGCTCAAAAAGTGTGTGCGTCAAAGTCTTAAATTTATATCTAGAACTCAAAGCAAAGCGAACCCGTAGTGTACGGATCAACTGTAGTGAGGTAAGAATTCCAGAGTCGAACTCAGGGATTTGGTGAGAGTAAATTCAATTTCAATTATCTAGCGAAAATGCAAAAAACTTTTGTGATTAAATAAGGGTAAAATGATTCCAAGGATTCAAGTATCCGATTTCGGCTTTCGATTCAAGACACTTATATAGATATAAGGACAGAGTTTATATTGCCAAGATTATGTGTTCAAAGGTAAGTATCGTACGGTGAAGTTCCGAAACCTATTTTATCTAGTCCAAAGGTTATCTCTATAAGGGTTGTTGAGGCTGCAATATAGAAAGATCTAAAGACAAGAATTATGTTCAAACTAACTATCTAAATCTCCAGGATATGACTCTCCAAAGTAAAAAATAGAAAGCACATTTAAAATCTTAACAAAGGATGTTGAGTCTCTCTATTACCCAAATCTTGTAACCTTAATCTATTAAATGTAGAATTAAGTTTGAAGTCTCTTCATACATTCAATTAGAGGTTAAAAAGGTTAATCAATGTTGGGATTTAGGCAAGGATTAGTTTTGGTTAAAGATTAATTCAATTAAAGTTCGTCAGAAGAATAAATCGGGTTGTTCATCACTAAATCGGCCGATTTACTCAAGAACACACCGGTTTTCCTGTTATCGCAAAACTAAAATCTAAACTCTCAGGGTCCTAATGTGTAAATGAGTTCAGTCTATCATCATCTAAGCCTCAATCATCAACTATTCTCCCCAAAATCACAATGGTTTTAGCCAACCATTTTCAAAATCGAATCAAATTAAAGATTGAGTGAAATATCGCAAATAAAAACGAATCTTGAATAAAAACTCAATAACCTTCACATTTGTAAACAATCCTCAAAACTGATCAACGTATCTCTTAAGTAACTCAAATTCGTGTTCAAAAACCACAATTACTTCAATGGACAAAGAAATCTCACAAACAATGATCAAGATTGACTTTCCGGCTAAAGTCCTTCAATCCTTCTCCAAGAATCTTCAATCTCTCTCAAACGCGTAAAGATTTCCCGCTGCGGACCTCCCGTTTTCGTTCCCAGGGTTCCAACCTATAGTTTCTTGCTAATGGGCCGTTTGGCAAAACTCTCCTCTAGCCCAAAAGAATTGGACTTTGTGTCGTCTTATCACTTGGCCGAAAAGCAAAGGAAATCGGCCTAGTCGATTTATACACAAAACCGTTCGATTTCTAGAGAAGAAAATCGTCCGATTTATATGTATAATGGCACGATTTTCTTCAACAGAAAGTGCTCTTCTTTTGACTCGTCTTCTATGCTTCTCCTTAGCAACTTCTTAGCTCTTTGTGATCCCTCTAAGACTTCTTTAGCTTCTCTAACGTCCTTGGATGCTCCTTGCTCCACTTTTGCTTCCAATTTCACTCCATTTACCTATAACTTATCAAAAACTCGTGTAGACCTCTATTTCCGACAAATGGTTGAATTGAACATAAAAGGCACACAAAATCTCTCTAAATGCAAGGTAAACTGAGACAATCTTCTACAATATGCATGAATATAATGGTATATAATTCATGTCATCAGTGATGGTATAAGAACTCAACGAGTGGGAGATAAACAGATCGTCCCCGTTCCCAATCCATCCCACAAGCTCACAACATGTCCTCTACGGTCTGGAGGGTTCTCTCCGACTGACCGTCTGTCTGAGGTAAAACTCAATCATGATATATGGACGCGTTCCCCAAGCAGTCTGAATCTGCTATCAAAACCTCAAAGTAAACCGTGTACTACAATCATAGTCGATCGTCCTCGATACACTTATGGAGTCCCACCATCTGTCTAGTGTACTCCTTTGTTACTTCATTCACTAGTCACATCTCTCTTTAGAGATGAAACGTGTCGCCTTCGTAAATCTGTTACTAATAATCTGGACAACACCAAAACTCTTACTGGGTCTCAATCCCATCACAAGTCCGCAGAAAAGTCCTCTCACTTCCACTACAGCACTAGTAGTGGATGAGCTCATCTCCAGGACGGTAACACTTTAACCTGATTTACTACTTCGTGGTACCTCTTATTCGTACATAGATGTATTAAAGAAGGTGTACTATGAGTGTACTGTAATCTTCTCCACTCGACTCCGCATAAGCGGTTATACTGACGCAGTTGCGGTGCCTCATACTCCTTTTGTTCCATTAAAGAACTGTGGTGCCTCGCCATGAGGCATCCTTCCATCAAGTTCCCTCAGGGTCAGGCAAGTCCCCTGTTTTTGTTGGACCTCATCCAACAAACCAGGTAAAATCCCTAAATATGAAACTAATGTCCTTATCAGCAGTTGTAGGTCCAATTCTAACCAAGCTAGATCATTTTGAAACCGGGACTGTACAGCAATTCCAACAATCGCCTTCTCTCGAGGCGTCTTCTTCTTCAAGGCATCAGTGACCACATTCTCCTTGTCAAAATGGTACAAATCTCAAGGTCAGCGTCCTTGATCAACTCAAACCATCAACGCTGGCAGTTATTCAACCTTTATTGCATAAAAATATGCTTCAACCTCCTCTGATCTGTGAAACTCTGACACGAAATGTCTCACAAGTATTGTCTTCAAATCTTGGAACTTGAACTACCACCACTAACTCGAAATCATGAGTCGGGCAGTTCTCCTCATACGTTCTCAGCACCGTAGTCACGTGATTCCCAGAATCTTCTGATTATCACCGAATAGAAGCAGAGGTCAAATGCTTCTTCTACTCTTCAGAGCTTTGACATACTACTTCAACCACACAATTATGGTGGTCTTCCCCAGAAGACTCGTAAATGGATACACAATCACATAGAATCCTTCCTCAAAGCGTTGGTAGCAATCGGCTGGGCCGAGAACTACGCATTCCCTTAACGTTCATCAGTATCATCCATAAGACTTCATACTTACTCCTCTTCACATCAATCATGATCCTACTGGCGGAACAACATGACCTTGAAGGTTACTTCTGACATCTCAATTCACATTTAGGGAGCATAACACACTGGCTTCTATCCCTTGGATTCTGCAAAACCGTCCTCAAATAACCGGTACGTTCCTCTCCGTTGTGAGAGTACATCAAACGTCATCAATAAGGTCGATCACCAACTGATCAAGGAAGTGGATGAAGACATTGTTCATCAACTCCTATAACAACTACTAGGATGTTCCTCAACTCAGATGACATCACTACAACTCGTAGTGTCCATAACGGGTATGAAATGTTGTCCTATGCCCACACTGCTCTTTCATCCTTAGTTGATGATATCCTAAGCATACGGAAATCTTAAAAACACAATTGCTTCTCTTAGTTGATCCAACAAGTCGTCCATACGTAGCAATGAACGTGCTAGGGCGAACGGAGCCCGTCTCAAACCACTCTTCAAATTGCTTCTTCAATTTCTAACAACTCAACAAGCCATATACCTCATAGGCCTTCTCCCAACCAGTCTTGTACCATACTTCAACACAATATCAAAGTCCTCATTACGCTGAGGCGATAGATTAGACGGTTTAGTAACACGTCTATAAGATCATATACCACTGTAATACTCTTCAGCGTGGAACTATCTCTTTCCTTCATGGCATAACATTAAAAAAAACATCACCCTCTGGTGTTATCAACCTCGCTGCTCATACGGCACTAAAGACAACTCACCTCCTCAAAGGTCATAACTTCGGAAAACCTCTACTTAGTCGATCTCAGTAAAGACTAGAATAATCCTACTACTATCTAAACCAACATGATATCCATTCGTGCACCACACATATAAAGACCTTCTCATGCGCCTAAGGCATGACAAAGAAGTCTTCAAGCCATACACAAGTCCTTGAACAAAGGGAACAACCACATATCTCGTGGGTACCTAAGACCCGTAACTTGTAATCCTATAAAGGAAGATCTATCTTCTACTGTATCCACAGTTAACTATTAACACATGCATAGAAAGACAAGAGGTGCATAGCACTCACAACAAACAAAACTCCACTAGGCAAACCATTAACAAGAATGGTACCTGTAACAGCTAACGCCCGAAGCTCTACTGCATATCATTACTCAATCTCAGACCTATGCTCCTCAGGTATCATTGAGGTCATCGCCACATCCTCCACTTCCACTCTTTCTGCATCGGAAAGAGGAAGGTCTTGATGAGAAGAAACACTACCTTGCTGCCAGAAAAGGGCCAGATGGCCTAGTTCACCACAGGTGAAGCAAGCTATCGGTGCCATGGGGCACTCAAAGCGCACATGATCTGGATAACCACAGTTGAGACATATACGTCTCATCTCTGCCACTAGTACGGGTGGCTCCTTTGCACTGACCAGCTCAAAGGCTCTACCTTGAGCTCTTCTAGTATCCGTGGTACTCCTACCACGACCCTTACCTCTACTCAGCCTGGGAACGGATTCCTGAGTAGGCGAATGATCTGGGATTCTCTGTTGCCCCCGCGTCTGTTGTTGAGGTGTCTTCTGACCACCTCCCGTCACACTAGTAGAAATAAAACCTTGTCGTGATGCCACTCCAGTTTGCTTACAGAAAACAGCTCTATGACCCTGTCTACCACAAGTAAAGCAAGTCACTGGCGATCTTGGACAATGTGGTCGTACATGTCCAGGCTTCCCACAATTGTAAAAAGTCCTCGTTTTACCAGAAGTCCGTGTGAACGAGAAGTACTCAAACGTCCACAAGTCAGGCTCGGTTTGCAACCTGGATATCCAACCTCATCTTTCACTGATTCAACCCGTTGTTTCTTCTCTAATCCAGAAGCTTCAGTCGATCTCACAGATGTTGGTAAACCCGGTGTAGATCTACCCGCTATCACCACCTCATATACTTGTTGCATATACTCTTGAAACTCGAATCTACTCATGGAGACACGATCAACCTCTTCAAACTCGTTCTATGCCATAGGCAACACAGCAGCGGATACTGGTCCCTGACTTGACGCTACTGGAGGAAGAGGGGGTGTACCCCTATCTCGTCCCACTACAGATACTGCTCTAGTTTGAGCCATCTGTATACGCTCCTAACTTAATTATAAGGCTATATATATATATATATATATATATATATATATATATATATATATATATATATATATATATATACACTGTTGAGATCCTCGGATGGGTGACGACTTTTGTACATACTATCCCAAAA
This sequence comes from Fagopyrum homotropicum, assembly GCA_033239125.1. Taxonomy (NCBI): domain Eukaryota; kingdom Viridiplantae; phylum Streptophyta; class Magnoliopsida; order Caryophyllales; family Polygonaceae; genus Fagopyrum; species Fagopyrum homotropicum. The sequence goes on along the minus strand of BSWB01000005.1, from coordinate 39,467,667 downwards.
CATTTGTACTCGCTTTAAAACCAAAATCCTTTAAAAAGTCAGACCCCATGTGGGATTCGTTTATTTATCCACTCTACCTTTATTGCAGATAGCAAGTGCCATTATTGTCAACCTAAGGTTCTGATACCAACTCTGTAACACCCCAAATCCACGGGACTTGGAGTGTCACATTGGGCTAGGATCTCACAATGGATCCTGACCCTAGCCTGACAACAAGTTCACTAGATCTTACAATAAGGCACAGGTAGATTAAAACCAAATACATAAAATCTGTATATGATACATAAAAAGAGTTTACAAACTCAGAGCCGAGTACAAAACATCAAACCACAACATATGATACAAAAGATCCCATATCCTGCGCATCCTAATGTACAAAAGTCCTCGGCTGGTCACACCATCTGTCTCACCCTGCAGTCTTCCTAACCTGCAGATCATCTACAACACGGTATGAAACCGTTAGGTACAACAATGAAAAGCATGAAGGTAATAGCACAACTACACATCAATATCTCATACATGCAATGCAACACACATTCATTTATTATCTTTCATTACGTTATTCCATTACTAATTCAACTTCTTTTATAACACGAGGAACCTAAAGAGCCTCGTCCCTTTCCCCGTTAACACAGGGGCTTGCATTGGGGGTGATCGTCACTCGTCCCCCCTGTGTTACTGGCTTCCAAGCACCTCCTCCTAACCAGCAGGCGGAGACCGGTGGTTACCGCCCGTTATAATGCACTTGGGCCAAATAAATGTAATAAATGGTCATCCTAGTCCGGTTTAGGTTATAAATGCACAATCATATGAACACACAGAACCATCACAATCTTACAATCCACAACTGCATGCTAAGTAAGTCTTATGGACTTACCTGATATACTCGTAACCTGTACCACATCACAGCTTCCCCTTGGGGAAGTAATCAACGTCTGCAATAGCAAGGCACACACAATCACATAATGCAAAGGTTAGGAGACTCGTCTCACTAACCACAACCAACCTATATCTCAAATCTAAACCTAAGATCCTCAACACATTCATAAATGCCTAAGGCATATCCTCAACATAACATCTCATCATACTCGTACACATACTAAACCTTAAAGCCATAACCAATATCCATAACATCATCATGATCCTCAACTCATTCTGACACCTAGCATGCATCTAATCAGTATTTCTCAATCTCAAATTTAATCATAATTTAATTAATTAACCTTTAATCAATTAATTAAATTTCACCAGAATAACGTTTTGCCCGCATGCCATTTCTAAACCCACCTGTCATCAGATTTCATCAAACAAACAACCCATAAACACCAGAATCATATAATGATCACAATGGAATTTTTAATTATCCATTTTGAAAAGCCTAAGGTCAATTTAGGTCAAATTGTAGTACGGAAAACGAATAAATTCATAACTTATTCGTTACTAACCCGATTGACGATGTGAAAGAAGATTCGGAACCACAATGACGCAAGCTACGCATGTACAACATCAAATTCACCGGAATCTGAGCGACGGAACTATTCTGGTGACATATATGCTCGACCAGGTCTTAATCTGCTCGGAAATGCAGAAACTTGGTACCGATATGAAGAGAATGAAGAGAGGAATCCAGGAACTCAAACGGAATTGAAATCGGATTAGAAACGGAGAGTAGATCTGAGTTTGAAGTTTGAGAGAAATCGGAGATTTTACGAGGATACGTGAAAGGAAATGAATTAATAAACAATTTTCCGCTATTTATAGTGAAGTCGATAATTATCCTTTGGCGAAGTCGATAATTATCCTTTAACCTATCCAATGGCGGGTTGAACCCCCTTCTCCAAACTTCTCAAAATTGGAACAATAAATCTTGAACATTGTAGGGTTAATTATTCCACAATTGCCTCGGAAAACGTGTATTCCTAAGCCGTCTTTCTTAGCCGTTAAGAAACGAAATAGCGACTCTTTTGTCCGTTTTGCCTTTCCATGTTATTTCATATCTAGGACATGTCCGATGTCCTGTTCATTTCTCTCAACTACATTTCTATTAATTGGAGCTCCCAAATGCTCCAAATAATACTGGAGGGTAAAAATAATTACCCGGGGAAAAAAGTGAAAATTTTCCCATAAGCCCAAAATTACGCTAGGAACATAACGGTGGGACTTATACGCAATACTTACGGAATCTTCGCGAGTTATATGTCAATTACTATCACTGATTAAGTTAATCAACATTAATTAAAATTCGGAAATCCTAGCTATTACAATATAGTGGTGCAATCTCCTCAACCTTGACTTCCGGTTGGTATTTCTTGAGTTTATGTCCATTGACTTTGAAGCTTCTGCTTGTTTCTCCCCAAATCTCAACTGCACCATAAGGGAAAACATGTTTAACAACGTAAGGTCATGTCCATCTAGATTTCAACTTACCTGGAAAGAGGCGAAGGTGGGAGTTGAAGAGTAGAAATAAATCTCCTTCTTTGAACTCCTTAGGAATGATATGCTTGTCGTGCCATCTCTTTGTCCTTTCCTTGTAGATCTTGGCATTTTCATAAGCATTCAAGCGCAACTCTTCCAGCTCATTGATGTCCAATAGCCTCTTCTCTCCGGCTTCCTTGATATCGAAATTCAACCACTTGATTGCCCAATAAGCTTTGTGCTCTAACTCAACGGGTAGGTGGCAAGACTTCCCATATACCAAATTGTAAGGGGTGGTACCAATGGGAGTCTTGAATGCGATCCTGTAAGCCCAAAGAGCGTCGTCCAACTTCATGGACCAATCCTTCCTCATCCTAGAGATGGTCTTCTCCAAGATTGCCTTGATTTCTCTATTCGATATCTCGACCTGTCCACTAGTTTGAGGGTGATAAGGGGTTGCTACCTTGTGGGTTACCCCATACTATTGATAGAAGTGCCTTAAACTTTCGGTCGATGAAATGTGTCCCTCCATCGCTGATGATGATGCGTGGTGTCCCAAAACGTGGGAAGATAGTCCGATTGAAGAACTTCACAACCACCATGGCGTCATTAGTAGGAGAGGCAATGGCTTCCACCCATCTAGAGACTTAATCGACAGCTAGGAGTATGTACAGGTTCCCTACGGATGATGGGAAAGGTCCCATGAAATCAACTTCCCATACGTCAAAAATCTCAACCTCCTGGATATTGTTGAGTGGCATCTCGTTCCTTCTAGATAAGTTCCGTGTTCTTTGGCATGCATCACAAGAAACAAAAAACGATTGCACATCCTTAAATAATGTAGGCCAAAAGAAACCAGAACGTAATACCTTAGCACATGTTTTGTGAGCGCTGGCATGTCCTCCACAAGGAAGCGAGTGGCAATGCCGTATAACACTAGTAACTTCATCTTCTGGAATGCATCTCCGAAGCATCCCATCCGGACCTCTCTTAAACAGTAGGGGTTCATCCCATTAATAGTGGCGTACATCCTTAAAGAATTTCTTCCTTTGAGCGTACGTCAATCCAGGCGGTATTTCCTGGAAAACAAGATAATTAACAATGTCAGCATACCAAGGTTCTTTATTATTAGAAGTTTGGTGGAGCTAGTGCTCCACCAACTGTAAATGAGTTTTAGAAAAGGGTGTAAGAAGTTTGTTGTTCTCAGTTGAAGGCATCTCGCTTGCAATCTTGGTCGGTGCCCGAGGTGAGTGACCGAGATGTTCTTCAGATAAGAACACCTCGCTTAGTCCAGAAAGTGCCTCGGTCGAGGTACTGGAACTAGGACCGAAATTGGAATTTCTCCTCTCCTGAATCAGTTTCTCAATTTTAGCTCTTGGATCTTCTTCCAGTGCCTTTAAGCTCCGTATATCTGCATCACAAGAAGCATCTATACCTTCCTCCATTAAGCTAAAACTAATAACTCTTTCAAGAGGGTCATTAATAAGGATAGAGCTCACCAATTCTCTTGATTCTTCTTCATCATAGATGTTAAAGATATCATCCTCCAGCGGCTCTTCTTTCATTGCAGCAAGCAGTGCAAACTCCACCTGATCTCCGCCAATGTTAAATTTCAACCTGGCGTTCTTACAATCCACATTGCAACCCGAAGTTGCTAGAAATGGATTTCGGCATAGATTTAGAGCCGAGGACGAGACCGATCTCGAAGGCCCCATATCGTATGACGCCTATCGAGATGTTAGAGTTGAAGAAGCAACTCGAGGGCTTCATTCGCCCTAGCGTTTCCCCGTGGGGTGCACTTGTCCTCTTCGTGCGGAAGAAGGATGGATCGTTGTGGTTATGCATCGACTACAAAGAGCTGAACAAGCTGACCATCAAGAACAAGTATCCTTTGCCCCATATCAATGACTTGTTAGATCAACTTCAAGGAACAACTGTGTTCTCCAGGATTGACTTGCGCTCGAGATATCACCGGCTGAGGGTGAGAGAGCAGGATGTGCATAAGACAGCATTTCGGACTCGTTATAGACACTACGAGTTTGTAGTGATGCCATTCGGGCTCACGAATGCGCCCGCAATCTTTATGGAGTTGAAGAATGGCATATTCATCGACTTCCTGGATCGGTTTGTGGTAGTCTTCATAGACGATATCCTGGTGTACTCTCGTAGCAGAGAGGGGCATGCAGGACATCTGAAGATTATGCTACGAGTTTTGCGGGATATAAAACTGTATGTCAAGCTCTCTAAGTGCGAGTTCTGGGTGCCAGAGGTAGCATTTCTAAGTCATGTGGTTTCCACCGAAGGGATCAAGGTTGATCCGGAGAAGATTGAGTCTGTAGCAACATGGATGGCACCGATGAACGTCAAGGAAGTACGCAACTTTCTTGGGTTAACCGGTTATTATCGTAAATTTGTGGAGGGATTCTCTGTGATTACCCGTCCACTTACCAGCCTGTTGAGGAAGATTACCCGGTTTGTATGGTCCGAGCCGTGTACTCAGAGTTTTGAGGAGCTGAAGAGACGTCTGATTTCCGCTCCCATCGTAGCGCATCCGGATGGCACAGAGGACTTTGTAGTCTACAATGACGCATCCAAGCTAGGCTTGGGATGTGGTCTGCTGCAGCGAGGTAGAGTGATTGCCTATGCATCTACACAACTAAATACGTATGAGGAGAACTACCCGACTCATGATCTGGAGTTGGCAGCGGTAGTTCATGCATTGAAGGTCTGGAGACATTACTTGTATGGCGTGACATGTCAGATCTTCACAGACCATAAGAGTCTGAAGTATATTTTTATGCAGTGGGAATTGAATAACCGCCATCGTAGGTAGCTTGAGTTGATCAAGGAATTTGACCTTGAGATACTGTACCACCCAGGGAAGGCGAACATGGTCGCCGATGCCCTTAGCAGGAAGACACCTCAAGAGAAGGCGATTGCGCGAGTGACAGTTCAACCTCATTTGTAGAGAGATACATCATTGCTAGAGATGGACATCCAGTTTCTTGATGAGGATTCCCAATAGTGTACTTTTGAGGTTCTACATGATCTGTTGGGTGAGATCCAATAGAAATAGGAGGCTTGCCCGATGCTAACGAAGATACGAGATAGGATGTCTCGTGGTGAGGACCCACAGTTCTCCATTGGAGCAAATGGAGTGATCAGATGCCGCGATCGCGTCTGTGTACCCGCTGTTGCGGAGCTGAGACAAAGGATTTTATAGGAGGCTCACTCCACACCTTACTCAATGCACCTAGGTGCGAGTAAGATGTATCAGGATGTGAGACGTTCATAGTGGTGGGGAGGGCTAAAGCCCGATGTCGCCAGATTTGGGGCTCAATATGCGACCTGCCAACAGGTCAAGATAGAGCATTGCAGACCAGGAGGAGAGCTCCACCCACTGCCAGTACCGCAGTGGAAGTGAGAAGACGTCTCCATGGACTTTGTGACAAAATTGTGGCTGAGTATGAGTTTTGATGCCATCTGGGTCATTGTAGATAGACTGACGAAGACTGCACGTTTCATCCCTATTCGGGAAACGTGGCCAATGAACAGATTAGCTGAGGAGTTCACAAGACAGATAGTGAGGCTCCATGGTGTTCCGAGGACGACCATCTCAGATCAAGATGGATGATTCACCTCGAGGTTTTGGCAGCAAATTCAGACTGCCCTGTGGACGAGTTTGCACTTCACGGCTGCATTTCATCCTCAAACAGATGGTCAGTCAGAGAGGACCATTCAGACATTGAAGAATATGCTACGAGCTTGTGTGTTGGACTGGGGACAGGGATGGTCAGATCACCTCCCATTGATTGTGTTTTTGTACAACATCAGTTGACATGCATCGATTGGGATGATCCCATACAAGGCACTGTATGGACGGAGATGCCGTACGTCGTTGTGGCGGGATGAGCCTAGTAGTGTTAGTGGTATAGCGCCTGAGTAGATTCAGGACGATATTGCACGAGTGGCACTGATTAGAGAGAGAATGCTGACTACACAGAGTCCCCAAAATTTGTATGCAGACAAGAGGTGTCGACCTCTAGAGTTCAGAGTAGGAGATAATGTTTGGATAAAAGTTTCACCGACGCGTGGCGTCAGACGATTTGGCATAAAGGGAAAGTTGAGTCCTCGATATGTCGGTCATTTTGAGATTCTGGACAGAATTGGAAGAGCATCATACAAGCTTGCTTTATCACCGAAGTTAGAGGGTGTTCACCTTGTTCCATGTGTCTCAATTGAGGGAACACATAGTCAGCTATGATGACTTAGTGGTTGAGCCGGACCACACTTTTGTTGAGCACCCGATTGCAGTCCTAGAGCGAGGTGTGAGATTTGAGTGTTTGTGATGGGTGATGTGTGTGTGTGCATATGATTGTTGCATTTATAACCTAAACCGGACTAGGATGACCACATATGTATACGTAAAAGGCCCAAGTTTATAACGGGTTGTGACCACCTATCAAAGCTCGTCGAGAGTGAAGAAGGTGCTCGGAAGCCAGTAATCCAGGGGGAGGTAAATCCCCATGAAAAACTTGTGTTAAAGGGGGAAGAAGCGAGGTTTTAAAGGCTCCTCGTGCCACAAAAGAAGTTGAATTAGTAATGGATAACGTAAATGAAGATAATAAACGGTTGTGTGTGTGGCATTGCATATTCTGATGCTTCGGAAAGTTGGTTTTTATGATCCAATAAAAAATTGATGTGTTATGTGTTATTACTTCATTCTTATTCATTTCTGTCAGCTAACGGTTTATACCGCGTTGTAGATATTCTGCAGGATAGGAAGACTGCAGAATGAGCCAAATGGGTGATCCACTGAGGGATTATGTATTGTTGTTTTGTACTCAACGGTGTTTTGTAAAACCTTTGGTTGTATATATTTATATAGTTTGATGTTTTTTGGTTTTAATCGGTTTTAATCTATCTGTGTCTTGTTGTAAGATCCAGTGAACTTGTTGTCAGGATAGGATCCATTGTGAGATTCTAGCTCAGTAGCGCCCCGAGTCCCGTGGATTTGGGGTGTTATATATATTCTATGCGATAAATGTGTTTAGATTTAATATATATAAAGTTATGTCCAAGGTATAGTTTGTAGTTTTAATATAAAGTCGAAACCATAATATATCAATATAATTACGTGATTAATAACATTATCTACCTCTCTCTCTCTCTCATGTAAGGACAGTTACTTTTAAGAGGATTGTTAGTGTGCCGATTATTGCATGAATGTAAAAGTAATTAGAGAGGAGGTTTAATTAACACTAATCTCATTAGAGATTAATTGAAAGTGAAGGATTAAGGATGGAGCATACTCGCTCGTAATGAAGACTACTACTGATATAGGTTCGTCTTCACATACATATATTCCAGTTAATTCATGTTAAAATCTAGATCCATTAAAGTGTTTGATTCCGAAATAAAATCGGAAATAATCTATCAAAGAGTTCGTTCAATAAAGCCTAATATCAATTTTGCCGCCAAAGCCATGCATACCTGATACCATGTGAAAAGATTAGGATCGAGAAGCTTCTAGTGTATTCTGTTACAAGTTTCTTACCTATACGGATTGTAGAAATGCTCTACTTATATGACATAATAGAAGAACAGTAAATGACAAATAAACCCCTGTTGTTGTGCCTTTATTACATAAAAGCCCTAACACTTGAATCGACTGTTCCAACTGACTGACTGACTGAAGCATAACAAAAATGCTGATTATTCTGCACAAAAGCTAGCACACCACATTACTGATGCGTATTCATGCTTTCCCTGCTGATCCAAACAGAACCATCTTCTCAGCAACCACAGCTTTCATGGCATCCTTTGCCAAAGCCATGACGTGGACAAGGTCCTTCCCAGGACTGCTCAGTGAGTCCATGTATGCCTTTCGCACCTCGGTGTTCACGTTGAATTTTGTCACTCCGAGACCTATGCACTTCTGCTCAAGACATTATAAACAAATATTGTGTTACTAATGCAAATCAAGCATGAACACAATCCCTTAATCAGCACAGCAGTTGTACTTCACATACAAATGTTAATGAAATTTCAAGGAAATTCATGAGAATCAGTAGTAAGTACTCAAGACTAAACTAGTAGAGTGCCAAATTGATTAAAAAGTAGCTAAAAACTTGAAAGCTGTGTTTTGTAAATTAACAAAGGTCTAAAACATCAATTAAAAACTATCAAATTTAGATTGCTTAAACCACTATATTATAAATTAGATCAGAGGGAGTATGTTGAGATAGATCATCACTTTATTATAATTTATGGCATATAGGAAATTCCCGAGAATCAGTAGTAAGTTACCTTGACTAGTTCCTTGGGTAATCCTGAAGCTCCATGCAGGACCAACAAAACATCTTTTTCTAAAGCCAATGCATGTAGATCCTGAGCATGAGAAGCGAAAAAGTATTGTAATGGGGTTTCTTCTAAATATGCACAAGTTTGAGATACTATACCATACTCCAGCTTTACCACAACATAATGCAAATTTTCAAACACAAAATAAAGCAACATCTTCACACTATGTACTCAACCTTAAGCAAATCAAGCTTGAGATTTGGGCCACTTGCAGGATACTTTCCATGGACATTCCCGATGCAGACTGCTAAAGCATCAATTTGAGTATCATGGATAAAGTCTCGTGCCTGAAATTGACAATCATTAGAAACATAAATGATCGAGGAATAAAAAGAATAAGGCAATGCCAGAGAATGCATATCAAAAGAACCTGATTGACATCCGTCATCTTTGCTTCATACTCTTCAACGGTCAAGTCATCCTCAGTGCCTGATAATCTACCTAATTCAGCCTCCACCATCATATTCTTGGAGTGAGCCAAATTAGATATGAATTTTGTATATGAAACATTTTCCTCAAAAGATAGATGTGAGCCATCTACCATCACAGAATCAAACCCCTGGAGTATAAATAGTTTAGCCATGAATTCAACAGAAATTTGCATTCGAAAGATGTAAGAGTTCATCCACGGACTAGGTCATACATGCATGTATATAGGTTTGTATGTATGTACATGCATATGCCTCTGGTTGGCAATTCTGATTTGAACTTACCAGCTCAAGGACTTCTACTAATTCTTCTTTTGAAGATCCATGATCAAAGTGAACTGTGATTGGAACCTACCATTGACAAGGAAAAATTTTGATCAGTTGCCAGACATATTGCATTAATCTAGCCAGCATGAAAGAATATTGCAATATTTTGTAAATTCAAATATTCAATAATGTGGTTTAGGTCCTTGTGCAATTGTAAGACACAAGAAACGGAGAAAGAAGGCGTATAATCTTATTGACACGTGAATAAGATTACACATACAACATTTGTAATAATCCAATATAGAATGAACTAGAGCTGCTTTCAGGTATGCATCATGTTAAATAATGCTTGATGAAAATAGTCGTATGATGCAATTTACTTGGTGATTAACAGTGCCTAAGCAGTGATTAAATTAAATCTAATCTTCAAAATTTTCATAAGAGAGCCAATTATAATTCTCTACACCTAGCACGTTATTTCTAGATGAAATGTTTCCTCTGCAATTTCCTCAAGTCATCCAAAATCTGAAGTGCAAATAGCAGGAACATATCAGTGTCATCACACAACTCGCTGATAAATGCTTTTGTGTTTTTACCAAAAATAATGCTTTTTTTTTTTTTTCGGTTTTATTACTTTAACATCTATGAACGAGCTTCTTACACTAGAATTTTGTGCAGCTGAGATGCAACACGCAACCAAAGGTAAACCTCCATGCTTCAGGGCACTAGGGTGGATCTGCCAACAGAAAGAAATTAAAAAAATCAGCAATTGATCAAAAAGATGCCACTTAAGAAAGAAGAAAAAAAGAAAAGAATATAAAAATATATGAGAGGGATGTTCAGTTGCTCATCATTCAGAAGGTTAATTGAAGGATGGACACGTACGACGTTCAATCTATATCGATGAATTAACAAGATAGCAACTGTAGGAGCTCCTCTTAAAGAATATGTCAAGCGTACCAAAGAAACACTTGGAAAAGTAAAACACTTGGCTTTATTAAAGTTCAATTCCATACTCAAAAAGGTTCAATTAAGTATCAGCATGATGCCCTGATGAGGCTGATGATAACTTGATACTTGTGATTTATTTGTTAATATAATTAAATAGACTAGATTCTTTTACCACGTAAATCAGGTGGGGTGGTATTGTCAATATCGGGCAAATGAGAAATGAAATTAAAATCCAAAATCTTTTTTTATCAATGGTGAGGCACAAAAAAGCTTTAGTAAGAAGCTCAAGTTTTAAAATATATCTTAGTATAGTATGCCATATACTATTAAAGGATACGTATGACGTTGTAATATAAGGTAGATATCAAGGTGAGAAACTGGCTAAGTTAGAAGCTCAAGGTTAAACGCTTTTGTCAGCACAACAAGTTGAAAAGGGATGTTCAACATTGTTTTAGAATAATAAGCTAAATTGTTTGAAGTCCTTTATTTGCCTTTATGAAATATATCTTAGAATAGTATGCAATATACTATTAAGGAAACATATAACTATGTAATATAAGGTAGATATCAAGGTCAGAAACTGGCTAAGTAAGAAGCTCGGATTTTAAAAGGCTTTGTCAGCACAACAAGCTGAAAAGGGATGTTCAACATTTTTTTAGAAACATAAACTAAATTGTTTAGAGTCCTTGTTTTAGGGAAGACGAAATAAAAGCTTATAAATACATGGAACCTCCCAAACGAGCTTCATGCTGGACATAGACATAGTCCATGTATGAGACCTATGTAACAGGGTGATAAATAAGTCGAGTTTGATGCAACATCTACACATCAACCAGTCTCATATTCAGTTATTTGAAAGTGTATGAGAAACTCTGTACAAGTGTCAATATTGGGGGAAGATTATATGAGCGCTGAGGCTTTGAAGGGTAGGTAGATAAGTTAAAGACATTGATCAACTCTTCTGCAAACTTCAGTCATCTGCCAGATGTGAGGCAAATGTAACTGAAATTTGTGGAGAAAGGTTCAAATAATTTATGCTTCTTTTTTTCTTCCATTTACATCCTTCATAATGCACTTCCTTCCCATCTCTCTATAGAATTTGTATCTTTAAGGATTGAATAAGATTTAAGCTGAAGAGAATTTGCTAACCTGTAAGATGGCAGGGCTCTGTTGCTCTTCTGCTGCAGCAACAACAGCCTCAACCCCTTCCAAATTATAAACATTAAAAGCTCCTATTGCATATCCACCATTTTTGGCATCCTTCAATTTGAAAGAACACATCGTCAGTACAATATATTCAGCAAGGAGATTTTCTGAGAAGAGTGTTGAATATTCTTACAAGCAAAATATCTTTTGTTGACGCAAGTCTGGTTGGACGAGACCAAGTTTTTACAACATCTGCCAGTGCTTTGTTATCACCAACATTACCTATAGAATATTTTTTTAAAAAATAAGTAACAACAAAAATAAGATTTTCACTACTTTTCATAGGACAAAGCATGCTAAATCAGACATCGACCTGGGAAAACTATGTAGTGAATCATTGGATGCCTACTTTCAGGACCAAGCTGCCATAAGGGAACACCAGGTAGGGCCTGGCCAACTACTTTCGCAAGTTTAGTTTGAAGAGCTTTCGTAGCAAGATCAGATGATGTGATTCCACCCTGAAATGGAAGATATTCATTGACGTCAACCAATTAGTCATCAAATGCCAATGGGTGTACCATGTGAATCACATGATCGAAGATGCAACAAGTTTTTGTTTTAATCAGTAATTGACTTAATGAGAAGCTGAAGACTCCATTAGTCCAGTTTAACAGATTTCCCACATAGCAGACAAGTAATTTCACCCACCATAAATTAGTTTGGCAACCATAGGCATCTGTTTTAACTCGACGACAGATTATGTCTTTGTTTCTTCGGTAAGACAGAACTACAAGTTTGTAATTATTGTTGTTGTGATATCACTGACATAATATCTTCTTTTAGGATAAAAATATGCAAATTCACCTATGTAATCTTATAATGAATGTCACGTATATTAAAGCATGTATTTGTCATTATGTAAATCAAAGTCCGATAAATCAAACCTCAAAACGCAATATAGTTTGGTCTCGTACATAAGTGGCTGACAATATGAACAAACAGCAATTACCTTAGCAAGAATATAACGAGGTCGTGTAGAAATGCGGCTGACAATGTCCACCAACGCAGAGCTGACTTTGGAATTGATTTCTAAGCTTTCTGAAGGAGCTGTGGAATATATAAGAACATAGATAAGCTAGTCTGCTTAGAAAATTCATAAGATAGAAAAACGTCCTTTTGCTGTAAATTCCTGTAATGCCACTCTCTTGTCAATACATGTAAAGATTCAATTTGTAAACATCTATATGATATGATTTCATAAACCTGGTACAAGTTTGTCGGCAATATTTACCATGAACACCGATCTATCTTGTTACCAAGCACAAATAATGCATAATAGAGTAAAGGGTGCAGAGATGAAGCAAATAAGCAATGGACTGCAAGCTGCTTTACTGTATTTGAGTTGAGATAAAGTTGAATCTATCACAGAACTGATGTCAATGGTTGGAAAAAACGTGTCCTCTAGCAAGTTCAAGATGCACTGTGATGCTGCTTTGCTGAACTGTTTGTTTAACTATATAAGTGCAATATCGCTAGGATTGAGAACAAGATATAGATAAACCAGTGGTCAGTGGCACTGGTCTTTATTCAATGTTATAAGTGGTGGTTCTAATCATTCCTTTTGAATCTGTCTACCACAAACGAGAGATAGGACTAAGAGAAAGAGATAGGACTAAGAGAAAAAGACCCGAGACAAAGCTATGGTCACTGGTGCACTTTTCCATGCTAGCTCTGTAAATGCTGCTGCCCAATCCTTATTCTAATTGCATCTGCCTCAGCTTTAGCTAATAAAACTTCAAATCAGGTACTTTTGTGACTTCTTCCCCACCATCAGCTCCATTTTGCATGCTAGTTCTACTTTACTTTTTGTTTTCTCTTCAATCTTGAATATAAGTTTCTGGTTGTTTTGTGTTCTTTAGACATATGATCTTGGCAATTTAATCAGCTTCTATGAAGAGATAGAATGTTCTTTGTATTAGTGGTGGTTGGCATCCTTCTATGGCGTCTATCCTAGTATGATTAGGTAACCTATATGCAGTCGTAGACTCACATGTAAAATAAGTCAATACTGGAACTCACAATTGAACTTTGGCATCAAAGTGAAGGTTAGTACCAAAACTATGACTTTGTATTCCTTTTGGAAAATGCTTAACAGTAGAATTGGGAGAATAAACGGTCAGTTAGCCATTAAAAGTCAGTTTTCTAATAATAGGAAATCAATATTCACATGCAAATTCGCTGATTGCAATAAATCTTTGTTTGGCTGCCTTATATTTTATTCGTTCAGTTGTTTTATCCCCAATTAATTTGAAAATGAAAACTATTAAGAGAGAGAGAGAGAGAGGGAGAGAGAGAGAGAGAGAGAGAGAGAGAGAGAGAGAGAGAGAGAGAGAGAGAGAGAGAGAGAGAGAGAGAACCAACTTGTTCCAGTGATGAGTTGTCGACTGGTCATTATTAGTGTATCCATATTAGCCCTAAGAAATATATCCGCCAGTTGTACAGCATGCTGAATCTCCTGCTCTCTTTCTTGTGTGGACTTCATTGCTACTTTGTCAACAGATATCTGTTTGAAAGAAGAGGAAAGTCAGACTAACAGTAGTATGAAAATTTCCATTAGCTTCACTCCTAATGTCGTCTTTCTTTTGGATGTCTAAAAAGGGTGAACATAAACTCATTAAAAGTTGAAAATATTGGCCTCTCAGGTTTCATAGTTCGAAACACTTCAGGAGGCTGATGATACTAGTACCTCAATACATCGTAAGCTTTCTTCTAACTGTGACTTCAGTTCTTCCACCTGAAAATACGACCGAATCAAAAAAGGTATCTTTTTCCTCTACTATTTGGACAGAGGGAGCAAAATCTGGAAGGCAATGCTCACGAATTATCTTCACAACCTGTTTTGTCGTCTTAGGAACATAAGACCCCACAACAATAAGCCCTCCATTTCTTTCTTTGAGTAGTCCCAGATCCTTTGGAGATATAGGAGCTTTAGACAGTATCCCTATCCTAGCAGAAACGAAACTAGCAGCTGTTCGGCACAGAAAGCGTTTTCCTTTTAGCTCTGCCTGAGATTGACATAAAAAGTGATGATGATAACAAGATCTTTGCAGGACTCATGGAACATGATTTTATAATTAAAAAAAAAAATCACCTTTATCATTCCAGCAGAAAATACAGCCATGTCCCTTTCACTGGCAGCATTAACTATGCATGTTGATCCCTGTTTAATCCAATACGTACCTTTAGTATTTACAAAAATACCATGAAAGCTAGGGCTCGTGTACTTTAAAGATACCAAAAGTTACACGTTTAGCAAGGTGTTTGATTGGTTTCAATTGCTTATTGGAAGAAACGAATCGAGGGTACATAATAAATCGAACTCCAAAAGCATCACCAAGCGGGCACAGGACCCTTTTAATTATGGTAAGTTTTAACAGCAGAACAGAATTGTAATGATTATCATGAACATCAACGTAAATCCTTTAGAGAATACAGACAGATACAAGTGGCCATGGTTCATGGCAAGACAAATGGAGTATATCATAATCAGAGAAACAAACTGCACATACAGATTCTGTCAGCTAAGGGGCACCCATGTGAGGCAAGTACTTATTTCAAGAAAGAAATGGATAAAAAATGAAATACCTTCTTCAAACCACAAAGGTGCTCAGAAACAGCATCTGGACCGCCAGAACGCAGAAGTTCAACTGAAATAGAAGAAACACTGCTGGCAGGTACACGTCCTTTTGTTTTTTCTTCGACCCACTGTAAGTATGATAGGTTACTAAAATCAGCAATTAATGATTAAATGTGTCTCCTCTCCATACACAAGATAAATGAAACAAACTTCTCGCAGATTTGATGACTTGTAACCAAAAGAAGCATCTTTAGCAAATTCTGTTTCTCCAGCAGGGACAAGCCTGTGGAAGTATAATTTCACATAAGCATTCAGAATATGCAGCTAACTCCTATATTAAGTGAAGCTGAAGACGTGGACATTTTGAAATCAAAGAACTACCTATCAGATTCAGCAACATAATGTACATCTCTTATAGTGTAGCGGCCACCCTGAAGAAAGAAGGGGCAAATGATCCATGCATCCATCTCTCCCAGAACAGAAACAGCAGCATCAGCCTCCTGAGAAGGGATACAGTCTCTTGTAGTGGCATGGTTAAAGCATTAAATTTTTCGTAACTGTATTAAGAAGATGTGCCTTTACCTCGGGAAAATGCCCACGTAATGTTGAATCACCTCTCAAAACTACAGTATAGTCCCTGATATCAGCTGATTTAGCAGCAATAGATAGATTATTGCAGATATCCTTTATCAGGGCAGTAGCCTGCAAGAGGTCAATTTTAGAATCCAATACTTATCGAAACACAATCAAAATGTAGTCTGTCGAATTAATATGTTGAAACAAAATGATACCTTATCAGGGCCAAGTGCCCGAGAGTTGGTTAATATGAAAAAGCATTTAGGTTTTTTCTTAAATTGCTCTATAAGTGAGTTAACAGCCCTGCCATAGCAAAACAGAACCTTTTCAGTTTCACATAGTACACTTTTGTCAAACCAAGGTAAAGTGTCATTTTCCGGAATAAATAATATCTTGTTGGAACAAATGTCTCGAGATTCAATATAATATATCATGGACTAAACCTGCAAGGGGTGATAAAATATGCTAACAAGTGAAGAGTTGCACAGTTTGGAAAAATATTCATGTGTCTTTCGAGTGATTTTAACATATAAAATGGTCTAGCTACTTAGTTGTGAAGGGAAATCTAGTAAGGGGTTGATTGGTTTACACTAAAGCATAAGCCACAACTAGGCAATCTTCTACCAAGCTTAATCTTTGTAAACTACTGAAGTTCTCAATCTTTTTGTGTTTGGGGATATAGAGAAACATGCTGTTGCTTTTACCTTATCCACTCTCGGGTGCAACCAATTGGGTGTTGGTACTCTATGGCTTGATAGGCATAGTTTTTTTTCATATTACAAGTTTAAATCTTAAACGGTGCTGGTTATATTCAGCTGATACAATAAAGGGCATGTTCGGCATGCATTATTGCACAACTTTTCATGGTGATTTTTCGTATTTGAAAGCTTGTGTTGTTTGGTATACAAAGCTTATTTGCAAGGTTAACTTTTCTTGAGTTTTTTGTGGAGATTATTATCCATTTTTTTAAACCTTTTAGGCTTTGGTAGATTTTTGTAGAGCTTTTAATTATTTGTACCTATATTGCCCTTGATACAAATCGCTCAAGTGTAATTTGTACTCATTTTTTTATCGTATTAAATTTGTTCCTTTTTGGTAAATTGACCCTAAAATCGACCCCTTACCGAACACGGCCTAAGATCATGACTGATGAATTACAAAGAAAAATATCTTTCTGCTAGCAAATCAATCTTTAACCTAGGGACTAGTGGTGTTCTAGAAAATAATGAACCCTTTCATCTTTGGTGGTAAAGGAACCTACCTAATGGTGAGGTTGCTTTTAGTATAGTTAGGGTAACCTTTTTCTAAATCATATCTTAATTCCTAATTTCATTTCAAGTGAGATTGCTATATAAGCTCAAATTTCCTACACAAACTCGGTTCATGCACCAAATATTAGGAAATATTTTTAGCAATCTACAGAAATAACATAAAGGTACAAATAAATCATTTGTATGGATCTTCTAGTAAAGGAACTTTAAGTTAATAGAGATACCATTCTGTAAGAACCTCAATGTCATGAACAGTTTGTGTTCCTGTTGGATCATCATCAAGAACAACCAACGGCTTCGAATTTTCCTGGGTCAATTTGCGTATATCTTCAACTGGATCTTGTGGCCACTCAGGAGGGAGTGTCTTCAAGACAGATTCTTTGCTAGCACTGGGAACTTTTCCTTCAACTTTGGCACCTGTGAGGGACTCATATACCTATGTAAAATGTAAGAACATTGATTCCTCTTAAAGTTTCAAATATTTTCAGATAGAATATATATTTTTATGAAAAAAGAAAATTGAGAGGATGATAAAGAATTTTACTCAAAAGAACATTATAAAGAAAAAAGAAGAATTTAGCACTACCTTAACAACAGCAGCATCATCCAAACGACCCCAGCCAGCAGCAGAACCTATTGAACAGAAGCATAATATTCCGTTACTTGCATGGTCTACAGGCATTAGCATTCAAGCTTGAGACTTGTTCTAACACATGTTATGTAGCCTACAGGTTTTAGCATTCACGCTTGAGACTTGTTTCATGTCAACCCCAAAGATTAAATTGGTCGTCATTGATTTTGTAACTCAATATGCAACGATGAAAAATAAGTTCATGATTTCATACCTGCCAAAAACAACTGGTGTGCTGTAACAGCTATGTGAAGGGGGATTTTTCTGTTAGCACATTCATGAGAGACAATACCCTGCCAAAAGTTACAACGAACTTAATATGAAATCATTGTCAAGCACATCGGATATTTGGGTTTAATATAATAAAAAAATCTAACCAGATCCTTCACAAAGATGTTGAGTGCAGAATGTGGTGTGTAATCATTGTCAAGCATATGCGGACCACGATTTTCAAGCATCCTGAAACAAGAATACTAAAAATGATAAACCAAAAGGCACTGGACAATATATTTATGGAATACATCAATCACAGCTAGGAATGATATATAATACAGTACCCAAGAGAGTAGATACATCAATTATGGTATGTTGCTCCTAAGGATATTGGAATAACAACATTCTAAGTACACTAGTTAGCTTACAATTTATCTCCCATTTATGGAATTTCATACGGTGATTGCCATTATGACTACTTGACAGGATCCTACAATAGGCAATCAGTCATGAAAAACTCAATAAAATTCATTCCAGGTTTTTCATTCAGCGAACTAAAGAGTGTCAAAGAAAAGAGAACAGGTATGCTTGAGAGAAAAAAAGTGCCAAAGGAGCTGTCAATCAGTCATTTATGCTCTGATAAGTCGTTTATTATGGATGTACAGCCTATATGCCAAATGTGCTAAGAACTAATAAAAGAAAAATAAACCACATTTTTTGCAGAATCACATGCAAATTTATACACTGGAGAATCTTAAAACACTATCATTTGTCACACCTAAAAACAAAAATGTATCGAAGTGAAGCAGTACTGTTCATCATCAATAACCAATAGTTTGAGATAAAATAGTAGTGGCAATCACAGGAATAGACTGATTTACCAAGATGTTCCTCCGCTATTTGTGATAAAATCAAATAGTGTTCTTGTGTGAAGGCCAAGGTAGGCTCCAAAAGCTAAAGCCTCAGCTGTAGATGCTATATGAACTCCAGCCAGAAGCTGATTGACCATCTTGACACAACTACACAAATTTAGGAATTTTGTAAAAACCAGAACAAGATGAAAGGTAATGCAATCTACTGAGACAAGCTTTGAGGATATGAAATTCCATGTAGCAAATAAAAGCACAAGGGATCTACGCCTGCCATATACGGCTACAAATAAATTTGGTTTCATGAACTCATCTTTCATCAGGCAATTATAAATTACAATGAACCATTAAAAAATGAGTCTAGTAATCCAGACAATACGAAAGAAAAAATTGAATGAACCTCTAGGAAGAGATTTGCTTTTTACAACCAGACTTCCCAGACAGTAACAAGTTGATTTACGAATTAACTTGGCAGCTATCATCAGCAACTTTTTAGAAAATTCTACCTGAATCTCCCTAGGCAACCTAACACACCAAACTTTACAGACAGAAGAAAAATTAATTCACTCTAGAAACATTACTATTACCTTCCTGCTCCACATCCTCCTTTTATAATGTACAACTTCTCACTCAATGCTGTTCATGAACCATGTAGAACAGGGTCAGCTATTATTCAACAACGTGACCTTAAAAAGCATCAAGTCATGAGTTAAAACAATGCCTGAAAGAACTGAACCACAGCTTTCTAAAGAATCATCTGCTCCTGAAGCCATTATCTGAAGAAAAAAAATGATTCTATATGCATTAGAATGTTCTAAAGTGAGAAACTGGAAAACCAAAATGAAGTATGAAAATTGTTCTTCATACTGTCAGTGTTCCCATGGCAGCCCTCTGAACACCACCAGAAACGGGAGCATCAACCAACTTCAAGTTCTTGCCCTCATCTGTTAATCAAACCAAATTTCATAAGACATCATAGTACGGATCACTAATATAGGGACTACAAAAGGTACACCGCTGTATTATTGTACTAAAGAATACATCACTTGTAGAACTATAAGATATATGCACAGACTGACCTTGCAGACGCTGCTCCAAGCGGCTCATAAAAGCAGGAGAAACGGTGGAAGAAAGAATTACAGATGCGCCAGCATGGAGAGCTGAAGCAACGAAAGATATAACTTAGCAAATCATGTCAATGCATCTTATACATTAAAATTTTTTCTCGATTATCACCTAAATCGTCTAAGGAAGGCAACTGGGTATCCTCATTTTAGGATAACTAAATTTGGTTATTTATGGACACTCATTTAAACTCCAACACGTCAGAACTCAGAATACACATTGTTTTCTTAAAAAATGTTTGGAATCGTGTTGATTTGCAAAAATATTATCAACAATGGGAAGAAGAAAACTCAATGAGGACCCACTGACAAAGTACAAGGAAGGACAGTCACATCATCAAGTGTCCACTAGCACAACATGCTCTAACTATAGTCGCTGCCACTTATATAGATGCTTCCCAACATGCCATGTATCATGATGTACCACAAGGAATTGACAAGCATGCAATTACTTCTACAGAGAAAAAAGATTTTGAAGTAGTAAAGTAACATCTGATCAAAGATTGGAGGAACAAAGTAAGATTTCTATATGACTTGTATCGCTGATATATCTGTTGCAGCGTAGAAACGATACCAACGGTTACAAAAGAAGGAGTAGTTGACAAGCATGCTATTACTTCTACAGAGAAAAATAAGCAGCCAGAAATACCTGGAACAGCACCGCCATTTCCAAACAGGACACTTTCAGCCTGAGCTTCATTTGTAACCATTATAATGAGCACATCAACTCCTGTAGATATACCAGTGTTCCATAGAGGATACAATTTAGTCCACATAGAATAAATTGTACTAAACAAACAGAAACGAAAGCTGCAATGCTAGTAAATACAGGCCACATTGACCAAATTATTATGTCTTTTCATGTGAAAACAAACTGAAACCTTGACAAATAATAAAGAAGGTGGAAATGGGTACACTTCCTCCCACTAATTTGTTTTTTTTAAAGGAAAAGGAATGTCAGTGGCATAGAAGACTACCATTCAAGATTCTGTGATGGATCTAACAATTAACTAATTATTATGTCTTTTCGTGTCAAAACAATTTTTGAAACCTAACTATGTGTAATTTCTTCATTGGCTGTAGATGATTCTGAAAGGTGGAAGGAGCTATATGACACCGCTATGAATGAATTTTCAGCATTGATATAACCAAACAAAGGGAGCACATCAAGGACAATAAGGTCATGCCACTCAATGCAACACAAGAAAAATGTAAAGCTGAAAATCACACCAAACCCTTGGAAAAGTTCAAGGAATGCAAAAGACAAATTCACTTCATATTGCAAGTGAATGAAAGGATAGAAATAACGCCCAGGATCCTGAAGATGTAATTAATCATGTTAATAAATTTATAGAGTGCTTTGCAGCGGGTGTTTTTCTCTATTACACTGTTCTGCTGTGTGGTATGCCGATTTTTGCAGTATAACTACTGTGAGAAGAGAATTTTGCTAAACGCCGGAACAAATCCCATTTATGTTCACATCACAAGCATAAAAGTTAGTACACCTTCTGATGCTTCTGCAGGCGAATTTGCTGCTACACCACCCTCCTTCGAAAATCGAGCTAGTGTAGGCTGATAAACCTGCCAGGTAGAAGATAATGTAAAAGTTATGGAAGAAATAACACAGACAAAAATAACTATTTGTTTAAAGCTATCTGTAAATCATCAAATAACCACAAATACACTATCGTAACCAATAACAACTACAGTCAACTGTTCCATCAGGACATATTCCAATTTTATCTCAATGATTCCTAGCATTAATTAATTGCTCAGAAGACAGATGGCAGAAAACTTTCTAATTCATAACCACATCAGGAAGAATAAAGTACAATTATATATTAGAACTAGAAAACCTCTTACATCATAACCAGTAACGGTAAAATTAGATCTCAACAGATTTGTTGCCATGCCGAATCCCATTGCTCCAAGTCCAATAAAGCCAACTCGGTGAACTGCCTTTGATTTGGTTATGACTTGACTGGCTATTTGCTCGGGATCATAGCACTCTTTTTTGGCTGCTTCTTCAACTTTTACCCCAAGGACCCTTTCCCAGACCTG
This sequence comes from Fagopyrum homotropicum, assembly GCA_033239125.1. Taxonomy (NCBI): domain Eukaryota; kingdom Viridiplantae; phylum Streptophyta; class Magnoliopsida; order Caryophyllales; family Polygonaceae; genus Fagopyrum; species Fagopyrum homotropicum. The sequence continues at coordinate 39,445,715 of BSWB01000005.1, read as the reverse complement.
TTCAAACAACACAGGAATTTAATCAGTTTTAAGGGTACAGATCATATGATATGCATGTTCCTCAAATCCAGTGGCAAACAGATCCCCAAAATTTTATAAGTAATAAAAGAAGATTACCTTGAACAAGCAAGCATCTTCTGGTTTTCCACAGCCATTTGATGAACCTGAAGTAAAAACGAACAACCTTCAAAAATATTCGAAGGACGAAAAGAAAAACATTAACGGTGGATATTACCAGTCAGAAGCTGTTGATGAGCAACTGCAAGGAGTGGAAGTGGAAATGTGACAGATTTAGCCGTACTGAGAAGAGCCCCCTTAAAATAACAAGATGTATATGAAGGTTAAAAAAAATAGACAAGGTGTTTAGAACACAAGTACCCAATAGATGAGTAAAATCCAAAATGATTTCTAAGGTAATGCAATCAGCATCGATTTGAAGAAGCTTTAGGGTGAATCAACAATCGGCAGTCCTTTCTCTCCTAATCTTGCACTAGAAAGTATGACATAGTTAAATATATGTGCAACCTATATACGGACCTACCGACCTAGAAATGATCAGTAATATGAAGGATAGAAACATAGTAGTAATCTGAAAGTGGGGGCGAAAGATAGAGGGAATTTAAAAGATAAAAGATATCATACACAAAATCCTCCTTGAATACAGGAAGACTTGGGACCATACACAGAGGTATCCCTTTGCCTTAACTTAAAGGAGGGCTGTAGCACAGAAAGATATCTAGCAAAATCACTACTCCAGATACAAACCTCATATCACAAATATCCAACAGGACCAACACTAATCATGCAGTTAACCTTAATTTGCAGAGGCTCATTAAAAAAAATCTGCAGCCTTTAAAGGGCTCTCGTTCAAGAGAAGAAGATTTTGACAATATTCAACAAAACCACTGCTCTGCAGTAGACTAGGAATTGGGACGTGCATTTAAGCATCTTGTGTAGACTTCTTAGATGACCCAGGCATCTCTGAATGCAAAGTCTGAAGTTCTGATCAAAACATTTCGCTATTGAGCCATGTTTTGGAGGAGAGCCATAAGTACTACATGCTGCTAGGTTAGGCCCACATGTGTGATACTAGGGATAAGTGCAGTAAACGAGTACAAGGAGGTGCTGAACACTTGTTCAACACAGGAAAAAAAAAACACTCCCTATAAATGACTAAACTCTAATTATATAAAGGCAAACAGAATTTTTATGCAGTCTAGGCTTTTGAGAACGAGTAGATGCGAAGGTTCGGCCCCCACAGCATATAATGATCCCAGACAATTATGGAAAAGGGGAAACAAGCAAACTAGTGCTCCAAGCTCAGGAAATTTGTCTTTATGCTACATCCCATGGAAATCATTTGAAAAGTACTGCAGTGTGTTCTGACACAATATACACATTTCATTTCTCTAGTATAATCAGCCTGACAAACTATCCAAAAGAAAATCAACACTGGAGCAAAAAGAAAACATCACCATCAAAGTACTATTATCTACAGCTGAATCATAGTGAGTCAACAAACATACCAGATTCTCAAGAATGGACTCCAGAGAATCAGGATTCATGTGATCACCCTTCAACCATTTCTGAACGTCATTCTTGAATATCCTGCACGATCAAAGTGTTATACAGAATGTAAGACTGTCTGATGAAGAAAATATTATAAACAATGAGCATTACAAAATATCAAACATATTAATGTAATAAAAACCCAGCTTCAAATAACAGCATATGGGACAGAAAATCACTTCTTTGTACCAAGATTGAGGTCACAGATCACTCCTGGGGTTTAAAATCAGAAACGAAGAAAATATGACATCAACAGCCGAACACCCTAACACAGATGTAACACACATATCAAAACATTTGCATAAAATTTCTCTAAATTCCGGCACAGGTAAAAACGCACACAAATGATTAAGGTAACTGTTCTGTAACAAAATTTTAATCACTTGTGTCTTCCCAATTGCAATCTAGATGTAAAAGCAAATTACTATAAAATCAAAGAAGAATAAACCTAAAAGCTTCTATCCACTATCCGTCACTCACCATGAATTTCCAGCAGCATTAGAAATGATATCATAAATTATCCATGGATGAATTCCAGCTTGTACACCAAGAGAAATGGCTTCCACCGAAGCAACAAGATGAATTCCCTCAAGTACGTCAACGACCATTTTCACTTTACTGCAAATAAACCCCAGAGAATCTATAAACAGACTTATAACAACAGAATACAGAGAACATCAAGCAGTTTATATCTTTCGAGATGCTATACTAATTCAGCTTACCAAAAAAATCAAATAGCTCGAACTTTAGTTTAAAAATGATACTTGGTCTGTTGAAATACTTTATATCCCAAAACAATAAGCTGAACCAATTCTTACAATCAATTTCTTGAATGTAACTCATTTTATTTATGATTTTTCCAAACAGTAGTTGCTCGGAACATATGGAAGGCATGGCTCAATCTGGTCACAGACAATTCAGTATTTTGCAATACCTTAAGAAAGACTGATCAATCAAATATTTATCTGCAAACCATCTCGGGAAAAGTTATGTGATTGAAAGCCTGTATAAGCATTTGATACTTATATTTATATTATAAAAGAATAATTTTACTACTTGCCAGAAGTCCTCACACTTTCTGGACGAGCCAACTGCATAAAAGTGTCTTTCCACAATTTTTTGTTTTTGAAGAAACAAATCCAGATGGGAAAGCTTACCTTCCAGCACCAATTTCATCCTCAAATATGTAAAGCTTCTCACACATTGCTGTAGGGAGAAGATTAGAGACATCTTAGTGCTAATTAAAGATGAACATGCTGTCCAGAAGAGAACAAACAAATAATCTGAAATGTGTACCAGAAAGAATTGGATGAGCCCTGGAAATTGCATCAGGCCTCCCTGATGAGGTTACCTTCATAAAAGTGGAGGGGGCACAGATAAGAGGATTCGCTCATTGCTGAAGGTTAAGCACAATCAAAGTACCAAAAAAAAGTCTGGTCTATGAGAGAAAAGGGTAAGATACCATTATCTTTCCTTTTAAAGCCTCAGATTTTCCCTGTGTTACATAAGCATCTACAACGAATTTCCCCCCACATTCATCTGTGAAAACATAAAAATACTCATACTGGTGATTAATTAAGCAATGATAGTAACCAATAATAGGAGGTCCAAAAAAAAGTTGCTCCAAAACTGATGGACAAAAATAAGAGCAAGTTGGTCATATAAGAAGATGGATGAAGTGTCTTAAATACACCAATTTGAGAAAAATCAAGAAAACTAATCAAACAGTCCTGATTTTCATTACTTATTTAGCATGAGTGCTTCTATGTGCATTGTGCACCATGTAACCAAAACAACTAAGCAAGTAAAGAAGTAAAGAAACGGTTACCTGCTAGGTGTTGTTCCAGCTTCTGAATGTATGTGGGCAATATAGATGTATGAATTATTATAACTGTGTCTTTGTTCAACCCTGAAAAACAAAATTTCAGCTAGTTTTATACATTAATCCATTGACTGATACACATTTTTACGACACAGTAGTAAGCTTCACCTGTCAAAGTCTGTTGACCAAAAATAAAGGAATCTGCATGATTTGTATCCCGAGTCCATAATACTAATGCAGTAACCCCTGAATGGCAAGGCATTATAGCAAATTAGGGGGGAAATAACAACAAAAATAGAGGCACAATTTGTAGTTAAAGATGACAATGCTATCATTCCTACAACATCTTTGCTGCCTCCGCCTTCCAATACTAATCTGATTTTTTTAAGATCACTGCAACTTTTAGTCCAGGGAAGGTGAGAACTCATACATAAGCCAGCTCAAAGAAAATGAACAAACACAACACAATCCATCACGCCTAGCCAGGAAAAGATTTTGCAATAATATTGTCAAGAATTTGACAGTTGTCTATAGGACCCTTACAGCACTTCATAGTTGCTATTGCTTGCATAAATGTATTAGGTAAAAGACAAACATACGTCCATCCTGGGTACCATTTGTTCATTATTGTTAAATACAGACAACTTATATAACAAACCAGCATTTGGGGATAATGTGGCCACTTTCATGTATGCTTGACTACCAAGAAAGTAAAAGGGACAAAAGTTTCATAACTGCGTAACTGCACCAATTACACTTTGGAAAAGGCAATCACAGAATTTTCAGCAAGGCTCCTTTATAATAGACTTTAGAGATAGGACCAATATCCACACATAAACAATATATTTTGGGTGAACTATGATCTTTACCTTTTCCAACCTCTGATGCATTGGCACATCTAGTTCCTCCAAGCTTTAAGAATTCATTCATTGAGGTGTCGTTCATCTGAAAATAAATAAAGAATAATCATCAGCTAAATTCTCAAACAACAATCAGATCCATAGCCAAAATAGCGGGAAGTTTTTGAAAGATTATCAGAATTACAAAATTAGTGATCAGGAAACATTTTTACGCACATGATCATAACTTATATAGCCTAAATTTACACCATAAACATATATACTCCTTTCAGTAAAACCGAAAGTCGAATGCATCTTTGCAATCAAAAGTACTTTTTTATGAAATTAAAGAGTAGTGCATTACTAAAACGCTGACGAATCAAGGTATTTAAATGAAATGAAAACAGGCATTTTATATGTTCCAAATATTTTCAGAAGTGAATGTACATTTCAGTTTCAAGTTTATGCCTGAAAGTGGCATTTTTAATCTTTTCACTCAATTTATTTTCATTTCTGAAAGTTTTCACTCATTTATTCCTAGAAATAGCAACTGAGAGTGACGTATTCGTAGTATAATGATAGATCCAATTGATACAAATTATTTCTCGCTGTCAGTATTCCAATATATTTGACTAATCTGTTAATCACTAGATCATCCATAAGAGGAAAAGTATAATAAAAAAAAAAAAGAAAAATTTTAAAGTTTACTGAACACTGTTCATGATATTGTGGACTTGTACCAACTGTGGAGAGTGACTATTCAAAGTTACACATTCTGAATTTTCACTTCAAACATAACTAACTCTACTTTGGTAGTATCTATTCTACTTCGAGGATCGTGATGACGGGTATTCGATCAACTGTAGCCCAGTTTACGATAAACTTCGAGCAAACCAAACTGACTACAAAAACAATCCCATTCTCTTCAAAAATCAGCGTGCGATCAAAAGTGTCAATAAGAAATCGAACTAATTGAATAATTGCACAAAATCGGAGAAATACCTGAGGACAGAAAGCTTGAACGGAGTATCCAGATCGACGAAGCGACGCAGCCAATTCCAAGCTCCAGTCGCCTAATCCGAGGAAACCGACTACCCCGGGAGACGCCATTGATATTCCAGTGGGCATCGTGGTGATGATTCAACGGGAAGGAGGTGTGATTAGTGTTGATGGAGGATTAGGGTGAGGAGATTGAGTATTTAAAGAAGATAATTGGGTTGGAAGCGGAAACAAAATAGAGAAGTATTTGGTGAATCATCTGCACATGGCGATCATATCTGGAATCTGGATATCTTTGAATCGTGGAAGTCACCGGCCTCGTGTTTAAACGGACTCCTATTTACTTTTTCTTTTGTTCATTTACTTGTATAATTTTGTCTAAAATGGACACTTCAGATACTCGGATCTGAAATGCCAACAACTCCACGTGACTTTTTCCTCCGAATCGTGACGGACAAGTGATCGAAATTTAAAGGTTGAAAAGTTTAAATTTGAGTTTTTATTGATGATCCTTTAGAATTTTTCCGTGTACTCCCTCGATTTATATGGTTTATCCCTTGCTTTGGTTCTCTAGGACAAACGTGACAATCGGATTATTTTAGTCAGATTAGGATCGGGGCATCTCGGGTTTGGGTTATTCGGGTCGGGCCATTTTTCGGATCATCGCGTATTTCGGGATTGTTAGGTCATGTCAAATAGAGTTCATTGTTGTTGCATGTCAAAACGGGAAACGCCAATTGGTTTTGTTTGGATTTCGAGTTCATAGGATCGGGTTCACGTGGATCGAATACATGCGGGTCAGTTTATTCGGTTTAATGCATTTGTTGTTCATGCATGTCTTGATTTTTGAGTCACATATTTTGAAATTCACCTAATATAGATCGGTTTTTTTTTCAAGTTTTGTATTAAGGCATTAATGTATTTTGGTGGGTATGGTTGGATTTATTTGAATTTATTTTGTAAAAGAATGAAAATATAATGATCTAGTGACTTTTTTATCGGAAGTTGTAAACACACGGCGATGTAATTTACAAACGCACCACGGATCCGGAATTCGTAACCGTGCCGAATACGGATTTTGGATCTGTGAAAATATAATGATCTAGGGTGTGTTTGGCACCAAAGAAACACTAGTGATTTTGAGTGTTTACGAGTATTTGCGTTTTTTAACAAGTGTTTGGCCTTCCGAAAAACACTAGTGATTAGTGTTTTCGGAAGTGTTTCCGAAACTCTATTCATCCAAGGGTTTCTCAAAAACACTAGTGTTTCTATGCATAAAATGACTTTGTTGCCCTTCCTCTTTATCCACAATTACGACAAAAACCAGCTATAAAAACAACATTCTCTCACGTCTTCCATCGGCTTCCCAACATCCTCGACAAAGAAGAGAATAGAGAAGACGGTTGAAGAAGAAGAAATTTAGTCGATTTTTTGCCCATTCAACGAAGGAGGTTGGTCGTAGAAGACGAAGAAGCTGAACAAGGAAGTTTTGCCACCTTTTTTTGTATGTTGTTTAACTGTTGAAGAAGCTTAATTTTATAAAAACAATTCGAGTGCAGAGAACCTTGTGGACGTCGATCTGGGCACAGAGTAGTTGGCGTTCAAGAAGAAGAAGAAATTTCAATACGGACTAGGTAGTTTCGCCGTATGTGTGGGAGTCGAGTTGGTGTTTCTTCCTTGTTTTGGTTGATTAGGGTTTTTTTTTTGTTTCTTCATTGGTTTGCAGATGATTGGGGGATTTTTTTTTGGATCCATATTGTTTATTGTGTTTACAACTGGTTTGATTAAGTTGTAATTGACACATATTATTAATCCTGATATTAATATATTGTATAAGATAATTGATTTTTGTGTTTACAAGTGTTTGTTGATTAGTTGGAACTGTAAAACACATTAATAAGTTCGTTTTATTAGTTGCTTTTGATATTTATGGCACCAGATTACAAGCTGAGTTTAATGCATATAATTGGTGACTTCACGATGTATGATTGACCCTTACTGTAGCTTGATCCTTGACAGTGTAACCTAGCTTGACCCTTGACAGTGTATCCTCTTAAAACTGCACATTTTATGCTTATCTTGTTTTTTTATGTATGCATCTCCTGAGTAGTTACTGAGTAAACTAAGTTTAATGATAATTTGCAAGCACAACCTATGCTTGACAGTGTATGCTTCACCCTTGACATTGTAATCCTGACAGTGTATGCTTCACCCTTGAGTTTAATGATAATTTGGAAGATGAGTTTAATGCATAGTTGGTGACTTGACAGTGTATGCTTGATCTTTGACAATTTAGCTTGACCCTTGACATTGTAGCCTTGCTAGTGTATCCCCTTGACTGTTGTATATGTTGTATCATGTTTCTCTAGGACAACAAGAATAAAATAAAGTCAATGTATCCCCTTGACAGTGTAGTATTATGAAACATAAATGATATTTCTTTTTGTTTTCTTCTTATTTTTGTAAAGAATAAAATAAAATATGAGTTTACTAGTTATGGTTTGTTTGGATGTCATCTTGTATAATATGATTTGTTTGATGTAAAATGAAGTATTGTGTGATACAAATATAGCTTGACCCTTGAGTTGAATGATAAGCTGTTGACAGTGTATAATGATTTTAAGTCTTATTCTTACAGTTTGCATCTCCTGAATATGTACACAACCTTAGTATGCATCTCCTGAGTATGCACATGCTTGAGGATACCATAATGATTTTGTGAGTAGTTAATGAGTATACTCTTAAAACTGAACATTGTATGCTTATCTTGTTTTTTTATGTATGCATCTTCTGAGTAGTTACTGAGTAACTGAGTCTAATGGTAACTTGCAAGCACGGCTTATGCTTGACGGTGTATGCTTCACTCTTGACATTGTAATCTTGACATCTATATGTTTCTTTCTCATATGGGAGTATATGAATTTTCAATTCATGACATGCATTTTTAATTCATGACATATGTTTTTTGTGTAGTGTACTTGTGTTTGTTTTGAGCATGGATTATATTATTTTTTTAGTGTGTAGATTGATGACAATAATGTTTTACAAAGTCGGACTAGGGGTCCAAATTTTCTTTGGACTTATGAACTTGTGAAACTTCTAGTGTCGATTTTAATTGAATTTTAGAAGAAAAACGGTGAGCAAGCAAGCATACAATTGGAAGGACATAACATCTTCATTTACTAGTAAGAGTGGGAAGACGGGAGTTATGAATTTTTGTAGAAATAAATTTGAGTCAATGAAAAAGGAATACAAGGCTTGGAATTTTCTTAGGAATCTTGAGACGGGTATAGGTTCGGATGAGAAGACTCAAATGATTATGGCTTCCAATGAATAGTGGGAAAGGAAGATAAAGGTACTTTATAACTTTTTGTTTCTTTTCTTACAACTTGTAAAAATATCAAATTATGATACTTTTTTTATAACTTGGTGTGTTTCAATTGTACTATTGTAGGAAGATGCAAACTGTAAGAAGCATAAGAACAAGGAGATAGATATCGAGTATGAGGAGTTGTTGACTTCACTGTTTGCTGGAAATGTAGCTACGGGTCATCTTGCCATGTCATCTGGAATGGTTCGTGAGACAACTCCAGAGCGTATCTTGCTTGTAGATGATGTCGAATTAGGTTTAGGTGAAGATGACGGTGAGGGTGTTGATTTTTTCCGTAATTTTGTTGGCACTGTTAATGAAGGTGGCGGTTCTAGCTACTTTGGAGTTCAAGTAGACATCAATGATGAGCCGGTTCAACTTACAAAACCACCAGCGGAAACTAAGGGTAATAAAGATAAGGGTCCGATGAAGAGGAAAAGAAGACAATCAATTGGGTCATCTAAGTTGGAAGCCTTTTTGGATCGTTCACAAGTTAACAGTGACAGATTGCTAACAGTACTCCAGAAAGAGGTAAATTCTAAGGCAAGAGATGAGAAGAGAGTGACTCAGAGAGGGTTGGATGTTGTCAGAGGGATGGTCCAGAATAACTTGGTTCTGAGAGGAAGTCCACTATGGTGTTACATCATTTCGAAGACTAATTCGAGGAAGGATATAAATATACTACTAAACTTGGATGATGATGAGGAAAGGCTGAATTGGTTGAAATGGGAGTATGAGCGGTCATTGATGTAGTTGTCGGATTGTTTGTTTTCTTTTAATTTCATGTTGGATTGTATGTTTTGTTGGATTATTAGATGCATTGAACTTAATTTTCAGAAAACTGCTTTGTTATTAGTACTTGCTGTTGGATTAATGTTTTCTTGTATTAATTCAATTTGATTTTCATTCTATCTTTGTTAATGTGCACATTTTTTTACAGGTCTTGAATATCAACTTCAAATATGTCAAGTTCTAGTACTAATAGCCGTGATAGTGACAAAGACAATGAGCATAGACAAATTTGATGGCTCAAAATTACTGAGTCTCATCAAGAGTTGCAAAGACAATATGCCATTGCAGTTGATCACTACTACAAGCACATATACAAGGAGCCTTGTTATACTAGGTATGATCGGGGGAAACTTTGGATGGAGGAGATCTTGAAAGGGCATCACATTCGGACAGTGAACATGTTCAGAATGGACGCTGAAGTTTTCTTACGTTTATGTAACGAGTTAGAGCAGAATTATAGCCTTACTTCTTCTAAGAAGTCTCGGTAATTGAGAAAGTAGGTTTGTCCTATACACTCTTGCACAAGGATGCTCGGTTCGTGTTGTTGTTGAACACTTTCAAAGGTCAACCGGGATTGTACACCGCTTGTTCCATAGCGTATTGAACTCTATTACCGGACGTGGACATGAAGGGTGTGGACTAGCAGGTGATGTCATCCGACTCTGGAACCCAAATTTTCCTAGAACACCATCACACATTGATGCTGACCCGAGATACAAGGATTACTTTAAGGTAAACATTAACAATTTTGGATGTGTTATAGTTTTTTGGTAAATGAACTTGTTATATTTTTGCAATGTAGGATTGCATTGGTTGTTTGGACAATACTCATATTAGTACATGTACTTGAAGAAGTTTCACAAGTTCCGTTCGTCGATTGGAAACATATTATGACTTTTAACGTCCTCGATGTATGTGATTTTAATATGTTGTTCACTTTTGTCTTGCTAGATGGGAAGAGTCGGCTCATGACGCAAAGGTTCTCGAAAATGCAATTTTCAACCCTGATCTCAACTTCCCACTTTAACCTCCGGATAAGTATTATCTTTGTGACAAGGGTTATGCAGATAGACCGGGGTTCCTAGTTTCATATTCAAAGACCCGGTATCACTTAAATCATTTTGACAATGAGCCTCCAAGCAAAAAAAGGAAGCGTTTAACATGACACACTCTTCTTTGAGAAGCTGTATTGAACGTTGTTTTGGAATCCTAAAGAAGAGATGAAAGTTGTTATTTGTATGCCTTGATACCCGGACTACACTTAAGTTGACATCCATCTTGCTTGCTTTGCGTTACACAACTTTATTCGTCTATACTCAATGTATGATGACTTGTCAGAAGACGAGGATGAGTTGCCAACGGCAAGCCAAGACGAGGTAGATGACGTGGAGGAGAACAATGACAATGGAAGAGGAATCTGTCATATTCGTGATCGTATTGCTACAACAATTTGAAATGCAAGAAGGAATATGCAATATATGTTTGATTTATTAGTGACATTGTGTCCGCCTATTATATGTACACTTTTATGATGTAGGTGACATATTATTGTTGTTTTCCACTATCATTATGAACTTATGTTTGAGTGTGTAAGCTTATAATATAGAAACGTTGTTTAAACTTACGTTCTTGTATGGTGAAATTACAAATGTGATATGAAAGCAAAAGCAAAGGATCGAGTATAAGATTAATAACCAAACTGATACATTGTTGATTTATTTGATAGAACCCTAATAGTATATTATATACGCAACAAGTACCACCCCAATAACTAACCCCTTAGCAAACGCAGTTAATCAATTTTCCGTTTTAATTTTCTTGTTCACTTGTTTCTATTGAGTAAGTTCTTCTTTTAATGACTCAATCTTGGCAGCACCCTCCATTTTCCACATGCGTAGTACTCGACATTCCAATCTTCTCCTTTCTTCACGTAGTCCTTGCACGAAGTCCCTTAAGCTTAATGAGCATCCACTATCATCGAAGGCGTATGTTAGCATCTCATCTTCGATGGGATCATCCTCTGCCATCCATATCCCCTCTCCCCAATTATAGTACTTGGGATCTCCGTTGTCATAACTAAAGTCGTCGTCCGTTGGTACCTAACACACATAAATTGGTGATTAGTGTTAGCAAAACTTCAATGACAAAAAAATGTACTCATCAATCAAGTTTTGCAAATCATACAGACAACAATTCAAGTGGGTATGTATTCCCTTGTCTTGGATACCTAAAGATGGTAAGGAATGTGGTAATAGGATATATATCAGTGTTCTGTTCAGATAGAATGAGCAAGTCAGTTAGACTACTTATAGTCTAGTGGGCAAAGCTACACAATAATTACTTATACAAGTTTTCTCAAACTTTAAAGCGAGGCCCTTATTTATAGTTTTTCTTGAGTTGGTGACAGACAACTAAGTAGCTTACTGCACTATATCACTCATCAATCGAAGTGCACTGATGTTACAATGAAGTCGATCCAGAATTGGTGATTATCAGCTCCCAACTGAATGTCAAAATCAACTCCCAACTGAATCGGTCGATCCTATCTTTGGTGCATATTACTCTCAACTATTTTTTGGTTCCAAAATGTAAGCAACAACTCACCAACTCATATGTAGCATACACTATCAAGGATCAAGTATACAGTTTCAAGGATCAAGCAAACTGTAAGAGTATACTCAATAACTACTCAGAAGATGCATACATAAAAACACAAGATTACGGTATTTAATCAGTTGTAAGAGTATACTTATTAACTCAGAAGATGCATACTAAGAGTATGTACATATTCAAGAGATGCAAACTGCATGAACAAGACTTAAAATCGTATGGTATTAAATCAACTGTATATAGTCATAACTCAGTAAGTACTCAACAAATGCATTCTCAAAGGATGTGTATACACTGTCAGGAGATGCATACATAAAAAACAAGATTATGGTATTCACAATCAACTGTAAGTATACTCAGTAACTACTCAGGACTTGCATACTAGTAAAATGTAGAACTCCATTTTAAAAGTGAAGAACAAAATTCAAGTCGAAGATGATGACACAGGCATCCACTCTCCACCTAGGGCTTCATCTGAGGTGGGATACTGCTCATTGTGAAGACCATCATGGGGCAAGACCATCACCTTGGAGGTGAATATCTTAAACACAATTTTAAATGTGAAGAACAAAATTCATGTCGAAGATGATGACAAAGATAGGGCAACACATTTCATGAGTATATATATATATATGGTACAACACATTTCCTGAAGCAATTGAATACCATCATGGGCAGAGCCATCAACTTGGGCAATTTGTGTGAAGATGAATGACAGAGATAGGGCAAGAAATTGATCCAGAAACCCTAGTTACAGCTACCGCTATGGACTACCATCTAGACAAAGATAGTGCAAGGAAATTTGGCCTAACCTTTGATGATGACGAAGAGGAGAGCGAAGGCCGGAGGACGACAGACGAAGGATGGTGCGGTGGATGCCAAGACGACGGATCTGGATTTGGATGATTCTCTCTCTTTGTCGCCAAATCGCCCACAAATTGCCCAGGATTGCAAACAACCGGCTTACTTGTTGAATGAGGCGTTTAACACAACACCCTCCAATAATTAACACACGTGATATGCACGTGTTTGGTTTGAACACTAGTGTTGTTGTGAAACACTCGTTAGTGTTTGAAAACACTAAACACTAGTGTTATTCAAAAACCGTCCCAAATTACACTAGTGTTTTCTAACACTAGTGTTTCCTAACGCTAGTGTTCTGTTTTATATGTCAAACACAACCCTAGTGATTTTTTATCAGCTAGTGTTAATGTGAACTTCACCGGAAAAAGTTCTCCAAGTTCCAAATCGTTGCATAACTTGAGTGAAATCACACTCACACTAGCACCAAGGTCGTAAAGGGATGAATGCTTCTTTCCACCGAAGGTCAATGGTATGAAAAAACTTCTTGGGTCATCCTTCATCGGTGACATATTTGTGCCGACCATATCACTGCAGTCCATGGTTACATCAATGGATCCTTCATAATTCTCCAACTTCCTGTTGGAGAGGAGTTCCTTCATGAACTTTGAGTACTTAGACATTTGTTTCAATACCTCGACCAATGGGATGTCTAGGTAGATCTTGTTCATTTTCTCCAGGAACTTGCTGAAATCTTCATCAAGTTTTTTCTAGTTGTGAACTTGAGGGGAAGGAAGAAGCGGATGGTAAAGTTTAGGAGGCGTAGTAATTGTTATCTCTTCATGATGAGCCTTTTCTTAGACACTTGTCTTGGTGGGAGGCTCGGGGAGTATGGGATCAACAGCTTTCTTCCCACTCCTCAAGGTAATAGCACAAACTCCGCATGGATTGGTTTTCGTAGTGGCCGGGAGTTTACCTTGAGCTTTTTTAAATTGTTGAATCAATTGGACAACCTGAGTCTTCAACATCTTATGTCCTCTCCCTAGAACCCCAAAAGTAGTCTCCAAGTGGCTAAAATTTTCTTCCATGCTCATGATTGAATTCCTAGTGTCACCGATGGATCTTGTGAGTGCTTGTTACCCATTGACGAGCCTCTACAATAGGTTTTCTTGCATAGTAGGGGCGTGAACAACTTCTCCAACAATGGGAACTGGATCAATATTGGATCACGGGGTAGGAAATTTCTTCTAGCATATTGTGGAAAATTCCTTTGAGGAAAAGAAGGTCTAGTGTAGTGTTATCTCGTTGATACTTCCTTTGATTCCCTGGATAGTTGACTTGTTCCAAACCCTCATAATAGTTCATGTGTTCATTGACATTGGAACAATCTTCTATCTCATGACCTGCACATTTGCAAAATTGACAATTAATGTCCACATTGGCTATTGAAAAAGAAGGGTTATCATGACAAGTTTCATTAGGGCTTGAACATTCTTAGATAGATTTTTAATCTTGTCATCATCGTTAAAATTATAGACACCTCGTGTCTTGGTGCGGGTCTTAGCATATTTCCCCTATGCTCATCGATAGTTGCAAGGTAATCACATGTTCATCTTCTTTCATTCTAGTGAAATTGTGGGAATTTGCAGTGTCCACTAGATTTCTTGTGGTGTTATTCAACCCACTATAGAAGTACTCGAGCAATGTCCTCTTTTCAAATCCGTGGTGAGGCATGAATGCAACAATTTGTTGAATCTCTCCCATGCAGCGTGGATGTTTTCTCCATTTTCCATATCAAAGCGTGATATCTTCTCCCAAATCTCAGTAGTTTTGGTGGGGAGGGAAGTATTTGCTTAGGAAAGTTGTTGTTAGTCCTTCACACGTGGCAAAAGTACCTAGGGGATGGTTTTGTAATGATTTTCCAGCCTTTCCTATCAAAGAGAAAATGAATGACCGTATTCTCAAAGCATCGGGAGCAATATTCACATAATTCAAGGTATTCATAATATTCTCATAGTTCCGCAAGTGCTGATACGGGTGCTCATTTAACACTCATGAGAATTGATCATTTTGATCAATCTGATGGTGTCCATGTGGAGGTTAAAATCTCTTCCTCCGAGTGTTGGTAGTCCAAAGGTGTGGTTAGACACCTTCTATCTAGGATTTCATCCTAGCGTCCAACATTTGAGGGTGACAAGCTCTTTCAACAATAAGCGTGCATTAAGCCTCACAATCTCAACTTGTGGATCAGTTGTGGGAAGGTGATTTCCTTGATCTTCCATTGGTATATCAACAACAACTCTCTTAGTGGACTTTTGTTTGCGAAGGGTGTGTTCAATCATGTTGTCTATAGGGACAAGTTTGCTTGAATCACGGATCTTGCACATTCAACAATCTAACTTGAGACTTCAAAAAAAAAAACTAAAAATTAATATTAACCAATTCTATTTACACTCCCCGATACCAGCGCCAAAACCTTGATCGTGGAAGTTTTACCGAAGTACAACGACCTTCCCCGCAAGGATACGGGATCAGATGTAGTATAATCAGATATCGAATTCACATAATTGTGTCTGGATTGGATAACACTAATAGTTAATTATCTTAAGCAAAAAGAAATTAATAAAGCAAACAATGGTGACAAAGAGAGAAAGTGTGGATGTATATCAATAACAGGGTGATCTAAGGAAAGAAGAACCTCCACTATAATAAGTTAACATATCGACACATATATATGTATTTCATGAACATTGGATAATGATAAAAGTAGGTAACCATCTAAAATCGTCTTGGGCATAGACAAACCAAGACCGTGCTTTTCAACTCACGTAACTCTTAATCCAACGGTTCAGCAAGTACAGAAAAATCCATTAAAAACTTAGAAATTTGGAAAAGAAAAGAAAAACCTTCGTTGGTGACCCTTAAGTTTAAAAAGGTTCAAAGACCGGAACTTTCTATGATGATTAGAAATCCTCGATGCTTTACTAAACTAGTACTCTCAAAACTAAGTTTTTTTCGATAAATCCAATATAACAAACTTCGCTTTTGACCCTTCACTTGCTTTATCTAAACCAATCAAAAACACCAATTCTTTCGAAGGTTTTCAAAATTTAGGAATAAAGCGCTTTGAAAAAAAGAATATCAAAACCTCAATTCATAAAGATACATACAAACAGTATAATAAAGTATTATAGGAATCATCCAATCCTTATATCAGGGAGGAAGTTTAGCCAATCATGATAAATTATAAAACAAATATCATATATTAAATCGAGAAGGACAAAACATACAAGAGTTGGGTTCCATCAAGACAACCTTCAAGCAAAACTAATAATATATGACGAATAGAATAAGGAGGGAATAGAAGACTATTGAATTCAAAAGTAATCGATGTATCTAACCCTAAGATAGGGGTGTTTATATAGGGGAGGAATTAGAGTTTAGGGTTTACACAAAATATACGCTTTCCAAAGATATAATCGGATATTTGGAAGTTTCTCGATGCGGCGCCAAAACGGTCTAGCAAAAGGCAAGTATACGGCCACCATATGGTCGTATGACCACCGTTTGTTGGGCGTTTCACTACTCTATTGAAGGATGTTTGGGTTGGGCTTTAGCATGAGCCTTATCATTAAAGTCTCGATCCAAACAACCACCCAAATGGTAGTGTAACAACCACTAAATGACCGTATATTAGCCGTTTGATGGGCATTACGCCAATTGTTGCTTCTAATCTCAAATCTTTTCTGTTCAAAACTAATATTGTGGACTTCATGTTGTAGTTCCTCATATATATATAAGGATCTTTCCTTCAACTTTAACCTCAAGAAGGATGTAATCTTGACATTTTTGATGTCTTAAATGTAACATCCGATTTTGGCTGTCACCGCCCCCGCGGTGACAGTGGCCGCCCCAGTGGCAAGTTGCGTCTATCACCGCCCCCGCGGTGACAGTTTCCGCCCCTGCGGCCAGCCGCAGTCGCGGCGGGATCGAGCCACGGGTGCGGTGGACCCCAGATCGCAAGATCTGTTTTCCTTTTCCGTTTTATTTCTATCCATAGATAGAAGATCCGATCTTCTATATTATGGTCCCGCTTTCCTTTGATCTTGTAACCCTAGAAACGTACTTCCTTCTATCCTTTCCCACCATTTTCTTTAAATTCCCGCCTTCTCTTCCTTTTCCCGTTTCTTGCATTCGTTCTTCTTTAACCTCGAAAGCTGCAGCCATCTTTCCTTGTGAACATTGTTGAACGTGTAAGTCTTTTTCCCTTGGTTTCTTCCTCACATTCTTGAGCTTGCTGCATCTTCCATCCCTTCTGTTTCTCTTCCTTTTCGTTCTTTTCTTCTCTTTCTTCTTCAAGAATCAAGATTGAGTCTTGATTCTTGTTGGCCTTTCCGTTGTTGATACGTTGTTGTTCTCAGACTCCCTTAGTTGAGTGTTGATGTGTTTGGATCAAGGAATCGAGCTTTGGATCCCTTGATGTGAGTTTGTTGTCAAGAGAAACCCCGATCGCACCTTTTGTCAATGCACCGCCCCCGCGGTTGCGCATCCCCGCCCCCGCGGATCTTCCCCAATACCGCCCCCACGTTATTATCACGCTGCCCCCGCGGTTTTGTCTACAGTAGACCCGTCTTTGGTGAGCTGCTTTCCTTCCTCGCTTCCCTCGTTCCTTTCCTTGGCTTTTGTCGATGTTGTTGATCCTTGTGAGTCTGTAAAACTAGGATTTGTGACCCTAGCTTGTGGAGATCTCTTAGAGATCATGAAGACTAGAAGTTATAGAGTTCTAGCCATCATTTTGGTTCCTCATTCATTATGCCTTATTTGAGTAGACATTCTTCATTTCCTTCGAGAAACTGAGTTGTTGCTGACCTTTGAGTTTACCTTCGAGTGAGGTAAGTCCCTTGGACTTACTTAGCTTTATTTTGTATATTAGTTGGATTGTATTGGCTTGTTTGTGGTTGTTTATTGTTATAACCAATAATTGGAATATGATTGACCTTTTATACCTTAATTGGCCCAAGTTTATTATAACCGGGCGGTGACCGCTTATCCAGTTCAAAATGGGGAAATTGGGAGGTACTCTTGCGACCAATCCAACAAGTGACAAAGGGATGCATCCGCTCTATTCCTGTTGGTGAAAGGGGACAGATGCGAGATCGTAGCGATTCTCATGTGACAATATAAGTTGAATTAGTAAAGGGATTAACTTAAAATAAGATAATAACCGGTTGAGTGCGAGCATGCTACATGCTTATATTACCTTATGTGTGTTTGTGCCTTTATTGTCTTGCCGATACCTAGAATGTTAGCTAACGGTTTATACTGATGTTGTAGATACCTTGTAGGATATAGGTACCGCCGAGTGATATGGACGGTATGGTCAGTCGGGGTTCCCATACATTATAGGACGGGATCGGGTTTATATTTCAATTATTGTTTTTTCAGTTTGTTTTGAACTCGGCTGCGAGTCTTTTATGTTTTCCCTTGTTATAACCTTTGGTTTTATATAAGTTTTGGTTTTCATTGATTTGTGCCTTGTTGTAAGATCCGATGTTGTCATTGCTACTCTAAGGGTCGGGACACATTGTGAGGTCCTAGCCCGTAATGCTTCGAGTTCCCAAAACTTAGGGTGTTACATTAAATGCCTAAAACAGATAAAAGTTAAGGTAAATATCAAAATACAGAAAGTGGATTATTTCGTATAAAACTACATATATGAGATAAAAAAGAGGGTACGATATGCATGAAAATAAGGTGAAAAAAGTGTTACATTTTACACCATCACTAACTTATGAGTGGGTGGTAGTTTAACCCTTTAATCCAAAAAACACTCGATTAATTTGTTGTAGTTCTTTGTGTATACCTATTGGTAGTAGAAATCTGATAAATTTTGGTTTAGCATTTAGGTTCACCTTGATTAGCTTTGTTCTACCCTCTTGAGAGAGTGTAGATGCTTTCCATTTAGTTAATTATTGTCTTGATCGTTTTAACGTCTTCAAAAGACAATCTTATTCGTTCTACCATTGATAATCGAGCAACTAAGGTATTTATCCAAAAGTTAATCATGGTGAAACAAAAAATTTGGTAAATTATTTTTATTGTGGTTGTGTAAAAAAAAAAAGTGGTTTGGAAGGATGATTTGGGAAAGTTGACTTTTTTCCTTGAGAATTTACAATATACATTTAGAGTGTTCAAGATTTTCTTACTTGTTAGTTGTGATGATTTTGCAAACAAAAAAGACGCTTTATCATTTATAAAAGTTAGGAAAATAATAAGGCCTGAAATGTGAGCTTCAAATATCGCAAATATTACATGACCCAATTGTAGTAAGAGTCAAGATCGAACGATGTGAAAACAAAATTTTGATTAGTTTGACATATTGATCATAAAATCGTAATAATAAAACACAGAAACACAAAAAAAGCACACAAATTGACCGATTGGATGGTGGAGATCGTCCGATTGGGTTGAAGAATACGAAAGCGAAAGTCATAAATCATGAAGGGAGAAAGCAACACAATTCGACCGACTGACAATAACAAGTTGGTCGATTTGTCAAAATATGACGAGAACACACAACTCGTAACAATAAGGGAGAATAAAATATTTCTTCAATGAGTGGTCCAATATCAATAATATCAAAGATAACCAAGTATGTAAAATCAAAGACAATAAAAAAGTTTCAAGTTTCAAATTACCACAACAAACATTTCAAAACTCAATTGATAATCAAATCCAAATCGAATCTAAATAATGTTTTCAGCTGTCACATTTTGCAGAAATGAAAGGTATTATTATATAGCCGAGTTTTTCATTTTGCAATCAAACCTAGAAGATCAAAGTAGTATAAAAGCAATTTCATGACCAACACTCGAATTTTGCATAGAAAAATCATAAATTACATTATGCGTGAAAGACATATATTAAGGACGAGAATTATTATCAGTATCATAGATTATCGATGCAATTAGGGATCTTAAGACCCTAGAACGAGAGAATTTAGTAAGATGTAACTTAAAAATTCACATTTTTTTATTGATCGGAGACATTCACAGAAGTCGGCTGATTAGTGTAGGGAAATCGGCCGATCGGTACTACAAACTCGTATTTGAAATCTTCAACTGAGAACTGGATAATAAAATAACCTAATTACACAAATGTCTTATTTATAGGTGAAATTCTAACATCGTCCTCATAGAATTTGTGATCTAAATCTATCAAACTCTATCTCTAAGTAAAAGATAAAAACGTCCAAGTGAATAGACTATTAGAGGGTTGATGGTGGGTAAACGAGGACAACCTAAACCACAAGTGCACGGTTGTAGTACATGAAATACATCAAGGTCTTATCCAGAATGACTTGATTGCTCGGTTAGCAATAGAACGACAAAAATGTCTAAGCAAAGAGAAAAAAGTGTTTTTGTTCATTTACATGGGATGGAGTTATGAAATAATTGAAATACAATAAGAGTGAAATTCTAGGAATCGCGAACTACCCACATCAAATCATGCTCAAAGAATATATAACAAAATGTGGAACAAAACATGCATAAAAGGGTTGGACTATCTTCGGATCTCATCCACCTTTGGAGTGAACGAGACCACTCAAAGCGTTCTACACACTCTCGTGATACTAACATAAAACGAAACAACCCTTCAAATTTAATCTATCATCCAAAATCATATACTAAATTAGAAAATACATATTTTACATAATTATAAATTTTAATAATATCGAACACTCTATATGCGGATGAGGAGTGAGGGGACATTGACTCTTTTTGAGCTCTCGTAAATTTGTTTTGAGTAATAAATAAATTGATAAAATATTAAATAAAATCGGTGAAAATAAACATGTTTACAAAATAACTCTGTTGTTAAAAAAAGACGTTTTTGATGAAGTAGGCCCTTTTCACTATAACACTATCTATTATATCCCCACCATTTTCAACTTTGTAAATTAGGCCCAAAAAGGTCATCACTACTCAACAGAATTGGTGTAAAATGGAGAAAGCACAAAGTTGCAGAAAGTTGCAATCAGTTGAAGTGACTCCTCTACACACAAATGATGAACTAATATTTCCCTTCAAAAATGAAGTTTTTCTGCAACAAATGGAATTTCTTCGCTTTTCGAATCGATTTGAATTTGTCATACCGAAAATATACACAAATCAATATTGTACATAAAAATCAATACCAAAAGACATTTGATAATTATAACACAATTTGGGTAACCATAAAACATACCCAACAGTTCACTTTAAACATACTCAACAATAAGAAACATACAACAAAAAAAATAAACATATACCCAATAAAATGATCATACCCATAAATTAGGTAACATTTTACCAAACTTATATAATGCTCTAAGATTAAATCAACATGTCCAACCATACCCATAAATTGGGTAAAATTTTGTAACATAAAATAATCATACCCATAACTTGGGTAATCATGCCCCTAAACAGTATACTCATTCATCAAACACATACCCCATACTACTTAACAAAACGAATCAAAAGCATACCCAAAATCTAGTAGAAATAGCCTAGTAAGCCTACCAAAAAAATACAGATCTGGTACCAACTTACCAAGCCTAGTTGGAATCTTAGTCGGACTCCTCTTTTTCGTCGGCCTCCGCAACAATAGCCTCATCTTCGTCGGAATCTTTGTCTCGAAACTCCAGCGGTTGGAAACCAAGCCTCGTTGGAATCGTTGTCGGACTCCTCTTTCTCGTCGGCCTCCGCAACAATAACCTCATCTTCGTCGGAATCTTTGTCTCGAAACTCCGAC
The DNA here is from genome assembly GCA_033239125.1 of Fagopyrum homotropicum. NCBI lineage: Eukaryota > Viridiplantae > Streptophyta > Magnoliopsida > Caryophyllales > Polygonaceae > Fagopyrum > Fagopyrum homotropicum. The sequence continues at coordinate 39,424,117 of BSWB01000005.1, read as the reverse complement.
GGTTGGAAACCAAGCCTCGTCGTACTTCTCTTTTTCGTCGGCCTCCGAAATAATAGTCTCATCTTCGTTAGAATATTTGTCTCGAAACTCCAGCGGATCTTTGTTATAAAAAAAACTTAAGCAAACATATCCACAGTACTCACCCATCAACCAGTTACCCAGCATATCCAGCACCCCTTGTTGAAGCAAAAAACGTCATCCATGTAGTTTTTTTGTATTAGAAGAGGGAAATGAGTTTATAAATTGTACAAAAAGAGGGAAGAGTAAGGCAGTTTAAATAACCTGGATTTTTTGAGGCAAAAATTCCCTCCAAAAGTTACATCAAATTGTCACCAATCACATCCAAAACTTCCATCAAATTGTCACCAATCAAATTTGTACTTTTATTTTTTTTTCCTTTTTTTTTCCTGTAAAAAAGGGTGGTGGAAAAACATGGGGCCATTACACAAAGATGAAACTGAAAAGGCCCTAAAACTCCAATTCTTTCATTAAAAAATGGGTGAATAGGCTTAGTTACATGCGAGTGTGTCTCCGGACGCATTACAACTGCGTCCCGCACTTGTATTGCGAGTGCGTCGGGAGCCTCAATGTATCAAAATGAGGCGGAGGACTGACATGGCATGTGAATAAGCTGGTAAAAGTCCGGACGCATGCACAATGCTACTACTCCCTGATTTTTTTTTCCCGGGAAAAAGTCGGAGCGCAGTAGCATTGGACAGTCGTGTTGCGTTCAGGTTGACTGTTTCGTAATATTCGGTCAATAAAATAATATCACTTAGTTTAAATTATGGTCAAATTTTGTATGTTAAGTTCATTTAATTTAATATTAAATTATTTTGTTTGATCAATTTAATTTAATATAATTGAAAATTTTAATTACTAAGTAATATAGTAATCACTACGAAAATTTAAAACGATATTGACCTTAGAAAAAACTACTAGCTCCGTCGCTGGTATCCTGTATATACACTGCAAGTGTCAATTTAACATTACAAACATCAAAAGATAAGAAAAGTTACGAATAACAAAATTACCCACAACATCATTTAACGTATAAAAACAATTACTTCTATGTAGATCCAGGTAAAGTCGGATCGGTTTGTCCCTCTGGATAAACGGTGGTATGGACAAGGGTTCAGACCTGTTTGGACTGAAAAGTGTGGCCTGGAGCCCGTGCCTTGCCCGTCCGGATCTATTGTTTGGCTTGAAAGGTCGTTTTTATTTTTTTCTTTTTAAATTAAAATGTAAAGTATAAGTATATATGATAGGATTCAAAACTTGAGACTTGTCCACAACCAGACTACTTTTTTCTTCTTCTAATATTGTGACTATTTTATATTTAGTGTAAATATTTTCTCTATTATATATATATATATATATATAGAGATAGGATCAAGTAAGAACAACTCTTACGGTAAGAAATAGGAACAAATGTGTGCCACACGATTAAACAAAATCAACGTCCATGATTCAATTATTTTTTTGCATAATAATTATCATGTTTTTATATTTATATCCGTAATATATTTTGTTACCATATTAATATCAAAATATTTTGCTACCATAATGAGTATACACGTTTTATGAATTACTATACGTTTCACCGACGGCATCTTCTTCGTTTGAAATCCCAGTGATCCAAGAACATCGATGAAATTGAATGTATGCGTACTTTAATCTTTTCATTCGTGCATGAATTTTATTAATCGCGTTCCAATCACACGTTTAATATATTTTATATTGTTTATTACAGTCGTATCATCGTCGTCGGATGTTCCAACCCGCCATGGATGGTGAAGGTATGTCTCTAGTTTGTTTTAATCGTTCATATGCTTATTCTACTTCGCTTCAATTCTATTTCGTTAATCTAATGGATTAACCTAATCGTGCTTATATAAAAAGTAAAAATATTATATTCGTGCTTGCATTTACTTATATCTGCGTGTTTTAAGTAATACGTGCTTGTTAAATATAATAGTGCTTGTTTTAAGTAATATGTGCTTATATAATAGTGCTTGTCTGATTAACTACTAGTGCTTGTTAAATATTATACGTGCTTGAATATTTTTTTAATCGTGCATAGTGCATAGTGCATTGTTATATTTTATAATATTTATCAATTTTATTAATTAAGGTTGTTAATCGTGTTGATGTGATTTCAATTATATAGGTGTAAATTATGAATAAACGTGTATTAATGTATTTGAATTATTCGTGTTGCCTTTATATATTTGTACTAATGTGATTATTTTTTATACGAGGATAGTCGAAAAGCAAACTTTAAATTTGGAGCAGATGGAGTCGAGAATTGTCGACGAGGATAATGTTCAGAACGACAACGACGAGTATAATACTGAAAACAATGTTGATTGTACCATGATAATTGGGGAAGATAAAACTAAATCATGGATTCCCATGGTAGATGACCACGACAAGTCCAAAATCGGTATGATATTTGCTAATGTGGAAGAAGGGATACATTTTATGAAACATATGCTGATTTATCTGGGTTTGTTAGTCGTTTGAGTTCCTGGAAAGTAGTTGATGATACATTAAGGATAAGTTGGGTAGTATGCAGCAGAGAATGTGTTAAGAATAACTCGAACTCAACCGGCCTAAGATCACGGGTTTCAAATAGAGTTCAATGCAAAATTGTCCACCGTCCAATACGACAATTCTCGGGGCAGCTCGTGTATTGTGATACTTAGCAGTGAACCAAAACCCGAAGATCTTATAGCATCCTTCTTCAAATCAGTTAGTTTACTCATCGTGTTGGTGAAAAGAGTAGGTATGGTTCTAGTTGACAGTTCTTCTCATTGTAAACAGTGTTCGTGCGACAAAGTTTTTTCTGGTCCTTTTGATCAACGATGACGTTATCGGAAATCTCACGCTTTCCCTTTCTCTCCGCAATTTGTTTTCTTTTTCTCTCTTTCAATACACATATGAGAACATTATCATCAGCTTCTTCATATACACTTTTAGATGTGTCTTCTTTCACTTTGAAAGTAACATCGAAATCAGATTCTGAATCACTATTCATTATCTACAAAACTCAACCCAATTTTATAAGCAAGATATATATAAATAGAAATTTGTAAATAACCGAAAAAGTGGCATTCATCGAATAAAAAAATCATACATGAACAGAACCATCCCAAATTCACATATAATCATGCACACAGCTAGCTTAAAGCACTAATATAAAAGCACTACACCAATCTCATATCTACACACGTGCACATCTAACAATTCGTGCATACCAGTCTGAGAAACACAACTAAGCAAAAATAATAAATATACGTGCATATTATACACGTGCATTATACACAGCTAAAAGCACTACACAATCTAATGCACACAACTAAAAGCACTAATTAAAAAACACTACACTAATCTCAAATCTACACGTGCATGCACATCTATCAATCACTAAACGTGCATTGAGCAAAATAACTAAGCAAAACAAGTCTAATTATACGACGACACAAATCATGGCGGCAAATATCTAATTTAGTGAAAAATAAGGCACGAGTTATCGAGCCACATACCACGAGAGATATACAAGACTTAATCGCACACGATTACCACTACACATTAAAAAATCAAAATACAAGTATAAACGTGCTCAATTATAAAAATCTTTCACAGCTTCGCAGAAATCGCCGGCGTTGGAATAATGATAAATGAAAAATTGATGAAACGAGTTGATTTTCATACGTGCAATAAGTTTCCATATGCGAATAAACCTAATATTTTTGTTACCATATAAAATGTTAACCATAAGTAATGCACGGATATGTATATTAATAATACCATAACTCCTAATCATAATAAATCATAATATAGATATACCTTATTTAGATATCAAATCTCATCCTTTCGTTATTTAATCCAACGCTCTACAATTGTTCTTATTTCTTACCGTACGAGATGTTCTTACCGGATCCTGACCCTATATATATATATATATATATATATATATATATATATATATATATATATATTCTTTTTAATTCCAACCCGAATTCGCTTTGAGTCTGGATTTGTCCAGGTCTACTACTATGGGCCCGTTCGGTACACTCAATTCAATTGATTGAATGACTTTCATCAACGTTCGGTACTCCATTTCCACCATTAAGTCGAGGGATTGAATTGGTTGAATAAGAGGTTTAATCGGTTGAATGATTAAGTTGGGGGTATGAGGTTTAATTGATGGAATCCAATTTTTATGGCACTTGTACCCTTCTACAAGAACCTTCATTCAATCGATTGTAGGGGCATTATGTAAGGGCTTTTTGGTCTATTAATATTTCATTCAACCCAGTCATTTTCATCTTAAACGAACATAGAAAGAAATTAATTCGATTTATTCCATTAAGTTTCAATCACATTTTTCAGTTTCGGTTTCAATTTCAGTTCCATTAAATTTCCGTTTCAGTTTCGGCCGCGATATACCATATAGACCCTATGCTATAAAAATCATTTGTTTGCAATTTAAAGTTTAAACCAAACCCTCTGTACAAACTTATAATTATTAATATACACTAACCTCCCGTTTGGTTAGAAGTCCGGAAACGGAAACGGAAACGGAATGGAATGTAGTCCATATGTTTACCTTATTCATGAATGTTTTTTGGAATCATTCCTTTTGATGGCATGTAAAATATAGTTGTTTCCCCCATTTTGTTACCCTATAGGGTATCAACCCTAATCAAGTTTTACTACAATTACTTAAAACCACAAGAAATGATTCCATAAAATTTCATGAATAATAGTATACATATGGACTAAATTCGTTTTCATTCCATTTTTGTTTCTGGAGTTGGAACCAAACGGACCCTAAATGTTTTGGGACAATGTATTAATATGACGTACAAGTACATTACAATCTACCTTGTATATAAGACAATAGTGTTTTCCCATGATCTTGACCTAACGCTCTATATAATTATTTTGTTAGTACAAATACTACACGTGACAAAGTACCCTACTTCAAATTTCAACCTCTTTATATGCCCCTAATTTATTAAATATTCAAAACAAGTTGTTAGTTCCCAACAATTGCAAACGTTACACAACGCATGTAAATCCCAAATTTTCAATCCTCGAATTTCATCGTATGTGAATTTTGTTGGCTTTATCAAATTCTAATCAATTCTCTGATCATAGGATTAATAAATGCGCAATTACGGGATTTCATAAATGAAAGAAATTTGTGAATTAGAAAGTTTTTCTATTTTATCAAATAAATATTATTTATATAGATAAATATAAAAAAATAAAAAAGATAAACTAACAAAAGATAGGATAAAAAGATAAATTAATAAATAAAGATAATCTTTGACCTGACCTAATATACTCGAATGAATATTCTAGCTGTATACTCTAACACTTTCTTCTGGAGGTGTGATTCAATAACTCCAAACTTAAATGCTTATTGGCGTCCTAGGGTAAGTTTCGGGCTCTAGGACACAAGTTGATTAGTGTCCTAGGTTTGGTTAGCGTCCTAGGGTAAATTTCGAACCTGGGTAAGTTTCGAGCTCAAAGACTCAAGTTGATTAGAGTCATGGGCTAATTTTCGGGCCCTAGACGCAAGCTGATTAGCGTCATAGGGTAAGTTCTGGGCCCTAGAACGCAGGTTGATTAGCGTCCTAGGGTAAGTTTCGGGCCCTAAGACTCAAGTTGATTATGATTAGCGTCCTAGGGTAAGTGTTGGGCCCTATTACGAAGGTTGATTAGCGTTCTATGGTAAGTTCCGGGCTCTAGGACGTAGGGATCTAGGACATAGGTTGATTAGCGTCCTAGGGTAAGGTCTGAGCCCTAGGACGCAGGTAGATTAGCGTCCGAGGGTAAGTTATGAGCCCTAGAACGCTGGTTGATTAGCGTCATAGGCTAAGTTCCGGGCCCTATGACGCAGGTTGATTAGCGTCCTAGGCTAAGTTATGGGCCTTATGGCGCAGGTTGATTAGCTTACTAAGGTAAGTTTTGGGCTCTAGGACACAAGTTGATTAACGTCCTAGGGTAAGTTTTGGGTTTTCGATACCGACTACCAAAATCATTTCTGATACTGGCGGCCAAAGTCGTTTCTGATACCAGTGAACAAAGTCTTCTCCGATACCGGTGGCCAAAATATTTACTGATACCGCCGCCGCCATCACCGGCGGCGGTGATGACAACACAGCTAGGGTTTTATTTTGTGCGGAAGCGTTGGTTAAGGGAAGTGTTCTGATACGCTGAAGTGATTTTTGAACTGCAATGCTTCTTTATTTCATTGATCAAATATTGTTTGTATAGACAAATATAAAAAATAAAATGATAATCTAACAAAGGATAAGATAAAAAAGATAAACTTACAAATAAATAATAAGCTCAACATATGGCACAATATAGTAGGCTCATATTCTAACAATAAATTTGTTATGTGATTCCATCTTTCTATATTGGAGTTTATTTCAAAATGAGTTTTATTTGTTTCAATCGAGGTAGTTTCAAATTTAATCCTTAGGCAATTCCGTGTTTTATATAATAGTTTAGTTTTACTTTTAAGATGCGTAAGATCTTATATGCGTATTATATTTTAACAATATAATGACACCCTCATTTCGTGTTGTCTTGGGTGACCACTAGCTCCCTGACCCCCTTTCTCCATATAAATATACATATGCGGCCCCGTTTCCTTAATTTACTTCATTCTCCTTCATCCACGTGCAAAACACTCTCATTGCCCTTCTTTCCAGTTTCCATTTTCGGAATTCTATAACAACCTCTTATACGAGCCAAGAACATGATCTTGACACCGTCATACATCCCCAAATTCATAGTGATAACCGGGATAAGAGATAAAAGAAGATCGTGGAGGCAACAATTGTCCCATTAAAGAGACACTCGGATGTGGTGCCCTGATTTATTAACTGAAATCCGACCTTAATCTTACTCGCTCATAATCATGGATGAAGCATTCGAGCAAAAGAGCAACACAAAACAAGACAACCACAAGGTACAAGTAGCCCCAAATCCGAATTGAGACACATTACTCCAACATCACGAAGAAATTCGGACTCATACTTGACCTTAATGCCTTATCGCCATGGTACCACCTAATCTATTGACGGCCGTTGAAGATCTTCATTACCGAGTCTTCTTGTTAGGTCTTTTAAAGATCTTCTCTTTTCGAAGCCGGTGAGAGTCTTCCATCCAGCCGAGATCTTTTCTTGAGATGCCATTTGAAGATCTTCTATTTAGTTGAGATCTTCTCTTGAATTGCCGTTTGAAGATCTTCTATTCAGCCGAGATCTTCTCATTTAAAAGCCGTTAGAAATCTTCTTTGTTGGATTAGCTGGCCTTTGGAGATCTTCTCCTAGATTCTCTCTTTTGGTTGTTGTAGATATACGTGTGTTGTACCGAATCCTTTAGCCGAGTCCTCCCTTTGTAATGCTTTTCAAGGCTTTGAGTCCTTCCCTTGTAATGCTTTTCAAGAATAAGTATCCGTTACCCCGTATCGATGATTTGCTATACCAGTTTCATGGAGCTACAATGTTTTTGCGGAAAGATCCGAGATCAAGATATCACTAGCTGAGGGTGAGAGAGAAGGACATGCCTAAGATGGCATTTCGTACCATGTATAGACACTACGAGTTTGTAGTGATGCCATTCGGGCTCACGAATGCGCCCGCGGTCTTCAAGAAGTTGATGAACGGCATCTTCATCGACTGCCTAGACCAGTTTGTGGTGATCTTCATCGACAATATTCTGGTGTACTCTCGGATTAGAGAGGATCATGCAGGGCACTTGAAGACTGTACTCCAAGTCCTGTAGGATAGAGAGCTTTACGTTAAGCTCTCTAAGTGTGAGTTTTGGATGCCTGATATAGCCTTCCTTGGTCACATAGTTTCCGCCGAGGGGATCAAGGTTGATCCGGCGAAGATTGAGTTCGTTAAATCACGGCCACCTCCTAGGAATGTCAAGGAGGTATGCAGTTTCCTAGGTCTGGTGGGCTCCTACCGCAGGTTTATGGAAGGGTTTTCAGTGATCGCCCGACCACTTACTTCCTTGATGAGGAAGTCTACCAGATTTGTTTGGTCCGAGCCGTGTCTACAGAGTTTCGAGGAGCTGAAGAGGAGGTTGACCTCTGCTCCTATCTTAGCGCAGCCGGAGGGCATTGATGATTTTGTGTTTTACAAAGATGCATTCAAGTTGGGCTTGTGATGTGTCTTGAGAGGTAGGGTTATAGCATACGCGTCTAGACAGCTGAAGACGTATGAGGAGTGCCCTACCCATGACCTTGAGTTAGATGTAGTGATTCATGCTTTGAAGATCTGGCGGCATTATCTGTACGGGGCTACGTGCTAAATCTTCACGGATCACAAAAGAGCCTAAAGTTTATATTCACTTAGTGGTAGTTTAATAACCGCTAGAGGAGATGACTAGAGTTGATCAAGGACTTTGATCTGGAGAATCTGTACCATCCAAGGAAGGCGAATGTGATCGTCGATGCCCTTAGTAGGAAGACGCCTCGAGAGAAGCCGATAGCTCGACTGACGGCGTAGCCATAGTTGTAGAGAGAATTAGAGTGGCTAGAGGTGAATATCCAGTTTCCGGATGCAGACAGTCACATGTCCACCTTAGAGATGTTACCTGATCTGTTGGGAGAGATCTGACAGAGGCAGGAGAGTTGCCCGACTTTGACGTGCATCCGAGACCGGATGCCTCGAGAAGAGGCACAACATTTTTTTGCCATCGGTGCTGATGGAGTGTTGAGACACCAGGAGCGTGTATGTGTGCCGTCAAACCAAAAGTTGAGACAACGAATCTTACAAGAGCTTCATACTACACCTTACTTGGTACACCCAGGTGTGAGTAAGATTAAGCCCGATGTGGTAGATATGTAACCCAAAGTGCGACCTGTCAGCAAGTCAAGATTGAGCATCACGGGTCAAGTGGAGAGCTTCACCCACTTCCAATACCACAGTGGAAGTTGTAAGAAATGTCTATGGATTTTGTTACCGGTTTGAGACCGAGCTAGAGTTTCGACGCCATTTGGGTCGTAGTCGACCGAGTAACGAAGACCGCATGTTTCATTCCTATTAAGGAAATGTGGCCGGTGAGTCGATTAGTTGGGGTGTTCACTAGGCAGAAAGTAAGACTCCATGGAGTACCGAGGACCATCGTCTTGGATAGAGATGAATGGTTTATTTTGTGCTTTTGACAGCAGGTACACATTGCCTTAGGTACGAGCCTCCACTTCACGACCGCTTATCACCCTCAAACATATGGGCAGTGTGAGAGGACGATATAGACCCTAGAGGACATGTTGAGAGCCTGTGTGCTAGACTAGGTACAAGTGTAGCCATATCACTTCCCATTGGTTGAGTTTTCATATAATAACAATTGGCACGCGTCGATTGGGATGACTTCTTACAAAGCGTTGTATGGGCGTATATGTCGTACACCGCTATGTTGGGATGATCCAGATAGTGCTAGCAGAGTAGCTCCCCAGCAGGTGCACGATGATATGGCCCCAAGTGGCGATGATCCGCGAGCAGATGCTGGCCGTACAGAGTCGCTAGAAGCCCTATGTTGATAAGAGAAGCAGACCTCTAGAGTTTAGATTCGGAGCTCAGGTATGGTTGAGAGTATCACCGATGCGAGGCGTAAAACGTTTTGGTATTAAGGGAAAGTTGAGTCCTCGATATGTCGGATCTTTCGTGAATTTGAGCAAGTTGGAGAGGTTGCATTCAGACTTGAGTTGCCACCGAGGTTAGAGGGGGTCCACCAGGTTTTCCACGTGTCTCAGTTACGGGAGTATGTACTAGACCCGATACACATTGTTAGTCATGATGACCTAGTAGGCGAGCCAGACAACACGTTTGTGGAGCATCCGGTAGCTGTCCTAGAGCGTGGTATGAGACGCTTGCGGTCGAAGGACATACCGATGATGAGAGTACAATGCTCAAGACGAGGAACTGATGAGGCTGGTTGGGAGGAGGAGAGTATCCGGAGGAACTCTCCAGAGTTCTAAACACTTTATAGGCGCCTATAGGATTCACGGGTGAGTTCCTGTTCCTTCCTTACTTAGTTCTTATGGATATATGCTTTACATGTTTATGTGTTCCGTATGGGAATGTGGTGTGTGATTTGTTAGATCCTGATATGTTAGCATGGGCAGGCCTTTGGACGTTAATCGATACATTCGAGGATAATTCCTCGTAGTGGCACGCATCCGGACTCCTTAAGGACCAAGCTAGATGCAAAAGAGAACGCAAAAGACCTTGTTGGTGCATGTCTTGTACCAACTCATTTCTTGGTGATCCAAGGAGGGATTTCTGATGAAAACCACGGCCTACCTGGCAAAACCACGCCCGTGGTTTTGGCCCGTGGTTTCTGTTAGGACAGTTTTAACACTTGTCACGCGATTTCTTTGCCCGACCTTTGCTTTCCTTGGTTGAGTGTGGACTTGAAAAAGCCTGCAGGCTGGCTTTTGGACTCTCTCTCATCATCTATTGTGTGGGGAGACTTGGAAGAACTACAAAAACACTCTCATTTTGAGAGAAGGAGAACATCATTAAAACTTGGATCTAGAGTGAGACTTTGAAGGGTTTTTAGGGACTTTTGTTGAGAAGCTTTTGGAAGTATTGTAAAGAACTATTTGAAGCTGCATTTGAATGGTTGTAAGTCTTGTTTAAACTCATATTCATCCAAGACTTCTTGTTTTTACTTGATTTTACTCACCATTTAGCTATGAAACCCATGCATGCTTGTATGATGATTCTAGATCTTGAGATGCATGTTATTGGCTATGTAGTTGTGATTCTAGGGTGATGGACAGAAGGTTATGGCTTGGATAATGACATAATAGACTTTAATGTACCATTGGATGACTTGCATGCTCGAATTCTAACCCCCAACCATAATCACGGCATGCTCCTCCTAAACCACGGCCGTGGTTTCGTATGATCAGCCCGTTGTTTTGCTCTATTGTGCTTACATTGATAAACCCGTATGTTAGGATGATAGATTGTTGAAATCCTAGTGTTTGTTAAGCCTTATCTAGCTTAGGGTGACCTAATTCTAGCAAACTAAGTGACCGAAGAGACTTACCCGGTAATTCCCGATCTTAGATACCAAAGATGATGAACTCTAGGTAGTAGTGAGCCTCGCAAGCCGCTATTGGACTGAGTGTACTAGGATTGTTGCTTAGGACTTACCTTTCCGAGACTTACTTGGTAAGGAGAGGTTTGACCCTTTGATAGTAATCCGGTTTGTGTAGAATTCCTAACCTTAGGTTCCTAGAGACTTACCTGGTAATAGGACCTTAGGTGCAGGATTAGTGGACCTTGAGACCTACCTAGTGATTGATCCCATTAGAGAAACACCCTTTCCCCACAACCGCAGCTTTCTCCTTAGATGTTTAGAAGCTTGAGTCCAATGCCATAACCGAAAGTCTGAATCCCTAGAATCCGCTTTTCTTACTTGATCACATAACTTATTCTTGTGTTGTTTGTTTGATTGATAAATCTTGCATGATTTGTGATCTTTGTTTGATCACGACAAAAACCCAACCAAAAATATCATGATTTTCATTTCTTTATTCCTATCTCTTTTCTTAGACTAGATTTGCACTATCCATGATCACTTGTTTGATTTTATTTCACCTTAGTCTTCGTGTTCGACCTCGGAGTACTATTCTTGCTACAAAACGACCCATCAACTGTGGGTTCACTAGGAGTTAGGAGAATATATCGAGTTATAAATTGTAAGGCTTTTGCGTGGTACATTTCTAGCTTAACACTTCTAACCCTAGCAACTTACTCTTATTTTTCTTTTCCCCAACCCTTGCTCCTTCTTCCTTTACGTAACTTCTCTTCCTCTCCTTCCCTCCCTTCTTCCACCTTGTGCTTGCTACATCCAAGTTCCTTCAAGTTATAGTTTTCAGCACGTACGTTAATTCTATAGACTCGATCCTAAGTATTTGTCTTCTCGTTCTTCTCCAGTTTTCTGTCTTCTTCTTATTCTTCACCTTTTTGGCAAGAATCAAGAATGAGTTTTGATTCAATACATGCCTTGTGTCCTCTGTGGTTTGTGAACCTAGTCTTAGTGGTTTGTTGTTGTGTGAGAAATACAAAGGTGAGTAGAGTCATCTTGGAAGAGTTGTTGTTCGTCGAAGGACTTCGACGTTTGCCCCTAGAACTTTGGCACACCCACGCTTGTGTAGACCCGCACCCGCGCTTTTCCTAAGCCCCCGCACCCACGCCTCCTTGTCACCGCGGTCGCGGAATCCGTAGACCTATCATCGAGCCTGCGCCTTCCTTACCCGCGGTCGCACCTTACCTCCAGTGGGTACCGTCTTTGTGGTATGTCACTTCCTTCCTTGCTTCCTTATTGTTCCTTGAGATGGATTATGCTAGGCTAGATCTAGATGAACTAGTGTAAATGCCATTTAGTGGTTTGTGGACTCCTAAGTGTTTGGAAGAGGTTTTAGAACCCTTGACCTATTATGTTGATGTGGATCCATGAGGATCTTGAGACTAGGAGTAGTACATCGTAGCATGGTATTTTGATCTAGGTAAGATCATTTAGACTAGAAGTAGGAACCTTCTAACAAGTTGTAGTATCACCTTTTAGAGGTTTATGAGACTCTAAATGAAGACTTATAGCATGTCGATTAGATTCTGAACTGGGATGCCTTGTGTGAGAAGGAATAGATTCCTTTCCTACGGGAAGCTGAGCGTGTTATCGGATCTGAGATTACCTTTGCTACAGGTAAGTCCCTTGGACTTACTTAGCTGCCTTCTATGTGTTAGCGTAGTTATGATAGTGGTGTGTTGTAGATGTTTTATGATTCAGAACATGATAAGACGACCTTATATGTTGATTGACCCAAGTCTATGATAATTGGGCGGTTACAATTGTCCAGTTCTATAGGAGACTGGGAGGTTCTTTGCGACTAGTCCAAGCAGGTAAACGGTGAGGTGCATCAGATCCATTCCTATTGGTATAAGGGAAATGAAACGAGTTTTGGATGATTATCGTGTCACAAAAGAAGTTGAATTAGAAAAGTATATGACCTAATGAAAGATAATAAACGGAATTGTATGATAGCATGTTTGTTTGTTTTACTTCCTTATGTGTGTATGTGTTGATATGATTATCCTAATACTTATAATGTTAGCTTACGGTTTATCCGTTGTGTAGATGCCTTGCATGTTAGGAATGCTGCCGAGTGATCCGGTCAGAGTGGTCAACCGGGGGGTCCCGTACATTATAGGACGGAATATGAGTTTTATATTATTGTTGCCTTTTCAGTTATGTTTCTAGAACTCGGCTGAAAGTTTGTTGCTTTTATGGATGTTAAACCTTTTGGACTCTTTATCTATTTTGGAGACTTTCATTTATTTGTACCTTGTTGCAAGATCCGGTAAAATTGTTGTCAAGCTAAGGGTCAAGACTCGTTGTGAGGTCCTAGCCCGTAGCATCTCGAGTTCCTAGAATTTGCGGTGTTACAATCCATGTCCCTCCATATTCCTTCGCCTCTTGTGTTTCTCGTAGTTATGCTTGTTGTATGTGTTTTATTTTATTAAATAGGAGGTGTAGCTTAAGTTGTTAGAAGTTTTGCTTAAGGATGGAATGTTCAATCACCCTCTTGAACTTGAGCTCGAGACGAATGAGTCGTATCTCACCCAACCTTGCTTCTTCTTGTTCTTGTACGTGCCGTATTCTCCAAAAACATGTATTTATCATGCTATCCTATTTATTGATCAACCCTTCTTGATTTATTGTTTGAGATTTGTGTTTTTTTTCCTTATGTTCAATAATTCCTTGTATATTTCAATTTATGCTTGTTTCTTGGTAAATAGTAAAGTTATAGAATTATTAAAGATAATAATATTTACATCGAGGTAGAAGGTAGGTGCCGTCAACCCCTTCTGAATAGCAATCTCATCCTCCTATAAACAACGTCTGAAGACCTAGGTGACAACCATTACCATACACGACCCCTTGCACCCTCCTAAGAATGTCAACGGCATCTAGTGCAAGAAAACCAAAGTGTCAAAAGCAAACGGAAAAAACACATATTGGTTTTCGATGCAACCCCTTTCATGTTTAACCACCTTCATAGAGGCCGCTGTGAGGGCCGCCTTACCCACTGTAACACCCCAAATTCTAAGAACTCGGGGAGCTACTGGCTAGGACCTCACAATGGCTTCTGACCTGAATTTGGCAATAATTTAACTATGATCTTGCAACAAGGCACAAATGTATTTACAACCTTTTTGAAAAAATCAAAGAGTATTTACATGAATGAACAACACATGACAGCCTTACAACATAAATGTATGAATATCATGCATGCTTAATGGAAGACTCCCCCATCTCCATCTAATGGGTACGTGGACCCGGCTGACCATCCGTCCCGGATCTCTCTGCAACTGTCTATCTCTACAAAATCTACAACAAGGATAAACCGTTAGCTAACAATCTAAATATAAGTAGAATAAAGATAGCACAAACACAACCAAGGTAACATAAACACCCATCATGCTGACACACAATCCGGTTATTATCCGATAGCTTAGGTGATTCACTTTGTTCCGTTTAAAGTTGTGGCATGAGAAATCTTAAGATTTCTCGCCTCCGTTCCTTATCCAATTGGTGTGGGTCTAGCATACCTCCGCTGGTAGTGTCACCACAAACCAAGTCTGGACTAGTCCCTAAAAAAAAACCCAGCACCCTCGGGCTAACTGAGCAGAATGCCCACGCCCGTTACTCTTAGGCCAAATATGTAGGTCGGTCGATAATTAATAATAAGTACAATTATAAACACATCATTCAAACACCACTATCATTATTCACACTCATATCCAGAAGCTAGCTAAGTAAGCCAAAGGACTTACCTGAATCAAATCTCCACTCTCGTAATATCAACTCGGTTTGCAACCGTAGAAACTCAACCGCCTGTTATACAAGGCAACCGGATCAAATATGTATCTCACTTCCTTAGAAGTCTCCAACCTCTAAGATATTTAATCGATCATAAAGAAATTACCAAAATAACCTCATAAGGGTAAAAAGACTATTTTACCCCTAGGTCTCAAAATCCTAGAAATATTTCTAGAATATTTCTAAAACTTTCTATGAAGCCCAAAACCATAATCTAACACTCACAAGCAAGATCTAGCTAAGTTGGAAGATTTTTCAACTTCTTAACTTCCATGAATAATCCACTAAGGATCTCACTTTGACCTAACTTACAACGCTCATACAAAAATCTAAAAATCCCAAATAAAATATCTAACATTTCTATGCAGTGCACTTTACTCACCAAAAGAAATAAAACTCAAAAAGGATCAATAACTAAGCCTACACAAAAATCCCAAGTTGACTCCCATGCACACAATTCCCATACTTAGCCAAATAATCCCTTTTGCCAAAAACTGCTCAACTATCCTACTTTGGAACAACATAACTTCAAATCTGACCGTTGGAACGGTTCCAAATTGTAATACACAAAACTAAATATATCCACCTACAACATATCAAAAATTCAACGGTGGATGATTATTTTAACACCTCGAAAACTATCCCCAAAGTCTACAGTTCCACGTCACATCCTAAAAAATTAAAAAAGGTATGCAGAAGGTTTCTACTTTGATCCTCCCTGCCCACATTATCCTGCTACAGAGATTGTCTAAAGGTCACATGTTTGAGCTCCTAGGGAAGTAGTTCATTCAACTCACTAAACTATTAAACTCAACCCTTGAAACCCATCGGCCGCTCGAAGGACATACAACTGTACAAAAGGCAACAACAAACTGCTTACCGAAGGGACTTGTAGCATGCAACAAGCATCAATTTGGGAAGATCCGTCCGGGTCCCTGGTGGCTGGTTCTTGACAAAGGCGGAGAGGGGCTGGTGTCCTCGCACTGCCGTATAAGCTTGGGCTCGCTGCAGCGTTAGAACATAAGGAGTTCATCATTCATGGTTGTCGGTTATGAGAGAGGAAGCAGGAGCAGGAAGGCGGACAACACCGCCGTACTTAGCTCGAGCTCTTTGCTAATGCCGGTGACTGCAACGATCTAGAAGGGAGCGTCCACCGTGAATCGTACCCGCGTACCAGCAACGCCGAGGAGTCCCTAGTTAGCCGTACATCATGATCTCTATTTAGCAGCGAGTATTGTCGATAGGAGAAGGTAGAGAAAGCAAGGTCACTTCGTCGAAGACGGTGATACCGCTGGTTGTTCCTGGTGAAAGCCACTCTGTCCTGCGTCGGCGATGGAAGCTGTTGTCGCCGATTTCTAGGGGAGGAGGGATCCCTTCTGACGAGGTCGGCTAGGGTTCCTTGTCACTCGCGGAGATGGTGTACAGGTAGCAGCGGCAAGGTGGTTACGAAACGAGGGTTGTGAAACTGTTGCGTGATTTAGAGGAGATTAGTTTAAAGTTAATTAAGATTAAAACCCAATTAAACCCCATTTTAGCCCAATAATGTATAGGAAATAAGTTAGGCCGGCTGCACATTTTTGGTTGACCCATCGATCCAATGATGACCCATCATGGTAATTCCGATCCGCTAGAAACCCGATAACGCTAAATTCCGCCAGAAATTTTGAAAACTCGTTCCGACTTCCGGAAAAAAAATTTCGGGTTTTACAATATCAAGGCTTATCTAATGAGTCATTTATTACAAGTCTTGCAAGAGAGTTTTTATGAAGTATTTTATATGATCCAAAACTTCACATAAAATCATAGAAGTTGGTAAGAAGCATTTTATGTGATTAACTCTTCACATAAAATGATAGGATTGTCAAAAAAAGGAATTATTGTGAATCTTTTATCATTTATGTGAGTAATAATTTCACATAAAATGATAAAATTTATGTTGATTAAAAGAAATAACGGAAATAAAATTTCCGGGTATTACATCAGTACCCCCTTAAAATAAGTTTCGTCCCAAAACTT
The DNA here is from genome assembly GCA_033239125.1 of Fagopyrum homotropicum. Lineage (NCBI taxonomy): Eukaryota > Viridiplantae > Streptophyta > Magnoliopsida > Caryophyllales > Polygonaceae > Fagopyrum > Fagopyrum homotropicum. The sequence continues at coordinate 39,407,164 of BSWB01000005.1, read as the reverse complement.
AGAATGAGGAACAACACTCGGATAACTTTCTATGCAAAGGCCCGAATATCTAACTCTTCTTCGAAAAAAATCTTCATTCTAACTTTCTATCGTGCAAGAACCACTCACTCATCATAGTCAAACAACACATGAAAGCACAATACTCAATCTAAAATATAGTCATGTAGGTTACACAAAACGACATCCGAGTACTAACTCGTCGATATCGGGGTTGCGGTTGACTCCGCATTGAACTCAGGATAATTACTCCTAATGTTATATCATCCGTCTCTCGGGTACCCTCTTTAGCTCCTCGTCTAGACCACTAGGTCTGAAGTATCGGTATATCTTTAGATCGTAGACGTCTAGTACTACGCTCTCGGACGGCCACCGGATACTCTACAAAAGTATGCTCTGGCTCAATTATCCGATTCTCAAGGCTAATGACCTGTCTCGGATCCGGTAGGTATTCTCTCAACTTAGACATGTGTAACACTGGGTGTACTCCCTCTGGTATGAGTATTAGAGTTGGTCGATAAATAACTTCTCAATCCACTTTAAGATATCAACGGTTGTCTTTCTAAACTCACTTCCCGATCTTTTGGTGACTCTATACTGAAATAACTGTAAAACATCATTCCGTACGTTGAATCCATTTCTCTTGACCTTTTGGAAGATCCAAAATATAGCTTAGTTAGATCGGCACTTTACTAAGTGTCTAATGCTCTTTGTGAGACCACTCACTTGTTCTTGTCTCCATAATATAGCTTAGTTAGATCGTTCCTCAAATACTGACTCCACACCTACATCTTGTCAGGCTTTCAACTTGCTCAAATCCAAAGTAACACTTCCAATGGAGGTTTTTATACAGATCTCTAATTCTTTAATTTGAGGTTATAGATGAAATATCATTGAGTTTCCTAATCTATGGTTTATGGTCCCACCACGCTTCCGCTGCTGACGAGCGCTAAAACCTTAGGTCGTTGTATTTTAGCTTAGTTCAAAGTAGAAGTCCTAATGTTACACTAACAAGTTTATGTATAGCGTAAGTAAGGGTCGAACCCAAGAGAGTTAAGTTGAAGTTTTGATTAGATACATTTATTGATAATGTAACCAAGTAAGGGGGGGGGGGATTGGAATATAACAAGACAAAAGCATAAACAAGTAAAGATGTGAATAGATTGATGAGAAATGGACTACACTAGGTTGAATCTTAGCATGCAATGCTACTTCAGTTGGTTCCTTTTATAAGTACTTTAGCAATTTTCTCGGCTTGATCATATATATGTGTTGAGCCAACCGGCATCAACACAACTTAACAAGTTAATGTCCCGTAAAACTACAAGAACAAGATACAACTTAGCTTTCAAACAAAGACAAAGAGATATAAAGAGAAGAATAAAACCATTAGACTTTTCTTTATATTTGTATACCTTTTCCTTTAAGTAATCACAACCAGCTTTTACCCAAAGGTTTTCTACTAGATTAAAGACCCGAACCCGGAATATATTAATCCTAGTTCTTTGCATGCAATTAAACACTAAGGTGATCAAACTAAGTGGTAAGAAACATGCAATTTGATAAGTAAAGCACAAGGAATACAAAACATATACTGAATAATACTTATATTAAAAAGGACTTACAACCAAAGCAGCAATACAACTTCAAAACAACCCAATGTAGCAAGGAAATTAGAAGCTCATTACACAAAGGAACCAAGGGAAAAGAGAGAATAAGATGGGAAATGGTGGATGATTCTAGCAATCAGCCATGGACCTATTTATACTACAATTACCATTAAACGGGAGCAAATGGCCGGCCTAAACAACCACCTTTAATGCTATAAAGGTGGTGCAAACAGACGGAGTAAAGTCTCTGACACTAAACCGCAAGGGCGGGCTTCAGGGCCGCAAGGGTGGTTTAGCCAAAACGCTTGGTGTTCTTCATGGCCATAGGGGCGGCCTGGAAATTCCGCAGGGGTGGATCTTTAATGATCTTCAAATGTCTAACTCTTCATCTTTCTGTCGCCTCTGATGTCGAGCCGCAGGGGCGTGTTCGCTCCAAACGGTGTGTGCAAGCTTTAAATTTATAACCCTAGATGTAAGCTTAAAACAAGGATGCGAACCTGCAGTGTACGGGTCAATCGTAGTAAAAAGCAAGGAATTCCAGGGGTCGATCACAGGGACTCAGTGAAACAAAGTCCAATTACGGTATGCTTATATAAATACTAACGACAAGAGGTGATCACAACAATCAAAGATGAATAAGAAGTCAATAAAGCAAACATGCAATTCTAGGGATTAAAGCATCTAGTTGTGGTTCCAACTCAAGATCTAAAGATAAGCGGACAAAGCTGAGGTTTTTGCATAGGGAAGGTGTTACTAAAGTGGAATAGATTACCGGGTAAGTCTCACTACTCACTAATCCAAAACCGTAACTCCTATTACCGGGTAAGTCTCAAGGAATTAAGATAAAGAACTATAACCTCAAACTAACACATCATCTAAGGGAATAGAATCAACCTTTACCGGGTAAGTCTCAGGCTAACTCACAAAGATGGGATGGAAGCACACTCAAACCCCAATAAAGGATAAACCTTTATTACCTACTCTTATGATCGTTGGTACACAAACAAAGGAATTACCGGGTAAGTCTCATCCTAGGCTTGCATTGAACCAGGAAAGGTGTAATAAGAATAGGATTTGGCAAACTCTAACACTTAACTCTCAGTTTCGGATCAGATAAGTCACCTCGGTCAGAAGAATTCCACCCCGGCCGAGATGTTCATCGACTGAGCGAGATGCTTAAGGTTAAGGTTTAAGACTCGAACTTTCAGGGTCCTACTGGAATCTAAGATTATTCTATCATTATTTTTCCCACAACCTTCAGCCAATCACCCTAGAATCACACAAAGAAATTAGCCACTCATCATCATGAAAGTATTAATCAAGTATATGGGAAGAATGTGAATATTTGAACAAGAAGAATTCAATGAAAAGACTTCAATAACTGAATCAAATATCACAACATAGCGTTCCTTGGATAGAAATCCAACAAGGCAAGACAACAAGGAAGGGAATCTAAGATAATCTTACAAAAATCCTTCAAAAGCTATAAAAGCTATAATCTTCCTTCTTCAACCTTCAAAAAGGTTCTTCAAATCTTCCAACTGGAGTATGGCTGCTGCGGTTTAAGCAAGGTGATAGCGGATGTATGCAGCGTAAGCGGGGTATGCGGGATTCCAACTCTATGCAGGATCGTGGATTTGTGGGAAATCCGACCCTTTTTATAGGAAAAATACCCTCCAAAGATAAGATATCTTAGAAAGATCTTTTCCCATAAAAATAGGTAAAATATATGATCTAAATTATCTTCTTCCTTCCAGGAGCCCAGCCAAAAAATATAAGATCCTCTTTCCAAAGATAAAAGATCTCAGCCAAGAATAAAATATTCTCGCCGCGTCCCAAGTGTTCGCCTCGGTCGAGTCTGCTCCTCTGGATCACCTCGGTCTAGGTATTCACCTCGGTCTAGGTATTCACCTCGGTTTAGGTGACACTGTAGCTGACCTAGGTGAATTTCAGCTGCGTGTAAATCTCTTAAATCTGGTCCAAAGTGAATCTCTAATCCATGGCTATGCTTCCTGGATGTTTCCTTATGTTCCTGAATGTAGCTCCAATGACTCCTTAGCTCTTTTTGCTCCTTTTTGATGCAAAACGTGCCATTTTACCTACGATTACAACAAAACTAGGTGTAGACCTCGATTCCCGCAAAGGTAGATGAAATGGTAATATAATCACATATTATACATACAAACATGCAGATTATTGAAGATAAAACGTCCAAACAAACCCCAAAATATAGACTATAATTCATGCTATCAAAATACCCCATACTTAGCCCTTGTTTGTCCCCAAGCAAGTTCCGCATATAAAAGGCAAGATAGAATGGATTATAAGTCAATAAAATCAATGGAAAGTCTTTCAAAAACATTTTTATGGTGTGCTACAATCATAAATCACTCTAAGAGAATACTTCATGGAATTTAAAATCAAAATATGATCAAAACATTTTATAAATATAGAAAAGCTGTTCATCTTTCCATAAAATCATAGAATGCATAATAAATCATAATTATCAAAATTAATCATGTATAATCCAGTTTAAACCACTAAGTCAATCAACAAGCTCAAGGTCTCAAGGGCTTCCCAAAAGAAAGGTCAAGAAACGTGTAGGGTAGGGATGTATGTAAGGTAATGTGGTGCTAGAATCCGGGAAAAGGATGAACTTCACTTCACTTTGACTTTCAACATCTTCCACCAATAAGCTTTGCTTATTTCACACATTTTCTTTTTTTTTTCTTTACTTTTTGGGATGCATGGACAGAGGTGCACAATAACCGAAGCCTAGGAAATCCGCAATCATCAATTTCTTGAGATGCATCAAACCCTTGATGCACATACCATGACCCGTTAGGAATATCGCTCAATCCGACTTTGGCAAGACACAAACACCCGGCTATGTGAATGGTGCCGAGTTACTCATCTTCATGATTGACTTCCCCAAACCTAAGATTACTTTCTAACACTTTCACTTCCAGCCAACTTCTCAACTTTACTTCACTTGCTTTCACCACTTCGCTTGCTTCCAAATTCCCGGATAGGTAAAGGGAGGCTAAATGTATGTGAGTGGTTAAGCATGATCAAGAAGAAGAAGAGAGAAGAATGAATTGCCTTGGTCTTTCTAGGAAGAAAGTGAGAGAACTCATAACTTGGTGTCAACCTTCAAATTCAACATAATTTAGATAAAAACAAAGTATTAAACATGCCAATAATTTCAAACAAAGCATTTATCAACTTAAACATATTATAAAACCTTTCAAACACATAAAGAATTTCAAACCAGTCAGTAAACAAGATCTTCACTGAGATCATATCCAGATAAGAAGCACAAAAATCGTTTTCGAAAACTCTCAGTTAACCCACCTCGGTCGAGGTGTTCTTAGGTCAACCGAGGTGAAACGCCTCGTTCGGCCAGAACTGCACCGGTCGAGGTCAAATTTTTTTTTTTTTTAAAACCAGTTTTTTTTTTCCAGTTTCGACGTTTTTCTCAATCAAATAACCTATAAGTATGCATGCAGTCTCAGATAAACACAAAGATGCAAAAGTGAAGCATAAATATGAATAAATATCCGATCAAGTAGAGTCATACATAAATGTCAAATAATACACAAATACCCCACACTTGGGACACAGTGTCCCAGTGGGTCAAAATAAGTCTAAGGAATAAAATACTCACCGGACATAAAGCTGAACTGCATGAGGAAGTAAGAAACAGCTCCCAGATAAGACCATCTCGGTTGGCGAAGCACATCTCGGTCGAGGTGTTCTGACAGTACCCGAGATCTATCTCAGTAAAGCTCATTTCCTCAACTTCTCGAAATTTTGTTCTTCTAGTGTAGCTCCTGAACTGTGATCCTTCCTTTTGGAATACCTGGTTGTTGTCTAGAGGAAAACAAAAACAAAGCAACTATCTAAACTAAACTAGAAAAGGGAGAAGAAAGCATTACCTTGGGTTGCCTCCCAAGAAGCGCTTGGTTTAAGGTCGCTAGCTGGACCCTTCTCCATAGAATTACTCAATGTACCTTGAACACCATGGAGTGCTCATCACATCCATCATAAAATTCTTCCAAAAAGGTTCCGGTTCCTAATTTCACCGGCAAATGGTAAGATCTCCCCCGTACAAGCTTGTACGGTTTGATTCTCACCGGAATCCTTCTAGCCTTCATGCACTTCAATGGGACATAGTCTAGCCTTGCGTCCCATCCTTTCCTTGATCGAGAAAACAACTTCTCGAGAATCCTATTAGCTTCCCCATATTTAGCATGGGGATGGTACAAGGTCCTTAGCATGCGAGGGACCCCATACTTGAACAAGAGACACTTCATCGCCTTAACGGTGTAGTGCTTGCCAACTCCACTCCTCATGATCCGAGGAGCTTCCTCTTCCAACAATTTCAAGGAAGACTTCATCTTGATCTTTGGAGGTTCTTTCGGAAGAGACCTCCAACTCTCCGGTTCTTTCCTGAAAAATTCAGAAATTTTAATAGGGAATTCGAATGGAGTAAGAGAACTTACCTTGTAAAGTTCTCCCAAGCTCGGATCAAGTTTCATGTTAGGTTGATAACCAACACATGAAATCTCTCTCAACTCAGTTGATCTTTCTTCCACCTTGGTCACAATCTCAGTAATTTGACCAAGGTTCTCTGCATCTTCTGCTTCCAGTTTTGCAGATTCTTCCATCTCGGCCGAGATCTCTTCCACTTCGACCGAGGTCTCAAAAGTCAGATCGAGACCTTCCATATCCTCCTCTTCCTCAGAAGTTTTAGGAGAAATTTTTGGTTCGACTGGGGGAATGCTTGGAACGTGCAACACTTCCTTATGCTCCTCTTGCGGCCTAGTATAAGATAGGGTGCTTTCCTTGAGTTCCGCCACCCTCTTCATTATCTTCTCCAATCTTGATTCGAGAGAATCTTCAAGAGGCTGCTCATAAGTGTTTCTAGGGATATTCTTCTCATCCCATATCGCAAGTTCACGCTGAATGGTCTCTTCTCTTTCCCATTCATTGTTGAACCAATAGAAGGAGTACTTCTCCTCCAAGTACTCATAATGGTCCGCCCTAGCACTTTGCCTTGCTATCCAGGCTGAATCAAATGTAGTCATCGGAAATCCTGAAAACTACAAAACTCATAGAAAGAGTAGTTAGTAGCAACAGGGGCAAGTGCCCCGAAAGCAAACCATAACCGGCTCGGTCTAGACCAAGTCCCCGGCAACGGCGCCAAAAACTTGTTCGCTCCAAACGGTGTGTGCAAGCTTTAAATTTATAACCCTAGATGTAAGCTTAAAACAAGGATGCGAACCCGCAGTGTACGGGTCAATCGTAGTAAAAAGCAAGGAATTCCAGGGGTCGATCACAGGGACTCAGTGAAACAAAGTCCAATTACGGTATGCTTATGTAAATACTAACCACAAAAGGTGATCACAACAATCAAAGATGAATAAGAAGTCAATAAAGCAAACATGCAATTCTAGGGATTAAAGCATCTAGTTGTGGTTCCAACTCAAGATCTAAAGATAAGCGGACAAAGCTGAGGTTTTTGCATAGGGAAGGTGTTACTAAAGTGGAATAGATTACCGGGTAAGTCTCACTACTCACTAATCCAAAACCGTAACTCCTATTACCGGGTAAGTCTCAAGGAATTAAGATAAAGAACTATAACCTCAAACTAACACACCATCTAAGGGAATAGAATCAACCTTTACCGGGTAAGTCTCAGGCTAACTCACAAAGATGGGATGGAAGCACACTCAAACCCCAATAAAGGATAAACCTTTATTACCTACTCTTATGATCGTTGGTACACAAACAAAGGAATTACCGGGTAAGTCTCATCCTAGGCTTGCATTGAACCAGGAAAGGTGTAATAAGAATATGATTTGGCAAACTCTAACACTTAACTCTCAGTTTCGGATCAGATAAGTCACCTCGGTCAGAAGAATTCCACCCCGGCCGAGATGTTCATCGACTGAGCGAGATGCTTAAGGTTAAGGTTAAAGACTCGAACTTTCAGGGTCCTACTGGAATCTAAGATTATTCTATCATTGTTTTTTCCACAACCTTCAGCCAATCACCCTAGAATCACACAAAGAAATTAGCCACTCATCATCATGAAAGTATTAATCAAGTATATGGGAAGAATGTGAATATTTGAACAAGAAGAATTCAATGAAAAGACTTCAATAACTGAATCAAATATCACAACACAACGTTCCTTGGATAGAAATCCAACAAGGCAAGACAACAAGGAAGGGAATCTAAGATAATCTTACAAAAACCCTTCAAAAGCTATAAAAGCTATAATCTTCCTTCTTCAACCTTCCAAAAGGTTCTTCAAATCTCCCAAGTGGAGTATGGCTGCTGCGGTGTAAGCAAGGTGATAGTGGATGTATGCAGCGTAAGCGGGGTATGCGGGATTCCAACTCTATGCAGGATCGTGGATTTGTGGGAAATCCGACCCTTTTTATAGGAAAAATACCCTACAAAGATAAGATATCTTAGAAAGATCTTTTCCCATAAAAATAGGTAAAATATATGATCTAAATTATCTTCTTCCTTCCAGGAGCCCAGCCCAAAAATATAAGATCCTCTTTCCAAAGATAAAAGATCTCAGCCAAGAATAAAATATTCTCGCCGCGTCCCAGGTGTTCGCCTCGGTCGAGTCGGCTCCTCTGGATCACCTCGGTCTAGGTATTCACCTCGGTCTAGGTATTCACCTCGGTCTAGGTGACACTGTAGCTGACATAGGTGAATTTCAGCTGCGTGTAAATCTCTTAAATCTGGTCCAAAGTGAATCTCTAATCCATGGCTATGCTTCCTAGATGTTTCCTTATGTTCCTGAATGTAGCTCCAATGACTCCTTAGCTCTTTTTGCTCCTTTTTGATACAAAACGTGCCATTTTACCTACGATTACAACAAAACTAGGTGTAGACTTCGATTCCCGTAAAGGTAGATGAAATGGTAATATAATCACATATTATACATACAAACATGCAGATTATTGAAGATAAAACATCCAAAGAAACCCCAAAATATAGACTATAAATCATGCTATCAGGGCGGCCCAATGTCACCGCAGAGGCGGTGACACTGGCTCTTCGGCTTCACAGCTCCGCAGGTTGGTCCGCAGGGAGAGGCGCAGGGATGCCGACTTTGATTCTTCAAGGTTGGTCACCGGAGGGGCGCCTAGGAGAGGCGTAGGGGCGGTGACAGTCTTTGTTCCGGGCACTGGCGAAGCTGCAGGCTGCGTTCCGGAGTGCAGTGTCACCCGCGGGAGCAGTGACACTGTTCCTCAGGGGCGGTGTGGCACCAGAAGCTTGTCTTCGTGAATGGTCTTCAACTCCCAAGTGCTTCTAACTTCTCTTTTAACTTCTTTTAGACTTCTTCTTCTAGATTAAGATGTTAGTAGCATAAACCGACTCTAATACAATAAAAAGACTCTAAAAGCGAACCTAAATGATAGTGATTCCATCACCTATCAAACTCCCCCATACTAAGACCTTTTACTCGTCCCGAGTAACACAAATGACAGGAGTTCAGACTCAAAAGCCTCAGGAAGCATGGTGTAGAGACATAGATAATGGAGACAAGAGAAACACCAAGAAAGAAAGAAGGATAAAGAAGAGAAAGTGAGAAAGCTACCATTCTTATTGCTCTAAGAGTGACCTACCCGGACAACCTCCTTATGACTCCCCTTCTTATGCCGCCAAACGTCGGAAGGAAAACCTACACTAGGTGTCGCTCATTTTGCCAAGGTGCCCTCACGGGTTTTGACCTTGCCACTCTTCTTCATTTCTTGATGATCTCACTTAACCCTCACATCCCTCAAGTCCATTTTTGCACCAACCTAATGTTGGTCGGACCACCTTCTTTTTTCCTAAACCGCCCTTTCGGGTTTTCGGTTTATCCAAGGATTTTCATGCCTTTTTCACTTTCTTTGGGTTTTTCTTCTTTTTATTTTTTACTGAATTTCAAACTGAATTACAAATCTTTAAAGCTCAAAACAAACACAACTCAAACAAACTATGCATGCAAGATATATTCCCTTCCCCATACTCGAAGCACACTTTGCCCTCAAAGTGGAAAATGAAAGCAAAGATTATATGTGGAGAAGGGAAAGAGACAATACCCACTAGTGGGATGGTCTGGCTGGACCATCCGAACCCTCCTCCGGGGGATATGGGAAGTGGCTGAAGAAGTGCTCCTGCCGACGGTAAAAGTCGTCGAGACGGTCCTACTGGGCGGTCAGCCGACCTCCAATGGTGGTCTCAAAGTTGGCTTGCCAAGCCAACTGCTAAGCCTCGAGCTGCTGCTGCTGGGCTGCCTGCCAAGCGTCTTGGCGCCGGTCGAAGTTGGCGGTCATGGATGTGGCAAAGCTAGACCGTCAAGTCTGTTGCTGCTCCATCATGGTCCGCTAATACTTAGTCTGCCAAGCCTGGTGCTGAGTGGTCAGCGCAACTATCTGAGCCTGGAGGCTCCTAAGCTCGGGACCATTATCTCCTGCTATAGTAGCCATCTCCTCATTGTCTGGGATGAGCATGTGGTCCTCATAATGAGCCCGGCTGGAGCTCGCAGCATGTCTCTCCATAATGGCCACCTCAGGCCGCCTCAGCACAAATGGATCAGCCGGGATGTACAGCTCGGATAGCTCATCTCTAAAGGGAATCGGTCGTGGAAGGTAGGTGATGTGGCTCCCATCTGCAAAGGCAAGCCAAAATAGGTTCTTCCCGTCCCACTTGAGGAGCTTGCACCTCCGGAGTAACCCTTCCGTGTAGAATGGGACCGCCATCCCATCCTCGAGGTCAGAAAGGTCCATCAGCTGTTCAGAAATCAAGGAGATGACCCCACCGCCAACAATATCTCTTGGCTCGTTCTTCCTAATCCACTTCAAAACGGTAAGGAAGAGAAGAGGCAAATCTGGCACCGCCTCACTCGTCGGGAGGCAAGCATACAACAAAGGAAGGTCCGTAAAAGCGACCTTGTTCCCCTCCTTATGTTCACAGAAGAAACTCATGATGATCTTGGAGAGGAGTCTCAAACAGGGGTGAGTGAGCTTGTTGTAATACTCACCCCTAACATGAAACTCGGAGCCAGTGGCCGTCTTCTAGAACTCACAAAGGTCCGGTGCTGGGATGGGTTCCCACCATTTGTCAGAAGGGGCAAGAGTCACCACAAAAGCCTCCCGCAGCTATGTGTAGTCAACCGTATATTTCTTTTTGTTAAACTTGAAGATGAGGCCGACACACACATGGTCTTCCTTCTCAATGTTGAATGTGGCGATGAACTAGCGACTGAGCTCGGGGTATATAGGAGCACTCTTCTTTAGGAAATCCCCGAGCCTAGCATTGTCAAGGAAAGATTGCATGTTCTCCACCATGCCTAGCTTCTCCAATGTTAAAATGTGCAAAAACCGGGTTGCATACACAATCCGGTCTTGCACAATTCCGTAGCGGGTCTTCTCAATCTCGGACATCTTGTATTTCCTTTGTGGTTCCATTTCTTACAAGAAATTGAGCAAAGGAATAAGTAATTTCAAAAACAGAGAAAGAAGACGAACCCTCTATTGCTATTTCCGCAAGGGCAGTTGTGAGATGCGTGTTAGCATGAAATATTGTGATATTTTAGGCACGTTTTCTAATCGTATTTGATTCATATTGATAGTCTTTGATTGAGCTTTGTGCATATGTGAGCTAGTATTGCCTATATTGTCGATATGGATGTCTACACGAGTTCTATGTTGATTATAGGTGATTTGGAGCTATTTCCGAACGGAATCGAGCAAAGGAGAGTTGAGTTGATATGTCCATAGATCGAGGACACCTTTTGGAAGCAATTTGGAGTCTTAGATTGAGGAATGCACGAATGAAGGCAAGAACCACGTTCTCACCCGTAATTACGGCCGTGGATTTTGAGTCAGAATTCGATGTTCATTCCAGGAGATATTACGGCCGTGGAACTAACCGTAGTAGTTTCCACGCCCTAAATTACGGTCGTGAAAAGATTCCACGACCGTGATTTTGGCGAATCTTTTCGCCATGTTTCGAAGCCACGATCTTTTGAAGATTGGGCCGGGCCGACATTTTGCCCTGCATTATAAAATAGACGGATGAGGCAAGATTCCGTCACCTCGCTTACAACCTTTCAACCCTCGCTTAGCGGCAAAACGCAAAAACCCTCATCTTGGAGGTAATTTGGAGATCTCATTGAAGATCAAAGTTCGGATTGAAGAGTTGCTGTTTGTGATCTTCGTGTTTGTGGAAGATCGAAGTTCTTGGAGGATTTTGCAAGAAGATCTCTCTTCTTGTTTAGGTTTGATTCAGAATCGGATTGACATCCCGTTTCTCTTCTTTCCTAAAGATTGTGATTGCTTGGTCTGTTTTGAATCTTTGGATAAACACTTGTTCTTGATTGTGATTCTGAGATTCACTTGAAGATTATTGATAGTTCTTGAAAGTTTTCATCTTTTATCTCTTAATTCTTGAATCAATATCAATATGACAGTTATTGGCTAAAAACCCTTAACAATTCTAAGGTGAAGGGTTGATAGTTGTGGCTTAGATGATGATAGATCGATCGTAAACAGATTAGACCCTGAGAGTTAGAGAATTATCGCCGACAACCCTAAATCACGGGCTGTTCTTGAGTTCCACGACCGTGGAATCTCAAGATCCAACCGTAATTTCCCTAAGTCTACGAGCTTGCTTTTACCTTAATCTAAAGTTAAAGATTTGCTTTAGCTTAGCTTAGACTTGTCTTTTCTAGGTGGTAGTGAAGCCTCAACAACCTCTACCTCGATTGTGAGCCTCAACAACCTCAATCGGATAAGTTAGTCTTGATCTTTAGATTATAAGTTTGGGTATTTGATACTAATCCTTGCCTTTAGAATCTTTCTATATTGAGCCTCAACAACCTGTATAGGGAGTGTCTTTTAGGTGAATTACATAAGGTTTTTGGAACCTCAACCGTACGATTACCTTACATTAGTATACCCTTGCATATCTCGACTCTGTCTTTATATCATTAGTATATATTGAATCAATTGCCACAGCTGGATACTTGGATCTTTAGGATTGTTGTTTTCCCGATAATTTGCAAACTCCCATATTCACTTGCTTGATAACCTGCGATCGAGTTCGTTCCACCCAAATCCCTGTGTTCGATACTCTGGAATTCTTGCTAATCTACGTCGATCCGTACACTGCGGGTTCGCTTGCTTGATTCTAGTTTTATAAATTTAAAGCTTATTTGCACACACCTCTAGGGGCGAACAATGCGCAGGGGCGGGGAGGCGCAGGGGCGGATCCTTGTAGGCGTAGGGGCGGGAGAACAGAAGGTGGGCGATTCTTGACAGCTTCGCTAGTGGCGGAGCTGGGGGGATTTCCAATGGCTTCTGGTTTGTGGAGATGTCGTTGGAGGTGGTAAACAATGATGGGAAGTGAGTGTTGGTGGTTGGAGGTGTTTAGGGTTGGGGTTTAGAGAGATTGAGGGTGGTGGTGGTAGAGCTTGAGGAGGGCAGCGCAGGAGCATCGGAAAGGGTGTCGGAGTGGTGGCACAGGAGCGGGCAAGGAAGGCACAGGGTATTGTGAGGGGGAGAGAAGAGCGCAGGGGCGTGGGCTGTTGACGGAAGGGAGAGATTTGTGAGAGATGAGTGGTAGGTGAGGAGAGAGAGAGAGAGGTGGGTGGGGTAGGTGTAGGGTCTTTTGGAATTTCCTTTTTTTTTCTTTTCTGGGTAAATCCGCAAGGGCGGGGGCTTGTCACCACTGGGGCAGAGTTTGTCACCGTGGGGGCGGTGATGAGGAAGACGCCCAGCGTCGGGGGCGGCGCTGGGGATGCGTTTCAAGAGTGGTCGTCGCAGGGGCGTAGGGATGTTACCACGGGTGCGGTGACAAAGTTGTTGCAAACGTAGGCCCAGCGCCGGGGGCGACGCAAGGCAAGGGTGTCACCGCAAGGGGGGTGATAATGAGCCGCAGGGGCGGTTTTCTTGACAGAAGCCACTCTTCTTATTCTCTCAGGTTGCCTCCCGAGAAGCGCCTTTGTTTTACGTTGTTGGCTAGACGTAAGGACCCTACTTCTCTACTCGGGCCTCCTCCAACACCATTTCATCAATGGGGTCATTCTTCATTCCTTCAAGGTAGGGCTTGAGCCTTTGTCTGTTGACCTTGAATATCTTGTGCGTTTGTGGATCATAGAGATCCACAACGCCGTGTAGGTACACTTCAGCTATCACGTACGAACCTGTCCACCTTGAACGCAGCTTGCCTGCAATAAGCTTCTGTTCGCTCCAAACGGTGTGTGCAAGCTTTAAATTTATAACCCTTGACTTAAGCTTAAAACAAGGATGCGAACCCGCAGTGTACGGGTCAATCGTAGTAAATAGCAAGGAATTTCAGGGGTCGATCATGGGGACTTAGTGAAACAAAGTCCAATTACGGTATGCTTTAGCAATTAGTAACCACAAAGCAATTAAAACAATCAAAGATGATAAAAAGTCAATAAAGGAAATATGCAATTCTAGGGATTAAAGCATCTAGTTGTGGTTCCAACTCAAGATCTAAAGATAAGCGGACAAAGCTGAGATATTTGCATAGGGAAGGTGTTACTAAAGTGGAATAGATCACCGGGTAAGTCTCACTACTCACCAATCCAAAACCGTAACTCCTATTACCGGGTAAGTCTCAAGGAATTAAGATAAAGAACTATAACCTCAAACTAACACACCATCTAAGGGAATAGAATCAACCTTTACCGGGTAAGTCTCAGGCTAACTCACAAAGATGGGATGAAAGCACACTCAAACCCAATAAAGGATAAACCTTTATTACCTACACTTATGATCTTTGGTAAACAAACTATGGAATTACCGGGTAAGTCTCTTCCTAGGCTTGCATTGAACCAGGAAAGGTATAATAAGAATAGGATTTGGCAAACTCTAACACTTAACTCTCAGTTTCGGATCAGATAAGTCACCTCGGTCAGCCAAATTCCACCCCGGCCGAGATGTTCATCGACTGAGCGAGATGCTTAGGGTTAAGGTTAAAGACTCGAACTTTCAGGGTCCTACTGTGATTAAGATCATTCTGTCATTGTTTTTCCCACAACCTTCAGCCAATCACCCTAGAATCACACAAAGAGATTAGCCACTCATCATCATGAAAGTATTAATCAAATATATGGGAAGAATGTGAATATTTGAACAAGAATAATTTAATGAAAAGACTTCAATAACTGAATCAAATATCACAACAAAGCGTTCCTTGGATAGAAATCCAACAAGGCAAGACAACAAGGAAGGGAATCTAAGATAACCTTACAAAAACCCTTCAAAAGCTATAAAAGCTACAATCTTCCTTCTTCAACCTTCAAAAAGGTTCTTCAAATCTCCCAACTGGAGTATGGCTGTTGCGGTGTATTACGTGGGATCTCCAACTGTATGCGGATGTCTAAGCAGCGTAAGCGGGCTGCGGATTTGTGGGAAATCCGTCCCTTTTTTATAGGAAAATTACTCTCCAAAGATAAGATATCTTAGAAAGATCTCTCCCCATAAAAATAGGTAAAATATATGATCTAGCATTCTTCATTCCACGAGCCAAGCCCAAAAATATAAGATCTCTTTCCAAAGATAAAAGATCTCAGCCAAGAATAAAATATTCTCGCCGCGTCCCAAGTGTTCGCCTCGGTCGAGTCGACTTCTCTGGATCACCTCGGTCGAGGTGACTCTGTAGTCAACCGAGGTGAGTCACAACTGAATGTGAAATCTCTCAAATCTGGTTCAAAGTGAATCTTTAATCCATGGCTATGCTTCCTGGATGTTTCCTTATGTTCCTGAATGTAGCTCCAATGACTCCACAGCTCCTTTTGCTCCTTTTTGATGCAAAACGTGCCATTTTACCTACGATTACAACAAAACTAGGTGTAGACCTCGATTCCCGCAAAGGTAGATGAAATGGTAATATAATCACATAATATACATACAAACATGCAGATTATTGAAGATAAAACGTCCAAACAAACCCTAAAATATAGACTATAATTCATGCTATCAAAATACCCCATACTTAGCCCTTGCTTGTCCCCAAGCAAGTTCCGCATATAAAAGACAAGATAGAATGGATTATAAGTCAAGAAACTCAATGGAAAGCCTTTCAAAACATTTTTATGTTGTGCAACAATCATAGATCACTCTAAGAGAATACTTCATGGAATCTAAAAATCAAAATATGATCAAAACATTTTATAAATATAAGAAAGTTGTTCATCTTTGCATAAAATCATAGAATGCATAATAAGTATTAGTTATCGAAATTAATCATGCATAATCCAGTTTAAACCACTAAGTCAATCAACAAACTCGAGGTCTCAAGGGCTTCCTAAAAGAAAGGTCAAGAAACGCGTAGGGTAGGGATGTATGTAAGGTAATGTGGTGCTAGAATCCGGGAAAAGGATATACTTCACTTTCACTTTGACTGTCAACATCTTCCACCAATAAGCTTTGCTTATTTCACACTTTTTCTTTTACTTTACTTTTTGGGATGCATGGACAGAGGTTCACAATAACCGAAGCCTAGGAAATCAGCAATCATCAATTTCTTGAGATGCATCAAACCCTTGATGCACATACCATGACCCGTAAGGAATATCGCTCAATCCGACTTTGGCAAGACACAAACACCCGGCTATGTGAATGGTGCCGAGTTACTCATCATCATGATTGACTTCCCCAAACCTATTTATTACTTTCTAACACTTTCACTTCCAGCCAACTTTTCAACTTTAACTTCACTTGCTTTCACCACTTCGCTTGCTTCCAAATTCCCGGATAGGTAAAGGGAGGCAAAATGTATATGAGGGGCTAAGCATGATCAAGAAGAAGAAGAGAGAAGAATGATATGCCTTGGTCTTTCCAGGAAGAAAGTGAGAGAACTTATCTTGCTGTGTCAACCTTCAAATTCAACATAATTTGGATAAAAACAAAGTATTAAACATGCCAAAAATTTCAAACAAAGCATTTAACAACTTAAACATATTATAAAATTTTTCAAACACATAAAGATTTCAAAACCAGTCAGTAAGCAAGATCTTCACTGAGATCATATCCAAATAAGAAGCACAAAAATCGTTTTCGAAAACTCTTAGTTAACCCACCTCGGTCGAGGTGTTCTTAGGTCAACCGAGGTGAAACACCTCGTTCGGCCAGAACTGCCCTGGTCGAGGTCAAAATTTTTTTTTTTTAAAATCAGTTTTTTTTCAATTTCGACGTTTTTCTCAATCAAATAACCTGTAAGTTTGCGTGCAGTCTCAGATAAACACATAGAAGCAAACTGAAGCATAAATATAAATAAATATCCGGTCAAGTAGAGTCATACATCACATAAGTGTCAAATAATACATCAAATACCCCATACTTGGGACACACTGTCCCAGTGGGTCAAAATAAGTCTAAGGAATAAAATACTCACCGGATAATAAGCTGAACTGCATAAAAATAAGAAAGAAAATCCTGTAGTTCTCAATAGTCACGATCCGGTGGTGGTGGTGGTGGCACATATGGATACTGAGACGGGTCGAACGGGTAGCCCATGATGTGCTCAAACTGGATCTGGGCCATCATGTGCTGGTAATGCTGTCGCTCCTGCATCTCGCGGATATCCAGTGATAAGGCGGCATAAGAATCAATCATTTGATCCGTCAGATCATCGATCCAATGGTGAGCCTCTAGATCTCTGTGTCGGCGTGCCCTACACCTAGCAGGTCTCACTAGAGATGCGGCTGGTGCAGGCTCAGTATCATCATCATCATCCAGATCAATAACCGGCGCACTCGTCCCTGTAGTATCCGTCCCTGTATCCATCGGGACTCCATCATCTCTGTCATCAATAGTCTCCTCATCATCTACCTCCTCCTCCTCAGCTGGGGTAGCTGCTGCCTCTCTATAATCCTCCATCAGTGGGGCCCAGGCAGTTTGCCAATAATGAGGGTCATAAACTGTAAACTGTGCTGACCACTTGATCCCTTGCGGTGCAGTCAGCTCCCATGGCATAGCCACGTATGGTGTAGTCAGTCCTCGGGGAACCAGAATCCGCTGAGTGATCATCTCCTGCAGCCCAAGCGGCTTGGCAGCCGCCACCATAGTACAAGCGCTGAGATCCATGTCCTGGTAGCTGGCGATGTGGGTCACAAGTCCTCCGCAGTAGATGTCCCCCTTCGCCTTGGCCTTGATCCTGTGCAGATCCTCTGCCACCATCAAGCCAAAGTCGGGGATCCCTCCTGTCACCATGCAATATAGGCTAAACAGCTCCCCCTGTCGGACCTTCTGGGGCGTCTCAGTACGCGCCAGAAGCGTCTCGCTGAAAATGCGGTGGGCTAACCTAAAAGCTAAGTGAAAGATGACCTTCTCCCTGGAATCTCCAAGGCGCCACCTATCTGCGTGCTCAACCACGTGAGCAATCTGTCCCCAAAACTCCCTAGCTACAGATCGGGACAGGAAGTCAACAACTGTCAGGGCAGGAAAACCAAATATTTCCCTCCAATACTCTAGTGGCACTAAGAAGTTCCGGTTCATCAACCGGTACTTCACAGAACGCTCTGTGGGGAGGTAGGTAAAGGAGCTAACAAACTCTAGGGTGGGCTCCAAATAGGCAGGGGCTTGGATCTCAGTAAACTGATCTAGTCCTACTGTCGATATCATCCGTCTAAGGTCTCCATCTACATGGAGACAGTCAAAGGCTGACACGTCCAAGAAGCGAGGTGCAATCACTAGACTGCCGGAAATACGGTCGTAATCGACCTGGTGTCGCTCGTGGATCACCGGTCGATAGGGTCGGGAAGAAGAGGAGGAAGGGGAAGGGGAGGATCTATCCCTAAGGGCAAGCCGTCTGTCAGAACTCATTTTCAAAATTCTCTCTGTCAGGTCGCCTCGGTCGGTCTGACAATACTCAAGAACACCTCGGCCGAGGCACAGCGCGTCTGGACCGAGGCAAAAAACTGCGTACTAATTTCTTCAAAAATTCCAGTTCTTTTCCCCCAAAATCACTACAACTGGTTCCTATGGGGTACTTAATCCGTTTCTCAGCAAATGCAGGGCAATCCAAGCCTGAATCGAAGCGAAATCAGCGAGGTTAGGGTTTCGGTTCGATTTACCTCGTGTGGCCGTTTCGGTTCGATTTCTTCGCAGATCAACGTTGCACTAGGATCCTCTACGCTTTAATTGCAGTTTGGAAGCGAAAATCTTCGAAAATGAGCGAGAATCGAAGAGGCGAGGTGAAGGGGGTTGCCGCGGTCGAGGAAGGGTAAAAGAGAATAAAATGAAAATTTTCCCTTTTTATACACTTTCTGGAACTGCTGTCACCTCGGTCGAGGTGGTCTCGACTGGACCGAGGTGGTTCTTCAGAAACCCTAGTCGCCTCGGTTGCTCAAGAACCATCTCGGTCGAGGTGCTCTGACAGCAACCGAGATGTGCCTCAGTCAAACTTCGTCTTCTCGAATTCTCGAACTTCTGTCCTTCTAGTTACGCTCCTGGTTTGTTCTCCTTCCTTAGATGTCACCTGTTATCTGTCTAGAACGCCAAAAACAAAACAAAGCAAAGCAAAAGCAAATCTATCTAAACTAGAAAGGGAAAAGAAAGCAATACCTTGGGTTGCCTCCCAAGAAGCGCTTGGTTTAAGGTCGCTAGCTGGACCTTGATGCGTCTCAAACGAGGTATATTGGTGCAACCTCCTCAACCGGAGTTTCCGATTTGTATTTCTTGAGTCTATGACCGTTGACCTTGAAGCTTCCGCTCGTTTCGCCCCATATCTCAACTGCACCATGAGGAAAAACATGTTTCACAACATAAGGTCCGGTCCATCTAGATTTTAACTTACCTGGAAAGAGGCGGAGGCGGGAGTTGAAGAGTAGAACTAAGTCTCCTTCATTAAGCTCCTTTGGGATGATACGCTTGTCATGCCATTTCTTCGTCCTCTCCTTATAGATTTTGGCATTCTCATAAGCGTTCAAACGCAGCTCCTCCAGCTCGTTGATATCCAATAGCCGCTTCTCGCCGGCCTCCTTAATGTCGAAGTTCAACCATTTGATCGCCCAATATGCTTTGTGTTCTAACTCAACGGGCAAATGGCAAGACTTCCCATATACCAAATTATAAGGGGTGGTACCTATGGGAGTCTTAAATGCGGTCCTGTAGGCCCAAAGAGCATCGTCCAATTTCATGGACCAATCCTTCCTCATCCTAGAGACGGTCTTCTCCAAAATTGCCTTGATTTCTCTATTCGAGATCTCGACCTGTCCACTAGTTTGAGGGTGATAAGGGGTTGATACCTTGTGGGTTACCCCATACTTCGATAGAAGTGCTTTGAACTTCCGGTTGATGAAATGCGTTCCTCCATCGCTGATGATGATGCGTGGAGTTCCAAAACGTGGAAAGATAGTTCTGTTTAAGAATTTCACAACCACTTTGGCGTCATTAGTGGGAGAAGCAATGGCTTCAACCCATCTAGAGACGTAATCAACTACAAGAAGAATATAAAGGTTTCCTCCGGAGGATGGGAAAGGTCCCATGAAGTCTATCCCCCATACATCAAAGATTTCCACCTCTTGAATGTTATTAAGCAGCATTTCGTTCCTCCTTGATAAATTTCCTGTTCTTTGGCATGCATCACAATAGAAAACAAACGATTGCACATCCTTAAATAATGTAGGACAAAAGAAACCGGAACGTAATACCTTAGCGCATGTCTTATCGGTGCTAGCATGTCCTCCACAGGGAAGTGAATGACAATGCCGTATGACGCTATTAACTTCATCTTCCGGAATGCATCTTCGAAGCATCCCATCCGGTCCGCGCTTGAATAGCAGCGGCTCGTCCCAGTAGTAATAGCGTACTTCCTTGAAGAATCTCTTCTTTTGAGAGTACGTCAATCCGGGCGGTATTTCCTGGCAAACAAGATAATTCACAATATCAGTAGACCAAGGTCCTTTATTATCAGAAAGTTGGTGGATAGAATGTTCCACCAACTGAGGATGAATGTCAGAGAAGGGAGTAAGAAATTTGTTATTTTCAGTAATCTCAGTTGACATCATCTCGCCATCGAGCTCGGTCGCGGTGCAGAGGCGTTGACCGAGATGTTCTTCGGTCGCCTCGCTCAGTCCAGGAAGTGCCTCGGTCGAGGTACTGCAATTGGAACCGAAACTGGAGATCTTCGTCTCCTGGATTGGCTTCTCAGTTTTAGCTCATGGATCTTCTCCCAGTGCTTTTAAGCTCCATATATCAGCATCACAAGAAGCATCTATACTTTCCTCCATTAAACTGAAACTAAGAACTCTTTCGAGTGGATCGTTAATATGGATAGAGCTCACCAATTCTCTTGATTTTTGCTCCCCTTTCATGGCTGCGAGTAATGCGAACTCCACCTCATCACCACCAATGTTGAATTTCAACTTGGCGTTCTTGCAATCCACGTTGCAACCTAAAGTTGCTAGAAATGGCCTCCCGAGAATAATAGGAACAGGATAATCTGCGGGAATGTCAAGTACAACAAAATCTATTAGTAAATAGAAGTTACCTAACTTGACCGGAACGTCTTCCAAAATTCCCACGGGATGGGTGATGGAGCGATCCGCCATGTATAGTCGAATCTTGACCGGCTTGGGCTCTCCAAGTCCGATCTTCACACATAGCTCCAGCGGAATGATGCTCACGTTGGCTCCTAGATCACATAGGGCTTCACAAGTGACATCCCCAACTTGAATGGGAATGCAAAATGAGCCGGGATCTCTCAATTTGGGTGGCATCTTCTCCTTCATGATTTGAATAAGTTTCGAGGATTTAGATGTCATCCTAACTTCACCGAAATCTTCCAGTTTCCTCTTCCTTGATAGGATCTCCTTCAAGAACTTCCCATAGGCGGGCATTCCTAGAATGGCATCAAGGAAAGGAATGTTAATGTGAAGTTTATTCATCAAGTCAAGGAACTTACCAAAGTGCTTGTCTAGATGTGCTCTGGCCCTTGACTGGGGGGAATGGATGTGGTGGTTTGTATGCAGGAGGTGGAACATAAACTTCAGTTTTCCCCTCCGCTTTCTGTGGCTCCACCTCGGTTGGCATATCGGCCGAAGTGTTCTTCGACTGCACCTGGACCGAGGTGGTCTTCGTCGGTACTGGCACCAACCGAGGCATTGGATCTGCAGTTTTCAGTCCACTCCTCGTAGTTATGGCCATGATCTGGCCCTTAGGGTTGCTTTCTGTCCTTGTTGGAAGCTTCCCTGGATCTCTTGACGCTTCATTCGCCCTACTTGCAAGTTGTTGTTCAAAGGCCTTTTGGGCCTTCGAAAATGAAGTCATAGAAGTCTCTATAGCACTAAGCTTGATCAAGATAGCCTCCAGCACTGCGTCTTTCTTTTCTAGCTGAGACGAACTTGATCCTTGCCCCTGGCTCTTTAATGGAGTAGAAGAAGAAGAAGGGGAAGAGAGGAAAGGATTAGATGAATCGTTAGAGTTGGAGTTTGAATGATTGTTACCAGAATTTTTGTTGTTCGCCCTCCAATTGTTGTTATTGGATCCTCTATTATTGTTGTTGTAATTGTTGTTTCGGGAACCATTGATGTTGTTACGGTATCCATTGTTGTTGTTCCTTTGTCCTTGCTCTTCCTTCTTGGTTTGAGCAACCAAGAGTTCCTTCAATTGCTTCACGTCATTCTTCAAAGATGTGAGTTGATTGTTGCTGGGCTAAGTTTCTTGGAAGTTAACTCTTTTAACTCCACCTTCAGCTCCTTGATGGGTGTACTTCTCCATATGTAAAGCTTGCTTCTCGATGAAGTGCCAAGCTTCATCAATCTCCATGTCCATAAAGGTACCGGCGGAGAGTAGTTGGAGGTTGAACTGGGTGCTTCCGTCCAGTCCCTTGAAGTATATCTCCAATAACTCTATCTTTGGAATCCCATGATGTAGGCAATCCAAAAGAATGTCTTTGAACCTCTCCCATGACTTGGACAAGCTCTCCTTGTCCTTCATAATGAAAGCATTGATCATTTCTCTCATTTCAGCGGTCTTTGAGGGGGGAAAGAATTTGGTCAAGAATTCCGTAGTCATCTCCTCCCATGTGCTAATTTTTCCTGGAGAAAGAGATTGATACCAAGTAAGAGCTCTATCTTTTAAAGAAAAGTAAAAAGGCCTTAGCTTGTAGTTGTTATTTTCAATCCTTGAGGGTCTCAAGGTCTCCATCAAGATCTCATAGTTTTGAAGATGTTGATATGGGGATTCCTTTTCTAGCCCTCCGAACTGGCATTGGCGAATCATGGATAGAACTTGCGGTCGAAGTTCGTAGTCATGGTCCGATGGATCTCCTAGGTTAACTCCTGGACGCCTCAGTTGTTGATTGGGGTCCATCCTTTGACCTAGGGTTTGTGGGATTCCTGCAAGAAGAACACCTCGGACTGGCATCCGAGGTGGAAGTATCTCGGCCGGGGCGTCAGGTACTGGAACCTGCCTCGGTCGAGGGTCAGCAACTGGATCCTGTATCGGTCGAGGATCAGGAACTGGATCTTCCCTCGGTCGAAGTAGATATTGGTCTCGTAAGGCTGCCATATCTGCTTCGATCGCCTCAGCCCTGGTGCGAGTTTCTTCTTTCTCTTGCCTTAGCTCTTCCCTGCAGAGGCGTAGCTGCTCTTGCGCCTCTTTCAACTCGGCCTCAAGATCGCGATTGTCTTGGTTGGCATCTTCGCTTCTCGTAAGCGTCGTTTGTATGTCTTTTCTGGTTCGGGATCGTAAGGAACAATTTCCTTCCCAGTGCGGGTTCTTCGCATAAACCTAAGAAAGAACCTGCAAAAGTCAGTCAAGTAGAGTGGTTAGTAGACACGGGGGCAAGTGCCCCAAAAGCAAAACCGTAACCGGCTCGGTCTAGACCAAGTCCCCGGCAACGGCGCCAAAAACTTGTTCGCTCCAAACGGTGTGTGCAAGCTTTAAATTTATAACCCTAGACGTAAGCTTAAAACAAGGATGCGAACCCGCAGTGTACGGGTCAATCGTAGTAAAAAGCAAAGAATTCCAGGGGTCGATCAAAGGGACTTAGTGAAACAAAGTCCAATTACGGTATGCTTTGGCAATTAGTAACCACAAAGCAATTAAAACAATCAAAGATGATAAAAGTCAATAAAGGAAATATGCAATTCTAGGGATTAAAGCATCTAGTTGTGGTTCCAACTCAAGATCTGATGATAAGCGGACAAAGTTGAGATATTTGCATAGAGAAGGTGTTACTAAAGTGGAATAGATCACCGGCTAAGTCTCACTACTCACCAATCCAAAACCGTAACTCCTATTACCGGGTAAGTCTCAAGGAATTAAGATAAAGAACTATAACCTCAAACTAACACACCATCTAAGGGAATAGAATCAACCTTTACCAGGTAAGTCTCAGGCTAACTCACAAAGATGGGATGAAAGCACACTCAAACCCCAATAAAGGATAAACCTTTATTACCTACACTTATGATCTTTGGTAAACAAACTAAGGAATTACCGGATAAGTCTCATCCTAGGCTTGCATTGAACCAGGAAAGGTATAATAAGAATAGGATTTGGCAAACTCTAACACTTAACTCTCAGTTTCGGATCAGATAAGTCACCTCGGTCAGCCAAATTCCACCCCGGCCGAGATGTTCATCGACTGAGCGAGATGCTTAGGGTTAAGGTTAAAGACTCGAACTTTCAGGGTCCTACTGTGATTAAGATCATTCTATCATTGTTTTTCCCACAACCTTCAGCCAATCACCCTAGAATCACACAAAGAGATTAGCCACTCATCATCATGAAAGTATTAATCAAATATATGGGAAGAATGTGAATATTTGAACAAGAAGAATTTAATGAAAAGATTTCAATAACTGAATCAAATATCACAACAAAGCGTTCCTTGGATAGAAATCCAACAAGGCAAGACAACAAGGAAGGGAATCTAAGATAACCTTACAAAAACCCTTCAAAAGCTATAAAAGCTACAATCTTCCTTCTTCAACCTTCAAAAAGGTTCTTCAAATCTCCCAACTGGAGTATGGCTGGTGCGGTGTATTACGTGGGATCTCCAACTGTATGCGGATGTCTAAGCAGCGTAAGCGGGCTGCGGATTTGTGGGAAATCCGTCCCTTTTTATAGGAAAATTACTCTCCAAAGATAAGATATCTTAGAAAGATCTCTCCCCATAAAAATAGGTAAAATATATGATCTAGCATATCTTCTTCC
The DNA here is from genome assembly GCA_033239125.1 of Fagopyrum homotropicum. Lineage (NCBI taxonomy): Eukaryota > Viridiplantae > Streptophyta > Magnoliopsida > Caryophyllales > Polygonaceae > Fagopyrum > Fagopyrum homotropicum. Next base: position 39,382,344 of record BSWB01000005.1, on the reverse strand, counting down.
TTCCAGGAGCCAAGCCCAAAAATATAAGATCTCTTTCCAAAGATAAAAGATCTCAGCCAAGAATAAAATATTCTCGCCGTGTCCCAGGTGTTCGCCTTGGTCGAGTCGACTTCTCTGGATCACCTCGGTCGAGATGACTCTGTAGTCAACCGAGGTGAGTCACAACTGAATGTGAAATCTCTCAAATCTGGTCCAAAGTGAATCTTTAATTCATGGCTATGCTTCCTGGATGTTTCCTTATGTTCCTGAATGTAGCTCCAATGACTCCATAGCTCCTTTTGCTCCTTTTTGATGCAAAACGTGTCATTTTACCTACGATTACAACAAAACTAGGTGTAGACCTCGATTCCCACAAAGGTAGATGAAATGGTAATATAATCACATAATATACATACAAACATGGAGATTATTGAAGATAAAACGTCCAAACAAACCCTAAAATATAGACTATAATTCATGCTATCAGCTTCAAACGATATTGAAAGAGAAAAACATTATTACCCACTTTGAAGTCTTTCCAGAGGATGTTCCGGTCATGCTAGGCTTTGGTCTTTTCTTTGTATGCGGTGGCGTGGTCCTATGCGTCGAGCCTCAATTCCTCTAGCTCTTGCAATTGGAGCTTCCGGAACTCTCCCACCTCCTCTATATTCATGTTGCACTTCTTTACCGCCCACCATACCATGTGCTCAAGCTCAACCGGAATGTGGCAAGCTTTTTCGAACACAAGCCGGAATGGTGACATCCCTATAGGAGTCTTGTATGCTGTCCGGTAAGCCCATACAACGTCGTTTGGCCTCAAACTCTAATCTTTCTTTCTGGGAGAAACCATCTTTTCAAGGATGGTTTTGATTTCCCGGTTGGACACCTCCGCTTGACCATTTGTTTGCGGATGTTAGACTGTTGACACTCGTTGGTGGGCGTGGTACTTCTTAAGGAGAGCGGGTGATTGTCTTGTTGCAAAAATGGGTGCTCCTATCACTTATCAAAGCCTTCGGGATTTCAAATCTTGCAAAAATATTGTCCTTAAGAAATGCTGCAACCACTTTAGAGTCATCATTTTTGGTGGCCTTTGTAACACCCCGAATCCTAGAGGACTCGAAATGCTACGAGCTAGGACCTCACAATGGGTCCCGGCCCTTGGCCTGGCAACAACTTCATCGGACCTTACAACACGGCACAAATAAAAAGGCAAAACAAAGAGTTTTATAACATGAGCGGAAATAATAAGAATCCAAATTTTGAAAACAATACAGCCAAGTCTCAAAAACCAGAAATACCCACATCAGTCTCAATAGTCATAAAATAAAATATAACAGTCCCGTCCTATAATGCACGGAACCCCGGCTGCCCACTACCGTCGGATCACTCGATCGCCTCCCTAACCTGCAAGGCATCTACAAGCGGTATAAAACCGTTAGCTAACATTCTATGGATAAATATAACGGTAAAAGCACAAACACACAACATACGCAATCAGCATGTGACACTCATTCCTTTTTATTATCTTTAATTAAGTGATACGTCATTACTAATGATACTTATTTTATGACACGAGGGATTCCCAAACCTCGCCCCTGTCCCTGTTTACCAACGCGGAATGGTACTAATGCATGTGACCGTCTACCGGTCTGGGCTGGTCGCAGGGAACCTCCTAGACTCTCGCAAGAGCTAGGTAGATGATGTCACGACCCGTTATCATACACTTGGGTCAATTATAATATACTACAGTCGGCCTATTGCGTTTTTGTTATTTATCTTAACTATCACACACCACTCATACGCATCACACACATGCAAGAAGCTAGCTAAGTAAGTTAGTGGACTTACTAGAATTAAAACTCGTCTCTCTTAACAACACTAACAGTAGCTGCAGGAACTCAGTTGCCTGTCAAAGGAGGCACGTGGGTCAACATTTTTCCTTGGATGCTTAGAAGTCTAAAACTCCTAAGATGTACGATTCTATGTGCAGAAGTTATTACAGTGTTTATTTCAGGTAAATTGACTATTTTACCCTTGGTTCCGAGACTTCCAAAAACCCGTAAAAAGTACTTAAATTCTTACTTAAGGCTAACTAATCATATTCTACTCCCTAGGATGATTTTAGGTGACAACTATAAAAACTACCGATTTTCTATTTCCCGAAAAGTCACTAAAGTCCAATTACAGCTGTAAATATAAAATTAAAATAAACTTATAAAAATTCTAAAATAAAATTCTAACTTATCTATGATCTCTAATCTACTCATAGGAGAAATAATTTCTTAAAACTGTTCAATCGTTATTCCTACAAAAATCTTTAAAGTTGCCTACAACACTACAATTGTTCCCATACTTAGTCAAATTTTTCTGCGGGAAAAACAACTCAACTACTCCACTTTGAGACCCTATAACTTTCAATCCGACCGTTCATTTGTTCCCAAATTTTAACACGGCAAACTATGTATATCTATCTATGATCTATTAAAAATTCAACGGTGGATCTTCAACCAATCGTTTTAACATTGGTTCACAACAGTGGCCATTCTTACTTTCAAAACTGAAGTTTTAAAGGGAGTTTCTCACTTCAATTTATATGATGATCTGATCTACTTCACTAGGTCCTCTAATGGTCAGAATTTGGACACTCTAGGAAGCTACAACAACTCGCTTACTACTCGTCACTTCTCTAGTTCGATTTCTCCTAATCACCACACTAAAACATTTTAAAACCTAAGTACACACATGCCTATTTCATCTATAGTTTAAAGATTGAACTGCAGCCAAGATAAAGGGAGAATGATTGATCATTTACCCAAGGTTTTGATGACTGCAGAAGGTAAGTTGTTGCACTAGTGTGGGAGGGTCCGATTCTAAGGTGGCCGTCTCTTCTTCTGTCACCGCAGGGCACGAACGAAACAACCCTCCATATGGTTATCTTCTGGGAAGGAGTGTGTACTGAGAGTTAGATTTAGAGAGGAACTTGAGTGTAGAAGGGCTGAATGAAATCACTTACACTACTCCGGCTGTTGGCGAGGTTTCTGCAACGAACAGCCCCGGAACTAGATAGACGAGCAGTTGTTGTAGTTCTCCCCTCTGCTGGCTCTTTTCCTTGCAATTTCCTGTGGTTAGAACGTTGCTGAATGTGTGCAGAATTCAAGCAAGTGCAGCGTGAATGAGGAGCGTGAATGTGGAGCACAGAAGCGTTGCAGTTCCTCTCTTCAGGCGTGAATATAGGCTGTTGCAGCTCCTTAGTTATCTCATTAATTATCTCATTTATGCAGCTGTTACAAAGTGGAGAGAAGGAAATAGAAGGTCGGCTGTTGCTCCTCCTGCTGAACGACTTTGCTGGCTGCTGTGGGCTAGGAAGGTTTTTTGGGCTGCTGTAGACTACGAGGGGTGCTGGGCTGCTGTGGATTGCAAAGGCCAGCTGAGGCTATTGTGGGTTGAGAAGTATGCTGGGCTGCTGTAGTTTACAAAGGCCAGCTGAGGCTATTATGGGTAAGCAAACTGGGCTGTTTAAGGTAAAAACGTGGGCTGAAGCATGCAAGAAAGGTGGGCTGAATTACTTGTCAAAAATCTGTCAAAACTCGTCACAGCTTGTCATGATCTCGTCTCAGCTTAGTCATGATCTCGTCTCAGCTTAGTCATGGCCTCGTCACAGCTTGTCATGAGCTCGTCACAGCTTGTCCTCAATAAGAATGAATTATAATAACTAGGGTTTGATATAAATCTATCATTTTATGTGAATTAAATTCTACATAAAATAATAGATAGTTATAAGGGTTAGAGTTTGATATAATTTTATCATTTTATGTGAATTAACTTCTACATAAAATAATAGATAATTCTAAGGATTAGAGTTTGATATAATTTTATCATTTTATGTGAATTAAATTCTACATAAAATAATGAAATTTGTGAAGGGAGAGATACTAGATAGAATGGGAAACCGTCAACGGCGGAATTAGACGGAATAAAAATTCCGGATATTACATCAGTACCCCCTTAAAATAAGTTTTGTCCCGAAACTTAGGACAAGGTATTTAATTAAACGACTTCCATAAATAAACTGGTATGTCCTAGTCTCACTAGAATTTAGTTTCCTTTTCTAAACTTCTCTAACCTTATCAAAGCGTAACGAAAAAAAAATGGTCGTTAAATCAGATCCCCCTCAAAAATAAGTTTCGTCCCGAAACTTAGGGTAGTTCCCAAGATCATGAAACGTAAGTGAGCCCTATGACTAACAAGTTACCACATCAAGACAAATATGGTTCACACACAAGCACATCAAACATATCACACATACAATCACTAAAAGTAACCAAACAAGGATGTAGAACTACCTGACGGTCCTATAGACGTCTCTAGATCCGCATAAAACTCGGGATAGTTCCGCCGGATACTATCCTCCTTCTCCCAAGTGGCCTCATCAATCCCTCGTCTCGACCACTGTACTCTCAACATGGGTATTACTTTCGATCGAAGGCGTCTCATACCTCTCTCCAAAACTGCTATCGGGTGCTCGGGAAATGTATGATCCGGCTCGACCACTAGGTCGTCATGGCTCACTATGTGTCTCGGGTCATGCACATACTCTCTCAACTGAGATACATGGAAGACTGGATGGACTCCCTCCAATCGGGGTGGCAATGCCAATCTATAAGCCACCTCTCCTATCCGCTCTAGGATCTCAAAGGGCCCGACATATCGGGGACTCAACTTCCCTTTAATGCCGAAGCGTCGAACACCCCTCGTCGGTGACACCTTCAACCATACCTGGGCACCAACCCTGAACTCCAGAGGCCTGCGCCTCTTATCAGCATAAGATCTCTGACGGCTTTGTGCGGTCAACATCCGCTCTCGGATCAATGCTACCCGAGCCATCTCATCCTGCACCTGTTCGGGTGCTACCCCACTCATCCTCCCAGGCTCATCCGAACATAGAGGTGTACGACACCTCCGCCCATATAGTGCCTCGTAAGGAGCCATCCCAATAGTCGCGTGCCAACTATTGTTATAAGAAAACTCTACCAAAGGGAGGTGGTCGGGCCATACCTGCCCCCAATCAAGCACACACGCCCTCAACATGTCCTCAAGGGTCTGAATAGTCCTCTCAGACTGCCCGTCCGTCTGAGGATGGTATGCCGTGGTGAACTGTAAGCTCGTCCCTAAGGCGGCGTGTACCGGCTGCCAGAACCTCGAGGTAAAACGCCCATCCCTATCTGAAATGATCGTCCTCGGCACTCCGTGGAACCTCACAATCTGTCGGGTAAACTCCTCGGCTAAACGAGACACCGGCCACGTTTCCTTAATAGGAATGAATCGTGCCGTCTTCGTCAACCGATCCACTACAACCCATATCGCATCAAAGCCTCTACTCAACCTCAGGCCAGTAACGAAGCCCATGGAAATGTCCTCCCACTTCCACTGGGGAACTGGAAGTGGTTGGAGCTCTCCTCCGGGCCTGTGGTGCTCAATCTTGACCTGCTGACAGGTCGCACACTAGGCTACATATCTAGCGACGTCGGGCTTGAGCCCGCCCCACCAATAAGATCGTCGTATATCCTGATACATATTTCTCGCGCCGGGGTGGACGGAGTAAGGTGTAGAATGGGCCTCCTGCAGTATACGCTGCCTCAACTCTCTGTCAGAGGGTACACATATGTGCTCTCGGCGCCTCAAAATCCCATCTGCACCCACCACAAACTGTGGTGCCTCCCCTCTGGACATTCTCTCCCTGATCCTCGTCAGTGCTGGACAACCCTCCTGTTTCTGCCGGATCTCTTCCGTCAGATCCGGTGAAACCTCTAGTGCCGACAAATGCCCGTCAGTATCGGGAAACCGGATGTCTACCTCCAACCAAATCAAATCTCTCTGCAACTAGGTCTGAACAATCAATCTAGCAATCGCAGCCTCGCGAGGTGTCCTCCTACTAAGGGCATCGGCGACCACATTCGCCTTCCCCGGATGATAAAGGATCTCTAAGTCACAGTCCTTAATCAACTCTAGCCATCTCCTCTGGCGGTTATTCAACTCCCGCTGAGTGAATATGTACTTCAGACTCTTGTGGTCTGTAAAGATCTGACAGGTGGCCCCGTAGAGGTAATGACGCCAGATCTTCAAGGCGTGAATAACTGCAGCTAGCTCAAGGTCATGAGTAGGGTAATTCTCCTCATACGTCTTCAGTTGTCGAGACGCATACACAATGACCCTACCCCTCTGCATCAGGACGCATCCCAAGCCCATCTTGGATGCATCGCTGTAAACGACGAAGTCCTCAACGCCCTTTGGCTGTGCTAGTACCAGAGCAGAAGTCAATCTCTCCTTCAGCTCCTCAAAGCTCCGCTGACAGGGCTCGGTCCATGAAAATCTGATGGACTTCCTTAACAAGGAAGTAAGTGGTCTGGCAATCACAGAAAAACCCTTCACAAACCTACGGTAGTAACCGGCCAGACCTAGAAAACTACGTACCTCCTTGACCGTCTTAGGGGGCGGCCATGATGCAACTGACTCTATCTTCGCCGGGTCCACCTTGACTCCTTCGGCAGAGACAATGTGGCCAAGGAAGGCAACCTCAGGCATCTAGAACTCACACTTAGAGAGCTTAGCATAAAGCTCTCTATCTTGTAAAACCCGCAACACCGTCCTAAGGTGTCCGGCGTGCTCCTCTCTACTCCGGGAGTACACTAAGATGTCGTCGATGAAAACTACCACAAACTGATCTAAGAAGTCAATGAAGATGCCATTCATCAACTCCATGAAGACAGCAGGAGCATTGGTGAGCCCGAAAGGCATCACCACGAACTCATAATGACCGTATCTGATCCGAAATGCGGTCTTTGGTATGTCCTCTTCCCGCACTCTCAACTGGTGGTATCCTGACCTCAAGTCAATACGTGAAAACACCGTAGCTCCCTGTAACTGATCCAGCAAATCATCAATACGCGGCAGCGGGTACTTATTCTTGACAGTGAATTTGTTCAACTGTCGATAGTCGATACAAAGCCTCATGGATCCGTCCTTCTTCCTGACGAAGAGGACTGGTGCACCCCAGGGAGACACACTGGGTCGGATGAAACCCTTCTCTGCCAACTCCTCAAGTTGCTTCTTAAGCTCAAGCATCTCGACTGGTGCCATGCGGTATGGAGCCTTGGAGATCGGCCTCGTGCCGGGCTCCAACTCAATCCCAAAATCTACGCTCCTCTGTGGTGGTAAGCCAGGCGGCTCGCCAAAGACATCCTCAAACTCACAAGCTACCGGGGGTCTCTGCTAATGATGAACTCGTCTCCTCCTTCATGGCGTAACACTAGAAGGCCTCACATCCCTGACCTATGAGCCTTGCGGCTCGGACCGCACTAATGACTGTCCCTATCTTTCCGAGGTCCCACCCTCGAAAGACTTCCTCCTGCCCAGACTCCGTAGTGACCGTCACTGTCCTCCTCTTGACGTCCAGAACAACTCTATGGCAGTCCATCCAGTCCATCCCAAGTATGACTTCCTCATGCACTAAGTGCATGACGTGAAAGTCGGCTAGCCAGTCACGACCTCCCAAGTGGATAGGACAATCGTGAATCTCCCGAGTACCACGAACCCTACTCCCATCGGGTAACCTTATAAGGAAAGGTTCCCCCTCTACGGTATCTAAGGTCAGCCTATCTATGCAATCATCAGATATGAAAGAGTGCGTCGCACCCGTATCAAAAAGTACTCGGATTGGAAAGCCATGAATCGTGATAATACCTGTGGCTGCGGGCGCTGCTGGCTCTACGGCACTCCTCAACTCAAAGACTCGAGCCTGAGTACCCCTAGTCTCTGAAGTGCCTCCACCACGCCCTCTACCTCTAGCTGGAATCTAAGGAGAATCCTGTGAATATGCCTGACCCGGAGCCCGCTGCTGCTGACCCCGAGCCTGATACTGAGACTGCCTCTGTCCTCCTCCTAGGGTACCAGCTGGTGAGGACCCCTGCTGTGATGTTACCTTGCCCTATCGGCAAAAGGTAGCCCTGTGGCCCAGCTGGCCGCAAGTAAAACATGTAACTGGTGGCCTCCTACACTCCGGCTTAATGTGTCCCTGCTCCCCACAATTGTAGCACTGACGTACTCTAGATCCCATCGGCGGTGCCACCTGGTGACTAGAACGGACCTGGGACTAACCACGCCTATGACCTGACCCTCCTACTCCAGTGCTGACTGGTCCGGTCCTCTGTCTCTTGTCTGACCCTCCAGACTGCATAGCTCTACGGTGACCCAGTCGGTCCCTTTCATACGCTGAAGCCCGATCCTGATAATCAGCTAAGGAATCACAGCGGAACCCTGCTAAATAGGAGCAGGTAGTCTCTCTCAGTCTCCGGGAAAACAGATACACGTGCTGGTCCACAGGTGGTGCAGCAGGACCCAACAGTGACAGCTCCTCCCGGAACTTCCTAATAGCCTCAGCTATCGGAACATCCTCAAAACCTGCCTCCAAGAAGTCCTACACTCGGTCCCTTCTCAGTGAGGTAGGACAAAAGGTCTCTCTCATGAGACTCAACAACTACTCAAATCAGGACACTCCGCCCCTCACTGTCCTCCACCAGTACTGTGCCTGGTCCCTAAACAATGTCTGAACCAGCTCCACCTTACGACTCTTAGGGCAGCGAATCGCCTCTAGCGCGGACTCCACATGACTGATCCAATGTTCCACCTCAAGTCCAACGTTCCCGTCGAAGGTGGGAACTCGCTGATGGTTGAATGTCTTCAACCATTCATCTGGTCTCGGTACCCTCAGCTCGTCTCTCACTCGGTCATCCTCGACAGCTCTCACTGGTGCAGCTACCACCGGTGGAACTACCACCTGAGTCACCCTCTGAGAGACCTCTGCTGACCTAGCTGGCACTGGCGGTGCTGGAGGTGGTGCTCCGGGCCTGTATGCCTCTTGTACCTTCTGGACATAAGCTCGATACTCCGATGCTCCAATCGATACGCGGCCAGAATCAGCAGGTCCTGCACTCCGTACTCCGGACCTAGTCGCAGTCTCATCCCTAACCTCTGGAACAATACTCTCGGCCACCTCCTCAGCAGGTACATCCGCAGCTGGCGGATCTATAACAGGGACACGTCCTCGACCTCGGCCTCTGTGAGGCCTGCCCACACGTCCCTGTCTTGGGGCTCCAGGAGGAAGGGGAGGTCGGCCCTCTCCTCGTCCAACGTAAGCTGTCGCTCTCGTACGTGCCATCTGGTCATGACGTGATCAATGTAAGACTACTTTAGTTCCTAGTAAGGACATGACTATCTTATTACTTTAGGTCACTTCTAAAGGTCACAAAGTTACTAAAATTACAAGTTATAACAGAAGTCCAATAAACTATGCTATCGAGTTTAGCGGAGGTAGTGGCGGTCCGTGCATTCTATCCCAACCCGTTTATGCTCATGGTTTGGAAAACAAAATTTTCATTTTAAAAGTTCGGAACCCTTGCGGTTTTCGTTTATTTGTTTATTCGGCCTTTTTAAAGATGGCGAGTGCCGTTGTTGCCAACCTAGAGCTCTGATACCATATTGTAACACCCCGAATCCTAGAGGACTCGAAATGCTACGAGCTGGGACCTCACAATGGGTCCCGGCCCTTAGCCTGGCAACAACTTCATCGGACCTTACAACACGGCACAAATAAAAAGGCAAAACAAAGAGTTTTATAACATGAGCGGAAATAATAAGAATCCAAATTCTGAAAACAATACAGCCAAGTCTCAAAAACCAGAAATACCCACATCAGTCTCAATAGTCATAAAATAAAATATAACAGTCCCGTCCTATAATGCACGGAACCCCGGCTGCCTACTACCGTCGGATCACTCGATCGCCTCCCTAACCTGCAAGGCATCTACAAGCGGTATAAAACCGTTAGCTAACATTCTATGCATAAGTATAACGGTAACAACACAAACACATAACATACGCAATCAGCATGTGACACTCATTCCTTTTTATTATCTTTAATTAAGTGATACGTCATTACTAATGATACTTATTTTGTGACACGAGGGATTCCCAAACCTCGCCCCTGTCCCCGTTTACCAACGCGGAATGGTACTAATGCATGTGACCGTCTACCGGACTGGGCTGGTCGCAGGGAACCTCCTAGACTCTCGCAAGAGCTAGGCAGATGATGTCACGACCCGTTATCATACACATGGGTCAATTATAATATACTACAGTCGGCCTATTGCGTTTTTGTTATTTATCTTAACTATCACACACCACTCATACGCATCACACACATGCAAGAAGCTAGCTAAGTAAGTCAGTGGACTTACTAGAATTAAAACTCGTCTCTCTTAACAACACTAACAGTAGCTGCAGGAACTCAGTTGCCTGTCAAAGGAGGCACGTGGGTCAACATTTTTCCTTGGATGCTTAGAAGTCTAAAACTCCTAAGATGTACGATTCTATGTGCAAAAGTTATTACAGTGTTTATTTCAGGTAAATTGACTATTTTACCCTTGGTTCCGAGACTTCCAAAAACCCGTAAAAAGTACTTAAATTCTTACTTAAGGCTAACTAATCATATTCTACTCCCTAGGATGATTTTAGGTGACAACTATAAAAACTACCGATTTTCTATTTCCCGAAAAGTCACTAAAGTCCAATTACAGCTGTAAATATAAAATTAAAATAAACTTATAAAAATTCTAAAATAAAATTCTAACTTATCTATGATCTCTAATCTACTCATAGGAGAAATAATTTCTTAAAACTGTTCAATCGTTATTCCTACAAAAATCTTTAAAGTTGCCTACAACACTACAATTGTTCCCATACTTAGTCAAATTTTTCTGCGGGAAAAACAACTCAACTACTCCACTTTGAGACCCTATAACTTTCAATCCGACCGTTCATTTGTTCCCAAATTTTAACACGGTAAACTATGTATATCTATCTATGATCTATTAAAAATTCAACGGTGGATCTTCAACCAATCGTTTTAACATTGGTTCACAACAATGGCCATTCTTACTTTCAAAACTGAAGTTTTAAAGGGAGTTTCTCACTTCAATTTATATGATGATCTGATCTACTTCACTAGGTCCTCTAATGGTCAGAATTTGGACACTCTAGGAAGCTACAACAACTCGCTTACTACTCGTCACTTCTCTAGTTCGATTTCTCCTAATCACCACACTAAAACATTTTAAAACCTAAGTACACACATGCCTATTTCATCTATAGTTTAAAGATTGAACTGCAGCCAAGATAAAGGGAGAATGATTGATCATTTACCCAAGGTTTTGATGACTGCAGAAGGTAAGTTGTTGCACTAGTGTGGGAGGGTCCGATTCTAAGGTGGCCGTCTCTTCTTCTGTCACCGCAGGGCACGAACGAAACAACCCTCCATATGGTTATCTTCTGGGAAGGAGTGTGTACTGAGAGTTAGATTTAGAGAGGAACTTGAGTGTAGAAGGGCTGAATGAAATCACTTACACTACTCCGGCTGTTGGCGAGGTTTCTGCAACGAACAGCCCCGGAACTAGATAGACGAGCAGTTGTTGTAGTTCTCCCCTCTGCTGGCTCTTTTCCTTGCAATTTCCTGTGGTTAGAACGTTGCTGAATGTGTGCAGAATTCAAGCAAGTGCAGCGTGAATGAGGAGCGTGAATGTGGAGCACAGAAGCGTTGCAGTTCCTCTCTTCAGGCGTGAATATAGGCTGTTGCAGCTCCTTAGTTATCTCATTAATTATCTCATTTATGCAGCTGTTACAAAGTGGAGAGAAGGAAATAGAAGGTCGGCTGTTGCTCCTCCTGCTGAACGACTTTGCTGGCTGCTGTGGGCTAGGAAGGTTTTTTGGGCTGCTGTGGACTACGAGGGGTGCTGGGCTACTGTGGATTGCAAAGGCCAGCTGAGGCTATTGTGGGTTGAGAAGTATGCTGGGCTGCTGTAGTTTACAAAGGCCAGCTGAGGCTATTATGGGTAAGCAAACTGGGCTGTTTAAGGTAAAAACGTGGGCTGAAGCATGCAAGAAAGGTGGGCTGAATTACTTGTCAAAAATCTGTCAAAACTCGTCACAGCTTGTCATGATCTCGTCTCAGCTTAGTCATGATCTCGTCTCAGCTTAGTCATGGCCTCGTCACAGCTTGTCATGAGCTCGTCACAGCTTGTCCTCAATAAGAATGAATTATAATAACTAGGGTTTGATATAAATCTATCATTTTATGTGAATTAAATTCTACATAAAATAATAGATAGTTATAAGGGTTAGAGTTTGATATAATTTTATCATTTTATGTGAATTAACTTCTACATAAAATAATAGATAATTCTAAGGATTAGAGTTTGATATAATTTTATCATTTTATGTGAATTAAATTCTACATAAAATAATGAAATTTGTGAAGGGAGAGATACTAGATAGAATGGGAAACCGTCAACGGCGGAATTAGACGGAATAAAAATTCCGGATATTACATCAGTACCCCCTTAAAATAAGTTTTGTCCCGAAACTTAGGACAAGGTATTTAATTAAACGACTTCCATAAATAAACTGGTATGTCCTAGTCTCACTAGAATTTAGTTTCCTTTTCTAAACTTCTCTAACCTTATCAAAGCGTAACGAAAAAAAAATGGTCGTTAAATCAGATCCCCCTCAAAAATAAGTTTCGTCCCGAAACTTAGGGTAGTTCCCAAGATCATTAAACGTAAGTGAGCCCTATGACTAACAAGTTACCACATCAAGACAAATATGGTTCACACACAAGCACATCAAACATATCACACATACAATCACTAAAAGTAACCAAACAAGGATGTAGAACTACCTGACGGTCCTATAGACGTCTCTAGATCCGCATAAAACTCGGGATAGTTCCGCCGGATACTATCCTCCTTCTCCCAAGTGGCCTCATCAATCCCTCGTCTCGACCACTGTACTCTCAACATGGGTATTACTTTCGATCGAAGGCGTCTCATACCTCTCTCCAAAACTGCTATCGGGTGCTCGGGAAATGTATGATCCGGCTCGACCACTAGGTCGTCATGGCTCACTATGTGTCTCGGGTCATGCACATACTCTCTCAACTGAGATACATGGAAGACTGGATGGACTCCCTCCAATCGGGGTGGCAATGCCAATCTATAAGCCACCTCTCCTATCCGCTCTAGGATCTCAAAGGGCCCGACATATCGGGGACTCAACTTCCCTTTAATGCCGAAGCGTCGAACACCCCTCGTCGGTGACACCTTCAACCATACCTGGGCACCAACCCTGAACTCCAGAGGCCTGCGCCTCTTATCAGCATAAGATCTCTGACGGCTTTGTGCGGTCAACATCCGCTCTCGGATCAATGCTACCCGAGCCATCTCATCCTGCACCTGTTCGGGTGCTACCCCACTCATCCTCCCAGGCTCATCCGAACATAGAGGTGTACGACACCTCCGCCCATATAGTGCCTCGTAAGGAGCCATCCCAATAGTCGCGTGCCAACTATTGTTATAAGAAAACTCTACCAAAGGGAGGTGGTCGGGCCATACCTGCCCCCAATCAAGCACACACGCCCTCAACATGTCCTCAAGGGTCTGAATAGTCCTCTCAGACTGCCCGTCCGTCTGAGGATGGTATGCCGTGGTGAACTGTAAGCTCGTCCCTAAGGCGGCGTGTACCGGCTGCCAGAACCTCGAGGTAAAACGCCCATCCCTATCTGAAATGATCGTCCTCGGCACTCCGTGGAACCTCACAATCTGTCGGGTAAACTCCTCGGCTAAACGAGACACCGGCCACGTTTCCTTAATAGGAATGAATCGTGCCGTCTTCGTCAACCGATCCACTACAACCCATATCGCATCAAAGCCTCTACTCAACCTCAGGCCAGTAACGAAGCCCATGGAAATGTCCTCCCACTTCCACTGGGGAACTGGAAGTGGTTGGAGCTCTCCTCCGGGCCTGTGGTGCTCAATCTTGACCTGCTGACAGGTCGCACACTAGGCTACATATCTAGCGACGTCAGGCTTGAGCCCGCCCCACCAATAAGATCGTCGTATATCCTGATACATATTTCTCGCGCCGGGGTGGACGGAGTAAGGTGTAGAATGGGCCTCCTGCAGTATACGCTGCCTCAACTCTCTGTCAGAGGGTACACATATGTGCTCTCGGCGCCTCAAAATCCCATCTGCACCCACCACAAACTGTGGTGCCTCCCCTCTGGACATTCTCTCCCTGATCCTCGTCAGTGCTGGACAACCCTCCTGTTTCTGCCGGATCTCTTCCGTCAGATCCGGTGAAACCTCTAGTGCCGACAAATGCCCGTCAGTATCGGGAAACCGGATGTCTACCTCCAACCAAATCAAATCTCTCTGCAACTAGGTCTGAACAATCAATCTAGCAATCGCAGCCTCGCGAGGTGTCCTCCTACTAAGGGCATCGGCGACCACATTCGCCTTCCCCGGATGATAAAGGATCTCTAAGTCACAGTCCTTAATCAACTCTAGCCATCTCCTCTGGCGGTTATTCAACTCCCGCTGAGTGAATATGTACTTCAGACTCTTGTGGTCTGTAAAGATCTGACAGGTGGCCCCGTAGAGGTAATGACGCCAGATCTTCAAGGCGTGAATAACTGCAGCTAGCTCAAGGTCATGAGTAGGGTAATTCTCCTCATACGTCTTCAGTTGTCGAGACGCATACACAATGACCCTACCCCTCTGCATCAGGACGCATCCCAAGCCCATCTTGGATGCATCGCTGTAAACGACGAAGTCCTCAACGCCCTTTGGCTGTGCTAGTACCAGAGCAGAAGTCAATCTCTCCTTCAGCTCCTCAAAGCTCCGCTGACAGGGCTCGGTCCATGAAAATCTGATGGACTTCCTTAACAAGGAAGTAAGTGGTCTGGCAATCACAGAAAAACCCTTCACAAACCTACGGTAGTAACCGGCCAGACCTAGAAAACTACGTACCTCCTTGACCGTCTTAGGGGGCGGCCATGATGCAACTGACTCTATCTTCGCCGGGTCCACCTTGACTCCTTCGGCAGAGACAATGTGGCCAAGGAAGGCAACCTCAGGCATCTAGAACTCACACTTAGAGAGCTTAGCATAAAGCTCTCTATCTTGTAAAACCCGCAACACCGTCCTAAGGTGTCCGGCGTGCTCCTCTCTACTCCGGGAGTACACTAAGATGTCGTCGATGAAAACTACCACAAGCTGATCTAAGAAGTCAATGAAGATGCCATTCATCAACTCCATGAAGACAGCAGGAGCATTGGTGAGCCCGAAAGGCATCAACACGAACTCATAATGACCGTATCTGATCCGAAATGCGGTCTTTGGTATGTCCTCTTCCCGCACTCTCAACTGGTGGTATCCTGACCTCAAGTCAATACGTGAAAACACCGTAGCTCCCTGTAACTGATCCAGCAAATCATCAATACGCGGCAGCGGGTACTTATTCTTGACAGTGAATTTGTTCAACTGTCGATAGTCGATACAAAGCCTCATGGATCCGTCCTTCTTCCTGACGAAGAGGACTGGTGCACCCCAGGGAGACACACTGGGTCGGATGAAACCCTTCTCTGCCAACTCCTCAAGTTGCTTCTTAAGCTCAAGCATCTCGACTGGTGCCATGCGGTATGGAGCCTTGGAGATCGGCCTCGTGCCGGGCTCCAACTCAATCCCAAAATCTACGCTCCTCTGTGGTGGTAAGCCAGGCGGCTCGCCAAAGACATCCTCAAACTCACAAGCTACCGGGGGTCTCTGCTAATGATGAACTCGTCTCCTCCTTCATGGCGTAACACTAGAAGGCCTCACATCCCTGACCTATGAGCCTTGCGGCTCGGACCGCACTAATGACTGTCCCTATCTTTCCGAGGTCCCACCCTCGAAAGACTTCCTCCTGCCCAGACTCCGTAGTGACCGTCACTGTCCTCCTCTTGACGTCCAGAACAACTCTATGGCAGTCCATCCAGTCCATCCCAAGTATGACTTCCTCATGCACTAAGTGCATGACGTGAAAGTCGGCTAGCCAGTCACGACCTCCCAAGTGGATAGGACAATCGTGAATCTCCCGAGTACCACGAACCCTACTCCCATCGGGTAACCTTATAAGGAAAGGTTCCCCCTCTACGGTATCTAAGGTCAGCCTATCTATGCAATCATCAGATATGAAAGAGTGCGTCGCACCCGTATCAAAAAGTACTCGGATTGGAAAGCCATGAATCGTGATAATACCTGTGGCTGCGGGCGCTGCTGGCTCTACGGCACTCCTCAACTCAAAGACTCGAGCCTGAGTACCCCTAGTCTCTGAAGTGCCTCCACCACGCCCTCTACCTCTAGCTGGAATCTAAGGAGAACCCTGTGAATATGCCTGACCCGGAGCCCGCTGCTGCTGACCCCGAGCCTGATACTGAGACTGCCTCTGTCCTCCTCCTAGGGTACCAGCTGGTGAGGACCCCTGCTGTGATGTTACCTTGCCCTATCGGCAAAAGGTAGCCCTGTGGCCCAGCTGGCCGCAAGTAAAACATGTAACTGGTGGCCTCCTACACTCCGGCTTAATGTGTCCCTGCTCCCCACAATTGTAGCACTGACGTACTCTAGATCCCATCGGCGGTACCACCTGGTGACTAGAACGGACCTGGGACTAACCACGCCTATGACCTGACCCTGCTACTCCAGTGCTGACTGGTCCGGTCCTCTGTCTCTTGTCTGACCCTCCAGACTGCATAGCTCTACGGTGACCCAGTCGGTCCCTTTCATACGCTGAAGCCCGATCCTGATAATCAGCTAAGGAATCACAGCGGAACCCTGCTAAATAGGAGCAGGTAGTCTCTCTCAGTCTCCGGGAAAACAGATACACGTGCTGGTCCACAGGTGGTGCAGCAGGACCCAACAGTGACAGCTCCTCCCGGAACTTCCTAATAGCCTCAGCTATCGGAACATCCTCAAAACCTGCCTCCAAGAAGTCCTGCACTCGGTCCCTTCTCAGTGAGGTAGGACAAAAGGTCTCTCTCATGAGACTCAACAACTACTCAAATCAGGACACTCCGCCCCTCACTGTCCTCCACCAGTATTGTGCCTGGTCCCTAAACAATGTCTGAACCAGCTCCACCTTACGACTCTTAGGGCAGCGAATCGCCTCTAGCGCGGACTCCACATGACTGATCCAATGTTCCACCTCAAGTCCAACGTTCCCGTCGAAGGTGGGAACTCGCTGATGGTTGAATGTCTTCAACCATTCATCTGGTCTCGGTACCCTCAGCTCGTCTCTCACTCGGTCATCCTCGACAGCTCTCACTGGTGCAGCTACCACCGGTGGAACTACCACCTGAGTCACCCTTTGAGAGACCTCTGCTGACCTAGCTGGCACTGGCGGTGCTGGAGGTGGTGCTCCGGGCCTGTATGCCTCTTGTACCTTCTGGACATAAGCTCGATACTCCGATGCTCCAATCGATACGCGGCCAGAATCAGCAGGTCCTGCACTCCGTACTCCGGACCTAGTCGCAGTCTCATCCCTAACCTCTGGAACAATACTCTCGGCCACCTCCTCAGCAGGTACATCCGCAGCTGGCGGATCTACAACAGGGACACGTCCTCGACCTCGGCCTCTGTGAGGCCTGCCCACACGTCCCTGTCTTGGGGCTCCAGGAGGAAGGGGAGGTCGGCCCTCTCCTCGTCCAACGTAAGTTGTCGCTCTCGTACGTGCCATCTGGTCATGACGTGATCAATGTAAGACTACTTTAGTTCCTAGTAAGGACATGACTATCTTATTACTTTAGGTCACTTCTAAAGGTCACAAAGTTACTAAAATTACAAGTTATAACAGAAGTCCAATAAACTATGCTATCGAGTTTAGCGGAGGTAGTGGCGGTCCGTGCATTCTATCCCAACCCGTTTATGCTCATGGTTTGGAAAACAAAATTTTCATTTTAAAAGTTCGGAACCCTTGCGGTTTTCGTTTATTTGTTTATTCGGCCTTTTTAAAGATGGCGAGTGCCGTTGTTGCCAACCTAGAGCTCTGATACCATATTGTAACACCCCGAATCCTAGAGGACTCGAAATGCTACGAGCTGGGACCTCACAATGGGTCCCGGCCCTTAGCCTGGCAACAACTTCATCGGACCTTACAACACGGCACAAATAAAAAGGCAAAACAAAGAGTTTTATAACATGAGCGGAAATAATAAGAATCCAAATTCTGAAAACAATACAGCCAAGTCTCAAAAACCAGAAATACCCACATCAGTCTCAATAGTCATAAAATAAAATATAACAGTCCCGTCCTATAATGCACGGAACCCCGGCTGCCTACTACCGTCGGATCACTCGATCGCCTCCCTAACCTGCAAGGCATCTACAAGCGGTATAAAACCGTTAGCTAACATTCTATGCATAAGTATAACGGTAACAACACAAACACATAACATACGCAATCAGCATGTGACACTCATTCCTTTTTATTATCTTTAATTAAGTGATACGTCATTACTAATGATACTTATTTTGTGACACGAGGGATTCCCAAACCTCGCCCCTGTCCCCGTTTACCAACGCGGAATGGTACTAATGCATGTGACCGTCTACCGGACTGGGCTGGTCGCAGGGAACCTCCTAGACTCTCGCAAGAGCTAGGCAGATGATGTCACGACCCGTTATCATACACATGGGTCAATTATAATATACTACAGTCGGCCTATTGCGTTTTTGTTATTTATCTTAACTATCACACACCACTCATACGCATCACACACATGCAAGAAGCTAGCTAAGTAAGTCAGTGGACTTACTAGAATTAAAACTCGTCTCTCTTAACAACACTAACAGTAGCTGCAGGAACTCAGTTGCCTGTCAAAGGAGGCACGTGGGTCAACATTTTTCCTTGGATGCTTAGAAGTCTAAAACTCCTAAGATGTACGATTCTATGTGCAGAAGTTATTACAGTGTTTATTTCAGGTAAATTGACTATTTTACCCTTGGTTCCGAGACTTCCAAAAACCCGTAAAAAGTACTTAAATTCTTACTTAAGGCTAACTAATCATATTCTACTCCCTAGGATGATTTTAGGTGACAACTATAAAAACTACCGATTTTCTATTTCCCGAAAAGTCACTAAAGTCCAATTACAGCTGTAAATATAAAATTAAAATAAACTTATAAAAATTCTAAAATAAAATTCTAACTTATCTATGATCTCTAATCTACTCATAGGAGAAATAATTTCTTAAAACTGTTCAATCGTTATTCCTACAAAAATCTTTAAAGTTGCCTACAACACTACAATTGTTCCCATACTTGGTCAAATTTTTCTGCGGGAAAAACAGCTCAACTACTCCACTTTGAGACCCTATAACTTTCAATCCGACCGTTCATTTGTTCCCAAATTTTAACACGGTAAACTATGTATATCTATCTAAGATCTATTAAAAATTCAACGGTGGATCTTCAACCAATCGTTTTATTTTTGGTTCACAACAGTGGCCATTCTTACTTTCAAAACTGAAGTTTTAAAGGGAGTTTCTCACTTCAATTTATATGATGATCTGATCTACTTCACTAGGTCCTCTAATGGTCAGAATTTGGACACTCTAGGAAGCTACAACAACTCGCTTACTACTCGTCACTTCTCTAATTCGATTTCTCCTAATCACCATACTAAAACATTTTAAAACCTAAGTACACACATGCCTATTTCATCTATAGTTTAAAGATTGAACTGCAGCCAAGATAAAGGGAGAATGATTGATCATTTACCCAAGGTTTTGATGACTGCAGAAGGTAAGTTGTTGCACTAGTGTGGGAGGGTCCGATTCTAAGGTGGCCGTCTCTTCTTCTGTCACCGCAGGGCACGAACGAAACAACCCTCCATATGGTTATCTTCTGGTAAGGAGTGTGTACTGAGAGTTAGATTTAGAGAGGAAATTGAGTGTAGAAGGGCTGAATGAAATCACTTACACTACTCCGGCTGTTGGCAAGGTTTCTGCAACGAACAGCCCCGGAACTAGATAGACGAGCAGTTGTTGTAGTTCTCCCCTCTGCTGGCTCTTTTCCTTGCAATTTCCTGTGGTTAGAACGTTGCTGAATGTGTGCAGAATTTAGGCAAGTGCAGCGTGAATGAGGAGCGTGAATGTGGAGCACAGAAGCGTTGTAGTTCCTCTCTTCAGGCGTGAATATAGGCTGTTGCAGCTCCTTAATTATCTCATTAATTATCTCATTTATGCAGCTGTTACAAAGTGGAGAGAAGGAAAGAGAAGGTCGGCTGTTGCTCCTCCTGCTGAACGACTTTGCTGGCTGCTGTGGGCTAGGAAGGTTTTTTGGGCTGCTGTGGACTACGAGGGGTGCTGGGCTGCTGTGGATTGCAAAGGCCAGCTGAGGCTATTGTGGGTTGAGAAGTATGCTGGGCTGCTGTAGTTTACAAAGGCCAGCTGAGGCTATTATGGGTAAGCAAACTGGGCTGTTTAAGGTAAAAACGTGGGCTGAAGCATGCAAGAAAGGTGGGCTGAATTACTTGTCAAAAATCTGTCAAAACTCGTCACAGCTTGTCATGATCTCGTCTCAGCTTAGTCATGATCTCGTCTCAGCTTAGTCATGGCCTCGTCACAGCTTGTCATGAGCTCGTCACAACTTGTTCTCAATAAGAATGAATTATAATAACTAGGGTTTGATATAAATCTATCATTTTATGTGAATTAAATTCTACATAAAATAATAGATAGTTATAAGGGTTAGAGTTTGATATAATTTTATCATTTTATGTGAATTAACTTCTACATAAAATAATAGATAATTCTAAGGATTAGAGTTTGATATAATTTTATCATTTTATGTGAATTAAATTCTACATAAAATAATGAAATTTGTGAAGGGAGAGATACTAGATAGAATGGGAAACCGTCAACGGCGGAATTAGACGGAATAAAAATTCCGGATATTACAGCCTTTGCTTCCACCCACTTGGAAACATAGTCCACCACAAGTAATATATAAGTGTGCCCAAAAGAAGTAGGAAAAGGACCCATGAAATCTATCCCCCAAACATAAAAAATTTCGCAAAAAATAAGAGAAGATTGAGACATTTCATTTATTTTAGAGAAGTTACCTACTCTTTGGCACCTATCACACACTTTGCAAAACGTAAAAGCGTCTCTAAAGATGTGTGGCCAAAAGAATCTCGCATCTAAAACCTTTCTAGCAGTTTTTGTTGTCCCCAAAATGCCCCCCGCATGCTTCAGAATGACAGAATGTAAGGACAGATTGTACCTCATTGTCCGGCATGCAACGGCGTATTACCTGATCACTACAGTGCTTCCAAACGTATTGATCGTCACAAACGTAGTGTCGAGCTTCGGCCTTCACCTTCTCTCGTTGTGCCTTGGTATAATCTGGAGGGTACTCACTCCTAACAATAAAGTTAACAATGCCAACAAACCAAGGCTTAAATGATTGAAGTTTAAACAAAACCTTTGTCGAGTAATCCGCAGGGGCGCCTAGTTCGAGCCGCAGGGGTGGGTCTGGTGAGGCGTAGGGGCGGTTACACAACAGAGGGTTGTGTAGAAGGTGTCATCTGGAAAGCTTCCAACTATGGCCCTTCCTTTGGTTTGATATTCTTCCTCTTGTACCAACCTGCTCAAATGGTCGGCCACAAGGTTCTCAGCCCCCTTCTTGTCCCGTATCTCTAGGTTAAACTCGCTTAGAAGGAGCACCCACTGAATCAATCTTGGTTTTGCTTCCTTCTTCGCCATGAGATACCTAAGAGCTGCATGGTCAGTAAAAATGATTACCTTTACTCCAAGAAGGTACTGTCTGAACTTCTCAAGTGCAAAAACCACCGCTAGCATCTCCTTCACCGTGGTGGAGTAGTTCCTTTGTGCTCCATTAAGTGTCATGGATGCATAATGGATGACATGTGAGGCTCTTCCATCCTTCTGTCTTAGGACAGCTCCCACAACATAATCGCTGATGTCACACATAATCTCCAAAGGTTTCTCCCAATCTAGAGACCGGATGATCGGTGCACTAGTGAGGCATGTTTTCAAAGTGTCAAAAGCTTTCTTGCAACCTTCATCCACTATGAAAGTGGCGTCTTTCTTGAGTAATTCACACAATGGCGCTGAGATCTTTGAGAAGTCTTTGATCAACCGCCGATAAAAACCTGCATGACCTAGGAAAGCACGTATTTCACGCACAGTAGTAGGGTAAGGTAAACTTTGAATAACATCAACTTTTGCCTTATCTACTACCTCTATCCCTTTTGAGGATATCGCATGTCCTAGCACTATACCTTGTTCAACCATGAAATGACACTTTTCTGAATTAAGAACTAAATTAGTTTCTACACATTTTTCAAGAACAAGTTTTACATGTCCTAGGCATGCATCAAAATTATTTCCATGGACGGTAAAGTCATCCATAAAAACCTCAGTAAAGTTCTCAATGTATTCAGAAAAAATAATTAGCATGCACCGTTGGAAGGTGCCGGGAGCATTGCAAAGTCCAAATGGCATTCTACGGTACGCAAAAGTGCCAAATGGACAAGTGAAAGTCGTTTTTTCTTGGTCTTCCGGAGCAATGACTATTTGGAAATAGCCTGAGTATCCGTCCAAAAAGCAATAGTAGGGGTGACCTGCAAGACGTTCCAACATTTGATCAATAAAAGGTAATGGAAAGTGGTCTTTACGTGTTACCTTGTTAAGCTTGCGGTAGTCAATGCAAACTCTCCAACCGGTTTGTGTTTTGCTTGGGACCATCTCTCCATATAGATTTTCCACCATGGTGATACCCCCTTTCTTTGGAACCACTTGGGTTGGACTAACCCACTTACTATCCGAGATGGGGAATATCATGTCCTCTTGGAGGAGCTTCAACACCTCCTTCTTGATCACTTCCATCATTGGCGGATTCAACCTTCGTTGAGGTTGCCTAGACGGTTTTGCTTCTTCCTCAAGGAGGATCCTATGCATACAAGTGGATGGGCTTATCTCCTTGATGTCCGCAATGGTCCACCCGAGGGCCGTCTTGTGCTCTTTCAACACTTTTACCAACTTCTCCTCTTGACCGGTTGTCAACTTGCTAGAGATGATTACCGGCAAGGTGTTGTTGTCGCCAAGAAAGGTATACTTGAGGTTAGGTGGAAGGTCCTTCAACTCTATCTCCGGTGCCTGCACTATAGATGGAACAAGCTTCTCGCTTGGGGTTAGTAAGGTGGGCCCAATGGCCAAATTAGAGATAGGTAGCCTTTTGTGCCCATCTAATTGGGATAGGATTTCCTTCATGTTTGATGTCAACGCATAATCTGAAGTATGAATGTCAATGTCATGCTCAATTATGTTTTTCAACTCATCCATGTCAGAAATATCAAAAACATCTTGCACAAAAGGTTCAAAATTATCAATGGCACATAGGGAATGATCATCAATCGGGTATTTTATTGCATTATAAATGTCAAATTCAACTACCTCCCCATCAAATTCCATGGTTAATTTGCCACGAATATGATTAATACTTCAAAATTTACAAAGAGGTAGAAGGAAGACGGGTATTTTTAGTCCTAGCGGTTTTTAGGAATGGTCTTCCCAACAATATTGGTGCAGCATGTGAGTCATTTCCATGTCCATTACAAAGAAATCAGCAGGGAAAATCAGATTATCTACCATTACTAACACATCTTTAATAATCCCTTTCGGGCAAACATTAGATCTATCAGCAAGTTGTACTACAATCCGAGTTTCAATTAGCAGCCCAAGGCCAAGTGATTTATAAATGGAATAGGGAAGGACATTAATAGAAGAACCAATATCAAGCATAGCTTTGTCAAAGCGGGTTTCCCCTATAACACAAGGAATGCTTACCATGCCCGGATCGCTACACTTCTTGGGCATTTGGCGTTGGAAAACGGTGGACACATGCTCGCTCACTTGCACCTTTTGTTTCCCCTTCAGCTTCTGATTCCTCTTGATGGTGTAGAGTTCCTTCAAGAACCGGTCATACTTAGGAATACTTTTCACTAATTTAAGGAGAGGGATGTTTACCTTGAATTTGGAGAAGGTCTCAAAGAGATCCTTGTCCTCGATTACCCTTCTCTCCTTTAGTTCCTCAAGGAAAGGAGCCGGTGGTTTCTCAGCATACAGAGGTGGAAAGTCAGCCGGTTGTATGAATCCTTCACAATAGAACCCTCTATTGTCTTTTCCGCAGGGGCGGAAGCTTGCAGGCGTAGGGGAGGTGACATCCAGGCGTAGAGGCAGCGTCTGCTTAGAGGCTGGCGCAGTTGCAGCCGCAAGTGCGACAGTGGGGGCGGTAGACTCGTCAGAGGGTTTTTTCTTCTCTTCTATTGCTGATTTCTGCTGGATTTTCTTCCCACTCCTCAATGTTAGAGCACTAACATTCTCCTCGTGGTTGACCACCGTTTGGGAAGGCAAATTTCCGGAGGATCTAGCTTTGATCCTTGTAATGGCTTCCGCCATTTGCCCAACCTGTTTCTCAAGGTTCTTGATGTTGGATTCTGTAGTTTGGACATGAGTAGCAAAATGCTTAGTCAAAACCTGCAACATATCCTCAATGGATTGAGACTTACCTTGGCGGGGCTCCTACTATTGGTTTTGTTAATCCCTTCATCAAACATTCTGTTGATCATGCCAATTTGGCATGTAGTTTTGTGCATATGGATCGTTCCTTGGCCTTTGCTGCTGTTGTTGGCCATAGCCCAATGCGTTCACCTCAACATCGTCATCTTGGACTTGGGGGCACATGTCTGTTGAATTGTACGGGTCGGCACACACTCCGCATGCCTTAAGTTGTTGTGGAGTTCCCATCAAGGTCAATCTTTTCACCATCTCCTCTCGGCGATTTCAGTAGAGATCTCATTCATCCCCGGATTTAGGGCATGAACTCCTCTTTTGGAAGAGGTCCTTCCCAAATTCCGAGTTCCTTCAGCTAGTTCCTGCATTTTCTCCAAAGCAAGGTCAGGAGTAGTGTTCAGAATATTACCTCCACAAGCAACATCGACGATCCTCCTCTCATTGTCAAGCAAGCCATTGTACAAGTGCAAGACTAGGTCTTGGGTAGAATACCCATGGAAAGGACAGCTGGACAGGAGGCGTGCAAAACGTTCGAAATACTCATAGAGAGTTTCGTCCGTCTCTTGTTCGATGTTACTTATAGCTTTCTTCAAGCTATTGGCCTTCTTGGATGAAAAGTACTTCTCCAAAAATGCCTTATGGAGATTCTCCCACGTGTCGATGCTTCCGGACGGAAGATGGTAGTACCAATCATCCGCCCAATCCTTGAGCGTGAAACCGAATGCCCTCATCTTGATTTTCTCTTCAGTAATGTTGGCCGGTTTCATGCTCATACACACGGTATGAAACTTTCAAAGGTGCTTGATGGGGTCTTCACCGCTTAACCCATGGAATGATATGAGCAAGTGGATCAGCCCCGGCTTGAGCTCGAAATTGACACCTTCCCCTATTGCCGGTATAGTAACCGCAAGAGGATGTTGAGTCAAGTCCGGCTGCGTGAGTTGGAGAAGGGTTCGGTTAGCCATCTCTTCACGGAGTCGTTGTTGTCTACGTTGCCGGATGTGCGTTCTCTCAATTTCTGAATGAAAAGGAACAAATCCGGAGTTAGTAGCACGGGTTTGAACCATAAAAACGGTCCAAACCAATAATCAATAATCAAAGAAAACAAAAACACAACTAAACTCCCCGGCAACAGCGCCAAATTTGACGAGCGCTAAAACCTTAGGTCGTTGTATTTTAGCTTAGGTCAAAGTAGAAGTCCTAACCTTACACTAACAAGTTTATGTATAGCGTAAGTAAGGGTCGAACCAAAGAGAGTTAAGTTAAAGTTTTGATTAGATTCAATTATTTATAATGTAACCAAGTAAGGGGGGGGGGTGTGGATTGGAATATAAAAGACAAAAGCATAAACAAGTAAAGATGTCAATAGATTGATGAGAATTGGACTACACTAGGTTGAATCTTAGCATGCAATGCTACTTTGGTTGCTTCCTTTTATATGTATTTTAGCAATGTTCTCGTCTTGATCATATATATGTGTTGAGCCAACCGGCATCAACACAACTTACCAAGTTAATGTTCCGTAAACCTACAAGAACAAGATACAACTTAGATTTCAAACAAAGACAAAGAGATATAAAGAGAAGAATAAAACCATTAGACTTTTCTTTATATTTGTATTCTTTTTCCTTTAAGTTATCACAACTATCTTTTATCTAAAGGTTTTCTACTAGATTAAAAACCCGAACCCGGAATCTATTAATCCTAGTTCTTTGCATACAATTAAACACTAAGGTGATCAAACTAAGTGCTAAGAAACATGCAATTTTATAAGTAAAGCACAAGGAATACAAAACATATACTGAATAATACTTATATTAAAAAGGACTTACAACCAAAGAAGCAATACATCTTCAAAACATCCCAATGTAGCAAGAAAATTAGAAGCTTATTACACAAAGGAAGCAAGGAAAAAGAGAGAATAATATGAGAAATGGTGGATGATTCTAGCAATCAGCCATGGACCTATTTATACTACAATTAGCACTAAATGGGAGTAAATGGCCGGCCTATACAACCACCTTTAATGCCATAAAGGAAGTGCAAACAACCGGAGTAAAGTCTCTAACGCTAAACCGCAGGGGCGGGCTTCAGGGCCGCAGGGGCAGTTTAGGACAAAACGCTTGGTGTTCTTCATGGCCGCAGGGGCGGCCTGGCAATTCCGCAGGGGCGGATCTTTAATGATCTTCAAACGTCTGACTCTTCATCTTTCTGTCGCCTTTGATGTTGAGCCGCAGGTGTGGTGACACTGGCTCTTCGGCTTCACAACTCCGCAGGTTGGTCCGCAGGGAGAAGCGTAGGGGTGCCGGATTTGCTTCTTAAAGGTAGGTCACTGCAGGGGCGCCCAAGAGAGGCGCAGGGGCGGTGATAGTTTTCTTTCCAGGCGCTGGCAAAGGTGCAGGTTGCGTTCCGGAGTGCAGTGTCACCCGTAGGAGCGGTGACACTGCTCCGCAGGGGCGTTATGGCACCAGAAGCTTGTCTTCATGAATGGTATCAACTCCCATGTGCTTCTAACTTCTCTTTTAACTTCTTTTAGAATTCTTCTTCTGGATTAAGAAGTTAGTAGTACAAACCGACTCTAATACAATAAAAATACTCTAAAAGCTAACCTAAATTATAGTGATTCCATCACCTATCAGTTGCGCTACTCTGACCAATATATTGTTATCCTTAATCATTATGGTGTCTTCCGTGAGTCTTGATGATTTACCAAACTCTCACGAGTAACTTCCCTCCTTATAATGGCAAGATCCTCTTTGAATAGATCTTCAGTCTAGAGATGGTTACTATAGTAAAGGGGAGACTCGTACGCTAGTCGTGACTGCTGGTTGTCCACAACCTCGAAATAAACCGTCCATATTTGTCGCAAATATGGTCTTCGACCCCGTTGAGTTCCACAATTGGTCTAGAGAACTCCCCAGCAAAATAATTCACCGGTCACCTCTCTTTGGAAGAATTGGAACGTGCGTCGTATATATTCCCGGAATTCACTTTGTCTCATCAAAACTAGTCTTACTACTCGACAAGACTACTCAATATGGTTATCCTTCCATCATCCTTTTGACCTCCAACTTACGGTACATCACATTGTTCGCCCAAAAGTGTGCGTGCAAATAACTTTTTATTTATAAAACTGAAACAAAAGCAAGCGAACCCACAGTGTACGGATCGACGTAGTTAAGCAACTATTCCAGAGTATCGAACTCAGGGATTTGGTGGGTCAATATCAGTTTCAAATAGTCGAGCAATCAAAAGTATAAAAGCTTTGCAAATATTGGGGAAAACAACAACCCTAAAGATCCGGATGTCATATTGTGGCAATCGGTTCAAAATATTCTATGAGTATAAGGACAAAGTTGAAATCTGCAAAGGTATAACTAAAGTAAGGTAATGTACGGTGAAGTTCCAAAACCCTATATGTCTAACCCAAGGACACTCTCTATAAAGGTTGTTGAGGCTGTAGTATAGAAAGGATCTAAGGACAAGAATTGATATCAAATACCCAAGCCCAAACCCAAGGAATCAAAGATAAACTAAAACGGTTAAGGTTGTGACACTCGAAACCGAAATAGAGGATGTTGAGTCTCACTACTACCTACGAAAGGCAAGCCAAGGCTAGGTTAAAGCAAATCTTTAACTTTGGATTAAAGCAAAATCAAAGGTCGTAAAACAGAGGAAATCACAGCTTGATCTTGAGATTCCACGGCCGTGGAACTCAATAATAGACCGTGATTTAGGGTGTCGACGAGGTTTCTCACACTCTCAGGGTCCAATCTGTTTATGATCAATCTATCATCATCTAAGCCACAACTATCAACCCTTCACCTTAGAATTGCTAAAGGGTTTTAGCCAACAATCATTGTCTTCGATTCAAATATCAAATTGAAAAGATAGAAAGATAAAAACCCTCGAAAACTCAATAAACACTTAAAAAATCAATCTCAAATCTGAATAACAAAGCAATATGTTCAATGGATTCAGAATATGGAACAAAAATCCTCACAGTAATCTTAGGCAATAATGAAGAACTGGTGTCAATCCGTTTTCGAACGCAAACCAAAGGAAACCTCCAAAGTATGCAATCTCCGAAAATTAAGTCTTTTTCCAATCCTTCAATCCTCAAGGTCAAAATGAATCCTAAGCAGCTGTCTCCGAAGCTTTGAGCGAAAGTGTAGGCCAAGGTCCTCAAAACTCCTTTCTCAAGCCTTCTTATAGGGCGAAAATAGGGTTACGAGAAAGCCCAATGACGTTGCCGACGTGGTAAATAAGACACGTCACTTTCGTCATGGAAATAACGGTCTCATCACTTTCCACGGCCGTGGTTTAGACGGTGTAACTTTCTGTTTTGCTTCAAACTCACTTTTCACGAACCAAGGCCAAGTTCACGACCGTGGTTTAGGGCATGGAAGTCCAAATCCTTTGTGAAAGTCTTTGTTTCGTGGCATTCTTCACTCATATTCCTTCTTTAGCTCCTCCAAAGCAATTCCTTGACATTAAGCATGATCAATTACTCCTTTCCTTCCTCAATTTGCTCCAATCCAAGCCTTTATTCCCCTATAAACAAAACAAAACTAGTGTTGATCTCTATATTAACAAAGTGGGTGAATGAGCTCACAAATGCCTCAAACCTATATCCATGTACACATAAAAGAGGGAAAAACAACTAAAACCGATGCCTAAAATATAGTCATATTTTATGCTAACAAAATACCCCATACTTGCCACTTGCTTGTCCCCAAGCAATGTTTCAAAAGCTTAGAACACAAGTTAGAATGAAATATGAATGCAAAAGTAAAAACAAAACAATCTTTTTGGTAATTGTGCTTCTAGTCAATAGATCATCCTCAAAACTTGCTTCATTCATCCTTGAAAACGTTCATATACATAAACCAAAGAATGCAAAGCAAAGAAACATCATAAATTGCATAAACTTTAAGATAAATATCATAACCTTCAAGCATTGTCAAAATCAAGCATGTGAAACTTCAATTTAGATCACCAAGTCAAATAACACTCTTATGATCTTAAGCACTTTCAAGTAAGGTCAAGAATGCGGAAAAGGTGGAATATTATAAGGGATGTGGTGTATGAATAAAGGAAGAAGGAACAACACAACTCTTTTCTTTTTACCATTTGCAACACCCAACAACTTAGAGCTTTGCTCTTTTCGTTTTGCACAAAATTTTTCTTTTTTGACTTTACTTTTTGGAGTATGGACAGCGGTGCACAAGAACCGAAGCCTAGGAGATCGGCGTTTCTCAATTTCGAGATGCCTCAAACCCTTGATGCACATTCCATAATCCGTTAGGAATATCGCTCAATCCGACTTTGGAAAGACACAAACACCCGGCTATTTGAATGGTGCCGAGTTACTCATCATTATGATTGACTTCCCCAAACCTAGAATTTCTATACCTTTGAATGCAAGCAATTGCTTTCATGGACCTCCCACATCAAACATGCCAAATTCAACTCTTCCTGAATCCCAGATAGGTAAACGAGGCAAATGTTTTCATTGAGGGGCTAAATGATCAAAGAAAGAAGTAAGAAAATCGAGGTGCCTTAATCATTTCATAAAGAAGTATAAGAACTTATATTGTGATTTCAACCTTAGTTTGTCAATATGATTTAGATAAAAACCTTCACATTATGAAACTTGTAAGAAAGGATAAACAACACACTCAATCTCTTCACAATTCATTATTCAATTTAAGCATACAATTTGCATAAAAAACTCATTCCACAAGTAGTTTTCATCATAGAAATCATCTCTAATCTTATAAGCACAAAATCTTTTCAAAATTTTCAAATTTTTATGGGATTTTCAAAGCCTTTTTTCATGCAATGTGATAATGAAACGTGTGACAATGAAAGGAAACTTGCGAGTGTTCATAGCCATAAGCGAAGCAAAGTGAGTAGAGTTATTACAAACGATAGTCACACCCCACCCCATACTTGAAACATACATTGTCCTCAATGTTCAAAGGAAAATAAAGAAAAAAAAAGAAACAAAGAAACTCACTAAACGGCGTTGGAGTGGCTCAAACTGGCAAGTCATATCAATATCATCACTCGGAAGGTGGCGGTGGAAATGGATAGAAATTCGAGCTGAAGTTCTGCCCAAACTGCTGGCGGTAGACGTCCCTCAAGATACGGGCATTCTCCTAGCGCTCTACGTCATGGGACTCCTGTCGGACCTCCAAGTCTCCTACTCTCCTCGAAAGATCATCCGCCCAACCTGGAAGCTGCGAATACCAAGGAGGCGGCTGGCTATACCATGAAGGTGTGTCCTGAGGAGGGGTCGGTGCTACCGGTGGATGATCATACGATGGAGGAGGAGCTCCCATCCATGATGGTTGCTCTCCATACCAAGTGGGTGGAGAGTCCATCCATGTCGGCCTCTCACTCACGCTAGCCCTGCGTGAAGAAGAGGAACCGGAAGGTCTAGAAGGTCCGAGAGATCGCCTAGGCGGCTCCGGGAAGTCGGCCGGCTGGTCCGGAAATGTACCAAAATCATGCTCAACACCTCCTATATCACGGTCATCTCCTCCTCCCATCTCCTCATCTTCGTCCCCAACTGGGACCTCATCCGGCACATATGGAGGGGCTACAAGTCTATTCCCATACATGGATGCGAACGTCTCCTTCCAATTTTGGCGGCCTAGCATGATGGAGTACTCGGGAAGCCATGGGATACCTCTACCACTTCTCTCCTCCCATGGCATG
Organism: Fagopyrum homotropicum; assembly: GCA_033239125.1. Classification (NCBI taxonomy): domain Eukaryota; kingdom Viridiplantae; phylum Streptophyta; class Magnoliopsida; order Caryophyllales; family Polygonaceae; genus Fagopyrum; species Fagopyrum homotropicum. Next base: position 39,351,119 of record BSWB01000005.1, on the reverse strand, counting down.
GCTGCGGTAGGTGGAGCTTGGTGGCGGGGAAAGATAATACCTCTAGTCATGAGCCCATTGAGACCGAAAGGTCTTGCCGCTATCCTAGTACAAGAGGAGTAGTCTATCCCCAACTGTTTGGCAATGTGAGTCACCATACCCCCATAACCTATGTTGCCGGCCCGTTTGTTCTTCAATTTGCTAATGGTGGAGGCAAGGAGGGTGGCACAATCGGCGGATTTACCAGTAAGCATACAATAGAGGAGGAATAGCTCATCGGTCTTGATCTTTTGAGGGGTCTCGGTCCTAGGGAAAAGACACTCCGAAAGGACTTTATGATCTATCTTCAAGGCTAAATGGTAGATGAGCTTAGCCTTGGTATCGGCCGGATGCCAACGGTCCTCACTCGCATAAATCATGGCTATATCCTCCCAAAAATCCTTAGCATACACTCCCCCGGGAAACCTACCATTGAAGCTCTCATGGAATCCAAAGAAGGTTCCAAACTGAATGATGGAGAACTCATAGTTCTCCTCCATCAACCTAAAAGAGACTGTTCGGTTCACATGGCTATGCTCAAAGGAAGTCACAAACTGTAACACCCCGAATCCGCGGGATATCGGAATGCTACGGGCAAGACCACACAATGGGTCCCGACCATTAGCCTGACAACAATCTCACCGGACCTTTCCAACATGGAACAAATAAAGGCTTAAAACTCGAAAACGTTTTAATGTATGCAAGACGAAAAAGGTAGAGAGTACAACTTGGAAACTCAGCCGAGTCCTCAAAACAACATAAAACACCACAAGACATAAACCGAAAACGTATAACAACCACAATCCCAAAAAAGGTAACATACAAACGCAACAACCCCAAAAACGCCCCCGTCCTACAATGTACGGCGACCCTCGGCTGCCCACTCCTCCACCTTGCTCGGCGGCATCCCTAACCTGCTTGGCATCTACAACAAACGGTTTAAAACCGTTAGCTACATTCGAAGCATTAAAGACATGGTGAAGGCACAAACACAAACATATACATAATCACATCACATAAACATGCTCGACAAACAATCTGGTTATTATCTTTATTTATTACGTCATATCCCGTTCTAATTCAACTTAGTTTTGTGACACGAGACCACCGTGGTCCCGCCCCGGTCCCTACTTACCGGCATGGAATGGTACGGATGCCTCCGCCGTCTAACCAGCACGGTCTAGTCGCCGAGAACCTCCTAGACTCTTGCAAGAGCTAGGCAGATGATGTCACCGCCCGTTATCATACACTTGGGTCAAATATATACATAAAGGTCGGTATTCCTATTATCCGGTTTATAAGTTATAACAAAACGATAAACACCCACCACCAAACACACAATGAATCTAATACGACGAATATGGCTAAGTAAGTCCGGAGACTTACCTTGTCTCTCAACTCACAACGCTCTAGCTTCCTCAATGAGGAAGCACACAACCTGCTCATACACGAAAGTACTCATCAACACAAGTCCACACTAATGAAGTCATAGACTTCATTCTAAAGATCTAAGCAAGATCCCACCACTCTCAAACTAGGAGCGTATCCTAGGGTCCAAGGTACACAAGACACTAACCACTACTAAAGAAAGCTCACAACAGCCTATACAACCTAAGAACAAGATCAACAACAACATCCTAGGAGAAGCAACTAGTTTAGGAAGGCCAACATGCTCACACTCAAGATCAACATTCAACCAAGCCATAAAGGATCCAAGGCTAGCAACCACTAGATGGCATTCTCATAATCCCTAGGTCCATCCTAAACATGCTTCTAACAAGATACATCAAGGCTCTAAGGAAAGAACGAAAGGAAAGGGAGGGAGGAACCTACTGGTGAAGAAAACGCAGCCGCGAAAGCAAGCTGACGCCCCGGCGGAAAACCTGCAGCCGCCCCTTCGCCCCTGGGAGCCGCCCCTGCGGTTGTCCTGGCCGCCCCTGCGGTAGCCTCAGTCCGCCCCTGCGCCTCTGGCACTCCGCCCCCGCAGTCAAACAGCAGAAGGTTCGTCTTCTTCGTTTCTTCGACTGGTTCTTTGCTCCTATGGTCTCCTTCTCTTGTTGGGCGTCCTCCAAGCCTTCACCACAGGTCTTAGCCTCCTCAACACGACCTAAAAGAGCTAGGGAAAGGGATATGAAAATGCTTTACAAGATAACTCTTCAAAGCTTCCTCCATAGCCATGGAGTTGAAGAGAAAGGATAGAAGGGAAGACAAGCATCAAGAGGAAGAGGAGATAGAATCACTTACCACTATAGATCCGGAAAGCTCAAACTGCAGCTCCACACACCACTCCTCCAAGGTGTAAGAGGAGAGAGGTCCAAACAAAGAAAAAAGGGCTGTGGAAGGGAAAGAACGTAAAAGAGGAGAAGGAAAGAAAGAAGGGAGAAAAAGGGCTGACAAGGAGGTGGGATATCCCAAGGGTCAGCCTCCTTGTCCCCTCACTCAACTTCCCAAGGTCGGAAAGTAGAACGGGAATTTCTCCTCTCGCATTAAAAACTCGTACTCAGCAACGTGCCTGCGGGAAATAAGCCACCAAGGCGGAAAAGATCGAAAACACCTCAACTTCCGGAAATAAAATTTCCGGATGTTACAACTAACCCCCCTAAAAACAAGTTTCGTCCCGAAACATGATAGACGTACACCTCACAGAAAGCAGGACTCCGAAGTCGAAACTCGTAAACTCATCGATACCTCGGAGGGTAATCACACGTAAAGCATATACAAAGCATGTCACAACACACGGCATATAGGCATAACAAGGAAAAGCTCGGGACTAACCCGACTGCCCTATCGGTGACTCTAGACTCGCATAAAACTCGGGATAGTTCCTCCGGACACTATCCTCCGTCTCCCAAGTAGCCTCGTCTGCTCCTCACCTAGACCACTGCACTCTCAACATCGGTATCTCCTTCGATCGAAGGCGTCTCGTACTCCTCTCCAAAACCGCTATCGGGTGCTCCGCAAAAGTGTGGTCCGGCTCGACCACAAGGTCCTCGTGAATAATGATTTGCCTCGGGTCATGGATGTACTCCCACAACGGAGATACATAAAATACCGGATGTATACCCTCTAGTCAGGGTGGCAATGCAAGTCGGTATGCCACCTCACCGACTCTCTCCACTATCTCGAATGGGCCGACATATCGGGGCCTTAACTTCCCCTTAATGCCGAACCGTCTGACTCCCCAGGTTTGTGATACTCTCAGCTACACCTGGGCTCCTAATCTAAACTCGAGAGGTCTACGCCTCCTATCCGTTTAAGATCTCTGACGACTTTGAGCAGTCAACATCCTCTCTCGTATCAATGCAACTCTAGCCATGTCTTCCCGTACTTGATCCGGAGCTACAACACTCGAGCTCCTCGGCTCGTCCCAACATAAGGGAGTGCGGCATCTCCTCCCATACAACGCCTCATAAGGTACCATCCCAATCGACGAGTGCCAGCTGTTATTATACGAAAACTCCACCAATGGAAGGTGCCTGACCCCAGTCTAGTACACATGCCCGCAACATGTCCTCTAGGGTCTGAATAGTCTGCTCTGACTGGTTGTCGGTCTGTGGATGGTATGCGGTGGTGAAATGCAGACTCGATCCTAGGGCGGCGTGTACCTGCTGTCAAAACCTCGAGGTAAAGTGCCCGTCCCTATCCGAGATGATAGACCTCGGTACTCCATGTAACCTCACAATCTGACGAGTAAACTCCTCGGCTAGACGACTCACTGACCCCGTTTCCCGAATAGGGATGAAACGTTCGGTCTTCGTCAACCGATCCACTACTACCCATATCGCGTCAAAGCTCCTACTCGGTCTCAAGCCCATCACGAAGTCCATGGAAATATCCTCCCACTTCCATTGCGGCACGGGCAGTGGATGAAACTCTCCTGTGTGTCTCTGGTGCTCGATCTTGACTTGCTGGCAGGTCGCGAATCGGGCCACATATCTAGCTACATCGGGCTTGAGCCCGCCCCACCAATAAGATCTGTTAAGGTCCTGATACATCTTACTCGCGCATGGGTGCCCCGAGTAAGGTGTAGAGTGTGCCTCCTGCAAGATCCGCTCTCTCAACTCCGGGTCTGACGGTACACAAATACGTCCCTGGTGTCTCAATAACCCCTCTACCCCTGTGATAAACTGCGGTACCTCACCTCTAGCCATCCTGTCCCGAATCCTCGTCAGCAGGGGACATCCCTCCTGCTTCTGCCGGATCTCTCCGGACGGATCAGGTACAACCTCTAACTCGGATAAACGGCTAACCGTATCCGGAAACCGGATATCTAACTCTAACTTCGCCAAATCCCTTTGCAACTGTGGCTGAACCGTAAGTTGAGCTATAGCCTTCTCTCGAGGTGTCCTCCTACTCAACGCATCGGCGACCACGTTCGCCTTCCCCGGATGGTATAAAATCTCCAAGTCAAAATCCTTAATAAGCTCCAACCATCTCCATTGGCGGTTATTCAACTCCCGCTGAGTGAATATATACTTCAGACTCTTATGGTCTGTGAAGATCTGGCACGTTGCCCCATACAAATAGTGTCGCCAGATCTTCAGGGCATGAATCACTTTCGCTAGCTCAAGATCATGGGTGGGATAATTCTCCTCGTACGGCTTCAGCCGCCGAGAAGCGTACGCAATAACCCTACCCCTCTGCATCAAAACGCACCCCAAGCCTAGCTTGGAGGCGTCACTATATACAACAAAGTCCTCTACGCCCTCAGGCTAGGCTAACACAGGAGCGGAGGTCAACCTCCTCTTCAGCTCCTCAAAACTGTGCTGACAAGGCTCGGACCAAACGAACCTGGTAGACTTCCTTAGCAAGGAAGTAAGGGGCCGTGCAATCTCGGAGAAACCCTCAACAAAACGGCGGTAATATCCCGCTAAGCCCAAGAAACTGCGCACCTCCTTGACCGTCTGAGGAGGCGGCCATGAAGAAACGGACTCTATCTTCCCCGGGTCAACCATGACACCCTCGGCGGAAACTATATGACCTAGGAATGCCACCTTGGGCATCCAGAACTCGCACTTAGAGAGCTTTGCATAAAGCTCTCTATCCTGAAGGACTCGAAGAACCGTCCTTAGGTGTCCCGCATGCTCCTCCCTACTCCGGGAGTAGACTAAGATGTCATCTATAAACACCACTACAAACTGGTCAAAGAAGTCGATGAAGATGCCGTTCATCAACTCCATGAAGATGGCAGGCGCATTCGTGAGCCCGAATGGCATCACGACAAACTCATAGTGGCCGTATCTCGTCCGGAATGCCGTCTTCGGCACGTCCTCCTCCCTCACACTCAGCTGGTGGTATCCCAACCTCAAGTCGATACGTGAAAATACGGAGGCTCCCTGCAACTGGTCTAGCAAATCATCAATGCGCGGTAGGGGGTACTTGTTCTTGATGGTGACTTTGTTCAATTCCCGGTAATCGATACAAAGTCTCAGAGATCCGTCCTTCTTCCTGACGAAGAGGACCGGTGCACCCCAAGGGGAAATGCTCGGGCATATGAAATCCCTATCATCTAACTCCTCGAGCTTCTTCTTCAGCTCCAACAGCTCGATCGGCGCCATGCGGTATGGGGCCTTGGAGATCGGCCTCGTGCCGGGCTCCAACTCAATGGCAAAATCAGCGCTCCTTTGTGGGGGCAATCCGGGTGGCTCCCCAAATATATCCTCGAACTCGCAAGCCACGGGAATCTCCTCTAGCGACGGTCCCGTCTCCTCCTTCATGGAATAGCACCAGAAGCCCTCGCATCCCTGTCCGATTAGTCTCGCGGCTCGAACCGCGCTAATGTATGTACCGGTCTTTCCGAGGTCCCAACCTCGGAAAATCACCTCATGCTCCATCTCCGTGGTAACTGTCACGGTCCTCCTACTAATGTCCAGAACGGCTCGGTGGCGTTCCATCTAGTCTATGCCAAGGATGACTTCTTCATGCACTAAGTGCATGACATAGAAGTCGGCTAACCAATCTCGGTTTCCCAAACGTATGGAACAACCGCGTACATCTCGGGTACCACTAACCCTACCCCCATTGGGTAACCCCACAACCAAGGGTCTCCCCTCTACCGTAACTAAGGATAACCCAGCTACGCAATCATCGGAAATAAAAGAGTGCGTGGCACCCGTGTCAAACAAAACACGGACCAGTTGTCCAAGGATCTGAATAGTACCTATAGCTTCCAGTGGTACAGGGTCAAGAGCACTCCTCAGCCCGATCGCCCTGAATTGTGTGCCTCTGGTCTCCTGTGGACCACCACCATGGCCTCTACCTCGGCTCGGACCCTGGGCTGAACTCTGGGTACGAGTCTGTCCCTGGAACCTCTGCTGAGAGCCCTGTGGCTGAAACTGTGGAGGCCTCTGACTACCTCCTGCTACCCAAACAGGCGAAGAACCCTACTGAGACTGTGACTTGCCCTGACGGCAAAAAGCGGCTCGGTGGCCTACCTGATCACAAGAAAAGCATGTCACGGGCGGTCTCCTACATGTGTTCCTCATGTGCCCAAACTCTCCACAACTGTAGAACTGACGTCCCCCGTCTGGTGCCTGTCTCGATGCCTGAGGACCGGGACGTCCTTGCGTCTGGGTACGTCCATGTCCTGCCACTCCTGTCCCCGAACTAGCTGGTATGGTTCTCTATCTCTTGTCCGGTCCCCTAGACTGTGCTAATCTCCTCATCCTCGGTCGGTCTCTCTTGTAAGCCGAAGCTCGATCCTGGTACTCTGCCAATGTATCGCAACGAAATCCTGCAAAGTAGGCACGGGTGGACTCCCTCAGTCTCCTGGAAAAGAGATAGACATGCTGGTCCGCTGGAGGTGCAACGGGCCCCAACAATGCCAACTCCGCTCTGAAACGCCTCCATGACGGGAACATCCTCAAAGCCGGCCTCTAGGAAGTCTTGAACTCTATCTCGACGTAGTGAATCTGGGCAGAATGTCTCTCTCACGGGACGCAACAGCTGGTCCATCCTGGTCACACCCCCTCTCACCGACCTCCACCAGTACTGGGCCTCCTCTCAAAACAATGTGTGGACTATATCCACCTGTCTCTTCTCCGGGCAACGGATCGCCTCTAAGGCTGACTCCACATGCCCAATCCAGTGCTCTACCTCTAGCCCTACCTTCCCATCAAAGTAGGGAACATGCTGCTGCTTGAAAGCTTTCAACCAGTCATCGGGCCTAGGAGACCTCAGCTCGTCTCTAGGCCTAGCTATCTCCACAACCGGCCCGGGTGCCACTACTGCCGGAGCAACTATATCAGGTGCGGCTTTGATCTGAGTAGCCCTCTGCGAGACCTCAACTAATCTCGCCGGTGCAGGTGCCGGTGCAGGTACCGGTACTGGTGGTGCTGGAGGCGGTGCTCCAGTCCTAAACGCCTCCTCTACTCGGCGTACATACTCCTCAAACACTGTAGCTCCAATCGATGCTCCCCCGGTCCTAGCAGATGGGGAACTCTGTGCCCCGGACCTCACAGCTGTCCTACCCTCAACCTCGGGAATAACGCTCTCTACAACGTCCTCAACGGGATCATCAACTGCTGGTGGATCTACAACGGGTGGGTCCGCAATGGGGATTCGTCCCCGACCTCTCGGGCCTGGAGGTCTCCCTACTCGTCCCCGTCTCGGAACGGTAGGAGGTAGAGGTGGTCTACCCTTGGCGGGTCCCACATAAGTGGTAGCTCTCATACGTGCCATCTGGTATCGTATCGCGTTGGTTTGATTTAATTAAGTCGGTGTATACATATATATATATATATATATATATATATATATATTACTCGCATTACTTATATAATAAGGTACTTATAAAACTTAATAGAAGGTGCCGATATCCAGAATACAATCAAGGCATAAAGCCCAATCATCCTAAGGTCACATGCATATCTAAGTACATACAAGTCCAACAACAACCCTAAGGTCATAATATAGATAGCTATGTAATAAACTTACATGCGTCAAATCCAGAAATCTATGTCGCCGAGGTTTGCGTGAGGAGTGGTGGTCCCGTACATTCTAACTCAATCCCGACTCATGCATATGAATTTTTAAAACCAAAAAGGTCAGAACCCGAAGGGTTCTGTTTATTCCTCATTCGGCCTTTAGAAGGTTGCGAGAGACATTGTTGTCAACCTAGGGCTCTGATACCACTTTGTAACACCCCGAATCCGCGGGATATCGGAATGCTACGGGCGAGACCACACAATGGGTCCCGACCCTTAGCCTGACAACAATCTCACCGGACCTTTCCAACATGGCACAAATAAAGGCTTAAAACTCGAAAACATTTTAATGTATGCAAGACGAAAAAGGTAGAGAGTACAACTTGGAAACTCAGCCGAGTCCTCAAAATAACATAAAACTCCACAAGACATAAACCAAAAACGTAAAACAAACGGTTTAAAACCGTTAGCTACATTCGAAGCATTAAAGACATGGTGAAGGCGCAAACACGAACATATACATAATCACATCACAAAAACATGCTCGACAAACAATCCGGTTATTATCTTTATTTATTACGTCATATCCCGTTCTAATTCAACTTAGTTTTGTGACACGAGACCACCGTGGTCCCGCCCCGGTCCCTACTTACCGGCATGGAACGGTACATATGCCTCCTCCGTCTAACCAGCACGGGCTAGTCGCCGAGAACCTCCTAGACTCTCGCAAGAGCTAGGCAGATGATGTCACCGCCCGTTATCATAAACTTGGGCCAAATATATATATAAAGGTTGGTAGTCCTATTATCCGGTTTATAAGTTATAACAAAACGATAAACACCCACCACCAAACACACAATGAATCTAATACGACGAATATGGCTAAGTAAGTCCAGAGACTTTCTTCGTCTCTCAACTCACAACGCTCTAGCTTCCTTAATGAGGAAGCACACAACCTGCTCATACACGAGAGTACTCCTCAATACAAGTCCACACTAATGAAGTCATAGACTTCATTCTAAAGATCTAAGCAAGATCCCACCACTCTCAAACTAGGAACGTATCCTAGGGTCCAAGATACACAAGACACTAACCACTACTAAAGAAAGCTCACAACAGCCTATACAACCTGAGAACAAGATCAACAATAACATCCTAGGAGAAGCAACTAGTTTAGGAAGGCCAACATGCTCACACTCAATGTCAACATTCAACCAAGCCATAAAGGCTCCAAGGCTAGCAACCACTAGATGGCATTCTCATAAGCCTTAGGTCCATCCTAAACATGCTTCTAACTATATACATTAAGGCTCTAAGGAAGGAACAAAAGGAAAAGGAGGGAGGAACCTACTGGTGAAGAAAACGCAGCCGCGGAAGCTAGCTGACGCCCCGGTGGAAAACCTGCAGCCGCCACTGCGCCCCTGGGAGCCGCCCCTGCGGTTGTCCTGGCCGCCCCTGCGGTGGCCTCAGTCTGCCCCTACGCCTCTGGCACTCCGCCCCGCGGTTGAACATCAGAAGGTTCGTCTTCTTTGTTTCTTCCACTGGTTCTTTGCTCCTATGGCCTCCTTCTCTTGTTGGGCGTCCTCCAAGCCTTCACCACAAGTCTTAGCCTCCTTAACACGACCTAAAAGAGCTAGGGAAAGGGATGTGCAAAGGCTTTACAAGATACCTCTTCAAAGCTTCCTCCATAGCCATGGAGGTGAAGACAAAGGATAGAAGGGAAGACAAGCAGCAAGAGGAAGAGTAGATAGAATCACTTACCACTACAGATCCGGAATGCTCAAATTATAGCTCCATATACCACTTGTCCAAGGTGTAAGAGAAGAGAGGTCCAAAGGAAGAAGTAAGGGTTGTGGAAGGGAAAGAGCGTAAAAGAGGAGAAGGAAAGAAAGAAGGGAGGAAAAATGGCTGACAAGGAGGTGGGATATCCCAAGGGTCAACCTCCTTGTCCCCTCACTCCACTTCCCAAGGTCGGAAAGTAGAACGGGAATCTCTCCTCTCGCATTAAAAACTCGTACTCAGCAACGTGCCTGCGAGAAATAAGCTGCCGAGGCGGAAGAGATCGAAAACACCTCAACTTCCGGAAATAAAATTTCCGGATGTTACACAAACTCCCTTGTTATCTCCTCATAGGCATCTTCTCTAATAGCGGAGAAGATGATCAATCTGGCTCTATCCAAGAGCCAAGTGAAATCGTTCACAACATTGAGCTGCTGAAGCTCCTCTAGGAGAAGGTATCTAGGTCCTATGGTTGCCCTCTTTTCAATCTTTTCCAAGGCTCCTATGTAATCCTCATGAATTCTAGGGATTCTATGAGGTGGTGGTCATGGTGGTTCACTAGGAGGGGGTTGGGAAGAGGAGGAACTATCACCCTTTTGCTTCTTGTTCCTACTAGATTTTCTTCTAAACATTTTCTCTCGACAACAGAAAAAATCACGGTCTGTTCTTGATTTTCCACGGCCGTGGAAATGTTTTGGACCGTGGTTTTGCTCTATTTCTCTCAAATCTCAGCAAATCCACACCAAAATCAACAATCACTGTGCTAGACTAATTCCAATTCCAATTTCGTTCAATTTTGCTAAAATCTTGCGAAGAAATTGAACCAAATTGACAAAGAAGAGAAAAGGGGGTAAAACCTAGGTTTTGGATCTTTCAAATCCAAATTCCTTCTCCAACATGGATTGTTCACTCGGTTTGTTGCTTGGATCTTGTATATGATCAAAAATGCTCCACTTTAGGCTCAAGAATTGATTGAATCGGACTCTGAACGAATAATTACGGGATGATGAAGGTGGTCGGCGATTTTGGGCGTAGTTCTGGGCGTGGAAAGGGGTTTTGGTTGTGTTTTTATGAAGGAAGGTGGTTTATATAGTGGGCGTAAAATTTTTGAAAATCACGGTCTCTGGGGGCATTCCACGGCCATGGAAATGTACGGAACCCGTAGTTTTGATTATTTGTGTCAGATTTTGAAAAATTATGGCCACCTGTTACTTCCACGACGGTGGTTTATGGCGTGGAACTCTCTGTTGTTTGCCAAAATCCAAATTTCGTCAATTCCTTCCAACTTTTTCTTCCTTCCTTTACCCATTATTTATTCCTACATCCAAAAACATAACAAACCGGGAGGTATCGAGGGAAAATAAAAACAAAAACAACTAAACTAAACTAATCTAAGAAAGAAAAACAAAAACGCAAATGCAATACCTTGGGTTGCCTCCCAAGAAGCGCTTGTTTTGGGTCCGTAGCTAAACCTTTCCTGGTTTTATTCGAGGACAATCGGAGTGATTTCCTCAACTGGAAGCTCCGGTGAATACTTCTTAAGACGTTGGTCATACACCTTGAAACTTCCGCTCTTTTCACCGCATACTTCAACTGTGCCATGGGGAAAAACACGTTTGATTAGATAAGGTCCAGTCCAACGAGATTTAAGCCTACCTTGAAAGAGCCGAAGTCTCGAATTGAAGAGGAGAACTTGATCTCCTTCTTTGAGGTCCTTTGGCATAATGTGCTTATCATGCCAACGCTTCGCCCTTTCCTTGTAAATCTTGGCGTTCTCATAGGCGTTCAAGCGGAGTTCTTCAAGCTCGTTAAGGTCCCAAAGACACTTCTCGCCCGCTTCCTTCATGCCGAAGTTCAACCACTTCACAGCCCAGTACGCCTTGTGCTCCAGCTCAACCGGTAAGTGACAAGACTTCCCGGGTTGTATGGTGTTTTTCCTATGGGAGTCTTGTATGCAGTCCTATACGCCCATAACGCATCATCTAGTTTCAAAGACCAATCCTTCCTTGTCTTTGAAACCGTCTTCTCTAGGGTGCCCTTGATCTCTCTATTTGCAATCTCCACTTGCCCACTCGTTTGTGGATGGTAGGGAGTAGCAATCTTGTGAGTCACCCCATACTTGGCTCGTAGAGCTTCGAATCGTCGGGCAATGAAGTGTGAACCTCCGTCACTAATGATGGTCCATGGTGTCCCAAACCTTGCGAAAATAGTTGTCTTAAAGAACTTGACAACAACCATGGCATCATTAGTTGGAGAGGCAATGGCTTCAACCCATCTCGAAACATAATCCACAACAAGGAGTATGTATTGATTCCCGCAAGATGATGGGAAATGTCCCATGAAGTCGACTCCCCAAACGTCGAAGATCTCCACCTCCTGAATGTTGTTAAGAGGCACCTCGTTTCTCCTAGATATGTTTCTTGTTCTTTGACAAGCATCGCAGCAGGGAACAAAGGTTTGCACATCCTTAAACAAAGTAGGCCAAAAGAAACCGGATTGCAATACCTTAACGCTAGTTTTATGGGAACTAGTGTGTCCTCCACAAGGTAGTGAATGACAATGATGAATGACACTTTGCATCTCGTCTTCCGGCACACATCTCCTAATGATGCTGTCGGGACCTCTCTTGAAGAGTAGAGGTTCATTCCAAAAGTAGTTCCGGACATCTCTAAAGAACTTCTTCCTTTGTGTGTAGGTGCGGTGACACACTTCATGGCCGGCGCTGGTAAAGGCGCAGGGAGCGCTCCGGTGTAAGGCGTCACCCGCAGGGGCGGTGGCAAGGCTCTGCAAGGGCAGTGAGGCAACATAAGCTTTGCTTCATGATCGATCTTCACTCCTAAGTGCTTATAACTCCTTCCTTAGCTTCTTTTAGTCTTCTTCTTCTGGACCAAGGAGTTAGTAGCATAAACCGACAAAAATGCAATAAAACGATTCTAAAAACTACCCTAAATGATAGTGATTTCATCACCTATCAAACTCCGTCATACTTAGACCTTTTACTCGTCCCGAGTAAAACAAATGACAACAACTAGACTCAAAGGCCTCAGGAAGGATGGGCAAGCAAGAAAGACAATGAAAGCAAGAGAAAAGCCAAGAAAGAAAGAAAGAAAAGAGAGGAAATGTGAGGAAATGGGAGAAACTACCATCCTTATTGCTCCAAGAGTGGCCTACCCGGACAACCTCCTTATGACTCCCCTTCTTATGTCGCCAAACTCCGGAAGGGAAATGTTACGCTAGGAAATAGCACAAAAAGCTTTACATTTATAAACTCGAACTAAATCCTAAACTACCTAGCGAAACCCGCAGTGTACGGGTCGTTTTGTAGAAAGGAAAGTATTCCGAGGTCGAACACAAGGACTGAGGTGAAATTAAGTCATTCAATGATTAAAGATAGTGTGAATCTAGACTAAGTTAAGATGAGGAATAAAGAAAATGGAAAACACAATGTTTTTGGAGGGTTTTGGGTGATCAAACAAAGATCACAAATATGTGAACACAATCAAGCAACACTAACACAAACTAACACAAAAGATAGGAGAATGGAAGTAACGAAGCGGATTCTAGAGATTGGAAGTCCGGTTATGGCATAGACTCAAGCTATCTATTCATTCCTCGGGTTAACTATGATATATTGGGATTAAGCGTTTCTAGATTGGGATCAATTACCGGGTAGGTCTCATGGTCCACTAGTCCATTCCTAAGGTCTCATTACCGGGTAAGTCTCTAAGAACCTAAGGATAGGAATTCTACACAAACCGGATTGCTACCTAGGGGTCTAACCTATCCTTACCGGGTAAGTCTCGGAAAGGGAAGTCCTAAACAACTATCCTAGCACACTTAGTCCAATGGCGGCTTGTGAGGCTCACCACTACCTAGGGTTAGTCATCTTTTGAATCTAAGAGTAAGAATCACCGGGTAAGTCTCTTCTAAACACTTAGTTGCTAACACTAGGTCACCCTAGGATAGAATTAGCTCAACAAACACTAGTATTTCAACATTCTAACTAACTAAAGCTAGATCCATCGAACTAGGGAGAATCACGGGGTGTTCTACCACAACCACGGCCGTGGAATGGCATGAACAAACCGTGGACTTCAACAGAGACCTCGTTCAAGAAATCAAGTCATCCAAGGGTAAATCTAAGTTCATCCTATCATAGTCCTAGCCATAACCCTTCTTTCCTTACCCTAGAATCGCATCTATCTAGCCAACAACAAACATTTCAAGATCAAAATTCATCAAATAAGCATGCTTGCAAGTCATGGTCAAATAATGAAGAACAATTCCAAGAAAAGACATTAAAGGCATAGAGAAGAAGTTACCAAATTCTTACAAGGCTCCAAGAGCTAATCCAAGTTGTCAACAATGAACTCCTCTCTCAAAACCACTCTAATCTCACTCTAAAACGAGAAACTACACTAATCTCTTCCAAGAACACCCCTAATGGTTGCTTGGAAGAGATGCACCAATGGAGAAGAGTTTTGGGGAAGAAGATAGGTCAAAAGAGAGGAGAAGGATCCCCAATTACAGCCTGCAAAATCCTTTAAATACCCACTAAGATGTAAGAGCAATGGAAGAGATCGTGGCCAGCTGTCAACGTGGTCCTGGCAGGAACCACGGGCATATTCCACGGCCATGGAAAGGGTCTAGACCGTGGTTTGGTCCAGAGTCTTCTTCTGGGCTCGTTAAGTCATGATTTGGTGCATGGCTTGTGTTGGCAAGGTTCCATGAGTCCTCCTTAGCCCTTAGCTTGCATTCCAATGAGTCCGGAAGTGTGTCATCTCGAGGAATGATCCTCGGATGTATCGATTAGGCTCTTAAATCTCCCAAAATACCTACAAAGCAAGCAAAAGTCTGAGTAGACGTCTATCTCGACAAAATACGTGATTTGAGTGCAAACGTCGTGAACTAGTGCTAAACCATGCATGAATGAGCGGAAAATCTATCTAAATGTACATCTAAAACTATGTTATAAATCGTGTTATCAAAATACCCCGTACTTAAGGTTTGCTCGTCCCCGAGCAAATTCCCAACTATAGACTAAGAGATGACATGATTTATGTATGCAGAAAAATGGTAAAATCTTTTTGGAGATGTGCTTCTAATATTGGATCATCTTCATAGTCATGTTTCATGGCAATGGACAAGCAATTATGTATCAAATAAATGAAAGCATGGAAAGACAATTACACTTAACTTGATAGCATGCAATGAAATGTAAAGATGAAGAAGTCAAGATGATCATGAGTATATCCAATCTAAATCACTTAGTCTTACACACATGCAAGTAGGTCAAAAGGACTTGTAAAATAGAAGGCCAAGAAACGTTGTGATTAGGTGGGAATTTTCTAGGCTATGTGATGCTAATCCGGGAAAGGAAGTAAACAACCACAACTTCACATTTCTTATCAACTTCCCTCAAGTGTATATTTTTTCTTCATTTTCTTTTCTTTCTTTTCTTTTTCTTTCGCTTATTTTTGAGACAATGGCATTGGTGTACAAAAGCCGAAACCTTGGTGATTAGCCATCCTCGGGCTTTTTCTTATTTTTCGAGGTGCATCCACACCGGGCACATATACCAAAGCTCGTTAGGACTATTGGTTTATTTGACTTTGGCAAGACACCAACACCCGATTATGTGAAGTGTACCGAGTTACTTGTCATTTAAGCCAACGTCCCCAAACCTATATTTTTGGCTACACTTTCACAACAATTTCAACACTTCATTCATGACATTCCTTTCATCAACAACTTCACCCCACACTTGCTTTTCACACACATCAACACACTAACATGCTCCTATTCCCGGATGGGTCAAAAGAGGTCAAATTTATCTCAATTGAGGTGCTCAAGCAACATGATCAAGATGAGAAGTAGAGGAAGATGAATTGCCTAAATCACTCCTAATTGATGTGCAAGAACTAACATGCAATTTCGACTTTCAATCCTCAATTAAATCAAGGCAAGCATCATAATCACAAGTCATTCATGGAATTCAAGATAAGTATTTCAAGTCCACATATGCATCATCAATTAAACACACAAGGCCATCCATAGCCAATCCACAAGACAAGATTCATCATTAGGGTCATATCCAAGCCTAGAAAGCACAAATTTTTTTTAAATTTTCTGAATTTTTATGGGATTTTCGAAATGAATGTATACAATGCAAGACATGTGAAAATATTAAACTACCCTAGATGCTCATCATGCAAAGGATCATGCAAACCCCACCCCATACTTAGAAACACATTGTCCCCAATGTGGTGTTCAAGTAAAGAGAGTGAAAGAAGGTTCTCATAATGTAAAATGGTTTGCTTCGGTATTTGGGATGAACTCGTGTGGAGTGGTGGTGATGGATGATCGATCAAGCATGGTAGAGAGCTCTTCATAATCATTCCGGCGTCGAGACCCGCGCCAAGGTATATGTGAGATGGGAGCTCTTCCATCTAACAAGACAACTCAAGCCGTCCAAGCCTCATGTCCGCTCCACCCATGTTTGAAAACGGAATCATCGTCATCAACTCGCCTTGCAAGGCTTCCTCATTACCTAAAATCTACCACAAACACAAAACACAAAAACACACAAAAGCAAAAACAAAGGCAAAAGAGAAAAGGGAAAGAGTTGTACCAATGGGTTGCCTCCCATTAAGCGCTTCTTTTAGGTCATTAGCTTGACCAAACTCCGTGGATATGTCAATCCACCTCGAATACCATGGTTTGCTTGAGGAGTCCAAGCAACCATCTCTTTCCGGAATCCATGATGACAAGCAAGGGCCACTTGATGCCCAAATAAGCCTTAAGTTCTCTCTTCACCGGTAAGTAGTAGACTCCTTTATCACCGCTTCCTTGATGATAGTATAGAGTTGCAACCATAGGTGCCACCCCATACTTAGGCAATTTATACTCCGCGGTCACTCCGGTGAAATGCTTGTCATCCTCATCCTCTATGATCCGAGGAAAGCCGATTCTTGGAAAGAATCCTTCATTGAAGTACTTCATAACCATCATGGATCCATCATGCTTGCTTTCTTCATTCAATAATGGAGAATCCTTAGGAAAGGGGCTCCAATCTTCGTATGTACTCCGGGCAAGCAAGAAAGGACCGGAAGGAGCTGAAATTAGGTTAGGATCGTCCAGGACAGAACCTTCCACGGGCGTGGTTTGTACTCCACGGCCGTGGTTCTCTCTGTTGGCTCCCACGGGCGTGGTTTGTCCTCCACGGCCGTGGTTCACTCTGTTGCATCCGTTCCAAGTGAGCTCTTCATGTATGGTTCCGGGGTTGATGGCAAGGATGTCCGGGGATGAGAATACTTCATTGCACTCCTCTAAAGGTGAAGGAGATGGAGGTGAACCTTGAAGAATGGTAGGATCTCTTAGCATAAGAGCATTCCTAATCTCCTCGATCTCCCTCCTCACTTGTTCTTCTCTCTCGGTATTCAATCTCCTTGCTTCCTTCAGGGCCAAATCCCTTAGCCACAATTGCTCCCGAGCTTCATTCAACTCTTCCTCAACGCTTCTATTGGTTATGGTTGAATCGGGCAATCCTTGGATTTCCTCATAGTGAACCTCCTCTTGGTGACACACTTCCGCTTCAAGCTCCATGTGGGAACTAGAAATGGAAGCAAGGTTGCTTTCTAGATCATCCATCTTCCTCAACATTTTCTCTAGCATTGATTCCAATCGATCTTCATGAAGTTGATGGTGAGGTTCCTCATGAGGTAATGTAATCATGTGAGCTTGACCATGGGACTCATGATAGACATTGAACTCCTCCCAATACTCAAACTCATCATGGAGAGGTCCTAGATCTTGGCCTTTCATCCACTCCTCATACTCCATGTTGTCAAGGTCGTCTTGGGGGTACAATCCGTCCATGGCAAACATGAAAAGGCAAAGACAAAAACAACACAAGATCAAAAGTAACAAGAAAGATAAACACTAAAAACAATCAAAAGCAAATGACTTAATCTTAACCTAGTCCCCAGCAACGGCGCCAAAAACTTGTTACGCTAGGAAATAGCACAAAAAGCTTTACATTTATAAACTCGAACTAAATCCTAAACTACCTAGCGAAACCCGCAGTGTACGGGTCGTTTTGTAGAAAGGAAAGTATTCCGAGGTCGAACACAAGGACTGAGGTGAAATTAAGTCATTCAATGATCAAAGATAGTGTGAATCTAGACTAAGTTAAGATGAGGAATAAAGAAAATGGAAAACACAATGTTTTTGGAGGGTTTTGGGTGATCAAACAAAGATCACAAATATGTGAACACAATCAAGCAACACTAACACAAACTAACACAAAAGATAGGAGAATGGAAGTAACGAAGCGGATTCTAGAGATTGGAAGTCCGGTTATGGCATAGACTCAAGCTATCTATTCATTCCTCGGGTTAACTATGATATATTGGGATTAAGCGTTTCTAGATTGGGATCAATTACCGGGTAGGTCTCATGGTCCACTAGTCCATTCCTAAGGTCTCATTACCGGGTAAGTCTCTAAGAACCTAAGGATAGGAATTCTACACAAACCGGATTGCTACCTAGGGGTCTAACCCTATCCTTACCGGGTAAGTCTCGGAAAGGGAAGTCCTAAACAACTATCCTAGCACACTTAGTCCAATGGCGGCTTGTGAGGCTCACCACTACCTAGGGTTAGTCATCTTTTGAATCTAAGAGTAAGAATCACCGGGTAAGTCTCTTCTAAACACTTAGTTGCTAACACTAGGTCACCCTAGGATAGAATTAGCTCAACAAACACTAGGATTTCAACATTCTAACTAACTAAAGCTAGATCCATCGAACTAGGGAGAATCACGGGGTGTTCTACCACAACCACGGCCGTGGAATGGCATGAACAAACCGTGGACTTCAACAGAGACCTCGTTCAAGAAATCAAGTCATCCAAGGGTAAATCTAAGTTCATCCTATCATAGTCCTAGCCATAACCCTTCTTTCCTTACCCTAGAATCGCATCTATCTAGCCAACAACCAACATTTCAAGATCAAAATTCATCAAATAAGCATGCTTGCAAGTCATGGTCAAATAATGAAGAACAATTCCAAGAAAAGACATTAAAGGCATAGAGAAGAAGTTACCAAATTCTTACAAGGCTCCAAGAGCTAATCCAAGTTGTCAACAATGAACTCCTCTCTCAAAACCACTCTAATCTCACTCTAAAACGAGAAACTACACTAATCTCTTCCAAGAACAACCCTAATGGGTGCTTTGAAGAGATGCAACAATGGAGAAGAGTTTTGGGGAAGAAGATAGGTCAAAAGAGAGGAGAAGGATCCCCAATTACAGCCTGCAAAATCCTTTAAATACCCACTAAGATGTAAGAGCAATGGAAGAGATCGTGGCCAGCTGTCAACGTGGTCCTGGCAGGAACCACGGGCATATTCCACGGCCATGGAAAGGGTCTAGACCGTGGTTTGGTCCAGAGTCTTCTTCTGGGCTCGTTAAGTCATGATTTGGTGCATGGCTTGTGTTGGCAAGGTTCCATGAGTCCTCCTTAGCCCTTAGCTTGCATTCCAATGAGTCCGGAAGTGTGTCATCTCGAGGAATGATCCTCGGATGTATCGATTAGGCTCTTAAATCTCCCAAAATACCTACAAAGCAAGCAAAAGTCTGAGTAGACGTCTATCTCGACAAAATACGTGATTTGAGTGCAAACGTCGTGAACTAGTGCTAAACCATGCATGAATGAGCGGAAAATCTATCTAAATGTACATCTAAAACTATGTTATAAATCGTGTTATCAAAATACCCCGTACTTAAGGTTTGCTCGTCCCCGAGCAAATTCCCAACTATAGACTAAGAGATGACATGATTTATGTATGCAGAAAAATGGTAAAATCTTTTTGGAGATGTGCTTCTAATATTGGATCATCTTCATAGTCATGTTTCATGGCAATGGACAAGCAATTATGTATCAAATAAATGAAAGCATGGAAAGACAATTACACTTAACTTGATAGCATGCAATGAAATGTAAAGATGAAGAAGTCAAGATGATCATGAGTATATCCAATCTAAATCACTTAGTCTTACACACATGCAAGTAGGTCAAAAGGACTTGTAAAATAGAAGGCCAAGAAACGTTGTGATTAGGTGGGAATTTTCTAGGCTATGTGATGCTAATCCGGGAAAGGAAGTAAACAACCACAACTTCACATTTCTTATCAACTTCCCTCAAGTGTATATTTTTTCTTCATTTTCTTTTCTTTCTTTTCTTTTTCTTTCGCTTATTTTTGAGACAATGGCATTGGTGTACAAAAGCCGAAACCTTGGTGATTAGCCATCCTCGGGCTTTTTCTTATTTTTCGAGGTGCATCCACACCGGGCACATATACCAAAGCTCGTTAGGACTATTGGTTTATTTGACTTTGGCAAGACACCAACACCCGATTATGTGAAGTGTACCGAGTTACTTGTCATTTAAGCCAACGTCCCCAAACCTATATTTTTGGCTACACTTTCACAACAATTTCAACACTTCATTCATGACATTCCTTTCATCAACAACTTCACCCCACACTTGCTTTTCACACACATCAACACACTAACATGCTCCTATTCCCGGATGGGTCAAAAGAGGTCAAATTTATCTCAATTGATGTGCTCAAGCAACATGATCAAGATGAGAAGTAGAGGAAGATGAATTGCCTAAATCACTCCTAATTGATGTGCAAGAACTAACATGCAATTTCGACTTTCAATCCTCAATTAAATCAAGGCAAGCATCATAATCACAAGTCATTCATGGAATTCAAGATAAGTATTTCAAGTCCACATATGCATCATCAATTAAACACACAAGGCCATCCATAGCCAATCCACAAGACAAGATTCATCATTAGGGTCATATCCAAGCCTAGAAAGCACAAAATTTTTTTAAATTTTCTGAATTTTTATGGGATTTTCGAAATGAATGTATACAATGCAAGACATGTGAAAATATTAAACTACCCTAGATGCTCATCATGCAAAGGATCATGCAAACCCCACCCCATACTTAGAAACACATTGTCCCCAATGTGGTGTTCAAGTAAAGAGAGTGAAAGAAGGTTCTCATAATGTAAAATGGTTTGCTTCGGTATTTGGGATGAACTCGTGTGGAGTGGTGGTGATGGATGATCGATCAAGCATGGTAGAGAGCTCTTCATAATCATTCCGGCGTCGAGACCCGCGCCAAGGTATATGTGAGATGGGAGCTCTTCCATCTAACAAGACAACTCAAGCCGTCCAAGCCTCATGTCCGCTCCACCCATGTTTGAAAACGGAATCATCGTCATCAACTCGCCTTGCAAGGCTTCCTCATTACCTAAAATCTACCACAAACACAAAACACAAAAACACACAAAAGCAAAAACAAAGGCAAAAGAGAAAAGGGAAAGAGTTGTACCAATGGGTTGCCTCCCATTAAGCGCTTCTTTTAGGTCATTAGCTTGACCAAACTCCGTGGATATGTCAATCCACCTCGAATACCATGGTTTGCTTGAGGAGTCCAAGCAACCATCTCTTTCCGGAATCCATGATGACAAGCAAGGGCCACTTGATGCCCAAATAAGCCTTAAGTTCTCTCTTCACCGGTAAGTAGTAGACTCCTTTATCACCGCTTCCTTGATGATAGTATAGAGTTGCAACCATAGGTGCCACCCCATACTTAGGCAATTTATACTCCGCGGTCACTCCGGTGAAATGCTTGTCATCCTCATCCTCTATGATCCGAGGAAAGCCGATTCTTGGAAAGAATCCTTCATTGAAGTACTTCATAACCATCATGGATCCATCATGCTTGCTTTCTTCATTCAATAATGTAGAATCCTTAGGAAAGGGGCTCCAATCTTCGTATGTACTCCGGGCAAGCAAGAAAGGACCGGAAGGAGCTGAAATTAGGTTAGGATCGTCCAGGACAGAACCTTCCACGGGCGTGGTTTGTACTCCACGGCCGTGGTTCTCTCTGTTGGCTCCCACGGGCGTGGTTTGTCCTCCACGGCCGTGGTTCACTCTGTTGCATCCGTTCCAAGTGAGCTCTTCATGTATGGTTCCGGGGTTGATGGCAAGGATGTCCGGGGATGAGAATACTTCATTGCACTCCTCTAAAGGTGAAGGAGATGGAGGTGAACCTTGAAGAATGGTAGGATCTCTTAGCATAAGAGCATTCCTAATCTCCTCGATCTCCCTCCTCACTTGTTCTTCTCTCTCGGTATTCAATCTCCTTGCTTCCTTCAGGGCCAAATCCCTTAGCCACAATTGCTCCCGAGCTTCATTCAACTCTTCCTCAACGCTTCTATTGGTTATGGTTGAATCGGGCAATCCTTGGATTTCCTCATAGTGAACCTCCTCTTGGTGACACACTTCCGCTTCAAGCTCCATGTGGGAACTAGAAATGGAAGCAAGGTTGCTTTCTAGATCATCCATCTTCCTCAACATTTTCTCTAGCATTGATTCCAATCGATCTTCATGAAGTTGATGGTGAGGTTCCTCATTAGGTAATGTAATCATGTGAGCTTGACCATGGGACTCATGATAGACATTGAACTCCTCCCAATACTCAAACTCATCATGGAGAGGTCCTAGATCTTGGCCTTTCATCCACTCCTCATACTCCATGTTGTCAAGGTCGTCTTGGGGGTACAATCCGTCCATGGCAAACATGAAAAGGCAAAGACAAAAACAACACAAGATCAAAAGTAACAAGAAAGATAAACACTAAAAACAATCAAAAGCAAATGACTTAATCTTAACCTAGTCCCCAGCAACGGCGCCAAAAACTTGTTACGCTAGGAAATAGCACAAAAAGCTTTACATTTATAAACTCGAACTAAATCCTAAACTACCTAGCGAAACCCGCAGTGTACGGGTCGTTTTGTAGAAAGGAAAGTATTCCGAGGTCGAACACAAGGACTGAGGTGAAATTAAGTCATTCAATGATCAAAGATAGTGTGAATCTAGACTAAGTTAAGATGAGGAATAAAGAAAATGGAAAACACAATGTTTTTGGAGGGTTTTGGGTGATCAAACAAAGATCACAAATATGTGAACACAATCAAGCAACACTAACACAAACTAACACAAAAGATAGGAGAATGGAAGTAACGAAGCGGATTCTAGAGATTGGAAGTCCGGTTATGGCATAGACTCAAGCTATCTATTCATTCCTCGGGTTAACTATGATATATTGGGATTAAGCGTTTCTAGATTGGGATCAATTACCGGGTAGGTCTCATGGTCCACTAGTCCATTCCTAAGGTCTCATTACCGGGTAAGTCTCTAAGAACCTAAGGATAGGAATTCTACACAAACCGGATTGCTACCTAGGGGTCTAACCTATCCTTACCGGGTAAGTCTCGGAAAGGGAAGTCCTAAACAACTATCCTAGCACACTTAGTCCAATGGCGGCTTGTGAGGCTCACCACTACCTAGGGTTAGTCATCTTTTGAATCTAAGAGTAAGAATCACCGGGTAAGTCTCTTCTAAACACTTAGTTGCTAACACTAGGTCAACCTAGGATAGAATTAGCTCAACAAACACTAGGATTTCAACATTCTAACTAACTAAAGCTAGATCCATCGAACTAGGGAGAATCACGGGGTGTTCTACCACAACCACGGCCGTGGAATGGAATGAACAAACCGTGGACTTCAACAGAGACCTCGTTCAAGAAATCAAGTCATCCAAGGGTAAATCTAAGTTCATCCTATCATAGTCCTAGCCATAACCCTTCTTTCCTTACCCTAGAATCGCATCTATCTAGCCAACAACAAACATTTCAAGATCAAACTTCATCAAATAAGCATGCTTGCAAGTCATGGTCAAATAATGAAGAACAATTCCAAGAAAAGACATTAAAGGCATAGAGAAGAAGTTACCAAATTCTTACAAGGCTCCAAGAGCTAATCCAAGTTGTCAACAATGAACTCCTCTCTCAAAACCACTCTAATCTCACTCTAAAACGAGAAACTACACTAATCTCTTCCAAGAACACCCCTAATGGTTGCTTGGAAGAGATGCACCAATGGAGAAGAGTTTTGGGGAAGAAGATAGGTCAAAAGAGAGGAGAAGGATCCCCAATTACAGCCTGCAAAATCCTTTAAATACCCACTAAGATGCAAGAGCAATGGAAGAGATCGTGGCCAGCTGTCAACGTGGTCCTGGCAGGAACCACGGGCATATTCCACGGCCGTGGAAAGGGTCTAGACCGTAGTTTGGTCCAGAGTCTTCTTCTAGGCTCGTTAAGTCATGATTTGGTGCATGGCTTGTGTTGGCAAGGTTCCATGAGTCCTCCTTAGCCCTTAGCTTGCATTCCAATGAGTCCGGAAGTGTGTCATCTCGAGGAATGATCCTCGGATGTATCGATTAGGCTCTTAAATCTCCCAAAATACCTACAAAGCAAGCAAAAGTCCGAGTAGACGTCTATCTCGACAAAATACGTGATTTGAGTGCAAACGTCGTGAACTAGTGCTAAACCAAGCATGAATGAGCGGAAAATCTATCTAAATGTACATCTAAAACTATGTTATAAATCGTGTTATCAGGAAACCTACACTCGGTGTTGCTCATTTTGCCAAGGCGCCCTTTCGGGTTTTCACCTTGCCACTCTTCTTCTTTTCTTACTTGAACTCACATCCGTCAATTCCAATTTTGCATCAACCTAAGGTTGGTCGGACTACCTTCTTTTTGCCTAAACCTCCTTTTCGGGTTTTCGGTTTATCCAATGATTTTCATGCCTTTTCATTTTCTTTGGCTATTTCTTTTCCTTTTTTTTTTGCTAAATTTCAATCTGAATGCAAAACAAAACAAATCAAAAACTCAATGAACTGTACAAGCAATGATATAACCCTCCCCCATACTTGAAGTACACTTTATCCTCAAAGTGGAAATGAGGCAAAGATAAATGTGGGAGAAGGGAAGAGAAATGTACCCCTTAGTGGGGTGGTCCGGATGAACCACCAAGACCCTCCTCCGGTGGGTAAGGAAAATGGCGGAAGAAGTGCTCCTCCCGGCGGTGGAGCGTGTCGATGCGGCCCTCCTGAGCCTCCATCCTCTCTCTAAATGATTTCTTGTAGCTAGCTTGCCAGGCTAGCTGGTGAGTCTCCAACTACTACTGATGAGCGCCTGCCAACCATCCTGACGGCAGTCAAAGTGAGTGGTCATGGAGGAGGCGAAGCTGGACTGTCACGCCTGCTATTGCTCAAGCATGGATCGCTGGTACTCGGTCTGCCATGCTAGGTGCTGTGTAGTCAAGGCCGCCATCTGAGCCTACAGACTCTCCATGGCCTGACTGTCGTGTGTTGCCGTCGGCATCTCCTCATCAGTGGCGGGGCCTGGTGGGAGCCTATTGTGTATCTCCCAATAATATCCTCCTGACGCTGTCTTGGAGGAACTGGGTCAGTTGGAACGTACAAATCAGAGAGATCGTCTCCCAATGGAAGTCGTCGGGGGAGGTATGTGATGTGACTCGCATCTGCTAAAGAGAGACAAAAACGGTGCTCCCCGTCTCTCCTGAGGAGTCTGCACCTCCTCAACATACCCTCCGTATAGAGTGGGGCCTCTAATCTGTCCTCCAAGGTAGAGAGGTCCATCACCCGTGCAGCTAACAAGAAGATGATCCCTCCACCCACAATATCTCGTGGCTCATTCTTCCTAATCCGCTTCAAAGCGGTAAGGAAGAGGTATGGCCAATCCGGCACCCAGTCATTCGTGGAGAGGCAATCGTATAGCAGTGGGAGGTCTTTAAGAGCCACCTTATTCTCCTCCTTTTGTCCACAAAAGACACTCATAAAGATCTTCGAGATAAGCCTCAAACAGGGGTGAGTGAATTTGTTGGAGTACTCATCCCCTGCATGAAATTCAGACCTGGTGGCGGCCTACCAAAACTCCATCAAATCAAGTGTCGGAATGGGTTCCCACCAGTCGTCGGAAGCGGCTATAGTCACCCCTAATGCCTCCTCCAGCTGGGTGTAGTCCAATGTGTACTTTCTTTTGTTGAATTTGAATGTAAGTCCAACATACCCATGGTCCACCGTTTCCATTTTGAAGGTGGCAATGAACTAGCGGCTGAGCTCGGGGAATGTTGGGGCAGTCCTTATTAGAAAATTCCCGAGCCCAGCGTTGTTGAGAAATTCCTGCATGCTCTCCAACATGCCCAAATGTTTCAAGGTAGGAACGTCCAGAAATCGGGTTGCATACACATCCCGACCTTGTGCGATCCTATACCGCTCCATCTCGGCTTCTAACAACTTATATTTCTTCTGATTCTCCATCTCGTGAAGTTGAACAATCAAAAGAATAGAAATTTCAGAAAATTGAGCAAGAAACGAACCCTCTGTTGTGTTTTCCACAGGGACGGCTCCAGCACGCGAAAGGGCGTCACGACGTAGGGGCGGGAGCTTGCAGGCGCAAGGGCGGGCAAAGAGCAGAAGGCTATTTGGGAGTTTGGCGAAGGTGGTGGTGATGGGGCTGTTCCGGCCTCTTCCTTGCTGTTATAGACGTTGCCGGAGGTGGGCAGTGGAGGTTGAGAGTGAGAGGGTTGAGGTGGTGTTTGTGTGTGGTGGTGGAGAGGGCTGGTGTCGCAAAGGGCCGGTGACACTAGGTTCCCGGAGGCGGCACAACAACGTCTGGACAAGGCGGTGCGAGATCTTCCGGAGGGCGCAAGGGCGTGGGAGGCGAGTCGGCTACCTTTCGAAGAATGAATGGAGAGGGGGGTGAAGAGGGCGGTAGATGTAGGTTATTTTTGGGAAGTGTATTTTTTTCCTTTCCTTAACAAAACCGCAGGGGCGAAGTTTGTCAATGCGGGGGCGGTGACAATGAAGAGGGGGTACGTAGCCTCAGCGCCGGGGGCGGAGCTGAGGATGTGTCTCAATGGTGGCCGCCGCAGGGGCATCGGGTGTCACTGCGGGAGCGGTGGCCAACGCGAGTAGACGCTGGCCCAGCACCGTGGGCGGTGCTAGCCATGGATTTCACCGCAGGGGCGGAGACTTAGAGCCGCAGGGGTGGTTTTCTTGACAGACACTCCTCTTCTTATTCCTTCGGGTTGCCTCCTGAGCAGCGCCTTTGTTTTACGTCGTTGGCTCGACGTAGGGACTCTTCCTCTATGATTGAGCCTCTTCCAGCATCACCGTTGGGTTTATAACTGTTTGAGAAGGTAATCCTCCGGAGGCCCTAGTTTCAATTCTTGTAATGGCTTCCGCCATTTAACCAACCTGTTTTTCAAGGTTCTTGATGCTAGATTCTGTTGTTTGGACATGAGTAGCAAAGTGTTTAGTCAAAACCTGCAACGTATCTTCAGTTGTTTGATACTTACCTTGACGGGGCTGCTGTTGTTGGTTTTGTTGATCCCTCTAACGAAAGTTCTGTTGGTCACGCCAGTTTAGCATGAAATTATGTGCATAGGGATCGTTCCTAGGCCTTTCCTGCCGTGGTTGACCATAACCCATAGCGTTTACCTCAGAATCGTCATCCTGGACTTGTGGTCACATGTCCGTTGGATGATATGGGTCAACACAAACTCCACAAGCTTTGAGATGCTGTGGGGTTCCCATAAGTGTTAGTCTCTTCACCATTTCCTTCAACTCCGCGAGCTCGGTGGAAATCTCGCTCTTCCCGGAACTCACAACATGAACTCCTTTCTTAGCTAGGGTCTTTCCAAAGTTTCAAGTACCTTCCGCTATTTCCTGTATCTTTTCCAAAGCAAGGTCAGGTGTAGAGTTAAGAATATTACCTCCGCAAGCCGCATCGACGATCCTCCTTTCATTGTCTAGCAAGCCATTGTACAAGTACAAGACTAGATCTTGCGTTGAATATCCGTGAAAAGGACAGCTGGATCGGAGGCGTGCAAACCTCTCAAAGTACTTGTAGAGAGTTTCATTCGCCTCTTGCTCGATGTTGCTTATAGCTTTCTTCAAGCTATTGGCCTTCTTGGCTGGAAAGTATTTCTCCAAAAACGCCTTGTGAAGGTTCTCCCAAGTGTCAATACTCCCGGATGGAAGGTGGTAATACCAATCATCCACGGAATCTTTGAGTGTGAAGCCGAATGCCCTCATCTTGATTTGTTCTTCGGGAATGTTGGTCGGCTTCATGCTCATACACATGGTATGGAACTTCCCAAGGTGCTTGATGGGGTCTTCACCACTTAGCCCATGGAAGGATAGGAGCAAGTGAATGAGGCCCGGCTTGAGCTCTGTTACGTCTAGGAATAGATGCGCAAAAAGCCTTAAAATTGTAACTCGATATATTTCTCCTAACTCCTAGCGAACCCGCAATGTACGGGAAGTTTTGTAGTACGGATAGTATTCCGAGGTCGAATACAAAGACTGAGGTGAGATTGAATCGATTAGTGACTAAGGATAGTGAAGATCTAGGCTAAGAAAAGAGAAAGGAATAAAGAAATGAAAATCTCAATGTTTTTGGTTTGGTTTTTAAGTGATCAATCAAAGATCAAAAATCATGCAAAATCAACAATCGACTAAGCTAACACCACAAGTAAACAAACAAACACAAGATAAGTAATCAATAGAGAAAAACGGATTCTAGGGATTGGAAATTCCGGTTATGGCATTGGACTCAAGCTATCTAATCATTACTTGGATTAACCATAATATGTTGGGATCAAGTGTTTCTAGATTGGGATCAATTACCGGGTAGGTCTCATGGTCCACTAGTCCGTTCCTAAGGTCTCATCACCGGGTAAGTCTCAAAGAGCCTAAGGATAGGAATTCTACACAAACCGGGTGGTATTCTAAGGATCTAACCTCTCTTTACCGGGTAAGTCTCGGAAAGGCAAGTCCTAAACACCTATCCTAGCACACTCAGTCCAATAGCGGCTTGTGAGGCTCACTACTACCTAGAGTTTGTCATCTTTGGTATCTAAGAGCAAGAGTCACCGGGTAGGTCTCTTCTAATACTTAGTTGCTAACACTAGGTCACCCTAGGATAGATTTAACTCAACAAACACTAGGATTTCAACAATCTAACAACCTAACACTTGGATTTATCATTACAAGCAAATTCATCAAAATCACGGGGTGTTCATCATGGTCCACGGCCGTGGTTTATCTAGAACAAACCGTGGATTCTAACAGTGACTAGGTTCAATCAACGGATCATCCAAGCTTATATTTAAGTCTATTCTATCACAGTCCAAGCCATAACCATTCTTTCCTTACCCTAGAATCGCATCTATTTAGCCAACAACATACATTATCACAATCAAAATCATCAAACATAAAATCATGGCTTCCATTTGCAAGATAATGAGGAGAAAGAGATGAACAAGTAGAACAAAGAAAATTGAGCTGAATATGAGAATTAGAAAGACTCACAACCCTTCAAAAGAAGGTTCAATCGATTCTTACAACCCTAGAAATGGTTCCGAAAATCGTCACTATAAAATCTATCAAAGACTAATAGTGTTGTGCTCTTCTCTTCTTCTCCAATGGAACTTTTCTTCTCCTCCAATGTTAGCTCCAATCCAAGTTTCCAATTCGGAGAATCTTCTTGTTGAGAGTGTATGAGAGAATGGTGGTGAGAGTGGATGTGATTGGATCCCCTAACAGCCTTGCAGGACAACCTATTTATCCTACAAATTTGCAAGGGTCGGCCATGAAGATCGTGGCACAGCTGTCACAACCGTCTGGCAAAAACCACGGTCCAATTCCACGCCCGTGGAAGTCCCAGTGACCGTGGTTTTGGTGCATCAACTTGTTTTGGATCATCAAGCTACGATTTGGTGCATGGCATGCACCAACAAGGTCCCAAGTGTCCTCCTTAGCTCCTAACTTGCATCCCAACGAGTCCAAAGGTGTGTCATCTCGAGGAACGATCCTCAAATGTATCGATTAAGCTCCTAAATTTTCCAAAATACCTACAAAGCAATGCAAAAGTCCGTGTAGACGTCTATCTCGACAAAATACGTGAATTGAGGGCAAACGTCGTGAACTAGTTCTAAACCATGCATGAATGAGCGGAAAATCTATCTAAATGAGTGTCTAAACCTAATCCATAAATCGTGTTATCAAAAATACCCCATACTTAAGGTTTGCTCGTCCCCGAGCGAGTCCCAACTATAGACTAAAGGATGACATGATTTATGCATGCAGAAAAACAACAAAAATTTTTTTGGAGTTGTGCTTCTAATATTGGATCACCTTCATAGTCATGTTTCATGGCAATGGACAAGCAATCATGCATCGAAATAATGAAGGCACGGAAAGACAATTATACTTAACTGAAAGGCATGCATGAAATGTAAAAATGAAGAAGTCAAGATGATCATGAGCATATTCAATCTAGATCACTAAGTCTTACACACATGCAAATAGGTCACAAGGGCTTGTGAAATAAAAGGCCAAGAAATGTTGTGATTAGGTGGGAATTTTTCTAGGCTATGTGATGCTAATCCGGGAATGGAACTAACTCACAACTTCACATTTCTATCAACTTCCTACAATTGTATATTTTCTCCATCTTTTCTTTCTTTTCTTTTTCTTTCACTTATTTTTGAGACAATGGCATTGGTGTACAAAAGCCGAAACCTTGGTGATTAGCCGTCCTCGGGCTTTTTTATTTTTCGACGTGCATCCACACCGGGCACACATACCAAAGCTCGTTAGGACTATCGGTTTATTTGACTTTGGCAAGGCACAAACACCCAATTATGTGAATGGTGCCGAGTTACTCGTCATTTAAACCAATCGTCCCCAAACCTATATTTTTGTCTACACTTTCACAACAAATTCAGCACTTCATTCATGACATTCATCCATCAACAGCTTCACCCCACACTTGCTTTTCACACACTCAACACACTAGCATGGTCCTATTCCCGGATGGGTCAAAAGAGGTTGAATTTATATCAATTGAGGTGCTCAAACAACATGATCAAGATGAGAAGTAGAGAAAGATGAATTGCCTTATTCATTCCTAAATGATGTGCAAGAACTAGCTTGTAATTTCGACCTTCAATACTCAATCCAATCAAGACAAACATCATGATCACAATCCATTCATGGGGTTCAAGATAAGTACTTCAAGTCCACATATGCATTCATCTATTCAACACATAAGGCCATCCATAGCCAATCCACAAGACAATTTCATCATAAGGGTCGTTCCCAACCTTAGAAGCACTAAAATTTTTAAAATTTTCTGATTTTTTTGGAATTTTTGAAATGTGTATGTACAATGCAAGACATGTGACAATAAGAAACTACCCTAGATGCTAATCATGCAAAAGATCATGCAAACGCCACCCCATACTTAGAAACACTTTGTCCCCAATGTGGCATTCAAGTAAAGAAGAGTGAAAGAAGGTTCTCACAATGTAAAAATGGTTTGCTTTGGTATTTGGGATTACTCAAGTGGGTTGATGGTGGATGATCCTATCAATAATGGTAGAGAGCTCTAAATGTTCATCATGGCATCGGGACCCGCGCTAGGCACCGCTAGCCATCCAAGTTCCGCGTCCGCTCCACCCATAATTTATGAGGGACTCATCATCATCATCATCCACATGCCATGCAAGGTTTCCATGCTACCAAGACTCTAGCACACACACAAAGCACACCAAACACACAAAAACAGAAAAATCAAAAACAAAAACGAAAACGAAAAGGGAGAGATGTCTACCAAAGGGTTGCCTCCCATCAAGCGCTTCTTTAAGATCATTAGCTTGACCAAACTCGGGGGCGTCTCACTCAAGGTGAAGTGGGGCAATCATATCCACCGGAGCTCCCGGGATATATTTCTTCAATCGGTGCCCATTCACCTTAAAGTTTCCACAATGCTCCCCTCCTATCTCAACTGCCCCATGGGGAAAGATCTTCTTTACCACATAAGGCCCGGTCCATCTTGACTTTAGCTTTCCGGGGAAGAGCCGCAGCCTTGAGTTGAAGAGATGGACAAGGTCGCCTTCTCTCAACTCCTTCGGGATGAGACGCTTGTCATGCCAACGTTTGGTCCTCTCCTTGTAGATCCGAGCGTTTTCATAGGCATCCAACCGGATCTCCTCAAGAGCATTCATGTCTAGCAACCTTTTCTCTCCGGCCTCCTTGAGGTCAAAATTCAACCATCTAATGGCCCAATACGCTCTATGCTCCATCTCTACCGGAAGGTGGCAAGACTTGCCATAAACTAGCTTGTAAGGAGTGGTGCCAATCGGTGTCTTGAAAGCGGTTCTATATGCCCAGAAAGCATCATCGAGCTTCATAGTTCAATCTTTTCTCGTCCTAGAGACCGTCTTCTCAAGAATTCCCTTTATCTCCCGGTTAGAGATCTCCACTTGGCCAATAGTTTGGGGATGGTAAGGTGTTGCCACCTTATGAGTCACCCCATACTTAGCCAAAAGTGTCCCGAAGTTCCTATTGGTGAAGTGTTTCCCTCCATCACTTATGATCACCCTTGGTGTTCCAAACCTAGGGAAGATCACTCGGTTGAAGAGCCGCACCACAACCTTGGCATCATTTGTGGGAGAGGTGATTGCCTCCACCCATCTCGAAACATAGTCCACTGCCAATAGGATGTAGAGGTTGCCACATGAAGAAGGGAATGGTCCCATGAAGTCCACACCCCAAACATCAAATATTTCCACCTCTTGTATGTTGTTCAAGGGCATCTCATTCCTCCTTGAGATGTTGCCCGTCCTTTGGCAAGCATCACAAGCTACCACAAAGTTTTGCACATCCTTGAACAAACTTGGCCAAAAGAAACCCGATTGCAATACCTTAGCACATGTCTTGTGTGACCTAGCATGCCCTCCATATGGCAAGGAGTGACAATGGCGGATCACACTCTCCACCTCATCCTCCGGTATGCACCTCCTAAAGACTTCATCCGGCCCTCTCTTGAACAAAAGCGGCTCACTCCAATAGTAATGCCTCACATCCTTGAAGAATTTCTTCCTTTGGGCATAGGATAAACCGGGTGGCACTTCCTCACAAACGAGATAGTTTACTATGTCGGCATACCATGGCTCATCACCCCTTGACACTTGAAACAAGCATTCCTCCACCATTTGCAATTGCTCATCCCGGAATGAGTCATCAAT
The DNA here is from genome assembly GCA_033239125.1 of Fagopyrum homotropicum. Lineage (NCBI taxonomy): Eukaryota > Viridiplantae > Streptophyta > Magnoliopsida > Caryophyllales > Polygonaceae > Fagopyrum > Fagopyrum homotropicum. Next base: position 39,318,343 of record BSWB01000005.1, on the reverse strand, counting down.
CGGGATGTCATCTTTCTCAAGCTCCAATGGTGGGAGTCTATTAAGGTGATCTGCCACAGAGTTTTCGGACCCCTTCTTATCCCTGATTTCCAAATCAAACTCTTGAAGAAGAAGAAGAATCCACCGAATCAACCTAGTTTTGGCATCCTTCTTTGTAAGGAGATAACGGACCGCAGCATGATCCGTATACACTATGACCTTTGCTCCAACAAGATATGACCGGAACTTCTCAAAGGCATACACCACCGCTAGCAACTCTTTCTCGGTTGTGGCATAGTTAAGTTGGGCATCATCTAGCATCTTGCTAGCATAATAGATGGCATGTGTGCGCCCATCTTTCCTTTGCCCCAAAACAGCCCCAACGGCTACATCACTCGCGTCACACATGACCTCAAACGGTAAACTCCAATCCGGAGGTTGCATGATTGGTGCGGAGATCAAGGCATTCTTCAACCTACAAAAAGCTTCAAGGCAATCCTTGGAGAAAACAAACTCAACATCTTTCATTAGTAGGTTAGTAAGAGGCTTATAAATCTTAGAGAAATCTTTAATAAATCTCCGGTAAAACCGGCATGCCCTAGAAAGCTCCTTACCCCTTTCACCGAGGTAGGTGGTGGCAACTTCTCTATGGTTTCTATCTTGGCTCTATCAACCTCAATGCCACGGTTAGACACCAAGTGTCCCAACACAATACCTTCACTTACCATGAAGTGGCATTTTTCCCAATTTAAAACAAGATTTGTCTCCTCACATCTTTTTAGCACTGGAGACAAGTTAGCTAAGTAATCATCAAAGGAAGATCCATAAACAGAAAAATCATCCATAAACACTTCCATGATATTCTCAATGTACTTAGAAAAGATAGCCATCATACACATTTGAAAGGTGGTGGGTGCATTACACAACCCAAATGGCATTCTCCTATATGCAAATGTACCCCAAGGACATGTGAATGTGGTTTTCTCTTGGTCATCAGGGTGAATAGGGATTTGGAAGAATCCATTATAGCCATCTAGATAACAAAAATGGGAATGTTGAGCTAATCTCTCTAGCATTTGGTCAATGAAAGGAAGAGGGAAGTGATCTTTCCTAGAGGCCATGTTCAATTTCCTATATTCAATGCACATCCTCCACCCCGTAACCGTTCTAGTTGGGATTAATTCATTATTCTCATTGGTTACTACGGTCATCACACCCTTCTTAGGAACCACATGCACGGGACTAACCCACTTACTATCCGAAATAGGGTAGATTATTCCCGCATCTAGCAACTTAATGATCTCTTTCTTGACTACCTCTTTCATTATAGGATTCAATCTTCTTTGATGTTCAATGGAGGGTTTATTGTCATCTTCCATCAATATCTTATGCATGCACAAAGAGGGCTTAATGCCAACAAGGTCATCAATGGTGTATCCTATTGCCTTTCTATGAAATTTCAATTTATTCAACAATCTATTAAGCTCATCATCATTCAAAGATGCATTCACAATCACCGGATAAGTAGAATTTGAACCAAGGAAAGCATACTTTAAATGAGAAGGGAGGGGTTTGAGTTCAAGTTTAGGAGGACCTTTATTGAGTAGAGACGATCCAAATACCGTTGGTTGAGATGAATCCAAAACGAGTGAAGGCTCTCCAAGGCTCCTTGAAGCTTGATCAACAACAAAGGCTGTTTCTGGGGAAAACACGGGCAAATCCACGGACTCTGGCACATCCACGGCCGTGGTTCTTGCAAAGCTTGCTCTTCGGAGCATTCCAGAGAGTTCCACGGCCGTGGAAGTCCCCACCTGACCGTGGTTCCTACAGGAATTCAGCATACTCTCGTGGACTTCAAATTCAGCTCTTGTCTCCTTTTCTAATGCTTCCAAGGCCTTGATCTCTTCATTGCAAGCCTCCTCAACACCTTCCTCCATCAAACTTAAGCTAAGAACCTTATCCAAGGGGTCTTTGATCAAGATCGAGCTCACAACTTCTCTAGACTCCTCTTGCTCGACAATGTTGAATACATCTTCATCAAGGGTTGGCCCTTTCATCATTGTGGATAGTTTGAACTTGATATTCTCTTCTCCGATGTTGAAGGAGAGAATTCCATTCTTACAATCCACCAAGCATCCGGATGTAGCCAAGAAAGGTCTCCCTAAGATGATGGGAACCGGATAGTCCGCTGGGATATTCAAAACAACGAAGTCTATGGGCACATAGAACTTCCCTAGTTGCACCGGTATGTCTTCCAATATTCCAACCGGGTGGGTGATTGAACGGTCCGCCATGTAAAGGGTCATTTTGACCGGCTTTGGCTCTCCTAGCCCAACCTTGTTGCAAAGTGCAAGCGGAATGATGCTTAAACTTGCCCCAAGATCACATAGGGCTTCATACTTCACTTCTCCCACTCCAATTGGCACACAAAAGGAACCCGAATCTCTTAGCTTAGGAGGCATCTCCTCCTTCATCATTTGGATCAATTCCGAGGACCTCTTTGTTATCCTCAATTCCCCATACTCTTCCAACTTCCTCTTGTTGGAGAGTATTTCCTTCAAGAACTTGCCATATGCCGGCATACCTAGAATAACATCCATGAACGGAATGTTAATATGTAATTTAGACATAAGTTCAAGGAATTTACCAAAGTGCTTGTCCAAACGAGCTCTTGCTCTTGATTGTGGGAATGGTAATGGTGGCTTGTATGGAGGCGGTGCCACACATGTTGGCTCATCATCCTTGCTCTTGCCTCCATCTTCTTGCAAGGTCTCTTCCTCAACCACTACTTGCTTCCCCTTGTCACTTCCCTTAGGTAAGGGATCCTTCATACTCAACCCACTCCTTGTTGTGATGGCCAACACTTGGCCTCTTGGGTTGTCTTCGGTTCTTCCGGGAAGTTTTCCCGGGTCTCTATGAGCTTCACCCGCCTTTTGGAACACTTGTGCTTCCAACACCTTTTGAGCCTTAGAGATGGAAGTCACCGTGCTCTCAAGACCACTCAACCTTCCAAGCAATTGCTCAAACATCATCTCGGTTCTATCCTTTGGAGGTTGAGTAAATCCGGGTGGAGGTTCTTATGAAGACTTTGGTGGTGGAGCTGCGCTTGTGGAAGCGGGAGGGTTCAAGGCTCCATCCGGGTTAGAATAGGAAAACCCAGGATGGTTGTGGTTAGGATGGTAATTGTTGAATTTCCGGTTGTTGTTGAAGTTCCTTGGGCCTTGATAGTTGTTGTAGTTGCCCCTTCCCATGTAGTTCACATCTTCCTCCTTGGAAGACAAGTTTTCTTGTACTTGCACTTGAGGGCTTGCTTGATTCTTCAAAGTTGCAGCACACAACTCCCTCAAAGATTTTAGCTCATTGTTGATTGCATCAAGCTTGAAGTTACTCATGGTGACTTCACTCACCTCATATGCTCCCGCCTTCCTCTCATCACTCTTCCTATGGGAGTACTTCTCAATCACCAAAGCTTGTTTTTCTACAAACTCCCAAGATTCATCTACATTCTTTTCCATGAAAGTCCCACCGGAAAGAGATTGAAGCTTGAATTGGCTATCTTCATCAAGTCCTTTGAAGTAGATCTCCAATAGCTCAATTTTTGGTATACCATGGTGTGGACAATCTAGGAGAAGGTCTTTGAACCTCTCTCAAGACTTAAATAAGCTTTTCTATCCTTCATCACGAAGGCATTGATCTTCCCTCTTAACTCGGTAGTCTTGGAAGGTGGGAAGAACTTTGTCAAAAACTCGGTTGTCATCTCCTCCCAAGTACTCACTCGCCGACCTTGTGGAATAGATTGATACCAAGCCAAGGCTTTATCCTTAAGTGAGAAGGAGAAATCCCTAAGCTTATGGTTGTTGCTCTCCAATCTAGGCGGTCTTAGAGTCTCCATAAATATCTCATAGTTCATCAAGTGTTGATGAGGAGACTCTCCTTCCATCCCTCCAAATTGATTATGCCGGATCATTTGTAGAACTTGAGGTCGGAGCTCGTAATCATGGGCTGCGGGATCTCCTAAGTTCACACCCGGACGGTGTACTCTTTGTGCCAGATCCATACGTTGCCCTAACGTTTGTGGCTCTTCAATAGCAATGAGCACAACCCGAATATTCACCGCCGGCTGCGGTTGTATTACCGGTGGAGGAGGAGGTTGTTGACGATTAAGCTCAACTTGGACAAGAGCTTGCCTAATCTCTTCAATCTCCCTCCTAGTTGCTTCTTGCCTCTCATTGGCAAGTCTCCTTTCATTCTCCAAGGCTTCATCCCTTATCCTAATTTGCTCTAAAGCTTCATCTAACTCAGCTTGGAGATCTCTTCCGGCCATCTCTTTCCCTTTTCGAATGCTATTGGATCAAGATCTAAGGGTTTTCTCCGGTTCGGGATCGAATGGAGCTAAATCCTTGCCACGAGATCTTCGCATACACCTAAAGAGTGGAGATGTCCTGAAAAGCAAAGATACAAACCAAAGGAGATCAAAAGCAACAAGAAAGACCTACACTATGATCAATCACAAACAATGACTCAATCTTAACCTAGTCCCCGGCAACGGCGCCAAAAACTTGTTACGTCTAGGAATAGATGCGCAAAAAGCCTTAAATTTATAACTCGGTATATTTCTCCTAACTCCTAGCGAACCCGCAGTGTACGGGACGTTTTGTAGTAGGGTTAGTATTCTGAGGTCGAACACAAAGACTGAGGTGAGATTGAAACGATTAGTTACTAAGGATAGTGAAGATCTAGGCTAAAAAAAGAGAAAGGAATAAAGAAATGAAAATCTCAATGTTTTTGGTTTGGTTTTTAAGTGATCAATCAAAGATCACAAATCATGCAAAATCAACAATCGACTAAGCTAACACCACAAGTAAACAAACAAACACGAGATAAGTAATCAATAGAGAAAAACGGATTCTAGGGATTGGAAATTCCGGTTATGGCATTGGACTCAAGCTATCTAATCATTACTTGGATTAAACATAATATGTTGGGATCAAGTGTTTCTAGATTGGGATCAATTACCGGGTAGGTCTCATGGTCCACTAGTCCGTTCCTAAGGTCTCATCACCGGGTAAGTCTCAAAGAGCCTAAGGATAGGAATTCTACACAAACCGGGTGGTATTCTAAGGATCTAACCTCTCTTTACCGGGTAAGTCTCGGAAAGGCAAGTCCTAAACACCTATCCTAGCACACTCAGTCCAATAGCGGCTTGTGAGGCTCACTACTACCTAGAGTTTGTCATCTTTGGTATCTAAGAGCAAGAGTCACCGGGTAGGTCTCTTCTAACACTTAGTTGCTAACACTAGGTCACCCTAGGATAGATTTAACTCAACAAACACTAGGATTTCAACAATCTAACAACCTAACACTTAAATTTATCATTACAAGCAAATTCATCAAAATCACGGGGTGTTCATCATGGTCCACGGCCGTGGTTTGTCTAGAACAAACAGTGGATTCTAACAGTGACTAGGTTCAATCAACGGATCATCCAAGCTTATATTTAAGTCTATTCTATCATAGTCCAAGCCATAACAATTCTTTCGTTACCCGAGATTCGCATCTATTTAGCCAACAACATACATTATCACAATCAAAATGATCAAACATAAAATCATGGCTTGCATTTGCAAGATAATGAGGAGAAAGAGATGAACAAGTAGAACAAAGAAAACCGAGCTGAATATGAGAATTAGAAAGACTCACAACCCTTCAAAAGAAGGTTCAATCGATTCTTACAACCCTAGAAATCGTTCCGAAAATCGTCACTCTAAAATCTATCAAAGACTAATAGTGTTGTGCTCTTCTCTTCTTCTCCAATCGAACTTTTCTTCTCCTCCAATGTTAGCTCCAATCCAAGCTTCCAATTGAGAGAATCTTCTTGTTGAGAGTGTATGAGAGAATGGTGGTGAGAGTGGATGTGATTGGATCCCCTAACAGCCTTGCAGGACCACCTATTTATCCTACAAATTTGCAAGGGTCGGCCATGAAGATCGTGGCACAGCTGTCACAACCGTCTGGCAAAAATCACGGTCCAATTCCACGCCCGTGGAAGTCCCAATGACCGTGGTTTTGGTGCCTCAACTTGTTTTGGATCATTAAGCTGCGATTTGGTGCATGGCATGCACCAACAAGGTCCCAAGTGTCCTCCTTAGGTCCTAACTTGCATCCCAACGAGTCCGAAGGTGTGTCATCTCGAGGAACGATCCTCAAATGTATCGATTAAGCTCCTAAATCTCCCAAAATACCTACAAAGCAATGCAAAAGTCCGTGTAGACGTCTATCTCGACAAAATACGTGAATTGAGGGCAAACATCGTGAACTAGTGCTAAACCATGCATGAATGAGCGGAAAATCTATCTAAATGAGTGTCTAAACCTAAGCCATAAATCGTGTTATCAAGCTCAAAGTTGACTCCATTTCCTAATACCGGTATAGTGACCGCAAGAGGGTTTTGAGCCAAGGTGGGCTGCATAAATTGACGAAGAGTACGGTCAGCCATCTCTTGTTGAAGTTGTTGTTGTCTTCGTTGCCGGATGTGCGTCCTCTCAATTTCTGGATCAAAAGAAGCAAATCCGGAGTTAGTAGCACGGGTTTGAACCATAAAAATGGTTTCAAACCAATAATCAATAATAACAATAAAGCACTAAAATTCCCCGGCAACGGCGCCAAAATTTGACCGACGGTATTTGTATGGTCGTCTATACCCAATCAAAAGTAAATCCCAACTTAGCACTAAAAACAAGTATAGTGATTAAGTAAGGGTCGAACCCAAGAGAGTTAAGGTGTTTTAGATGAAATTATCGATTATAGTGACAAGTGACAAAAAGGGGGGTTTTGGTTGAATTGTGCACACAAAAACTTATGAAAACGATTAATGCGACAAGTAAGACAATGATGGATGAATCTACACTAGGTTGATTCCAAGCATGCAATTGCTACTTTGGTGAGTTCCTTTTACAAGTTTTCAAGTAATCTCCCGTCTCGATCATATATATGTGATGAGCCAACCGACATCAACACAACTTAACAGGTTAGTGTTCCGTAAACCTACAAGAACAAATAACAAGTTAGTTTCAAACAAAGACTAAGGGATATAAAGAGAAGATTAAAACCGTTAAACTTATCTTTATATTTGTGTTGCTTTTCTTTAAGTAATTATAACCCGTTATTACTTAAAGTTGCTACTAGATTAAAGACCTGAACACGGAACCTATTAATCCTAGTTATTTGCACGCACTTTAAAACCTAAGGTGATCAATCTCAAGCAATAGTAAACATGCAATTAAAAAATGGAGATCAAGGAAACACAAAGTATTACTAAATGAAAACTTATATTGAAAAGAACTTACAACCAAAGTAACAACGCAGCTTCAAACCAACCCAATGTAGCAAGAGAGTTAGCAACTCATTATAAAGGTAGCAAGACAATCTAAGTGGATAATTAGTTGGCTAACAAGATGATGATCCTAGCAATCAACCAAGGACTATTTATGCTATAAAAGACACTAAATAGGAGTAAATGGCCGGCCTAAAACAGTTACTTTCAATGCCATAAAGTTTGTGTAAACAGCCGGAGTAAAGCTTCTGGCGTTAAACCGCAGGGGCGGCCTTCAGGTCCGCAGGGGCGGTGAAGGAAAAAACGCTTGATCTTCTTCATGGCCGCAAGGGCGGCTAGGTAATTCCGCTGGGGCGGATCTTCAATGCTCTTCAAACGCCTGACCCTTCGATTTCTTGATGTTTCTGATGCCAAGCCGCCGGGGCGTCCCTATGTCAACGCAGGGGCGATGACACAGCCTCTTCGTCTTCCAGCTCCCAGGTTGAGGCGCAGGGGAAGGCACAGGGGAGCTGGTCTTCGTCTCTTCAGGGCAAGTCACCGCAGGGGCGCCAAGGAGTGGCGCAGGGGGGTGACACACTTCATGGCCGGCGTTGGTGAAGGTGCAGGTAGCGCTCCGGTGTAGGGCGTCACCCGCAGGGGCGGTGGCAAGGCTCTGCAGGGGCGGTGAGGCAACAGAAGCTTTGCTTCGTGATCGATCTTCACTCCTAAGTGCTTATAACTCCTTTCAGCTTCTTTTAGTCTTCTTCTTCTGAACCAAGGAGTTAGTAGCATAAACCGACACAAATGCAATAAAACGACTCTAAAAACTACCTTAAATGATAGTGGTTTCATCACCTATCAGCGGCCTTTCTTCTTTTGTCCTAGCACCGCTCCAACAGCTACATCACTTGCGTCACATAACCTCGAACGGGAGATTCCAATCCGGAGGTTGGATGATCGCAGCTGAGATTAGAGCTTCCCGGATCTTATAGAAAGCATCTAAACAGTCGTGCGAGAAATCAAAAACTGCATCCTTCATCAATAGATTAGTTAGCGGTTTTGAAATCTTAGAAAAGTCTTTGATCAAACATCTACAAAATCCAGCATGTCCTAGGAAACTTCTTATCCCCTTCACCTAAGATGGGGGAGGAAGCTTCTCTATAGTCTCTATCTTTGCCTTATCTACTTCGACCCCTCTATTAGAGAATAAATGTCCTAGCACAATGCCTTCCTTAACCATGAATTGACACTTCTCCCAATTAAGAACTAGGTTAGTGTCTTCACACCTTTGCAACACAAGAGAAAGGTTAGAAAGACAATTCCTCCATGATCTCCTCAATATACTCCGAGAAGATGGCCATCATGCACCTTTGAAAGGTGGCTGGGGCGTTGCAAAGCCCGAATGGCATCCTCCTATATGCCAACGTACCCCACGGGCACATGAATGTGGTCTTCTCTTGGTCGTCCGGATGGATCGGAATCTGGAAGAAACCATTATACCGTCAAGATAACAGAAATAGGAGTGTTGTGCTAACCTCTCTAGCATTTGGTCTATGAATGGTAGCGGGAAGTGATCCTTCCTCGTTGCATTGTTCAGCTTGTGGTAGTCAATGCACATCCTCCATCCCGTCACGGTTCTTGTAGGAATGAACTCATTGTTCTTGTTAGTGATAACCGTCATTCCTCCTTTCTTTGGGACAACTTGAACGGGGCTCACCCACTTACTATTGGAGATAGGATATACGATACATGCGTCAAGTAACTTAAGAATATCCTTCTTGACAACCTCCTTCATGATCGGATTTAACCGTCTTTGAGTTTGTCTCGAAGGCTTGAAATCTTCCCCCATTAGAATCTTGTGCATGCATAAAGAAGGTTTAATTCCTACAAGATCCTCTATGGTATAACCTAAGGACTTTTTATGTTTCCTTAAAATAGCCATTAGTTTATCATGCTCATCTTCAGTTAAATCGGAACTAACAATTACGGGAAAAGTAGAATTAGTTCCAAGAAATGCATACCGAAGATGTTTGGGAAGTGGCTTCAATTCCATAGCCATTGATGCCTTTGATGAGTCTTGAGGTGTGTCCAATGCTTCCTTAGAAGTCTCTAAGGGTGTAGGAGTAATTGAAGAAGACTCAAGAGCATTTGTGGAAAGAAAGGAATTGTTCTAAGAAATTCCCAGAATTACAGCACCACTTTTACTTCCACGACCGTGGTTTAGGGCGTGGAACTCAATTACGGTACCACTGTTGGTTCCACGGCCGTGGTTTTGGCCGTGTAACTCTCTTTTGCTCTCAAAAATAGCAGTTTACGGGCAGTTTGGGTGAAACCACGGCCGTGGAATAGCACGACTGACTGTGATTTCTCACGTTTTCTGAGCCATCGTAAAGTTTTTCAAACTCTTCCTCTTGCACTTCCTCTAGCTCTTCCAAGGTTTCAATCTCAACATTGCAATCCTCTTCCTCTCCCTTTTCCATGATGCTCATGGTTATAAACTTTTGCAATGCATCATTGAATAGGATCGAGCTCACTTCCTCTCTAGACGCTTTCTCGTCATAGATGTCGAACATATCCTCTCCAAGAGCTGGCTCTTTTACCAAAGTTGAGAGAACAAACTCAACCTTCTCTTCTCCTATGTCGAAGGCTAGTCTAGCATTCTTGCAATCCACCATTCAACCGGATGTTGCAATAAACAATCTTTCGAGTATGATCGGAACCGGACAATCTACAGGCCGGAATGTCAAGCACAATAAAATCTATTGGAATATAGAACTTACCGAGCTTGACTGGGACGTCTTCAATGATACCGACGGGACGAGTTATGGATCGATCCGCCATGTACAACGTCATCTTCACTGGTTTAGGTTCACCTAAACCGACCTTTCTACACAAAGCAAGCGGGATGATGCTTACACTTTCTCCCAAGTCACATAAAGCGTCATATGTGACTTTTCCCACTCCAATCGGAATGCAAAATGACCCATGATCTCTCAGCTTTGGGGGCATCTTTTCCGTCATTGTTTTGATGAGCTCCGAGGATTCCGTACTCATCTTGACTTCTCCAAAGTCTTCTAGCTTCCTCTTGGTAGAGAGGATCTCTTTTATTAATTTCCCGTAAGCGGGCATACCTACAATAGCATCAATGAAAGGTATATTAATGTGCAGTTTGCTCATTAGTTCAATGAACTTACCGAATTGCTTGTCTAGATGTGCTCTTGGTCTAGATTGCGGGAATGGTAGTGGAGGCTTGTAAGCTAGAAGAGGAACATAGACATCTTTCTTCTCCTTCCCATTTTCTTTCTCCTTCTCGGCTGGAACTTCTACAAACTTAGGCTGCGGGTCGGTAGTTGTCACACCGCTCCTAGTTGTGATAGTCATCACCCTTCCGTTTGGGTTATCCTCCGTCTTTCCGGGAAGTTTTCTTTGTTCTCTAGGGACTTCTTCGGCCTTGCTGAACATTTGGTTTTCCAAAGCTTTTTGAGCTCTATCAACTTTGTAATGTAGCCCTCCAATCCTTGAAGCTTTCACAAGATTGTTTCTAACATGGGATCGGAATTCTCCTTCTCCTTATTGTTTGATCCAATTGATGTTTGCCCTTGGCTTTACAAAGGGGTAGATGAAAATGGAGAGGTTAGTAAATTTCCAGAAGTTGGATAGGAATTACCGGAATTTTGTTGTTGGTTGGACCGCCAATTGTTGTTGGAATTTCGGTTGTTGTTGTTCCAATTATTATTTCGGTTGTTGTTCCAATTGTCATTCCTATTCCCTTGGTGGTTGTTGTTGTTGTTTCCTAAGTAGCCAACATCTTGCTCTTTTGGCTTTTGAAGGCCAGCTCTAATGATTTCCTTCAACTCCTTGATTTCGGTCTTGAGGGAGAATATTTGAGTTTGTGCAGTTTGTGTTAGCTTATCTCCCGGATCTCCTTGATTTCGGCCATTAGGATCCACCTTCCGGTGAGAATACTTCTCAATTACTTGGGCTTGCTTCTCAATGAAGTCCCAAGCATCATCTTCCCTCATGTCCATGAATGTACCACAAGAGAGAGATTGAAGCTTGAATTGTGTTTCCACATCCAGCCCCTTGTGGTATATCTCCAACAACTCTAGCTTTGGAATGCCATGGTGTGGACAATCCAATAAGATATCGTGAAACCTTTCCCAAGATTGAAACAAACTTTCATTAGGTTTTATAGAAAATGCATTGATCTTACCTCTCAACTCCGCCGTCTTGGATAGCGGAAAGAACTTGGTGAGAAACTCCGAAGATAGATCCTCCCATGTGTTTAGTCTTCCATTTGGAAGAGCTTGATACCAAGACAAAGCCTTGTCCTTCAAAGAGAAGAAGAACGGTTTGATCTTGTAGTTTTTGTTAGTAACCCTCTTCGGCATCAAGGTCTCCCTTAGAATCTCAAAATTTTGCAAATGTTGGTGTGGAGAATCCGCACTTGTTCCACCAAATTGACTTTGGTGAACCATGGTGATAACTTGCGGGCTAAACCCGAATTCCTGGATATCTTCAGCTCCAAAATTCAAACCTAGACAGTGTGGTTGCTGAATTGGATCCATCCTTTGTCCAAGGGTTCGTGGCTCCTCATCGACACGAGTGGCTCTCATACTTCCAGTTGGGACGCGAGGATCGACGGGTAGTCTTGGATCGTTGCAGACTGGATGGATCACCGGATTAATGTCCTCTAGTGCCGGCGTATGATCATCCTCATCGTCGGACGATTCAGATCTAATGGATCTAGTTGACTTGGTTTTCTTCTTCTTCTTGGAGTCATTCATCTCCAACTTCATGTCCAGCATCATAGCTTTGAGCTCATCGATTTGAAATTGATGACGTTCTAGTTCTTCCATTCGAGCTTTCTCACTCAATCGAAGTGGAGCTTGAGATTCCTCCAACTCCGCTTGGATGTTTCTCTCTTTGTTTTCAATCATCTTTCTTTCCTTAAGCTTCTTTCTCAAATTTTTCTCAAGTTCAGGATCAAAAGGTAAGAGGTCTTTGGTGGATCTAGACCTGCGCATATACCTAAAAGAACCTGCAAAAATCACTCAAAAGAGATATTAAATAACAAGAGCAAAGCTTCCAAGCTCGACAACCGAGAACCGAAATTTGGTCTTGACCAAATCTCTGGCAACGGCGCCAAAAACTTGTTCGCCCAAAAGCGTGCGTGCAAATAAGCTTTAATTTATAAAACTGAAACAAAAACAAGCGAACCCGTAGTGTACGGATCGGCGTAGTTAAGCAAGTGTTTCAGAGTATCGAACTCAGGGATTTGGTGGGTCAAATTCAGTTTTAAATAGTCGAGCAATCAAAAGTATAAAAGCTTTTCAAATATTGGGGAAAACAGCAACCCTAAAGATCCGGATGTCAAATTGTGGCAATCGATTCAAGATATTCTATGAGTATAAGGACAGAGTTGAAATCTGCAAAGGTATAACTAAAGTAACGTAATGTACGGTGAAGTTCCAAAACCCTATATGTCTAACCCAAGGACACTCTCTAAAAAGGTTGTTGAGGCTGCAGTATAGAAAGGATCTAAGGACAAGAATTCATCTCAAATACCCAAGCCCAAACCCAAGGAATCAAAGATAAACTAAAACGGTTAAGGTTGTGACACTCGAAACCGAAATAGAGAATGTTGAGTCTCACTACTAACTAGGAAAGGCAAGCCAAGGCTAGGTTAAAGCAAATCTTTAACTTTGGATTAAAGCAAAAGCAAAGGTCGTAAAATAAAGGAAATCACGGCTAGATCTTGAGATTCCACGGCCGTGGAACTCAAGAATAGACCGTGATTTAGGGTGTCGACGAGATTTCTCACACTCTCAGGGTCTAATCTGTTTATGATCGATCTATCATCATCTAAGCCACAACTATCAACCCTTCACCTTAGAATTGCTAAAGGGTTTTAGCCAACAATCACTGTCTTTGATTCAAATATCAAATTAAAAAGATAGAAAGATAAAATCCCTCGAAAACTCAATAAACACTTAAAATCAATCTCAAATCCGAATAACAAAGCAATATGTTCAATGGATTCAGAATATGGAATAAGAATCCTCACAGTAATCTTAGGCAACAATGAAGAATGGGTGTCAATCCGTTTTCGAACGCAAACCTAAGGAAACCTCCAAAGTACGCAATCTCTAAAAATTACGTCTTTTTCCAATCCTTCAATCCTCAAGGTGGAAATGAATCCTAAGCAGCCGTCTCCGAAGCTCTAAGGGAAAGTGTAGGTGAAGGTCCTCTAAACACCTTTCTCAAGCCTTCTTATTGGGCAAAAATAGGTTACGAGAAAGCCCAATGACATTGCTGACGTGGCAAATAAGACAAGTCACTTTCGTCATGGAAATCACGGTCTCATCACTTTCCACGGCCGTGGTTTAGACCGTGTAACTTTCTGTTTTGCTTCAAACTCACTTTTCACGAACCAAGGCCAAGTCCACGACCGTGGTTTAGGGCGTGGAAGTCCAAATCCTTTGTGAAATTCTTTGTTTCGTGGCATTCTTCACTCATACTCCTTCCTTAGCTCCTCCAAAGCATTTCCTTGACATTAAGCATGATCAATTACTCCTTTCCTTCCTCAATTTGCTCCAATCCAAGCCTTTATTTCCCTATAAACAAAACAAAAATAGTATAGATCTCTATATCGACAAAGTGGGTGAATGAGCTCACAAATGCCTCAAACCTATATCCATGTACACATAAAAGAGGGAAAAACAACTAAAACAAATGCCTAAAATATAGTCATATTTCATGCTAACACACATTCACTTACAAGTCCTTACCGTGATCTATTACAATCTTGACATGAAATTTTCTATTTAGCTCCACATTCTTGAGCTGCGGTAATTAGTCTACACCGAGATAATAACACCAACCACAAGATGGTCTCTCATACTTGTCTTGTGAACTCTTCTACTAGGTGACTCATCTTATAACATTTTCCTTCTCCAAATTGGTCTCTAATTGTCAGTTGATCATTACCACTCATTCCGTGTTGGAATCTCAGTTACGTTGTACTCTTGCACAAATTCCATAATGGCATCATCATCTCAACACTTTATTTAATTTTAGAAACACCCGCTGTAACACCCCAAATCCGCGGAACTTGGAGTGTCATCTTGGGCTAGGATCTAATGGATCCTGACCCTAGCCTGACAACAAGTTCACTGGATCTTACAACAAGGCACAGGTAGATTAAAATCAAATACATAAAAGCTGAGTATGATACATCAAAAGAGTTTACAAACTCATAGCCGAGTACAAAACAACAACATAAACCACAACCACAAAAGATCCCACATCCCACGCATCCTAATATACAGAAGTCCTGGGCTTGTCACACCATCTAGATCACTCTGTAGTATTCCTACCTGTAGAACACTACAACACGGTATTCATAGCTACAGTAATGAAAAGCATGAAGGTAATAGCACAACCACACATCAATATCTCAAACATGCAATGCCACACACATTCATTTATTATCTTTCATTACGTTATTTCATTACTAATTCAACTTCTTTTGTAACACGAGGAGCCTCAAGAACCCCGTCCCATCCAACGTAACACAGGAGTTTTGCATGGGGTGACCTTCACTCGTCCCCTCCTGTGAGATCATCTTCAAGGCACCTCCTCCTAACCAGCAGGCGGAGACCGGCGGTTACCGCCCGTTATAATACACTTGGGCCATATAAATGTAATAAATGGTCATCCTAGTCCAATTTAGGTTATAAATGCACAATCATATGAACACACATAACCATCACAATCATACAATCCACAACTGCACGCTAAGTCCTATGGATTTACCTGATATACTCGTAACTTGTGCCACGTCACAGCTTCCCCTTGGGGAAGTAATCAACACATGCAATAGCAAGGCACACACAATCACATACTACAAAGGTTAGGAGACTCGTCTCACTAACCACAACCAACCTATATCTCAAATCTTAACCTCAGATCCTCAACACATTCATAAATGCCTAAGGCATATCCTCAACATAACATCTCATCATACTCGTACACATACTAATCCTTAAAGCAATAACCGATATCCATAACATCATCATGATCCTCAAATCATTCTGAAACCTAGCATGCATCTAATTAGTATTCCTCAATGTCAAATTTAATCCTAATTTAATTAATTAACCTTTAATTAATTATTTAAATTTCACCAGAATAACGTTTTGCCCGCAGGCCATTTCTAAACCCACCTGTCATCAGATTTCATCAAACAAACAACCCATAAGCACCAGAATAATATAATGATCATAATGGAATTTCTAATTATCAATTTTGAAAAGCCTAAGGTCAATTTAGGCCAAATCGTAGTACGGAAAACGAATAAATTCATAACTTATTCGTTACTAACCCGATTGACGATCTGAAAGAAGATTCGGAATCACAACGACGCAGGCTACGCATGTACAACATCAAATTCACCGGAATCTGAGCGACCGAACTGTCCTGGTAACATATATGATCGACCAGGTCCTTATCTGCCTAGATATGCAGAAACTTGGTACTGATATGAAGAAAATGAAGAGAGGAATCCAAAAACTCAAACAGAATTGAAATCGGATTAGAAACGAAGAGTAGATGTGAGTTTGAAGTTTGAGATAAATCAGAGCTTTTACGAGGAAACGTGAAAGGAAATGAATTAATAAACGATTTTCCGCTATTTATAGTGAAGTGGATAGTTATTCTTTAGCGAAGTCGATAATTATCCTTTAACCGATCCAATGGCGGGTTGAACCCCCTTCTCCAAACTCTCAAAATTGGAACAATAAATCTTGAATATTGTAGGGATAATTATTCCACAATTTCCTCGGAAAACGTGTATTCTTAAGCCGTCTTTTTTAGCCGTTAAGAAACGAAATAGCGACTCTTATGACCGTTTTGCCTTTCCATGTTATTTCATATCTAGGACATGTCCGATGTCCTGATCATTTCTCTCAACTGTATTTTTATTAATTGGAGCTCCCAAATACTCCAAATAATACCGGAGGGTAAAAATAATTACCCGGGGAAAATAGGGAAAATTTCACCATAAGCCCAAAATTACGCCAGGAACATAACGGTGGGACTTATACTCAACACTTACGCAATCTTCGCAAATTATATGTCAATTACTATCACTGATTAAGTTAATCAATATTAATTAGAATTCAGAAATCCTAGTTATTACATCACACACCCCTTAAGAAAAAGTTTCGTCCCGAAACTTGAACAATTCCCAATTCCTCTTGGACCCATATGCCGAGGTATAAACACTCTCTCTATCGGAGGTATCACATCTCCGTTCAAGCGTATTAACCAATAACACTCTATAACCTCAAAATACAGCATGGAGGAATCACCAACTCCAGCAACAAGATCATAACGCTATCCAAAGGCATAGTGGAAAAATCATCTCTAGCCAACTACTAACCACGTCACAAGGCATGGAGGAGGCCGTCTCCAGCCAATGGTACTCGTAACACAACTATGTGGAGGAAAAACGTCTCCACTCACACTATGTCCATCAAAGATAGCATGGAGGAAAGAACCATATCCTGCTAATCCTAACACATACACCGTAGCATGGAGGAAAGAACCATCTCCAGCTATACCTATCTAGTACTAGCAAACAAGATCTAATAGATCATATGCACAACTCACAGCTAGCACGAAAACACAACATATCACATAAGCACATAGCATAACATACACTCACTAAGATAGCACCAAAATCTAATCGAAGATCCTATAGGTGCATCTGTCCCGGCATAAAAATCTGGATAGTTCCCCTAGATACTATCCTCAGTCTCCCGCGTAGCCTCATCATAGGAATATCCTTCGAATGCAGGTGTCTCACACCTCTCTGCCTAGAACCGCAAAAGGTTGTTCTGGAAAAGTGTGATCCGGCTCAACCACTAGATCATCATGACTCACAATGTGCCTTAGATCTGGTATGTACTTCCTCAGTTGAGACACATGAAACATAGGGTGAACACCCTCTAACTTTGATGGCAAAGTCAATCTGTGCACTGCTCTCCCAACTCTATCCAGTATCTCGAAAGGACTGAAATATCAAAGACTCAACTTTCCCTTTATGTCATAACGTCTGACCCCTCGCGTCAGAGTTACTCTCAACCAGACATGAGCTCCTACCCTGAACTCTAGAGGTCGACGTCTCCTATCTGCATACAACTTCTGGCGACTGTGTACAGCCAGCATCCTCTCTCTAATCAGCGTTACTCGAGTCATATCATCCTGAATATGTTCTGGCGTTATTCCACTAGTATTGCTAGGCTCCTCCCAACATAAAGGTGTATGACACCTATGTCTACAGAACACCTCATAGGGGCCATTCCTATAGATGCATACCAACTGTGGTGGTATAAGAACTCAACGAGTGGGAGATAAACAGATCGTCCTTGTTCCCAATCCATCCCACAAGCTCACAACATGTCCTCTACGGTCTGGAGGGTTCTCTCAGACTGACCGTCTGTCTGAGGTAAAACTCAATCATGATATGTGGACGCGTTCCCCAAGCAGTATGAATCTGCTATCAAAACCTCAAAGTAAACCGTCTACTACAATCATAGTCGATCGTCCTCGGTACACTTATGGAGCCCCACCATCTATCTAGTGTACTCCTTTGTTACTCCATTCACTAGCAACGTCTCTCAGTAGAGATGGAACGTGTCGCCTTCGTAAATCTGTTACTAATAATCTGAATAATACCAAAACTCTTAATGGGTCTCAATCCCATCACAAGTCCACATAAAAGTCTTCTCACTTCCACTACGGCACTGGTAGTGGATGAGCTCATCTCCAGGTCAGTAACACTTTAACCTGATTTACTACTTCGTGGTATCTCTTATTCGTACATGGATGTACTAAAGAAGGTGTACTATGAGTATATTGTAATCTTCTCCACTCCACTCGGCAAAAGCGGTTATACTGACGCAGTTGCGGCGCCTCATATTCCTTTTGTTCCATTAAAGAATTGTGGTGCCTCGCCATGAGGCATCCTTCCATCAAGTTCCCTCAGGGTCAGGCAAGTCCCTTGTTTTTGTTGGACCTCATCCAACAAACCAGGTAAAATCCATAAACATGAAACTAACGTCCTTATCAGCAATTGTAGGTCCAACTCTAACCAAGCTAGATCATTTTGAAATCGAGACTGTACAACAATTCCAACAGTCGCCTTCTCTCGAGGCGTCTTCTTATTCAAGGCATCAGTGACCACATTCTCCTTGACAAAATAGTACAAATCTCAAGGTCAACGTCCTTGATCAACTTAAACCATCGACGCTGGCAGTTATTCAACCTTTATTGCATAAAAATATGCTTCAACCTCCTATGATCTGTGAAACTCTGACACGAAATGTGACACAGGTATTGTCTTCAAATCTTGGAACTTGAACTACCACCACTAACTCGAAATCATGAGTCGGGCAGTTCTCCTCATACGTTCTCAGTACCGTAGCCACGTGATTCCCAAAATCTTCTGATTATCACCGAATAGAAGCAGAGGTCAAATGCTTCCTCTACTCTTCAGAGCTTCGACATACTACTTCAACCACACAATTATGGTAGTCTTCCTTAGAAGACTCGTAAATGGATGCACAATCAAATAGAATCCTTCCTCAAAGCATTGGTAGCAATCGGCTGAGCTGAGAACTACGCATTCCCTTAACGTTTAGCAATATCATCCATAAGACTTCATACTTACTCGTCGTCACATCAATCATGATCCTACTGGCAGAACAACATGACCTTGAAGGTTACTTCTGGCATCTCAATTCACATTTAGGGAGCATAGCACACTGGCTTCTATCCGTCAGATTCTGCAAAACCGTCCTCAAATAACCGGTACGTTCCTCTCCGTTGTGAGAGTACACTAAACGTCATCAATAAGGTCTACCACCAACTGATCAAGGAAGTAGATGAAGACACTGTTCATCAACTCCTATAACGACTACTAGGACGTTCCTCAACTCAGATGACAGCACTACAACTCGTAATCTCCATAGCGGGTATGGAATGCTGTTCTATGCCCATGCTGCTCTCTCATCCTTAGCTGATAATATCCTAAGCATACAGAAATCTTAAAAACACAATTGCTTCTCTTAGTTGATCCAACAAGTCGTCCATACGTAGCAATGAACGTGTTAGGGCGAACGGAGTCCGTCTCAAACCATTCTTCAAATTGCTTCTTCAATTTCTAACAACTCAACAAGCCATATACCTCATAGGCCTTCTCCCAACCAGTCTCGTACCATATTTCAACACAATATCAAAGTCCTCATTCCGCTGAGGTGATAGATTAGACGGTTCAGTAACACGTCTATAAGATCATATACCACAGGAATACTCTTCAGCGTGGAACTATCTCTTTCCTTCATGGCACAACATTAAAAAAAACATCACCCTCTGGTGTTTTCAATTTCGCTGCTCATACGGCACTAAAGACAACTCACCTCCTCAAAGGTCATAACCTCGGAAAACCTCTACTTAGTCGATCTCAATAGAGACTATAATAGTCCTCCTACTACTATCTAAACCAACATGATATCTATTCGTCCACCACACACATAAAGACCTTCTCATGCACCTAAGACATGACAAAGAAGTCTTCAAGCCATACACAAGTCCCTGAACAAAGGGAGCAACCACAGATCTCGCGGGTACCTAAGACCCGTAACTCGTAATCCTATAAAGGAAGATATGTGACACCGAGTTCTTCGATAGTTTTATTATTTTATATCTATGTGACAACGAGTTCTTCGATAGTTTTATTATTTTATATCTATGTGACAACGGGTTCTTCGAAAGTTTATTTTATGCGATGTCTCTACTTACATAAAATATGCGAAACCGTTCTACCTCTTCTTATCTGTCAAAGGAGTTGTATCCGTTAAAATAGGTCATCCGGGCCCGTAAAGACTCGTCATTTGGGCCATTGCAATGAACCAGCTGGGCCCATCAGGGAAGTTCCTCTTCACTCCCTTTGTTACCCTAATTGCTCACGCCTGCTGCTACCATTTGGACGCTATGGCCGCGCTCGCCTCTCTCTTCCTCTCCATCCTGCACGCAGCGCCACAACAAGGGACGGTCTTTCAACACGAGTAGCGCCGCTGCCCTACTTCCTGCACGCATCGCCGAAGTTGGAATCCATACTAAAATATTTGTTTCTGAAATAGCCGGAAGAAAAATTTTCCGGGTATTAAATCAACCCCCCTTAAAATAAGTTTTGCCCCGAAACTTAATATACGTCAATAGTAAGGTCGGTCTTCAAGGGACAACAATGGTACAAACCTAGTGTACTTAATCACTACCCTAAAAGTCTCGTCGTTTCCACATCTAAGTGCATTGCAATCAAAGGTCACCAATAAGGCACACATCATTGACTCAGTACTCAAGCACAAAATTAACAATTAGTCAAACAATATCACACAGTTACAAGGTCAATCCCTAACTCGTCGCTCTCGGGGTTATAACTATCTCTGCATAGGTTTCTGAAAGGTTACGTCTCATACTATCCACAATATCTCAAGTAGCTTCGTCGGCTTTTCCTAAAACCCTTGACTCCGAAATCTTTTCATGTACTTACATCACAAGCGCTTGTTACCACATTCTCGAGTGGTTATCGGATATCTCACTAGTATCATTCGGCTCAACTGTCTGATCCTCTAATCTGATGACCTAACTCGTGTCTGGTAGGTATTTCTCCAACTGAAATTCTCAAACTCAGTTCCCAAACTTAGTCTCCGTGGAAAACTGAAGCTGCACTTTCCAATAGGGGGAGGAATATTAGTCCATCAGTCACTTTTAAACCGCTTTAAAACTTCTAATGGTTGCCTTACACAACTCACTTCTAGATCCTTTGATGACCCTACGAAAAATGATCTATTCAACTTTCTTCCCTTCGTTATGATCACTTGCTTCCGGCCTTCTGAAAAGGTTCTGACTACATACTCAGGTCAAAGGTCTTGTACATCCACCAACACTTACCAAGTGCTCAATGCTCTTCGTATCACGACCCACTTGGTCTTGTCTTATAATATTACTCCATCATCTTATTCCTCAGGTAAGAATCGTCAGCTTTACCCTTTTCAGGTCTAACACTCGAGACAACTAAAAATCAAATCTAGTGGTCGTCCTCTCTGTTCACTTGGCATTATTATATTATTTATAGATCTCTAATATATCGTTAACTCGAACCTAGGCTTCTCACGCATTTTCCAAGATCTTAAGTGACATAGAATATGTCCGGAATGACGGTATTAGACACAAAGTGATCTCATATCACCATTATTTGATCATAACTACTCGATTAATGCTAGCACACTATCAACAATGCACTCTTATATCCTCCCCTTTTATCGGACTAGTAATAGCCCTCTAACTCAAAACATAACTAGGCTTTGTTCCGACATAACCTTACACATAAAATCTACTCCGAATTTATGCTTTCTTTAAGCACGGTTACTAGGTTGCAAGAATGCTCTTGTCGCTTCTCTTTCTCATGTATCTTCAACTCAGGATGGTAGTTACTGTTCGCTCCAAACGGTGTGTGCAAGCTTTAAATTTATAACCCTAGACTTAAGCTTAAAACAAGGATGCGAACCCGCAGTGTACGGGTCAATCGTAGTAAAAAGCAAGAAATTCTAGGGGTCGATCATAGGGACTCGGTGAAACAAAGTCAATAACGGTAAGCTTCGTGAATATTAACCACAAGAGCAATTAACACAATCAAAGATGAATAAGAAGTCAAATAAGCAAACATGCAATTCTAGGGATTGAAGCGTCTAGTTGTGGTTCCAACTCAAGATCTAAGATAAGCGGACAAAGCTGAGATTTTTGCAAGGGGAAGGTGTTACTAAAGTGGAGTAGATCTCCGGGTAAGTCTCACTACTCACTAATCCAAAACCGTAACTCCTATTACCGGGTAAGTCTCAAGGAATTAAGATAAAGAACTATAACCTCAAACTAACACACCATCTAAGGGAATAGAATCAACCTTTACCCGGTAAGTCTCAGGCTAACTCACAAAGATGGGATGGAAGCACACTCAAACCCCAATAAAGGATAAACCTTTATTACCTACACTTATGATCGTTGGTACACAAACTAAGGAATTACCGGGTAAGTCTCATCCTAAGCTTGCATTGAACTAGGAAAGGTGTAATAAGAATAGGATTTGGCAACTCTAACACTTAACTCTCAGTTTAGGATCAGATAAGCCACCTCGGTCAGCCAAATTCCACCCCGGCCGAGATGTTCATCGACTGAGCGAGATGCTTAGGGTTAAGGTTAAAGACTCAAACTTTCAGGGTCCTACTGGAATCTAAGACTATTCTATCATTGTTTTTCCCACAACCTTCAGCCAATCACCCTAGAATCACACAAGGAAATTAGCCACTCATCATCATGAAAGTATTAATCAAATATATGGGAAGAAGGTGAGTATTTGAACAAGAAGAATTTAATGAAAAGACTTCAATAACTGAATCAAATATCACAACAAAAGCATTCCTTGGATAGCAATCCAACAAGACAAGACAACAAGGAAGGGAATCTAAGATAATCTTACAAAAACCCTTCAAAAAGCTATAAAAGCTATAATCTTCAATCTTCCTTCAACCTTCAAAAAGGTTCTTCAAATCTCCCCAACTGGAGTACGGCTGCTGCGTACTATAAACCCTGATCGATGGTATAGCATGCTCTTGGATTTGTGGAAATCCAACCCTTTTTATAGAAAAATAACCCTCCAAAGATAATATATCTTAGAAAGATCTTCTCCCATAAAAATAGGTAAAATATAAGATCTTCTTCCTTCCAGGAGCCAAGCCCAAAAAATATAAGATCACTTTCCAAAGATAAAAGACCTCAGCCAAGAATAAAATATTCTCGCCGCGTCCTAGGTGTTCGCCTCGGTCGAGTCGGCGTATCTGGATCACCTCGGTCGAGATGAATCTCTGGTCAACCGAGGTGAGTCACAACTGAATGTGAAATCTCTCAAAACTGGTCCAAAGTGAATCTTTAATCCATGGCTATGCTTCCTGAATGGTTCCTTATGCTCCTCAATGTAGCTCCAATGACTCCATAGCTCCTTTTGTTCCTTTTTGATGCAAAACGTGCCATTTTACCTACAATTACAGCAAAACTAGGTGTAGACCTCGATTCCCGCAAAGGTAGATGAAATGGTAATATAATCACATATTATACATGCTAACATGCAGATTATGAAAGATAAAACGTCCAAACAAACCCCAAAATATAGACTATAATTCATGCTATCAAAATACCCCATACTTAGCCCTTGCTTGTCCCCAAGCAAGTTCCGCATATAGAAGACAAGATAGAATGGATTAATAGTCATGAAAATCAATGAAAAGTCTTTTAAAAACATTTTTATGGTGTGTTACAATCATAGATCACTCTAAGAGAATACTTCATGGAATTTAAAATCAAAATATGATCAAAACATTTTATAAATATAAGAAAATTGTTCATCTTTGCATAAAATCATAGAATGCATAATAAGTCATAATTATCGAAATTAATTATGTATAATCCAGTTTAAACCACTAAGTCAATCAACAAGCTCGAGGTCTCAAGGGCTTCCCAAAAGAAAAGGTCAAGAAACGTGTAGGGTAGGGATGTATGTAAGGTAATGTGGTGCTAGAATCCGGGAAAAGGATGAACTTCACTTTCACTTTGACTTGCAACATCTTCCACCAATAAGATTTGCTTATTTCACACTTTTTCTTTTTACTTTACTTTTTGGGATGCATGGACAGAGGTGCACAATAACCGAAGCCTAGGAGATCCGCAATCATCAATTTCTTGAGATGCATCAAACCCTTGATGCACATACCATGACCCGTTAGGAATATCGCTCAATCCGACTTTGGCAAGACACAAACACCCGGCTATGTGAATGGTGCCGAGTTACTCATCTTCATGATTGACTTCCCCAAACCTATTATTGCTTTCTAAAACTTTCACTTCCAGCCACTTCTCAACTTTACTTCACTTGCTTTCACCACTTCGCTTGCTTCCAAATTCCCGGATAGGTAAAGGGAGGCAAAATGTATATGAGGGGCTAAGTATGATCAAGAAGAAGAAGAGAAGAGAATGAACTGCCTTGGTCTTTCCAGGAAGAAAGTGAGAAAACTCATAATGTGGCGTCAACCTTCAAATTCAACATAATTTGGATAAAAACAAAGTATTAAACATGCCAATAATTTCAAACAAAGCATTTAGCAACTTAAACATATTATAAAACCTTTCAAACACATAAAGAATTTAAAACCAGTCAGTAAGCAAGATCTTCACTGAGATCATATCCAGATAAGTAACACACAAATAATTTTAGAAAACTCTCAGTTAACCCACCTCGGTCGAGGTGTTCTTGGGTCAACCGAGGTGAACGCCTCGTTTGGCCAAGACTGACTCGGTCGAGGTCAAAAATTTTTTTTTTTTTAAACCATTTTTTTCTTTAGTTTCGACGTTTTTCTCAATCAAATAACCTGTAAATATGCATGCAATCTCAGATAAACATATAAATGCAGAAGTGAAGCATAAACATGAAATATCCGATAAAGTAATCATACATCAAGTCATCGAATAAATACATCATATAGTCATCAAATAAGTACAACAAATACCCCATACTTGGGACACACTGTCCCAGTGGGTCAATATAAGTCTAGAAATAAGAGTACTCACCGGATAAATAGTTGAACTGCATAAAAATATAATAAAGAAAGTCCTGCAGCTCATCAATAGTCGCGATCCGGTGGTGGTGGTGGTGGCACGTATGGATACTGAGTCGGGTCGAATGGATGACCCATGATGCGCTCGAACTGAAGTTGGGCCATAATGTGCTGATAATGCTGCCGCTCCTGCATCTCACGGATATCCAGTGACAAAGCAGCATACGAATTAATAACCTGATCCGTCCGGTCATCGATCCGTCTGTGGGCATCTGGATCTCTCACTCCGCGTCTCCTGCGTCTAGCAGGTCTAACCGGAGAGGTAGCAGGTGCGGGCTCAGTCTCATCATCATCATCCAGATCTATGATCGGCGGCGTGCTCGTCCCTGCAGTATCTGTCCCTGTATCCATCGGGACTCCACCATCTCTCTCATCCACTGTAACCTCGTCATCAGCCTCCTCCTCCTCAGCTGGGGCAGCTGCTGCCTCCCTATAATCCTCCATCAGTTGAGCCCAAGCTGTCTGCCAATAATGCGGGTCATAAACGGTGAACTGGGCATACCATCGGATCCCCTGTTGCGCAGTCAGCTCCCACGGCATAGCCACATATGGAGTGGTCAGACCTCGGGGAACTAGAATCCTCCGAGTGATCATCTCCTGCAATCCAAGCGGCTTCGGAGCCGCCACCATCGTACAAGCACTGAGGTCCATGCCATGATAAGCAGCTGTGTGGGTGACAAGACCTCCGCAACAGATGTCTCCCTTCGCTTTGGCCTTGATCTTGTGTAGGTCCTCTGCCAAGATCAAGCCAAAGTCCGGGAAACCCCCCGTAACCATACAGTACAGACTGAAAAGCTCGCCCTGTCGGATCTTCTGGGGCATCTCAGTACGCGCCAGAAGTGTCTCGCTGAATATCCTATGGGCTAACCTAAAGGCTAGGTGGAAGATGACCTTCTCCCTGGAATCTCCAGGGCGCCATCTATCTGCGTGCTCAGTAATATGGGCAATCTGCCCCCAGAACTCCCTAGCTACAGATCGGGAAGGGAAGTCAGTGGCGGTGGGCTCAGAAAAGCCGAAAATCTCTCTCCAAATCTCGAGTGGCACTAAGAAGTTCCGGTTCATCAACCGGTACTTCACATACTGCTCTGTGGGATGGTAGGAGAAGGAGCTAACGAACTCTAGGGTCGGCTCCAAGTAGGCTGGGGCTCGGATCTCAGTAAACTGATCCAACCCAACTGTGGTAATCATCCTCCTAAGGTCTCCATCTACCCCTAGGCAATCAAAAGCTGACACATCCAGGAAACGTAGTGCAATCACTGGACGGCTAGCTATGCGCTCATAATCTACCCGGCATCTCTCGTGGATCACCGGGCGGTAAGGTCGGGAAGAAGAGGAAGGAGGGGAAGGTGAGGATCTATCTCTGAGGGCCAGGCGACGTTCGGAACTCATTTTCACTCAGCTACTGTCAGATCACCTCGGTCACTGACAACTCTCAAGAATCACCTCGGCCGAGGCGCAGTTCGACTGGACCGAGGCATAAACAGTTTGCGATTCAACTCTCAGAAATCCAGTTCTTTTCCCCCAAAAATCACTACAATTGCTTCCTATGGGGTACTTAAGCCTTTTCTCAGCAGATGCAAGGGCAACCAAAGCCCAAATCGAAACGAATGAACGAGTTAGGGTTTCGACTGTTTTTACCTCGTTTCGGTCGATTCGTTCGATTTCTTCGCATATCTGTACTTGCAATGGGATCCTCTACCCTTCAATCGTAGTTTGGAAGCGGAAATCTTCGAAAACGATCAAGATTTGAGGAAGCGAGGTGAGAAGGCGCCGCGGTCGAGTCGAAGAGGGTAAAAAAAAGTGAAAATTTTTTTTTCCCTTTTTATACTGTTCCTGGAACTGTTGTCACCTCGGTCGAGATGGTCTCGACTGGACCGAGGTGGTACAGACCGAGGTGGTTCTGCAGAAACACTAGTCGCCTCGGTTGCTCAGGAATCAACTCGGTCGAGGTTGTCTCGACTGGACCGAGGTGTCTCAGTCAAACTTCGTCTTCTCGAATTCTCGAACTTCTGTACTTCCAGTTATGCTCCTTCCTTAGATGTCTCCTGTTATCTGTCTAGGACGCCAAAAACAAACAAAAAAAAGCAAAAGCAAACTATCTAAGCTAGACTAGAAAACGGGAAAAGAATGCAATACCTTGGGTTGCCTCCCAAGAAGCGCTTGGTTTAAGGTCGCTAGCTGGACCATGATGCGCTTCAAATGAGGTATATGGGTGCAACCTCCTCAACCGGAGTCTCCGGTTGGTACTTCTTAAGTCTATGACCGTTGACCTTGAAGCTTCCGCTAGTTTCGCCCCATATCTCAACTGCACCATGAGGAAAAACATGTTTCACAACATAAGGTCCGGTCCATCTAGATTTTAACTTACCTGGAAAAAGGCGGAGGCGGGAGTTGAAGAGTAGAACTAAGTCTCCTTCGTTAAGCTCCTTTGGGACGATACGCTTGTCATGCCATCTCTTCGTCCTTTCCTTGTAGATTTTGGCATTCTCATAAGCGTTCAAACGCAGCTCCTCCAGCTCGTTGAGTTCCAACAGTCGCTTCTCGCCGGCCTCTTTGATGTCGAAATTCAACCATTTGATCGCCCAATACGCTTTGTGTTCCAATTCGACGGGCAAATGGCAAGACTTCCCATATACCAAATTATAAGGGGTGGTACCTATGGGAGTCTTAAATGCGGTCCTGTACGCCCAAAGAGCATCGTCCAATTTCATGGACCAATCCTTCCTCGTTCTAGAGACGACCTTCTCCAAAATTGCCTTGATTTCTCTATTCGAGATTTTGACCTGTCCACTAGTTTGAGGGTGATAAGCAGTTGATACCTTGTGGGTTACCCCATACTTCAATAGAAGTGCCTTGAACTTCCGGTTGATGAAATGCGTTCCTCCATCGCTGATGATGATGCGCGGAGTTCCAAACCGTGGAAAGATGGTTCTGTTCAAGAACTTCACAACCACCTTGGCGTCATTAGTGGGAGAAGCAATGACTTCAACCCATCTAGAGACGTAATCAACCGCAAGAAGGATGTAGAGGTTTCCTCCGGAGGATGGGAAAGGTCCCATGAAGTCAATCCCCCATACATCAAAGATTTCCACCTCTTGGATGTTATTGAGTGGCATTTCGTTCCTCCTTGATAGATTTCCTGTTCTTTGGCATGCATCACAAGAGACAACAAAGGCTTGTACATCCTTAAATAATGTAGGCCAAAAGAAACCGGAACGCAATACCTTAGCGCATGTTTTATCAGTGCTAGCATGTCCTCCACAAGGAAGTGAATGGCAATGCCTTATGACGCTATTAACTTCATCTTCAGGAATGCATCTTCGAAGCATTCCATTTGGCCCGCGCTTGAATAGCAGCGGCTCGTCCCAGTATTAATGTCGTACTTCCTTGAAGAATCTCTTCTTTTGAGAGTACGTCAATCCGGGCGGTGTTTCCTGGCAAACAAGATAATTCACAATATGAGCATACCAAGGTCCGTTTTTATCAGAAAGTTGGTGGATGGAATGTTCCACCAACTGAGGATGAATGTCAAAGAAGTGAGTAAGAAGATTGTTATTCTCAGTAGTCTCAGTTGACACCATCTTGCCATCGACCTCGGTCGAGGCGCAGAGGCGTTGACCAAGATGTTCTTCAGTCGCCTCGTTCAGTCCAGGAAGTGCCTCGGTCGAGGTACTGCAACTGGAACCGAAACTGGAGATCTTCGTCTCCTGGATTAGCCTCTCAGTTTTTGCTCCTGGATCCTCTTCCAGTGCCTTTAAGCTCCGTATATCTGCATCACAAGAAGCATCTATACCTTCCTCCATTAAACTGAAGCTAATAACTCTTTCGAGTGGATCGTTAATAAGGATAGAGCTCACCAATTCTCTTGATTCTTCTTCATCGTAGATGTTGAAGATATCATCGGTTAGCTGCTCCCCTTTCATGGCTGCAAGTAGTGCGAACTCCACCTCATCGCCACCAATGTTGAATTTCAACTTGGCGTTCTTGCAATCCACATTGCAACCCGAAGTTGCTAGAAATGGCCTCCCGAGAATAATAGGAACAGGATAATCTGCGGGAATGTCAAGTACAACAAAATCTATAGGTAGATAGAAGTTACCCAACTTGACCTGAACGTCCTCCAAGATGCCCACGGGATGGGTGATGGAGCGATCCGCCATATAAAGTCGAATTTTGACCGGCTTGGGCTCTCCAAGTCCGATCTTCATACATAGCTCCAGCGGGATGATGCTCACGCTGGCTCCTAGATCACAAAGGGCTTTGCAAGTGACATCCCCAACTTGAATGGGAATGCTAAATGAGCCGGGATCTCTTAATTTAGGTGGCATCTTCTCCTTCATGATCTTAATAAGCTCCGAGGATTTAGATGTCATCCTAACTTCACCAAAGTCTTCCAATTTCCTTTTCCTTGATAGGATCTCCTTTAAGAACTTCCCATAGGCGGGCATTCCTAGAATAGCATCAAGGAAAGGAATGTTAATATGCAGTTTATTCATCAAGTCAAGGAACTTACCAAAGTGCTTGTCTAGATGTGCTCTGGCCCTTGACTGGGGGAATGGAAGTGGTGGTTTGTATGCAGGAGGTGGAACATAAACTTCAGTTTTCCCCTCCGATTTCTGTTGCTCCGCCTCGAGTGGTACCTCGGTCGAGGTGTTCTTCGACTGGATCTGGACCGAGGTGGTCAGCGTCGAACGAGGTACTGGATCTGCAGTTTTGAGTCCACTCCTCGTCGTTATGGCCATGCACTGGCCCTTAGGGTTGCTTTCCGTCTTTGCTGGAAGCTTCCCTGGATCTCTTGGCGCTTCATTCGCCCTACTTGCAAGTTGTTGTTCGAAGGACTTTTGGGCCCTCGAAAATGAAGTCATAGAATTCTCCATAGCACTAAGCTTGATCAAGATAGCCTCCAGAACTGCGTCTTTCTTTTCTGGTTGAGACGAACTTGACCCTTGCCCCTGGCTCTTTAATGGAGTAGAAGAAGAAGAAGAAGAAGGGGAAGAGAGGAAAGGGTTAGAGGAATTATTAGAGTTGGAGTTAGAATAATTATTACCAGGATTCTGGTTGTTTTGATTGTTCGTCCTCCAATTGTTGCTATTGGACCCTCTAATGTTGTTGTTGTTGTAGTTGTTGTTCTGGGAACCGTTGTTGTTGTTACGGTATCCATTGTTGTTGTTCCTTTGTCCATGCTCTTCCTTCTTGGTTTGAGCAACCAAGAGTTCCTTCAATTGCTTCACGTCATTCTTCAAAGACGTGAGTTGATTGTTGTTGGATTGAGTCTCTTGAAAGTTGACTCTTTTTAACTCCACCTTCAGCTCCTTGGTGGGTATATTTCTCCATGTGCAAGGCTTGCTTCTCAATGAAGTCCCAAGCCTCGTCAATCGCCATGTCCATGAAGGTACCGGCGGAGAGTAGTTGGAGATTGAACTGGGTGCTTCCGTCCAGTCCTTTGAAGTAAATCTCCAATAACTCTAACTTTGGAATCCCATGATGTGGACAATCCAAAAGAATGTCCTTGAACCGCTCCCATGACTTGGACAAGCTCTCCTTGTCCTTCATAATGAAAGCATTTATCTTCCCTCTCATTTCAGCTGTCTTTGAGAGGGGAAAGAATTTGGTCAAGAACTCCGTAGACATTTCCTCCCACGTGCTAATTTTACTTGGAGGAAGAGATTGATACCAAGTAAGAGCTCTATCTTTTAAAGAAAAGTAAAAAGGTCTTAGCTTGTAGTTGTTATTTTCAATTCTAGAAGGTCGCAAGGTTTCCATCAAGATCTCGTAGTTTTGAAGATGTTGATGTGGTGATTCCTTCTCCATCCCTCCGAATTAGAATTGACGAATCATGGATAGAACTTGCGGTCGAAGTTCGTAGTCATGGTCCGCTGGATCTCCTAGGTTGACTCCTGGACGCCTTAGTTGTTGATTAGGGTCCATTCTTTGACCTAAGGTTTGTGGGATTCCTGCAAGAAGAACATCTCGGACTGGCATCCGAGGTGGATGTATCTCGGCCGGGGAATCTGGTACTGGGACATGCCTCGGTCGAGGGTCAGCAACTGGAACCTGCCTCGGTCCAGCATCGGGAACTGGATTGTCCCTCGGTCGAAGTAGAATCTGGTCTCGTATGACGGCCATTTCTGCTTCGATTGCTTCAGTTTTGGTGCGAGTTTCTTCCTTCTCTCGCCTTAGTTCTTCCTTGCTGAGGCGTAGCAGCTCTAACGCCTCTTTCAATTCGGCCTCAAGATCGCGGTTGTCTTGTTGGGCCATCTTTGCTTCTCTTAAGCGTCGCTTATATGTCTTTTCTGGTTCGGGATCGTAAGGAACGATTTCCTTCCCAGTGCGGGTTCTTCGCATATACCTAAGAAAGAACCTGCAAAAGTCACTCAAGTAGAGTGGTTAGATGACACGGGGGCAAGTGCCCCAAGAGCAAACCGTACCGGCTCGGTCTAGACCAAGTCCCCGGCAATGGCGCCAAAAACTTGTTCGCTCCAAACGGTGTGTGCAAGCTTTAAATTTATAACCCTAGACTTAAGCTTAAAACAAGGATGCGAACCCGCAGTGTACGGGTCAATCGTAGTAAAAAGCAAGAAATTCCAGGGGTCGATCACAGGGACTCGGTGAAACAAAGTCAATAACGGTAAGCTTCGTGAATACTAACCACAAGAGCAATTAACACAATCAAAGATGAATAAGAAGTCAAATAAGCAAACATGCAATTCTAGGGATTGAAGCGTCTAGTTGTGGTTCCAACTCAAGATCTAAGATAAGCGGACAAAGCTGAGATTTTTGCAAGGGGAAGGTGTTACTAAAGTGGAGTAGATCTCCGGGTAAGTCTCACTACTCACTAATCCAAAACCGTAACTCCTATTACCAGGTAAGTCTCAAGGAATTAAGATAAAGAACTATAACCTCAAACTAACACACCATCTAAGGGAATAGAGTCAACTTTTACCAGGTAAGTCTCAGGCTAACTCACAAAAATGGGATGGAAGCACACTCAAACCCCAATATAGGATAAACCTTTATTACCTACACTTATGATCGTTGGTACACAAACTAAGGAATTACCGGGTAAGTCTCATCCTAAGCTTGCATTGAACCAGGAAAGGTGTAATAAGAATAGGATTTGGCAACTCTAACACTTAACTCTCAGTTTAGGATCAGATAAGCCACCTCGGTCAGCCAAATTCCACCCCGGCCGAGATGTTCATCGACTGAGCGAGATGCTTAGGGTTAAGGTTAAAGACTCAAACTTTCAGGGTCCTATTGGAATCTAAGACTATTATATCATTGTTTTTCCCACAACCTTCAGCCAATCACCCTAGAATCACACAAGGAAATTAGCCACTCATCATCATGAAAGTATTAATCAAATATATGGGAAGAAGGTGAATATTTGAACAAGAAGAATTTAATGAAAAGACTTCAATAACTGAATCAAATATCACAACAAAAGCGTTCCTTGGATAGCAATCCAACAAGACAAGACAACAAAGAAGGGAATCTAAGATAATCTTACAAAAACCCTTCAAAAAGCTATAAAAGCTATAATCTTCAATCTTCCTTCAACCTTCAAAAAGGTTCTTCAAATCTCCCCAACTGGAGTACGGCTGCTGCGTACTATAAACCCTTATCGATGGTATAGCATGCTCTTGGATTTGTGGAAATCCAACCCTTTTTATAGGAAAATAACCCTCCAAAGATAATATATCTTAGAAAGATCTTCTCCCATAAAAATAGGTAAAATATAAGATCTTCTTCCTTCCAGGAGCCAAGCCCAAAAAATATAAGATCACTTTCCAAAGATAAAAGATCTCAGCCAAGAATAAAATATTCTCGCCGCGTCCTAGGTGTTCGCCTCGGTCGAGTCGGCGTCTCTGGATCACCTCGGTCGAGATGAATCTCTGGTCAACCGAGGTGAGTCACAACTGAATGTGAAATCTCTCAAAACTGGTCCAAAGTGAATCTCTGGTCAACCGAGGTGACTCCATAGCTCCTTTTGTTCCTTTTTGATGCAAAACGTGCCATTTTACCTACAATTACAGCAAAACTAGGTGTAGACCTCGATTCCCGTAAAGGTAGATGAAATGGTAATATAATCACATATTATACATGCTAACATGCAGATTATGAAAGATAAAATGTCCAAACAAACCCCAAAATATAGACTATAATTCATGCTATCAGTTACTCACTTCAAGCTTTCTAGTGTAGGCCATGCACAATACTTTTATTACATCATTAATTCTTTCCTAATCCATCCAGAAAACTCACTCTAGAGTATTCCATTAGTATAGAATTCCAAAACTACTTGTCTGGCAAGATGTAACAAAACCATCACTCTTCACTCGGATCCATAATAGGGTACCAGTCTCCTTCTATTACCTCTACATGCACATAAGTTCCCGTACAACATTTCCAGTCACTCACATAGCCTATCTCACGTTTCTTCTAACTAGAATGCATTTCACCCACTATCACCATCTTAAACTCGACATGACATCCATCAGTACCCTTGAGCTTCTTGCTCTGTGGGTTAGGACCCACAACGCTTCCACTACGCTACTCTGATTATTTTGTTGTCACCTCGTAAATATAAGGACGTGTTCTGTGAGTCCAAAATGATTAACCGGATGAAGTAGCAAGTACTTTCCTTACTTGTCTTCCGGAAATAAAATCATGATTGGAAAACAACCATCTTCCGTTTACTTCCTTAATTCTTTTAGCACGGATCCAAACCCCCTGAATCAACCAGAGTTTGACTTTAATCAACCAAGAAGTAACCTCTAACACGATTCTCTCTATACCTTTAGTTGTCTATGAAGATTTACGTTGCCCACTTGAGGAAATCCTCTAAAGCATCGGTATAGTTACTTCAATAATCCTCAATCACATATATCTCCTCCTAACTGTACATAGCTCGTCAATACCAAATAACACTTGCACATCCTCAGCTGACGTCGGTCAGTCTATAGTTGACTCATCTCAGTATCCCGAACTTACTCTTCTCATACCCCGTCTGGTATTAATATTCTTTGGTAAGCATCCCTACTCAATTAATCTTATTATACTTCTTTAGTTTGTTCTATCTTTCATTCTCCCGCTTCCTTTTGGCTAACTCCATTCCTCTAGTCCGATTGGGTCATCCATCTGACATAAATAGTCGTTTCAAGTTTTCCACGATAGCTTGCAAGCGTCTTTGCAGTTCTTATGGCCGTAATGATCATCCACTTGCAGTTCCTCTTGCATG
This sequence comes from Fagopyrum homotropicum, assembly GCA_033239125.1. Lineage (NCBI taxonomy): Eukaryota > Viridiplantae > Streptophyta > Magnoliopsida > Caryophyllales > Polygonaceae > Fagopyrum > Fagopyrum homotropicum. Next base: position 39,284,022 of record BSWB01000005.1, on the reverse strand, counting down.
GACCGTCTGTGTTGATGGCTTAGGTCCCGTGATAATTTGGGGTTACTCTGGACTCTCGAGTCCAGCAAGGCCTTTCTCCCATACACGTTTCTTCACTAGAGTTGGTGGTAATATCGCCTTCATGAAACTCATTTGACCCTGCTATAGGCTTCCGTTCTTTGGATATTGGCGTCGCGGTTTCTTTCAAACTTCTTTTTATCTCTGAGGAGGTCAAAACCTCTCCACACTTGTGGGGTCTACCTTTTCGCTTTTACACTCAATTGTAGGTCTTCATTCCGTGCAACTTAGATTCTCATATCCAAGTTAACACCCAATCTCTTCAGATCTCATGCCCATAATTGCCTATGGGGCATTCGCCACGATTGTAACGTCCTTTATCTCGCCCTCTTGGTTGTACTCCGTTCTACTTGGTTCTTGTTCTAATGTTGTTATCTCCACTCGGAGATCTTCTCGTCTCTTGCATGATTCTTCTACTTCATCTCTCGGCTTAATACAATCATGTTCCTCATATGACATTATATCCTTTCTATCTGAGCTGACCCGGGATCTTCTTCCTCATCTGATTATCCTGGTGGTGAAAATTATTCCAACATTTTTACTTCTTTGCTCATTCGTTCTTCGGATGAATTATATGGGTCACCAGGACGCCGACCAAAGTATAATACCCTTTCCAAGATTTGAGTTCGTTGTCTCGTGTTCAAAACTCTTCAAGTCCGCTACCGATTTATAAAGAGGCGATAATCGCTTCATTATATCACAATTAAAGGATACAAAATATCCTTTAGGATACGAACATGCTATACATATACATATATATAATTATACATTAGAACATGTCGATATAAGTCTATATACCAACTAACACACCTATCATTCTAAGTTGCAGAGATCCACGGAGAGCGATGGTAGTCCGACGTACTACAAACCCAACAACCCGACTATGCGTGTGTGTAAAAACATAAATAAGTTTTTGAAAACTTTAGACCCCTTTCGGGTTCTACTTATTTTATACATTTGGTCTTTCAAAAGATTTCAAGTGCCATTGTTGCCAACCCAGAGCTCTGATACCACATTGTAACACCCCAAATTCTGAGAACTCGAGGAGCTACTGGTTAGGACCTCACAATGGGTCCCGACCTTAGTTTGACAACAGTTTAACTTGGATCTTACAACAAGGCACAAAAGTATTAAAAACATTGAAAACTTTAAACAATATATACATGGAAAATATGTATCAGCCTTACAAATCAAAGGTACTAAAACGACGCATATGAAGTATATAAGACAACCTCGTCCCCAACTAAATGAGTACATGGACCCGGCTGACCATTCCCTACGGATCTCTCTACAACTGTCTTAACCTGCAAGACATCTACAAGCGGTATAAAACCGTTAGCTAACATTCTATGCATAAGTATAAAGGTAAAAGCACAATCACACATCATACACAATCAACATGCAACACTCAATCCTTTTATTATCTTTAATTAGGTGATAGGTCATTACTAATGATACTTATTTTGTGACACGAGGGATTCTCAAACCTCGCACCTGTCCCCGTTTACCAATACGGAATGGTACTAATGCATCTGACCGTCTACCGGACTGGGCTAGTCGCAGGGAACCTCCTAGACTCTCGCAAGAGCTAGGCAGATGATGTCACGACCCGTTATCATACACTTGGGTCAATTACGTAAATAATAAAGTCTGCCTAATCCGGTTTCGTTGTTTATCATAACTAACAAACACCACTCATACACATTAAACTCATACAAGAAGCCAGCTAAGTAAGTCCGTGGACTTACCTGAATCAGAATTCGACTTTCTAATTCGCAAATCAATCTGTACAGTAGGAATTTAGTGGCCTGTCAAAGGAGGCAAGTGTGTCAGCACACTTTCTAGGTGATTAGAAGTCTAAGACTTCTAAGATAGTAGGTCTTAATAGATCGAAATTGATTACAATATTAATTTATGGTAAAATGACTATTTTACCCTTGGTCTCGAAACTTCTAAAAATTCCATAATTTATGTCTAAACTCTTATTTGAGACTAAAATGTCATATTCCAACTCATAAAGGATGAGTTTGGTTACAAACTGGCCATTTACACATTCTTCTTATTTTCCGAAAGATCGTTAAGGTACAACTTCGGCTTCAAATATGAAATTCGAATAGTCTTATAAAAATTCCGAAATAATTCCCTAGATCATCTATGATATCCCATATACTCATAGGAGAAAGAATTTCTTAAAACAGTTAAAGCATCACTTCTACAAAAATTTCTAAAGTTGGTTACAACACTTAACAAACAACACACTGTCTTAACTTTGAAAAATCATAACTCCTAAACTACTCGTTGGATTTATCCCAAATTTTGATATGTTCTACTATAAAATCTTATCTATAATATATCCAAAATTCAGCTGCAAAGGAGATCAAAATCCTGTTTAAAACTATCTCACAAAACCGAATTTCAGCACAACAGAAAAATTGCTTACGACTCAATCTTTGAAAATTCATAATTCCCAAACCACTCGCTGGATGCCTCCCAAGTTTTAATATGTTCTACAACAATATATCGACTATATTAAATCCAAAATTCAAGCCCAATAGAGATCAAAATCTTATTCAAAACTATCTCATAAAACAGCATCACACACAGTTTTCTCCAAACTCATCACACTTATAAAAACTGGATGAGGAGCCAAATTTGGGACATTATAACTCTCAAACCGTAGCTCGGATTCCTCTCAAATTTTAGTATGATATACCGTGTAATATTAACTACAACATATCCGAAATGCAGACACAAAAGAGAAGTCTAACTTACCCAAATCTGGACTCCAAGTCGGCTGTTTGTCAACTTATAACCCGGAAAGATGCATCAGCTTTCAAGCCATCTACTAGGGCTGCTATGAAAGGGTGTAGGATACAAATGAGGCTCTCATAAGCACATAAGTAGAGAGGGTAACACAATGAAGGGAGGGGAATTATTTACCAGACAAGAGTGACTCGACAAGCACACTAGTACGAGGAAGAAGACAGAAGGCGGCTCCAGCCCCTTGGCACACCTGCTGTGTACTAGAGGCACCTTTGTGGCCCAGGAAGGCGCACCAGCGGCTAGTCTATACAGAAACTGTGCTCGACTCTTGCTGGCACGTTGAAGACGGAGGACTCAGAAGCTCCAGGTTGTCTGTTGTTGTTGCGTGCACCTCCACAGGAGGAGAAACGTTGCTGCTCCTGGTGTCGCTTGTCCCCCACAGGAACAACCTTGCCCTGCTGCGCAGAAGGAGGCCAGATGAACGAGGGTTTGGCATGGCTTGCTGCACTGTTGGTGTGCAAACTCCCCATGTAGACAGAAGCGGAGGCTGGCGGTTAGAGATGTTCGACGAGTGTGGACCGGGAGGAGAGAGGCAACTCCCTTGTTGTGGCGATGCGTGCAGGAAGTAGGGTAGCGGCGCTACTCGTTGTCACATAGATATGAAATAATAGAACTATCGAAGAACTCGGTGTCACATAGATTGACAAGAATGACGGAAAAGTCCGAACCGGTCAAATTCCGGTTTTCTCGGAAATATCCGGAAATCAAATTTCCGGATGTTACAATTGTCCTTGTGTGAAGTAAACTTCCAAGCAGGGGTGCCTTAACTATCTCACAACACAAGAACCTTTAACCGGACTAAGTTGAATACTTGATTCATCCAAGGAGTTCTAGTTGAGGCCAAGACGTTGACTTTAAAGGAATATTAATCCATCCAAGGCAATTACATCAAATTTTCTTGAGATATCACAATAGAGCGTGAGTGCGAGAGAAAACAAGTAAGGTACTTTCGTTTTCCCTAACATCACAAGTTTGTTGTTGCTTTGCGTGTTTGTGTAGATGTCAGAAAGGAATAGTCTTAAAGAATCCTAGAAGAGTGATTCTTCAAGTCTAGAAGCCATGGACTTACTAAAACAAGTCATGGCTATGGTCTCCACACTTGTGGATCGGATGGAGAAGCTCAATAACTCGTTCCAGTGAGGAATCTCGCCCGATATTTGACCTAAGATCCGTCAATAAAGTCGGTAGAAGTTCCCAACATCCACCTCCGCCACCAGGCCTCGTGCCACCTCCAAACCCTCCCGAAGGGCCAGGTATTACTCATCCTAATCCTCTTTTTAATGCAACTCACAGTCCGCACTTTGGTGAAGATTTTCAAGAAGTAGGAGACAAGGATGATGAGGGCATGTGAAGAGATTACCCAAGACACCATCAAAATCCACGGAGAGGTCATGACTACGATCAGTTTAGACTACCACAGGATAATGAAGGAATTGGTAATGTTAAGTGATAACACGATTTATGGCTTAGGTTTAGGTAATCATTCAGATAGATTTTTCACTCATTCATGCATGGTTCAACACTAGTTCACGACGTTTGCACTCAATTCACGTATTTTGTCGAGATAGACGTCTACACGGACTTTTGCATTGCTTTGTAGGTATTTTGTGAGATTTAGGAGCTTAATCGATACGTTTGAGGATCATCCCTCAAGATGACACACCTTCGGACTCATTGGGATGCAAGTTAGGAGCTAAGGAGGACACTTGGAACCATGTTAGTGCAAGCCATGCACCAAATCATGACTCAACGATCCAAAGTGAGCTGAGGCACCAAAACCACGGTCACTAGCACTTCCACGGCCGTGGAAACCAACCGTGGTTTTTGCCAGACGGTTATGACAGCTGTGCCACGATCTCATGGCCGACTCTAGCAAGGTTGTAGTATAAAAGTGGTCCTGCAAGGCTGAGAAAGGGGCATCTTTCATCATCCAATCAAATCCACATTCTCTCCCACACTCAACAAGAAGATTCTCTCAAGAGGAAGCTTGGAGAAGAGCTACCATTGGAGGAGGAGAAAAGCTCCATTGGAGAAGAAGAGAAGAACACACCATTGCTAGTCTTTGATAAGTTTTGTAGGGAAGATTATCGGAATCGTTTTCTAAGGTTGTAAGAATCGAATCGAACCTTCTTTTGAAGGGTTGTGAGTCTTTTTAATCTCATTTTCAGCTTGGTTTTACTTGCTTCACTTGATTCATCTCTTTCTCTTTATTATCTTGCAAATGGATGTTATGATTTTTTGCTTGATGATTTCGATTGTGATGATGTATGTCGTTGGCTAAATAGATGCGATTTTAGGGTAAAGAAAGGAAGGTTATGGCTGGACTATGATAGGATGGACTTAGATTTGCCTTTGGATGATTCTTTTACTTGAACCGAGCCACTGTTGGAGTCCACGGTTCATTCTTTCCAGTCCACGGCCGTGGAAGTGGTAGAACAGCCCGTGGTTTGCCTGATTCGTTTGATTAGATGAGTCTAAGTTCTAGAATGTTAGAATGTTAAAATCCTAGTGTTTGTTGAGTTAAATCTATCCTAGGGTGACCTAGTGTTAGCAACTAAGTGTTAGAAGAGACCTACCCAGTAATTCTTACTCTTAGATACCGAAGATGACAAACCTTAGGTAGTAGTGAGCCTCATAAGCCACTATTGGACTGAGTGTGCTAGGATCGGTGTTTCAAACTTGCCTTTCCGAGACTTACCCGGTAAAGAGAGGTTAGGTCCCTAGAATACCATCCGGTTTGTGTAGAATTCCATTCCTTAGGCTCTTTGAGACTTACCCGGTGATGAGACCTTAGGAACGGACTAGTGGACCATGAGACCTACCCGGTGATTGATCCCAATCTAGAAATACTCATTTCCAACATACTATAGTTGATCCAAGGAATGATTAGATAACTTGAGTCCCATGCCATAACTGGAATTTCCAACCCCTAGAATCCGCTTTTCTCTCCTTGATTCATATATCGTGTTTAGCTTGTTTGTTTGTGTTGATTTGTTAGCTTAGTTGGTTGTTTATTTCGCATGATTTGTGATCCTTGATTGATCACCCAAAAACCTACCAAAAATATTGAGATTTTCATTTCTTTATTTCTTTCTCTTTTCTTAAGCCTAGATCTTCACTAAACTTAGTCACTAATCGATTCAATCTCACCTCAGTCTTTGTGTTCGACCTCGGAATACTATCCCTACTACAAACGTCCCGTACACTGCGGGTTCGCTAGGAGTTAGGAGAAATATAACGAGTTATAAATTTAAAGCTTTTGCGTGCATCTATTCCTAGACGTAACAAGTTTTTGGCGCCGTTGCCGGGGACTAGGTCTAGATCGAGTCATTTTTGTGATTGTTTATAGTGTAGATCTTTCTTGTTGCTTTTGATCTCTTTTGGTGTGTGTCTTTGCTTTTCAGGACATCTCTCACTCTTTAGGTGTATGCGAAGATCTCGTGGCAAGGATTTAGCTCCATTCGATCCCGAACCGGAGAAAACCCTTAGATCTAGATCCAAGAGCATTAGAAAGGAAAAAGAGATGGCCGGAAGAGACCTCCAAGCTGAGTTGGATGAGGCTTTAGAACAAATTAGGCTAAGAGATGAGCTCTTGGAGGAAGAAAGGAGACTTGCCAATGAGAGGCAAGAAGCAACTAGGAGGAAGATTGAAGAGATTAGGCAAGCTCTTGTGCAAGGAGAGCTTAATCGTCAACAACCTCCACCTCCTCCAGCACAACCGCAGCCGGCGGCGAATATTCGGGTTGTGCCCATTGCTATTGAGGAGCCACAAACATTAGGGCGACGTATGGATCCGGCACAAAGAGCACACCGTCCGGGTGTGAACTTAGCAGATCCCGCAGCCCATGATTACGAACTCCGCCCTAAAGTTCTACAAATGATCCGGCATAATCAATTTGGAGGGATGGAAGCAGAGTCTCCTCATCAACATTTGATGAACTATGAGATCTTGATGGAGACTCTTAGACCGCCTAGATTGGAGAGCAACAACCATAAGCTTAGGGCTTTCTCCTTCTCACTTAAGGATAAAGCCTTGGCTTGGTATCAATCTATTCCACAAGGGCGAGTGAATACTTGGGAGGAGATGACAACCGAGTTCTTGACTAAGTTCTTCCCACCTTCCAAGACTACCGAGTTAAGAGGGAAGATCAATGCCTTCGTGATGAAGGATAGAGAAATCTTGTTCAAGTCTTGGGAGAGATTCAAAGATCTTCTCCTAGATTGTCCACACCATGGTATACCAAAAATTGAGCTATTGGAGATCTACTTCAAAGGACTTGATAAAGATAGCCAATTCAAGCTCCAATCTCTTTCCGGTGGGACTTTCATGGAAAAGCATGTGGATGAAGATTGGGAGTTTGTAGAGAAACAAGCTTTAGTGATTGAGAAGTACTCCCATAGAAAGAGTGAAGGGAAGAAAGCGGGAGCATATGAGGTGAGTGAAGTCACCATGAGCAACTTCAAGCTCGATGCCATCAACAACGAGCTAAAGTCTTTGAGGGAGTTATGTGCCACAACTTTGAAGAATCAAGCAACCCCTCAAGTGCAAGTGCAAGCTAACTTGCCTTCCAAGGAGGAAGATGTGAACTACATGGGAAGGGGCAATTACAACAACTATCAAGGCCCAAGGAACTTCAACAACAATCGGCAATTCAACAATTACCGGCCTAACCATAACCATCCCGGGTTTTCCTATTCTAACCCGGATGGAGCCTTGAACCCTCCCGCTTCCACAAGCGCAGCCCCACCACCAAAGGCTTCACAAGAACCTCCACCCAGATTTACTCAACCTCCAAAGGATAGAACCGAGATGATGTTTGAGAAATTGCTTGGAAGGTTGAGTGGTCTTGAGAGCACGGTGACTTCCATTTCTAAGGCTCAAAAGGTGTTGGAAGCACAAGTGTTCCAAAAGGCGGGTGAAGCTCATAGAGATCCGGGAAAGCTTCCCGGAAGAACCGAAGACAACCCAAGAGGCCAAGTGTTGGCCATTACAACGAGGAGTGGGTTGAGTATGAAGGATCCCTTGCCAAAGGAAAATGCTAAGGGAAAGCAAGTATCGGTAGAAGAAGAGATATTGCAAGAAGATGGAGGCAAAAGCAAGGATGTTGAGCCAACATATGTGGCACCACCTCCATAAAAGCCGCCACTACCATTCCCACAATCATGAGCAAGGGCTCGTTTAGACAAACACTTTGGTAAATTCCTTGAACTTATGTCTAAATTGCATATTAACATTCCGTTCAAGGATGCTATCTTAGGTATGCCGGCATATGGCAAGTTCTTGAAAGAAATACTCTCCAACAAAAGGAAGTTGGAGGAGTATGGGGAAGTGAGAATGAAAAAGAGATCCTCGGAATTGATCCAAATAATGAAGGAGGAGATGTCTCCTAAGCTAAGAGATCCGGGATCTTTTTGTGTACCAATCGGAGTGGGAGAAGTGAAGTATGAAGCCCTTTGTAATCTTGGAGCAAGTGTGAGCATCATACCGCTTGCACTTTGCAACAAGGTTGGGCTAGGAGAGCCTAAACCGGTCAAGATGACCCTTTACATGGCAGACCGCCCTATTACTCACCCGGTTGGGATCTTGGAGGACATTCCGGTGCAACTAGGGAAGTTCTATGTGCCGATTGATTTTTTTGTCTTGGACATCCCGGCGGACTATCCGGTTCCCATATCTTAGGGAGACCTTTCCTAGCCACTTCCGGATGCTTGGTGGACTGTAAAAATGGAATTCTCTCCTTCAACATTGGAGAAGAGAATATCAAGTTCAAGCTGTCTACAATGATGAAAGGGCCAACCCTTGATGAGGATGTATTCAACATAGTCGAGCAAGAGGAGTCTAGAGAAGTTGTTAGCTTGATTTTGATCAAGGATCCCTTGGAGAAGGTTCTTAGCTTAAGTTTGATGGAGGAAGGTGTTAAGGAGGCTTGCAATGAAGAAATCAAGGCCTTGGAAGCATTTGAAAAGGAGACAAGAGCTGAATTTGAAGTTCACGAGAGCATGCTAAGTACCTGTAGGAACCACGGTCGTGGAAGGAGTTCCACGGCCGTAGAACTCTCTGGAGAGCTCCGAAGAGCAAGCTTTGCAAGGTCCACGGCCGTGGATGTGCCTGAAACCGTGGAGTTGCCTGTGGTTTCCCCAGAAGCAGCCCTTGTTGATGATCAAGCTTCAAGCAGCCTTGGAGAGCCTTCATTTGCTTTGGATTCATCTCAACCAACGTTATTTGGATCGTCTCCACTCGATAAAGGTCCTCCTAAACTTGAACTTAAACCCCTCCCCTCTCATTTGAAGTATGCTTTTCTTGGTGATAATTCTACATATCCGGTGATTGTGAATGCGTGCTTGAATGATGATGAACTTGCTAAGTTGTTGCATGAGCTAAGATTGCATAGGAAAGCCATTGGCTACACTATTGATGATTTAGTTGGCATTAAGCCCTCTTTGTGCATGCATAAGATATTGATGGAAGATGACCATAAACCCTCTATTGAACATCAAAGAAGATTGAATCCTATAATGAAAGAGGTAGTCAAGAAAGAGATCATTAAGTTGCTAGATGTGGGAATCATCTACCCTATTTCGGATAGTAAGTGGGTTAGTCCCGTGCATGTGGTTCCTAAGAAGGATGGGATGACCGTACTGACCAATGAGAACAATGAACTAATCCCAACTAGGACGGTCACGGGATGGAGGATGTGTATTGACTATAGGAAGCTTAACATGGCCTCTAGGAAAGATCACTTCCCCCTTCCTTTCATTGACCAAATGCTAGAGAGGTTAGCTCAATATTCTCACTTTTGCTATTTAGATGGCTATAGTGGATTCTTCCAAATCCCTATCCACCCCGATGACCAAGAGAAAACCACATTTACATGTCCATGGGGTACCTTTGCATATAGGAGAATGCCATTTGGGTTGTGTAATGCACCCACCACCTTCCAAAGGGGTATGATGGCTATATTTTCTGAGTACATTGAGAATATCATGGAAGTGTTTATGGATGATTTTTCTGTTTATGGATCTTCCTTTGATAATTGCTTAGCTAACTTGTCTTTAGTGCTTAAAAGATGTGAGGAGACAAATCTTGTCTTGAATTGGGAAAAATGCCACTTCATGGTAAGTGAAGGCATTGTGTTGGGACACTTGGTGTCCAACCGTGGCATTGAGGTTGATAGGGCCAAGATTGAAACGATAGAGAAGTTGCCACCACCTACCTCGGTGAAGGGGGTAAGGAGTTTCTTAGGGCATGCCGGTTTTTACCGGAGGTTTATTAAAGACTTCTCTAAAATTTATAAGCCTCTTACTAACCTACTAATGAAAGATGTTGAGTTTGTTTTCTCCAAGGATTGCCTTGAGGCTTTTTGTAGGTTGAAGAACGCTTTGATCTCCGCACCTATCATGCAACCTCCGGATTAGAGTTTACCGTTTGAGATCATGTGTGATGAAAGTGATGTAGCCGTTGGGGCTGTTTTGGGGCAAAGGAAAGATGGGCGCACACATGCCATCTATTATGCTAGCAAGACGCTAGATGATGCCCAACTCAATTATGCTACCACCGAGAAGAAGTTGTTAACGGTTGTGTATGCATTTGAGAAGTTCCGCTCATATCTTGTTGGAGCAAAGGTCATTGTTTATACGGATCATGCTGCGATCCGTTATCTCCTTACAAAGAAGGATGCCAAACCTAGGTTGATTCGGTGGATCCTTCTTCTTCAAGAGTTTGATTTGGAAATCCGGGACAAGAAGGGGTCCGAAAACTCTGTGGCGGACCACCTTAGTAGACTACCTCCATTGGAACTTGAGAAAGATGACATCCCGATTGATGACTCATTCCGGGATGAGCAATTGCAAATGGTGGAGGAGTGCTTGTTCCAAGTGTCTAGAGGAAGTGAGCCATGGTATGCCGATATTGTGAACTATCTTGTATGTGAGGAAGTGCCTCCCGGTTTGTCATATGCCCAAAGGAAGAAGTTCTTCAAAGATGTGAGGCACTACTATTGGAGTGAACCACTTTTGTTCAAGAGAGGGCCGGATGGAATGTCTAGAAGGTGCATACCGGAAGATGAGGTGGAGAGTGTCATCCGCCATTGTCATTCCTTGCCATGTGGAGGCCATGCTAGCTCACACAAGACATGTGCTAAGGTGTTACAATCGGGCTTCTTTTGGCCAAGTTTGTTCAAGGATGTGCAAGGCTTTGTGGTAGCTTGTGATGCTTGCCAAAGGATGGGCAACACCTCAAGGAGGAATGAGATGCCCTTGAACAACATACAAGAGGTGGAGATATTCGATGTTTGGGGTGTGGACTTCATGGGACCATTCCCCTCTTCATGTGGCAACCTCTACATCCTATTGGCGGTAGATTATGTTTCAAGATGGTGGAGGCGATCGCCTCTCCCACAAATGATGCCAAGGTTGTGGTGCGGTTCTTCAACCGAGTAATCTTCCCTAGGTTTGGAACACCAAGGGTGATCATAAGTGATGGAGGGAAGCACTTCACCAATAGGAATTTCGGGACACTTTTGACCAAGTATGGGGTGACTCATAAGGTGGCAACACCTTACCATCCCCAAACTAGTGGCCAAGTGAAGATCTCCAACCGGGAGATAAAGGGCATTATTGAGAAGACGGTCTCTAGGATGAGAAAGGATTGGGCTATGAAGCTCGATGATGCCTTATGGGCATATAGAACCGCCTTCAAGACACCGATTGGCACCACTCCTTACAAGCTAGTCTATGGCAAGTCTTGCCACCTTCCGGTAGAGATGGAGCATAGAGCATATTGGGCCATTAAGTGGTTAAATTTTGACCTCAAGGAGGCCGGAGAGAAGAGGTTGCTAGACATGAACGCTCATGAGGAGATCCGGTTGGATGCTTATGAAAATGCCCGGATCTACAAGGAGAGGACCAAACGGTGGCATGACAAGCGCCTCATCCCGAAGGAGTTGAGTGAAGGCGACCTTGTCCTTCTCTTCAACTCAAGGCTGCGGCTCTTCCCCTGAAAGCTAAAGTCGAGGTGGACCGGTCCTTATGTGGTGAAGAAGATATTTCCCCATGGAGCGGTTGAGATAGGTGGGGAGCATTGTGGAGACTTCAAGGTGAATGGGCACCGGTTGAAGAAGTATATCCCGGGAGCTCCGGTGGATATGATTGCCCTACTTCACCTAGAATGAGACGCCCCCGAGTTTGGTCAAGCTAATGACCTTAAAGAAGCGCTTGATGGGAGGCAACCCATTGGTAACGTTTTCCCTTTTTGTTTTTGTTTTTGTTTTCGATTTTTCTGTTTTTGTGTGTTTGGTGTGCTTTGTTGGAGTCTTGGTAGCATGGAAACCTTGCATGGCATATGGATGATGATGATACGTCCCTCATCAATTATGGATGGAGCGGATGCGGGATTTGGACGGCTAGCGGTGCCTAGCGCGGGTCCCGACGCTTTGATGGACATTTAGAACTCTCTACCATTGTTGATTGGATCATTCACCGTCAATCCACTTGAGAAATCCCAAATACCATAGCGAACCATTTTTACATTGTGAGAACCCTCTTTCACTCTTCTTTACTTCATTACCACATTGGGGACAATGTGTTTCTAAGTATGGGGTGGGGTTTGCATGATCCTTTGCATGATTAGCATCTAGGATAGTTTAATATTATCATATGTCTTGCATTGTATATACTCATTTCAAAAAAAAAATCCAAAAAAATCCAAAAAAATCAGAAAATTTAAAATTTTTTTGTGCTTTCTAGACTTGGATATAACCCTAATGATGAATCTTGTCATGTGGATTGGCTATGGATGGCCTTATGTGTTAAATTGATGAATGCATATGTGCACTTGAAGTACTTATATTGAATCCCATGAATGGATTGTGATCATGATGTTTGCCTTGATTGGATTGAGTATTGAAAGTCGAAATTACATGCTAGTTCTTGCACATCATCTAGGAATGAATGAGGCAATTCATCCTTCTCTACTTCTCATCTTGACCATGTTGTTGGAGCACCTCAATTGATATAAATTTGACCTCTTTTGACCCATCCGGGAATAGGAGCATGTTAGTGTGTTGAGTGTGCGAAAAGCAAGTGTGGGGTGAAGTTGTTGATGAAAGTATGTTATGAATGAAATGCTGAATTTGTTGTGAAAGTGTAGACAAAAATATAGGTTTGGGGACGTTGGTTTAAATGACGAGTAACTCAGCACCATTCACATAATCGGGTGTTTGTGCCTTGCCAAAGTCAAATAAACCGATAGTCCTAACGAGCTTTGGTATGTGTGCCCGGTGTGGATGCACCTCGACAAATAGAAAAAGCCCGAGGACGGCTAATCACCAAGGTTTTGGCTTTTGTACACCAATGCCATTGTCTCAAAAATATGTGAAAAAGAATAAAAGAAAACAAAGAAAAGATGGAGAAAAATTTACACTAGAGGGAAGTTGATCAAGGACAAGATTGTGGAGTTAGTTCCGTTCCCGGATTAGCATCACATAGCCTAGAAAAATCCCCACCTAATCACAACGTTTCTCGGCCTCTTACCTCACAAGCCCTTGTGACCTATTTGCATGTGTGTAAGACTTAGTAATCTAGATTGGATATGCTCTTGATCATCTTGACTTATTCATTTTTACATTTCATGCATGCTTTTGAGTTAAGTACAATTGTCTTTCCGTGCCTTCATTATTTTGACACATGATTGCTTGTCCATTGCCATGAAACATGACTATGAAGGTGATCCAATATTAGAAGCACAACTCCAAAAAGATTTTGTTGTTTTTCTGCATGCATAAATCATGTCATCTCTTAGTCTATAGTTGGGACCTACTCGGGGACGAGCAAACCTTAAGTATGGGGTATTTTTGATAACACAATTTATGGCTTAGGTTTAGATAATCATTTAGATAGATTTTCTACTCATTCATGCATGGTTCAGCACTAGTTCACGACGTTTGCACTCAATTCACGTATTTTGTCGAGATAGACGTCTACACGGACTTTTGCATTGCTTTGTAGGTATTTTGAGAGATTTAGGAGCTTAATCAATACGTTTGAGGATCATCCCTCAAGATGACACACCTTCGGACTCATTGGGATGAAAGTTAGGAGCTAAGGAGGACACTTGGAACCATGTTAGTGCAAGTCATGCACCAAATCATGACTCAACGATCCAAAGTGAGCTGAGGCACCAAAACCACGGTCACTGGCACTTCCACGGCCGTGGAAACCAACCGTGGTTTTTGCCAGACGGTTATGACAGCTGTGCCACGATCTCATGGCCGACTCTAGCAAGGTTGTAGTATAAAAGTGGTCCTGCAAGGCTGAGAAAGGGGCATCTTTCATCATCCAATCAAATCCACATTCTCTCCCACACTCTCAATAAGAAGATTCTCTCAAGAGGAAGCTTGGAGAAGAGCTACCATTGGAGGAGGAGAAAAGCTCCATTGGAGAAGAAGAGAAGAACACACCATTGCTAGTCTTTGATAGGTTTTGTAGGGAAGATTATCGGAATCGTTTTCTAAGGTTGTAAGAATCGAATCGAACCTTCTTTTGAAGGGTTGTGAGTCTTTCTAATCTCAATTTTAGCTTGGTTTTACTTGCTTCACTTGATTCATCTCTTTCTCTTCATTATCTTGCAAATGGATGCTATGATTTTATGCTTGATGATTTCGATTGTGATGATGTGTGTCGTTGGCTAAATAGATGCGATTCTAAGGTAAGGAAAGGAAGGTTATGGCTGGACTATGATAGGATGGACTTAGATTTGCCTTTGGATGATTCATCTACTTGAACCGAGCCACTGTTTGAGTCCACGGTTCGTTCTTGCCAGTCCACGGCCGTGGAAGTGGTAGAACAGCCCGTGGTTTGCCTGATTCGTTTGATTAGATGAGTCTAAGTTCTAGAATGTTAGAATGTTGAAATCCTAGTGTTTGTTGAGTTAAATCTATCCTAGGGTGACCTAGTGTTAGCAACTAAGTGTTAAAAGAGACCTACCCAGTAATTCTTACTCTTAGATACCGAAGATGACAAACCTTAGGTAGTAGTGAGCCTCATAAGCTGCTATTGGACTAAGTGTGATAGGATAGGTGTTTCAAACTTGCCTTTCCGAGACTTACCTGGTAAAGAGAGGTTAGGTCCCTACAATACGATCCGGTTTGTGTAGAATTCCATTCCTTAGGCTCTTTGAGACTTACCCGGTGATGAGACCTTAGGAACGGACTAGTGGACCATGAGACCTACCCGGTGATTGATCCCAATCTAGAAACACTCATTTCCAACATACTATAGTTGATCCAAGGATGATTAGATAACTTGAGTCCCATGCCATAACCGGAATTTTCAACCCCTAGAATCCGCTTTTCTCTCCTTGATTCATATCTCGTGTTTAGCTTGTTTGTTTGTGTTGATTTGTTAGCTTAGTTGGTTGTTTATTTCTCATGATTTGTGATCCTTGATTGATCACCCAAAAACCTACCAAAAATATTGAGATTTTCATTTCTTTATTTCTTTCTCTTTTCTTAAGCCTAGATCTTCACTAGACTTAGTTACTAATCGATTCAATCTCACCTCAGTCTTTGTGTTTGACCTCGGAATACTATCCCTACTACAAACGTCCCGTACACTGTGGGTTCGCTAGGAGTTAGGAGAAATATAACGAGTTATAAATTTAAAGCTTTTGCGTGCATCTATTCCTAGACGTAACATTAAGGTCAAGATCCTATGTTCGAAGGTCAATGCAATCCAAACTTTACATGAAATGAAAGACTAAGATTGAACAAATCTGGTCTTGCCATAGTTTTAGTGAGCAAAGGAAGATCCAACTTGTTGCATTGAAATTCCAAGGATATGCCTTAGTTTGGTGGGATCTTCTTATCAAAGAACGGAGAAGAACGTTATATCCGGACATCAACACTTGGGAATAAATTAAGGCCTTTATGAAAGCTAGATTTGTGCCTCAACACTATGGTAGAGAAGTGAGGCGGCTATTGGAGAACCTCAAGCAAGGTTCCATGACTGTAGAGGAATTTTATACCACCGTGCAGATGGCGATGGTGAAAGATAACATGCAAGAAGATGAGGAGTCTATTATGGCTCGGTTTTTAAGAATTTAGCATCCTTCATTAGCTAATGAAATTGATTTATATCCATATACTTCAATGACTAATTTACTGCATTCGGCTATAAAGGTAGTAAAGAAGATCAAAGGACGGAACCAAGGATCGAGCTCATGGAATCCAAAGAGGAAATATCGGCCAAATCGACCAAATCTCGGCCGAGATACTACCCGAGATTCCTAGAAAGGCGAAGGAAAACGTTCAATTTCGAATCCAGCAGGCCAGAAACCTTCTACTTTGTCTCTGCCTTTGAATAATCCTTCAAAGGATAATAAAGGAAGCACTTCTAACTCTACATTACGTTTCTAGAGATATTATATGCTTCAAATGTCGAGGTAGGGGTCACTACATGAGAGATTGCCCTAATAAAAGGGTTTTGTTTTTAAATCAACAAGGGCAATATTTAAGTGAAGAAGAGTATGAAAATGATCATACCCATCTTAATACATTGCATGAACATGATAACGCTAGTGAAAGTGATGAGAGTTATGAATATGAACGTGGAGAATCTTTAAATGCTAGAAGAACTTTGGATGCTAAGATAGCCCCATGTGAGGATAATCACCAGGAAAACCTTTTTCATACTAGATGCCTTGTTCAAGGAAAAGTGTGCAAAATGATTATTGATGGTGGTAGTTGTTGCAACATTGTTATTGAGGAATTAATCACTAAGTTGCAAATCACTACTTTCTATCATCGTAGACCTTATAAATTGCATTGGACGAATGATTTTGGAAAATTAAAAGTTAATAGACAACCTAGGATTGAGTTCACCTTAGGGAAATATGAGGATACTATTATATGTGATGTTGTGCCTATGCAAGCATGTCATATCTTATTGGGATGTCCATGGCAATTCAATTGAAAGGTCAACATGACGATTTTACTAACAAACATTCCTCTGTGTTCAATGGACAGTCAATTACTCTTAAACATATGACTCCCTTGCAGATTACAGAACATTATGACAAGAACAAGGAGAAACGGAAGGAAAAAGAGCGAGAAACGAATCCTAAAGAAGAAATCTCGGGCAAAACTGAGAAATCTCGCCCGAGATCTGAAGAACCTCGCCCCAATATAGAGAAATCACGTTCCAATGAACAATCACGGCCCCGACATACAAATCTTGCCCGAGATTCCTTCTCTAGAGCATCATAGAGTTCTTTTAGCATCCAAACTGGAATTTCTTGATGATTTTGTTCCTTTGGATACTGTTTTACTGAGCCTATGTAAAAGTCTTATGACTTTGAGTGATGAAGTCAAGGCTACCTTACCTAAAAACATTTTATGTACTTTGGATGAGTTTTGTGAGGTATTTCCTGATGAGATTCCTATAGGTCCTCCACCTTTTCTAGGCATTGAGCATCCAATTGATTTTATTCAAGGTTCAACTCTTTCTAATCGTCCAGCATACAGGATGAGTCCGCAGGAAAGTCAATAAATTCAGGATCAAGTGCAAGAGCTTTTAAATAAAGGCTATGTTCGGGAAAGCTTGAGTCCTTGTGCGGTTCCAGTTCTATTGGTACCTAATAAGGACAATACTTGGAGGATGTGTGTTGATTGTAGAACAATCAATAACATCACTATCAAGTACCGTCACCCCATTTCCAGATTAGATGACATGCTAGATGAGCTTAACAGAGCTACATTGTTCTCCAAGATTGATCTTAAGAATAGTTATCATCAAATCCGGATGCGGGAAGATGATGAATGGAAGACGGCGTTTAAGACTAATGAATCATGCCTTACGCCATTTCATCGGAAAGTTTGGGGTTTTCTACTTCGATGACATCCTCATCTACAACAAGTCCCTTGAGGAACATGAGGAACATTTGAGAGAAGTACTTGGAACTCTTAGAACTGAATCTTTATATGCTAATATTAAGAAATGTGAGTTTGATACTGATCATGTTTTTTTCCTTGGATATGTAGTGAGCACAAGAGGTCTTGAAGTGGACAAGGAGAAGATCAAAGCCATCCAAGAATGGCCTATACTTACCACAATTAGTCATGTCCAATCTTTTCATGGACTAGCAATGTTTTATAGGCGTTTTGTACGAGACTTCAACATTATTGCATCCCCTCTCACATTTCTCACGAAGAAGCAAATACTATTCAAGTGGGGAGAAGCTCAAGAGAAAGCATTCAACGAGTTGAAGATGCAACTGCCACATGCACCGCTTTTAGCACTTCTAGATTTCACCAAACCATTTGAGATTGAGTGTGACACATCAGGAATTAGCATTGGAGGAGTGCTCATCCAAGAAGTTAAGCCGCTTTCCTACTTTACTAAGAAATTAAAAGGACCGTGCTTGAATTACTCGACTTATGATAAGGATTTATATGCTTTATTTCGAGTTTTTAAGACATGGCAACATTATCTTTGGCCTAATAATCTCATCCTAAGAACTGATCATGAGTCTCTAAAGAATTTTAGGAGTCAAGATAATTTGGATAGGCATCATGGTATATGGATGGAGTTTATAGAAACTTTTCCATATACCATCAAGTATAAAAAGGGAAAAGATAATGTTGTTGTGGATGCCCTTTCTAGAAGGTATACTTTGATCACCACTATGGATTCTAAGGTCTTAGGTTTATATTATATTAATGATCTATACGTGGATCACGTTTATTTTGGAGATACCTACACGCAATGTAAATCTCGGCCATATTCTAGAAATCTCGGCCGAGATTTTGACCGAGATTTGCCACTATTGCGAGAAAAGTACTATATTTTCAAAAACTTTTTGTTCCATGAGGATAAAGTTTGTATTCTTAGATGTTCTCGGAGACTATTGCTAGTTGAAGAGGCACATGTGGAAGGTTTAATGGGACACTTTGGTAGAGATAAGACTTATCATATGTTGCTCTTGTATTTCTATTGATCTCATATGCTTAAAGATGTTGAAAATATGCTTAAGAGATGCATTGTATGTTTGAAGGCAAAGTCTAGATCAAAACCACATAATTTGTATACTCCTTTACCTATACTTACTTCACCATGGCTTGATATTAGTATTGACTTTGTTGTGGGATTACTAAAGACTAAGAAGAGGAGAGATTCCATTTTTGTGGTTGTTGGCCGTTATTCTAAAATGGATCATTTTATTGCTTGCCATAAAACTGATGATGCTTATAATTTGGCAAACTTGTTCTTTAAAGAAGTTGTTAGGTTGCATGGAGTAGCATAGACTAATGTGACTGATAGAGATGTTAAATTCCTTAGTTTCATTTGGAAGACTCTTTGGGAAAAACTAGGTACAAGGTTGTTACTTTTAATATCTAGTCATCCTCAAACGGATAGACAAACGGAAGTAACCAATAGGACTTAACAACCATCTTGAGAGCTGTTTTGAAGGAAAATTTGAATGATTGGGAATTTGTTTTACTACATGGAGAATTTGCTTATTGTCGTACCTTGCATTCCTCTACTATTCTAACGTCTTTTGTGTGTGTCTATGGGTTGAATCCTTTGACTCCTTTCGATATTATACCGTTGCCTATCAAGGAGAAAGTAGATTTCATTGCAAGAAAACGGGCCGAGTTCATCAAGGAATTACATGAGAAGACACGCACGAGGTTGGAAAGCAAAGGGAAAGCCGTGGCATCTAAAGCAAATCGAAATCGCAAGGAAATGCTATTCAAGCCAGGAAATCTAATTTGGTTGCATCTAAGGAAAGAGCAATTTCCGGAAGAGAGGAAGTCTAATTTGTCTCCAAGAGGAGATGGACCATTTCATGTGAAGCGTAAGGTTGGTGACATCACTTATGTCTTGGAGCTTCCAGCCGAGTATGGAGTAAGCAAGACCTTCAATATTACAAACTTAAGTCCTCTTGAGTCTAAAAATGAACATGTTTGTGATTCGAGGACCAATCCTTCTCAAGAAGGGTAGTATGATGAGGGACCACACCCAACACTATCTGAAGGATCAACTACTAGATCAAGGGCTAAAGCATTGAAGTACAAGACAGCCACACCATCTTCAAGCCCCATCATGGAAGGAGCCATCACTAGAATAAGAGCAAAGGCCATCCATGAGGAAGTTGTTGTCTTACTAGCAATATGTACACTCAAATAGACCATACTCACACCCAAGAAGATTCAACAAGCATAGAAGATGGCTAGAACGAAGAAAGAGTTTCAGAGAAGAAATCTCGGCCTTGAGGACCAAAATCTCGCCCGAGATTTTTACAAGTATTGACCGATCTTGGGCTCTTGTCGAGAGACATAAGATCCATCTGTGATCTCATTAGTTATAGATATGTTTATTATTTTTCTTACCTTTAAGACTCTAAAACATTCTAAAGGTATTTGTTAGTTTTTCCTGTCTCTTAGATTTGCTATATTTTGTAGGATAATCTCCCCTATAAATAACCATAGAATGAGAGATTCACAAGGGACTGAATTTGATTAATATTTTTACAATATTGTGTGAACTCGTTGCTTTGCTTACGAGGTTTGTGTTTTATTCATTTCTATTAAATCAAAAAGAGAGCCTTGATTGAATCGTTGTGAGTCCTTGCTAGATTGTTCTTGTGTGTGATAATCTTCTTAGAGGTTGGTATTCCCGGTCAACTCTAGTCCCTCCTTCTGCTTGTCTTAGTTAGAAGGCTTGTGTAAGGTTAAAGAAGTGAGGGTTAAGGTAAGATCTTCATTTAGGGGTTTTGACACATAATTGGTCAAGGTTCTTTGCGGGAATATCTTGGTTCGTGTCTTCCTCTATTTCCATTAAATTCATTCCATAAATCATCTTCTTATCTTTGCATTATCAATCCATCAAACTCACATTTTTTGGTTTTGTTGTTGCAAAAATCTCGGCCAACAGGAGAATCTCGCCCGAGATTCCCCACCGAAATTTGTTCTCTGGGACAGTTTCGTGGACTTACAATCTAGATCGAAAATTACAGCTTCAATCACACAACCATTTGCTTATGATATGTTAGCATGACCTAATTCAATAGTGATATGTTACGCTAAGATCGTGATGCGCAATTGGGTTTTAAATTTATAACTCGAACTAAATCCTAACTACCTAGCGAAACCCGCAGTGTACGGGACGTTTGTAGAAGGGTTAGTATTCCGAGGTCGAACACAAAGACTAAGGTGAAATTGATTCGAATTGTGATTGAATTTAGTAAAGATCTAGGTTGAAAGAAGGAAATAGAGAAAAGAAAATCTCAAATGTTTTTGGTTGGTTTTTGGTGATCAATCAAAGATCACAATTCATGCAAAGTAAACAATCAAACTAAACTAAGAATCAAAACAAATAAACAAGCTAAACAAGGCAATGATTAAAGAAAGAAAAGACGGATTCTAGGGGTTGGAAGTTCCGGTTATGGCATAGGACTCAAGTTATCTATTCATTCCTTGGATTAACTATGATATGTTGGGATTAAGTGTTTCTACATTGGGATCAATTACCGGGTAAGTCTCATGATCCAACTAGTCCATTCCTAAGGTCTTATTACCGGGTAAGTCTCTAAGAACCTAAGGATAGGAATTCTACACATACCGGATTGTTAATTAGGGGTTTAACCTATCCTTACCGGGTAAGTCTTGGAAAGGAAAGTCCTAAACAACTATCCTAGCACATCTAATCCAATGGCGGCTTATTAGGCTCACCACTACCTAAGGTTTGTTATCTTTAGAATCCAAGAGCAAGGATTACCGGGTAAGTCTCTCCTAACACTTAGTTACTACACTAGGTTACCCTAGGGTAGGTTAAACTCAACAAACACTTAGGATTTCAACATTCTATAGATCTAAGGCAAGATCCTTCGAACCAGAGAAAATCATGGTTTGTTCTACCTAAACCACGGCCGTGGTCAGACAAGAACTACCCGTTATTTCTAACAGCAGCTACGTTCATAAACAAAAGTCATCCAAAGGTAAATCTAAGTCCGTCCTATCATAGCCCTAGCCATAACCATCCTTTCCTTACCCTAGAACCACATCAATTTAGCCTACAACGTTCATAATAGAAATCGAAACAAACAAACGTAAAATCCTAACATCCATTGCAAGATAATGAAGGGAAAGAGATGGACAAGTGAACTAAAACAAAACCAAGCTGAAAATAGAATTAGAACAACTTACAATCCTTCCAAAGGAAGGTTCAATGATTCATACAACTCTTAGAAATAAAATCCGGAATCCTTCACTACAAAACTATCAAGTGTGTTGATGGTGTGTGTTCTTCTCCTCCTCTTCAATGGAGCTCTTCTTCTTCTCTTTGACACTTTCCTTCCTAGAAAAACTTCTTGTTGAGAGAATATTTCTTGTTAGAGAGAAATGGATAATGGATGAGCTGCTCCCCAACTCCCAGCTCCTTCTCACAGCCCATGAAGGACCACTTTCATAACAAACTTGCATGAGTTGACCATGAGAGTCGTGGCACAGCTGTCACAAGAATCTGGCAAAATCCACGGTTGATTCCACGGCCGTGGAGTGTCAGAGAACCGTGATTTTGTGCAGAAACTTCGCCTTGGATCATTAAGTTGTGGTTTGGTGCATGGCAAGTGTTGGCAAGGCTCCATGAGTCCTCCTTAGCCTTTAACTTGTGTCCTAATGAGTCCGAGGGTATGTCATCTAGATGAACGATCCTCAAACGTGTCGTTTTGCTCCTAAATCTCCCGAAATACCTATAAAACGCGCACAAGTCCGTGTAGACGTCTATCTCGGCAAAATACATGAATTGAGTGCAAAACGTCGTGAATTAGTGCTAAACTATGCATGAATGAGTGAGAAATCTATCTAAATGATTACCTAAAACTAAGTCATAAATCGTGTTATCAAAATACCCCATACTTAAGGTTTGCTCGTCCCCGAGCAAATTCCCAATTATAGACTAAGAGATGACATGATTTACGTATGCAGAAAAATGGCAAAATCTTTTTGGGTTTGTGCTTCTATTTTTGGATCACCTTCAAAGTCATGTTTCATGGCAAAGGACAAGCAATCATGCATCAAACAAATGAAAGCATGGAAAGACAATTGTACTTAACTCAAAAGTATGCATGAAATGTAAAGATGAAGAAGTCAAGAAGTTCAAGAGTACATCCAATCTAAATCACTAAGTCTTACAAACATGCAAATAGGTCATAAGGTCTTGTGAGATAAAAGGGCTAAGAAATGTAGTGATTGGGTGGGGATTTCTAGATTATGTGATGCTAATCCGGGAATGGAACTAACTCCACATCCTTGTCCTCGATCAACTTCCCTCAAGTGTATATTTTCCTCTATCTTTTCTTTCTTTTCTTTTTCTTTGACTTGTTTATGAGACAATGGCATTGGTGTACAAAAGCCGAAACCTTGGTGATTAGCCGTCCTCGGGCTTTTTCTTAGTTTTCGAGGTGCAATACACACCGGGCACACATACCAAAGCTCGTTAGGACTATTGGTTCATTTGACTTTGGCAAGGCACCAACACCCGATTATGTGAAGTGTACCGAGTTACTTGTCATTTAAACTAATGCCCCCAAACCTATATTATTGGCTACACTTTTCACAACAAATTTAGCATTTTATGTATGGTGTTCTTTTCATCAACAACTTCACCTCACACTTGCTTTTCACACACATCAACACACTAGCATGCTCCTATTCCCGGATGGGTTAAAAGAGGTCAAATTTATCTCAATTGAGGTGCTCAAGCAATCATGATTAAGAGGAGAGGTAGAGAAAGATTGAATTTCCTCATTCATTCCTAGATGGTATGCAAGAACTATCATGTAATTTCGATCTTCACTACTCAATCCTTTCTAGGCAAACATCATGGTCACAAATCATTCATAGAATTTCAAGAGAAGTAGTTCAAGTCCATATATGCGTTCATTAATCCTAAAAACATGAGGCCATCCATAGCCAATTCACAAGACAAGTTTCATCATTAGGATCATATCCAAGCCTAGAAAGCACAAAAAAAAATTTTAAAATTTTCTGAATTTTTATGGGATTTTCGATTTAAGTATGTACAATGCAAGACATGTGAAGATTTTAAACTATTCTAGATGCTCATCATGCAAAGGATCATGCAAACCCCACCCCATACTTAGAAACACATTGTCCCCAATGTGGTATACAAGTAAAGAGAGTGAAAGAAGGTTCTCACAATGTAAGAATGGTTTGTTACGGTATTTGGGATTGCTCAATAGTGAATTGATGTTTGATGATCCTATCAACCATGGTAGAGAGCTCTAAGAATCCATCAAAGCTTTGGGACCCGTGCTAGGCACCGCTAGCCGTCCAATTTCCGCGTCCGCTCCACCCATAATTGATGAGGGTTTCATCATCATCATTCCTATGTCAAGCAAGGCCTCCAATGCCACTAATGTTCTAGCACACACACAAAGTAGACAAAACACACACAAAGATAGAAAAAATCTAGAAACAAAAGCAAATTAAGAAAAGAAAAATGTTACCAATGGGTTGCCTCCCACAAAGCGCTTCTTTAAGGTCATTAGCTTGACCAAACTCGGGGGCGTCTACTCAAGGTGAAGCGGGGCAATTATCTCCACCGGAGCTCCCGGGATATACTTCTTCAACCAGTGCCCATTCACCTTAAAGTTCCCACAATGTTCCCCTCCTATCTCAATGGCTCCATGGGAAAAAATCTTCTTCACTACATATGGCCCGGTCCATCTTGATTTGAGCTTTCCGGGAAAGAGCCTTAGCCTTGAGTTGAAGAGAAGGACAAGATCTCCTTCACTCAACTCTTTGGGGATGATCCTCTTGTCATGCCATATTTTGGTTCTCTCTTTGTAAATCCGGGCATTCTCATAAGCGTCCAACCGGATCTCCTTGAGGGCATTCAATTCAAGCAATCTCTTTTCTCCCGCCGCCTTGAGATCAAAATTTAGCCACTTAATGGCCCAATAAGCTCTATGCTCCATTTCTACCGGAAGATGGCAAGACTTGCCATAGACCAACTTGTAGGGAGTGGTGCCAATCAGTGTCTTGAAGGCGGTTCTATATGCCCATAAGGCATCATTGAGCCTCATAGCCCAATCCTTTCTAGTCCTAGACACCATCTTCTCAAGGATGGCCTTGATCTCCCGGTTGGAAATCTCCACTTGACCACTAGTTTGGGGATGGTAAGGTGTTGCCACTTTGTGAGTCACCCCATACTTGGCCAAAAGTGCCCCGAAATTCCTATTGGTGAAGTGCTTTCCTCCATCACTAATGATCACCCTTGGTGTTCCAAACCTAGGGAAGATCACCCGGTTGAAGAACCGCACCACCACCTTGGCATCATTTGTAGGAGAGGCGATTGCCTCCACCCATCTTGACACATAGTCCACCGCCAATAGGATGAAGAGATTGCCACATGAAGAAGGGAATGGTCCCGTGAAGTCCACACCCCACACATCAAATATTTCGACTTCTTGAATGTTGTTCAAGGGCATCTCATTCCTTCTTGAGATGTTGCCCGTCCTTTGGCAAGCATCACATGCCGCTACAAAACCTTGCACATCTTTAAACAAGTTAGGCCAATAAAAACCGGATTGCAATACCTTTGCACACGTCTTGTGTGAGCTAGCATGGCCTCCACATGGTAAGGAGTGACAATGCCGGATCACACTCTCTACTTCATCTTCCGGTATGCATCTTCTAAACATTACATCCGGGCCTTTCTTGAACAAGAGTGGCTCACTCCAATAGTAGTGCCTAACATCGTTGAAGAACTTCTTTCTTTGTGCATATGTCAATCCGGGAGGCACTTCCTCACACACTAAGTAGTTCACAATGTCGGCATACCATGGCTCATTTCCTCTAGACACTTGGAACAAGCATTCCTCCACCATTTGCAATTGCTCATCTTGGAATGAGTCATCAATTGGAATGTCATCTCTTCCAAGCTCTAATGGAGGCAATCTACTAAGGTGATCCGCCACGGAGTTTTCGGATCCCTTCTTATCTCGTATTTCCAAATCAAACTCTTGAAGAAGAAGGATCCACCGAATCAACCTTGGTTTGGCATCCTTCTTTGTAAGTAGATAACGGATCACAGCATGATCCGTATAAACTATGACCTTCGCTCCAACAAGGTATGAGCGGAACTTCTCAAATGCATACACCACCGCCAACAACTCCTTCTCGGTGGTAGCATAATTGAGTTGGGCATCATCTAGCGTCTTGCTAGCATAATAAATAGCATGAGTGCGCCCTTCTTTCCTTTGCCCCAAAACAGCCCCTACGGCTACATCGCTTGCATCGCACATGATCTCAAATGGTAGACTCTAATCCGGAGGTTGCATGATAGGTGCGGAGATTAAAGCGTTCTTCAACCTACAAAAAGCCTCAAGACAATCCTTGGAAAAGAAAAAATCAACATCCTTCATTAGTAGGTTAGTGAGAGGCTTAGAAATTTTAGAGAAGTCTTGAATAAACCTCCGGTAAAAACCGGCATGCCCTAAGAAACTCCTTACCCCCTTCACCGAGGTAGGTGGCGGCAACTTCTCTATCGTTTCAATTTTGGCCCTATCAACCTCAATGCCACGGTTAGACACCAAGTGTCCTAACACAATGCCTTCACTTACCATGAAGTGGCATTTTTCCCAATTCAAGACAAGATTTGTCTCCTCACATCTTTGCAATACTAATGACAAGTTAGCCAAGCAATTATCAAAGGAAGAACCATAAACAGAGAAATCATCCATAAATACTTCCATGATATTTTCTATGTATTCCGAAAAGATAGCCATCATACACCTTTGGAAGGTGGCGGGTGCATTACACAACCCAAATGGCATTCTCCTATATGCAAAAGTACCCCATGGACATGTAAAGGTCATTTTCTCTTGGTCATCGGGGTGGATAGGGATTTGGAATAATCCACTATAGCCATCTAGATAGCAAAAATGAGAATGTTGAGCTAACCTTTCTAGCATTTGGTCAATGAAGGGGAGAGGGAAGTGATCTTTTCTAGAGGTCATGTTCAACTTCCTATAATCGATGCACATCCTCCACCCCGTAACCGTCCTAGTCGGAATTAGTTCATTGTTCTCATTAGTTACTACGGTCATCCCACCCTTCTTAGGAACTACATGAACGGGACTAACCCACTTACTATCCGAGATAGGGTAGATAATTCCCGCATCTAGCAACTTAATGATTTCCTTTTTGACTACCTCTTTCATTATAGGATTCAATCTTCTTTGATGTTCAATAGAGGGTTTGTGGTTATCTTCCATCATTATCTTATGCATGCACAAAGAAGGCTTAATGCCAACCAAATCATCAATAGTATAGCCAATGGCTTTCCTATGCAATCTCAGTTCATGCAACAATTTAGCAAGTTCATCATCACTCAAGCATGCATTAACAATCACAGGATATGTAGAGTTTTCACCAAGAAATGCATACTTTAAATGAGAGGAGAGGGGTTTGAGTTCAAGTTCAGGAGGACCTTTATCGGTTGAAGATGATCCAAATAAAGTTGGATGAGATGAATCCAAAGCAAATGAAGACTCCTCATTGCTCCTAAAAGCTTGACCATCATCAAGGACTGGTCCAGGGAAAACCACGGCTGGAATCACGGATTGCTCAACTTCCACGGCCGTGGTTCTTGCGAAGCTTGCTTCTCGGAGTTGTCCAGAAAGTTTGACGGCCGTGGAACTTAAATCTCGACCGTGGAACTTGCAGCTGTTCAACACCTCTTCGTGGCTTTCAAATCCAACTCTTGGCTCCTCTTCCAAAGCTTCCAAGGCCTTGATCTCTTCATTGCAGGCCTCTTCAACACCTTCCTCCATCATACTTAAGGTAAGAACCTTCTCCAAGGGATCCTTGATCAAGATCGAGCTCACAATTTCCCTAGATTCCTCTTGCTCGACTATGTTGAAGAGATCCTCATCAAGGGCTGGCCCTTTCGTCATGGTGGATAACTTGAACTTGACGTTCTCTTCTCCAATGTTGAAGGAGAGAGTTCCATTCTTGCAATCCACTAGGCATCCAGAGGTGGCTAGGAAGGGTCTTCCTAAGATGATGGGAACCGGATAATCCGCCGGAATGTCCAAGACTACAAAATCAATTGGCACATAGAATCCTCCTAGTTGCACCGGGATGTCTTCTAGGATCCCAACCGGATGAGTGATAGAACGATCCGCCATATAGAGGGTCATCTTGACCGGTTTCGGCTCCCCTAGCCCAACCTTGTTGCAAAGTGCAAGCGGTATGATGCTTACACTTGCTCCAAGATCACAAAGGGCTTCGTACTTCACATCTCCCACTCCTATTGGGACACAAAAAGAGCCCGGATCTCTTACCTTGGGAGGCATCTCCTCCTTCATTGTGTGGATCAATTCCGAGGATCGCTTGGTCATTCTTATCTCCCCATACTCTTCCAACTTCCTTTTCTTGGAGAGTATTTCCTTCAAAAACTTGCCATATGCCGGCATTCCTAAAATGGCATCCATGAACGGAATGTTAATATGTAATTTGGACATTAGTTCAAGGAACTTACCAAAGTGATTGTCCAAACGAGCTCTTGCTCTTGATTGTGGGAACGGTAGTGGTGGCTTGTATGGAGGCGGTGCCACATAGGTTGGCTCTACATCCTTGTTCTTGCCTCCATCTTCTTGCAACTTTCCCTCTTCTACCACTACTTGCTTTCCCTTAGCATGATCCTTGGGCAAAGGATCTCTCATACTCAACCCACTCCTTGTTGTGATAGCCAACACTTGGCCTCTTGGGTTGTCTTCGGTCCTTCCGGGAAGCTTTCCCGGGTCTCGACGGGCTTCACCCGCTTTTTGGAACACTTGTGCTTCCAAAACCTTTTGAGCTTTAGAGATTGAAGTCACCGTGCTCTCAAGACCACTCAACCTTCCAAGCAATTGCTCAAACATTATTTCGGTTCTATCCTTTGGAGGTTGAGTAAATCCGGGTGGAGGTTCTTGTGAAGCTCTTGATGGTGGTGTTGTGCTTGTGGAGGAGGAAGGGTTCAAGGCTCCATCCGGGTTGGAGTAAGAAAATCCGGGATGGTTGTGGTTTGGCCGGTAATTGTTGAATTGCCGGTTGCTGTTAAAGCTCCTTGGGCCTTGGTAATTGTTGAAGTTGCCCCTTCCCATATAATTCACATCCTCCTCCTTGGAAGACAAGTTGGCTTGTGGAAGCACTTGAGGAGTTGCTTGGTTCTTCAAAGTTGTAGTACACAACTCCCTCAAGGACTTCAACTCGTTGTTGATGGCGTCAAGCTTGAAATTGCTCATGGTGACTTCACTCACCTCATATGCTCCAGCCTTTCTTCCTTCACTCTTCCTATGGGAGTACTTCTCAATCACTAGAGCTTGCTTCTCCACAAACTCCCAAGGTTCATCTACATGCTTCTCCATAAATGTCCCACCGGAAAGAGATTGGAGCTTGAATTGGCTATCTTCATCAAGTCCTTTGAAGTAGATCTCCAATAGCTCATTTTTTGGTATGCCATGGTGTGGACAATCAAGGAGAAGATCTTTGAACCTCTCCCAAGACTTGAATAAACTCTCTTTATCCTTCATCACGAAGGCATTGATCTTCCCTCTTAACTCGGTAGTCTTGGAAGGTGGGAAGAACTTAGTCAAAAACTCGGTTGTCATCTCCTCCCAAGTACCAACTCGCCCTTGTGGAATAGATTGATACCAAGCTAAGGCTTTATCCTTAAGAGAGAAAGAGAAAGCCCTTAGCTTATGGTTGTTGCTCTCCAATCTTGGCGGTCTAAGAGTCTCCATCAAGATCTCATAATTCATCAAATGTTGATGAGGAGACTCTCCTTCCACCCCTCCAAATTGATTGTGCCGGATCATTTGTAGAACTTAAGGGCGGAGCTCATAGTTGTGGGCTGCGGGATCTCCTAAGTTCACACCCGGACGGTGTGCTCTTTGTGCCGGATCCATACGTCTCCCTACGGTTTGTGGCTCTTCAATGGCAATGGGTGCAACCCTAATATTAGCCGCCGGCTGCGGTTGTGGTGGAGGAGGTGGAGGTTGTCGGCGATTAAGCTCTCCTTGAACAAGAGCTTGCCTAATCTCCTCAATCTCCCTCCTAGTTTCCTCTTGCCTCTCATTGGCAAGTCTCCTTTCTTCCTCCAAGAGCTCATCTCTTAGCCTTATTTGCTCTAAGGCTTCATCCAACTCAGCTTGGAGATTTCTAACGGCCATCTCTTTCTCTATTCGGATATTCTTGGATCTAGATCGAAGGGTTTTCTCCGGTTCGGGATCGAATGGAGCTAAATCCTTGCCTCGAGATCTTCGCATACACCTAAAGAGTAATAGATGTCCTGAAAAGCAAAGACATAAACCAAAAAGAGATCAAAAGCAACAAGAAAGATCTACACTAATAATCAATCACAAAATAGACTCAATCTAGACATAGTCCCCGGCAACGGCGCCAAAAACTTGTTACGCTAAGATCGTGATGCGCAATTGGGTTTTAAATTTATAACTCGAACTAAATCCTAACTACCTAGCGAAACCCGCAGTGTACGGGACGTTTGTAGAAGGGTTAGTATTCCGAGGTCGAACACAAAGACTAAGGTGAAATTGATTTGAATTGTGATTGAATTTAGTAAAGATCTAGGTTGAAAGAAGGAAATAGAGAAAAGAAAATCTCAAATGTTTTTGGTTGGTTTTTGGTGATCAATCAAAGATCACAATTCATGCAAAGTAAACAATCAAACTAAACTAAGAATCAACACAAATAAACAAGCTAAACAAGACAATGATCAAAGAAAGAAAAGACGGATTCTAGGGGTTGGAAGTTCCGGTTATGGCATAGGACTCAAGTTATCTATTCATTCCTTGGATTAACTATGATATGTTGGGATTAAGTGTTTCTACATTGGGATCAATTACCGGGTAAGTCTCATGATCCAACTAGTCCATTCCTAAGGTCTTATTACCGGGTAAGTCTCTAAGAACCTAAGGATAGGAATTCTACACATACCGGATTATTAATTAGGGGTTTAACCTATCCTTACCGGGTAAGTCTTGGAAAGGAAAGTCCTAAACAACTATCCTAGCACATCTAATCCAATGGCGGCTTATTAGGCTCACCACTACCTAAGGTTTGTTATCTTTAGAATCCAAGAGCAAGGATTACCGGGTAAGTCTCTCCTAACACTTAGTTACTACACTAGGTTACCCTAGGGTAGGTTAAACTCAACAAACACTTAGGATTTCAACATTCTATAGATCTAAGGCAAGATCCTTCGAACCAGAGAAAATCACGGTTTGTTCTACCTAAACCACGGCCGTGGTCAGACAAGAACTACCCGTGATTTCTAACAGCAGCTACGTTCATAAACAAAAGTCATCCAAAGGTAAATCTAAGTCCGTCCTATCATAGCCCTAGCCATAACCATCCTTTCCTTACCCTAGAACCACATCAATTTAGCCTACAACGTTCATAATAGAAATCGAAACAAACAAACGTAAAATCCTAACATCCATTGCAAGATAATGAAGGGAAAGAGATGGACAAGTGAACTAAAACAAAACCAAGCTGAAAATAGAATTAGAACAACTTACAATCCTTCCAAAGGAAGGTTCAATGATTCATACAACTCTTAGAAATAAAATCCGGAATCCTTCACTACAAAACTATCAAGTGTGTTGATGGTGTGTGTTCTTCTCCTCCTCTTCAATGGAGCTCTTCTTCTTCTCTTTGACACTTTCCTTCCTAGAAAAACTTCTTGTTGAGAGAATATTTCTTGTTAGAGAGAAATGGATAATGGATGAGTTGCTCCCCAACTCTCAGCTCCTTCTCACAGCCCATGAAGGACCACTTTTATAACAAACTTGCATGAGTTGGCCATGAGAATCGTGGCACAGCTGTCACAAGAATCTGGCAAAATCCACGGTTGATTCCACGGCCGTGGAGTGTCAGAGAACCGTGATTCTGTGCAGAAACTTCGCCTTGGATCATTAAGCTGTGGTTTGGTGCATGGCAAGTGTTGGCAAGGCTCCATGAGTCCTCCTTAGCCTTTAACTTGTGTCCTAATGAGTCTGAGGGTATGTCATCTAGATGAACGATCCTCAAACGTGTCGTTTTGCTCCTAAATCTCCCGAAATACCTATTAAACGCGCACAAGTCCGTGTAGACGTCTATCTCGGCAAAATACATGAATTGAGTGCAAAACGTCGTGAACTAGTGCTAAACTATGCATGAATGAGTGAGAAATCTATCTAAATGATTACCTAAAACTAATTCATAAATCGTGTTATCATGATACTTCGTGCTGATGGCACATACTAGGGCCGTTGCGACTATGAGACGAGGTAGAGGTCGTTCACCTCTTCCTTCTGTTGGGCGGGGTAGGGGTAATAGGACTCATACAGTCCGGGGACACGGACGAGGATGTAGACCTTGTGTAGCGAGTGGTCGGGGATGTGTCCCCATAGTTGAGCCACTAGTGGTTGAGGATAGAGCCAAGGAGGTCGTTGAGAGCGTGATTCCCAAAGAGGTAAATGAGACTGTTGCTAGATCAAATGTACCAAGAGGATAGTCAACTGAGTCATGTCGCATCTCGATGGAAGCGACAAAGTTACGTGACTACGTCTGGCGGGTTGTGGAGGTAGTTAGGATAAGGTGCGAACCCCAGATATACTAGTACATGCGAGATCAGTTGAGGTGTCGCAAAGAGTGACTCAGGTTCCAACTACACCAAATAGAAGAGATCAGATTGACA
Organism: Fagopyrum homotropicum; assembly: GCA_033239125.1. Classification (NCBI taxonomy): domain Eukaryota; kingdom Viridiplantae; phylum Streptophyta; class Magnoliopsida; order Caryophyllales; family Polygonaceae; genus Fagopyrum; species Fagopyrum homotropicum. Next base: position 39,251,376 of record BSWB01000005.1, on the reverse strand, counting down.
GGGTTTGGAATGAGCCATGGGCACCGAGGCCAAATTCATGGTTAAAGACTTTCAACCACCTAAGGGTAGCGCCATTTGAAAGGAAGCTTGAGTTTGAGGTGGAGCATGGGCTAGGTCATGTTGATACCACACTTGAGTCGATACGTTGCCTAGAGGATCAACGTGTGGAGTTGTTGCATACCTTGTTTAGAAAACATGCACAATATTGGTGTAGGACCATCTGTACTGGAGTCACGGAGTTTGATTAGATGAGGAGTCTCATCCAAGAGCGTTTATGTCCTGCCGCGTTGAGAAAGGGAGAAACTACAAGACTTCATTGAGAAGGATTTGAGGACATTCCTATTTCAGAGGCGATTAAAAAGTTCCATGAGAACATAGTTTTCTTGTTATTTAGAATAAATTATCTTAAATCACCTTTTATAAAATTTTATTTGTAAAATACAGCACGTTATTTATTTATTTTTACCAATCCGTAAAATAGACTCACTTTGCATTTTTTTCCTAATATTCAAATCTAATTTGTTCTTTGGCTTCATTGATGTGCATTATGGTACATATAATACATTAAACATGGAAAAAATTTTGTAGATCAAAACATAGATATAACCCATGTGAATATGAGGGACAAAAATATACTTTAGACTTTGATATATTTACGTTTGTGGATTTTGACACAACCAATTTGAAAGAAAGAAATCACATTAACATGGACATTTTCTAGTTATAAAGTTTCATATCCGTGTTTTTGTTTTCAAAGCACTAACCAAATCATATACAAAACAGGCTCCTAAATGTAACACCTCAAATTCTCAAGACTCGGGGAGCTACTGGTTAGGATCTCACTATGGGTCCCGACCTTGGTTTAACAACACCTTTAGTAGAATCTCACAACAAGGCACAATTGTAAATAAGCACTTTGAAAACTTCAAATTTATATTGTATGAATGTACTACATATGACAGCCTTACAAAACATAAATATATTAATTACGTGCATGCAAAAGGAAGACTCCCTCGTCCCCATCTAATGAGTACGAGAATCCGGCTAACCATCTGCTCCAGATCTCTCTGCAACTGTCTATACCTACAAAACATCCAATAATACGGATAAAACGTTAGCTAACTAAACATATATAAGAAGAACACATAAGCACAAACACACACAATACGGAACGCAAACACAGAGCATGCTATCATAGAATCAATTTATTATCTTCTTTAAGGTTATGCATTCTTAATTCAATTATGGTTGTGGCATGAGAAGTCTACGACTCTCGCCTCCGTCTCTTTATCCAGATGGAATGGTTTGACACGCCGGCTCGTATACCACATGAAGTGGATCATTATCCTCCCTGTCTACCACGTTTGCCCTTGTCGCGGAGAACCTCTTAGTCTCTCGCAAGAGCAGAGCAGATGATACCACTGCCCGTTCCACTTAAGCCAATAATACGTCGGTAATCAATATTATAAACATATTATAATACATATATCACACCACTCAAATGATCAACTCATACATGAAAGCAACTAAGTAAGCCCAAAGGACTTACTTGAATCGAGTTACAATTCTCGATATCTCAAAATCTCGGTCCGTAAGGAAAGAACTTAACCTCCAGATATAAAAGGAAAGTTGATTAGAAATATGTCCCAAACCTCTTAGAAGTTTCCAACTTCTAAGATACTAAATGTTATCTTAACGGAAATTACCATTTTACCCTCATAAGAGTAAACACACAATTTTACCCCTAAGTCTCAAAACCCGAGAATATTCCTAGAATACATCCAAACTATTATATGGAAGGCAAAACCATAATCTAAAACTCAAAGAAAGATTTAACTAAGTTGTAAGATTTTTCCAGCTTCTAACTTTCATGAAAAACTCTCAAGGATCCCACTCTGACCCAACTTAATAGACTTATACAAAAATCTAAAAATCCCAAATAAAATATCTAAACTTTCTATGATATGCACTATGCTCATTAGAAGAAAGAAATATGAAAGAGGATCAATAACTAATCCTACACAAAATTCCGAAATTGACTTCTCAACACAAAATTTCCATACGTAGCAAAAAATCTGTATTTACACAAACTGCATCACTGGTCTACTTTGAGACATTATAACCCTAGATCCAACTGTTGGATCGACCCAAACTTTTAGTACATCAAAGAATGCATATCCCTACACAAATATATTAAAATTTGAACTGAGTAATATTTCTAAGGTATCAAAACATAGGCTCAAAGTTGACTCTTTGGGTCAAACTGGAAATACAACATTGAAGGTAACGGATCTAGGGTTCGAGTCTCACCAGCCGCAAATCTGCATTGGAGCTTCCTACACGTCCTGAGTTTGAATCCTCCCAACCTCAACTAGTTGTCCCAAATCTGGGTATACACAGATCTTGAGCTCAAATCCTGTACTTATCAAAACAATAAATCTGTGATAAGAGACCAAGACCCCCTTCCCACATGTATCGACAAAGAAACAAAAAAGCCTATGTAACACCCCGAATCCGCGGGACTTGGAGTGCCACATTGGGCTAGGATCTCACAATGGATCCTGACCCTAGCCAGACAACAAGTTCACTGGACCTTACAACATGGCACTGACAGATATAAAAACAAATACATAAAACGGTATGAACTATAAATCCAAAATGTAAGACAACATAGCCGAGTATATAAGCCAACGCCCTCACATAGGAGGTAACAAAAGGTCATCCTCACGCAAGAGGGAAAAGGTAAACAAACCCAAAAGCCCACAACAACCTATGTACGAGACGTCCTCGGCCTGCCACTCTGCTAGATCACCCAACAGCATGCCTATCTTTTGGGCATCTACAACATGGTAATAAACCATTAGCTATCCATACACATATATAGAGTAATGCATAAGCACAATCACAAGTAAGGAAAGATAAACACATCAGCATGCTTTCACACATTTACCCATTTTATCATCTCAATATAATGGTCATTCATTCAAATCGTATATATAATATATATGAAACTATATGACAAGAGGACCGATACATCCTCTTCTCTGAGCCTGCTAGCCAGCCGTACTAGTATCGGTCACACAATCCGTGTACCCTATAGGAGTGGATTGCGCCCTTCTTGTAAACCGGTCTGGCCTGACTCAATCCCATACTCCATGGCGGGATGAAAGGAAAGGTTATCACAGCCACGCATACGGGGCAATCAATTAAACATAGGTCGGTATAAACGACATCTCTTGCTATCATAGCAACATATATATCACACACCACTCATGCAAACACCCAATATAAGGATGACAGCTAAGTAAGTCCTACGGACTTACCTCAACCTCGTATAAAGCTCAACCATAACTCAATCACCTCAACACTGGAGGAACAACACAACCTATAGACAAGGCATAAAGAGATGTCACATCTCTTATCAAGCAAAGGGTCACACCTAGACCCAAAGGGATCCATAAGGATTATATACATCCTATAACCTCGAATAATATGCAAAACCTTAAAGCAACATCAGGGCATATATCCAACTCACGATATCATCATCAAACTAAAACCCCCATTATTACCAGAATAATGTAACGAGCATAATGGAGTTTCCAATTATCCATTTTAACCAACTTAAGGTCAATTTATACTAACCCGCAATACGGAAAACGAATAAATTCATAACTTATTCGTTACTAACCCGATATACGATCCGGAAGAAGGTATGGACTCCTGGGGATACGGGGAGTAAGAGCACGATATGAAATCTTATGTTTGATAACTTGCGGTGGTCCGTCGGCGTTCCGATAGCGGTAAACGGAAGCTTAACCAAAAAGCTGATAAACGGGACATAGATTTGTACCACGATGTAGAGGACAAGATAAGGAACTCGTAGATACAAACGGATCTGAAAATGGATCGAAGATGGACGAATTATAGAAGGTTGAAGATGGGTTAATACGTTCGCTCGGTTGTTCTCGCTTGTTTGCTTAGTAAATGAAACCTTACAATTGAAGGAGATAGGATAAGTAGCAGCCGTCCTCACTACTCATTTATTACATATATAATATATATTATATATGAATGTGTAAGTGAAGAAGGCAATATGTAGCCGCTTTTTCATTCCTCTGTAATTGCAATTGTAAATATATCCACAGCCGCATATGTATATATATATATATATATATAAATTAATCCATATTATTTAATTAAAAATGCGGTTATATTTTCCGGTCTCCAAACTTTATGAAACTGGAATATAAAATCCAGAATATTATCGGGATAATTAATCCATAACTATCTCGTAAAATGGGCATTCCTAAGCCACCTTTCTTAACCGCTAAGAATCGGGATAGCGACTCTTTTGTCCGTTTCGTCCTTCTATATTATTTCACATCTAGGACATATCCGATGTCCCGATCATTTCTCTCATCTGCAACTTTATTTATTGGAGCTCTCAAATGCTCCAAATAACACCGGTTATTATATCAGATCCCCTTAAAAACAAGTTTCGTCCCAAAACTTGAACAAACCCAAATCCTCTCAGACCCATATGCCGAGGTATAACTCTATCTATCGGAAGTATCACATCTCCGCTCAAAAAGGTCACAACCTATATCATTCTATAACCTCAACATGAACATGGAGGAATCATCAACTCCAAAAACAAGACCATAACGCTACCCAAAGGCGTAGAGGAATCACATCTCTCGCCATATCACATCACAAGGCATAGAGGAAGTACATCTCTAGCCAGATCATAATCATATATACAGCACATGGAGGAATAACATCTCCAATAAGACTATGTCCATCAAGATAGCGTGGAGGAAAGAACCATCTTCAGTTAAATCCTAATCAAACTCAAATAGCATGGAGGAACGAACCATCTCCAGCAATGGTCAAAAATCACGCTAGCACGTCAAGATCTAATAAGATCATAAATCACATCATTGCTAGCATGAAATTAACACATCAAGGCATATAACCACATAATATATAACCACATACTCACCAAGATAGCACTGAGATCTACTCGTCAACCCTAGGTGCATCTATCTCGGCATAAAACTCTAGACAGTTCTTCTGAATACTATCCTCAGTCTCCCATGTAGCCTCCTCAAGTCCACGTCTCGACCACTGTATCCTCATCATGGGAATGTCCTTCGAACGCAGGCGTCTCATACCTCGCTCTAGGACTACAATAGGATGCTCAACAAAGGTGTGGTCTCGCTCCACCACCTAATCATCATAACTCACAATGTGCCTTGTTGGTATGTACTCCCTCAGTTGAGACACATGGAACACAGGGTGAACACCCTCTAACCTCGGAGGCAAAGCTAATTTGTAGGCTGCTCTCCCAACACTATCCAATATCTCAAAAGGATCGACATATCGGGGACTCAGCTTTCCCTTTATGCCAAAGCGTATGATGCCACGTGTCGGAGATACTCTCAACCGGACATGAGCTCCTACTCTGAACTCTAGAGGCTGACGCCTCTTGTCTGCATATTACTTCTGGTGACTCTGTGCAGCCAACATCCTCTCTCTAATTGGCGCTACTCGAGCCATATCATCCTGAATCTATTCTGCCGATATCCCACTGATACTACTAGGCTCATCCCAGCATAAAGGTGTACCACACCTACGTCCATACAGTGCCTCGTAAGGAGTCACCCCAATAGATGCATGCCAATTGTTGTTGTATGAGAACTCAACAAGTGGGAGGTAATCAGACCATCCCTGTCCCAAATCCAACACACAAGCTCGCAACATATCCTCTAGGGTCTGGATAGTCCTCTTAAACTGACCATCTGTCTGGGGGTGAAACACAGTCGTGAAGTGTAAACTCATCCCCAAAGAATCCTGAATCTGCTGCCAAAACCTCGAGGTAAACCGTCCATCTCGATCAGAGACGATCGTCCTCGGCATACCATGGAGTCTCACTATCTGTCTAATGTACTCCTCAGCTAATCTGCTCACTGGCCACGTCTCTCTAATAGGGATGAAACGTGCCATCTTCGTCAGTTTATCAATAACAACCCATATAGCATCAAAACTCCTACTAGGCCTCAAACCGGTCACAAAGTCCATGGAGACGTCCTCCCACCTCCTCTACGGCACTAGTAGTGGATGGAGCTCACCTCCAGGTCTGGAATGCTCTATCTTGACTTGCTGACAGGTTGCACACTGAGCCACAAATCTGGCTACATCGGGCTTCAGCCCTCCCCACCAATATGAACGTTTCACATCATGGTACATCTTACTCGTACTTGGATGTACAGAGTAAGGTGTATAGTGAGCCTCCTATAAGATCCTCTATCTCAACTCTGCATCGACAGGAACACAAATGTGATCATGTCGCCTCATCACTCCATCAGCTCCAATGAAAAATTGTGGTGCCTCACCACGAGACATCCTCTCTCTGATTCTCATCAAAGTCGGGCAGGTCCCCTGCTTCTGTTGGATCTCATCCAACATACCAGGTAAAACCTCTAAAGCATACAACTGGGCATTCTCATCAGGGAACTGGATGTCCATCTCTAGCCAAGCTAGATCCCTCTGAAGCTGAGGCTGAACTATCAATCTGGCAATCGTCTTATCATGAGGCGTCTTCCTGCTTAAGGCGTCAGCTACAACATTCGCCTTTCCAGGATGATACAAAATCTCAAGGTCAAAGTCCTTGATTAAATCAAGCCATCGACGTTGGCGGTTATTCAACTCCCACTCTGTGAAAATATACTTCAGACTCTTATGGTCTGTGAAGATCTGACATGTAGCACCATACAGGTAATGTCTCCAGATCTTCAAGGCATGAACCACCGCTGCCAACTCTAGATCATGAGTCGGGTAGTTCTCCTTATATGTCTTCAGCTGTCGAGACGCATATGCTATCACTCTGCCTCGCTGCATCAACACACATCCCAAGCCTAGCTTGGATGCATCACTATAGACCGCAAAGTCATCAGAACCCTCTGGTTGTGCCAGGACAGGAGCAAAAGTCAAACGCCTCTTCAACTCCTCAAAACTCTAGACACACTGGTCGGTCCATACAAATCTAGTATTCTTCCCCAGAAGACTCGTCAGTGGACGGGCAATCACAGAAAATCCCTCCATAAAGCGTCTGTAATAACCGGCTAGGTCAAGAAAGCTACGCACTTTCTTGACGTTTATCGGTGTCGTCCATGCAACAACAGACCCAATCTTTGCCGGATCAACCATAATTCCGTCGGCGGAGACAATATGTCCAAGGAAAGCAACCTCAGACATCCAGAACTCGCACTTAGAGAGCTTGACATACAACTCTCTATCCCTCAAAATCTGTAAAACCGTCCTCAGATGACCGGCATGCTTCTCTCTTCTACGAGAGTATACCAGAATGTCATCAATAAAAACCACCACAAACTAATCCAGAAAGTCGATGAAGATAATATTCATCAACTCCATAAAAACTGTTGGGGCATTCGTCAGCCCGAATGGTATCACTACAAACTCGTAGTGTGCATAACGGGTACGAAATGACGTCCTATGCACATCCTGCTCTCTCACCCTCAGCTAGTGATAACTTGAGCGCAAATCAATCTGGGAGAAAACTGTAGCTCCCTGAAGCTGATCAAGTAGATCATCAATACGAGGCAGTGGATACATGTTCTTGATGGTCACCTTGTTCAACTCTCTATAATCAATGCATAACCTCAAAGATCCATCCTTCTTCCGCACGAAGAGGACAGGTGCACCCATGGTGAAACGCTAGGGCGTATGAAGTCCTTCTCAACCAACTCCTCGAGTTGCTTCTTCAGCTCCAACATCTCGACAAGTGCCATACGATATGGGGCCTTCGATATGGGTCTCGTACCAGGCTCCAACTCTATGCTGAAGTCCATACTCCTCTGAGGCGACAAGCTAGACGGCTCAACAAAAACGTCTGCAAACTCGTTGACCACTGGAACGTCCTCCAAAGCTGGACTCTCTCCATCCTTCATGGCATAGCACCAGAAGGCATCACATCCCTGTGCCATCAATCTAACTACTCGTACGGCGCTGATGACAGAACCTGTCTTCCCAAGATCCCAACCCCAGAAGACCTCAATCTGACCAACCTCTGTAGAGATTGTAATAGTCCGTCTACCAACATCCAAAACTGCATGGTGTCTACGCATCCAATCCATACCTAATATGACTTCTTCATGCATCAATGGCATGACTAAGAAGTCAACAAGTAAAACACGAGTCCCTAAATGAAGGGGACAACTACGTATCTCACGGGTACATCTGACCCGACTACCATCAGGTAACCCTATACTAAAGGGTATCCCCTCTATGGTAGCTAAACTCAGAAGCTCAACACAAGTATCAGAAATAAATGAATGCGTAGCACCAGTATCAAACAAGACTCTAACAGTTAAACCATGAAATAGAATGGTACATGTAGCAGCCGGTGCAGGTGGATCCTCTGCACTCCTCAACTCAAAAGCTCGCCCTCGGGCTCCTTTGACATCACTGGTGCCAACATATCTACCTTTACCTCTACTCGGTCCTGGAGCAGAACCCTGAGTAGATGGACGCTTTGGGACTCTCTGTTGTCCTTGTGTCTGGTGTTGAGGTGTCCTCAAACCACCTCCTACTACACTAGCAGGGGAAGAACCCTACTGCGATGCAACTCCACCCTGCCTACAGAAGGCAGCTTGATGTCCCTGTCTACCACAAGTAAAGCAATTCACAACTGGTATGGGACAAGTTGGCCATAGATGGTCAAGGTCACCACAATTGTAACACTGACGTCCCTTATCTGATGTCTGTGCAGACGAGAGGTAACTCTGACGTCTCTGGTCTCGCCTAGAACCAGACGCTCCTCCAACTCCACTAGTCTGTCTAGTGTGCTGCCTCTTCTCAAACCGTCCCGTCTTAGAAGCTCTCCTCTTACTGGCTCGCTCCCTCTCAAAAGCATAAGCCCGGTCCTGGTAATCAGCTAGGGACTCGCAGTGGAATCCCGCCATGTATGAACGTGTGCTCTCTCTCAGACGACGAGAGAATAGATACACATGTTGGTCCTCAGATGGTACAGCTGGACCTAGCAAAGCTAACTCAGTCTAGAAGCGGTGGATGGCGTCAACAATAGGTACATCCTCAAAGCCGGCCTCCACAAAATCCTATAGCTTCTCCCTCCTCAACGAGGCAGGGCAGAATTGCTCACTAATCATGCTCCTCATATGATCATAACTAGTAGCTCTGGTCCGTACAGTCCTCCACCACTGGTGTGCAAGATCACGGAATAGAGACTGCACCAACTCTATCCGTTTGTCCTCAAGGCACCTAATAGACTCTAAAGCTGAGTCTACATGTCCTATCCACACCTCAGTTTGTAAGCCAATCTCTCCTGAGAAGTGTGGCACTCCCTGCTAGTGAAATGCCTTCTACCAAGCATCTGGTCGAGGCCCTCGAGTCTCCTCCACAACTCGAACTGGCTCTACAACACGTGTAGGTGCAACTTGCACCTGTGTCGCTCCCTGAGATCTCTCAGAAGATCCCTCATGTACTAGTAAGTATGGGGCCCGTCTGCCAGCCCTGATGTCCTCTTCAAAGCGTCGGAGGTACTCTCTAAACTCCGGTCTACCCATGGAGACACGATTAGCATCACTAGACTGAGCTCGATGTGAATGATGTCTCATAGATCCACCACTCCTCGTTTTTGGGACAACGCTAACCTCCTCGTGTATCTCCTCCACCACTAGTGGATCAACAGCGGGAACTGGTCCCTCACCTACCACACCTAGAGGACGGGGTGGCCTACCTCTACCTCTGCCTACAGCGGCAGTAGCTCTACTCCGAGCCATCTGCGGTGTATGCACACCTAACTTATAAGGCTCTATATTGGCCATAAGTATATATATATATATATATATATATATATATATATATATATATATATACTCAACACATACACATACATAATCCAATACATATATTTATAACTATACTGCAGAGATCCATAGCAGAAGTGGCGACTTCTCATACATCTAACCCAAAACCACATTTAAAACCAAAAACCTTTGAAAACGTCAGACCCCATGTGGGTTCTGATTATTTTACCTATCAAACTTCATTGCAGGTAGCAAGTGTCATTGTTGTCAACCTAAGGCTCTTATACCAACTCTGTAACACCCCGAATCCGCAGTCCTCGGAGTGCCACATTGGCTTAGGATCTCACAATGGATCTTGACCCTAGCCTGACAACAAGTTCACTGGACATTACAACATGGCACTGACAGATATAAAAACAAATACATAAAACGGTATGAACTGTAAATCCAAAAGGTAAGACAACATAGCTGTTCGCCACTTAGCGTGCGTGCAAATAAGCTTTAAATTTATAAAACTAGAAATCAAGCAAGCGAACCCGCAGTGTACGGGTCGACGTAGTTAAGCAAGAATTCCAGAGTATCGAACACAAGGATTTGGGGGGAACAAATTCGATTTCAGATTATCAAGCAGGTAAATGTAAGAGTTTTGCAAATTATTGGGAAAACAACAATCCTAAAGATCCAAGTATCCAGCTGTGGCTATCGATTCAAGATATACTAATGATATAAGGACAGAGTTAAGATATGCAAAGGTATGCTAATGTAAGGTAATCGTACGGTGAAGTTCCAAAAACCTTATATGACTCACCTACAAGACACTCTCTATAAAGGTTGTTGAGGCTTCAATATAGAAAGGTTCTAAAGGTAAGAATTAATGTCAAATAACCAAACTTGTAATCCAAGGATCAAGACTAACTAAACCGATTACGGTTGTGACACTCACAATCGTGGTAGAGGTTGTTGAGGCTTTACTACCACCTAGAAAAGGCAAGCCTAAACTAAGTTAAAGCAAATCTTTAACTTTGGATTAAAGTAAAAGCAAGTTCGTAAACTTAAGGGAAATCACGGTTAGTTCTTGAGGTTCCACGGCCGTGGACTCAAGAACAGGCCGTAATTTAGGGTTCGTCGGCGATTCTCTCTAACTCTCAGGGTCCAATTTAATTACGATCGATCTATCATCATCTAAGCCACAACTATCAACCCTTCACCTTAGAATTGTTAAGGGTTTTTAGCCAACAATAGTCATAATGATATCAAATTCAAGGTTTAAAAGATTGAAAGATGAAAACTTCCGAAAAATTTCAATAAACTTCAAATTAATCTCAAAGTCACAATCAAGAACAAGTATCGTCACTAGATTCGGAATAGAACACACAAACACAATCTTAGATAAGAAGGAAGAACGGGATGTCAATCCGTCTTCTAAATCAAACCTAAACAAGAAGAGGAATCTTCTTGCGAATAACCTTCCGAATCTTCGATCTTCCGTCAATCCGGAAATCACCAATAGCGGTGCGCCAAATCTCTCAACACAACTTTCACCAAAAGCGAGATTAGGGCAATTCCAAACGCAATCGTAAATGCGTCTAAGGTAAGCCTAAAGCGAGGTGTAAGCGAAGGTGACATAATCTCTCTTCGTCCGTCCTTTTATAGTGTATGATGAAATAGCGGCCCGGCCCAATCCTTTAAAAGATCGTGGCTTAAAGTGTGGCGAAAAAGATCGCCAAGATCACGGTCGTGGAAGGTTCCATGACCGTAATTTAGAGCGTGGAATTCAACACGGTTTGAACCATCCTCTCCACGGCCGTAGAAGTTGCTGGAATGAACCACGTTTCCTTAGCCATGGTTCCACGGCCGTGGAACTGAACGTGGAAAGTAGTACGGCCGTATTTTAGAGCGTGGTTTAGGGCAAGAACGTGATTCTTCCCTAGACTCATGCATTCTCCAAGTCAACACTCCTTTTGCTCCTTAGAATGTCCTCAATCCATGGACATTGCTCAACAACTCCATCCTTGCTCGATTCCGTTCGGAAATAGCTCTCAATCACCTATAATCAACATAAAGCTTGTGTAGATCTCTATATCGACATTATAGACAAACTAGCTCACAAATGCATCAATGCTCAATCAATGACTATGAAAATGAATCAAATACACTTAGAAAACGTGCCTAAAATATCACAATATTTCATGCTAACAAATAACCCCATACTTGCAACTTGCTTGTCCCTAAGCAAGGTCTTTCAACAGCTTTAAAACAAGAGTTAGGATGAAATATGTGTACCTTCTCAAAGCAATACTTCTTTTGGATGAATATGCCTTCTAAACAATAGATCATTCTCAAATCTTGCTTCAATCGTTAATAAGACTTTCATACACTTAATCAAAGAGTAAAGAGTAAAGAAAGCTCATGAATAAATCAAACTTCCATACAACATCATAACCCTTAAACATTATCAAAATCAATCATAAGAAACTTCAATTTAGATTACCAAGTCATATAACATTCTTTTGATCTTAAGGACTTCCAAAGAAAAAGGTCTAGAATGTGAAAAGGGAAGGAAACTTTAAGGAATGTGGTGCATGAATCCGGGAAAGTGGACAACTACTCTTTTCTTCTTCTCTTGCGGTTTCTGCAACACCTTCAACTTAGAGCTTCGCTCTCTTCTTTTCATTTTTCGACTTTACTTTTGGAGTTATGGATAGAGGTGCACAAAAACCGAAGCCTAGGAGATTGGCTTTTCTCAATTTTTATGAGATGCCTCAAACCCTTAGCGCACATACCATAATCCGCTAGGAATATCGCTCAATCCGACTTTGGCAAGACACAAACACCCGGCTATGTGAATGGTGCCGAGTTACTCATCGTCATGATTGACTTCCCCAAACCTACAATTTCTTTCTATTCTTTTGATTGCAAATATTTGCTCTCATGGCCCTCCCACATCAAACATGCCTTTTTCATTCACTTCTCCAAATTCCCGGATAGGTAAAGGAGGTCAATATTTCAATGAGGAGCTAAATGATCAAAGAAAGAAGAAAGAAAAATCGAATTGCCTTAATCATCTCAACAAGAAGCATAAGAACTTATAGTGTGATTTCAACTTCAATTCCTCAACATGATTTAGGTGACATTCATCACATTATGAAACTTGTAAAAGAGGCATAATCAACTCATTCAAATTCTTTTCAATTCACTATTCGTTTAAGCATGCAATTGTCATCAAACTCAATTCACAAGTAGCGATTATCATGGAAATCATCTCAATTCCTTAGAAGCACAAAATTTTTCAATTTTTATGGGTTTTCAAACTTTTTTTTCATGCAATGCAATAATGAAACGTGCAACAATATAATGAACATGCAATGATAGTCTCGATAGAAGCAAACATAGTGAGTAAGAGTTATTACAACTTTTAGTCACACCCCACCCCATACTTAGGACGAACATTGTCCCTAATGTTCAAATAATAGGAAGAAAAGAAAGAAAAGAAAAAGAAACTCGCAAAATGGAGGTGGAGCGGCTAAAACTGTCGATCATGCAATCATCATCACTGCGGCGCTGGTGGAGGCGGAAATGGAGAGAAGCTAGGATCATAAAACCGCCCAAACTGCTGGCGGTAGACATCTCTCATCATGTGAACGAGGTCGTCCAAGCGTCCATCTCTAGCATCGGCTCGAATCTCCAATGCTCCTACTCTCTCCGAAAGACCAGTAGCCCAATCCGGCATCTGCTCATACCATCCCGGAGCATGACTGTACGACTCTGGAGCGTCGGATGGTGCTGGTGTTGGTGCTGGTGCAGAAGGTGTCTGTGTAGCCCATGGAAGTGGAGCTCCATACCATGCAGGAGGTGTCTCTGCCCAAGTTGGTCTCTTACTCACGCTGGCGCGGCGAGAAGACGAGCCTGAAGCTCTGGCAGGATGTGGAGACCGTCTAGGCACCTCCTTCACCCTCAAACTGATCTCTCATCTCCTCCTCCTCAACTACGGGCGGTGGTGGAACATACGGAGGAGCTGCAATCCTGTTCGCATGCATAGCAGCGAACGTCTCCTTCCAATTATGGCGTCCAGCCATAATGGAGTACTCCTGTAGCCACTCAATACCCCTACCCGTCCTGCTCTCCCAAGGCATGGCCGCATAAGGCGGACCTCTATGTGTGGGGAAGATAAGACCTCTAGTCATGAAGGCATGAAGTCCTAAGGGTACGGCTGGTATGCGGGTACAAGCAGAAAAATCAACTCCCAACGCCCTAGCAAGATGGGTAACTATCCCACCATATCCAATGTTGCCCTTCCTCTTGTTCTTAAGCTTGCTCATAGTAGCAGCTAAGAGGGTGGCACAGTCAGCTCGGCGCCCATACAGCATAGAGTATAGCAGGAAGAGCTCATCCGTCTTGATCTTTTGGGGCGTCTCCGTCCTAGGGAAGAGACACTCCGAAAGAACACGGTGAGCAATCTTCAAGGCTAAGTGATACATCAACTTAGCCTTGGTGTCAGCAGGTTGCCAGCGGTCCTCGCTGGCGTATATCATAGCAACCTCCTCCCAAAAGTCTTTGGCGTAAACGCCACTAGGAAAGCGACCATTGAAGGTCTCATGGAACCCAAAGAAGGTCCCGAACTCACGAATGGTAAAATCATAGTTTCTTTCCATAAGGCGGAAAGAAATGGTCCTATCCACATGGTTGTGCTCGAAAGACGTCACAACCTCCCTCGTAATCTCCTCATAGGCGTCTTCTCGGATAGCCGAGAAGACAACTAGTCCGGCTCTATCCAAGAGCCAAGTAATGTCATCTATAATGTTAAGAGGAGCTAGATCCTCTAACAATAGGTACCTAGGTCCAATCACAGCCCTCTCATGGATCCTCTCGAATGCATCAAGGTGATCCTCATGAATAGTCGGTACTCTAGGGCTAGGAGGTGAGGGTGATGAAGGTGATGATGGAGGTGAAGGGGAAGAGGGTGGTGGTGCTCTAGAGGATGAGGAAGAAGAGGGATTACCCTTCCTCTTCTTGTTTTGGTCATTCTTCTTCTCCTTTATCCTCCCAGAAACTCTCCTCACGAAGTCCATCACTGTTCAAAATTACGGGCTGTTCTTGAGGATTCCACGGCCGTGGAACTAGCAGCGACCGTGGTTCGTCTCGTTTTTCCGCAAATCTCAGAAATCAACACTCAAATTCAGAATCAGGCAGCCCTAGTCTAGTTCCTTCCAATTTCAATCAGTTTTTCCTAAAATTTCTAGCAAAACGAACCAAATCGACAAAGATCAAGAAGAGGGAAAAAAAACCTAGGTTTCGGATTTTAAAATCCGAATTGTGCGTTCCGTGGTGATTTGCCGCTCGATTCGTTGCTTGGATCTTGTTGGTGGTTGAATTTGCTTCAATTTGGGAAGAAGAATCGTCGAAAACGGTTAACGAACGAAGATTTGGAAGGAAGGGCGTGGATTCGGCGTTTTGGGTCGTGGAATTGGGTATTTGTGGAGTGTTTTGGTGAAGAATGTGGTTTATATAGTGATAGGCAAAATTTTGAAAATCACGGTCTGTCGGGGGGTTCCACGGCCGTGGAAATGTACGGAACCGTGGTTTTGGTGATTTTTCAAAGGCTTTTGGAAATTACGGTCACTGTAGCTGTCACGACCGTGGTTTAGGTCGTGGAACTCTCTGTAATGCTCCAAAGTCCAAGTTTCGTCACTTTTCTTCAACATTATCCTTCCCTTCCCCTTTTCCATCGTTCCTACATCCAAAAACACGAACATACCGGAAGGAATCGAAGGCAAAATAAAGCAAAAACGTCTAAACTAAGCTAAACTATGAATCGAAAACAAAAACAAAAATGCAATACCTTGGGTTGCCTCCCAAGAAGCGCTTTGTTTAAGGTCCGTAGCTAGACCAATCTCGCACTTATTCGAGTGCGGTAGGCGCGAACTCTTCAGCTTGGAGTTCCGGCGTGTACTTCTTAAGTCGTTGGCCGTTCACCTTAAAACTTCCGCCCCCTTCACCCCATACTTCAACTGCACCATGGTGGAAAATACGCTTAATTAGAAAAGGTCCGGTCCAATGGGATTTGAGCTTACCTGGAAAGAGACGAAGCCTTGAATTGAAGAGGAGAACTTGATCTCCTTCTTTGAAGTCCTTTGAAATGATATGCTTATCATGCCAACGCTTTGCTCTCTCCTTATAGATCTTGGCGTTTTCATAAGCGTTCAAGCGGAGTTCGTCCAGCTCATTAAGGTCTAGGAGACGCTTCTCTCCCGCTTCCTTCATGCTGAAATTCAACCACTTGATAGCCCAAAACGCCTTGTGCTCCAACTCTACCGGTAAGTGGCAAGACTTCCCATACACAAGGTTGTATGGTGTGGTTCCTATGGGAGTCTTGTACGCAGTCCGGTACACCCACAATGCATCGTCAAGCTTCAAAGACCAATCCTTCCTAGTCCTTGAAACCGTCTTCTCTAAGATTCCTTTGATCTCCCTATTTGAGATCTCAACTTGTCCACTAGTTTGTGGATGATAAGGGGTGGCGATCTTGTGAGTAACCCCATACTTAGCTAGAAGAGCTTCAAAGCACCGGGCAATGAAGTGAGAACCTCCATCACTAATGATAGTCCTTGGCGTCCCAAATCGAGGAAAAATGGTCTTGTTGAAGAACTTAACCACCACCATGGCATCATTGGTGGGAGAGGCAATTGCTTCCACCCATCTAGAAACATAATCTACCGCCAATAGTATGTATTGGTTTCCACAAGAGGATGGGAATGGTCCCATAAAATCTACTCCCCAAACATCGAAAATCTCCACCTCTTGGATGTTGTTGAGGGGCATCTCATTCCTCCTAGAGATATTGTCTGTTCTTTGACAAGCATCGCAGCAAGAAACAAAGGATTGCACATCTCTAAATAAAGTAGGCCAAAAGAATCCAGATTGCAATACCTTTACGCTAGTCTTGTTCGAACTAGCGTGTCCTCCACAAGGTAGTGAATGACAATGGCGGATGACACTTTGCATCTCATCTTCCGGCACACATCGCCGAATGATGCCATCCGGACCTCTCTTAAAGAAGAGAGGCTCGTTCCAAAAGTATTCCCGGACATCCTTAAAGAACTTCTTCCTTTGTGCGTAGGATAATCCGGGCGGTTTCTCCTGACAAACCAAATAGTTAACAAAATGAGCAAACCATGGTTCGTTACCTTTGGAGATCACGTCGATGCACTCTTCTATGATGTGTAGGTGTTCGTCCGGGAAGGAGTCATCGATGGGTAAATGGTCGTCCTCTAGATGTGTTAGGCGACTCAAATGATCCGCAACAGAATTTTCTGAACCTCTCTTGTCGCGGATCTCTAGATCGAATTCTTGTAGGAGAAGAATCCATCTAATTAGCCTTGGCTTCGCATCTTTCTTCGCAAGGAGGTACCGGATCGCAGCATGATCCGTGTAGACAATCACCTTTGCACCTACAAGATAAGAGCGAAACTTGTCAATAGCATAGACAATGGCTAAAAACTCTTTTTCGGTAGTGGCGTAATTGAGCTGCGCTTCATCTAGAGTCTTGCTAGCATAGTATATGGCATGGGTTCGCCCTTCCTTCCGTTGTCCAAGAACAGCTCCTATAGCTCCGTCACTAGCATCACACATAACCTCAAAGGGAAGAGTCCAATCTGGAGGTTGGATAATAGGTGCTGAAATTAGAGCTTGCCGAATGGTGTTAAACGCATCCAAACATTCCTGCAAAAACTCAAAAACTGCATCCTTCATCAATAGATTAGTGAGCGGTTTTGATATTTTAGAAAAGTCTTTAATGAAGCGTCTATAGAATCCAGCATGTCCTAGAAAACTTCTTATCCCTTTCACCGAAGTTGGGGGAGGAAGCTTTTCTATGGTCTCTATCTTAGCCTTATCCACCTTTATCCCTCTACTAGAGATTAGGTGTCCTAATACAATTCCTATCTTAACCATAAATTGACACTTCTCCCAATTAAGAACTAGGTTAGTGTCTTCACACCTTTGTAAAACAAGAGAAAGGTTAGAAAGGCAATCGTTAAAAGAGGAACCATATACGGAGAAATCGTCCATGAAGACCTCCATGATTTCCTCTATGTACTCGGAGAAGATGGCCATCATGCACCGTTGAAAGGTGGCTGGGGCGTTGCAAAGCCCGAACGGCATTCTCCTATAAGCGAACGTACCCCACGGGCACGTGAATGTGGTCTTCTCTTGATCATCCGGGTGTATCGGAATCTGAAAGAAACCACTATAACCGTCAAGGTAGCAAAAATGCGAATGTTGTGCTAACCTTTCAAGCATTTGATCAATGAATGGCAATGGGAAGTGATCCTTCCTCGTTGCATTGTTCAGCTTGCGGTAGTCAATGCACATCCGCCATCCCGTTACGGTTCGGGTAGGAATGAGTTCGTTGTTCTTGTTGGTGATGACCGTCATTCCTCCCTTCTTCGGAACTACTTGAACCGGACTCACCCACTTACTATCGGAGATAGGATAGATGATACCTGCATCAAGAAGTTTAAGAATTTCCTTCTTGACAACCTCCTTCATGGTCGGATTCAACCGCCTTTGAGGTTGTCTTGAAGTCCTAAAGTCTTCCTCCATTAATATCTTATGCATGCATAGGGAGGGTTTAATTCCTACTAAGTCCTCAATAGTGTAGCCTAAAGCTTTCCTATGTTTCCTAAGGACAATCATGAGCTGATTATGTTCATCTATGGTTAGATCGGAACTAACAATAACCGGAAAGGTAGAATTAGGTCCTAGAAATTGTACCTTAGATGAGTAGGAAGTGGTTTGAGTTCCATTGCTTTCGGAGCTTCCAATGATCCTTGAGGAGCATCCGATGTCTGCTTAGAAGTTTCTAAGGGTGTTGAAGGTGTAGGTGAAGAATCGAAAGAAGTTGAAGAAGTGTCTCGATCATCCCCTTCCACGGCCAAAATTACGGTTTCCCCATGTCCTCCACGGCCGTGGTTTAGGGCGTGGAAGGTGGTTACGGTTGCTCTGCTTTCTCCACGACCGTGTAACCCCCTGGAGTGAGCCACGCTTTGGGTTGTGAGATCCACGGCCGTGGAATATAGTGTATGGCCGTGGATTCTCACGTTTTCTGCCTCGTCGTGGAGCTTCTCGAATTCCACTTCACCCATCTCTTCTTGTGCTTCTAAGGCTTCAACTGCCTCATTGCACTCCTCTTCTTCCCCTACATTCGTTATACTCATAGTAATGACCTTTTGCAAAGGATCTTTGAAGAGAATAGCACTTACCTCCTCTCTAGACAACCCTTCTTCATCTTGGATATTAAATATATCCTCATCAAAGATTGGCTCCTTCACTAGAGTGGAAAGAACGAACTCTACCTTCTCTTCTCCAATGTCAAAGGCGAGTCTAGCATTCTTGCAATCGACTATGCAGCCGGAAGTTGCAAGAAACGGTCTTCCGAGTATGATCGGGACCGGACTATCTGCAGGAATGTCAAGCACGACAAAATCAATGGGAACAAAGAATTTACCTAGCTTGACCGGGACATCTTCTACAATACCGACGGGGCGAGTGATGGATCGATCCGCCATGTACAACGTCATCTTCACCGGTTTAGGGTCGCCTAAACCGATCTTCCTACATAATGCAAGTGGTATGATGCTCACACTTGCTCCCAAGTCACATAGCGCATCGTATGTGACATCTCCCACTCCTATGGGAATGCAAAACGACCCCGGATCCTTTAGCTTGGGGGGCATTTTTGCCTTCATGGTTTTGATGAGATCCGAAGAATCCGAACTCATCTTAACCTCACCGAAATCTTCTAGCTTCCTCTTGTTGGAGAGGAGCTCCTTCAAGAACTTGCCATAAGCCGGCATAACTACAATAGCATCAATAAAGGGTATATGAATATGCAGCTTGCTCATGAGTTCTATAAATTTACCAAACTGTTTATCTAGGCGCGCTCTCGCTCTAGATTGAGGGAATGGTAGGGGAGGTTTGTAAGCTGGAGGAGGAACGTAGACATCTTTCTTCTCCTTCCCCTTCTCTTTTTCTTTCTCTACGGGGACTTCAACGAACTTAGGCTGCGGATCGGTGGTAGTCACTCTGCTCCTAGTTGTGATTGCCATCACCCTTCCCTTAGGGTTGTCCTCCGTCGTTCCTGGAAGTTTTCCTTGATTCCTAGGAACTTCCTCCGCATGGCTGAACATTTGGTTTTCTAAAACCTTTTGGGCTTTATCAACCTTAGAAATTTGATCATCAACCTTAATGATGCGGTTTTCCAAACCTTGAAGCTTTCCCAAGATCGTTTCCAACATGGGATCGGGCTTCTCCTTCCCCGAAGTGTTTCCTCCATTAGATGTTTGCCTCTGGCTTTTCAAAGGAGTAGAGGAAGAGGAAGGTGGAGTTAGTGAATTCGAATTGGAAGGATAAGAGTTACCGAAATTTTGTTGATTGGAGCGCCAATTGTTGTTGTTTGAACCCCTATTGTTGTTCCAATTGTTGTTCCGGTTGTTGTTGTTGCCATTCCAATTGTTTCGGTTATTATTCCGGTTATTGTTGTTGTTGTTGCGGTTTGTGTTCTCACCGCCATTGTTGTTGTTGCCCAAATAGCCAACATCCTTGCCTTGTTGCTTTGGAAAGTTGGTCTTGATAGCCTCATTCAACTCTTTGATCTTATTGTTGAGGGAGAAAATCTGATTTTGAGCTTCATGTGTGAGCTTTGCTCCTTGCTCCACACGATTTCCCTCCGCTTTCCGGTGGGAATACTTCTCTATGACCCTTGCTTGCTTCTCAATGAAGTCCCAAGCGTCATCTTCTCTCATGTCCATGAATGTTCCACATGAGAGGGATTGGAGGTTGAATTGCGTCCCCGCATCCAGCCCCTTGTAGTAAATCTCCAACAATGCAAGCTTGGATATGCCATGATGAGGGCAATCCAATAACAAGTCCTGAAACCTTTCCCATGATTGAAACAAACTTTCGTTAGACCTCATGGAAAATGCATTGATCTTACCTTTAAGTTTCGCCGTTTTGGATGGCGGAAAGAATTTGGTGAGGAACTCCGCGGAAAGGTCTTCCCACGTGTCTAGTTTCCCACTAGGAAGAGCTTGGTACCAAGACAACGCTTTCCCCTTCAAGGAGAAGAAGAAAGGCTTGAGCTTATAGTTGTTGGTAGTAGCATTATTCGGCCTCATTGTCTCCATCATACACTCAAAGTTTTGCAAGTGTTGGTGTGGAGATTCAGCGCTTGTCCCGCCAAATTGGTTTTGGCGAACAAGAGTAATAACTTGAGGGTTGAAGCTAAACCCTTGCACATCATCAGCATCAAAGTTCACGCCTAAACGGCGTGGTTGCTGCGTTGGATCCATCCGTTGGCCAAGAGTTCTTGGCTCATCATCTACACGGTTCACCCTTACATTCCTAGGTGGAATGCGTCGGTTCGCGGTCGCCCGTGGAGCGAATGGATTCACATTGATCCTTGGATCAATCTCCTCTAATGGTGGCATGGAAGAGTCGCTATCATCAGCGGATGAATGACCCCTATTCGACCTTAATGATCTCATTGAGGATTTCTTGCTTCCCTTATTCTTAAGGTTGCTTATTTCTATCCTCATCTGGAACATCATGTCCATCAGATCATTAACTTGGGATTGATGACGATCCATCTCATCCCGGCGCATATTTTCATTCCATTGGAGTTGAGCTTCTTTCTCCGCTAACTCCGCTTGAAGATCACGTTCGTGTTCTTCAGCCATCTTATTTTCCTTACGCTTTTGCCTTAAAGTCCTCTCAAGCTCTTGATCAAGAGGTAAGAGGTCTTGGGTGTTCCTAGACCTGCGCATGCACTCAAAAAGATATCAAATAACGAGAGCAAGCTCCCAAGCTTGACAACCGGCTACCGAATTCGGCCTAGACCAAATCCCCGGCAACGGCGCCAAAAACTTGTTCGCCACTTAGCGTGCGTGCAAATAAGCTTTAAATTTATAAAACTAGAAATCAAGCAAGCGAACCCGCAGTGTACGGGTCGACGTAGTTAAGCAAGAATTCCAGAGTATCGAACACAGGGATTTGGGGGGAACAAATTCGATTTCAGATTATCAAGCAGGTAAATGTAAGAGTTTTGCAAATTATTGAGAAAACAACAATCCTAAAGATCCAAGTATCCAGCTGTGACTATCGATTCAAGATATACTAATGATATAAGGACAGAGTTAAGATATGCAAAGGTATGCTAATGTAAGGTAATCGTACGGTGAAGTTCCAAAAACCTTATATGACTCACCTACAAGACACTCTCTATAAAGGTTGTTGAGACTTCAATATAGAAAGGTTCTAAAGGTAAGAATTAATGTCAAATACCCAAACTTATAATCCAAGGATCAAGACTAACTAATCCGATTACGGTTGTGACACTCACAATCGAGGTAGAGGTTGTTGAGGCTTCACTACCACCTAGAAAAGGCAAGCCTAAACTAAGTTAAAGCAAATCTTTAACTTTGAATTAAAGTAAAAGCAAGTTCGTAAACTTAAGGGAAATCACGGTTAGTTCTTGAGGTTCAACGGCCGTGGACTCAAGAACAGGCCGTAATTTAGGGTTCGTCGGCGATTCTCTCTAACTCTCAGGGTCCAATTTAATTACGATCGATCTATCATCATCTAAGCCACAACTATCAACCCTTCACCTTAGAATTGTTAAGGGTTTTTAGCCAACAATAGTCATAATGATATCAAATTCAAGGTTTAAAAGATTGAAAGATGAAAACTTCCGAAAACTTTCAATAAAATTCAAACTAATCTCTAAGTCACAATCAAGAACAAGTATCGTCACTAGATTCGGAATAGAACACACAAACACAATCTTAGATAAGAAGGAAGAACGGGATGTCAATCCGTCTTCTAAATCAAACCTAAACAAGAAGAGGAATCTTCTTGCGAATAACCTTCCGAATCTTCGATCTTCCGTCAATCCGGAAATCACCAATAGCGCTGCGTCAAATCTCTCAACACAACTTTCACCAAAAGCGAGATTAGGGCAATTCCAAACGTAAGCGTAAATGCGTCTAAGGTAAGCCTAAAGCGAGGTGTAAGCGAAGGTGACGGAATCTCTCTTCGTCCGTCCTTTTATAGTGTATGATGAAATAGCGGTCCGGCCCAATCCTTTAAAAGATCGTGGCTTAAAGTGTGGCGAAAAAGATCGCCAAGATCACGGTCGTGGAAGGTTCCACGACCGTAATTTAGAGCGTGGAATTCAACACGGTTTGAACCATCCTCTCCACGGCCGTAGAAGTTGCTGGAATGAACCACGTTTCCTTAGCCATGGTTCCACGGCCGTGGAACTGAACGTGGAAAGTAGTACGGCCGTATTTTAGAGCGTGGTTTAGGGCAAGAACGTGATTCTTCCCTAGACTCATGCATTCTCCAAGTCAATACTCCTTTTGCTCCTTAGAATGTCCTCAATCCATGGACATTGCTCAACAACTCCATCCTTGCTCGATTCCGTTCGGAAATAGCTCTCAATCACTTATAATCAACATAAAGCTTGTGTAGATCTCTATATTGACATTATAGACAAACTAGCTCACAAATGCATCAATGCTCAATCAATGACTATCAAAATGAATCAAATACACTTAGAAAACGTGCATAAAATATCACAATATTTCATGCTAACAATAGCCGAGTATATAAACCAACGCCCTCACACAGGAGGTAACAAAAGGTCATCCTCACACAGGAGGTAACAAAAGGTCATCCTCGGCCTACCACTCTGCTAGATCACCCAACGCAATGCCTATCCTGTGGGGCATCTACAACATGGTAATAAACCATTAGCTATCCATACACATATATAGAGTAATGCATAAGCACAATCACAAGTAAGGAAAGATAAACATATCAGCATGCTTTCACACATTTATACATTTTATCATCTCAATATAATGGTCATTCACTCAAATCGTATATATAATATATATGAAACTATGTGACACGAGGACCGATACATCCTCGTCTCTGAGCCTATGGGAGTGGATTGCGCCCTTCCTGTAAATCAGTCTAGCCTGACTCAAGAGAACCTCCCAGACTCCACGGCGGGATGAAAGGGAAAGGTTATCACAGCCACGCATACGGGGTAATCAATTAAACATAGGTCGGTATAAACGACATCTCATGCTATCATAGCAACATATATATCACACACAACTCATGCAAACACCCAATATAAGGATGACAACTAAGTAAGTCCTACGGACTTACCTCAACCTCGTATAAATCTCAACACAACTCGATCACCTCAACACTGGAGGAACAACACATCCTATAGACAAGGCATAAAGAGATATCACATCTCTTATCAAGCAAAGGGTCACAGCTAGACCCAAAGGGATCCATAAGGATCATATACATCCTATAACCTCGAATAATATGCTAAACCTTAAAGCAACATCAGGGCATATATTCAACTCATGATATTATCATCAAACTAAAACCCCCATAATTACCAGAATAATATAACGAGCATAATGGAATTTCCAATTATCCATTTTAACCAACTTAAGGTCAATTTATACTAACCCGCAATACAGAAAACGAATAAATTCATAACTTATTCGTTACTAACCCGATATACGATCCGGAAAAAGGTATGGACTCCTGGGGATACGGGGAGTAAGAGCACAATATAAAATCTTACGTTTAATGACTTGCGGTGGTCCGTCGGCGTTCCGATAGCGGTAAACGGAAGCTTAACCAAAAAGCTGATAAACGGGACATAGATTTGTACCACGATGTAGAAGACAAGATAAGGGACTCGTTGATACAAACGGATCTGAAATGGATCGAAGATGGACGAATTATATAAGGTTGAAGATGGGTTAATACGTTCGCTCGGTTGTTCTCGCTTGTTCGCTCTGTAAATGAAACCTTACAATTGAAGGAGATAGGATAAGTAGCAGTTGTCCTCACTACTCATTTATTACATATATAATATATATTATATGTGAATGTGTAAGTGAAGAAGGCAATCTGTAGCCGCCATTTCATTCCTCTGTAATTGCAATTCAGAATTGCAATTGTAAATATATCCACAGCCGCATATGTATATATATTTATATAAAGTTAATCCATATTATTTAATTAAAAATGCGGTTATATTTTCCGGTTTCCAAACTTTATGAAACTGGAATATAAAATCCAGAATATTATCGGGATAATTAATCCATAACTATCTCGTAAAATGGGCATTCCTAAGCCACCTTTCTTAACCGCTAAGAATCGGGATAACGACTCTTTTGTCCGTTTCGTCTTTCTATATTATTTCACATGTAGGACATATCTGATGTCCCGATCATTTCTCTCAACTACAAATTTATTTATTGGAGCTCTCAAATGCTCCAAATAACACCGGTTATTACAGCCTAAAAATTT
The DNA here is from genome assembly GCA_033239125.1 of Fagopyrum homotropicum. Taxonomy (NCBI): domain Eukaryota; kingdom Viridiplantae; phylum Streptophyta; class Magnoliopsida; order Caryophyllales; family Polygonaceae; genus Fagopyrum; species Fagopyrum homotropicum. The sequence goes on along the minus strand of BSWB01000005.1, from coordinate 39,226,123 downwards.
TACACATATGTCTGATAGGTTGCGGAAGAAGGTCGTCCACGTTGGAGAGTTTGTAGGGCTGAGTCGACTACACTGCCTTTGGTTCTCCACTGCTACGTGTGAGATCGAGGTTTGAGTCCGGTACTTGGCAACAATAAGAAGAAGTCCTGGTTATAGTGTACAAGGCAAGAGTCAGCCTGAGTTTATAGTCGAGTTAGGTTGCTACTGTGGTCGATAAAGAGGAAGGACATGCGACTTATTGTGACAGGTGCAAACACAGGGATGTAGAAAAGAGTCCATTTGAGTGCATGGTGGAGGAAGGAAAGGAGGCCTTGTGTTACTTTTTCTTATATCCGTCCCGGGGCCAAATGACGGGGAGGGCACACGTCCGGTGAACCACACATACAAGCACACGGGGTTCCATCCTAAACCAATTGGCAATAAGAGGAGTAGCCCGGATGCTTATATGGTAGGTTCACCTGATTGCATGTTATCAATATGGGATTCTTTTTCCAACATCTCAACACTCCCCCTCAAGTGTTAACTACCTGAAGTAGTTAACACTTGACACATTTTTCTTGTTTTCTTTCTCGGGTCGAGCACCTCATTCCCTTTTTAGCTCGCCCACAATTTTTTTTTCTTTCGACGGGTTTCACATTCATTCCCTTTTAGCTAATCCCTGAAGTCAGGAAACCGGACCTGGATCGGACCTTCTTTGATACCATGTTACTTTTTTTTATATCCGTCCCGGGACCAAATGACGCGAAGGGCACACGTCCGATGAACCCTCCATCCTAAAACCAATTGGCAATAGGAGGAGTAGCCTGGATGCTTATATGGTAGCTTCACTTGATTGCGTGTTATTGATGTGGGATTCTTTTCTCTACATCTCAAGACCTTGCCTTGCTTCCTGATATCTATACAGGAGGAACCCGACGTCAAATTGTCGTGGCTCTAGACAAAGACAAGCTAAGGAAGTGATTGCCCTTGATGTGAAAGATAGGAGAAAAATGACGGTCACTAGTCGATGGATTGGATGTAGTGGAGATAGAGTCGACGACTAGGGTTAGGTTTGGCTGGATGTGAGAAAGAGGAAGTTACGGCCAAAATGGGTAGGGTGCAAGCCGCAGGAGTAGGAAGATGCAACCTCTCCCTTGCTGTCTAGAGCGAGGTCACACCGATACACTTGCCAAACATGGTTGGGCATAGAGCATACTTACCATAAGTACATCCAAGGAAGGAAGGTGTATAATTACACACATGGATGGTTGAATGTTGACGTAGGGACATCCAGGTGCGGCTGCGTCTCCTCTTTGTTGGGCTTGTGGCTTGTTGGCAACAAGTATGGAAGGTGGATGGTGGACGGCCCAAGAGCAAGGTAAGGAGCGGGATGGCTTGAAGCAAGGAAGACATGCAACGTGGGCTGGATGATCTTGTCAAGGCCTTGTCCAATGCTTGTCAAGGCCTTGTCAAAATCTTGTCATGGGTTTGTCAAATTAGCCTTATGGTCTTGTCAAAACTAGTCATGGCCTTGTCAAATGGCTATCTACTGTAGTATTGCAAGAGTGTTTTAAGAAGTATTGCAAGAATGTTTTAAGAAGTAATTTTATATCATCAAAACTTCACATAAAATCATAGATGTTGATAAAAGAGCAGTTTATGTGATTAGCTTTTCACATAAAATGACAACATTTATTTTGACTCGGAAATAAACGGAAATTGTTTTTCCGGGTATTACACCGAAAGCCTCGGTCTTTATTTGAAGCCCAATTGACCAAGAGTAGCAATATTGTGTACCCCGGAGGCGAGTTTTTCCCAAGGTCTACTTGACCTACAAGCGCAACTTCGGTTTGACTTAGGAAGAGTTCTTGAACAAGAAGAAATCCTTTGGCTCTAGAAGTAATGTAATAAAATCATTGTTGAAGGGGGCAAGAATCTGCATTTTTTCATGCTAGCACTATCATTCGCATGAGGTACAATAGGGTGGACAATATTATGAACAGTGAGGGTGTTTAGATCTCCAATCCCATTTTAATTAAACAAACAGGTCGAAACAAAATGTTAGGAAACCAAGTTTATTTATTTTTACCCGAGCTTGTATTAGCCCGACCTATCACTCTTGTGTAATACCTCTGATTACACTTCCTCTTTAGATATATTTTTATTAACAAAATTTACTAGTTCGATTTATATTATATTCAAAGGAAATAAATCACTATAGAAAAAACTGAATTTATAAATCAAATAAAAAATAGCAATTGGTTAACCTAGTAGGATAGAAAATCTGATTGGTTATCCTAATGTAGATTTTTACAAGTTAGTTACAATGTACACTTTGAATGTTAGTATAAGAAAAAGCATGCATTATTTAACCAATGAACATAACTAAAATGCATGAACACAACAATTCAAGTAACATTGGAATGACCAAAAAGTTGGTACATGAACTAGAATGAGAACAATAATACGGTTACATACATTATCAAAACATATTAAAAGTGATATCTTGAAAACCTATTTTTATTAAAATATTAGGGCTCGTTTGGAAGCACCGAGAATCATTCCCGGTAACGGAATGATTCCGAATCAATAAAAAATTGTGTTTGGTTAGATGTCTTATAACACATAACAGTAATCTCATCCATTCCATTTCCTTTCTCTACCCTTATTCGATTTCATTCCACCGCTCCAACTAAACAGGCATTTAGTGTAACTCATTTATTTTATCGGAACATATCATATAATTCGGGCCATTTTGCTAACACTTAGGGCCCGTTTGGTTCCAACTCCGGAAACGGAAAATGAATGGAAACGAATTTAGTCCATATGTATATCCTTATTCATGAAATTTTGTGGAATCATTCCTGGTAGATTAATGCAAAATGCACTTGTTTCTCCACATTTTGTTACCCTATAGGATATCAAAAGTAACCAAACTCTACTCCAATTCATTCAAACCACAAGGAATGATTCCACAAAATTTTATGAACAATGGTATACATATGGACTAGATTCGTTTCCATTTCGTTTCCGATTCCGAAGTTAAAACCAAACGGGTCCTTAATGATAACTATTTATAGAATGAGTTCAATGTAAATAATTTGAATATATACGTGTTGATAAAAATAGTTTTTATACTGCTATTCGAGTCTGTGCTACAGACACGATTCTTTTATTAATTTTGGAAGAATATAAAATAAAATTATTGATTGAAAGTCAAAGCATATTTTCTCAAAATTTTCAAAAGTGTTACATAATGTGTTATTATTGTTGAAATACTAATTATTTTTCATGAACAAAAAAAAGTATGATCACCTACAAATGTATAAAAAATAGTCCAGCAAATTATTATTTATAAAAATAGACAAAAGCTCAATATATAAAGGCTTTTAAATTGCATTTATTGCTTCAGAAAGCTAAAAGTATAAGAGTCTTACATTTAATATAAATAGTGTGTTATTATTGTTGGAAAAATAATTATTATTTTCATGAACAAAAAAAATATGATTACCTAAAAATGTATTAAAAAAAAATAGTCCATCAAATTATGGTTTATAAAACTAGAAAAAGTTCAATATATAAAGCCTCCTAAATGAGGTATGTATTGCTTTTAAAAAGCTAAAATATATTGCCCGTTTGGTTGGAGCGGTGGAATGGAAACGGAATGGAATTGGATAAGGGTTAGGAATGGAAATGGAAATGTTGAGATTACTTTCATGTGATAAAAGACATTTAACCAAACGTATTTTTTGATTGATTCGGAATCATTCCGTTACCGGGAATGATTCCTAGAGCTTCCAAACGGGCCCATAGTGTAAACAGATATTTAGATATACAATATATTTTGTGATTTATATAGAATACACATTGGATCATAGCGATAAAAAGATTATACAACATTTTTTTGAATTTATATAATATTATGTACAGTTCAATATATTAAATTTGTGGAAGAATTTATGTAGTTTTTGTTTTTATCAAGTTGCCATATTTTATTTGTTAAATAATTAATGTCTTTATTCTTAAAATGAAAAAAAAAACTCTATTAGAAATATGGAGGTTTGAAATAAATTTCACAATTTAAAAGTATCACTGACTATTAAGTAAAAAATATCTATTTTTGTTTAGTGTTTATTTTCATATTGAATACAAAATAAACAAAAAAATATAAATACAACAATTTATAAATGTATACAAAAATAGTCGACAAAATTAATTATGATTTATGAAAATAGGTAAAAACTCAATATGATATATTTATTCTTTTTTTAAAATGTGGAAATATAGTGGGGTTAGACGATGTTATAAATTAGTCAATTTTCATTTATAAAGTAAAATAGTGAGTTTAAAATTTTATTCTAAGATAACCCATCTCTTCTTATGCATCAAAAATCTTAATATTTAAGATGTTATCAAACATTTAACACAACAATAATAAAAAACATTTAAAAATAATAAATTTGAAAATCTCATAAAAATTACTCAATTTTACACTTTAGGTGCAAAATCAAATCTCATTATAAATCTTTTTATTTATTTATTTTCAAAATTTTGGGTTTGGAGTCCAAATACATAATTCAACCTAATTTTAATTTTGAGGTCGAAGTGCGGAATCAAATCAAACTTAATTTTAATTTATGGTCCAAGTGCGAAAGATTAAATCTAATTTTAATTTCGGACTCAAAAATTCTTTATTAATGAGTAAAATGACTAACTAGATATTTTATCAATATTACTCTATTTAGGATACCAATATCGTAAACTCATATAGTAAATATGCTTCTATTTAATTTAATTATTTCATATAGAGGAGAATTATATATAAAAAAATATATTTAACTAAATTCTTTAATTATTAAGTAAATATTAATTTTATGTTTCTGATGTGGAATTAGAGAGATATATTTAAAAAAAAATATAATTTCGTTTAATGGATGTAAAATAAAATTCTGTAATGTGGGAAGAAGACAAACCGTTTTGCGAATAGTATAGCTTGTATATGACGGTTTTCAATGAAATTTGATTAGGAAAATGATGGAAAAGGGCATTTTGTGAAGGATCCACTGAATGAAACAATTATGATAAAACAAATGAAATGACTCTTGAGAGTGTTGAACCATTTCATACTCCCGACACAACAAACAAATAGACAACATATGTCTTATTATAGTCCACTGGCCGACCTTAGATCCACCTTTATCCACTAATCTTACGCGCTTAGTAGCAATCAAAATCATAACATGTTTCAGGAATATTATCTATTAAATTAATTATATATTTTTAATACTTATACATTATTTTATTGAATAAGTTATAACTAAACATTTTGAAATACAAGTGTATCTATGGTTAAAAATAATCAAAGGTTAAATCATATAATTATTGTCAATTTATTTGTAAAAAGATAAATAAAATAACATTTTAAAACCCACAAAATTAACTCATAATTAAAGCATTTCCTAATGGTTAATAAAATAGAATAAAAAGCCCGATTTAGTCACTAATTTTGTGCCTCCTATGCGCAACGATGGGTTCCGATTCAGCTTTAGGGGATCTCGGTTCATGATGGTGTTGAGGATCGGGTAGATGTAACACCCCAAATTCATAGGAATAGTAATGTTACGGGCTATGACCTCACAATGGGTCCTGACACTAGCCTGACAACAAATTCACCGGATCTTGTAACAAGACACAAATAAATATAAAACCAGCCACGATAAAATTGAAATATCATATATCAAAATACCAGCAGAAAGTCACAATCGAGTAACAAAACCACATAACCATGTATATATACAATCAACCCCGTATCCCGACCTATATGTACCCACCCGATCACTCTACAGTCCTCCACTCCTGCATAACATCTACAACATGGTATAAAACGTTAGCTAACCATCCACATATTAGAATAGCAGTAATAACACACATAGCACATAAGCAAGATATTCCACAAACATGCTCATAAACAAACCGGTTTACTATCATTCATTATGTGATTCATTTTACTAACTCAACTTAGATTGTGACACGAGAATCTTGCCTCTGTCCCCGTGTACCAACATGAATGGATTTGATGCATCTTGCCGTCTACCTATTGGAATAGTCGCAAAGAACCTCCTAGTTACCCAATTTTAAACTGGACAAGTTGTCACCGCCCGGTTATAATACACTTTGGCAAAGTAACACATATATTGTTATCCTAGTCAAGTTTATAGTTATAAACATATAATGGTATAAACACACACCACTATTACATCCAAAACAACACACGGAAGGCAACTAATTAAGCCCAAAGGACTTAGTTGTTACAAGGTAATCCCTCTATCAACCAACTCTTAGATTCCCGCAGAAAAAATGTCATGCCTAATAATTAAGGCACATATATCAATCCACTGAATTACATGCTAGAAGATTCTACTTCTAGCCTCAAAGATCCGCACAAGATCATAAATTATGTGGGACCATCTCCAACACAAGGACCAGTTACACGTTCAAAGGCTAAGGCATTGAAGGACAAACCAACAATACCTTCTCCTTCTTCGGATTCAGTTATGCATGGAGTGATCACAAGGTTAAGAGCAAAGCCGATTCAAGATGAAGTTACGGACATACTCATGACATGCACGCTCAAGGAAACTCTCCTCACTCTCAAGAGTTCCTTGGTGACGTTACTAACTGTTATAGAAGAGCCAAGCCACGACCGAGAAGATCCACTAAGCAAGGAAGAAGGATAAGAACAAAGAAGAGTCTCAAAGAAGGAAAATCGAACAATTTTCCTTAGGAAATTCGACTGATTTCATTTCCCGATTTCCTTCAATGAGACGAGTTTTGTAACGATCCGGTCATGATCTTCTATCTTTTGGAAATTATATTTTGTTATGATTCCTTAAAGCTTTCAGACTATCTTAAGGGATTATTAAGTTTTATCTTTTCAAATTTTAAATTTTATATATCTTAAAGATATCTTTGCAAGACTATCTTTAAGTATACTTTCCTAGTTTTAGTAGGATTAGTCTCCCTTATAAATAGCCTTAGTGGGGGAGATTGTAGGGTAGATTACATTTGATATATTTCCACAGAATTGAGTGACTTCCAACTTCATTTACGGAGTTTGTATTTTATTCATTATTATTCAATTAAAAAGAGAGCTTTTGGTTGAATCGTTGTGAAGTCCTTGTTAGATTGTTCTTGTGTGTGTTAATCTTATTGAAGGTTGGTGCTCCTGGTCAATACTAGTCCCTCCTTGTGCTTGTGTTATTTAAAAGACTTATGTAAGGTTAAAAAAGTGTGGGATAAGGCAATCTTCTTGTTTAAGGGTTTTGACACATCATTGGTCAATGTTCTTTTGCGGAACTATCTTCGTTCATATCTTCCTCTATCTCTTTCATTTATCATTCAATATTCATCTTCTTATCTTTCCATATCATTCACTAATCCGTATTCTGAGTTTACCGAAAAATCAATCTGTTCTTGAGGAAAATCGGCCAATTTTCTCTAAAGAACAACCCGATTTTTATCTCATTTTAAGGACTTTTAATCTAGATCGGGAACTGCGGCTTATCCCCACATCAAAGTGGTATCAGAGCAAAGAGATTGAAGTCCGAGCTTTCATAAAAGGTTTGATTTTTATTTTGAGTCTTCTTTGAGTCATATAAAGTTGAGTCTTTTCTTGTTCGCCCTCTTTGCGAAATTATTTGAGTTAACGTGCGTTGATTTGTGTATGTTTGGAAGAGAGAAACGCCATCAACCAAACACAAGAGAACTATTGACCTTGAAACCTTGCCAATATAAAAAAATAAAGAAGAAAGAAAAGTTCTTGAACGTCGAATCCAAGAGTCTATTTATCTCAAAGAAAATCGAACTACTCTTTAGAAATAATCGTCCGATTTTTTCCACTTTTTCCAATTTTAGAGAAACTTTTTTAAGGCACACTTTGCAGAATCGAAGTGCACCTTGTGCAAAGTATTACAACAGAAGAGTTCCAGCATATACGTTGATTCAATCGAAGAGTTTTAGCCATACATAAACCCAAATCCGGCTAACTCTCTTTCCTAACTTCGCAACTCAAGGTACGTTCTTCTCTCTTCTTAATCTCTTGTATGTATTTCTTTAGCCCTTTTTCTATTCTAAACACAGACTCTTTCTTTGAAGTGTGTTGATTAGTATCTAAACTTCTTGACACACTATTTGTCTATCCACAATATTTTCTTTCTACCTTGTCGTGTGTGGACTAAACTTCTTATAGGCATTTCTTAACCATCACACCACACAAGAACCTTTAACCGAACCAAGTTGACTACTTGATTCAGTCAAGAAGTTCTAGTGAGGCAAAGGGATTGATTTGTAAAGAAGCATTAATCCATACACGTCAATTTCATCAAACTAGTTTGCGACAACACAACACGAGTGTGAGGGCGAGAGAAAACAAGTAAGACCTTTTACAATTTTTCTAACCTTACGAATTTGTTGTTACTGTTTGTGTTTCTATAGATGTCAGGAAGAGATAGCCCACGCGGATCGCAGAAGGACAACACTCCAGATATAGCGGACATGTTCAAGAAAATCATGACCAAGATGTCCAAAATGGACAAAAGGCTTGAACAAGTGGAAGCAAGGCCCAATGCGGACTACAAATCTAAATCTCGCCTGGGATTCGATTCGAAGGCTGTTTATGAAGTAGGCGGAAGTTCCGCTAATCCACCACCACCACCACCTCAAGTTTCAGCTATAAATCATCCACCGATGCCCGGTAATACTCACCCTAATCAATACTTTAATGCTAACCGGATTCCACTTTTTGATGACGAATTTCAGGATATAAGTGATGAAGAGGATGACGGTATGTGTAGAGATCACCCACGATGCCATAAACGAAAGGGACGTTATAATGAACACCATAGGCCCCAACAGGATAATGACGAACTTGAGAAAGTTAAGGTCAAAATCCCGAGTTTCGAAGGTAGATGCTATCCGGATGCATTAATGGAGTGGGAGACCAAGATTGAACAACTTTGGTCTTGCCACAACTTTAGTGAGCAACGGAAGATCCAACTTGATGTGTTGGAATTCCAAGGCTACACTCTCATTTGGTGGGATTACCTCATCAAAGAACGGAGAAAAGCGAGAGAACCGGACATCCACACTTGGGAACGCATGAAAGTCTTAATGAAAGCTAGGTTTGTACCACCACACTACGGTCGGGAGCTGAAACATCGCTTAGAGAACCTTAAACAAGGTTCCATGTCCGAAGAAGAAGTCTACACCACCATGCAAACGACAATGGTGAAAGCCAACATACAAGGGGATGAGGAGTCTATTATGGCTCGATTCTTACGAATTTTACATCCCTCTTTAGCTAATGAAATTGATCTATATCCCTATGCTTCTATGACAAATTTACCACATTTGGCTATGAGAGTGGAGAAAAGGATCAAAGGATGGAATCAAGGAACAACTTCTTGGACTCCAGAGAAGAAAAATCGACCAACTAACTAGAAAAATTGACCTATTTTTCGACCGAATTTCTTCTCAGAACGATAAAGGAAAACGAGCTTTGCCCGATCTAGCAGCTCCTAAACCACCTATGCAGTCTCGTCCTTTGAATGAGCCTTAAAAGGACCATAAAGGGAGTACTTCTAACCCTACCTTAAGATCTAGAGATATTGTTTGCTTTAAATGTCAAGGTAGAGGTCATTACATGCGCGATTTTCCTAATAAACGAGTTTTATTTCTTAATCAACAAGGACAATATGAAAGTGAGGAAGAACATGAGCATGATCATACCCACATCAATGCATCACATGAGCATGATAACCATAGTGATATTGATTGTGAATATGAGCACGGTGAATCATTGATTGCTAGACGCACTTTAAAATTGATTTATGTGAGGATAATCAACGTGAAAACCTTTTTCATACACGATGTCTTGTTCAAGGAAAGGTTTGTAACATGATTATTGATGGGGGCAGCTGTTGCAACATTGCTAGTGAAGAATTGATCACTAAGTTACAAATCACTACCTTCTACCATCCTCGACCATATAAATTGCATTGGATGAATAATTGTGGGAATTAAAAGTTAATAAACAGGCTCGCATTGCGTTTACTTTGGGAAATATGAGGATATTGTTTTTTGTGATGTTGTGCCTATGCAAGCATGCTATATTTTGTTAGGACGCTCTTGACAATTTGATAGAAAGGTTATGCATGACAGATTTTCTAATAAACATTCGTTTGAGTTTAAGGGGAAAGCCATTACGCTCAAACCCATGACTCCTTTATAGATTGCTGAGCATTACGACAATAAGAAGGAGAAACGCAAGTAGAAGGACAAAGAATCAACTCTCAAAGAAGAAAAATTGGGCAGTTCTTTGAAAAATCGACCGATTTCTAAAGAAAATTGGTCTGTTCAAGGGAAAATTGACCGATTTTCATATAGCTCATTCGATTTTCCTCTTTGAGACAACAAAGAGCCCTTCTTTCTTCTAAAAGAGAGTTTCTCGACGATTACATCCCTTTAGATCTTTCTTTACTGAGTTTATATAAAATCCTACTGACTTTAAGTGATTATGTGAAGGCCGATTTGCCTTCAAACATTTTGCAGGCTTTTGATGAATACAAAGACATATTTTTGGATGAGATTCCTACCAGATTGCCACCGTTCTGAGGCATTGAGCATCAGATTGACTTCACTCCAGGTTCGTCACTTCCTAACCGTCCTGCTTATAGAATGAGTCCGCAGGAAAGCCAAGAAATACATGATCAAGTGCAAGACCTTTTGAACAAAGGTTATATACGTGAGAGTTTGAATCCTTGTACGGTTCTGGTTCTGTTCGTACCCAAGAAGGAAAACTCTTGGAGGATGTGTGTGGATTATCGAGCAATCAACAACATCACTATGAAGTATAGACATCCCTTTCCTCGATTGGATGATATGTTGGATGAGTTGAGCGGTTCCACTTTGTTTTTGAAGATTGATCTTAAGAGTGGATATCATCAAATCCGAATGAGGGAGGGAGATGAATGGAAGACAACATTCAAGACCAACTTTGCACTTTATGAGTGGTTGGTCATGCGTTTTGGTTTGAATAATGCTCCTAGTACTTTTACGAGGCTAATGAATCATGTCTTACGCCATTTTATTGAAAATTTTGTGGTTGTTTACTTTGATGACATCCTCATTTATAGCAAATCAAATGAGGAGCATGAAGACCACTTAAGGGAAGTACTTGCAACTCTTATATCTGAATCTCTATATGCCACTATTAAGAAATGCGAATTTAGTACTAATCAAGTGGTTTTTCTTGGATTTGTGATCAGCACAAGAGGCCTTGAGATGAATAATGAGAAGATCAAATCCATTCAAGAATGGTCTACACCTACTACCGTTGGACATGTGCGATCTTTCCATGGATTGAAAACCTTTTATAGGTGCTTTGTGAAGTATTTCAGCACCATTGCAGCCCCTCTCACGCATCTCACGAAGAAGCAAGTACCGTTCGAGTGGGGAGAAACGCAAGAGAAAGCATTTTCGGAACTAAGGAGGCGACTATCAAATGCACCTCTTCTCGCACTTCCGGATTCACAAAACCGTTTGAAGTAGAGTGTGATGCTTTAGGTATTAGTATAGGAGGAGTACTCATGCTAGAAGGTAAACTTGTAGCCTACTTTAGTGAGAAATTAAAAGGACCATGTTTGAATTACTCTACTTATGACAAGAAGTCATATGCTTTATTTCGAGTTTTCAAGACATGGCAACACTACTTTGGCCTAATGAATTCATCCTTAGAACTGATCATGAGTCTTTGAGGCATTTTCAAAGCCAAGATAAGTTGGACAGGAGACATGGAAGATGGATGGAGTTTATTGAGACATTTCCTTATATTATCAATTATAAGAAAGGGAAGGATAATGTCATAACGGATGCCCTTTCTAGGAGGTATACTTTGATCATAACAATGGATTCTAAGGTCCTAGGATTCCATTATATCAAAGACCTATATCAAAGACCTATAATATCGTAACGGATGAAGAGTTTGGCGACATCTACACTAGATGCAGAAATCGACCAGTATCACGAAAATCAGCCAATTTTCTGACCGATTTTTGCCCCGATTGAGAGATAAGTATTATCTTTTTGAAGGATTTTTGTTCCATGAGAATAAAGTTTGTATTCCTAGATGTTCTCTGAGATTATTATTAGTTGAGGAAGTTCATATGAGAGGATTAACGGGACACTTTGGAAGAGATAAGACTTATCACATGCTTCATTCTCATTTCTTTTGGCCTCACATGCTTAAAGATGTTGAACATATGATCAAGAGGTGTCGTGTTTGTATAAAAGCAAAGTCAAGACTGAGACCACACGGTTTGTATACTCATTTACCTATTCCTACATCACCTTGGCTTGACATTAGTGTAAGAGCCTTAGTCTTTTAGGACCCCGCGCATGCGCCTCAGTTGAGACATAGGTGCATAGCCGCCCCTACGGCCAGTGAACCGTCCCCAGCGGCCCTGTGGTCCGCCTCTGTGGCTCAGGGACCCTCCCTTGCGATTTCCTGCGGCTGCAGCCGCCTTTGTTGACTCTTTGACTCGTGCTTTTCCTATCTTCCCTTATAAGTTTCCTTCTCTTGCTTCAGATGAAGGGTTTCCTTCATTCTCCAACCTTCTCCTCACAATCTTCTTCTCTTTCCCTTCTTCCTTTGATCTTCTTCTTGGATTTTGTTTTGTTTTGCAAGAGAGTTGAGTTGAGTTTGATGTTGATGATGAGGTTTTTTGTTGTGTTGTAGAGAGATTCAACTGAGAGCGTTATGGGTCTTCTCCTCTGTTTGATCCAACTGTAGGTGAGTTCTTCCTCTTCCTTCTTCTTTCTTTCTTCTTTCCTTTTCCTTTATCTTAGGAATCCACAAGTTAGATCTTGTGTTGGTCTTTCTAGACCTGTATTGATGAATATATGTATGTATATGTATGTGGATAGTTGATGGATGTGAAGAGGTGAAAAAGATTGAGTGGAGGATCGAAGAGAAGTCGGAGATTGCTTCTACACAGACAACCGCCTTGGCGCCTACCTAAAGCCGCCCTTGCGCTTGGTGTGTCGCCTCCCCTGCATGGAGTGCCGCCGCCTTTGCGCCTCCATGGTGCTTCGCCCCTGCGTCTCCTTGTCACGTAGATGCGTCTTGTCCACGACATACCTAGTGCGGTATAAGTCCTTTCCTTTCTTAGTATGAGTGCTTTAGAAGCATGGTAGGTATGAGTATGAGAATAGGATGATGATATCAAGGTATCGAGTGGGTTGTTGAGGCTTATATGTTGGATATGATCCTTATGGATCCCTTGGGTCTAGGTGGGACCCCTTTGATTGATAGGAGAGTTGATATCTCTTTATGCCTTGTTATTAGGCAATGCTATCCTCCGGATTGGAGTTGATCATGGTTGACGTTATCTTGAGGTTGAGGTAAGTCCGTAGGACTTACTTAGCTGCATTCCTATATTGGATGTATGCTTGAGTGGTGAATGTTATATGCTTGATAGCATGCGATGTTGATTATTGCTGACCTATGGTTTATTGGATAACCCCTTACCATGGCAGTGATAACCTTTCCCTTTCATCATGTAAGGAGTTTGGGAGGTTCTTTGTAGGTTAGGCCAGTCCTGGTATACGGGATGGGCACTTCACCTGTAACGACCAATTTTTTTTCGTTACGCTTTGATAGGGTTAGAGAAGTTTAGGAAACGAATAAAAAAATTTAGTGAGACTAGGTCATACCAGTTTATTTATAATAGTCGTTTAATTAAGTACCTTGTCCTAAGTTTCGGGACAAAACTTATTTTAAGGGGGTACTGATGTAATATCCGGAATTTTTATTTCCGTTTAATTTCAAATCAAATCGGACTTTGAGCCGTTGACGGTTTTCCATTTTATCTAGCAATTCTTTCTTCACAAATTTTATCATTTTATGTAGAAACTAATTCACATAAAATGATAAAATTATATCAAGCTCTAATTCCTATAATTATTTATCATTTTATGTAGAATTTAATTCACATAAAATGATAGAATTATATCAAATCCTAATTCTTATAATTATCTATCATTTTATGTAGAATTTAATTCACATAAAATGATAGAACTATATCAAACCCTAATTCTTATAATTAATTCTTACCGATGACTTTAGACGAGTTTTGACAAGCTGTGACGAAACCATGACTAAGCTGAGACAAGGCCATGACAAAGCCCAACAAATCTGTGACAAACTCATTCATGGGCCTGACAAGGCCATGACGAGTTTTGACAGATTTTTGACAAGAAAAACAGCCCATCTTTCTTACCTTACCTCAGCCCATGTTCTTTGTTGGATTTTTTGTCCAGCCCTTTGCTTCTCTTTTGTGCTACACGGATCTGAACAGCCTTGGAGGCCCAGCGGAAGATGGCCCAGCGAGCTCCTCTCTTGTGCGCTGACAAGTAACGTACAGCAGCCCTGGAGGAGAAGGAAACTGACGACGCTCTCTCTTCCTTTCTCCTTGTAACGTCCGGAAATCACGCAGGAAATCACACACGTATCTCCTCTCCTTTCAGCCACGCTTTGTTTCCATCCAGAAGCACGAGAACGCTCTCCCTCTACTGCAGCAACAGATCTCTCCCACAACCGTAGACTCCGTCCATTGAACTCTACCAGCGGCCTTCAACGTAGCAGCGATCTCCAGCACAACAGCAGCCTCAGCGCAGCAGTGGGCTTCGTCCCAGGATCTTCAGCGTGACGGCTTCAGTGCAGCAGTGAGGACTCTTCTGCTCACGAGCTGGAGTGACACAGAATAGCCATAGAGGAGCAGCATTGAGGATTCTTCTTCTCACTTCCCCTTGAATCTTGGAATCGGTAAGGTTGATACCCTTCTTATCCTTGCACTTCCATCCATGTAATTCATGCCTAATGAGTGCCTTTTATGCCTCCTAATTCTACCCAGAACAGCCATAGAGGAGCAGTAAAAATTCATGCTGTTTTCCGAGTTTTCAGGAAGTGACAAGCAGGCATTTTCGAGTCCAGTTTTTGGTATGTTAGACACCTCCTCTATTGCTGAATTTTGGATATGCTTTAGTCAGTAGTACATAGTTGATCATACTAAAATTTGGGAAGAATCGGAGTTACGGTTTGAGAGTTATTGTGTTTGAAAGTTGACGTTTTTATATATGTGCTGAGTGTTGGGGAAAACAGCAAGTGATGCTGTTTTGTGAGATGGTTTTGAATAGGTTCTTGATCTCCGTTGGGCTTGAATTTTTGATATGATATAGTTTACATATTGTTGTAGAACATATTAAAATTTGAGAGGAATCCAGCGAGTGGTTTGGAATTTATGATTTTTCAAAGATTGAGTCGTAAGCAGTTTTTCGGTTGTGCTGAAATTCGGTTTTGTGAGATAGTTTTAAATAGGATTTTGATCTCCTTTGCAGCTGAATTTTGGATATATTATAGATAAGATTTTATATTAGAACATATCAAAATTTGGGATAAATCCAGCGAGTAGTTTAGAAGTTATGATTTTTCAAATTTAAGACAATGTGTTGTTCGTTAGGTGTTGTAACCAACTTTAGAAATTTTTGTAGAAGTGATGCTTTAACAGTTTTAAGAAATTCTTTCTCCTATGAGTAGATGGGATATCATAGAGGACCTAAGGAATTATTTCGGAATTTTTATAAGATTATTCGAATTTTATATTTGAAGCTGTAGTTGGACTTTAGTGACTTATCGGGAAATAGAAAATGGGTAATTTTTCTAGTTGTTACCTAAAATCATCCTAGGGAGTAGAACATGATCAGTTAGCCTCAAGTAAGAATTTAAGTACATATTACGGGTTTTTGGAAGTCTCGGGACCAAGGGTAAAATAGTCAATTTACCTTAAATAAACACTGTAATAACTTCTGCACATAGAATCGTACATCTTAGGAGTTTTAGACTTCTAAGTATCCAAGGAAAAGAGTTGACCCACGTGCCTCCTTTGACAGGCAACTGAGTTCCTGCAGCTACTGATTGAGTGTTGCTAAGAGAGACGAGATTTAATTTGGTAAGTCCACGTACTTACTTAGCTGGCTTCTTGTATGAGTGTAATGTGTATGAGTGGTGTTTGTTAGTTATGATAAACAACGAAACCGGATTAGGCCGACTTTATTATTTACGTAATTGACCCAAGTGTATGATAACGGGTCGTGACATCATCTGCCTAGCTCTTGCGAGAGTCTAGGAGGTTTCCTGCGACCAGCCTAGTCCGGTAGACGGTCAAATGCATTAGTACCATTCCGCGTTGGTAAACGGGGACAGGGGCGAGGTTTGGGAATCCCTCGTGTCACAAAATAAGTATCATTAGTAATAATCTATCACCTAATTAAAGATAATAAAAGGATTGAGTGTTGCATGTTGATTGTGTATGTTGTGTGTTTGTGCTTTTACCTTTATACTTATGCATAGAATGTTAGCTAACGGTTTTATACCGCTTGTAGATGTCTTGCAGGTTAAGACAGTTGTAGAGAGATCCGGAGGGAATGGTCAGCCGGGTCCACGTACATATTTAGTTGGGGACGGGATGTCTTCTGTTCTTCTTATGTGTCATTTTAGTACCTTTGCTTTGTAAGGCTGATACATATTCTTCATGTATATATTGTTTAAAGTTTTCAAATGTTTTAAATACTTTTGTGCCTTGTTGTAAGATCCAAGTTAAATTGTTGTCAACCTAAGGTCGGGACCCATTGTGAGGTCCTAACCAGTAGCTCCCCGAGTTCTCAGAATTTGGGGTGTTACATCACCACTCCTTATGGTACACGGGAAGTGCGCCGATACCACTTGAGATGACTATGGTACCCAGAGGCGAGGATGATATATTTCTCGTGTCAGATATATATATATATATATATATATATATATATATATATATATATATATATATATATATATAGGGTCCGGTTCCGGTGAGGAGGACCCTTGTAGATAGGAATGAGGAGAGACAGGGTGGTGAGATGTGGCATGCTACATCACCGTGTTTTTTAAAATAAAAATTGGTGTTCATATTTTTATATGTGTTCATTTTTAAAAGAGTCATTGTTCATATTTTATCAATAAATGTTCATTTTTTCCCAACACTAACAGTTCATTTTTTAACATTAATTGTTCATTTTTGTATTTGTTTTAAAACAATTTTTTAGATTTTTTTTAAAATTATGCTATTCTTTCAAATCGTGTTAATAAAATGTGATGTTCATTTTTTTTACAAGTATGTATTCATTTTTTTTACAGTTATGGTGTTTATAATATGCTATTCAATTTTTTTGAAAATTATACTTTTCTTTAAAATCGTGTTTATAATATTTAGAGATCGATTACATAAAAATTGTGAAATCAAAGAAAATACAAGACGATTCAGGTTTCGTTTCTTCGAATTTCTACTCTCACTGTTTAGATTTCCATTCTTAAGGTTTATATTTCATTAAGATTGATGTTTGTGTTCGGAATCAAATTTGTTTGAATCATTTTGTTTTCTATAAGTTTGATTGAGAAAATACATGTATATACATATGTTGAGTTGGTTTAATAGCTCCAATTGAATAATCTATATGCTCTTTTTAGTGTGCACACAAACTGTTCGGCAAAATGCCTTATAGAAAAATAGTTTATAATATTTACAAGAACAATGACATAAAAAGTATGAACACTGACGAATAAAAACATGAACAGTGACGTATAAAAGTATGAATCACCGATGACTTATCTATAACTTTGACACATACATAGCATATTATGATCATTTTTGACGTTTTGTGATGAGTTTTTTTATTTCTTGTGGTTATATACTGTAAATGAACATCTATACATTATAAAATGAACACAAAAGAATAAATGGACATGACACTTTGATGAATAAAAATACTATGAACACCGATGTATAAAAACATGAACAATGACATATAAAAGTATTAACACCGATGACTATTTTGAACGTAAGGGTATTTTTCCAGATTTAAGTTAATTTACAAAAATGCCATTAATGATGAGCGTGTGAGAGTCCTTGATTTGAATTCATCCAATGGCTTACATCCCTCCTAATTCCTATCTATAAGCCCTCTCCTCACTTGAACTAAAATCTATATATATATATATATATATATATATATATATATATATATGTGTATATGTAGATATATGTATATGTATATATATATGTATATAAATATATATATATATATGTATATAAATATATATGTATATATATATATATGTATATGAATATATATGTATATATTTATATGTGACTTGAGTGTATGACGTTATAAAGATAATTAAACGGGTAAATGTGTAACGACATGATTGAGTGTTTACCGTTCCATGACATGTGTATGTGCTTATGCATTATCTTTTATATGAATAGTTAACTAACGGTTTCATACCGTGTTGTAGATGTTTTGCAGGATAAGAGGACTGTAGAGTGATCCGGCAGGGTGACTTGCCGAGGACTTCCATACATTAGGTGGTATATGGGTTTTGGGGATGTTTACATATGTTGTATATGATGTTGACCTTTTGTACTCGGCTATGGTTTTGTATACCCTTTTAATATACAGTTATATAGTTTCATGTATTTGTTTTTATTTTTGTTGGTGCCTTGTTGTAAGATCCAGTGAACTTGCTGTCAGCCTAGGGTCAGGATCCACAGTGAAATCCTAACCTAGTGATACCTCGAGTCCCGCGGATTCGGGGTGTTACAAAGTTGGTATAAGAGCCCAGATTGATAACAATGACACTTGCAATCTACAATAAAGGTAAGATAAATAAATAAACATAACACGAAAGGGGTTTGACTTTTCAAAAGGATTTTTGGTTTTGAAATTGTGTATATAGTTGATTTGGGATAAAATGTATGGGAAGTCATCACCTCTGCCCCTGGATCTCAACAGAATAGGTATGTATATATATGTATTATGGATTATATGTGTGGATGGCATATATATGGCCTTAGTTGTGTATGTGTATACCGCAGATGGCTCGGACTAGAGCAACTTCTGCTGTGGGACGGGGTTGAGGTAGACCACCTCTTCCTCCAATGGTGATAGGTCAGGGACCAGTTCCCACTGCTATCCGCCTGTGGCAGAGGGCGTTCATGAGGAAGTTGTTGAGAGTGTTTTTCTTGAGACTAGGGAGGGGATGGCAGCGAGACAGAGAACTCGGCCACTCTAGTCAGAGGACTCCGATCGTGTCTCGATGAGAGGACCAGAGTTCCGTGCATACATCCGATGAGTTGAGGAGGCTTTCAAGACAGGTAGACGTGCCCTGGATCTGCCATCACAGGTGGGATCATCAGAGATGTCCCAAGGAGCTACTCAGATGCCAGTCATATCGACACGCGCTACTGAGGTTGCTAAAGCTCCAGAGGAGTCTAGAAAGCCTCAACGAGATACTTGGTTGAAGGCAGTTCACCAATAGGAGTACCCCCTTTCTCTAGGAAGGTGGGGTAATAGCATGCATTATAGTCTATATTTTGGGATTGGTTTGGACGTTTTATTAGCATAAATCTACATGCATGGCTATACATTCTCAATGATTATATCGTTTTGTTTACCTTTGCAAGAATTGAGGTCCACACCTAATTTTGTTGTAATTGTAGGTAAAATTCCATGTTATGGATCAATATGGAGCCAAAGGATCTAAGGAGTCAAGGGAGCTGCATTATGGAGCTTCGAGGAGCTACAAGGAAGGCATAGGAACTCTAGAAGTTGGACAGAAATGAGATATAGGACCAGTTATGGAGATTTGCACGTAACAGCTCGACCACCTCGGTTGACTAAATTAGCACCTCGGTCGAGATGGCTTACTAGGCCTAGATCGAGACGGCCGGCCCACATCCCATGAGATCTTCTTATTCATCAGTTTTGGTGGCGTTTGCTTCCAACCACTTGGAAACATAGGCCACCGCAAATAATATATAAGTGTGGCCAAAAGAAGTAGGAAAAGGCCCCATGAAATCTATCCCCCAAACATCAAAAATTTCGCAAAATATAATAGAAGATTGAGGCATTTCATTTCTCTTAGAGATGTTACCTACTCTTTGGAACCTATCACACACCTTGCAAAACGCAAAAGCGTCTCTAAAGATGTGTGGCCAAAAGGATCCCGCATCTAAAACTTTCCTAGCAGTATTGTTGGCCCTAAAATGTCCTCCACATGCTTCAGAATGACAGAGTGTAAGGATAGATTGTACCTCATTGTCCGGGATGCAACGACGTATTACCTGATCACTATAATGCTTCCATAGGTATGGATCGTCCCAAAGGTAGTGTCTTGCTTCGGCCTTCACCTTCTCTCACTGTGCCTTGCGAAGTCTAGAGGTTACTCACCCCTAACAAGGAAGTTTACAATGTCAACAAACCAAGACTTAAATGATTGAAGTTTAAACAGAACCTCTGTTGTGTAATCCGCTGGGGCGCCTAGCTCGATCCGCAAGGGCGGCTGTCCACAGAGGCGGGTCTTTGGATGCGTAGGGGTGGTTACACAACAGAGGGTTGTGTAGAAGGTATCGTCTGGAAAGCTTCCGACTATGGCTCTTCCTTTGGCGGGATCTTCTTCCTCCTTTACCAGCATGCTCAAATGATCGGCCACAAGGTTCTCAGCCCCCTTCTTGTCCCGTATCTCCAAGCGTAAACTCGCTTAGAAGGAGCACCCACTTAATCAACCTTGGCTTTGCTTCCTTCTTCTCCATGAGATACCTAAGAGCTGCATGGTCAGTGAGTACGATTACCTTTACTCGAAGGACGTACTGTCTGAACTTCTCTAGTGCAAAAACCACCGCTAGCATCTCCTTCTCGGTGGTGGAATATTTTCTTTGATCTCCATTAAGCATCATTGAGGCATAATGGATGACGTGTGATGCTCTTCCATCCTTATGTCCTAGGATAGCTCCTACAACATAATCGCTGGCATCACACATAATCTCAAATGGCTTCTCCCAGTCCGGAGACCGGATGATTGGTGCACTAGCGAGGCATGCTTTCAAAGTGTCAAAAGCTTTCTTGCAATCTTCATCTACTATGAAAGTTTCTTCCTTCTTGAGTAACTCACACAACAGTGCTGAGATCTTTGAAAAATCCTTAATGAACCGCCGATAAAAACCTGCATGACCTAGGAAAGAACGGATTTCACGCACGTTAGGAGGGTAAGGTAAAATTTGAATAATATCAACTTTTGCCTTATCTACTTCTATCCCTTTTGAGGATATCACATGTCCTAACATTATCCCTTTGTTCAACCATGAAATGGCATTTTTCAGAATTAAGAACTAAATAAGCTTCTACACATTTTTCAAGAACAAGTTTTAAATGTCATAGGCATGCATCAAAACTATTTCAATGGACGGTGAAATCATCCATAAAAACTTCAATAAAGTTCTTTATGTATTCAGAAAAAATACTTATAATGCACCGTTGGAAGGTGCCAGGAGCATTGCAAAGTCCAAATGGC
The DNA here is from genome assembly GCA_033239125.1 of Fagopyrum homotropicum. NCBI lineage: Eukaryota > Viridiplantae > Streptophyta > Magnoliopsida > Caryophyllales > Polygonaceae > Fagopyrum > Fagopyrum homotropicum. The sequence continues at coordinate 39,204,645 of BSWB01000005.1, read as the reverse complement.
ATTCTGCGGTATGCAAAAGTGCCAAATGGACATGTGAAAGTGGTTTTTTCCTGGTCCTCCGGAGCAATGGCTATTTGGAAATAGCCCGAATATCCGTCCAAAAAGCAATAGTAGGGGTGACCTGCAAGACGCTCCAACATTTGATCAATAAAGGGTAAGGGAAACTGATCTTTACGCGTTACCGTGTTAAGTTTGCGGTAATCAATGCAAACTCTCCAACATGTTTGTGTCTTGCTCGGGACCATATCTCCCTATTGATTCTCCACCATGGTGATACCCCATTTCTTTGGAACCACTTGGGTTGGACTAACCCACTTACTATCCGAGATAGGGAAAATCATGTCCGCTTGGAGGAGCTTCATTACCTCCTTCTTGACCACTTTCATCATTGGTGGATTCAACCTTCGTTGAGGTTGCCTAGATGGTTTCGCCTCTTCCTCAAGGAGGATTCTATGCATACAAATGGATGGGCTTATCCCCTTGATGTCCACAATAGTCCACCCAAGAGCCGTCTTGTGCTCTTTCAAAACCTTCACCAATTTTTCCTCTTTACCGGTGGACAACTTGTTAGAGTTGATCACCGGTAAGGTATTGTTGTCTCTTAGAAAAGCATACTTGAGGTGAGGTGGAAGGTCCTTGAACTCTATCTCCGGTGCCTGCACTATGGATGGAACAAGCTTCTCGCTTGGAGTTAGTAAGGTGGGCCCAATGGCCAAAGTGGAGATAGGGAGCCTTTTGTGCCCATCCAATTGGGCTAGGACTTCCTTCATGCTAGATGTCAAGGCATATTCTGAAGTATGAATGTCAATGTCATGCTCATCTATGTTTTTCAACTCATTCATGCCAAAAATATCAAAAACATCTTGCACAAATGGTTCAATAATATCAATGGCACATAGGGAATGATCATCAATAGGGCATTTCATTGCATCATAAATGTCAAATTCAACTACCTCCCCATAAAATTCCATGGTTAATTTGCTACTAACATAGTCAATCTTAGTCCAAGTAGTTTTTAGAAACGGTTTTTTCAACAATATTGGTGCAGCATGTGAGTCATTTTCCATATCCATCACAAAGAAATCAGCATGAAAAATCATCTTATCTACCATTACTAACACATCTTCGATAATCCCTTTCGGGTAAACATTAGATCTATCAGCAAGTTGTACTACAATCCGAGTTTTAATTAGCGGCCCAAGGCCAAGTGATTTATAGATGAAATAGGGAAGGGCATTAATAGAAGCACCAAGATCAAGCATAACTTTATCAAAATGGGTTTTCTCTATAACACAAGGAATGCTTACCATGCCCGGATCGCTACACTTCCTGGGCATTCGGCATTGGAAGACGACGGACACATGCTTGCTCACTTGCACCTTTTGCTTGCCCTTCAGCTTCTAGTTCCTCTTGATGGTGCAGAGTTCCTTCAAGAAACGAGCATACTTAGGAATACTCTTCACAAGTTTAAGGAGAGGGATATTTACCTGGCATTTGGAAAAGGTCTCAAAGAGATCCTTATCCTCTATTACTCTTCGCTCCTTCAGTGCTTGAGCGAAGGGAGCTGGTGGTTTCTCAGCATACAGAGGGGGAAAATAAGGACGAATGTAAGAATCTTTCTCAACAGAACCCTCTGTCATCTTTTCCGCAGGGCGGAAGGTTGCAGGCGCAGGGGCGGCTCAGGGATTGTCACCGCAGGGGCGGGGACATCCAGCCGTAGGGGAGGCGACATCCAGCCACAGGGGCGGCGTCTGCTCAGAAGCTGGTGTAGTTGCAGCTGCAGGTGCGGCTGTGGGGGCGGCAAACTCGTTAGAGGGTTTGTTCTTCACTTCTGTTGCTGGCTTCTGCTGGATTTGCTTCCCACTCCTTAATGTTACGGCACTAACATTCTCATTGGGGTTGACCACTATATGCGAAGGAAAATTTCCGGAGTATCTAGCTTTGATCCTTGTAATGGCTTCCGCCATTTTTCCAACCTATTTTTCAAGGTTCTTGATGTTGGATTCTGTAGTTTGGACATGGGTAGAAAAATGCTTAGTCAAAACCTACAACATATCCTTAGTGGATTGAGACTTACCTTGGCGGGGTTGGTGTTGCTGGTTTTGTTGATCCCTCCATCAAAAATTTTGTTGATCGCGCCAATTTGGAATGTAATTTTGCGCATATGGATCGTTCCTTGGCCTTTGCTGCTGTTGTTGCCCATAGCCTAATGCGTTCACCTCAGCATCGTCATCTTGGACTTAAGGAAACATATCCGTTGGATGGTATGGATCGGCACACACTCCACATGCCTTGAGTTATTGTGGAGTTCCCATCAAAGTCAACCTTTTCACCATCTCCTTTAATTCAGCAATTTTAGTTGAGATCTCATTTCACCCAAGATTGATAGCATGAACTCCTCTTTTGGAAGAGGTCCTTCCGAAATTCTGAGTTCCTTAAGCTAGTTCCTGCATTTTCTCTAAAGCAAGGTCAGGAGCGTTCAGAATATTACCTCCACAAGCAGTATCGACAATCCTCCTCTAATTGTCAAGCAAGCCATTGTACAAGTACAAGACTAGCTCTTGGGTAGAATACCCATTGAAAGGACAACTGGATCGGAGTCTTGCAAAATTCTCGAAATACTCGTAAAGAGTTTCGTCCACCTCTTGCTCGATGTTGCTTATAGCTTTCTTCAAGATATTGGCCTTCTTAGCTGGAAAATACTTCTCCAAAAACGCCTTATGGAGGTTCTCCCATGTGTCGATGCTACCGGACGGTAGATGGTAGTACCAATCATCCGCCCCATCCTTGAGCATGAAAGCGAATGCCCTCATCTTGATTTGCTCTTCGGTAATGTTGGTTGGCTTCATGCTCATACACACGGTATGAAACTTTCCTAGATGCTTGTTGGGGTCTTCACCACTTAACCCATGGAATGATGGGAGCAAGTGGATCAGCCCCGGCTTGAGCTCGAAGTTGACACCTTCCCCATATTGCCGGTATAGTAACCGCAAGAGGATGTTGAGTCAAGTCCGGCTGCGTGAGTTGGAGAAAGGTTCGGTCAGCCATCTCTTCACAGAATCATTGTTGTCTACGTTGCCGGATGTGCGTTCTTTCAATTTATGGATCAAAAGGAACAAATCCGGAGTTAGTAGCACGTGTTTGAACCATAAAAATAGCCCAAACTAATAATCAATAATCAAAAGAAAATAAAACTCAACTGAACTCCCCTGCAACGATGCCAAACTTGACAAGCGTAAAATCCTAGGTCGTTGTCTTTTAGCTTAGGTCAAACTAGAAGTCCTAACATTACACTAATAAGTTTATGTATAGCGTAGGTAAGGGTCGAACCCAAGAGAGTTAAGTTGATGTTTCGATTAGATTCAATTATTGAGATTATAACCGATAGGGGGGGGGGGTTGGATTGAAATGTAGCAAGACAAAAGTATACGAAACAAGTAAATGTGTGAATAAATTGATGAGAAAAGGACTACACTAGGTTGATTCTTAGCATGCAATGCTACTTTGGTTGGTTCTTTTTATAAGTATTTCAGCAATGTTCTCGTCTTTATCATATATATGTGTTGAACCAACCGGCATCAACACTACTTAAGAAGTTAATGTTCTATAAACCTACAAGAACAAGTCACAAGTTAGCTTTCAAACAAAGACAAAGAGATTTAAAGAGAAGAATAAAACTGTTAGACTTTTCTTTATATTTATATTCCTTTTCCTTTAAGTAATCACAACCAGCTTTTACCTAAAGGTTTTCTACTAGATTAAAGACCCGAACCCGGAATCAATTAATCCTAGTTCTTTGCATGCAATTAGAGACCAAGGTGATCAAGCTAAGTCGTAAGAAGCATGCAATTGAAAGTAAAGTACAAGGAATACAAAACATATGACTGAATAATACTTATATTAACAATGACTTACAACCAAAGCTGTAATGCAGCTTCAAAACAACCCAATGTAGCAAGGAGATTAGAAACACATTACACAAAGAAAGTAAGGGAAAAAGAGAGAATAAATGGGAAAATGGCGGATGATTCTAGCAATCAGCCATGGACCTATTTATACTAGAATTGAAACTAAATGGGAGTAAATGGCCGGCCTAAACAACCACCTTTGATGCCATAAAGGTGGTGCAAACAGCCGGAGTAAAGTCTCTGGCGCTAAACCGCGGGGACGGGCTTCAGGGCCGCAGGGGCGGCCTGGCAATTTCGTAGGGGCGGATCTTTATTGCTCTTCAAACGTCTAACTCTTCATCTTTATGTCGATTTGATGTCAAGCCGCAGGGGCGGTCCAATGTCACCGCAGGGGCGGTGACACTGGCTCTTCGGCTTCACAGCTCCGCACGTTGGTCCGCAGGCAGAGGCGTAGGGGCGCCGGCTTCGCTTCTTCCAGGTGAGTCACCGCAGGGGCGTCCAAGGGTGGCGCAGGGGCGGTGACAAGCTTTGTCGGGTGCTGGCGAAGGCGCAGGATGCGTTCCGGAGTGCAGTGTTACCCGCAAGGACGGTGACACTGCTTCACGGGGGCGGTGTGGCACCAGAAGCTTGTCTTCGTGAATGGTCTTCAACTCCCAAGTGCTTCTAACTTCTCTTTTTGCTTCTTTTTGACTTCTTCTTCTGGATTAAGAAGTTAGCAGTACAAACCGACTCTAATATAATGAAAAGACTCTAAAAACTAACCTAAATGATAGTGATTCCATAACCTATCAATTAGAGAGGGGATGTCTCGTGGAGAGGAACCACAGTTCTCCATTGGAGCAGATGGAGTGATGAGGCGCCATGACCGCGTTTGTGTACCTACTGATGCAAAGCTGAGACAGATGATTTTACAAGAGGCTCACTATACACCTTACTCAGTACATCCAGGTACGAGTAAGATGTACCATGATGTGAGACGCTCATATTGGTGGGGAGGGCTAAAACCCGATGTAGCTAGATTTGTGGCACAGTGTGCGACTTGTTAGCAGGTCAAGATAAATCATTGCAGACCTGGAGATGAGCTCCATCCACTGCCAGTACCGTAGTGCTAGTGGGAGGACGCCAATGTACTGTGTGACCGGATTGAGGCTCAGTAGGAGTTTTGATGCTATATGGGTTGTTCTTGATAGATTGACAAAGACGGCACGTTACATTCCTATCAGAGAGACGTGGCCAGTGAGCAGATTGGTTGAGGAATACACTAGACAAATAGTGAGACTCCATGTTGTACCGAGGACGATCGTCTATGATCGAGATGGACGGTTTACCTCGAGGTTTTGGCAGTAAATCCAGACTGCTTTGGGGATGAGTCTACACTTCACGACTGCGTTTCAACCCTAGACAGATGGTCAGTCAAAGAGGACCATCTAGACCCTTGAGGATATCCTACGAGCTTGTGTGTTGGATTGGGGACAGAGATGGTCAGATTACTTTCCACTCGTTGAGTTCTCATACAACAACAGCTGGCATGCATCCATTGGGATGGCTCCTTATGAGGCATTGTATAGACGTAGATGTCGTGCACCTTTATGTTGGGATAAGCCCAGAAGTTTCAGTGGGATAGTGCTAGAGCATATTCAGGATGATATGGCTTGAGTAGCGCTAATCAGAGAGAGGATGTTGGCTGCACAAAGTCGCCAGAAGTCATATGCAGACAAGAGGCGTTGACCTCTAGAGTTCGGGGTAGGAGTTCATGTCTAGTTGAGAGTATCTCCGACGCGAGACATCAGACGTTTTGGCATAAAGCGGAAGCTGAGTCCTTGATATGTCGGCCCTTTCGAGATACTAGATAGAGTCGGGAGGGCAGCATACAGATTAGCATTGCCTCCGAGGTTAGTGGGTGTTCACCTTGTGTTTCACGTGTCTCAGCTGAGGGAGTACATACCAGATCCGACACACATTGTGAGTTATGATGATTTGGTGGTTGAGCCGGACCAGACTTTTACAAAGCATCCTATTGTAGTTCTAGAACAAGGTCTGAGATGCCTACGTTTGAAGGACATCCCTATGATGAGGATACAATGGTCTAGACGAGGACCTGATGAGGCTTCATGGGAGACTGAGGATAGTATCCGGAGGAACTATCCAGAGTTCTATGCCGAGATAGATGCACCTGTAGGATCCACGAGTAGATCTTAGTGCCATCTTGGTGAGTGCATGTTATGCTATGTGTTTATGCGATGTAATGTGGTTTTCGTGCTAGTTGTGATATGTGCATATGATATGTTAGATCTTATTTGCTAGCACGATTTAGGTGTAGTTGGAGATGGTTCTTTCCTCCATGCTATTGTGTGTGTGTTTAGGATTAGCTGGAGATGGTTCTTTCCTCTACGCTATCATTAATGGGCATAGTGTGAGTGGAGATGGCTTTCCTCTATGTAGTTGTGTTATGCGTACGTTCTGGCTGGAGACGGCTTTCCTCCATGCTAGTGTGATGTGGGTAGTGTTTTGGCTATAGATGGTATTCCTCTAGGCCTTGTTTAGATTTTATGATGATGTTGCTGGAGTGATGATTCCTCCATGTTGTGTTTTGAGGATATAGAAGGTTATAGGTTGTGATGTGATTCCTCTGAGAAGGAGAATTATACCTTGGTATATGGGTCCGAGAGGATTTAAGGATTTTGCAAGTTTCGGGACGAAACTTGTTTTTAGGGGAGTGTGATGTAAGAGCCTCAGTCTTAGGAGCCTTGATGAGTCTAGCTGAGCCAGACAGCCGCCCCTGCAAACCTAGAGGGCCGCACTAGCGGTTGGCCGCCCCTGCGCCTCACAGGGTCCGGCCCTGCGGCTCCGTGCGGATGTAGCCGTCTTCATTGAATCTTGACTTCTGCTTTCGGCTGGCGTCCTTTATAAACTTCCTATTGCTTCTGATGAAGGGTTTCTTCATCTCTCCAGCTCCTTTCTTCCTCCTCACGATCTTCTTCTCTCCTTTCTCTGCCTTAGATCTTTTCCTTGATTTCTTGAGTTTGTGAGTAGAAAGAGTGTGGCTTTAATCTTTGATGATGATGAGCTTGATGTTGAGTGTTGTTGCTGATGTGTTGAGGTGTTGTATGGTGATGTTGGTATTATTCTTCCTTGCTAAGGGTTCTTGTTGTGGTAAGCCAGCTTTTCTTCATTTCTTTCCCTTTCTTTTTTCTTTGCTTCTTTCTTCCTTCTTTAGATTAAGAATCACAAGCTAGGCTTGTGTTAGATCTTTCCTGGAAGTTTTGATGTTCATACATGTGTATGCATGTATGTGGTATGTTGTTGAATGATGGAGAAGTGAAGAGATTCCAGAGAATGATCGAAGAGAAGTCGGGATCAGCTCACTATTGTCCAGCCGCACCTGCGCATGAGCTAGGCCGCCCCTGCGCCTGTCTGTGAGCCGCCCCTGCACCTGTCTGTGAGCCGCCCCTGCGCCTGTCTGTGAGCCGCCCCTGCATCCAGAGTGAGCCGCCCCTGCGCCTCACTGTTGTTGAGCCTTGCGCCTGTTGTTTCCGCTGGTGCGTCCAAGGCATACCTAGTTGGTATGATTCTTTTTTCCCTTTCCTTTGGCCTTGGCTTTAGTTGATGGCTAGGCTAGTATGGTTAGGTTGAGCTTGATGAGTTATATGATGGATATGTGCCTTAGGCACTTGTGTTTATGTTGAGAATATGCCTTAGGCATTTGTGAGCATGCTATGATCTCGAGGTTTAGATCCGGGTTGTAGGTTGGTTGTGGTTATAGAGACGAGTCTCCTAACCTTTGCAGTATGTGATGATGTGTGCCTTGCTATTACAGGCATTGATTACTTCACCAAGTGTATTATAACTTGTGCTTATGTTGAGGATATGCCTTACTTAGCGTGCAATTATGGGTTTGCGTAAGTTTAATGGTTGTGTGTGTTCATATGATTGTTGCATTTACAACTTAATGTTGACTAGGATGACCACATATGTATACTTAAATGGCCCAAGTGTATTATAAGGGATTGTGACCACTTGCCGCCGCCTGCGGGTAGGAGGAGGTGCCCGGAAGCCAGTAACACAAGGGGGGACGAGTGATTATCACCCCCATGCAAAACCCTTGTGTTAACGGGGGAAGGGAGGCGGTTCTTTAGGCTCCTCGTGTTACAAAATAAGTTGAATTAGTAATGGAATAACGTAATTGAAGATAATAAATGAATGTGTGTGTGGCATTGCCTGTTTGATATATGGAGATGTGTTTGTGCTATTACTTCATTCTTATTCATGGTTGTATCTAACAGTGTATACCATGTTGTAGATGATCTGCAAGTTAGGAAGACTGTAGAGTGAGCCAGACAGGGTGACTAGCCGAGGACTTCTATACATTAGGATGCTCGTAGGATATGGGATTTTGTATCTGAATATTGTGAATGTTGTTTTGTACTCGTCTTTGTTGTTGTAAAACCCTTTTGATGTATCTTATACAGTTTCATGTATTTTGGTTTAATCTATTTGCGCCTCATTGCAAGATCTAGTGAACTTGTTGTCAGGCTAGGGCCAGGATCCATTGTGAAATCCTATCCCAATGTGACATTCCGAGTCCCGTGGATTTGGGGTGTTACAATGATAGCACTCACAAAACGTGTGCTAAGGTACTACGTTCTGGTTTCTTTTGGCCTACATTATTTAAGGATGTGCAAACTTTTGTTGTCTCTTGTGATGCATGACAAAGAATAAGGAACTTGTCTAGAAGGAACGAGATGTCACTCAACAATATTCACGAAGTTGAAATCTTTGATGTATGGGGAGTTGATTTCACGGGACCTTTCCCATCATCCGTAGGGACTCTCTATATCCTCCTAGTTGTTGATTACGTTTCTATGTGGGTGAAAGCCATTTCTTCTCCCACTAATGACGCTATGGTAGTTGTGAAGTTCTTCAATAGAACTATCTTCCCCCGTTTTAGGACACCGTGTATCATTATTAGCGATGGAGGGACACATTTCATCAACCGGAAGTTCAAGGCACTTCTATCGAAGTATGGGGTTACGCACAAGGTAACAACCCCCATCCTCAGCCTGGTGGGCAGGTAGAGATCTCGAATAGAGAAATCAAGGCAATTTGGGAGAAGAATATTTCAACGACAAGGAAGGATTAGTCCATGAAATTGGACGATGCTCTTTGGGCTTATAGGACCGCATTCAAGACTCCTATTGTTACCACCCCTTACAATTTGGTATATGGGAAGTCATGTCATCTACCCGTTGAGCTGGAGCACAAGGCATATTGGGCAATCTAGTGATTGAATTTTGACATCAAGGAAGCTGGAGAGAAGATACTTTTAGACATTAACGAGATGGAGGAGTTTTATTTAAACGCTTATGAGAATTCCAAAAGCTACAAAGAAAGAACGAAGAGATGACATGACAAGCAAATCATTCCTAAGGAGCTCAAAGAAGGAGATCTTGTTCTACTCTTCAACTCCCGCCTCCACCTCTTTCTAAGTAAGTTGAAATCTAGATGGACAGGACCTTACGTTGTGAAAAATGTTTTTCCCCATGGTGCAGTTGAAATATGGGGTAAAGCTAGCGGAAGCTTTAAGGTCAACGGTCATAGGCTGAAGAAGTATCGACCGGAAGTCCCGGCTGAGGAGATTGCACCCCTACACTTTGTTTGAGAATGGCATACGGTCCAGCTAGCGACCTTAAACCAAGCGCTTCTTGGGAGGCAACCTAAGGTATTGCTTTCTTTTCCCTTTTTCTAAGTTTAGTTTAGATAGTTTGCTTCGTGTTTGTGCATCCTCCTAGACATGAATCGGGTACTCTCTAAGAATAAATTACAACTCAAAAGCTACATGAAAGGACAGAAGTTCAAGAAACTGAGAAGACGGAGTTTGACTGAGGCACATCTTGGTTGCTGTCACGTTACCTCGACCGAAGTGTTCTCCGTCAACCGAGATGTCTAGGTCTGACATTCACTCTAACACCTCGGTCCGCTCCGGAACATCTCGACCGAGGTGTAATCAAACTCAGCGAGGGGTATAAAAGGGTGCGACGGTTTTTCTCTCCTCTCACTTTTCTGTCTTCGCACACCTCGACCGCGGCACTCGCTCTACTCAAATTCTCCATTCTCGATCAGTTTCAAAGCAACGAACAGGACGAAGAATGATTAGAATCTGCAAATTTAGGGGTATTTTGTCATAAACCCTAACTCGTTCTATTTTCCTCGATTCTGCATAGATTTGGCTTTGATTGACATAGGTTGCTGTTGAAAAGGATATAAGTACCCCATAGGAGGATATTGGTAGTCTTTTTGGGGGAAAAACCTTGTAGTTTTCAGAACTCACTTCGCGTAGTACTTCCCCTCGGTCGACTCGACTTCGTCTCGGCCGAGGTGTTCTTGACCCGACCGAGGTGACTTCCAGCCATGAGCAGTTCACGCAGATTTGATCGGTTGTTGGCCTTAAGGGATAGGCCCAATAGTTAACACCACTCCTCCCCTTCTTCTGAATCATATTCCACCATCCCGGTGATCCACGAGAGACACCAGCGGGATTTTGATCGGATTTGTGGTCGCCCCATCATTGCCCCACAATTCTATCATGTTGACGACTTCGAGTTCCTCCACGTGGTGAAGGACTTGAAGAAGATGATTTCGATGGCTGGCCTGGAGGACTTTATGGCCATCAGAGCACCAGCTTATCTGGAGCCGACTTTGGAGTTTCTGAATTCTATTACCTACGTGCCAAAGCGTAGAGGGATCAAGTACATGTTGATGAACAAGGACTACACAGTGCCTTTGGATCCGTTTGGGGAGATTTTTATCTTCCCGTCCGCTACAGTGACAAATTTTCCTTCTCGAGCACAGGCTTAGAGTTTTTAGGGCGAGATAGCCCATGTTACTAATTAATAATTATCGTGACAGATGGCAGCCCAACGATTCCCGGGAGCGGATCATCTTTCACCTTGCTTTCCGTTTAGCTCATAGGATTTTCAGCGAAATGCTTCTGGCGCGTATTGAGAGGCCCTAAAAGGTCAGATAGGGTGAGCTGCTGAGTTTGTTTTGCATGGTCACAAGGGGAGTACTAGATTTTGCTGCCATGTTGGCAGATGATCTTCACAAGATAAAGGGGAAGTCGAAGGGCGATATCTGTTGTGGGGGACAGGTGACCCACATCGCCACTTCCATGGGATAGACTTATTTGGATGTAAATTGGTTGTGGCTCCGAAGCCGTTGGTCTTGACACTCCTTATGTTGTCATGCCATGGGAAACGAAGTTTCCTCAAGGTATTCTCTAGTCTTCCCAGTTTTTAGTTTATGATCTTCAGTACTGGTCGGCTGGGTGGTTTCCATACAAGCAGGATGCTACTGCTAGAGAGGCAGCCGATGCTAATGATGATGATGCTGGCTGTGGAGGAGACGCTGCTATGGACACCGGTATTGATGCCGGCGGGCCTAGTATTCCAACCGTTGACCTTGACGATGAGGCCACATAGGATGAGAGGGAGGCACCTTCACCACCAGCCGCTATGCCACCGCCACCTCAGCGACGAGCCCGCCGCCGTAGAGATCCCGAGGCACATTAGCGGATCGATGATCTTACAAAGCAGATGATAGATTCTTATGCCGCTATGATAGTTGATATCACCCAGCGCTTCAATGCTCAGTGCCGCTCCATAAATAGATGGACGCACAAGATGGAGGAGAGCCAGCACTTCACGAGACGGATGATGGAGGTGCAATTTCAGCAGGTCATGGGCTACCCGTTCGATCCATCCCAGTATCCCTACATTCCACCACCACCGCCAGCTGACGAGGATTGAGAGCTTCATAGATTTATTCTCTATCTTTATTATGTAGTTCAGCTTTGTCCGGTGAGTACTCTGTTCTGATGACTTATATTTGACCCATTGGGACAATGTGTCCCAAGTATGGGTATTGATGTATTATTTGACTTACTTGACTATGGTTTGTATGACTCTTTATGATATTATCTTTTATTATGCTCTATGTGCTTATCTGTCAATACATGCATACATACAGGTTTCTGTTTGAGAAAAAACGTCAAAAACCAATTTGGAAAAAAAATTTTTAGCTCGACCGAGACGTTATTAACCAAACGAGGTCGTGAAAACCGATGCACATCTCGGTTGAACACCTCGGACACCGTGAGAATACCTCGACCGAGATGGGTTTTTTACTGAAAGACTTTCGAAACGTTTTGTGCTTCTACACTGGATATGACCTCGATGAAGATATTGTTTGCAGATTAGTTTTGAAATCTTTATATGCTCGAAAGGTTTTATGATATGTTTAAGTTGCTAAATGCTTTGTTTGAAATTCTAGCATGTTTAATACTTTGTTATTATCAAAATTATGTTGGATTTGAAGGTTGACACCACCTTATGAGTTCTCTCACATTCTTCTTGGGATGATTAAGGCAGTTCATTCTCTTCTTCTTCTTCTCGATCATGCTTTAACCCCTCATATACATATTTGCCTCCCTTTACCTATCCGGGAATTTGGATGTAGCTGACGAAATGCGTGTGAAGTGAAGTTGAGATCTTGGTTGAAAGTGCTAGAAAGAAACAAATTAGGTTTGGGGAAGTTGATCTTGATGATGAGTAACTCGGCACCATTCACATAGCCGGGTGTTTGTGTCTTGCCAAAATCGGATTGGTCGATAGTCTTAACGGGTCATGGTATGTGCATCAAGGGTTTGAGGCATCTCGAGAAATTGATGATTGTTGATCTCCTAGGCTTCGGTTATTGTGCACCTCTGTCCATGTTCCCAAAAAGTAAAGTAAAGTGAAAATAAGGAAAGCTTATTGGTGGAAGATGTTGAGATTCAAAGAAAGTGAAAGTAAGATCCTATTTCCGGATTCTAGCACCACATTACCCTATATACATCCCACCCTGGCACGTTTCTTGACCTCTTTTGGAAGCCCTTGAGACCTCGAGTATGATGATTGACTTGGTGGTTTAAAATAGATTATACATGATTGATTTCAATAAATATAATTTATTATGCATTCTATGATTTTATGCAAGGATGAACAACTTTCTTATATTTATAAAATGTGTTGATCATGTCTTGATTTTATTTGTCATGAAGCATTCTCTTAGGGTGATCTATGAATGGAGCGCACCACCAAAAGTGTTTTGAAATAATTTTCATTGATCTTTTTGATGACATATAATCCATTCTATCTTGTATCTAAGATTTGGATCTTACTTGGGGACAAGCAAGGGACAAGTATGAGGTATTTTGATAGCATGTATTATAGTCTATGTTTCGGGATTGGTTTGAAGGTTTTATCTTCAAATCTGCATGTATGGATGTATATTCTTTGATCATTATGTTGTGTTGTTTACCTTTGCAAGAATCGAGGTCTACACCTAGTTTCGTTGTGATTGTAGGGAAAATAGAACGTTATGGAACGATATGGAGCTAAGGAAGCTAAGGAGTCATCGGGGCTACATTATGGAACATTGAGGAGCTACAAGAAAGGCTCAGGAAGTATGAAAGTTGGATGGAAGATTGATTTTGCACCAGATTAGAGGGATTTACACGTATCTGAGATTCATCTCGGGTGGCCACAGCATCACCTCGACCGAGGTGATCTTCAAGATGGGCTGGACCGAGGCGTATAATCCACCGGCCACGAGATCTTTATTTTTGGCTGAGATCTTCTATTTATGGAAAGTGATTTTCCTATATTTTAGGATGAATTTTCTAGATGGAAGCATATCTTTTTGGCTGATTTATTTGGAAGATTGGAAGATATTCTAAGGAAGGAAATTGCCTTTGAAGATATTTTATCTTAGCAAGGTGATTCTCCTACATAAAGATGTATATTTTCTAGATATGAGATATCTCGGAGTTGTATATCTCCAGGGGAGATTAGAAAGCAAGTTGAAGGAAGTTTGGAAGGTTGAAGAATCCAAGGAAGTTAGCTGTGAAGGAAGGTTGAAGGAAGTTGTAAGGTTTTCTTAGATTTGTTTGATTTGTTGTCTTTTTGGTTGTGATTGAGGAATGCATTTTGATTGTTTGTTTGATTGTTTGATAGAGTTATTGAGACCTTTGTGTTAAGGTTTTCTTGTTTGAATATTGTTTCCTTTCTTGTATATTTTATTATTGTTATCATCATCATTGTTGGCTAATATCTTTATGTGATACTAGGGTGATTGGTTGAAGGTTGCGGGAAAGACGATGAAAGAATGAGTATTTACCCCAGTGGACCTTAAAAGCTCGAGCCTTTACCTTAACCGACAAATACCTCGGTCAGTCGTAGAACGACTCGACCGAGATGGGATACTAACTGAGCGAGGCGAGACCTTTCCTGATCCTTATCTGAGCTAAGATTTCAGTTTGCGAAATCCTATCCTTGTTATACATTTCCTGGTTCAACGCAAGCCTAGGATGAAACTTACCCAGTGATTCCTTTGTTTGTATACCCAAGATCATGAGTGTTCGGTAATAAAGGTTTATCCTTTATTTGGGGTTTGCGTGCGCCTTCATCCCATCTTTGAGAGTTAGCCTGAGACTTACCCGGTAAAGGTTGATTCTTTAACCTTGGGTGGTGTGTTGGTTTGAGATTATAGGTCATTTCCTTAGTATTGAGACTTACCCGGTGAGAGGATCTTTGGTTTGGGATAGTGAGTAGTGAGACTTACCCGGTGATCAATTCCCACCTTAGAAACACCTTCCCTTTGAAAACCTCAGCTTTGTCCACATTATCTATTGGGATCTTGAGTCGGAACCACAAGTGGATGCTTTAATCTCCAAAATCCGCATTTTCTTTACCTGGTTATTACATCATCTTTGATATCTTTGCTTTGTTTCTTGTTTTTGATTGACAACCTGATTTACCGATGTCTGTTCTACCATAGTCCGTGTGTTCGACCCTAGAGCATTTCCCGTTATTACAAATGATCCGTACACTACGGGTTTGCATAATTTTCCAGGCTTATATTTTGGGTTACAATTGATCCGTACACTGTGGGTCCGCATAATTTCCCGCTATTACAATTGATCCGTACACGTCTGAGAGAGAATACTAATGAAGCACAAAGAGATCCGGTTAAACTCCTAGGAAGGACGGAGAACAACCCAAAGGGACAGGTCATGGCAATCACCACATGAAGTGGATTGAAGACAACTGATTCAGTACCTCGGTCGGACCATGACCAGACGAAGAACACCTCAGTCGAGGTGCCAACCGAGATGGAGCCCCAGAAAGTGAAAGAAAAGTTTGATATTGATGTTCCACCACCTACATACAAACCTCCACTCCCGTTCCCTAAGTCTAGGGCACGGGCACATCTAGACAAACACTTTGGTAAGTTTCTTGACATTATGAAGAAGCTACATATTAACATTCCTTTCATTGATGCAATCTTAGGTATGCCTACCTATGGGAAGTTTCTGAAAGAGATCTTGTCAAGGAATAGAAAACTTGAAGACTTGGGAGAAGTACGGATGACCTCTAGATCTTTGAAGCTCATTCAAATCATGAAAGAGAACATGCCACCAAAGTTAAGAGATCTCCCATTCCCATTGAAGTTGGGGATGTGACTTATGATGCACTTCGTAATCTAGGAGCTAGTGTGAGCATCATTTCTCTAGCCCGTGAAGATGACTTTATACATGGCGGATCATTCTATAACTCGTCCTGTTGGAATCTTAGAGGATGTTCCCGTCAAGCTAGGTAATTTCTACATACCTATAGACTTTATTATATTGGATATTCTTGTAGATTATCCTATTCTTATCATTCTTGGAAGACCATTTCTTGCAACATCGTGTTGCAACGTTGATTGTAAGAACGCCAAGTTGTCATTCAATATTAGTGAAGATCATGTGGAGTTTGAACTTTTAACAACGATGAAAGGGGAACCCTTAGAGGATGACATCTTCAACATCTATGATGAAGAAGAGTCCCGTGAATTGGTGAGCTCTATCTTAATTAAAGATCCTCTTGAGAAAGTTATGAGTTTTAGTATGATGGAGGAAGGTGTACATGTTTTGTGTTATGTAGATGTACATAGCTTGGAAGCATTGGAAGAGGATCCAGGAGCCGGATTCGAACAACTCATTCAGGAGACGAAAAGCACATTAGGTTTCACACGCCCTTCTAGTACCTCGACCGAAATGGTTTCTAGAGCAAGCGAGATGCCCTTCTCTGAAGATCACCTCGGTCCATGACCGAGACATTTCCTAAAGCAAGCAAGATGATGTCAACTAAAGATCACCTCGGTTCAGCACCTCGGCCTAACCCTAGATACCTTGAGAAGGATGATCTATCTATTGATGATTCGTTTCCCAACGAACAGTCACATTTGGTGGAACATTGGCTTCGCCAAATTTCTGATGGTAAAGAGCCTTGGTATGCTGATATCGTTAATTATCTTGTTTGTCAAGAAATACATCCAAGATTGACATACGCTCAAAGAAAGAAATTTTTCAAAGACGTACGTCATTACTATTGGAACGAGCCTTCACTCTTCAAGAGAGGCCCAGATGGGATGTTTCGACTTTGCATTCCGGAGGATGAGACTAATAGTGTCATACGGCATTGCCATTTGCTTCCTTGTGGAGTACATGTAGCGCTCACAAAAACATGCGCTAAGGTATTACGTTCTGGTTTCTTTTGGCCTTCGTTATTTAAGGATATGCAAGCGTTTGATGTTTCTTGTGATGCATGCCAAAGAACAGAAAATATATCTAGGCGAAATGAGATGCCACTAAACAATATTCAAGAGGTCGAGATCTTTGATGTGTGGGGAGTTGATTTTATTGGACCTTTCCCATCTTCCGCAGGGAACCTCTACATTCTCTTAGTTTTTGATTTCGTTTCTAGATGGGTGGAAGCCATTGCTTCTCCCACTAATGACATCATGGTGGTTGTGAAGTTCTTCAATAGAACCATATTTCCACAGTTTGGGATACCACAATCATCATTAGCGATGGAGGACACATTTCACCGCCCGAAAGTTCGAAGCACTCCTATCGACGTATGGGGTGACCCACAAGGTAGCAACCCCTTATCATCTTCAAACTAGTGGGAAAGTGGAGATCTCCAATAGAGAAATCAAGACAATTTTGGAGAACACCATTTCAAGGACAAGGAACGATTGATCCATGAAGTTGGACGATTCTCTTTGGTCATATAGGACCGCATTCAAGACTCTCATAGATACCACCCCTTACAATTTGGTATATGGGAATTCTTGTCATCTTCCCATTGAGTTGGAGCACAAGGTATATTGGGCAATCAAATGGCTTAACTTCAGCATCAAGAATGATGGAGAGAAGAGGCTTTTGGATATAATTGAGTTGAAGGAGCTGAATTTAAATGCTTATGAGAACGCCAAAATCTACAAAGAAAGAACAAAGAAATGACATGACAACCATATCATCCCTAAGGAGCTTAAAGAAGGGGATATTGTTCTACTCTTCAACTCCCGCCTCCGCCTATTTCCAGGTAAGTTAAAATCTAAATGGACAGGACCTCACATTGTGAAAAATGTCTTTCCCCATGGTACAGTTGAAGTATGGGGTGAAGCTAGCGGAAGCTTTAAGTTCAACGGTCATAGGTTGAAGAAATATCAACTGGAAGTTCCAGCATAGGAGATTGCACCTTTGCATCTTGCTTGAAGAGTGACGTAAGGTCCAGCTATCGACCTTAAACCAAGCGCTTCTTGGGAGGCAACCCAAGGTATTTCTTTCTTCCCCTTTTCTAGATTAGTTTAGATAGTTCGCTTTGCGTTTTGTGTGTCCTCATCGACAAAAATTAGGTGTTCTCCAAAAAGAATTACAACTCAAGGAATACATGGAAGGACTAATGTTCGAGAACTTAAGAAAACAGAGCTCGACTGAGATACATCTAGGATGCTGTCAGAGTGCTTCGACCAAGATGTTCTTCGCACAACCAATATGGTCTTATTTGAGAATCACCTCGGTCTGTTACCTCGGTCCGCTCAGAAACACCTCGACCAAGATAAAATCAAATTCTGCGAGGGTATGAAAGGCGAACGACTTTCTCTTTCCTCACAACCCTACTCTCTTCTCGCTCTTACCTCGACCGCGGACCTTTTTGCTCCAAAATCTTCAAATCCCGACCGTTTTCTCCGACTTTTGGCACCAAATCATCAAGGAAAGCAAGAGAAAGGGATTTCAAGCACCAAACAACACTCACATCCACCACAATCTGCGCATTTTGGGTATTTCATTCGAAACCCTAACTTGATTCGTTTTGCTTGATTTTGCAAGGATTAGTTCTTGTTTATTATTGATTGTTGTTGAGAAGAGTTTAAGTACCCCATATGAAGCAAGTGGTAGTGGAAATTGGGGGAAGAAGCTTACGATTTTTGAGCCTCGATCGAAGCAGCACTTTGCCTCGGTCGGTTCTTTTGTGTCTCGGCCGAGATACCCCTAGATCCAACCGAGGTGACTTTCAGATATGGAGAACTTGAGGATATATGATTGCCAATCAGCCCTTAGGGATCACCGTAGTAGTTGCCGACAATCCTCTCCTTCCCCTCCTCCACAACCCCCTATCCCGGTGATCCATGAGAGATTTCAAAAGGATTTTGACCGAATTTGTGGCCGACCTATCATTGCCCCTAAGTACGTAGACATTCCCGAATTTGAGTGTTTACATGTTGTGGATGACCTACAAAAGATGGTCTCCATGGTTGGTATGGACACCTTCATGGCCAATAGAATGCCCACTTATTTGGAGCCGACGTTCGAGTTTTTAAGTTCCGTGACTTACATGCCGGAGAACAGAGGGATCAAGTACCGTCATCTGAACAAAAGCTACATCGTTCTCCTTGAGCAGTTTAGGGAGATTTTTGGCTTCCATGCCGCTACATCTACAGATTTTGCTTCTCAAGCGCCGGATCGCAACTTTAGGGAGGGCATCGCTCACATTACCTCCCACCATGACAAATGGCAGCCTAGGGAGTCCCGGGAGCGTATTATCTACCATCTTTCCTTCCGCATTGCTCACCGGATCTTCAGTGAGATGCTTTTGGAGCGTACTGAGATGCCCCAAATGGTCCGTCAGGGTGAGTTGTTTAGCTTGTTTTGTATGGTGACAGAAGGGATCCCGGATTTTGCTGTTATGCTTGCAGAGGAGCTGCATAATGTGTAGGGGAAGGCCAAGGGAGATATCTGTTGTGGCGGCCTTGTGACTCATATTGCTAATATGATGGGATTGGATCTTTTAGGATGTACTTTAGTTACGGTGGCGAAGCCACTAGGTTTACATGAGTTCATCACGCGCCACATTCTCGTTCCCCGCGGTCTTGGCGCTCCCTATGTGGCCATGCCGTGGGAAACGAAGTTTCCGAGGGGTATAGCTTGGTCTTCACAGTTCTTGGTCTATGACCATGAGAATTGGTCAGCTGTCTGGTTCCCGATCATGCATGAGGACGTTGCTACAGAGGAAACAGGAAGATATGCGGATGGTGATGGTATTGGCGGAACTGTAGCCGTGGATACTTGTACTTGAAGAACCGGAAGGTGAATAAACAGGATAAAAGATACTCTAGAAGGGGAAGTTGAATAGAGTATGGGAACTTTTCTCAAAACCAATCTCAAGGCCTTGAAACCAATTTCAAGGGTTTTAATGTCGATTTGAGCTCTTTGTGATACACTTTGATTTCAAGGGCTTTGAAAAAACTTTCAAGGGCCTTGACTTTGTACCCCAGCAATGCAAAGTTAGTCACATTAAAGTAAGATAAAATGCGGAATGTAAAAGATCGACAAGAGGATATGTTTACGAAGTTTGGCTCAAATAGTCTACTCTCCGTCCCAGGGTATAGCCTTAGGGTCTAACTATCTATTATCAGCTTCAAAGAGTCCTAGATACAAACTAGAAGAAATCCCCTTCTTCTCTCACTGTAGCCAAAGCTACGATCTAGCTCCAACTCTTCACCTTACTATAATAGCGTAGTTACTTCGCAGAGTAACAAACTCGAGTATAACACTCTTTAGATATGCCAATGGAGCTCTCGAGTTTTATCTCTCTCTGGGGATAATGCTTTTTAGAGAAAGAGAGAAAGAAAAAACTATTTGATCGAATGAAGATGTTCTGGATTGCTTGAAGACTATTGATGTTTCCGTGTAAGCTTCTGTACTTGTTCTTCAATCGCCATCTTCATTTATAGCCTTCTACGGAGAGGTCTTCTAGCCGTTGGAAAGATGACCGATTGAAGATGATTCTTCTTCTCCATGAAGATCGCTTCTTGGTTGAGATAAGATAGACGTTGTGGATCTTCATCTCCTGAGAACATGTTGATCTCTCGGCTCCTTAATCTTCTCGTATTTGTTATGATGATATCAATTTCCAGATGACAGAATCTTTGTGCTTTCGTTTGAGGATCTTTGGAAGATCTTTATTGGCCGGTTGAGATCTTTGTTCAATTATATCTTCTTATTGAGCAAATCTTTCCTAGAAGATCTTCTTTAGTGATTTGAATTCCTTTAGCGTGTAGCCTTGACTTCTTTGTTCCCTTGAAATGAATTTCAAGGCCTCCGTCTTTTAAACACTCTAAATTCCTTGTCTTTCCATGCATCCAATTTCAAGGTCTTCCAAGGTCCTTTGAAGTCTTTCAAAACCTGCACTTATTCAATACAAACCACCAAACTAAACCAAGCAACTCGATATATAATCAATAAACTGTTAGTGAATAAAAATACTTCATTTCTGTTCAAGTCTTCCATCATCAACACCTGTACAACTATATAATCAAGGTGGAGTTTCAATCTCCCCCTTGATGGAAGACAACACAAATGTTTTGTACCTATATTGTAAAGTTAGTGATGCATATATGAATATCAAACTAACTTAAAATGCAGAATGCAAAATATAAAAAAATGTCGGATCACATTTATTTCTCCCCCTTTGTCTTTCAACAAGGGAGAAAAATAGTCAAAGTAATGGAATTTTAAAGCGTTACAACCCAGAAAAAATATTTCACAAAACCAAAAAAACAAGCAAGTTCCCTCAAACATCAAACTCAATCCTCCTCATAGAACCTCCTTTTCCCCTTAGATGAAGACTTCTTGTGGCTCCAATCATCCATTTCAGCTACTAAGCGTCGTCTCTTTTCTTCAGCTCTTCGTTTCTTAGCCACCTCATATTCGATTACTGGAAAAATTGTTGGCTCAACATGAGTTGGATACAAAATAGATTTATATTGTACATGTCGTTTGCAATTCATCAACACATTTTTAACTTTACATCTTCAGTCATGGGTAGGATCCTTCCCATAGTGGTTAGAGTAAGAGCATTCATCAAATACATTTCATTGACTTTAGCATTTATGGTAGATAGCAGTTCATGATTGGTATCCATTCTTCTCTTAGTGTCAGTCTGGAAATCAGACAGTTCACGATTCAGACATACCAGTTCTTTCTCACAACCTTCTAACCTGATTTTGGGATTAGGAGTAGAAGATGTTGGAGCTTCTTGAGTTGGAATTGGAATAGCTCCTTTCCCTTTTAAATTCCATGTGCCTGCAAGAGTCTTCTCAATACCTAGTCGTTCTAAGAAGGTCTCATCAATCTTGCTAGGAATTGACTGTCGATCTTCAAAGGATGTATCAATTTTGAAATAATCAAAGATCTTGGGCAGCAAATTTCCATAAGGTAGAGGGATGGCTCGCTTAGAGTTTACGGAATGTATCATATTGGTGAGGATGAGGTTAGGTACATCAATGTCTAACCCAAACGTAATCAGATGAATTAGCTCCACGGATTGATCAGTCAAAAGTTCTCTTGAGTTTGCACGAGGAACAACACATCGAACCAAAATGGTAAACACATTTTAGAATCTAGGGTTAGGGAAGTATGAGTAAGCTGGCATGAGGTTGAATTGGGAACTAGAAACTTCTCCTTTGCAAGACGAACACTCTCTGATCGTGAGGGATGATTGAAAACAATATCTGTAGGAATTTCAAAAATCTCACTTAAAATAGAAGAAGTGAGCGAAATTGGGTTACCTTTTACTGAAGATTCAAGAGTGGTAATTCCTTTGTCCCGTTTTGTGACGAGATTGACATAGAACATCCTCGTGAGCCTTGGAAAAGAGAAATCTCTAGGGTTTAAGATTTTCCAAACTATCGAACTCTTGAGCTTGTTAATGCACGGGATCTGAAGAGTTTCAAGAAATGTAGTATCCACCAGATCACACATACAGAGCGGTCGATTGTGAAAACCATCAAGCCAAGATCTTGAGGCTTGAAAATTGATGAACCAAGATGTGGGAAGACCGGTCGTTCGAGAAATGTCCAAATCCTCAAAAAGTGTTTTTTCTTTTGCAATCGAGGAGCTTTGAAATGATTTCTTTTTGGGTGCTTGAGGAGCGGATTTCTTGCTTTTGGGAGCCATGGGTGATGTTGAGAGAGAAAACAAGGGGGTTTTGAAAAAGGGTTTCTGTGAATGAGAAAAATTGAAAAAGATAGGAGATTCTGGCCTTTTAAAAGAGTGCAAATAATAACAAGATTTTGAGAAAATCAAGCTTTTTAAAGACCAAAAAAAATTTCCAATAAAAACTCAACAAATCTTTATCAATCCTTACACAAATGAAACCATAAAAAAATTTAAGAATTGAAATATCTAAAAGATATTAATTTTTAAATAGATCCGTATTTCTTAATTTACCCTTGAATCTCGTTTCAAGACCCTTGAATTGTCTTTCAAGGCCCTTGAAAAAAATAACTGGCTGCATACGAAGAATTAAATATAATGATTTACTCCCCTATTTTAATGCTTCCTTATTCAACATACCAAGCTCCAATCTAATAAAATTAAATCGCTCTTCAGGAAGAGGCTTGGTAAAGATATTTGCAAGCTGCAAGTTAGTAGATATAAAAGATATCGAAACATCACCTTTCTCAACATCATCACGTATGAAGTGATGCCTTACATCGATATGCTTAGTCCTTGAATGTTGCACAGGATTTTTGGTTATAGAAATAACACTAGTATTATCATATTTTACAAGAATACCTTTCAAATCAAAGTCAAGATCACGAAGTTGTTGAGCAATCCATAGAATATGTGCACAACAGGCTCTGGCAGCTATATATTCAGCTTCGGCTGTGGATAGGGCGACAAAATTTTGCTTATTGGAATGCCAACTAATTAGGGATGAACCTAAGAATTTGCAACATCCAAAAGTGCTTTTCTTATCGCCCTTATAACCTACAAAGTCTGCACTGAATAGCCAATAAGGTGAAACGAGCTTTGATGTGGGTACCATAACCCTAAATCCTTAGTGCCATTGAGATACCAAAATTTTTTTTTCACAACTATCAAGTGTGACTCTTTAGGATCAACTTAAAATCTTGCACACATGCACACACTAAACATAATGTCAGGTCGACTAGCAGTTAAATACAACAATGAACCGATCATACCTCGATACTCCTTTTGTACTACACTTTTGCCATCTTTGTCATGGCCAAGCGAAAGTGTCGAACTCATAGGAGTCTTTGCGAACTTAGATTGATCCATCTTATACTTCTTAAGCAAGTCCTTCGTATACTTGTTTTGATTGAAAAAAATTCCTTTCTTTGCTTGTGTAACTTGAAGTCCAAGAAATAATTTTAGCCCACCCATTAAGCTTATTTCAAATTCCCTGAACATAATATCTGAAAATTCCTTGCAAAGGGAATCATTAGTAGCACCGAATAATATATCATCAACATAGATCTGTACTACTAAAATATCATTGCCTTTGGTTTTGATAAATAAAGTTTTTTCAATCAAACCTCTTTTGAATTTGTTTTCGAGAATATACTTGGACAATCTTTCATATCAAGCTCGAGGAGCTTGCTTAAGACCATAAAGAGCTTTGTCCAATTTAAAAACGTGATCAGGATATTCATCATTTTCAAAACCAGGAGGTTGAGCAAGGTAGACTCCTTCTTGTAAGAAGCCGTTTAGGAAAGCACATTTTACATCCATTTGAAAAAGTTTTATACTCATAAAAGATGCAAATGCAAGTAGCATACGTATGGCTTGTAACCTGGCAACCGGAGCTAAAGTCTCCTCATAATCAATACCTTCTTCTTGGTTATATCCTTGTGCTACAAGTCGTACTTTATTTTGTATGACTTTGCCACTTTCATCCAACTTATTTCGAAAGACCCATTTTGTGCCGATAACGGATTGATACTTTGGTCTTGTAATAAGAGTCCAAACCTTGTTGCTCTTAAACTCATTTAGTTCGTTTTGCATGACAATGATCCATTCGGGTTCTTGAAGAGCTTGAACATAATTTCTTGGCTCGATAAGAGACACGAACGCAAAGAAAGCACATAGATTGTTTACTTTAGATTGAGTTTGAACTCCTGTGTTTGGATCTGAGATCACATTCTCTTGTGGATGGTATGAAGAGTGTTGAAATTTTCTTCGTTTGTAAGATGGAGCAGATCCTGAAGGTTGAACCTTATATGCTTGGCTAGATTTAGGTATCGTTGATGTATTGCCCTTGGTTCCTATTCCAAGGCCTTGAAGTTGGGTTTCAAGCCCTTGAAACGGAGTTCTAACATCGCAGTTTTCTATTTCAAGGTCTTGAAGATGTGTTTCAAGGTCTTGAAGGTTTTCTTCGGTATCTTGAATCTTTTCTTGCATATTCTTTTCTTGATCTTTAGGTTCTTCATCTTCATCTGAATTGTGATCTTCTCGTTGATTCAGATTTAGATCTGCAAAACTTTCACTCAAAGTACCATCATTGCTTTCATAAAAAATAACATGGATACTTTCCTCAACAATTTTGGTACGTTTGTTATAAACACGATAAGCTTTGATATTTAGGGCATATCCAATGAATATAGCTTCATCACTACGTGCATCAAATTTCCCAAGGTTATCTTTGCCATTGTTATGAACAAAACGATTACATCCAAAGGGTTTGAAATATGAAATTCTTGGTTTCCTTCCTTTAAAGAGTTCATAAGGAGTCTTTTTCAAAATAGGGCGAATTAAACATCGATTCAAAATGTAATTAGCAGTGTTTACTAGTTCAACCCAAAAACTTTTTGGCAAACTATTTTTTAAAAGCATAGTCTTAGACATATCCTCAAGAGTGCGGTTCTTACGTTCCACAACTCCATTCTGTTGAGGAGTTCTAGGAGCTGAAAAGTTATGTGAAATACCATATTTTTCACAAAATAAATCAAACTTTAGTTGATCAAATTCTCTGCCATGATCACTTCTTATAGAAACGATAGTTAGTTTGCAACTCCTTACATAGTTTTGAAAACTCAAACAATGCTTCAGATTTTTCTCGTAGGAAAGAAATCCATGTGAAACGGGAGAAATCATCCACAATAACAAGGATGTACTGCTTGCTCTGGGAGATTTGACACGCATAGGTCCACAAAGATCCATATGTAAGAGTTCAATGGGTCGAGAAGAACTTACAACTTTCTTAGGTTTGAATGAACCTCTTGTTTGTTTACCTTGTGTACAAGCTTTACATAGTTCATCTACCTTGAAATTTAGGTTTGGCAAGCCACGTACCAAATCTTTTGAGAGTAGCTTCTGCATTGTGTGCATACTTACGTGACCAAGTATTCTATGCCAAAGCCTTGAATCATTAGTCAAGGCCTTTAGACATTTTAGCTTAGTTCCTGAAACTTGGTTAGTACTCATAGAATAAACATTGTTACATCTAGGAGTAGTAAGCACAATGTCACCCGTTGTTTTGTCATGAACTTCAAATTTTTTCTGAATCAAACAATACTTTGTTGCCCTTATCACATATTTGAGAGATGCTAAGCAGGTTATACTTCAAACCGTCAACCAGATATACATCATCAATGAAGTTAGATGAATTATAATATATTTTACTAATGCCAATAATGTCACACTTTCCTTTATCACCAAGCGTAATGGTTCCACATGATTGCTTCTTTAAATCTAAGAATAGTGAACTTTTTCCACTCATGTGTCTTGAGCAACCACTATATAATATCCATTTATGCTCCTTTACCTTGGCGATATCCTGCAAAACAGCAAACATCAACCTTTCTGTGTCGACCAAATGACATATTTTGGTCCATATTCAGGTTCGATCATGTTTGGTGGTCTAGTATCTTTAAGAACCCAGATTTGTTTAACCTGTTTCCTTAAACTTAGAGGATAGGTGTTTCTAATATAAGGGTCATTTCTTCTAGGAAAGTTCCTATGATAACCTATACCATTTTTGTTAAGTGAGGACTGTTGTTCACCCATCATTCTTTCAAGATTAGCTTCTGAACGAGTAAATTTAACAAGTGCTGCCTTATAATCTTGACACATTGAAGTTAGATCAAATTTCTCTTTCTCTAGATCGATATAGTTTCGATGAAGAGAGGAGAGGTTGTCCTTGAGAATCGCATTTTTCGATTCCAATGCCTTGTTATTGTCATCAAGGTCTAACTTTTCCGTGTTAAGATTTTCAATCTCCAAAGACATCTCACTCAGTTGTTTTTCTTGTTCAAGAAGCTTTTCTTGTAGAGAATTTATCCTTATTCTATATTCCTTGATACATATAATAATGTCTTTAAGGAATTGTTTCAAGTCAGATTTAGGTTGAGACATAATAGTACTTACCACATTGTCAACATAGAGATTTGAATCTTCTTCATGATCGGCCATGAGATATAGGTTTGCTTGTTCTTTGTCGTCTTTTTATTCATTTGAGGATTCTGAATCACTCCATGAACCTACCATAGATTTCTTCTTTTGATCATTTTTCATGAAGTTGGTCCTCTTCTTTTGTGGACAATCCTTCACAAGATGATCGGTTTCACCACATTCAAAACAAGTCAGCACTCTAGTTTTCTTGTGAGAGTTGGAAAACTTACCTCGGGGTTTTGATGTTCGTGAATATTCTCTATTGTTTACAGATTATTTCTTTATCTTGAGAATTCTCGCGAGACCCTTAGAGATCATGACAATTGCATCTTCTTCTTCATCGTCATCACTATCTTCCTCTTCTGATGGTAATTCATCCTTTCTTGAATGTGAAGACCTTTGGTCCCCACTTGGCTTTAGTTAAGCTCCTTAGAACCTTCCTAACTTTTCCTTTATTTGTAAAGACCTTTCCTAGTGAGTCTAGGTTGTTCACGATCTCAGTGAATTTTGTGAACATTTCTTTGGCTGGTTCATTTGGATTCATCTTGAATAGCTCGTATTGTCTGAGGAAGATGCTAATATTTATTTCCTTGACTTGAGTTGTTCCTTCGTAAGTGACAACGAGTTTGTCCCATGTTTTCTTTGCACTCTTGCATGATGAGATGCGGTTGAATTCGTTGGGATCTAATCTGCAATAGAGTAACTTCATAGCTTTGTAGTTCTTTGACACACTGTCCAAGTCAGCTTGTGTGAAGTCAGCTTCCTTCTTTGGGACTTGGACACCTTTAACCGTCGTAGTTGGCACTTTGGGGCCATTCTGAATGATGCTTCATAGTTCCATGTCCTATTCAATAATGAACATACGCATGAGTGCTCTAATAACACGATTTATGACTTAGGTTTAGGTAATCATTTAGATAGATTTTTCACTTGTTCATGCATGGTTTAGCACTAATTCGTGACGTTTGCATTCAATTCACGTAATTTATCGAGATAGACGTCTACACGGACTTGTGCATTGCTTTGTAGGTATTTCGGGGGTCTTTTGGACATTAACCGATACATTCGAGGGCCAAGCCTCATGGTGATACACATCCAAAGCTTTGGAGGAGCATAATTGGAGCAACAAAGGACACAAAGACCCTTGTTGGTGCAAGCAATGGAGCAACTCATGGCTAGACGATCAAAGCTTGCTTCTGTTGAAGAAAATCGACCTACACCTAGGAAAATCGGCCGATTTTTCCTACTGGGTCGATTTTTGGGCCTTTGACAGCTTAAGCCACGTGTCCCACGATCTCATGATCCGGCCTTGCTCTTGGTGGAGAATATAAGTGGTCCTGCAAGCTGTTGCTGGGAATCTCTCCTCTCCCACATTCTCATTCACAGCTCATTGGATTGGAGGCAAGAATTGGAGGAGAAGAAAAACTCTCAAGGATTGAAGGAAGAAGAAGAACACCATTCTAGGAGTGATAGTGAGGTTTTGAGTGACTTTTGAGTGATTTTTGTAATCTTGGATTGAAGAACTATTGCAAGGATTGTTAGGAACGTTTTGAATCTTCATTTAAGAGTTTGTAAGTCTTGCTACAACTTGGATTCAGTTGAGATTTATTGATTTTACTCGCTTATCTTTCATTATCCATCTATGAACACCATGTATGCTTGTATGATGATTTTGGATCTTGATATGCATATTATTGGCTAGTTTATTGTGATTCTGGAGTGATGGATTGATGGTTATGGCTAGGGTGATGATAGAATGGACTTATATGTTAGTTTTGGATGATTTGTATGCACGAAACCCAAACCAGTGAAAAAATCGCCCTGTTCATGACCAGATCGGCCGATTTAGCTGTAGAACAGCCCGATTTATTCTCCTGTTGCTCTTTAAATGATGAATCTGAATGTTAGGGTGTTTGGTTGTTTAAATCCTAGTGTTTATTAAGCTTAATTTATCTTAGGATCACCTAATGCTATCAACCTAAGTGAGGGAAGAGATCTACCCGATGATTTCCGATCTTAGATACCAAGGATGATGAACTCTAGGTAGTAGTGAGCCTCATAAGCCGCTATTGGATCGAGTGTGCTAGGACTATTGCTTGAGACTTCCCTATTCCGAGACTTACCTAGTAAGGAGAGGGTTGCCCCTTAAGTAGTATCCGGTTTGTGCGGAATTCCTTATTTTAACCCCTTGAGACCTACCCGGTAATAGGAGTTTGATGTGGGACTAGTGAAGTGAGAGACCTACCCGGTGATTGCTTCCATTAGTGAAACACTTTTCCCAACACCGCAGCTTGTCCTTAGAATCTTTAGAACCTTGAGTCCAATGCCATAACCGGAAATCTTGACCTCTAGAATCCACTTTTCTCTCTTGATCGTATACTTGTGTTTTGAGTTACTTGTTTGATTGCTAGTTGAGTTGTTAGCTTGTTTCATTGTCTTTCTTGATTTGTGATCCTTGTTTGATCACTACAAAAACCAACCAAAAATATCATCATTTTCATTTCTTTGTTCCTTGACTTTTTCTTTGATTAGATCAACACTATCTATGACCATTGTTTGACTCGATTTCACCTTAGTCTTTGTGTTCGACCTCGGAATACTATCCCTACTACAAACGTCCCGTACACTGCGGGTTCGCTAGGAGTTAGGATAAATATAACGAGTATAAATTTAAAGCTTATTGCGTACACACATCACACGATCTTAGCGTAACAAGTTTTTGGCGCCGTTGCCGGGGACTAGGTCTAGATCGAGTCTATTCGTGATTGTTTATAGTGTAGATCTTTCTTGTTGCTTTTGATCTCTCTTTGGTGTGTGTCTTTGCTTTTCAGGACATCTCTTACTCTTTAGGTGTATGCGAAGATCTCGTGGCAAGGATTTAGCTCCATTCGATCCCGAACCGGAGAAAACCCTTAGATCTAGATCCAAGAGCATTAAAAAGGGAAAAGAGATGGCCGGAAGAGATCTCCAAGCTGAATTGGATGAAGCTTAGAACAAATAAGGCTAAGAGATGAGCTCTTGGAGGAAGAGAGGAGACTTGCCAATGAGAGGCAAGAAGCAACTAGGAGGGAGATTGATGAGATTAGGCAAGCTCTTGTACAAGGAGAGCTTAATCGTCAACAACCTCCACCTCTTCCACCACCACAACTGCAGCCGGCGGCGAATGTTAGGGTTGTACCCATTGCTATTGAAGAGCCACAAACTTTGGGGAGACGTATGGATCCGGCACAAAGAGCACACCGTCCGGGTGTGAACTTAGGAGATCCCGCAGCCCACAACTACGAGCTCCGCCCTCAAGTTCTACAAATGATCCGGCATAATCAATTTGGAGGGATGGAAGGAGAGTCTCCTCATCAACACTTGATGAACTATGAGATTTTGATGCAGACTCTTAGACCGCCAAGATTGGAGAGCAACAACCATAACCTTAGGGCATTCTCCTTCTCTCTTAAGGACAAAGCCTTAGCTTGGTATCAATCTATTCCACAAGGGCGAGTTGGTACTTGGGAGGAGATGACAACCGAGTTTTTGACTAAGTTCTACCCACCTTCCAAGACTACCGAATTAAGAGGGAAGATCAATGCCTTCGTGATGAAGGATAGAGAGAGTTTGTTCAAGTCTTGGGAGAGATTGTTCGCTCAAAAAGTATGCGTCAAAGTCTTAAATTTATATCTAGAACTCAAAGCAAAGCGAACCCGCAGTGTACGGATCAGCTGTAGTAAGGTAGGAATTCCAGAGTCGAACTCAGGGATTTGGTGAGAATAATTCCGATTTCAATTATCTAGCAAAAAGTGTGAAAAGCTTTTGTGATCAAATAAGAGGGAAATGATTCCAAAGATTCAAGTATCCGATTTCGGCTTTCGATTCAAGGCACTTCTATAGATATAGGACAAAGTTTATATTGCCAAGATTAATTGTTCAAAGGTAGGATTCGTACGGTGAAGTTCCGAAACCTATATGACTAATCTAAAGGTTCTCTCTATAAGGGTTGTTGAGGCTGCAATATAGAAAGATCTAAAGACAAGAATTATGTTCAAACTAACTATCTAAAACTCCAGGATATGACTCTCCAAAGTAAAGAATAGCAAGCACAATTAAAATCTTAATAAAGGATGTTGAGTCTCTTTATTACCAAAATCTTGAAATCTTAATCTATTAAATGTAGAATCAGGTTTGAAGTGTCTTCATACATTCAATTAGAGGGTAA
Organism: Fagopyrum homotropicum; assembly: GCA_033239125.1. Classification (NCBI taxonomy): domain Eukaryota; kingdom Viridiplantae; phylum Streptophyta; class Magnoliopsida; order Caryophyllales; family Polygonaceae; genus Fagopyrum; species Fagopyrum homotropicum. Next base: position 39,173,906 of record BSWB01000005.1, on the reverse strand, counting down.
AAAGGTTAATCAAGGTTGGGATTTAGGCAAGAATTAGTTTTGGTTAAAGATTGATTCAATTAAGGTTCGTTAGAGGAATAAATCGGGCTGTTCATAAGAAAATCGGCCGATTTACTCAAGAACAGTCCGATTTTCCTGTTATCGCAAAACTAAAATCTAAACTCTCAGGGTCCTAATGATTGAATGAGTTCAGTCTATCATCATCTAAGCCTTAATCATCAACTATTCTCCCCAGAATCACAAAGGTTTTAGCCAACCATTTTCAAAATCGAATCAAATTAATTATTGAGAGAGATATCACAAAGAAACCGAATCTTGAATAAAAATTCCAAAAACCTTCAAATCTGTAAACGATTGTCAAAACAAATCAATATATCTCTTAAACAACTCAAATTCGTGGTCAAAAACAGCAAGTACTTCAATGGACAAAGAAATCTCACAACTAGAATCCAAATTAACTTCCCGGCAAAGAATACTTCAATCTTCCTCCAAGAATTTTCGAATTCTCTCAAACGTGTAAAGATTTCCCGCTGCGGCCTCCTCGTTTTCGTTCGTAGGGTTCTCTTCTATAGTTTTTTTGCAAATGGGCTGTTTGGCAAAACTCTCTTCAAGCCCAAAAGAATTGGGCTTTGTGTCGTCTTTCCATTTAGCCGAAAAACAGAATAAATCGACCCAGGCGATTTATGTACAAAATCGTTCGAATTCTTAAGGGGAAAATCGTCCGATTTATGTACATATTGGCACGATTTTCTTCAACAGAAAGTGCTCTACTCTTGGCTCGTTTTCTATGCTTTTCCCTTGCAATTCTTCAACTCTTTATGACCCCTTTCTGGTTCCTTTAGCTTCCTTAACATCCTTAGATACTCCTTGCTTTGCTTTTGCTTCTAATTCCACTCCATTTACCTATAATTCATCAAAAACTCGTGTAGACGTCTATTTCCGACAATTAATTGAATAGAACATAAAAGGCACACAAAATCTCTCTAAATGCAAGGTAAATTGAGATAATCTTCTGTAATATGCATGAATACGATGATACATAATTCATGTCATCAAAATACCCCATACTTGCCTCTTGCTTGTCCCTAAGCAAGACTCAAATTTAGAATATAAGATGTCATGGATTATATATGTATGAAAACTCAAAAACTCTTCTTTTGGTAGTGCTTCTTCTTATTGGATCACCCTCAAAGTGATATTTCAAGGCATAAAAAAGCTAGGCATGTATCAATGATAACTATAAGATGAACCAACTTCCTTTTTTTTCTTGAAAACACAAATAAAAGACATGATAAAGGTGTAGAGGTAATCAAAGTCAAACAAATCTAAGCCATTAAGTCTTAAACACATGCATAAAAGTCTCAAGGTCTTCTAATCAAAGAAAAGGTTCAAGAAACGTATTAAGGGAAGGAATTCTTTTTGGCAATTGTAGTGCTAATCCGGGAAAGAGGAACACATAATACCTTCAAGATTTTTCTTCACCGCACATGCTTTGCATGTAGAAAGCTTTGCTTTCATTATACTTTACTTTTTGAGAGTATGGACAGCGGTGCACAAAAACCGAAGCCTAGGAGATTGGCGTTTCTCAATTTCGAGATGCCTCAAACCCTTGATGCACATACCATATCCCGTTAGGACTTGTCGTTCAATCGGACTTTGGCAAGACACAAACACCCGGCTATGTGAATGGTGCCGAGTTACTCATCCTCATGTTCAACGTCCCCAAACTTATAAAATTCTGCACTTTCTTTCAATACATTCTTCTTTGGCCCTCCCACATCAAACATGCCTTTTTCTATCACTTATCCTAATTCCCGGATGGTAAAAGGAGGGTTACATATTTCATTGAGGGGCTACCATGATCAAGATATGAGAAAGGAAAAGAAGTGAATTGCCTTAGTCATCCTTATATGATGTAAAAGAACTTGTAATATAGCTTCGATTATTATTTCATTCTCTTATCAAAACAACTAAATCATATAACTTATTCATGCGTTTAAGTAACAAAAGCAAACTCATTCATGCTATAACTAACATCTCAACACAACTAAGCATCTTTTTGCCTATCCATATACACAATTCTCATCATAGAGGTCATTTCCATCATAAGAAGCACAAAAATTTTTGAAAATTCATAGGATTTGAAAAAGATCATGCAAATGCAAGTGTCATAATGGAAAACAAGTAGTGCAAGAGTTATTACAAGCCAAGTCATCAAGAGTAGTGCAAATGTCATAAAGTGCTAAGATGAACATAAGGTATTGTAAGTACCCCCACCCCATACTTGACATCCACATTGTCCCCAATGTGAAAATCAAGCATAGAAAGGAGAAAAATACTTACAATGTAAAAGAAGTGGAAGCTCAATCCTCTGTCGGCGGTGGAGGTGGTGGATAAGGGTACATCGGTGCGGTAGGATCGTAGAAGTGGCCGAACTGGTGGTAGTACAAGTCTCTCATCTGGCCATCATAGGATGAATGCCTAGCGTCTGTCTCCTGTCTGTAGTTCCTGAACTGAGTGTTCAGGGTCTCGTAGTTGGTGTGGAGAGCATGATAGTCGGTGTTGAGGCTCTAGAAGCTAGTGACTAGCTCCCTAAAGTGGCGCGGATGGCGACGTCCTCGTCCATGTCCTGGGGCACGTGCAAATGAGCGGCGAGGTGGCTGCATGTCATCCTCCGTCTCCTCATCGCCTCTACTAGTCCTGCTAGGTCCTGCACCATGAGTGTCGGTGTCCATGGCATCTGTAGCATGTCCGCTATGAGTATCACTCTCAAACTCGAGCATGGTCCCCTGTCCTCCATCCTCATCCTCCTCCTCAGAGTCACCTGCATCATCATCATCATAGTAAGTAGGAGGAGAGAAATCCTCAAGCATCGACTCGAACGTCTCCTTCCAGTTTCTCTTGTTCCGAATAGTGTATTCGGACTTCCATATGATCTCGGATGGCTTCTTCTTCGGATCCTTGTGCCATGGCATGGGCACATGAAGTGTTCCTCTCCCTCGAGGAATCAAGACCTGTCGAACAACCAACCGCTGGGAGCCTAATGGAAGGGCACTCTCAGCTAGAGTGCATCCGGAGAAGTCCAATCCCATTGTCTTAGCCACATGAGTGACAAGACCTCCTACACAATAATCGCCCTTAGCTTTGTTGGCTATCTTTCCTAGATAGTCAGAAAGCATGGTTGCAATGTCGGGGATGGTGGTGGATGTCATGCAGTAGAGAATAAAAAGCTCATCAGCCTTGAGCTTCTGTGGAGTCTCTGTCCGTGCAAATAAGCTCTCACTGAGAATCCTATGCACTACCTTGAAGGAGAGGTTGTACATACTAGTTTCCTTGGAATTTCCGGGTCGCCACTTGTCTCCACCATATTCACCCACTAAAATAGCCTCCCAAAAGTCACTAGCACGAACACCTCTAGCAAAAGTGCCTGCATCTGAATAAGAGAAGCCAAACAAGTCTCCAAAAGTGTCAATGGACATAGTGTGGTCTTGGCACATGAGGCGGAAGGTGACCATCCTTTCCCTAGGGTCATGTTCGAATGTGCTTAGGAACTCTAGGCTGATCTCGGTATAAGCATCCTCCCTAATCGTAGCAAATTGGCTCAGCCCAGCTCTGTCAAGCATCATATCAACATCCTCTCGAACAAACAATGAATCTAAGTCATCTAGCACTATGTAGCGAGGAGGGGTGAATGGGCGGTCTATGATGCGTTCATAACGTTTCTTGTGCTTGGATAGGGGAAGGGGGAGCTTAGAGATGTGTTGAGGTAGTGGTGGAGGTGGGGGAGGGGCTTTGGAAGAAGATCCCTTCTTCTTCCCCGTGTTTCTAGTTATCCTCTTAACAATATCCATTCTGAGTCAAAAAATCGGCCTGTTCTTGGTAAAAATCGTCCGATTTTTCTGGGCTAGGTCGATTTTTCTGTCGATTTCAACGATTCTCACAATTCTGTAAAGTTTTGTTCAATCTAACACCACACACAGTCTCCTACAATGATTCCTAAGCAGATTCCTCAATCAATTCCAACAAACAAACACTTCCTAAGCAGACTTCAATTTCGAATTAGAAACTTAGGTTTTGGAAAGAAAAACCTGAATTCCTTATGGAGGAGTCGATTGCCGTGCTTGTTGTTGCGAGATCCTTGTTCCTTGTTGAAAATGCTTCAGTTTGGAGCCAAGAATCACTCAAAATGATTAAGGAATGAGGATTGTAGGGTAAGGGCGATTTTCGGCGTTCTTAAGAAGGGGAAATCGAGAGTGGTAGGTTGTGGAATGAGGAAGATCGAGTGGTTGAGTCTTTATATGGGTCGAGAAAATGTGAAGAAAATCGGCTTATTTTTAAGGTCGATTTAATCGTCGGGGCGATTTTTCACTGAATCCAAAGAAAATCGGACGATTTATTTTGGTAGGTCGATCTCCAGGTCGATTTATCTTCATGTTGTCAAAAATCGCCTTGTTCTGCTTCTGAATCGACCGATTTACTTTAGGTAACTCGATTTTTCTCTGAACACATGCAAAATCGGACAATTTATTTTGGTAGGTCGATCTCCAGGTCGATTTATCTTCCTGTTGTCAAAAATCGCCTTGCTCTGCTTCTGAATCGACCGATTTACTTGGTGTAGTTCGATTTCCTTCCTTATTCTTCATGGATATTGAAGATTAAACTGATTTATGTTCCCTTTCTCCATGGATATCTCAATATGGACCTAATTTCCTGCGATTAACGACACGACAAACCAAGAGTACATCGAGGAACAAACGAAAAGCGAAAACAAAGACATAAAACAACTAATCTACTCTAACTAAGTGATGAAAAGAGGGAAAGAAAATACTATCATGGGTTGCCTCCCAAGAAGCGCTTGATTTATCGTCTTTAGCTGGACGGTGTAAGGTTTTGCGTTCAATGGAGGAGGATAGGAGCTATCTCCTCAACCGGAGTTTCCGGTATGTATTTCTTCAACCGTTGGCCATTAACTTTGAAACTTCCACTTTGTTCACCCCATACTTCAACTGCACCATGGGGGAAGATTCGTTTAATTACATAAGGTCCTGTCCAACGGGATTTAAGCTTACCTGGAAATAGACGCAGCCTTGAGTTGAATAGGAGGACTTGGTCTCCCTCCTTCAAGTCTTTTGGAATGATGTGCTTATCATGCCAACGCTTTGTCCGTTCCTTGTAGATCTTTGCGTTCTCATACGCATTTAGCCGGATCTCATCTAGCTCATTGATGTCTAAGAACCGCTTCTCTCCGGCTTCTTTCATGTCAAAGTTGAGCCACTTGATAACCCAATAGGCTTTGTGCTCTAGCTCTACAGGAAGATGACATGATTTACCATAGACAAGGTTATAGGGAGTCGTACCTATTGGTGTTTTGAAGGCTGTCCTGTACGCCCATAGTGCGTCGTCAAGCTTCATTGACCAATCTTTTCTTGTTTTAGAGACGGTTTTCTCTAAAATTCCCTTGATCTCTCTATTGGATATTTCGACTTGTCCGCTGGTTTGTGGATGGTAAGGTGTAGCTATCTTATGGGTCACCCCATACTTAGCCAATAGAGTCTCAAATCGACGGGCCGTGAAATGCGTTCCTCCGTCACTAATGATGGTTCGGGGAGTTCCGAATCTTGGGAAGATCGTTTTATTGAAGAACTTCACCACTACCATTGCATCATTAGTAGGAGAAGCGATTGCCTCTACCCATCTTGAGACATAGTCTACGGCAAGAAGTATATATTGGTTACCGCATGAAGATGGAAAGGGTCCCATAAAATCAATGCCCCATACATCAAAGATCTCTACTTCTTGTATGTTGTTGAGAGGCATCTCATTCCTTCTTGATATATTACCTGTCCTTTGACAAGCATCACAAGCAATAACAAACTTTTGTACATCTTTGAAAAGTGTAGGCCAATAGAAACCGGAACGAAGTACCATAGCACAAGTCTTGTGGCCACTAGCATATCCGCCACATGGTAAAGAATGGCAATGGCGGATGACGCTATCCACCTCATCTTCAGGGATACATCTCCTGTAAATGCCATCGGGACCTCTTTTGAATAGAAGAGGTTCGTTCCAATAGAATTGCCGGACGTCATTAAAGAATTTCTTCTTTTGAGCATATAAAAGTCCGGGTGGAATCTCCTGACAAACAAGGTAATTCACAATGTCAGCAAACCATGGATCATTACCTTGGGAGATGTGTTGAAGACATTCTTCAATCTCGTGCAGCTGCTCGTCAGGGAATGAGTCGTCTATAGGAAGTTCATCCGTCTCGCCGGTGAGTTGCGGTAGACGACTAAGATGATCGGCAACGGAGTTCTCCGATCCTTTCTTATCACGAATCTCTAAATCGAACTCTTGTAAGAGTAAGATCCATCTTAGAAGCCTTGGCTTCGCATCCTTCTTCGTGAATAAGTATCGAATTGCGGAGTGGTCCGTATAAACTATCACCTTCGCACCTACAAGATAGGAACGAAATTTCTCAAAAGCGTATACTACGGCTAAAAGTTCCTTCTCTGTAGTTGCATAATTATATTGAGCCTCATCTAGCGTTTTGCTAGCGTAGTAGATGGCATGAGTGCGACCATCTTTCTTCTGTCCAAGAACGGCTCCTATAGCGACGTCGCTTGCGTCGCACATGACCTCGAAAGGAAGAGTCCAATCGGGTGGTTGAATGATTGGTGCTGAAATCAAAGCTTCTTTGATCCTGCAAAAAGCATCTAAACAATCCTTCGAAAATTTGAAAGTTGCGTCCTTCATCAAAAGATTAGTCAAGGGTTTTGAAATCTTAGAAAAATCTTTTATGAATCTCCTATAGAAGCCTGCATGTCCTAAGAAACTTCTAATTCCTTTCACTGAAGAAGGGGGGGGGTAACTTCTCAATGGTTTCTATTTCGCTCTATCAACTTCTATTCCCCTTTGTGATACTAAATGACCTAACACAATCCCTTCGGTGACCATGAAATGGCACTTTTCCCAGTTTAAGACTAAGTTAGTGTCCTAACATCTCTTAAGAACTAGTGAAAGGTTATAGAGACAGTTATCAAAGGAAGAACCATATACCGAAAAATCGTCCATGAAGACTTCCATGATATTCTCTACATATTCGGAGAAGATTGCCATCATACACCTTTGGAAGGTGGCTGGAGCGTTGCATAGACCGAATGGCATTCTTCTGTAAGCGAACGTACCCCATGGGCACGTAAAAGTTGTCTTCTCTTGGTCGTCCGGATGAATTGGAATCTGAAAGAAACCGCTATATCCATCTAGATAACAAAAGTAAGAATGTTGGGCTAACCTTTCCAACATTTGATCGATAAAAGGAAGGGGGAAGTGGTCCTTCCTTGTGGCCACGTTCAGTTTGCGGTAGTCGATGCACATTCGCCACCCTGTAACTGTCCGTGTAGGGATAAGTTCGTTGTTCTTGTTGGCAACAACGGTAATGCCTCCTTTCTTGGGTACTACTTGTACTGGACTCACCCATTTGCTATCGGAAATAGGGAAGATGATACCTGCATCAAGTAGCTTAAGGATTTCTTTCTTCACGACCTCTTTCATTGCCAGGTTGAACCGTCTTTGAGGTTGGCGTGAAGGTTTGTAATCCTCTTCCATTAGAATTTTGTGCATACATAGAGAAGGCTTTATTCCTATTAAATCATCAATAGTATAGCCTAATGCCCTTCTATGTTGTTTCAAAACATGCATAAGTTTCTCTAATTCAGCATCATTCAAATTCGCATTGACAATGACCGGATATGTGGAATTAGTGCCAAGGAAAGCGTACCTTAAATGCGTGGGGAGTGGTTTCAATTCTAATGATGGAGGTACCTTGATTGATGATGAATCGTGGCCTTCGGATGTTGTGGGAGAGGCCTCTAGAGATGGGGGTACTGCATCATTAGATTCGAGAGTAGTTGTGGAGACGTTTGGAGATTCCAGAAAATTTCCCTCTGGATCGACCTCCCCTGAAGTAAATCGGTCGATTTGGGGAGCTATTTTTCTTTCTGTCGAAAAAAATCGGGTTACCTCTTCACAAATCGGACGATTTTTTTTAGTCAGGTCGATTTTTGTTTCTGTTGGAAAAAATCGGATTGCCTCTTCACAAATCGAACGATTTTGTGCTTGTAGGTCGATTTTCTTCGTAGTTTCTGAAGTTAACTCTAGCTCTTCAATTCTTGTTCCTAGTTCTTCCTCCACATCATTTAATGCCTTCACATCCTCATTGCAATCATGTTCCACTCCTTCCTCCATGATGCTCATACTAAGGACCTTTTGAAGAGGGTCTTTCATCAAGATCGAACTTACTACTTCTCTAGACTCTTCTTCATCAAAAATTTCAAAAGCATCGTATTTCAAGGTTGGCTCCTTGATTAAGGAAGAGAGTATGAATTCTATCTTTTCGTCACCAATATGGAAGGATAGCTGGCCGTTCTTGCAATCTACCATGCATCCGGATGTTGCAAGGAATGGTCTCCTAAGGATGATGGGAACCGGATAATCTGCAGGGATGTCAAGAACGACAAAATCTATTGGGATGTAAAACTTACCGAGCTTTACCGGAATGTCTTCTAATATCCCCACCGGCTTAGTGGTGGAACGATCAGCCATGTAGAGTGTGATCTTCACCGGTCTAGGCTCTCCTAAACCAACCGCCTTGCATAGAGCGAGAGGTATGATACTCACACTCGCTCCAAGGTCACAAAGAGCATCATAGGTAGCTTCTCCCAAAGTGATGGGTATGCAAAAGGATCCTGGATCACGGAGCTTGGGTGGCATGTTCTCCGTCATAGTCTTGATGAGTTCGGATGACTCCATACTCATCTTGACTTCTCCTATGTCTTCCAATTTCCTCTTGTTAGAGAGGATCTCCTTAAGGAATTTCCCGTAAGCCGGCATACCTAAAATTGCATCCATAAAAGGTATGTTAATATGCAGCTTACTCATAAGTTCAACAAACTTACCAAAATATTTATCTAGGCGTGCACGCGCTCTAGATTGAGGGAAAGGTAGAGGTGGTTTGTAAGCGGGAGGAGGAACAAAGACTTCTTCCTTCTCCTTTGCCTCTCCTTCTTTTGTGGTGGTATCGACTACTTTGGGTTGAGGATCGGTGGTTGTCTTGCCGCTCCTAGTAGTTATTGCCATAACCCTTCCCTTTGGGTTATCTTCCGTCTTTCCGGGAAGTTTCCCTTGATCTCTTGGAACTTCTCCGGCCTTGTTGAATACTTGGTTTTCTAAAGCTCTGTGAGCTTTGTCAACCGAAGTTATATAACTCTCTAATCCTTGTAGCTTGCCTAGGATCGTCTCTAGCATGGGATCGGGTTTACTTGATCCGCTTGATTGTCCCTGGCTTGTTAAAGGAGTAGAAGAAGATGGAGGTGTTAGAGCCTTTTCAGCATGAGAGTAAGGATTACCTGGATTTTGCTGATTTGACCTCCAATTGTTGTTATTTGAGTTCCTATTGTTGTTGTTGTTCCAATTGGAGTTTCGGTTGTTATTGTTGTTGTTGTTCCAATTGGAATTCCTATTGTCACTCCTTTGATTGTTGTCTCTTCCCATGTAGTTGGCTTCTTGCTCCTTAGTTTTTTGAAGACTTGTTTTGAGTACTTCCCTCAATTCCTTGATATCATCTTTGAGAGAGAATATTTGTGTTTGAGCAGCTTGGTTCAACTTTGCTCCCGAATCACCTTGATTCCGGCTAATTGAATCCACCTTCCGGTGGGAATACTTCTCAATCACTTGGGCTTGCTTCTCAATGAAGTCCCAAGCATCATCCTCTCTCATGTCCATGAATGTGCCACAAGAGAGAGATTGGAGATTGAATTGTGTCTCCACATCCAATCCTTTGTAGTAGATCTCCAATAATTCCAGCTTGGAAATGCCATGGTGTGGGCAATCCAACAAGAGATCTTGAAACCTTTCCCAATATTGAAACAAGCTTTCATTAGGTTTCATAGAAAAAGCATTTATTTTACCTCTCAATTCCGCTGTTTTGGATGGCGGAAAGAATTTGGTGAGGAATTCCGAAGACAATTCCTCCCATGTAGCTAGCTTTGCAGCTGGAAGTGTTTGGTACCAAGCTAGAGCCTTGTCCTTCAAAGAAAAGAAGAACGGTTTGATCTTGTAGTTGCTTGTAGTAGCCTTATTCGACTTCATAGTCTCCATGAGAATCTCAAAATTCTGCAAGTGTTGGTGGGGAGATTCAGTACTTGCTCCGCCATATTGACTTTGGCGAACCATGGTTATGACTTGTGGTGAGAAGCTAAACTCTTGGATATCTTCAGCTCTGAAATCAACACCTAGACGGCGTGGTTGCTGAATTGGATCCATTCGTTGCCCCAAAGTTCGGGGTCTGTCACCGTCATTAACAGCTCTTACGTTCCTAGTTGGACGGCGAGGAACAACCCGTGGTTTTGGGGTGTTCCGAATAGGACGAAGTAGTGGATCGATCTCCTCAAGTTCCGGCATGTCCGGATCTATCTCTTCATTATCGGATGAGTCATTTCGAATGGATTTAGTTGGCGTCTTGACTTTCTTCTTCTTCCTGGATTCATTCAACTCCAACTTCATGTCCAGCATCATGGCTCTTAGTTCATCAATCTGAAATTGATGACTCGTTTCAGCATCTTTTCGTGCCTTCTCACTGAACTGGAGTTGGCGTTGAGCTTCATTCAGTTCAGCCTGGTAGTTTCTCTCATCGTTTTCAGCCATTTTCTTCTCCTTCAACTTTCTCCTCAAAGTTCTCTCTAATTCGGGATCGAAAGGAACTAGATCTTTAGTGGATCTAGTCTTTCGCATATACCTAAAAAACCTGCAAAGATCACTCAAGTAGACAAGTCAAATCACAAAAGCAAGAGCTCTCAAGCTAGACAACCGAAAACCGAATTTGGTCTAGACCAAATCCCCGGCAACGGCGCCAAAAACTTGTTCACTCAAAAAGTATGCGTCAAAGTCTTAAATTTATATCTAGAACTAAAAGAAAAGCGAACCCGCAGTGTACGGATCAGCTGTAGTAAGGTAGGAATTCCAGAGTCGAACTCAGGGATTTGGTGAGAATAATTCCAATTTCAATTATCTAGCAAAAAGTGTGAAAAACTTTTGTGATCAAATAAGAGGGAAATGATTCCAAGGATTCAAGTATCCGATTTCGGCTTTCGATTCAAGACACTTCTATAGATATAGGACAGAGTTTATATTGCCAAGATTAATTGTTCAAAGGTAGGATTCGTACGGTGAAGTTCCGAAACCTATAAGACTAATCTAAAGGTTCTCTCTATAAGGGTTGTTGAGGCTGCAATATAGAAAGATCTAAAGACAAGAATTATGTTCAAACTAACTATCTAAAACTCCAGGATATGACTCTCCAAAGTAAAGAATAGCAAGCATAATTAAAATCTTAATAAAGGATGTTGAGTCTCTTTATTACCCAAATCTTGAAATCTTAATCTATTAAATGTAGAATCAGGTTTGAAGTGTCTTCATACATTCAATTAGAGGGTAAAAAGGTTAATCAAGGTTGGGATTTAGGCAAGGATTAGTTTTGGTTAAAGATTGATTCAATTAAGGTTCGTCAGAGGAATAAATCGGGCTGTTCATAAGAAAATCGGCCGATTTACTCAAGAACAGTCCGATTTTCCTGTTATCGCAAAACTAAAATCTAAACTCTCAAGGTTCTAATGATTGAATGAGTTCAGTCTATCATCATCTAAGCCTTAATCATCAACTATTCTCCCCAGAATCACAAAGGTTTTAGCCAACCATTTTCAAAATCGAATCAAATTAATTATTGAGAGAGATATCACAAAGAAACCGAATCTTGAATAAAAATTCCAAAAATCTTCAAATCTGTAAACGATTGTCAAAACAAATCAATATATCTCTTAAACAACTCAAATTCGTGCTCAAAAACAGCAAGTACTTCAATGGACAAAGAAATCTCACAACTAGAATCCAAATTAACTTCCCGGCAAAGAATACTTCAATCTTCCTCCAAGAATTTTCGAATTCTCTCAAACGTGTAAAGATTTCCCGCTGTGGCCTCCTCGTTTTTGTTCGTAGGGTTCTCTTCTATAGTTTCTTGCAAATGGGCTGTTTGGCAAAACTCTCTTCAAGCCCAAAAGAATTGGGCTTTGTGTCATCTTTCCATTTAGCCGAAAAACAGAATAAATCGACCCAGGCGATTTATGTACAAAATCGTTCGAATTCTTAAGGGGAAAATCGTCCAATTTATGTACATATTGACACGATTTTCTTCAACAGAAAGTGCTATACTCTTGGCTCGTTTTCTATGCTTTTCCCTTGCAATTCTTCAACTCTTTATGACCCCTTTCTGGTTCCTTTAGCTTCCTTAACATCCTTAGATACTCCTTGCTTTGCTTTTGCTTCTAATTCCACTCCATTTACCTATAATTCATCAAAAACTCGTGTAGACCTCTATTTCCGACAATTAATTGAATAGAACATAAAAGGCACACAAAATCTCTCTAAATGCAAGGTAAATTGAGATAATCTTCTGTAATATGCATGAATATGATGATACATAATTCATGTCACCAGAGATTCAAAGACCTTCTCCTAGATTGTCCACACCATGTCATACCGAAAATTGAGCTATTGGAGATCTACTTCAAAGGACTTGATGAAGATAGCCAATTCAAGCTCCAATCTCTTCCCGGTGGGACTTTTATGCAGAAGCATGTGGATGATGCTTGGAAGTTTGTAGAGAAACAAGCTCTAGTGATTGAGAAATACTCCCATAGGAAGAGTGAAGGGAGAAAGGCAGGAGCATATGAGGTGAGTGAGGTCACCATGAGCAATTTCAAGCTTGACGCCATCAACAACGAGCTAAAGTCCTTGAGGGAGTTGTGTGCTACAACTTTGAAGAACCAAGCAACTCCTCAAGTGCTTCCACAAGCTAACTTATCTTCCAAGGAGGAGGATGTGAATTACATGGGAAGGGGCAATTACAACAACTATCAAGGCCCAAGGAACTTCAACAACAACCGGCAATTCAACAATTACCGGCCCAACCATAACCATCCCGGGTTTTCTTATTCTAACCCGGATGGAGCCTTGAACCCTCCCGCTTCCAGAAGCACAACTCCACCACCTAAGGCTTCACAAGAACCTCCACCCGGATTTACTCAACCTCCCAAGGATAGGACCGAAATGATGTTTGAGCAATTGCTTGGAAGGTTGAGTGGTCTTGAGAGCACGGTGACTTCAATTTCTAAAGCCCAAAAGGTGTTGGAAGCACAAGTGTTCCAAAAGGCGGGTGAAACCCATAGAGATCCGGGAAAGCTTCCCGGAAGGACCGAAGACAACCCAAGAGGCCAAGTGTTGGCTATTACAACGAGGAGTGGGTTGAGTATGAAGGATCCTTTGCCCAAGGAGAATGCTAAAGGGAAGCAAGTGGTGAATGAAGGAGAGCCATTGCAAGAAGATGGAGGCAAGAGCAAGAATGTTGAGCCAACATATGTGGCACCGCCTCCATACAAGCCGCCACTACCGTTCCCACAATCACGAGCAAGAGCTCGCTTGGACAATCACTTTGGTAAATTCCTTGAACTTATGTCTAAATTGCATATTAACATTCCGTTCATGGATGCTATCTTAGGTATGCCGGCATATGGCAAGTTCTTGAAGGAAATACTCTCCAACAAAAGGAAGTTGGAGGAGTATGGGGAGATAAGAATGACGAAGAGATCCTCGGAGTTGATTCAAACGATGAAGGAGGAGATGCCTCCTAAGCTAAGGGATCCGGGATCCTTTTGTGTGCCAATCGGAGTAGGAGAAGTGAAGTATGACGCCCTATGTGATCTTGGGGCAAGTGTAAGCATCATTCCGCTTGCACTTTGCAACAAGGTTGGGCTAGGAGAGCCAAAGCCGGTCAAGATGACTCTTTACATGGCAGACCGCTCAATCACTCATCCGGTTGGGATCTTGGAAGACATTCCGGTGCAACTAGGGAAGTTCTATGTGCCTATAGACTTCGTTGTTTTGGACATCCCGGCGGACTATCCGGTTCCTATCATCTTGGGGAGACCCTTCCTAGCTACTTCCGGATGTCTAGTAGATTGCAAGAATGGGACTCTCTCCTTCAACATTCGAGAAGAAAACATCAAGTTCAAGCTGTCCACAATGATGAAAGGGCCAACCCTTGATGAAGATGTATTCAACATAGTTGAAGAGGAGGAGTCTAGAGAGGTTGTGAGCTCAATCTTGCTCAAGGATCCACTTGAGAAGGTTCTTAGCTCAAGCTTGATGGAGGAAGAAGTTGAGGAGAGTAGCAATGAAGTAATCAAGGCCTTGAATGCATTGGACGAGCTACCAAGTGTTGGATTTGAAGTGCTAGAAGAAGAGAGAAACAGGCAGAAAAATCGGACTAGAGGGGCAAAATCGGCCGATTTTTGGCCTTGTGCTGAAATTTCATCAAATTCAGCAAAAACTGAAACTCATATCGACCTACCCTCAGGAAAATCGGCCGGTTTTTCCTCCTGGGTCGATTTTCCTGAGTCTTTTCAGCACCAACCACTTGAATGTGAGCAATCATCAAGGGACTTCAAGGAGGCTTCCATGTCTTTGCAATCATCTCAACCTACGTTGTATGGATCGTCTCCAACCGAAAAAGGTCCTCCTCAACTTGATCTTAAACCTCTTCCTTCTCATTTAAAGTATGCTTTCCTTGGTTCAAATTCTACTTATCCGGTGATTGTGAATGCATCTTTGAATGATGATGAACTTGATAAATTGTTGAATGAATTGAAACTGCATAGAAAGGCAATATGATACACCATTGATGACCTTGTTGGCATAAAACCCTCTTTGTGCATGCACAAGATAATGATGGAAGATAATCATAAACCCTCTATTGAACATCAAAGAAGGCTAAATCCTATAATGAAAGAGGTAGTTAAGAAGGAGATCATAAAGTTGCTAGATGCGGGAATTATCTACCCTATCTCGGATAGTAAGTGGGTTAGTCCCGTTCATGTAGTACCTAAGAAGGGTGGGATGACCGTAGTGACCAATGAGAACAATGAACTAATCCCGACTAGGATGGTTACGGGGTGGAGCATGTGTATTGACTATAGGAAGCTTAACATGGCCTCTAGGAAAGATCACTTCCCCCTTCCCTTTATTGACCAAATGCTAGAGAGATTAGCTCAACATTCCCATTTTTGTTACCTAGATGGCTATAGTGGATTCTTCCAAATCC
The DNA here is from genome assembly GCA_033239125.1 of Fagopyrum homotropicum. NCBI lineage: Eukaryota > Viridiplantae > Streptophyta > Magnoliopsida > Caryophyllales > Polygonaceae > Fagopyrum > Fagopyrum homotropicum. Next base: position 39,158,698 of record BSWB01000005.1, on the reverse strand, counting down.
CTATCCACCCCGATGACCAAGAGAAAACAACCTTTACATGTCCATGGGGTACTTTTGCATATAGGAGAATGCCATTTGGGTTGGGTAATGCACCCGCCACCTTCCAAAGGTGTATGATGGCTATCTTTTCGGAATACATTGAAAATATCATGGAAGTGTTCATGGATGATTTCTCTGTTTATGGTTCTTCCTTTGATGATTGCTTGGCTAACTTGTCATTAGTATTGCAAAGATGTGAGGAGACAAATCTTGTCTTAAATTAGGAAAAATGCCACTTCATGGTAAGTGAAGGTATCGTGTTAGGACACTTGGTGTCTAACCGTGGCATTGAGGTTGATAGGGCCAAGATTGAGACGATAGAGAAGTTGCCACCACCTACCTCGGTGAAAGGGGTAAGGAGTTTCTTAGGGTATGCCGGTTTTTACCGGAGGTTTATTCAAGACTTCTCTAAAATTTCTAAGCCCCTTAATAACCTACTAATGAAGGATGTTGAATTTGTTTTCTCCAAAGATTGCCTTGAGGCTTTTTGTAGGTTGAAGAACGCCTTGATCTCCGCACCTATAATGCAACCTCCGGATTGGAGTTTACCATTTGAGATCATGTGTGATGCAAGCGATGTAGCCGTTGGGGCTGTTTTGGGGCAAAGGAAAGATGGGAGAACTCATGCCATTTATTATGCTAGCAAGACGCTAGATGATGCCCAACTCAATTATGCTACCACCGAGAAGGAGTTGCTAGCGGTTGTGTATGCATTTGAGAGGTTCCGCTCATATCTTGTTGGAGCGAAGGTCATAGTCTATACGGATCATGATGCGATCCGTTATCTACTTACCAAGAAGGATGCCAAGCCTAGGTTGATTCGGTGAATCCTTCTTCTTCAAGAGTTTGACTTGGAAATCCGGGACAAGAAGGGATCCGAGAACTCCGTGGCGGATCACCTTAGTAGACTACCTCCTTTAGAGATTGAGAGAGATGACATCCCGATTGATGACTCATTCCGGGATGAGCAATTGCAATTGGTGGAGGAATGCTTGTTCCAAGTATCTAGAGGAAGTGAGCCATGGTTTGCCGACATTGTGAACTACTTAGTGTGTGAGGAAGTGCCTCCCGGTTTGACATATGCCCAAAGGAAGAAGTTCTTCAAGGATGTGAGGCATTACTATTAGAGTGAACCACTTTTGTTCAAAAGAGGTCCGGATGGAATGTTTAGAAGATGCATACCGGAGGATGAGGTGGAGAGTGTGATCCGCCATTGTCATTCCTTGCCATGTGGAGGGCATGCTAGCTCACACAAGACATGTGCTAAAGTGTTACAATCGGGTTTCTTTTGGCCAAGTTTGTTCAAGGATGTGCAAAGCTTTGTGGTAGCTTGTGATGCTTGCCAAAGGACGGGCAACATCTCAAGGAGGAATGAGATGCCCTTGAACAACATACAAGAAGTGGAAATATTTGATGTGTGGGGTGTGGACCTCATGGGACCATTCCTTTCTTCGTGTGGCAACCTCTACATCCTATTAGCGGTTGACTATGTTTCAAGATGGGTGGAAGCAATCGCCTCTCCTACAAATGACGCCAAGGTTGTGGTGCGGTTCTTCAACCGAGTGATCTTTCCTAGGTTTGGAACACCAAGGGTGATCATAAGCGATGGAGGGAAGCACTTCACCAATAGGAACTTTGGAGCACTTTTGGCTAAGTATGGGGTGACTCATAAGGTGGCAACACCTTACCATCCCCAAACTAGTGGCCAAGTGGAAATCTCTAACCGGGAGATCAAAGGGGATTCTCGAGAAGACGGTCTCAAGGACGAGAAAGGATTGGGCTATGAAGCTCGATGATGCCTTATGGGCATATAGAACCGCCTTCAAAACACCCATTGGCACTACTCCCTACAAGTTAGTCTATGGCAAGTCTTGCCACCTTCCGGTAGAGATGGAGCATAGAGCTTATTGGGCCATTAAGTGGCTAAATTTTGACCTCAAGGAGGCGGGAGAGAAGAGGTTGCTTGACATAAACGCCCTTGAAGAGATCCGGTTGGATGCTTATGAGAATGCCCGGATCTACAAGGAGAGGACCAAAAGGTGGCATGACAAGCACCTCATCCCGAAGGAGTTGAGTGAAGGCGACTTGGTGCTTCTCTTCAACTCGAGGCTGCGGCTCTTCCCCGGAAAGCTCAAATCAAGATGGATCGGGCCATATGTGGTGAAGAAGATCTTTCCTCATGGAGCGGTAGAGATAGGAGGAGATCATTGTGGTGACTTCAAGGTGAATGGGCATCGTTTGAAGAAGTACATCCCGGAAGCCCCGGTGGAAGTGATTGCCCCGCTTCACCTTGATTGAAACGCTCCTGAATTTGGTCAAGCTAATGACCTTAAAGAAGCGCTTAATGGGAGGCAACCCATTGGTACATATTTTTCCCTTTCTTTTTCTTGCTTTTGTTTGATCTCACTCTTGGTGTGCTTTGTTTTTCTTTTGTGTTTTTGGGTGCTATATCTTGTTGATTGTCATGTATGATGAGATATTGGAGGTCATGTGAAAGCCTCATGGAACTACTGAAGGTACAAGATCCGAGCACGTGTATGAGGAAGAAAGCACCCAGGAAAATCGGACTAATCTTCACAGAAATCGGCCGATTTCCTGGGTGATGGTCCGATTTTTCCTCTGTAAAGGAAAGTGATGATCTCCAATCAAGCATGGGTAGAGCGGACGTGGAACTTGGACGGCTTGCGAGCCAAGCGCGGGTTCCGACGCCATAATGATCATCAAGAGCTCTCTACCATCCTTGATCAATCATCCACCATCATCATCCAATGTGAACCGAAATACCAAAGCATCACCAATTTTACATTGTGAGGACTCTCTTTCACTTCTTTATTTAGTCTACACATTAGGGACAATGTGTTTCTAAGTATGGGGTGGGGTTTTCATGATTAGCATCTAAGATAGTTTAATTTTGTCACATGTTTCATTATGTCTTGCATTGTACATACATATTTCGAAAAATCCAAAAAATTTAGAAAATTTAAAAATTTTTAGTGCTTCTAAGGCTTGGATATGACCCTAATGATGAATCTTGTCTTGTGGATTGGCTATGGATGGCCTTATGTGTTTAATTGATGAATGCATATGTGGACTTGAAGTATTTCTCTTGAATTCCATGAATGATTTGTAATCATGATGTTTGCCTAGAATGGATTTAGTATTGAAGGTCGAAATTGCATGCTAGTTCTTGCACATCAATTAGGAGTGATTAAGGCAATTCATTTTTGTCTACTTCTCATCTTGATCATGTTGTTTGAGCACCTCAATTGATGAAAAATTTGACCTCTTTTGACCCATCCGGGAATAGGAGCATGCTAGTGTGTTGATGTGTGTGAAAAGCAAGTATGGGGTGAAGATGTTGATGAAAGAATATCATGCATAAAATGCTGAATTTGTTGTGAAAGTGTAGCCAAAAACATATGTTTGGGGACATTGGCTTAAATGACAAGTAACTCGGTACACTTTACATAATCGGGTGTTGGTGCCTTGCCAAAGTCAAATAAATCAATAGTCCTAACGAGCTTTGGTATGTGTGCCCGGTGTGGATGCACCTCGAAAAATAGAAAAAGCCCGAGGATGGCTAATCACCAAGGTTTCGGCTTTTGTACACCAATGCCATTGTCTCAAAAATAAGTGAAAGAAAAGAAAAGAAAAGAAAAGAAAGAAAAAAAAAATAGAGAAAAGTATACACTTGAGGGAAGTTGATAAGAAATGTGAAGTTGTGGTTGTTTAGTTCCTTTCCCGGATTAGCATCACATAGCCTAGAAAATTCCCACCTAATCACATCATTTCTTGGCCTTCTATTTTACAAGTCCTTTTGACCTACTTGCATGTGTGTAAGGCTAAGCGATTTAGATTGGATATACTCATGACCATCTTGACTTCTTCATCTTTACATTTCATTGCATGCTATCAAGTTAAATGCAATTGTCTTTCCATGCTTTCATTTATTTGATACATAATTGCTTGTCCATTGCCATGAAACATGACTATGAAGGTGATCCAATACTAGAAGCACAACTCCAAAAAGATTTTGCCATTTTTCTGCATACATAAATCATGTCATCTCTTAGTCTATAGTTGGGAATTTGCTCGGGGACGAGCAAACCTTAAGTATGGGGTATTTTTGATAACACGATTTATGACTTAGGTTTAGGTAATCATTTAGATAGATTTCTCACTCGTTCATGCATGGTTTAGCACTAATTCGTGACGTTTGCATTCAATTCACGTAATTTGTCGAGATAGACGTCTACACGGACTTGTGCATTGCTTTGTAGGTATTTCGGGGGTCTTTTAGACATTAACCGATACATTCGAGGGCCAAGCCTCATGGTGATACACATCCAAAGCTTTGGAGGAGCATAATTGGAGCAACAAAGGACACAAAGACCCTTGTTGGTGCAAGCAATGGAGCAAATCATGGCTAGACGATCAAAGCTTGCTTCTGTTGAAGAAAATCGACCTACACCCAGGAAAATCGGCCGATTTTTCCTACTGGGTCGATTTTTGGGCCTTTGACAGCTTAAGCCACGTGTCCCACGATCTCATGATCCGGCCTTGCTCTTGGTGGAGAATATAAGTGGTCCTGCAAGCTGTTGCTGGGAATCTCTCCTCTCCCACATTCTCATTCACAGCTCATTGGATTGGAGGCAAGAATTGGAGGAGAAGAAAAACTCTCAAGGATTGAAGGAAGAAGAAGAACACCATTCTAGGAGTGATAGTGAGGTTTTGAGTGATTTTTGTAATCTTGGATTGAAGAACTATTGCAAGGATTGTTAGGAACGTTTTGAATCTTCATTTAAGAGTTTATAAGTCTTGCTACAATATGGATTCAGTTGAGATTTATTGATTTTACTTGCTTATCTTTCATTATCCATCTATGAACACCATGTATGCTTGTATGATGATTTTGAATCTTGATATGCATATTATTGGCTAGTTTATTGTGATTCTGGAGTGATAGATTGATGGTTATGGCTAGGGTGATGATAGAATGGACTTATATGTTAGTTTTGGATGATTTGTATGCACGAAACCCAAACCAGTGAGAAAAATCGCCCTGTTCATGACCAGATCGGCCGATTTAGCTGTAGAACAGCCCGATTTATTCTCCTGTTGCTCTTTAAATGATGAATCTGAATGTTAGGGTGTTTGGTTGTTTAAATCCTAGTGTTTATTAAGCTTAATTTATCTTAGGATCACCTAATGCTATCAACCTAAGTGAGGGAAGAGATCTACCCGATGATTTCCGATCTTAGATACAAAGGATGATGAACTCTAGGTAGTAGTGAGCCTCATAAGCCGCTATTGGATCGAGTGTGCTAGTATTATTGCTTGAGACTTCCCTATTCCGAGACTTACCCGGTAAGGAGAGGGTTGCCCCTTAAGTAGTATCCGGTTTGTGCGGAATTCCTTATTTTAACCCCTTGAGACCTACCCGGTAATAGGAGTTTGATGCGGGACTAGTGAAGTGAGAGACCTACCCGGTGATTGCTTCCATTAGTGAAACACTTTTCCCAACACCGCAGCTTGTCCTTAGAATCTTTAGAACCTTGAGTCCAATGCCATAACCGGAAATCTTGACCTCTAGAATCCACTTTTCTCTCTTGATCGTATACTTGTGTTTTGAGTTACTTGTTTGATTGCTAGTTGAGTTGTTAGCTTGTTTCATTGTCTTTCTTGATTTGTGATCCTTGTTTGATCACTAAAAAAACCAACCAAAAATATCATCATTTTCATTTCTTTGTTCCTTGACTTTTTCTTTGATTAGATCAACACTATCTATGACCATTGTTTGACTCGATTTCACCTTAGTCTTTGTGTTCGACCTCGGAATACTATCCCTACTACAAACGTCCCGTACATTGCGGGTTCGCTAGGAGTTAGGATAAATATAACGAGTATAAATTTAAAGCTTATTGTGTACACACATCACACGATCTTAGCGTAACATGCTCTCCAATGGGCAAATTTGTTGCCAAATAAGAGTGGTGGTCGAGATGAGGATCTTCCTTGAGCAAATCCTCCATCACCTACAAGATTCATGATTAGTCTCACTGATGGTTAAATTAATATACGTGAGTCTAGCTCTGATACCAATTGAAGAACCGGTAGGAGAATAAAAAGGATAAAAGATACTCTACAGGGGGGTTGAATAGAGTATGATAATTTTCACAAAACCAATCTCAAGGCCTTGAAACCAATTTCAGGGGCCTTGATGTTGATTTGAGCTCTTTGTGATGCACTTTGATTTCAAGGGCTTTGAAACAACTTTCAAGGGTCTTGAACTTGTACTCTTCCAAAACAAAGTTAGTCACACTAAAGCAAGATAAAATGCGGAATGTAAAAGATCGACACAAGGATATGTTTACGAAGTTCGACTCAAATAGCCTACTCTCCGTCCCTAGGTATATCCTTAGGATCTAACTATCTATTATTAGCTTCAAAGAGTCTTAGATACAAACTAGAAGAAATCCCCTTCTTTTGTCTCTGTAGCCAATGCTACGATCTAGCTCCAACTCTTCACCTTGCTATAATAGCCTAGTTACTTCGTAGAGTAACACACACTCGAGTATAACACTCTTTAGATATGTCAATGGAGCTCTCGAGTTTTATCTCTCTCTAGGGGATAATGCTTTTTAGAGAAAGAGATAAAGAAAAAACTATTTGATCGAATGAAGATGTTTTGGATCGCTTGAAGACTACTGATGTTTCCGTGTAACCTTCTGTACTTGTTCTTCAATCGTCATCTTCAATTATAGCCTTATATGGAGAGGTCTTCTAGCCGTTGGAAATATGACCGTTTTAAGATGATTCTTCTTCTCCATGAAAATCGCTTCTTGGTTGAGATAAGATAGACGTTGTGGATCTTCATCTCCTGAGAACACGGTGATCTCTCGGGTCCTTGATCTTCTCGTATTTGTTGTGACGATATCAAATTCCAGAGGAGAATATCTTCGTGCTTTCGGTTGAGGAACTATGTAAGATCTTTATTGGCCGGTTGAGATCTTCGTTCAATCATATCTTCTTGTTGAACAAATCTTTCCTAGAAGATCTTCTTTAGTGATTTGAATTCCTTTAGCGTGCAGCCTTGACTTCTTTGTTCCCTTGAAATGAATTTCAAGGCCTCCGTCTTTTAAACACTCTAAACTCCTTGTCTTTCCTTGCATCCGATTTCAAGGTCTTCCATGGTCCTTTGAAGTCTTTCAAAACTTGCACTTATTCAATACAAACCACAAAACCAAACCAAGCAACTCGATATATAATCAATAAATTGTTAGTGTATAAAACTACTTCATTTGTGTTTAAGTCTTTCATCATCAACACATGTACAACTATGTAATAAAGGTGGAGTTTCAGTACTGATGCCGGCGGACCTAGTATTCCAACCGTTGACGTCGATGACGAGGCTATGGAGGACGAGAGAGAGGGACCAGCACCTCCAGCTGACATTCCTCAGCCTTCCCAGGAGAGAGCTCGTCGGCGTCGTGATCGTAAGGCGCACTGAATGATTGATGACCTAACGCGGCAGATGACGGAATTTTCAATTCATCCGGGAAAATCCATCTTTCTATTGAGGGTTGGACCCAGCGCATGGAGGAGAGCCAGCACTATCAGCGCCAGATGATGATGCTTCAGTTCGAGCAGACGATGGGCTATCCTTTTGATCCGTCCCAATATCCCTACATTCCACCACCACCACCACCTCCGTTAGAGGAGGATTCAGTGTATTACGGAGCTTGTTCTTATTTATTTATGTTGTTCTGCTTTTATCCGGTGAGTACTTTGCTTTTGACTCTTATTTGACCAATTGGGACAATGTGTCCTAAGTATGGGGTATTTGTATTTGACTTGTTCCAAATGTGTAATAACTCTTACTTGACTATGCTTATTATCTTATTTGGCTTACATGTGCGTATATGTTATTTACATGCATTGCATACATGTTTTTGTTTGAGAAAAACGTCGAAAACTGATTTGAAAATTTTTTTTGCCTCGACCGAGACGTTTGGACCAAACGAGGTCGTTATAACTGAGATTCATCTCGGTTGAACACCTCGGGGGCCGTCAAATCACCTCGACCGAAATGGGTTTAAAACTGAATAGAATTTTGAATCGGTTTGTGCTTCTATTCTAGATATGACCTCGATGATAATATTTGCTTGCAAATTAGCTTTGAGATCTTTATATGCTCGAAAGGTTTTATGATATATTTAAGTTGCTAAATGTTTTGTTTGAAATTATAGCATGTTTAATATTTTGTTTTTATCAAGATTATGTTGAATTTGAAGGTTGACACCACATTATGAGTTCTCTCACATTCTTCATGGGATGATTAAGGCACTTCATTTCTCCTCCTCTTCTTCTCCTTGATCATGCTTTAGCCCCTCATATACATATTTGCCTCCCTTTACATATCCAGGAATTTGGATGCAGTTGATGAAAAGCGTGTGAAGTAATGTTGAGATTGTGGTTGAAAGTGTTAGAAAAAATTAGGTTTGGGGCGTTGATCTTGATGATGAGTAACTCGGCACCATTTATATAGACGGGTGTTTGTGTCTTGACAAATTCGGATTGATCAATAGTCCTAACGGGTCATGGTATGTGCATCAAGGGTTTGAGGCATCTCTAGAAATTGAGAATTGTTGATCTCTTAGGCTTCAGTTATTGTGCACCTCTATCCATGTTCTCAAAAATAAAGTAAAAAGGTAAAAATAAGCAAAGCTTATTGGTGGAAGATGTTTGTGATTCAAAGAAGTGAAGTGAACATCCTATTCCCGGATTGTAGCACCACATTACCCTATATACATCCCACCCTAGCACGTTTCTTGACCTCTTTTGAAAGCCCTTGAGACCTTGAGTATGTTGATTAACTTTGTGGTATAAACTGGATTATACATGATTGATTTCGATAAATATGATTTATTATGTATTCTATGATTTTATGCAAAAATGATCGACTTCCTTATATTTATAAAATAATTTGATCATGTGTTGATTTTATTTGCTATGAAGCATTCTCTTAGGGTGATCTATGATTGGAGCACACCACCAAAAGGTTTTGTAAAATGTTTTTCATTGATCTTTTTGATGACTTATAATCCATTCTATTTTGTATCTAAGATTTGAATCTTGCTTGGAAACAAGTAAGAGACAAGTATGGTGTATTTTGATAGCATGAATTATAGTCTATATTGTGGGATTGGTTTGGACGTTTTATCATCATAAATCTGCCTGCATGGCTATACATTCTCAATGATTATGTCGTTTTGTTTACCTTTGCAAGAATCGAGGTCTGCACATAGTTTTGTTGTAATTGTAGGCAAAATGGCATGTTATGGATCGATATGGAGTCAAAGGATCTAAGGAGTCATGGGAGTTGCATTATGGAGCATCGAGGAGCTACAAGGAAGGCATAGGAACTCTAGAAGTTGCACCGAAACGAGATATAGGACCAGTTATGGAGATTTGCACGTAACAACTCGACCACCTCAGTTGACTACATTAGCACCTCAGTCGAGATGGCTTGCTGCGCCTAGATCGAGACGGCCGGCCCACAACCAAGGAGATCTTCTATTTTTAGCCTACAATTTTCCTATAAGATTGAAGATAATTTCTGGATGGAAGGTGTGCTTGGACTGCTGATTATCTTTGGGATTTAAGATATTCCAAGGAAGAGAAGGAAATTGAAGGAAGATTGCTTGGAGAGAAAGTTGAAGGCTTTGAAGGGAAGTTGTAAGGTTTTCTTAGGGAACCTTGATTGTTCTTTTGATTCGATTCTTTGAGGAACACAATTTGCTGCTTGTTTGGATTGTTTGTTTATTTGATTATTGAGACCTTTTTGTTAAGGTTTTCTTATTTTCTTATTGCTTTTTATTATATCTTTGATTGTTATTATTATGATGATTGTTGGCTAAATTCCCTTGTGATTCTAGAGTGATTCGCTGAAGGTTGTGGTAAAGACGATAAAATAGTGAACCTTTACCCTAGTGGACCTTGAAAGCTCGAGCCTTATCCAAACTGCACCTCACCTCGGTCAGTTCGTGGAGCATCTCGACCGAGATCAATAAGAACTGAGCAAGACGTGTGACGTGATTCGATCTATCCTGAGTTTAAGTTATAGTTTGCCAAATCCTATCCTTGTTGCACCTTTCCTGGTTTATACGCAAGCCTAGGATGAGACTTACCCGGTGATTCCTTTTTTTGTATACCTATGATGACGATTGTTAGGTAATAAAGGTTAATCCTTTATTTAGGGTTTGAGTGTGTCTTCATCCTACCTTTGTAAGTTAGCCTGAGACTTACCCAGTAAAGGTTAGTTCTATCCCCTTAGGTGGTGTGTTGGTTTGAGATTATATTTTTTTCCTTAGTTCCTCGAGACTTACCCGGTGATAGGATCTTTGGTTTGGGATAGTGAGTAGTGAGACATACCCGGTGATCTATTACCACCTTACAAATACCTTCCCTTGCAAACCTAAGCTTTGTCCACGTTATCCTTAGAAATCTTGACTCGAAACCACAAGTGGATGCTTTGACCTCTAGAATCTACATTCCTTTATCTGAGTTATACATCATCTTTGTTTTGCTGTTTTGTTCTTGTTTGACAACCTGATATTTATCGTGCTTCATTTCACCATAGTACTTGTGTTCGACCCTGGAGTATTTGTCATACTACGATTGATCCGTACACTGCGGGTTCTCATTTTCTTCAGCCTTTTAATTTAGGTTATAAATTTAACGTTATTTCCTTCATTATTCACACACGTTTGAGAGCGAACATGGGGTTAGAGGTGGAGCTATGGATTGGACGTATAGACTCCACTCCGCCCTTGAGACTATTAGATGTCCAGAGGACAGATGGATAGAGTTAGTACAAACTCTATTCTGAGACGTAGCACAATATTGGTGGAGATTCGTGTAGAGTCATGTTACCAGTTATGACCAAATGAGGAGTTTGATTAGAGAGCGTTTCTGCCTTGTCTCATTGAGGAGGGAGAAACTGCGGGATTTTGTTGAGGTTGTATTTGAGGATGTACCAGTCTCTGAGGTGATCAGGAGATTCTAGGAGGAGCTGGCTTTGTTGGGTCCAGCTACACCTTGTGAGGATCACCATGTATATCTCTTTTCCTGACGATTGAGGGATGTCACCCAGACCTATATGGCGGGGTTTCATTGTGATTCCCAGATAGAATATCAAGATAGAGCCTCGGATTATGAGCGAGAGCGGGCTAGTCAGAGGAGAGCTTCTTAGACCGGAGGGTTTGAGAAGAGACTATAGACTAGGCAAACCAGTGGTGTTGGTGGAGCTTCAGGTTCCGGGTGGAGCCAAAGACTCCATAGTTACCCCTCATCTGCACCGGTTGTAGAGAAGGGACGACAATGCTTCAATTGTGGCGATCCTGGACATATATGACTAGAGTGTACGAGGCCACTGGTGACTTGTTACATTTGTGGCATACCAGGTCATAGAGCCGTCTTTTGTAGACAGGGCAGAGCTATATCACATCAAGGTTCTTCCCTTACTAGTGTACCAGGAGGTGGGTAGAGGCCACCTCAGCAAAAGACACAAGGACAACAAAGAGTCCCAAATCGTCCTTCTACTCAAGGATCTGCTCCCGGATCGAGTACAGGTAGAGGTCGTGGTGGGAGCACCACTAACACTAGAGGAGCACCGGGAAGAGTTTTTGAGTTGAGGAGTGCAGAGGAGGCAGCTGCACCGGCTGCTACAGGTACCATTTTGATTTATGTCTTACTTGTTAAAGTTTTGTTTGATACGGGTGCCACACACTCATTTATTTCTGATGCATACGTTGAGCGTTTGGGTTTAGTTACGATTGAGGGGAAGTCGATAAGTATCCTTTAGCCTCAAAACTACCTCTAGAAAGTCTACTCTCCCAAGCCTCATCGCCTTCATTCGCACTTTCCCCATTCCCTGGACCTTCTATCGACCTCGCTGGACGATCTCTCCTTTCCCTCCTCCACCTTCCTCCATTGCCATTGAAAACAAGTCCATGGAGACCGAGGCTCCTCCCACTTTCCTCCATGAGTCCAACGGTTCTTCTTCTTCTTCACCCGTTTGGTCGAGGTTTGATAATATGATTAGGGAGGCATTGGAAAGGTTTACAAGGCCATCGAGAAGGCTGACTGTATTTGCAACTTTAAGGAGGATGTCTGATCTAGGCCCGACGGTGGTGGTGGGATCAATTGGGTTTTGCATGACGGTGGGGTTTGGGGGAAGGTTGGGTCAATGTGTCGGTTGTCTATCTGATTTCCACGCATTATAGTAGATAAAGTAGTGTATTTCCAAACACTCATTAGTGTTTAATAAACACTAAAAACTTTTTTTCACAAAAAAATCATCCCGTGAAACACTAGTGAACACTAAACTAGTCTTTTCGGCTTACTTGCCAAACACACCGTAAGGCTTTCTAAAGATACGTTTGGACCCCTCGTGAATGTTAGACTGTATGTTGGAGAGGAAGAATGCTCAGTTTCTCTGGTAGAACACACTAACTTAGTCGGTTATTCTATTTTGGTATATTGTATGGCCTCGCTCAGTTTACCACTTGGTTGTGTTAAGACATTGATAAAACGTACAAGACTTTTATATTAGGGAAGAATGAAGGATGGAGGAAAATGAATATGGTCTTTTAGGATATCATTTGCCTCCTGATAGAAATATGGGGCGATCTAGATCGAGGAGAAACTTCAACTACTTCTTCTTGATCGTTGGAGTTGGATCAAACATAGAACTTGGGCGGCGGAAGCTTAAATATTGATGCGGAAGCGTTCGGTCGATTCGATCTAGTTAGATCAAACTATCCACGAAGTGGGGAAGGAATAATGTTGATCCTTCAAAAGGATCCTCGAGTATGGAAGGCTTGAATCAAAGACCTAATCCAAGATAGAACTTAAAGAGGATGGAAGAACAAGTGATGCCTAAACCAAGTAAGAGGATTTTCCTTCTAAACACTTAGATTCAACTTAGACATATCTTACAAATGAGTCAAGTCATCCTTATATAGTGGATGGACAACATACAAAGAGTCAAAACAAAAATGACGGAATTAAAAGCGGAATTAAAGTTCCGAAAATGAAAAGTCTAAAATATGAAAGGTCGTAATTTAAGTCACGAAATTAAGTTCCGAAATTAAAGTTCTGAATATAAAAAGTCTATTATTAAATAGCCGCATAATAATAACTTCTTTAAAATTGATGTCGGGTCCTTCTACCCGGAAACACGGATAGTGATGCCATCCGGGGACGTATCATTCTCCTCCTCTTAAATTTGAAATGTCCTCGTTTGCATGGTCAAAATAAAGAAATGAAAATCTTTGGGAACGTGACCCTTGAAATTCAATACCGGATGCACATTGTCGGAGTCGGGTGGCTTGGACTTGTAGTCTTTTAAAATTGTGGTTTTGTGGCGTTTGTTGAATATGCAATCCCTCAAGGTTGCGGTACCGTGGATTTTGTCTATCATGCCATCATGGCCCTTGATGGGGAACATTGAGGCCATGCTGAAGAGATTGAACGGAAAGCCGGGAGGTAAGTGAGTGGGCATAGTAAAGACAAACCTCGGATCATGCGACTCAGATTTGTAGTCCAACAACATAATGGTGTCGTTGTCGGGGTTGATGACTTCTTCTACCTCGATGGTGATCTCATCTTTTTCATCTTGAAAGTACTCTCCACATAACGGTTTGACACGTTGAATTGGAAGTACTGGGACACAATTTGCAATGACGACATCTCCCTTGTCTTCAACTTCTTCACACAACGGTTTGACCACCAACTCACACCTTGGTTGTGACACCGCTTGAGGTTCTTCTTGTTGGGCGGAAGTCGTGTGGGTGAGTTGTGCCCTCAAAATTTCTATCTCACGCTTGAGAGTATCTTTTGTTTCCTTGAGCATAACCAACTCCTCTTGGGGACTAGGACGCCGTCGGGGGATAACATTGACAAATTACTCATGATTAGAACACCGTCTTGGGGCAATATAGGTATCCTCCAAATAAGCTTGTCGGTGTGGATACCGTTGGTGCCCATCCATGGAAAAAGTCGGTCTTGGTGGGTCCGGAGGAGGCAACCACTCCTCATCCTCAAAATATGGTCTTCGTCGGTCTTCTAAATACCGTCGGTACCTTTGGGTGGATTGTTTGGACGCTTTGAGCTTTAATTCATGGGAAGAAGGCAACCACTCTCCATACAAATCAAACTGATTATAATCATCATAGAACATGATGAATGATGAAGAACGCTTGAAGATCTTCGAAGAACACCAAAGAGAAAAATAAAATTGATTATGAACAATCAAGAACACAGGTAAAGAACTTGACCTCGATCCCTGGCTCTGATACCAATGATAGAATTACGGGTGATCTAAATCGAGGAGAAACTTAAACTACTTCTTCTTGATCGTTCGAGTTGGATTAGATGTAGAACTTGAGCGGTGGAAGCTTAGAAATGGATGCGGAAGCGTACGGTCAATCCGATCTGGTTAGATCGAATCATCCACGAAGTGGAGTAGGTCGAGTTGATCCTTCCAAAAGGATCCTCGAGTATGAAGGCTTGGATCAAAGATTAGATCCAAGATAGAACTTTAAGAGGGTGGAAAAAGATCTGATGCCTAATCAAGTAAAAGGATTTTCCCTTCACAATACTTGGATTCAACTTAGACATGTCTTACAAATGAGCCAAGTCATCCTTATATAGTGAATGGAGGTCATACAAAGAGTAAAAACATAAATGAAGGAATTAAAAGTTGGAATTAAGTTCCGGAAATAAAAAGCCTAAAATATGAAAGGTCGGAATTTAAATCACGGAATTAAGTTCCGGAAGTAAAGTTCTGAATATAAAAGGCCTATTATTAAATAGCCGAATAATAATAAATGTCTTCAAAATGGTGCGGGTCCTTCTAGCCGGAAACACGGATGGCATCGCCATCCGGAGGCGTATCACCTCCCGAAAGAGAAGTGTGATCTTGAGGTTAAGAGTATGACTTATCTTAATAAATCTCTTGTAGGAAAGTTGGGATGACGCTTCATGAAGGACAACGAGAACAGGTAGGTTGATATTGCACATATTAATTATATTAGACAACCAGACTCAAACCATGTGTCGTCGTCTCATGTTTGCAGGAGTCTTTGTAATTGGTTATCTGTTGTTGTGAGAAGAGAAGCAAAATGGGTAATTGGGATCTTATTGGAGAAAGACTTCCACCTACCATTTTGATGAAATTAGTTGTTGATTGCCCTGTCACTGGGTGTGAAGGATGCTAACCCATTTGATCATGTGGACGATAAATATGACATTGGTTGGATTTTCTACAGATGGCGGCTACTCAATTTAGACAACGTACCTCATGCTTCATGAACCAAGCCAAGGGTTGCAAACTGATGGTGTCTTGTATAAAGTGAATTGGAGGCCTAGAGTCCAAGAAAGGATTAAGTTGTTCACTTGGAAGTTATTGCATGGAGAGGTTTTGTCGAATACAGACAGGTGACATTAGACGTCTTCGGCTACGTGCCTACGTGTTTGTTGTGCAATCAATTTGGAGAATGTTATAGCCATTTGTTCAGATATTGTGAAGTTACTTGCAACATGTGGAAGGCCTTACATGCAAATTTATTTATGCACGATTTTTTTTTCACATTCTTTCGCGGATTGGATCCAAGATAATCTTTTATCCACTAGTGTCTTTAAAAGTAATTACAATTGGAATAAAGTTTTCACGGTTAGCTTATGGTGAACTTGAAAGTGGCTTATCTTGTACAATCATAATTTCATCGAGTTGTAGAATATATCCTTCGCTCACCGACCATCTCTATCAAGCAAGTCAAATGGGAGATTCCTGCCACTGGGAGTTCTAATTATCACCACCGATGGGTGTCGTAGAGAAGATTGTCATGCTATTTGATAACTTCACCTTTGATTATGAGTTGTCTATATTGATGATGGAAGACTTATATTTTTATTTAGCGGTATTATAAACTAACAAATATCAATCATATTTCTAGATTATTTGGTTTGTGTTTGTTAAATTTGTGCAGGCTTTGGAAAGCATTTCAAGGGGCCTTGAAATGAATTACAAGAGACAAGCGGTTTTGAATCAGGTTTCAAGGGATGGAACTGAAGCCTTGAAATGGGTTTCAAGGGCCCTGAAATGGATTACAAGAGACAATCAGTTTTGAATAAGGTTTCAAGCGACGGAACTGAAGCCTTGAAATGGGTTTCAAGGGCTAGACGTTGAAGCTTTGAAAAGCGATACAAGGGAGAGTTCGGCTGAAGATGTTTCAACGTGCAAAGGCTTTTCAAACAACAAGATTGATATCTCAACAAACCAAATTAAGAATCTCTACCAAAGATAACAAGAATATATTCCAGGATTCAATAAGAAGATATGGACTACAAACAAGAAGATCATTTGAAGGAAAAATTGCGGTCAACAACAAGAAGATCTCACAAGATTTCTACACAAGGATCTCGGCAAACAAAGAATGGTTATCAACGATGCAAGATCTTGGCCCAAAAAGAAGATCCTCAACGGTGCAAGATCTTATCTAAAAAATTTCGGATTTAGAAGATGTGAGAAGATCTACAAAAAAAAGATCTCGGATTTTAAAGAGAAGATATTCAATGAAATATCGTAAGGAGAAGATCTAGGTTTTCAATAAACAAGATCTTAAACAAACAAGATCTTAAACAAACAAGATCTTCAACAAGCAAAATCTTTGATAACAAGATCTCATAAAGATATTAACAACCGAAGATAATAAGAAGATCTCAGCACAAGATCTCCAACAAAAAGATCTCATAAAGACCTTAACAACCGAAGATAACAAGAAGATCTCGGCACAAGATCTCCAATGGATCTACAACAAGAAGATCTCGGATCTTAAGAGAATATCTTCAACGACTGATTTCCAAAGAGAAGATTACAGTGATAAAGATATTCAACGAGCATGAAGAAGAAGAAGAAGAAGAAGAAGAAGAAGAAGAAGAAGATTTACAACGACTCTCTCATCTCAACATACGCCGTTTTCTATGGAGAAGAAGAAACATCAACAACTGTCATCTTTCCAACGGCTAGAAGATTTCTCCATAGAAGACTACAAAGGAAGATGAAGATTGATGAAGAAAAACAACAAGCTTACACGGAAATATTGTAACACTCCAAATCCACGGGACTTGGAGTGTCACATTGGGTTAGGATTTCACAATGGATCCTGACCCTAGCCTGACAACAAGTTCACTCGATCTTACAACAAGGCACGGGTAGATTAAAACGAAATACAAAAAAACTGTATATGATACATCAAAAGAATTTACAAACTCAGAGCCGAGTACAAAACATCAAACCACAACATTTGATACAAAAGATCCCATATGCCCCGCATCCTATTGTACAGAAGTCCTCGGCTGGCCACACCATCTGTCTCACCCTGCAGTCTTACTAACCTGCAGATCATCTACAACACGGTATGAAACCATTAGCTACAGCAATGAAAAGCATAAAGGTAATAGCACAACCACACATCAACATCTCATACATGCAATGCCACAAACATTCATTTAGTATCTTTCATTACATTATTCCACTACTAATTCAACTTCTTTTGTAACACGAGGAACCTAAAGAACCTCGTCCCTTTCCCCGTTAACACAGGGGTTTGCATTGGGGGTGATCGTCACTTGTCCCCCTCTGTGTTACTGGCTTCCAGGCACCTCCTCCTAACTAGCAGGCGGAGACCAGTGGTTACCGCCCGTTATAATACACTTGGGCCAAATAAATGTAATAAATGGTCATCCTAGTCTGGTTTAGGTTATAAATGCACAATCATAAGAACACACACAACCATCACAATCATACAATCCACAACTGCACGCTAAGTAAGTCCTATGAACTTACCTGATATACTCGTAACTTGTACCACGTCACAACTTTCCCTTGGGGAAGTAATCAACGCCTGCAATAACAAGGCACGCACAATCACATACTGCAAAGGTTAGGAGACTCGTCTCACTAACCACAACCAACCTATATCTTAAATCTAAACCTCAGATCCTCAACACATTCATAAATGCCTAAGGCATATCCTCAACATAATATCTCATCATACTCGTACACGTACTAAACCTTAAAGCCATAACCGATATCCATAATATCATCATGATTCTCAACTCATTCTGACACCTAGCATGCATCTAATCAGTATTCCTCAATCTCAAGTTTAATCCTAATTTAATTAATTAACCTTTAATTAATTAATTAAATTTCACCAGAATAACGTTTTGCCGGCAGGCCATTTCTAAATCCATCTGTCATCAGATTTCATCAAACAAACAACCCATAAACACCAGAATAATATAATGATCATAATGGAATTTCTAATTATCCATTTTGAAAAGCCTAAGGTCAATTTAGTCCAAATCGCAGTACGAAAAACGAATAAATTCATAACTTATTAGTTACTAACCCGATTGACGATCTGAAAGAAGATTCTGAATCACAACGACGTAGGCTACGCACGTACAACATCAAATTAACCGGAATCTGAGCGATGGGACTGTCCTTGTGACATATATGCTCGACCAGGTCTTCATCTGCTAGGAAATGCAAAAACTTGGTACTGATATGAAGAGAATGAAGAGAGGAATCCAGAAACTCAAACGGAATTGTAATCGGATTAGAAACGGAGAGTAGATCTGAGTTTGAAGTTTGAGAGAAAATCAGAGCTTTTACGAGGAAACGTGAAAGGAAATGAATTAATAAACGATTTTCCGCTATTTATAGTGAAGTCGATAATTATCCTTTAGCGAAGTCGATAATTATCCTTTAACCGATCCAATGGCGAGTTGAACCTTCTCCAAACTTCTCGAAATTGGAACAATAAATCTTGAATATTGTAGGGATAATTATCCCACAATTGCCTCGGAAAACGTGTATTCCTAAGCCGTCTTTCTTAGCCGTTAAGAAACGAAATAGGGACTCTTTTGGCCGTTTTGCCTTTCCATGTTATTTCATATCTAGAACATGTCCGATGTCCTGATCATATCTCTCAACTGCATTTTTATTAACTGGAGCTCCCAAATGCTCCAAATAATACCGGAGGATAAAAATAATTACCCGGGGGAAAAAGTGAAAATTTCACCATAAGTCCAAAATTACGCCAAGAATATAACGGTGGGACTTATACTCAACACTTACGCAATCTTCGCGAGTTATATGTCAATTACTATCACTGATTAAGTTAATCAACATTAATTAGAATTCGGAAATCCTAGCTATTACATCACACATCCCTTAAGAAAAAGTTTCGTCCCGAAACTTGAACAATTACCAAATCCTCTCGGACCCATACGCCGAGGTATAGACACTCTCTCTATCGGAGGTATCACATCTCCGTTCAAACGAATCAACCTATAACACTCCAACCTCAAAACACAGCATGGAGGAATCACCAACTCCAACAACAAGATCATAACGCTATCTAAAGACATAGAGAAAAAATCATCTCTAGCCAACTACTAACCACGTCACAAGGAATGGGGAAAGCCGTCTCCAGCCAATCGTACTCGTAACACAACTATGTGGAGGAAAACCGTCTCCACTCACACTATGTCCATCAATAATAGCATGGAGGAAAAAACCATCTCCAACTAATCCTAAACATATTACAATAGCATGGAGGAAAGAACCATCTCCAGCTATACCTATATCGTGCTAGCAAACAAGATCTAACAGATCAGATGCACATATCAAAGCTAGCACGAAAACACATCATATCACATAAGCACATAGCATACAAGCACTCACCAAAAAGGCACTAATATCTACTCGTGGATCCTACGGGTGCCTCTAACTCCGCATAGAACTCTGGATAGTTCCTCTACATACTATCCTCTGTCTCCCAGGTAGCCTCATCCGGTCCTCGTCTCGACTATTGTATCATCATCATCATAGGAATATCCTTCGAATGTAGACGTCTCACACCTCTCTTTCTAGAACTGCAAAAGGTTGTTCTACAAAAGTGTGGTCCAGCTCAACCACTAGATCATCATAACGCACAATGTGCCTCAGGTCTAGTATGTACTCCTTCAACTGAGACGCATGAAACATAGGGTGAACACCCTCTAACTTCGGTGGCAAAGCCAATCTGTGCACTACTCTCCCAACTCTATCCAGTATCTCAAAAGGAATGACATATCGGAGACTCAACTTCCCCTTTATGCCATAACGTCTGACGCCTCGCGTCAGAGTTACTCTCAACCAGACATGAGCTCCTACCCTGAACTCTAGAGGTCGACGCCTCCTATCTGCATACAACTTATGGCGACTCTGTGCAGCCATCATCCTCTCTCTGATCAGCGTTACTCGAGCCATATCATCCTGAATCTGTTCTGGCGCTATCCCACTGGTACTACTAGGTTCCTCCCAACATAAAGGTGTATGACACCTCTGTCTACACAACGCCTCATAGGGGCCATCCCTATAGATACATGCCAACGGTGGTAGTATAAGAACTCAACGAGTGGGAGATAAACAGATCGTCCTTGTTCCCAATCCATCCCACAAGCTCACAACATGTCCTCTACGGTCTAGAGGGTTCTGTCAGACTGACCGTCAGTCTGAGGTAAAATTCAATCATGATATGTGGACGCATTCCCCAAGCAATCTGAATCTGCTATCAAAACCTCAAAGTAAACCGTCTACTACAATCATAGTCGATCGTCCTCGGTACACTTATGGAGTCCCACCATCTGTCTAGTGTACTCCTTTGTTACTTCATTCACTGGCCACGTCTCTCTGTACTGTAGAGATGGAACGTGTAGAGTTCGTAAATATGTTACTAATAATCTGGATAACACCAAAACTCTTACTGGGTCTCAATCCCATCACAAGTCCACAGAAAAGTCCTCTCACTTCCACTACAGCACTAGTAGTGGATGAGCTCATCTCCAGGTCGGTAACACTTTAACCTGATTTACTACTTCGTGGTACCTCTTATTCGTGCATGGATGTACTAAAGAAGGTGTACTATGAGTGTACTGTAATCTTCTCCACTCGACTCCGCATAAGCGGTTATACTAACGCAGTTGTGGCGCCTCATACTCCTTTTGTTCAATTAACGAACTATGGTGCCTCGCCATGAGACATCCTTCCATCAAGTTCCCTCAGGGTCAGGCAAGTCCCCTGTTTTTGTTGGACCTCATCCAACAAACCAGGTAAAATCCCTAAACATGAAACTAATCTCCTTATCAGCAGTTGTAGGTCCAACTCTATCCAAGCTAGATCATTTTAAAACCGAGACTATACAGCAATTCCAACAATCGTCTTCTCTCGAGGCGTCTTCTTTTTCAAGGCATCAGTGACCACATTCTCCTTGCCAGAATGGTACAAATCTCAAGGTCAGCGTCCTTGATCAACTCAAACCATCGACGCTGGCAGTTATTCAACCTTTATTGCATAAAAATATGCTTCAACCTCATATGATTTGTGAAACTCAAACACGAAATGTCACACAGGTATTCTCTTCAAATCTTGGAACTTGAACTACCACCACTAACTCGAAATCATGAGTCGGGCAGTTCTCCTCATTCGTTCTCAGCACCGTAGTCACGTGATTCCCAAAATCTTCTGATTATCACCGAATAGAAGAAGAGGTCAAATTCTTCCTCTACTCTTCAAAGCTTCGACATACTACTTCAACCACACAATTATGGTGGTCTTCCTCAGAAGACTCGTAAATGGATGCACAATAACAAAGAATTCTTCCTCAAAGCGTTGGTAGCAATCGGCTGGGCCGAGAACTACGCATTCCCCTAACGTTCATCAATATCATTCATAAGACTTCATACTTATTCCTCATCACATCAATCATGATCCTACTGGCGGAACAACATGACCTTGAAGGTTACTTTTGGAATCTCAATTTACATTTAGGGAGCATAGCACACTGGCTTCTATCCCTCGGATTCTGCAAAATTTTCCTCAAATAACCGGTATGTTCCTCTCCGTTGTGAGAGTACACCAAAATGTCATCAATAAGGTCTACCACCAACTGATCAATCATCAACTCCTATAACGACTACTAGGACGTTCCTCAACTCAGATGAAAGCACTACAACTCGTAGTGTCCATAACGGGTATGGATTGTTGTCATATGCCCACGTTGTTGTCTCATCCTTAGCTGATGATATCCTAAGCATACGGAAATCTTAAAAACACAATTGCTTCTCTTAGTTGATCCAACAAGTCGTCCATACATAGCAATGAACGTGCTAGGGCGAACGGAGCCCGTCTCAAACCACTCTTCAAATTACTTCTTCAATTTCTAACAACTCAACAAGCCATATACATCATAGGTCTTCTCCCAACCAGTCTTGTACCATACTTTAATGCAATATCAAAGTCCTCATTCCGCTTAGGCAATAGATTAGACGGTTCAGTAACACGTCTATAAGATCACATACCACTGGAATACTCTTCAGCGTGGAACTATCTATTTCCTTCATGGCACAACACTAAAAAAACAGCACCCTCTGGTGTTATCAACCTCGCTGCTCGTAGGCACTAAAGACAACTCACCTCCTCAAAGGTCATAACCTCGGAAAACCTCTACTTAGTCGATCTCAGTAGAGACTATAATAGTCCTCCTACTGCTATCTAAACTAACATGATATCTATTCGTCCACCACACACATAAAGACCTTCTCATGCACCTAAGGCATGACAAAGAAGTCTTCAAGCCATACACAAGTCCCTGAAGAAAGGGAACACCACATACCTCGCAGGTACCTAAGACCCGTAACTCGTAATCCTATAAAGGAAGATCTATCTTCTACTGTATCCACAGTTAACTATTAACACATGCATCGAAAGACAAGAGGTGCATAGCACTCACAACAAACAAAACTCTACTAGGTAAACCATTAACAAGAATGGTACATGTAACAGCTAACACCCAAAGCTCTACTACATATCATTACTCAATCTCAGACCTATGCTCCTCAGGTATCAGTGAGGTCATCGCCATAGCCTCCACTTCCACTCTTTCTGCATCGAAAAGAGGAAGGTCTTGATGAGAAGAAACACTACCTTGCTGACCAAAAAGGGCCAGATGGCCTAGTTCACCACAGGTGAAGCAAGCTATCGGTGCCATGGGGAACTCAGAGCGCACATGATCTGGATAACCACAGTTCAGACATATACGTCTCATCCCTGCCACTAGTACGGGTGGCTCCTCTGCACTGCCCAGCTTAAAGATTCTACCTTGAGCTCTTCTAGTATCCGTGGTACTCCTACCACGACCCTTACCTCTACTCAGCCAGGGAATGGATTCCTGAGTAGGCAAATGATCTGGGATCCTCTGCTGCTGAGGTGTCTTTTGACCACCTCCCGTCACACTAGTAGAAATAAAACCCTGTCGTGATGCCACTCCAGTTTGCTTACAGAAAACAGCTCTATGACCCTGTCTACCATAGGTAAAGCAAGTCACTAGCGATCATGGACACTGTGGTCGTAAATGTACAGGCTTCCCACAATTGTAACAAGTCCTCGTTTCACCAGATGTCCATGTGAACGAGAAGTACTCAAATGTCCACAAGTCGGGCTCGGTTTGCAACCCGGATATCCAACCTCATCTTTCACTGATTCAACCCGTTGTTTCTTCTCTAATCTAAAAACTTCAGTCGATCTCACAGATGTTGGTAAATCCGGTGTAGATCTACCCACTATCACCACCTCATATACTTGATGCATATACTCTTGAAACTCGAATCTACTCATGGAGACACGATCATCCTCTTCAAACTCGTTCTCTGCCATAGGCAACACAACAGCGGATACTGGTCCCTGACTTGACGCTACTGGAGGACGACAGGTTGTACCCCTATCTCGTCCCACTACAGATACTGCTCTAGTCTGAACCAACTGTAGAATATACGCTCTTAACTTATAAGTATATATATATATATATAAATATATATATATATGCCATAAGTATCGATATATATATATATATATATATATATATATATATATATATATATATATATAATACTCATTATTACATGCATACACATCAGCACATAAAAGATATCTATATATATATATATATATATATATATATATATATATATATATATATATAAACTGTCAAGATCCTCAGATGGGTGACGACTTCTGTACATACTATCCCAAAACATTTGTACTTGCTTTAAAACCAAAATCCTTTAAAAAGTCATACCCCATGTGGGTTTTGTTTATTTATCCGCTCTACCTTTATTGCAGATAGCAAGTGTCATTGTTGTCAACCTAAGGCTTAGATACCAACTCTGTAACACCCCAAATCCACGGGACTTGGAGTGTCGCATTGGGCTAGGATCTCACAATGGATCCTGACCCTAGCCTGACAACAAGTTCACTGGATCTTACAACAAGGCACGGGTAGATTAAAACCAAATACATAAAAGTTGTATATGATACATCAAAAGAGTTTAAAAACTCATAGCCGAGTACAAAACATCAAACCACAACATCTGAAATAAAAGATCCCATATCCCGCGCATCCTAATGTACAGAAGTCCTTGGCTGGCCACACCATCTGTCTCACCCTGCAGTCTTCCTAACCTGCAGATCATCTACAACACGGTATGAAACCGTTAGCTACAGCAATGAAAAGCATGAAGGTAATAGCACAACCACACATCAACATCTCATACATGCAATGCCACAAACATTCATTTAGTATCTTTCATTACATTATTCGACTACTAATTCAACTTCTTTTGTAACACGAGGAACCTAAAGAACCTCGTCCCTTTCCCCGTTAACACAGGGGTTTGCATTGGGGGTGATCGTCACTTGTCCCCCTCTGTGTTACTGGCTTCCAGGCACCTCCTCCTAACTAGCAGGCGGAGACCAGTGGTTACCGCCCGTTATAATACACTTGGGCCAAATAAATGTAATAAATGGTCATCCTAGTCCGGTTTCGGTTATAAATGCACAATCATATGAACGCACACAACCATCACAATCATACAATCCACACCTGCACGCTAAGTCCTATGGACTTACCTGATATACTCGTAACCTGTACAACGTCACAGCTTCCCCTTGGGGAAGTAATCAACGCCTGCAATAGCAAGGCACACACAATCACATACTGCAAAGGTTAGGAGACTCGTCTCACTAACCACAACCAACCTATATCTCAAATCTAAACCTCACATCCTCAACACATTCATAAATGCCTAAGGCATCTCCTCAACATAACATCTCATCATACTCGTACACATACTAAACCTTAAAGCCATAACCAATATCCATAACATCATCATGATCCTCAACTCATTCTGACACCTAGCATGCATCTAATCAGTATTCCTCAATCTCAAATTTACTCCTAATTTAATTAATTAACATTTAATTAATTAAAATTTAATTAATTAATTGAATTTCACCAAAATAACGTTTTGCCCGCAGGCCATTTCTAAACACACCTGTCATCAGATTTCATCAAACAAACAACCCATAAACACTAGAATAATATAATGATCATAATGTAATCTCTAATTATCCATTTTGAAAAGCCTAAGCTCAATTTAGGCCAAATCGCATTATGGACAATGAATAAATTAATAACGTATTCGTTACTAACCCGATTGACGATCTGAAAGAAGATTCGGAATCACAACGACGCATGCTACGCATGTACAACATCAAATTCACCGGAACCTGAGTGACGGAACTGTCCTTGTGACATATATGCTGGACCAAGTCTTCATCTGCTCGGAAATGTAGAAACTTGGTACCGATATGAAGAGAATGAAGAGAGGAATCCAGAAACTCAAACGGAATTGAAATCGGATTAGAAACGGAGAGTAGATCTGAGTTTTAAGTTTGAGAGAAATCAGAGCTTTTACGAGGAAGCGTGAAAGGAAATGAATTAATATACGATTTTCCGCTATTTATAGTGAAGTCGATAATTATCCTTTAACCGATCCAATGGCGGGTTGAACCCCCTTTTCAAAACTTCTCGAAATTGGAACAATAAATCTTGGATATTGTAGGGATAATTATCCCACAATTTTCTCGGAAAACGTGTATTCCTAAGCCGTCTTTCTTAGCCGTTAAGAAACGAAATAGCTACTATTTTGGCCGTTTTGCCTTTCCATGTTATTTCATATATAGGACATGTCCGATGTCTTGATCATTTCTCTCAACTGCATTTTTATTAATTGGAGCTCCCAAATGCTCCAAATAATACCGGAGGGTAAAACTAATTACCCGGGGGAAAAAGTGAAATTTTCACCATAAGCACAAAATTACGCCAGGAACATAACGTTGGGGTTTATACTCAACACTTACGCAATCTTCGCGAGTTATATGTCAATTACTATCACTGATTAAGTTAATCAACATTAATTAGATTTCGGAAATCCTAGCTATTTCAAATATCCAAAGTCTTCAAGCGATCCAAAGCATCTTCATTCAGTTATAGAAGTTTTTCTTTCTCTCTTTCTACAAAAGCTTTATCCCCTAGAGAGAGATAAAACTCGAGAGCTCCATTGGCATATCTAAAGAGTGTTATACTATAGTGTGTGTTACTTTGCGAAATAACTTGGTTATTATAGCAAGGTTAAGAGTTGGAGCTAGATCGTAGCATTGGCTACAGTGAGAGAAGAAGTAGATTTCTTCTAGTTTGTATCTAGGACTCTTTGAAGCTGATAATAGATAGTTAGATCCTACGGCTATACCCTGGGACGGAGAGTAGGCTATTTAGAGCCGAACTTCGTAAACATATCCTCGTGTCGATCTTTTCTATTCCGCACTATATATGCTTTATTGTGACTAACTTTGTTTTGCAGGTTTACAAAGTCAAGGCCCTTGAAATCAGTTTCAAAACCCTTGAAATCAAAGTGTATCACAAAGAGCTCAAATCCGACATCAAGGCATTTTAAATCAGTTTCAAAGCCTTGAGATAGGTTTTTGCGAAAATTTCCCATACTCTATTTGTTAGCATGAAATATTGTGATATTTTAGGCACGTTTTCTAAGTGTATTTGATTTATATTGATAGTCATTGATTGAGCATAGATGCATTTGTGAGCTAGTTTGTCTATAATGTCGATATAGAGATCTACACAAGCTTTATGTTGATTATAGGTGATTGAGAGCTATTTCCGAACGGAATCGAGCAAGGATGGAGTTGTTGAGCAATGTCCATGGATTGAGGACATTCTTAGGAGCAAAAGGAGTGTTAACTTGGAGAATGCACGAAGCTAGGGAAGAATCACGTTCTTGCCCTAAACCACGCTCTAAAATACGGCCGTACCATTTTCCACGTTCAGTTCCACGGCCGTGGAACCATGGCTAAGGAAACGTGGTTCATTCCAGCAACTTCTACGGCCGTGGAGAAGATGGTTCAAACCGTGTTAAATTCCACGCTCTAAATTACGGTTGTGGAACCTTCCACGACCGTGATCTTGGCGATCTTTTTCGCCACACTTTAAGTCACGATCTTTTAAAGGATTGGGCCGGGCCGTTATTTCATCATACACTATAAAAGGACGGATGAAGAGAGATTCCGCCACCTCGCTTTAGGCTTACACCTTCGCTTACCTTAGACGCATTTACGCTTGCGTTTGGAATTGCCCTAATCTTGCTTTTGGTGGAAGTTGTGTTGAGAGATTTGGTGCAGCGCTATTGGTGATTTCCGGATTGACGGAAGATCGAAGATTCGGAAGAGTATTCGCAAGAAGATTTCTCTTCTTGTTTAGGTTTGATTTAGAAGACGGATTGACATCCCGTTCTTCCTTCTTATCTAAGATTGTGTTTGTGTATTCTATTCCGAATCTAGTGACGATATTTGTTCTTGATTGTGACTTTGAGATTGGTTTGAAGTTTATTGAAAGTTTTCGGAAGTTTTCATCTTTCAATCTTTTAAACCTTGAATTTGATATCATTATGACTATTGTTGGCTAAAAACCCTTAACAATTCTAAGGTGAAGGGTTGATAGTTGTGGCTTAGATGATGATAGATCGATTGTAAACAGATTGGACCCTGAGAGTTAGAGAGAATCGCCGACGAACCCTAAATTACGGCCTGTTCTTGAGTCCACGGCCGTGGAACCTCAAGAACTAACCGTGATTTCCCTTAAGTTTACGAACTTGCTTTTACTTTAATCCAAAGTTAAAGATTTGCTTTAACTTAGTTTAGGCTTGCCTTTTCTAGGTGGTATTGAAGCCTCAACAACCTCTACCTCGATTGTGAGTGTCACAACCGTAATCGGTTTAGTTAGTCTTGATCCTTGGATTACAAGTTTGGGTATTTGACATTAATTCTTACCTTTAGAACCTTTCTATATTGAAGCCTCAACAACCTTTATAGAGAGTGTCTTGTAGGTTAGTCATATAAGGTTTTTGGAACTTCACCGTACAATTACCTTACATTAGCATACCTTTGCATATCTTAACTCTGTCCTTATATCATTAGTATATCTTGAATCGATTGCCACAGCTGGATACTTGGATCTTTAGGATTGTTGTTTTCCCAATAATTTGCAAAGCTCTTACATTTACCTGCTTGATAATCTGAAATTGAATTTGTTCCCCCCAAATCCCTGTGTTCGATACTCTGGAATTCTTGCTTAACTATATCGATCCGTACACTGCGGGTTCGCTTGCTTGATTCTAGTTTTATAAATTTAAAGCTTATTTGCACGCACGCTAAGTGGCGAACAAGTTTTTGGCGCCGTTGCCGGGGATTTGGTTTAGGCCGAATTCGGTTTTCGGTTGTCAAGCTTGGGAGCTTCTCCCTTGTTATTTGATATCTTTTTGAGTGCATGCGCAGGTCTAGGAACACCGAAGACCTCTTACCTCTTGATCAAGAGCTTGAGAGGACGTTAAGGCAAAAGCGTAAGGAAAAGAAGATGGCTGAAGAACACGAACGTGATCTTCAAG
Organism: Fagopyrum homotropicum; assembly: GCA_033239125.1. Classification (NCBI taxonomy): domain Eukaryota; kingdom Viridiplantae; phylum Streptophyta; class Magnoliopsida; order Caryophyllales; family Polygonaceae; genus Fagopyrum; species Fagopyrum homotropicum. The sequence continues at coordinate 39,129,688 of BSWB01000005.1, read as the reverse complement.
CGGAGTTAGCGGAGAAAGAAGCTCAACTCCAATGAAACGAGAATATTCGCCGGGATGAGATGAATCGTCATCAATCCCAAGTTAATGATCTGAAGGACATGATGTTCCAGATGAGGATAGAAATAAGCAACCTTAAGAATAAGGGGAGCAAGAAATCCTCAAAGAGATCATTAAGGTCGAATAGGGGTCATTCATCCGCTGATGATAGCGACTCTTCCATGCCACCGTTAGAAGAGATTGATCCAAGGATCAATGTGAATCCATTCGCTCCACGGGCGACCGCAACCCGACGCATTCCACCTAGGAATGTAAGGGTGAACCTTGTAGATGATGAGCCAAGAACTCTTGGCCAAAGGATGGATCCAACACAACAACCGCGCCGTTTGGGCGTGAACTTTAATGATGATGATGTGCAAGGGTTTAGCTTCAACCCTCAAGTCATTACTCTTGTTCGCCAAAACCAATTTGGCGGGACAAGCGCTGAATCTCCACACCAACACTTGCAAAACTTTGAGTGTATGATGGAGACAATGAGGCCGAAGAACGCGACTACAAACAACTATAAGCTCAAGCCTTTCTTCTTCTCCTTGAAGGGGAAAGCGTTGTCTTGGTACCAAGCTCTTCCTAGTGGGAAACTAGACACGTGGGAAGACCTTTCCGCGGAGTTCCTCACCAAATTCTTTCCGCCATCCAAAACGGCGGAACTTAGAGGTAAGATCAATGCATTTTCCATGAGATCTAACGAAAGTTTGTTTCAATCATGGGAAAGATTTCAGGACTTGTTATTGGATTGCCCTCATCATGACATATCCAAGCTTGCATTGCTGGAGATTTACTATAAGGGGCTGGATGCGGGGACGCAATTCAACCTCCAATCCCTCTCATGTGGAACATTCATGGACATGAGAGAAGATGACGCTTGGGACTTCATTGAGAAGCAAGCATGAGTCATAGAGAAGTATTCCCACCGGAAAGTGGAGGGAAATCGTGTGGAGCAAGGAGCAAAGCTCACACATGAAGCTCAAAATCAGATTTTCTCCCTCAACAATGAGATCAAAGAGTTGAAGGAGGCTATCAAGACCAACTTTCCAAAGCAACAAGGCAAGGATGTTGGCTATTTGGGCAACAACAACAACAATGGCGGTGAGAACACAAACCGCAAGAACAACAACAATAACCGGAATAATAACCGGAACAATTGGAATGGCAACAACAACAACCGGAACAATAATTGGAACAACAATACGGGTTCAAACAACAACAATTGGCGCTCCAATCAACAAAATTCTGGTAACTCTTATCCTTCCAATTCGAATTCACTAACTCCACCTTCCTCTTCCTCTACTCCTTTGAAAAGCAAGGGGCAAACATCTAATGGAGGAAACACTTCGGGGAAGGAGAAGCCCGATCCCATGTTGGAAACGATCTTGGGAAAGCTTCAAGGTTTGGAGAACCGCATCATTAAGGTTGATGATCAAATTTCTAAGGTTGATAAAGTCCAAAAGGTTTTAGAAAACCAAATGTTCAGCCATGCGGAGGAAGTTCCTAGGAATCAAGGGAAACTTCCAGGAAAGACGGAGGACAACCCTAAGGGAAGGGTGATGGCAATCACAACTAGGAGCGGAGTGACTACCACCAATCCGCAACCTAAATTTGTTGAAGTCCCCGTACAGAAAGACAAAGAGAAGAGGAAGGAGAAGGGAGATGTCTACGTTCCTCCTCCAGCTTACAAACCTCCTCTACCATTCCCTCAATCTAGAGCGAGAGCGCGCCTAGATAAACAGTTTGGTAAGTTCATAGAACTCATGAGCAAGCTGCATATTAATATACCCTTTATTGATGCTATTGTAGGTATGCCGGCTTATGGCAAGTTCTTAAAGGAGCTCCTCTCCAACAAGAGGAAGCTAGAAGATTTCGGTGAGGTTAAGATGAGTTCGGATTCTTCGGATCTCATCAAGACCATGAAAGCGAAAATGCCCCCAAAGCTAAAGGATCCGGGGTCGTTTTACATTCCCATAGGAGTGGGAGATGTCACATACGATGCGCTATGTGACTTGGGAGCAAGTGTGAGCATCATACCACTTGCATTGTGCAGGAAGATCGGTTTAGGCGACCCTAAACCGGTGAAGATGACGTTGTACATGGCGGATCGATCCATCACTCGCCCCGTCGGTATTGTAGAAGACGTCCCAGTCAAGCTAGGTAAATTCTTTGTTCCTATTGATTTTGTCGTGCTTGACATTCCTGTAGATAGTCCGGTCCCGATCATACTCGGAAGACCGTTTCTTGCAACTTCCGGCTGCATAGTCGATTGCAAGAATGCTAGACTCGCCTTTGACATAGGAGAAGAGAAGGTAGAGTTCGTTCTTTCCACTCTAGTGAAGGAACCAATCTTTGATGAGGATATATTCAATATCCAAGATGAAGAAGGGTTGTCTAGAAAGGAGGTAAGTGCTATTCTCTTCAAAGATCCTTTGCAAAAGGTCATTACTATGAGTCTAACGAATGTAGGAGAAGAAGAGGAGTGCAATGAGGCAATTGAAGCCTTAGAAGCACAAGAAGAGATGGGTGAAGTGGAATTCGAGAAGCTCCACGACGAGGCAGAAAACGTGAGAATCCACGGCCATACACTATATTCCACGGCCGTGGATCTCACAACCCAAAGCGTGGCTCACTCCAGGGGGTTACACGGTCGTGGAGAAGGCAGAGCAACCGTGACCACCTTCCACGCCCTAAACCACGGCCGTGGAGGACATGGGGAAACCGTAATTTTGGCCGTGGAAGAGGATGATCGAGACACTTCTTCAACTTCCTTCGATTCTTCTCCTACACCTTCAACACCCTTAGAAACTTGTAAGGAGACATCGGATGCTCCTCAAGGATCATTGGAAGCTCCGAAAGCAATGGAACTAAAACCACTTGCTACTCATCTAAGGTACGCTTTCCTAGGACCTAATTCTACCTTTCCGGTTATTGTTAGCTCCGATCTAAGCGTAGATGAACATAATCAACTCATGATTGTCCTTAGGAAACATAGGAAAGCTTTAGGCTACACTATTGAGGACTTAGTAGGAATTAAACCCTCCCTATGCATGCATAAGATATTAATGGAGGAAGACTTTAGGACTTCAAGACAACCTCAAAGGCGGTTAAATCCGACCATGAAGGAGGTTGTCAAGAAGGAAATTCTTAAACTTCTTGATGCAGGTATCATCTATCCTATCTCCGATAGTAAGTGGGTGAGTCCAGTTCAAGTAGTTCCGAAGAAGGGAGGAATGACGGTCATCACCAACAAAAACAACGAACTCATTCCTACTCGAACCGTAACAGGATGGCGGATGTGCATTGACTACCGCAAGCTTAACAATGCAACGAGGAAGGATCACTTCCCATTGCCATTCATTGATCAAATGCTTGAAAGGTTAGCACAACATTCACATTTTTGCTACCTTGACGGTTATAGTGGTTTCTTTCAGATTCCGATACACCCGGATGATCAAGAGAAGACCACATTCACGTGCCCGTGGGGTACGTTTGCCTATAGGAGAATGTCGTTCGGGCTTTGCAACGCTTCAGCCACCTTTCAACGGTGCATGATGGCCATTTTCTCCGAATACATAGAGGAAATCATGGAGGTCTTCATGGACGATTTCTCCGTATACAGTTCCTCTTTTAACGATTGTCTTTCTAACCTTTCTCTTGTTTTACAAAGGTGTGAAGACACTAACCTAGTTCTTAATTGGGAGAAGTGTCAATTTATGGTTAAGGAAGGAATTGTATTAGGACACCTAATCTCTAGTAGAGGGATAGAGGTGGATAAGGCGAAAATAGAGACTATAGAGAAACTTCCTCCCCCAACTTCGGTGAAAGGGATAAGAAGTTTCCTAGGACATGCTGGATTCTATAGACGCTTCATTAAAGACTTTTCTAAAATATCAAAACCGCTCACTAATCTATTGATGAAGGATGCAGTTTTTGAGTTTTCGCAGGAATGTTTAGATGCGTTTAACACCATTCGGCAAACTCTAATTTCAGCACCTATTATCCAACCTCCGGATTGGACTCTTCCCTTTGAGGTTATGTGCGACGTTAGTGACGTAGCTATAGGAGATGTTATTAGACAACAAAAGGAAGGGCGAACCTATGCCATATACTATGCTAGCAAGACGCTAGATGAAGCGCAGCTCAATTACGCCACTACCGAAAAAGAGTTTTTAGCCATTGTCTATGCTATTGACAAGTTTCGCTCTTATCTTGTAGGTGCAAAGGTGATTGTCTACACGGATCATGCTGCGATCCGGTACCTCCTTGCGAAGAAAGATGCGAAGCCAAGGCTAATTAGATGGATTCTTCTCCTACAAGAATTCGATCTAGAGATCCGCGACAAGAAAGGTTCAGAAAATTCTGTTGCGGATCATTTGAGTCGCCTAACACATCTAGAGGACGACCATTTACCCATCGATGACTCCTTCCCGGACGAACACCTACACATTATAGAGGAGTGCATCGATGTGATCTCCAAAAGTAACGAACCATGGTTTGCTGATTTTGTTAACTATTTGGTTTGTCAGGAGATACCGCCCGGATTATCCTACGCACAAAGGAAGAAGTTCTTTAAGGATGTCCGGGAATACTTTTGGAATGAACCTCTTCTTTTCAAGAGAGGTCCGGATGGCATCATTCGGCGATGTGTGCCGGAAGATGAGATGCAAAGTGTCATCCGCCATTGTCATTCACTACCTTGTGGAGGACACGCTAGTTCGAACAAGACTAGCGCAAAGGTATTGCAATCTGGATTTTTTTGACCTACTTTATTTAGATATGTGCAATCCTTTGTTTCTTGCTGCGATGCTTGTCAAAGAACAGGTAATATCTCTAGGAGGAATGAGATGCCCCTCAACAACATCCAAGAGGTGGAGATTTTCGATGTTTGGGGAGTAGATTTTATGGGACCGTTCCCATCCTCTTGTGGAAACCAATACATACTATTGGCGGTAGATTATGTTTCTAGATGGGTGGAAGCAATTGCCTCTCCCACCAATGATGCCATGGTGGTTGTTAAGTTCTTTAACAAGACCATCTTCCCGCGATTTGGGACGCCAAGGACTATCATTAGTGATGGAGGTTCTCACTTCATTGCCCGGCGCTTTGAAGCTCTTCTAACTAAGTATGGGGTTACTCACAAGATCTCTACCCCTTATCATCCACAAACAAGTGGACAAGTTGAGATCTCAAATAGGGAGATCAAAGGAATCTTAGAGAAAACGGTTTCAAGGACTAGGAAGGATTGGTCTTTGAAGCTTGACGATGCATTGTGGGCGTACCGGACTGCGTACAAGACTCCCATAGGAACCACACCATACAACCTTGTGTATGGGAAGTCTTGTCACTTGCCGGTAGAGTTGGAGCACAAGGCGTTTTGGGCTATCAAGTGGTTGAATTTCAGCATGAAGGAAGCGGGAGAGAAGCGTCTCCTAGACCTTAATGAGCTGGACGAACTCCGCTTGAATGCCTACGAAAACGCCAAGATCTATAAGGAGAGAGCAAAGCGTTGGCATGATAAGCATATCATTCCAAAGGACTTCAAAGAAGGAGATCAAGTTCTCCTCTTCAATTCAAGGCTTCGTCTCTTTCCAGGTAAGCTCAAATCTCCTTGGACCGGACCTTTTCTAATTAAGCGTATTTTCCCCCATGGTGCAGTTGAAGTATGGGGTGAAGTGGGCGGAAGCTTTAAGGTGAACGGCCAACGACTCAAGAAGTATACGCCGGAACTCCAAGCTGAAGAGTTCGCGCCTACCGCACTCAAATAAGTGCGAGATTGGTCTAGCTACGGACCTTAAACAAAGCGCTTCTTGGGAGGCAACCCAAGGTATTGCATTTTCGTTTTTATTTTCGATTCATATTTTAGCTTAGTTTAGACGTTTTTGCTTTGTTTTGCCTTCGATTCCTTCCGGTATCTTCGTGTTTTTGGATGTAGGAACGATGGAAAAGGAAAAGGGAAGAATAATGTTGAAGAAAAGTGACGAAACTTGGATTTTGGAGCATTACAGAGAGTTCCACGGCCTAAACCACGGTCGTGACAGCTACAGTGACCGTAATTTCCAAAAGCCTTTGAAAAATCACCAAAACCATGGTTCCGTACATTTCCACGGCCGTGGAATCCCCCAACAGACCGTGATTTTCAAAATTTTACCTGTCACTATATAAACCACATTCTTCACCAAAACACTCCACAAATACCCAATTCCACGACCCAAAACGCCGAATCCACGCCCTTCCTTCCAAATATTCGTTCCTTAATCGTTTTCAACGATTCTTCTTCCCAAATTGAAGCAAATTCAACCACCAACGAGATCCAAGCAACGAATCGAGCGAAAAATCACCACGGAAAGCACAATTCGGATTTCAAAATCCGAAACTTAGGTTTTTTCTACTCTTCTTGATCTTTGTCGATTTGGTTCATTTTTGCTAGAAATTTTAGGAAGAACTGATTGAAATTGGAAGAAATTAGACTAGGGCTGCCTGATTGCTGAATTTGAGTGTTGATTGTTGAGTTTTGAGAAAAACTGAGACGAATCACGGTCCCTGGTAGTTCCACGGCCGTGGAATCCTCAAGAACAGACCATAATTTTGAACAGTGATGGACTTTGTGAGGAGAGTTTCTGGGAGAATAAAGGAGAAGAAGAATGACCAAAACAAGAAGAGGAAGGGTAATCCCTCTTCTTCTTCATCCTCTAGAGCACCACCACCCTCTTCCCCTTCACCTCCATCCTCACCTTCATCACCCTCACCTCCTAGCCCTAGAGTACCGACCATTCATGAGGATCACCTTGATGCATTCGAGAGGATCCATGAGAGGGCTGTGATTGGACCTAGGTACCTATTGTTAGAGGATCTAGCTCCTCTTAACATTGTAGATGACCTTACTTGGCTCTTGGATAGAGCCGGACTAGTTGTCTTCTCGGCTATCCGAGAAGACGCCTATGAGGAGATTACGAGGGAGGTTGTGACGTCTTTCGAGCACAACCATGTGGATAGGACCGTTTCTTTCCGTCTTATGGAAAGAAACTATGATTTTACCATCCGTGAGTTCGGGACCTTCTTTGGGTTCCATGAGACCTGCAATGGTCGCTTTCCTAGTGGCGTTTACGCCAAAGACTTTTGGGAGGAGGTTGCTATGATATACGCCAGCGAGGACCGCTGGCAACCTGCTGACACCAAGGCTAAGTTGATGTACCACTTAGCCTTGAAGATTGCTCACCGTGTTCTTTCGGAGTGTCTCTTCCCTAGGACAGAGACGCCCCAAAAGATCAAGACGGATGAGCTCTTTCTGCTATACTCTATGTTGTATGGGCGCCGAGCTGACTGTGCCACCCTCTTAGCTGCTACTATGAGCAAGCTTAAGAACAAGAGGAAGGGCAACATTGGATATGGTGGGATAGTTACCCATCTTGCTAGGGCATTGGGAGTTGATTTTTCTGCCTATACCCGCATACTAGCCGTACCTTTAGGACTTCATGCCTTCATGACTAGAGGTCTCATCTTCCCCACACATAGAGGTCCGCCTTATGCGGCCATGCCTTGGGAGAGCAGGACGGGTAGGGGTATTGAGTGGCTACAGGAGTACTCCATTATGGGCGGACGCCATAATTGGAAGGAGACGTTCGCTGCTATGCATGCGAACAGGATTGCAGCTCCTCCATATGTTTCACCACCGCCCGTAGTTGAGGAGGAGGAGATGAGGGATCAGTTTGAGGGTGGAGGAGGAGCCGAGCAGGAGTTTGGCACGTTTCCGGATCAGCCGGATGCGGCCCCCGATGTGCCTAGACGTTCTCCACGTCCCGCCAGAGCTTCAGGCTCGTCTTCTCGCCGCGCCAGCGTGAGTGAGAGACCCACTTGGGCAGAGACACCTCCTGCATGGTATGGAGCTCCACCTCCATGGGCTACAGAGACACCATCTGCACCAGCACCAGCACCAGCACCATCCGACGCTCCAGAGTGGTACAGTCATGCTCCAGGATGGTATGAGCAGATACCGGATTGGGCTACTGGTCTTTCGGAGAGAGTAGGAGCATTGGAGATCCGAGCCGATGCTAGAGATGGACGCTTGGACGACCTCGATCACATGATGAGAGATGTCTACCGCCAGCAGTTTGGGCGGTTTTATGATCCTAGCTTCTCTCCATTCCCGCCTCCACCAGCGCCGCAGTGACGATGATTGCATGACCGACAGTTTTAGCCGCTCCACCGCCATTTTTGTGAGTTTCTTTTTCTTTTCTTCTTTTCTTTCTTTCTTTTGAACATTAGGGACAATGTTCGTCCCAAGTATGGGGTGGGGTGTGACTAAAAGTTGTAATAACTCTTACTCACTATGTTTGCTTCTATCGAGACTATCATTGCATGTTCATTATATTGTTGCACGTTTCATTATTGCATTGCATGAAAAAAAGTTTGAAAAACCCATAAAAATTGAAAAACTTTGAAAAATTTTGTGCTTCTAAGGAATTGAGATGACTTCCATGATAATCGCTACTTGTGAATTGAGTTTGATGACAATTGTATGCTTAAACGAATAGTGAATTGAAAAGAATTTGAATGAATTGATTATGCCTCTTTTGCAAGTTTCATAATGTGATAAATGTTACTTAAATCATGTTGAGTAATTGATGTTGAAATCACACTATAAGTTCTTATGCTTCTTGTTGAGATGATTAAAGCAATTCGATTTTTCTTTCTTCTTTCTTTGATCATTTAGCCCCTCATTGAAATATTGACTGCCTTTACCTATCCGGGAATTTGGAGGAGTTGATTGAAAAAGGCATGTATGATGTGGGAGGGCCATGAGAGCAATTATTTGCAATCAAAGGAATAGACAGAAATTGTAGGTTTGGGGAAGTCAATCATGATGATGAGTAACTCGGCACCATTTACATAGCCGGGTGTTTGTGTCTTACCAAAGTCGGATTGAGCGATATTCCTAGAGGATTATGGTATGTGCGCTAAGGGTTTGAGGCATCTCATAAAAATTGAGAAACGCCAATCTCCTAGGCTTCGGTTTTTGTGCACCTCTATCCATAACTCCAAAAGTAAAGTCGAAAAATGAAAAGAAGAGAGCGAAGCTCTAAGTTGAAGGTGTTGCGGAAACTACAAGTGAAGAAGAAAAGAGTAGTTGTCCACTTTCCTGGATTCATGCACCACATTCCTTAAAGTTTCCTTCCCTTTCCACATTCTACACCTTCTTCTTTGAAAGTCCTTAAGATCAAAAGAATGTTATATGACTTGGTGATCTAAATTGAAGTTTCTTATGATTGATTTTGATAATGTTTAAGGGTTATGATGTTTGTATGGAAGTTTAATTGATTCATGAATTTTCTTTACTCTTTACTCTTTGATTAAGTGTATGAAAGTCCTATAAACGATTGAAGCAAGATTTGAGAATGATCTATTGTTTAGAAGGCACATTTATCCAAAAGAAGTATTGCTTTGAGAAGGTACACATATTTCATCCTAACTCTTGTTTTAAAGCTTTTGAAAGACCTTGCTTAGGGACAAGCAAGTGTTAAGTATGGGGTTATTTGTTAGCATGAAATATTGTGATATTTTAGGCACGTTTTCTAAGTGTATTTGATTTATATTGATAGTCATTGATTGAGCATAGATGCATTTGTGAGCTAGTTTGTCTATAATGTCGATATAGAGATCTACACAAGCTTTATGTTGATTATAGGTGATTGAGAGCTATTTCCGAACGGAATCGAGCAAGGATGGAGTTGTTGAGCAATGTCCATGGATTGAGGACATTCTTAGGAGCAAAAGGAGTGTTAACTTGGAGAATGCACGAAGCTAGGGAAGAATCACGTTCTTGCCCTAAACCACGCTCTAAAATACAGCCGTACCATTTTCCACGGTCAGTTCCACGGCCGTGGAACCATGGCTAAGGAAACGTGGTTCATTCCAGCAACTTCTACGGCCGTGGAGAAGATGGTTCAAACCGTGTTGAATTCCACGCTCTAAATTACGGCCGTGGAACCTTTCACGACCGTGATCTTGGCGATCTTTTTTCGCCACACTTTAAGTCACGATCTTTTAAAGGATTGGGCCGGGCCGCTATTTCATCATACACTATAAAAGGACGGACGAAGAGAGATTCCGCCACCTCGCTTTAGGCTTACACCTTCGCTTACCTTAGACGCATTTACGCTTGCGTTTGGAATTGCCCTAATCTCGCTTTTGGTGGAAGTTGTGTTGAGAGATTTGGCGCAGCGCTATTGGTGATTTCCGGATTGACGGAAGATCGAAGATTCGGAAGAGTATTCGCAAGAAGATTTCTCTTCTTGTTTAGGTTTGATTTAGAAGACGGATTGACATCCCGTTCTTCCTTCTTATCTAAGATTGTGTTTGTGTGTTCTATTCCGAATCTAGTGACGATATTTGTTCTTGATTGTGACTTTGAGATTGGTTTGAAGTTTATTGAAAGTTTTTGGAAGTTTTCATCTTTCAATCTTTTAAACCTTGAATTTGATATCATTATGACTATTGTTGGCTAAAAACCCTTAACAATTCTAAGGTGAAGGGTTGATAGTTGTGGCTTAGATGATGATAGATCGATCGTAAACAGATTGGACCTTGAGAGTTAGAGAGAATCGCCGACGAACCCTAAATTACGGCCTGTTCTTGAGTCCACGGCCGTGGAACCTCAAGAACTAACCGTGATTTCCCTTAAGTTTACGAACTTGCTTTTACTTTAATCCAAAGTTAAAGATTTGCTTTAACTTAGTTTAGGCTTGCCTTTTCTAGGTGGTAGTGAAGCCTCAACAACCTCTACCTCGATTGTGAGTGTCACAACCATAATCGGTTTAGTTAGTCTTGATCCTTGGATTACAAGTTTGGGTATTTGACATTAATTCTTACCTTTAGAACCTTTCTATATTGAAGCCTCAACAACCTTTATAGAGAGTGTCTTGTAGGTGAGTCATATAAGGTTTTTGGAACTTCACCGTACGATTACCTTACATTAGCATACCTTTCCATATCTTAACTCTGTCCTTATATCATTAGTATATCTTGAATCGATTGCCACAGCTGGATACTTGGATCTTTAGGATTGTTGTTTTCCCAATAATTTGCAAAGCTCTTACATTTACCTGCTTGATAATCTGAAATTGAATTTGTTCCCCCCAAATCCCTGTGTTCGATACTCTGGAATTCTTGCTTAACTATATCGATCCGTACACTGCGGGTTCGCTTGCTTGATTCTAGTTTTATAAATTTAAAGCTTATTTGCACGCACGCTAAGTGGCGAACACTATTCAACCCCCATTCTTGAGTATTTTTATCCTTTATATTCACCTAACGGTACTTCAATTGGTACCAGAGCTAGACTCACGTATATTGATTTAACCATCAGTGGGACTAATTATGAACTTTGTAGGTTATGGAGGGTTTGCTCAAGGAAGATCCACATATCGACCACCACTCTTCTATGGCAACAACTTTTCCCATTGGAGAGCACTAATGCAAATGTTTGTTATTGATCTATATAGACATGGAACTATGGAGCATTATTCAAAATGGCCCTAAAATCCCAACCACCATGGTTAACAGAGTCCAAGTCGAGAAGAAGGAAGCAAACTTCACTGAAACGGACTTGGACAGTGTTTCAAAGAATTACAAGGCCATGAACTTGCTCTATTGTGGTTTAGATCCAAATGAATACAATTGCATATCATCATGCAAAAGTGTGAAGGAAATAATGGACAAGTTGGTAGTTACGTATGAAGGAACAAGTCAAGTCAATGAGACCAAGATAAGCATCTTCCTCAGGCAATACGAGCTATTCAAGATGAACTCAAATGAGTCGGTTAAGTAGATGTTCACTCGATTCTCCGAAATTGTGAACAATCTCGATTCACTTCGAAAGGTCTTCACAAATGAAGAAAAAATAAAGAAGGTTCTAAGGAGCTTACCTAAATCAAAGTGGGGACCAAAAGTGACAGCCGTTGAAGAAGCTCAAAATCTCAAAACTCTTCAACTAGATGACCTTCTTGGAAAGTTAATCACACATGAGATGATTCTTGGTGAAGAAGATGGAGAGCTCTCATCCAATACAAAGAATATTTCCCTAAGATCCAAGAAGGACGGCATGTCATCGGTGATGAGGACGAGGAAGATCCGTTCATCTTGATATCAAGAGGTCTTGCAAAAATTCTTGAAATGAAGAAACAATTCGCAAACAACAGAGATTATCCGCGATCATCAAGACCTCGAGGTAAGTTTTTTAACTCTACAAAGAAAGCTAAAGTACTGACTTGTTTTGAATGTGGTGAAGCATATCATCTTGTAAAGGATGGTCCACAAAAGAAGAAGAACAACTTTAAGAAGAATGATCGAAAGAAGAAGGCAATGGTAGCATCATGAAGTGATTCAGACTCAACCAATGAGCCAGAAGACGAGAAAGACCAAGCAAACTTGTGCTTAATGGCTAATCATGAAGAGGACCCAAACGCCTACGTTGATAACGTGTTAAGTACCATTATATCACAACCTGAATCTGATCTCACACAATTCCTTAAAGACATAATCACATGTGATAAAGAACATAGAGTAAGGATAAGTTCCTTGAGAGAAAAGCATATCAAACAAGAGAAAAGATTAAGTGATTTGTCATTCGAGATTGAAATCTTAACATTGAAAAGTTAGACCTTGATATCAATATCAAGGCCTTGGAATCAGAAAATGCGATTCTCAATGGCAATCTCTCTTCTATCCATCGAGAATATATCGATCTAGAGAAAGAAAAGGTTGATCTAACTATGACGTGTCAAGACTAGAAGGCTGCACTTATTCAATTCACTCGTTCGAAATCTAACCTCGAAAGGATGATGGGTGAACAACAATCTTCCCTTAACAAAAATTGTATAGGTTATCATGTCAGTTTTCCAAGAAAACCAACTACCACTTTTGTCAAGACTAAAGGAAGTATTCATATGCCCACATGTTTCTATTGTTGTAAAAAGGGTAATGTTAAATCAACATGTCCATATAAAAGAAATGATCCTTACATCATTAAAAACACTTATCCTCTATGTCTAAGGAAACAAGTTAAGCAGATATGAGTTCCTAAAGGTACTAGACCACCAAACATGAGTAAGCCTGAATATGGACCAAAATATGTCATTTGGTACACCCAGAAAGGTTGATGTTTGATGTTTTGCTGGATATCACCAAGAAGCTATCATTTGGAATCTTATGCTTGGTGATAAAGATAAGTGTAGAATATTGAAATAAAATGAATAGATCCAATGTGGTAAAAATTCCTATAAGTTTCACACTTTTACTCGACCATGACAAGGACGATAAAAGTGTTGTTCAACAGGAGTTTGAGGTATGATTGGTTCTTTATTTAACCGCTAATCAACCTGACATTATGTTTAGCATGTGCATGTGTGCAAGATTTCAAGCTGATCCTAAGAAGTCATTCTTGAAAGCTGTAAAAAGGATATTTCAATTACTAAATATCTTATGCAGCATTCAAGAACCAAAGCATGTTGAGGTAAGGTATCACTTCATACGTGATCATGTTGAGAAATGTGATGTTCAACTAACTTGCCGTTTACATATATATTTATTAAGCCTCTACCTGAAGATCAATTTGATTTTATTAGATTAGGGCTTAATATGTTGAAAAAGGAAGCATTAACTTAGGGGGAGTAAATCGTTATTTCCTCCTTCGAATTCAGCCCACTTGTCAATTTCAAGGGCCTTGAAACGGTTTTTAAGGGCGATATGGAAAATTGGATCAAAATTAATGGTTATTATCTTTTAGATAATTGATCATTAAATTATTTTAAAGAAAGATTTTTAAAATGATTTCAAAAGATCTTGTTTTCAAATTCAAATCTTATTTAAAGATCCTCTCTTTCTTAAACTCCTTCCTTCTTCAACAATTTACAACACCCGTACTTTAATTATTTATCTCCCTTCTTGAAAGACAAAGGGGGAGAAATTCAAATATGTGTGTTGATCCATATTTCTGCATTCTTCATTTTATTCGAATTATCACATGTATATCGCTAACTAAAAATGAAGGTACGATATTTTTTTTTGTCTTCCATCAAGGGGGAGATTGATAACTCCACCTTTGATTATGAGTTGTCTATATTGATGATGGAAGACTTAAACATTTATTTAGCGGTTTTATAAACTAACAAATATCGATCATATTTCTAAATTGTTTGGTTTGTGTTTGTTAAATTTGTGCAGGTTTTGGAAAGCAATTCAAGGGGCCTTTAAATGGATTACAAGGGGCCTTGAAATGGATTACAAGAGACAAGCAGTTTTGAATCAGGTTTCAAGGGATGGAGTTGAAGCCTTGAAATGGGTTTCAAGGACCTTGAAATAGATTACAAGAGAAATACAGTTTTGAATCAGGTTTCAAGGGACGGAACTGAAGCCTTGAAATGGGTTTCAAGGGCTAGACGCTGAAGCTTTGAAAAGCGATACAAAGGAGAGTTCGGCTGAAGATGTTTCAACGTGCAAAGGCTTTTCAAACAACAAGATTCAAATCTGAACAAACCAATTCAAGAATCTCTACCAAGGATAACAAGAAGATCTTTCAAGATTCAACAAGAAGATATGGGCTGCCAACAACAAGATCATTTGAAGGAAAAACTGCGGTCAACAACAAGAAGATCTCACAAGGTTTCTACACAAGGATCTCGGCCAAACAAAGAATGGTTATCAACGATGCAAGATCTTGGCCCAACAAGAAGATCCTCAACGGCCCAAGATCTTATCTAAAAAATCTCGGAGTTAGAAGATGTGAAAAGATCTACAACAAGAAGATCTCGGATTTTAAAGAGAAGATCTTCAACAACATATCCTAAGGAGAAGATCTAGGATTTCAACAAACAAGATCTTCAACAAACAAAATCTTCAAAAACAAGATCTCATAAAGATCTTAACAACCGAAGATAACAAGAAGATCTCAGTAAAAGATCTCCAACAAAAAGATCTCATAAAGATCTTAACAACCGAAGATAACAAGAAGATCTCAGTAAAAGATCTCCAACAAAAAGATCTCATAAAGATCTTAACAACCGAAGATAATAAGAAGTTCTCGGCACAAGATCTCTAACGGATCTACAACAAGAAGATCTCGGATCTTAAGAAAATATCTTCAACGGCTGATTTCCAAAGAGAAGATTACGGTGATGAAGATATTCAACGAGCGTCAAAAAGAAGAGAGAAGATAGAAGATCTACAACGGCTCTCTCATCTCAACATACACCGTTTTCTATGGAGAAGAAGAAATCTTCCCAACAGCTAGAAGATTTCTCCACAGAAGACTATAAATGAAAATGAAGATTGAAGAAGAAAAACAACAAGCTTACACAGAAATATCCAAAGTCTTCAAGCGATCTAAAGCATCTTCATTCGATCATAGAAGTTTTTCTTTCTCTCTTTCTACAAAAGCTTTATTATCCCCTAGAGAGAGATAAAACTCGAGAGCTCCATTGGCATATCTAAAGAGTGTTATACTAGAGTGTGTGTTACTTTGCGAAGTAACTAGGTTATTATAGCAAGGTAAAGAGTTGGACCTAGATCGTAGCATTGGCTACAGTGAGAGAAGAAGGAGATTTCTTCTAGTTTGTAACTAGGACTCTTTGAAGGTGATAATAGATAGTTAGATCCTACGGCTATACTCTGGGACGGAGAGTAGACTATTTAGAGCCGAACTTCGTAAACATATCCTCGTGTCGATCTTTTCTATTCCGCACCATATCTGCTTTATTGTGACTAACTTTGTTTTGAAGGTTTACAAAGTCAAGGCCCTTTAAATCAGTTTCAAAGCCCTTGAAATCAAAGTGTGTCACAAAGTGCTCAAATCGACATCAAGACCTTTGAAATCAGTTTCAAAGCCTTGAGATAGGTTTTTGCTAAAAGTTCTCATACTCTATTCAAACCCCCTTTTAGAGCATTTTTATCCTTTATATTCACCTAACGGTTCCTCAATATTGTTAATGGGATGATTAGAAATAATGTCGGTGAGTGATAAAGGGGTTTTGTTGTTAACCTTGGTCTATGCATGGCACCTGGCAGAGTGATAGGGTGTTATGCATGGAATGTGGGTGGCTTGGGAGAGTTGTTATAGGTCGGTAATTCTAGGACCAATTTTTAACTTGTAACTACTCTCTTGACCAAGAAACTGGCCCGTCATCATCCGCTTTTCAGTCTGGTTTTTGAGTGTTGGTCTATCTAGTTTCGACATGTGTTTTAAGAAGCCAATACAATATTTGATTCTTTAGCGAACTTTGCATATAACTTTCTCTTTGGACTTAATGTATTGATCGACCCTCCCGGAGTTATACTAATAATATTAGCCGATGATGTAAGGGGATTGAGCTATCCCCAATTAATGAGTACTTCGCTCCTTTACTAAGAATTACAACCGAAACCAGATACACGGAGGGTACCGAACCTTCTTCCACCTAAAAATAATGACATCTCAATCGACTAATTAAAATATACCAATTTCTTACAAATCAGATTTGTAATGTTTAAGTCATGCTTTCAACCAGGTAATTTTAAATCTCATAGAAAATACCAATTCTAAAAAGAAAAATTTTGGTGAAGGCATTTTTTAAATTTTCGTATTGATTAACTAATGGGGTGCTATTTACACGACGTTGGAATTACCAAAAACTAAAGATTGTCGTAGTACCATAGTGCTGAAAAAGCCCACTCAACTGGATTACGCCGGCGGATAAAATTATTTTCAAACCCGAACAAAAATCAACGTGTTTTCAAGATACAATAAGCCCCTTTGCAGATTTTTCCTATGGTAATTTTCTACGAACTCATAGAACGAGTTTGATGCCTATCTAGTAAATCGAATAAACCATGTGTATAACTTATCAATTAAGTAAAAGATCGGAAAAACATCCATAAAAACGAATTCGGCCACCAAGTTATCTTATGTAACACATATTTATAGGAAATACAAATGACTTCACAAAATTACAAATTTGTGCAAGTGGGTCGTCATATGTTTGGGTGAAACATGGGCAGCCATTGAGACGATAAAATACATGTGCATTATATGGTCCAAAACATGCCACTTCTTACATTATTATTCTTTCATGTATCACAAAAATTCAATGTTGACTCCAATTTCGAAAACAACAAAGTCTCCCATCACTTGAGGTCTCTAATTTTTTTATTCCGCTTTATATAGATACGAGGCCATTGCAATTGCATATACGATTTTTTTTTATAGCATTTTTTTACTTTAATGCTTTAACTCGTACTATATATAGATATTTATAAAATATATGTTATTTTGAGTATATTGACATTTTATGTCGAATATTATTCATCAAATATGTATATATAATAATATACATATAAAAATAAATATATAATAATAATAATAATAATAATAATAATAATAATAATAATAATAATAAATACAAGTCAATACATTACATGATGTTATAATTGATATAAATGAGTGGTCATAAAAATTACGTTGTTAAAAATATAAAATAATTACATAATAAAATAAAGACATAACATCATATATGATTACTTTTATGTTTAAGAGAATCATCCATGATTACTTTTAAATAAGATCGTACTACAAAAAATAATATTTTCATAAATAAAATTTATTATTAAAAGTTAATTTTTATGTAATCTAAATCTAAACTAATAAAAAAAAAAGAGTAAGTAAAAATACTAAAAAAAAAACTAATTTAATTAAAAGATTTTGCAGTTTAGAAAAAAATAAATTTTAGAAGCTTTCTATACATACATGGTAAAGTTAAACAAAAGTTTGAAAAAAAATAGATCATGATCTATTATACTTATTAAAACAGAGCACGGGTTGATGACGTGGCGCGCTGTGGACGCAGGATTTTTGAAATTGAGCTCCAACAATTAAAGCCAATAAATCTTTATTTTTTACACTATTTTTTAAACCATAAAATCTTTTATTATTAAAATAATAATTTTATAGAAACCAAATCTATTATACTTACTAAAAAAGAGCACGGCTTGATGACGTGGCGCGTTGTGGATGCAGGATTAGATTAGAGAAGTAAACAAAACAAAAGCACGTAAAAAAAATCTATTTCACAATATTCTTTCTCATTTTTTTCAAAACCCGCACAAGGTGCGGGTATTATACTAGTTCAAATATATTATGAGAAATCTATATTTGAAAGCGTAAACCAGATTATATAGTCTCAACATTAGTCTTTTGTTTGGCCATTTTTTAAATATAGTAAATTTGATACTAAATTGATAGCCATCACTGCCGCAACATCAGATTAAAATACAACGAGCACTAGGTCTTTTTTGTTTAATGTAGCGTCAAACGGGTTTTTTTGTTTATCAAGAGACAAACTAGGTCCCTTTTCACCTCCTTAATCTAGTGTTTCTAGAATTAAAAGATAATCTTAAATTAACAACGATCTAATTAGTATCAGCGATACAAAAAACACCTTATTAGACAATCTTCTCAAAAACCACTCACTCCCATTCCTTGACAAGCACGAGCTATGTGTAGAAGATGGAGTATCATAGGAGAATCATATCCCATGATTATAGGAATTGTAGACTGCACTTGCTTAGGTAAGCATGCATTAGTATGGTAATATAATATGTGCTCAACCATGCCAAGGTTGCATTCTTATAGGTCTAACGCTATGTTATCTACTCAATTGCCTCAGCTTCGGCTACATACACAGAAGGAGAGCCCATTGTAACAGCCGGTTTTCGTTCTTCCATGTCACCGCCCCCGCGGTGACAATGGGCCGCAATCGCGGCTGGGTCAAGCTACCGTTGCGGCTGACCCCAGATCGCGAAGATTTTTTTTTCTTCCGTTTTATTTTTTTCTTGCCTTCTTAGAAGATCCGATCTTCTATCTTTTGGGTCGTCTTTCCTTCTATCTTTAACCCTAATTTGGACCTTCCTTGTTCTTTCCCTACCATCCTTTTTATATTCCCGCCTTTACTCCCGTTTTCTTCTTCTTGCTTACGTTCTTCTTCAATCTCGAGTCAAGCTGCAACCTTTCCGTGCAAATTCCCGCAAAAGCTTTGTAAGTTCTTGATCCCTTTCGTTCTTATTGTGTCCTTGAATCCCCTGTTGCATGCTCTTTGTTACGCTCAGGATGTGATACGCAATAGGCTTTAAATTTATACTCGTTATAATTATCCTAACTCCTAGCGAACCCGCAGTGTACGGGACGTTTATAGTAGGGATAGTATTCCGAGGTCGAACACAAAGACTAAGGTGAAATCGAGTCAAACAATGGTCATAGATAGTGTGGATCTAATCCAAGAAAGGGTCAAGGAACAAAGAAATGAAAATCTCGATATTTTTGGTTGGTTTTTGTGGTGATTAAACAAGGATCACAAATCAAGCAAAACAATAAAATAAACTAACAACTCAACTAGCAAACAAACAAGTAACTCAAAACACAAGTATATGATCAAGAGAGAAAAGTGGATTCTAGAGGTCAAGATTTCCGGTTATGGCGTTGGACTCAAGGTTCTAAGGATTCTAAGGACAAGCTGCGGTGTTGCGGAAGAGTGTTTAACTAATGGAAGTAATTACTGGGTAGGTCTCTCACTTCACTAGTCCCTCATCAAACTCCTATTACCGGGTAGGTCTCAAGGGGTTAAAGTAGGGAATTCTACACAATCCGGATACTACTCAAGGGGTAACCCTCTCCTTACCGGGTAAGTCTCGGAATAGGGAAATCTCAAGCAACAATCCTAGCACACTCGATCCAATAGCGGCTTATGAGGCTCACTACTACCTAGTATTCATGATCTTAGGTATCTAAGGTCGGAAATCATCGGGTAGATCTCTTCCTTCACTTAGATTGATAGCATTAGGTGATCCTAAGCTAAATTAGGCTTAATAAACACTAGGATTTAAACAACCAAACACCCTAACATACAGATTCATCATTTAAAGAGCAACAGGAGAATAAATCGGATGGATCTTGGCTAAATCGGCCGATCTAGCTGATGATCAGGGCGATTTTTCCTCCTGGTTTGGGTTTCGTGCATACAAATCATCCTAAACAAACATATAAGTCCATTCTATCATCACCCTAGCCATAACCATCAATCCATCACTCCAGAATCACAATAAACTAGCCAATAGTATGCATTTTAAGATCCAAAATCATCACACAAGCACACATGGTTTTCATAGATGGATGATGAAAGATGAGCAAGTTAAATCAATAAATCTCAGTTGAATCTAAGTTTAGCAAGACTTACAACTCTTAAAACGAAATTCCAAAACGTTCCTAACAATCCTTGCAATAGTTCTTCATTCCAAGACTCCAAAAATCACTCAAAATCACTCAAAACCTCACTACCACTCTATGTTTGGTGTTCTTCTTCTTCCTTCCAATTGAGAGAGTTTTTCTTCTTTTTCAAGTCTCTCCCCCAATCCAATGAGCTGTGAATGAGAATGTGGGAGAGGAGAGATCCTCAGCAACAGCTTGCAGGACCACTTATATTCTCCACCAAGAGCAAGGCCGGATCAAGAGATCGTGGGACACGTGGCTTAAGCTGTCAAAGGCAGGAAAATCGACCCAGAGGAATAAATCGGCCGATTTCCCTGGCAGTTGGTCCGATTTTCTTCAGCAGAAACATGCTATGATCGTCTAGCCATGAGTTGCTCCATTGCTTGCACCAATAGTGGTCTTTGCGTCCTTTGTTGCTCCAATTACGCTCCTTCAAAGCTTTGGATGTGTACCACCATGAGGCTTGACCCTCGAATGTATCGATTAATGTCCAATAGATCCCCGAATTACCTACAAAACCGATAAAAGGTCGTGTAGACGTCTTTTCTAGAAATATGCATGAATTGAGCGAAAACGTCATGAACCAATGTCAAACCGTGCATGAATAACGGGAAAAACTATCTAATTAAGTGCCTCAACTATCGTCATAAATCACGTTATCACTCTTCTTTCCCTTCTTCGTCTTTTCTTCTTTTTTCTCTTCACAAGAATCAAGATCGAGTGTTGATTCTCACTTGGCCTTCATTGGTTGTTGTGCATGTGTTTCTAGGCTCCATTCGTTGAGTATATTTGTGTGAAAATTTAAGAGGAAGCTTTGATCTTCTTGGTGTGCCTTTGTTGTGAAAGAAAAGGCCGATGTTCGCTTTTGACAATTCACCGTCCCCGCGGCAGAACATACCCGTCCCTACGGTTGCAACCTTCGCCGCCCCTGCGCCTTTCTGTCACCCGCCCATGCGGTTTCCATGCAGTACCCCCGTCTTTGGTGAGTTGCTTCCATCCTTGCTTCCGTGTTCCTTCCCTTGAGCTTGTATTATTGATGTTGTTCCTTGGGAACCTTTGAGACTAGGAATCGTCTTCCTAGCATGTTGGAGATCTGTTAGAGATCATTGAGACTAGAAGTATGAAGACTTCTAGCATTCGGATAGTTTCTGATACGTGATGCCTTGTCTGAGTAGGCGTAGATCTTTCCTTAGGGAAGCTGAGCAGTAGAGCTGAGTTTGTATACCTTTGATTCAGGTAAGTCCCTTGGACTTACTTAGTTGTGTTCCGTATATTGGTTTGACCGCATTGGTGGTGTTTGTTACTTTATCGTTATAACATAAACCGGATTAGGATGACCTTATACCTTAATTGGCCCAATGTATTATAATCGGGCAGTGACCACTTGTCCAACTCTACAAGAGACTGGAAGGTGCTCTTAGGACCACGCCAACGGGTAACAGATGGATGCATCTGATCTATTCGTGGAGGTAACGGAAACGGAGGCGAGTTTCGGGAGATTTTCGTGTGACAAAAGAAGTTGAATTAGTAATGAATAACTATAATAAATATAATAACCGGTTGTGTGTGTGCATGCTTTGTGTTTATATTCTTATATGTGTTTGTGCCTTTATAGTCTTTCAGATATCTAGAATGTTAGCTAACGGTTTATACCAATTTTGTAGATGCCCTATAAGTTAGAGATGTTACTGAGTGATCCGGATGGAGTGGTCAGCCGGGGTTCCCGTACATTATAGGGCAGGACCGGGTTTATATTTCAGTTGTTATCTTTTCTAGTTTGTTGTTGAACTCGGCTGAGAGTCTCTTGTTTTTCCCTTTAATAATCCTTTTGATGTTTTATCTATTTTCGGTTTTCATTTATTTGTGTCTTGGTGCAAGATCCGATGTTATGGTTGCTACTCTAAGGGTCGGACCCATTGTGAGGTCCTAGCTCGTAACGCTCCCAGTTCCTAGAATTTTGGGTGTTACAATATGGTATCAGAGCCCTAGGTTTAGAACAATGGCACTCGTAATCTTCGAAAGGATGAAAAGATAAATAAACAGAACCAGTGTTCGCCCGAAAATGTGTGTGCAAATAAGCTTTATATTTATAAAACTAGAATAAAAGCAAGCGAACCCGCAGTGCACGGATCGGCGTAGCAAAGCAAGAATTCCAGAGTATCGAACTCAGGGATTTGGGGGGAACAAATTCAGTTCACAAATCGTCAAGCAAGTAAGTATAATAAACTTTGCAAATATTGGGAAAACAACAACCCTAAAGATCCATGTATCTAATTGTGGCAATCGATTCAAGATATTCTATAAGTATAAGGACAGAGTCGAGGATTGCAAAGGTATACAAAGGTAAGGTAATGTACGATGAATTTCCAAAAACCCTATATGTCTAACCCAAAGACTCTTTCTATAAAGGTTGTTGAGGCTTCAATATAGAAAGGATCTATGGACAAGAATTAATCTCAAATGCCCAAACTTGCAACCCAAGGATCAAAACTAACTAAAACGATGAAGGTTATGACACTCGAAATCGAAATAGAGGGTGATGAGTCTCAACTCTCAGGGTCCAATTAAATTACGATCGATCTATCTATCATCATCTAAGCCACAAATATCAGGGTCCAATCAAATTACGATCGATCTATCATCATCTAAGCCACAACTATCAACTCTTCACCTTAGAATTGCTAAAGGGTTTTAGCCAATAACCATTGTCATGATATCAAAAATTAAATTAAGAAGAATGAAAGATGAAAACCCTCGGAAACTCAAATATAACTCAAAGTCAATCTCAAATCCAAAGCACAAATTGGAATACTCAATGGATTCAAAATATAACACAAAATCTCACAATAACCTAGGGTAAATATGAAGGATAGTTTGTCAATCCGTCTTCAATAACTAACCCTAAGAAAGAGGTAAAAACCTTCGGCGATCTTCAATCCGCCCTAGGCAAGAATATTCCAAGCAAGGTAAGTGGCCGTCACGTCTCCGCGAGATCCAACGCCAATGTCACAGGAATAGGCCGTAAACATCGATGTCCAAAACTCTCTTCTCTGACCTTTTTATAAGGCGGGGAAAAAGTAACCGTCCCGGCTCATCACGTGAATAACGTGGTAAATGAAGACTCGTCTAAAGATCGCCTAAATCACGGTCTCAAGGGATTCCACGACCGTGGTTTAGGGTGTGGAATTGGGTTACGGTCTCTTGTGACTTCCACGACCGTACTTTAGGCCATGTAACTTACTGGAATGCTCCACGCTCATGATGCCAAGATCCACGGCCGTGGTTTAGAGCGTGGACTCTTCTACGGCCGTAATTTAGGGCGTGGAAGTGTACATTGCTTGTGGTTTCCTTTGTGTCGTGACATTCTCCATCTTAGCTCCTTCTTTGGCTTCCTTGATGTGTTCCTAATCCTTGGATATGATCGAATCCTCTCTTATCTCTCTCAAATGGTTCGGTTTCAGCTCTTATTCACCTATAATCAACACAAAGCTAATGTAGACCTCCATATCAAAAATATAGATAAACAAGCTAACAAATGCTTCAATACTTTATCCACGAACACTCTAATGAATGAAAAACAACTAGAATAAGTGCCTAGAATATCGCAATATTTCATGCTAACAAAGTACCCCGTACTTGTCACTTGTTTGTCCCCAAGCAAGGTCTTTGGAAGCTTAGAACGCAAGTTAGGATGAAATATGCATGCAAACTCAAAAACAAAAACATCTTTTAGGTAAGTGTGCTTCTAGTCAATAGATCATTTTCAAACCTTGCTTCATTCACCCTTGAAACGCTTATATACATAAACCAAAGAATGTAAGGTAAAGAAACATCATGAATTGGTTAAACTTTAAGGCAAACATCATAACCTTCAAACATTATCAAAATCAAGCATAAGAAACTTCAATTTAGATCACCAAGCCAAATAACATTCTTTTGATCTTAAGGACTTCCAAGTAAGGTCTAGAATGCGGAAGGGAGGGAAACTTATAAGGGATGTGGTGCATGAATCCGGGAAAGTGGACAACCCAACTCTTTTTCTTTTAATTTTGAATTTCAACACCATCAACTTTGAGCTTTGCTCTCTTCTTTTTCACATTATTATTTTTCGACTTTACTTTTGGAGTTATGTACAGCGGTGCACAAAAACCGAAGCCTAGGAGATTGGCGTTTCTCAATTTTGAGATGCCTCAAACCCTTGATGCACATACCATAATCCGTTAGGAATATCGCTCAATCCGACTTTGGCAAGACACAAACACCCGGCTATGTGAATGGTGCCGAGTTACTCATTGTCATGATTGACTTCCCCAAACCTATTAATTCTATTCTTTGAATGCAAGAATTTGCTTTCATGGCCCTCCCACATCAAACATGCCAAATATCAACTCTTCCAAATTCCCGGATAGGTAAGGGAGGCAATTATTTCATTGAGGGGCTAAATGAACAAAGAAAGAAGAAAGAAAATCGAATTGCCTTAATCATTTCATAAAGAAGTATAAGAACTCATCATGTGATTCAACCTCGATTTCTCAATATGATTTAGATAAAACTCTTCACATTATGAAACTTGCAAGAAAGGATAATCAACACATTCAATTCCTTTTCAATTCATTATTCGTTTAGGCATACAATTGTCATCAAAAGTTCAATCCGTAAGTAGGAACTATCATAAAAATCATCTCAAATCTTAGAAGCACAAAACCGTTTTAGAATTTTTCAAAATTTTTCACATTTTTATGGATTTTTCAAAAACTTTTTCATGCAATGCAATAATGAAACGTGTGACTATGAAATGAAACATGCAAGGTGTCATCGATCTAGGCAAGCAATTGTAGTAGAGTTATTACAACACATAGTCACACCCCACCCCATACTTAGGAAAAACATTGTCCTCAATGTTCAAAGAGAAATAAGGAAAATAAAGAAAAGAAAAATGAACTCACTAGACAGCGGTGGGGCGGCTGAAATTGTCAATCGGCATAGCTCATCACTACGGTGGAGGTGGTGGTGGAAACGGGTAGAAGTCGGAGCTGAAGTTCCGCCCAAACTGCTGGCGGTAGATATCCCTCATCATCCGGTCATGCTCATCAGCTCGTACATCTTGAGCGTCCTCGCGGATCTCCAAACTGCCGACTCTCTTGGAAAGGTCGGTATCCCACTCCGGTAGCTCCTCATACCATGCCGGTGCCTCGCCGTACCACGGTAGTGCATCTTGTGGGGCCGGTGCTGCTGGTGGCTGTACATACCATGGTGGTGGACCTCCCATCCACTCCGGCTGTGCTCCATACCAAGCGGGAGGAGTATCCATCCATGTCGGTCTCTCGCTCACACTAGCACGGCGAGAGGAAGAAGCACCGGAAGGTCTAGAATGGCGGGGAGACTGTCTAGGTAGGTCCGGGAAGATGTCTGGCTGATCCGGAAAGGTACCAAAATCCTGCTCATCACCTCCTCCTATATCCTCATCAACATCAACGGCTGGAATCTCATCGGGGATGTAGGGAGGTGTTGTTAACCTATTCGCATGCATAACAGCGAAAGTCTCCTTCCAATTATGGCGTCCAGCCATAATGGATACTCGGGAAGCCATGGAATGCCTCTACCTCCTCTATTCTCCCATGGCATAGCAGCAGTAGTGGACCTCGCTGTCTAGGAAAGATCATACCCCTAGTCATAAGGCTCTTGAGACTCAAAGGTCTCGCCGCTATCCTGGTGCATGCGGAGCAATCAATCTCGAGCTGCGTAGCTATGTGGGTAACCATCCCATCATACCCAATATTCCCGGCCCTCTTGTTCTTAAGCTTACTAATGGTGGAGGCTAAGAGGGTGGCACAATCGGCGGGTCTACCGTGCAGCATAGCGTAAAGAAGGAATAGCTCATCGGTCTTAATCTTTTGGGGGGTCTTGGTCCTAGGGAATAGGCACTCAGAAAGGACCCTATGAGCTATCTTCAAGGCTAAGTGGTAGATGAGCTTAGCCTTGGTGTCAGCTGGCTACTAGCGGTCCTCGCTAGCGTAAATCATAGCTATGTCCTCCCAAAAGTCCTTAGCGTATACACCGCTAGGGAAACGACCGTTAAAGGTCTCATGGAACCCAAAGAAGGCTCCAAACTGCTGGATGGAGAACTCATAATCCGTCTCCATCAATCTAAAAGATACCGTCCTATCGACGTGGCTATGCTCGAAGGAGATAACAAACTCCCTCGTAATCTCCTCATATGCATCCGCTCTAATAGGGAGAAAACAATCAGTCCGGCTCTATCCAAGAGCCATGTCAAATCATTCACCACATTAAGTGGCTCCAACTCTTCAAGCAAGAGGTATCTAGGTCCTATGACCGGTCTCTCCTCGATCTTTTCTAAAGCATCGAGATAGTTTGGGTGAATGGTTGGGATTCTAGGGCGTGAAGGTGATGGTGGTTCACTAGGAGCGGCTTGGGAAGAAGAGGAACTATCACCCTTTCTCTTCTTTTTCTTTCCTGCACTTCTCATGAATATTTTCTCAATTCCAGAAAAAACCACGGTTTGTTCTTCCTATTCCACGGCCGTGGAAGTCCCAGAGACCGTGATTCGTCTCTGACTTGCTCAAATCTCAACAAAATTAACAACAAACTCAGCAGAACTTATCCTAGACTAATTCCAATCTCAATCCTATGCAATTTCTCTAAGTTCTTGTGAAAATTTAGCCCGAATTGACAAAGAAGAGAAGAAGAGTAAAAACCTAGGGTTTTGGATCTTTGAATCCAAATTCTGCCCTCTGGAGGGATTTTTCACTTGTATTGTCGATTGGATCTTGTAGAGGAATGAAAATGCTCCACTTTAGCACCAAGAATCGTTCGAAACGATTACCGAATGAGGATTTGCGAGAGGTGGAGATTTTTTGGAGTCTAGGGCGTGGAAAGGGGCGTGGAAGAGGAAATGAGGGTGTTTTTGTGAAGGAAGGTGGTTTTTATAGTGGCCGTAAAATTTTTTGAAAATCATGGTCACTCGGGGGTTTCTACGGCCGTGGTTTTGTACGGACCCGTGGTTTTTGATGATTTTTCTCTGATTTTGAAAAATTACGGTCACTGTAGCCTCCACGACCATGGTTTAGGGCGTGGAACTCTCTGTAATGTGCCAAAATCCGAGTTTCGGCAATTTCTTCCAACTTTTTCCTTTCCCATTGCCTATTCCATTGCTCCTACATCCAAAAACACAACATACCGGAAGGTATCGAGGGAAAAACAAAACAAAAACGTCTAGACTAATCTAATATACGAATGACAAACAAAAGCATAAGTGCAATACCTTGGGTTGCCTCCCAAGAAGCGCTTGTTTAAGGTCCGTAGCTAGACCGTACTTGCACCCCATACTTAGCTAGTAGAGCTTCGAATCGTCGGGCAATGAAGTGAGAGCCTCCATCACTAATGATAGTCCGTGGTGTCCCAAATCTTGGGAAAATAGTCTTGTTAAAGAACTTAACCACAACCATGGCATCATTAGTGAGAGAGGCAATTGCTTCAACCCATCTCGAAACATAATCTACAACTAGAAGTATGTATTGGTTTCCACAAGATGATGGGAAAGGTCCCATGAAGTCTACTCCCCAAACGTCAAAGATCTCTACTTCCTGAATGTTGTTAAGAGGCATTTCGTTTCTCCTAGATATGTTCCTTGTTCTTTGACAAGCATCGCAGCAGGAAACAAAGGTTTGTACATCTTTAAATAAAGTAGGCCAAAAGAATCCAGATTGCAATACCTTACCGCTAGTCTTGTTCGAGCTAGCGTGTCCTCCACAAGGTAGTGAATGACAATGACGGATGACGCTTTGCATCTCGTCTTCCGGCACACATCGTCGAATGATGTCATCAGGACCTCTCTTGAAGAGGAGAGGTTCATTCCAAAAGTATTCCCGGACATCCTTAAAGAACTTCTTTCTTTGTGCATAGGATAGTCCGGGTGGTATTTCCTGGCAAACCAAATAGTTAACAAAATCAGCAAACCATGGTTCATTACCTTTAGTAATCTTGTCAATGCACTCCTCTATGATGTGTAAATGCTCATCCGGAAAGGAGTCATCTATAGGTAGATTGTCGTCCTCTAGATGTGGTAGACGACTCAAATAATCCGCAACAGAATTTTCCGAACCCTTCTTGTCACGGATCTCTAGATCGAATTCTTGTAAGAGAAGAATCCATGTAATCAGCATTGGTTTCGCATCCTTCTTTGCAAGTAGATACCGGATCGCAGCATGATCCGTGTATACAATCACCTTTGCACCTACAAGATAAGAACGAAACTTTTCAAATGCATAAACAATAGCTAGAAATTCTTTTTCAGTAGTGGCATAGTTAAGCTGCGCTTCGTCTAGCGTCTTGCTAGCATAGTAGATAGCATGGATTCGTCCTTCCTTCTTTTGCCCAAGCACAGCTCCTATAGCTACGTCACTTGCATCACACATGACCTCAAATGGAAGATTCCAATCCGGGGGTTGAATGATCGGGGCTGAGATTAGAGCTTCCCGAATCTTATGAAACGCATCTAAACACTCTTGCGAGAAATCAAAAACTGCATCCTTCATCAATAGATTAGTAAGTGGTTTTGATATCTTAGAGAAATCCTTTATAAAACGTCTATAAAATCCAGCATTTCCTAGAAATCTTCTTATCTCCTTCACCGAAGATGGAGGAGGGAGCTTTTCTATAGTTTCTATCTTAGCCTTATCTACTTCGATCCCTCTACTAGAGATCAAGTGTCCGAGTACATTGCCTTCCTTCACCATAAATTGACACTTCTCCCAATTAAGAACTAGGTTAGTGTCTTCACACCTTTGTAGCACAAGAGAAAGGTTAGAAAGACAATTATCGAAAGAGGAACCATAAACAGAAAAGGCATCCATGAAAACCTCCATGATCTCCTCTATGTACTCCGAGAATATAGCCATCATGCACCTTTGGAAGGTGGCTGGGGTGTTGCAAAGCCCGAACGGTATTCTCCTATAAGCGAACGTACCCCATGGGCACGTGAACGTGGTCTTCTCTTGATCGTCCGGATGTATCGGAATCTGAAAGAAACCACTATAACCATCAAGATAACATAAATATGAGTGTTGTGCTAACCTCTCAAGCATTTGATCGAAGAATGTAATGGGAAGTGGTCCTTCCTCGTTGCGTTTTTTAGCTTGCGGTAGTCTATGCACATCCTCCATCCCGTCACGGTTCTTATAGGAATGAGCTCATTGTTCTTATTGGTGATGACCGTCATTCCTCCCTTCTTTGGAACAACCTGTACGGGACTCACCCACTTGCTATCGGAGATAGGGTAGATGATACCTGCATCAAGTAGCTTAAGAATCTTCTTCTTGACAAACTCCTTCATGGTCGGATTTAACCACCTTTGAGGTTGTCGCGAAGTTCTAAAATCTTCTTCCATTAGGATCTTATGCATGCATAATGAAGGCTTGATTCCAACTAGATCCTCTATAGTGTAACCTAAGGCTTTCCTATGTTTCTTTAGGACAACCATAAGCTTACTATGTTCATCTTCACTTAGATCTGAAACTAACAATTACCGGAAAGGTAGAATTAGGTCCTAGAAATGCGTACCTTAGATGTGTGGGAAGTGGCTTCAATTCCATCACTATTATAGTCTCTAATGGCTCTTGAGGAGTGTCCAATGCTTCCTTAGAAGTCTCTAAGGTATTAGAAGTTGTTGGAGAAGATTCAAGAGAAGTGGTGGAAAGAACGTAACTGTCCTCAGATTTTCCCAAAATCACGACACCTCTGTTTCCTCCACGGACGTGGTTTAGGGCGTGGAAATCAATTATGGCACCTCTGATAGTTTCACGGCCGTGGTTTTGGCCGTGTAACTTACTGGAGTCCTCTGAATAGCTAATTACGGTCACGTTGGTGGGAACCACGACTGTGGAATAGCACGACTGGCTGTGATTCCTCACGTTTTCTGACCCATCGTAGAGTTTTTCAAACTCTTCTTCATGCACTTCCTTTTGCTCCTCTAAAGCTTCAATTTCCTCATTGCATTCCTCTTCCTCTCCTATGTCCAAATTGCTCATAGTAATCACCTTTTGCAAAGGATATTTGAAGAGAATCGAGCTTACTTCCTCTCTAGATACCTCTTTGTCATGGATGTTAAACATATCCTCTTTAAGAGTTGGTTCTTTCATCAAGGTGGAAAAAATGAACTATACCTTTTCCTCTCCTATGTCGAAGGCGAGTCTAGCATTCTTGCAATCCACCATACAACCGGATGTTGCAAGAAACGGTCTTCCGAGTATGATCGGGACCGGACTATCTGCAAGAATGTCAAGCACAACAAAATCTATTGGAACATAGAACTTACCAAGCTTCACCGGGACGTCTTCAACGATACCGACGAGACGAGTTATGGATCGATCCGCCATAAGGCAAGCGGAATGATGCTAATGCTTGCTCCTAAATCACATAATGCATCATATGTGACATCTCCTACTCCGATTGGAACGAAAAATGACCCCGGATCCTTAAGCTTTGGGGGCATCTTTTCCTTCATCGTCTTGAAGAGATCCGACGAATCCGGACTCATCTTGACTTCTCCAAAGTCTTCTAGTTTCCTCTTGTTAGAGAGGATCTCCTTTAAGAACTTTCCGTATGCTGGCATACCTACAATTGCATCAATGAAAGGTATATTAATATGCAGTTTGCTCATGAGTTTAATGAACTTACCGAATTGCTTGTCTAGACGCGCTCTTGCTCTAGATTGTGGGAATGGTAGGGGAGGTTTATAAGCTGGAGGAGGAATGTAGATGTCTTCCTTCTCCTTCCCCTTTTCCTTCTCCTTTTTGACGGGAACTTCCACAAACTTGGGTTGCGGGTTGGTGGTTATTGCTCCGCTCCTAGTTGTGATAGCCATCACCCTTCCTTTCGGGTTATCCTCCGTCTTTCCTGGAAGTTTTCCTTGATTTCTAGGAACTTCCTCAGCATTGCTGAACATTTGATTTTCTAAAACCTTTTGGGCTTTATCAACCTTAGTGATGTGACTCTCCAATCCTTGAAGCTTTCCCAAGATCGTTTCGAACATGGGATCGGGCTTCTCTTTCCCCGAAGTGCTTCCACTATTAGATGTTCGCCCCTGGATTTTCAAAGGAATGAAAGAAGAAGATGGTGGAGTTAGTGAATTTCCTGAATTGGGATAAGAATTACCGAAGTTTTGTTGTTGGTTGGAACGCCAATTGTTGTTGTTTGAACCCCTATTGTTGTTCCAATTGTTAATCCGGTTGTTGTTGTTCCAATTGTTCTGGTTGTTGTTCTGGCTGTTGCGATTGGTGTTCTCATTCCCATTGTGGTTATTGTTGTTTTCTAAATAACCAACATCTTGCTCCTTATGCTTTGGAAAGCTAGCCTTGATGACTTCCTTCAATTCTTTAATCTCGGTGTTGAGAGAAAAGATTTGAGTTTGAGCATCTTGTGTTAGCTTTGCTCCTTGCTCCACTTGATTAGCTTCCACTTTCCGATGAGAGTACTTCTCAATGACTCGGGCTTGCTTCTCAATGAAAGCCCAAGCATCATCTTCCCTCATGTCCATGAATGTGCCACATGAAAGAGATTGGAGCTTGAATTGTGTTTCCACATCCAGTCCCTTGTAGTATATCTCCAATAACTCCAATTTGGAAATGTCATGGTGTGGGCAATCTAATAATAAATCCTGAAATCTTTCCCAAGACTGAAACAAACTTTCATTAGATATCATAGAAAAGCATTAATTTTACCTCTCAACTCCGCCGTCTTGGATGGCGGAAAAAACTTGGTTAGGAACTCCGAAGAAAGATCCTCCCATGTGTTGAGTCTTCCATTTGGAAGAGCTTGATACCAAGATAAAGCTTTCCCTTTCAAGGAGAAAAAGAATGGCTTGATCTTGTAATTGTTGGTGGTTGCATTCTTTGGCTTCATTGTCTCCATCAAGATCTCAAAATTCTGTAAGTGTTGATGTGGAGATTCGACACTCGTTCCTCCAAACTGGCTTTGGCGAACAATGGTAATAACTTGTGGGTTGAAGCTAAACCCCTGAATATCGTCAGCATCAAAGTTCACACCTAGACGGAGTGGTTGCTTAATCGGATCCATTCTTTGGCCAAGAGTTCTTGGCTCTTCATCTACACGAGCGGCTCTCGCACCCCCAGTCGGGATACGATAATTGGCGGCTGGTCTTGGATTATTCTGGTTCGCATTGATCGCTGGATCAACGTCCTCTAGCGACGGCATGGAGGAGTCGCTATCTTCATCGGATGAGTCGGTTCTAACCGATCTTGTCGGTTTCCTTCTCTTCTTCTTCTTGGAATCACTCATCTCCAACCTTATTTGAAGCATCATGTCCTTGAGCTCATCAATTTGCAATTGATGACGCTCCGATTCTTCCTTGCGAGTCTTCTCGCTCCATCTAAGTCGAGCTTCGGAATCATCCAAATCTCCTTGGAAATCCCTCTCTTTACTTTCAGCCATCTTTCTTTCTTTGAGCATCTTTCTCAAAGTCTTCTCAAGTTCTTGAACAAGAGGTAAGAGGTCTTTGTTGGTGCTAGACCTGCGCATATACCTAAGATAACCTGCAAATATCACTTCGCAAGAGATATCAAATAGCAAGAGCAAAGCTCCCAAGCTTTACAACCGATAACCAAATACGGCCTAAACCAAATCCCCGGCAACGGCGCCAAAAACTTATTCGCCCAAAAACGTGCATGCAAATAAGCTTTATATTTATAAAACTAGAATAAAAGCAAGCGAACCCGCAGTGTACGGATCGACGTAGTAAAGCAAGAATTCTAGAGTATCGAACTCAGGGATTTGGGGGGAACAAATTCAGTTCGCAAATCGTCAAGCAAGTAAGTATAATAAACTTTGCAAATATTGGGAAAATAGCAACCCTAAAGATTCAGGTATCTAATTGTGACAATCAATTCAAGATATTCTATAAGTATAAGGACAGAGTCGAGGATTGCAAAGGTATACTAAGGTAAGGTAATGTACGATGAAGTTCCAAAAACCCTATATGTCTAACCCAAAGACTTTCTCTATAAAGGTTGTTGAGGCTTCAGTATAGAAAGGATCTATGGAAAAGAATTAATCTCAAATACCCAAACTTGCAACCCAACGATCAAAACTAACTAAAACGATTAAGGTTATGACACTCGAAATCGAAATAGAGGGTGATGAGTCTCACTACTACCTAGAAAAGAATAAACCAAGACTAGATTAAAGTTAATCTTTGACCTTGGATCAAAGTAAAAGCAAAGTTCGTAAACTAGGATAAATCACGGGCAGATCTTGAGTTCCACGGCCGTGGAAGTCCAAGAACAGACCGTAATCTTGGTTCGTCGACGAGATCTCTCTAACTCTCAGGGTCCAATCAAATTACGATCGATCTATCATCATCTAAGCCACAACTATAAACCCTTCACCTTAGAATTGCTAAAGGGTTTTAGGCAATAACCATTGTCATGATATCAAAAATCAAATTAAGAAGAATGAAAGATGAAAACCCTCGGAAACTCAAATATAACTCAAAGTCAATCTCAAATCCAAAGCACAAATTGGAATACTCAATAGATTCAGAATAGAACACAAAATCTCACAATAACCTAGGGTAAATATGAAGAGCAGGTTGTCAATCCGTCTTCAATAACTAACCCTAAGAAAGAGGTAAAAACCTTCGGCGATCTTCAATCTGCCCTAGGCAAGAATATTCCAAGCAAGGTACGCGGCCGTCACGTCTCCGCGAGATCCAACGCCAATGTCACGGGAATAGGCCGTAAGCGTCGATGTCCAAAACTCTCTTCTCTGACCTTTTTATAAGACGGGGAAAAAGTAACCGTCCTGGCTCATCACGTGAATAACGTGGTAAATGAAGACTCGTCAAAAGATCGCCTAAATCACGGTCTAAAGAGATTCCACGACCGTGGTTTAGGGCGTGGAATTGGGTTACGGTCTCTTGTGACTTCCACGACCGTACTTTAGGCCGTGTAACTTACTGGAATGCTCCATGCTCATGATGCCAAGATCCACGGCCGTGGTTTAGAGCGTGGACTCTTCTACGGCCGTAATTTAGGGCGTGGAAGTGTACATTGCTTGTGGTTTCCTTTGTGTCGTGACATTCTCCATCTTACCTCCTTCTTTGGCTTCCTTGATGTGTTCCTAATCCTTGGATATGATCGAATCCTCTCTTATCTCTCTCAAAAGGTCCGGTTTTAGCTCTTATTCACCTATAATCAACACAAATCTAATGTAGACCTCCATATCGAAAATATAGATAAACAAGTTAACAAATGCTTCAATACTTTATCCACGAACACTCTAATGAATAAAAAACAACTAGAATAAGTGCCTAGAATATCGCAATATTTCATGCTAACAACCCGCAAGTGGTCTACGATTTCAAAGTGTTTTGTTCTAAACTTGTGTGATCGGTCCGGGATAGATCTACGGGGACCCACCACTACTTCCGCGGATTTGTGCAGCTTAGTTTTTCTTTCTCTTATGTTGGCTTATTATATGCTTTTCTTGGATTTTTGCAGTAGTATAGTTTTGATAGTGTAGTCTTATATATATCCCACCTATCGTAGATGGCACAAACTAGAGCTACATCTGGTATAGGACGAGGAAGGGGTCGACTACCTCATTGATGCGTCCTTGGAGGTAACCAAGGATAACTCCGGATCTAGATCAAGCAAAGCTCCAACTACTCCTTGATTCTTTTTGCAGCGTTGTATCGTTTCAGATCCAAAGGGGCGGAAGCGATGAAGTAACAAAGGTTAATTCGATCTAGAGAAATCGAATAAGCCTTTTTGTGTGGATTGAAGGTTGATTCTTAAGAAGAATCCTCGAATATGGATTCTTGCATCAAGACGAGATCCAAGGAAGAAATTTGAGAGATAGAAGAGAGGTTTTGATGCCCAAGTTAAGTAAGATGAAATTCTTCTCAAAACTTAGTAATATTGAACATCCAAAATAAGTGAGGCAAGATATCTCTTATATAGAGAGTCTTGCCTACCTATGGGCCAACGGGCCAAACAAAAAAACATGAAGAAAAGCCCAAAATGGAAAAACTAAAAGGATAAGATCAAAACCTAAAAGGATAAGATCAAAACGGAATATTCTTATACAGAATATCCCTTAACATAAAAAGGAGAACATGAAAATATAGTCCGAAAATAAGCTAGCTTCATGCCATGGAGTCGGAAAGACAAGACATGCCGCTAACGGAACCGGTAGCCTATGTCATGGTGGTGTTGACACACGGCATGCCGGTAATGGAACCAAGTGAAGAGGTGGTGCGGGCGATGATGGAGCCGGTGGCTCGGGCAATGGTCTTAGCTCGGGATCGGGTGAGCGGTCCATCTGAGTAAACCCTAAGAGCCTCGTCCTCCTTGTCTATGATCAACGTAAAAGGGACATCTAAGGGTACATCAGTCCCCCCATCTTGGCTGTGAAACGTCCCCGTTTCACCATCGTCAAAGAGGGGCTCAACATAAGGGGAAAGGTCCTTGACTTTGAACATTGGGTGTACTCCGTAGGAATCCAGAAGCTCTAACTTGTATGCATTCGGGCCATGATGGGCTAAGATGCGGAATGGGCCATCACCACGGTCCGAGAGCTTGCTCATGCGACGAGTTGGAAAACGCTCCTTCTTAGGTGGAGCCAAACAAGATCACCGGGCTCAAAAGAGACGTCGCGGCGGCCCTTGTTGTGTTGTCCGGCAAGTTGGGTGGTACGACGTTCAAGTTGTGTCCTAGTCCGCTCATGAAGCTCAATGATTTGGGCGGCTCGGTTCCCGGCGATGATGTTTTCTCCATCCTTGAGCGGGCGGGGAGTGAAGTCCAACGGTGTGTGTGGAGTAAGGCCGTATACAACTTCAAATGGGGACAATTTAGTTGCCGTGTGCCTAGAATTGTTATACGAAAACTCCACAACAGAAAGTAAGTCCTCCCACCCACGTGGGTTGGTCCTAATGGTGGCTCTAAGTAGAGCACCAAGAGTCCGATTGGTCACCTCCGTTTGACCATCGGTTTGGGGGTGATAACTACTTGAAAACAACAAGTTGGTTCCAAGTTTTCCCCATCACGTTCTCCAAAAGTGACTTACGAATTTCACGTCCCGATCACTAACGAAGGAACGTGGTATCCCATGTAAACGCACCACATTGTCAAAGAACAAGGTGGCAACTTCACTAGCATTTTGGGTGCTTTTACATGTAATGAAATGAGCCATTTTGGAGAAGCGATCGACTACCACGAAAATGGAGTCTTTGCCTCGTTTTGACATAAGCAACCCGACCACAAAGTCCATGGATAAATCCTCCCAAGGTCCCATTGGTATAGGCAAAGGAGAATACATTCCATCCGGACCTTGGCGCGACTTTGCATGATGACATGTGATGCAACCCTTGCAAAACCGTGCCACATGGAAACGCATCCGGGGCCAAAAGATATGCTCTTGGAGAGCGGAAAGGGTCTTGGTAGCACCGAAGTGACCACGGCCCTCATGAGCTTCCTTGACCAACAAATGGCATATAGATGAGCGCGGAATGCAAAGTTTTCCCCTCTCGGAAAATATAGCCATCGTTAATAAAGAAAGACTCGTGCTCTTGGAGGTCGAGGCATTGTGCCAATATGTCCTTGAAGTCAAGATCCGTGGCATATAACTCTTTGATAAGAGCAAAGCCATGTATCTTGGCGTCTATATACACAAGGAGGGCATAGCGGCGAGAAAGGACATCGGCTACCACATTCTCCTTGCCTTTCTTATGCCGAATGACATAAGGAAAGGTCTCTAAAAACTCTACCCAACTAGCATGGTGCCGACTTAGATTTGTTTGACTCTTGAGATACGAAAGAGCCACGTGCTCCGAATGAATCATGTTCGCTCCAAACGGTGTGTGCAAACTTTAAATTTATAACCCTAGACGTAAGCTTAAAACAAGGATGCGAACCCGCAGTGTACGGGTCAATCGTAGTAAAAGCAAGGAATTCCAGGGGTCGATCACAGGGACTCGGTGCAACAAAGTCAATAACGGTAAGCTTCGTAAATACTAACCACAAGAGCAATTAACACAATCAAAGATGAATAAGAAGTCAATAAAGCAAACATGCAATTCTAGGGATTAAAGCGTCTAGTTGTGGTTCCAACTCAAGATCTAAAGATAAGCGGACAAAGCTGAGGTTTTGCATGGGGAAGGTGTTACTAAAGTGGAGTAGATCACCGGGTATGTCTCACTACTCACTAATCCAAAACTATAACTCCTATTACCGGGTAAGTCTCAAGGAATCAAGATAAAGAACTGTAACCTCAAACTAACGCACCATCTAAGAGAATAGAATCAACCTTTATCGGGTAAGTCGCAGGCTAACTCACAAAGATGGAATGGAAGCACACTCAAACCCCAATAAAGGATAAACCTTTATTACCTATACTTATGATCGTTGGTACACAAACTAAGGAATTACCGGGTAAGTCTCATCCTAAGCTTGCATTGAACCAGGAAAGGTGTAATAAGAATAGGATTTGGCAAACTCTAACACTTAACTCTCAGTTTAGGATCAGATAAGTCACCTCGGTCAGCCAAATTCCACCCCGGCCGAGATGTTCATCGACTGAACGAGATGCTTAGGGTTAAGGTTAAAGACTCGAACTTTCAGGATCCTACAGGAATCTAAGATTTTTCTATCATTGTTTTTCCCACAACCTTCAGCTAATCACCCTAGAATCACACAAGGAAATTAGCCACTCATCGTCATGAAAGTATTAATCAAATATATGGGAAGAAGGTGAATATTTAAACAAGAAGAATTTAATGAAAAGACTTCAATAACTGAATCAAATATCACAACAAAAGCGTTCCTTGGATAGCAATCCAACAAGACAAGACAACAAGGAAGGGGATTGAAGACAATCTTACAAAACCCTCCAAAAGCTATAAAAGCTACAATCTTCAATCTTCCTTCAACCTTCAAAAAGGTTCTTCAAATCTCCCAACTGGAGTATGCGGATGTATGCAGCGTGTTTTTCGGTGTAAGCGGGATGTTGGATTTGTGGAAATCCAACCCTTTTTATAGGAAAATAACCCTCCAAAGATAATATATCTTAGAAAGATCTCTTCCCATAAAAATAGGTAAAATATAATATCTTCTTCCTTCCAGGAGCCAAGCCCAAAAATATAAGATCACTTTCCAAAGATAAAAAATCTCAACCAAGAATAAAATATTCTCGCCGCGTCCTAGGTATTCGCCTCGGTTGAGTCGGCGTCTCTGGATCACCTCGGTCGAGATGAATCTCTGGTCAACCGAGGTGAGTCTCAACTGAATGTGAAATCTCTCAAAACTGGTCCAAAGTGAATCTTTAATCCATGGCTATGCTTCCTGGATGGTTCCTTATGCTCCTCAATGTAGCTCTAATGACTCCATAGCTCCTTTTGCTCCTTTTTGATGCAAAACGTACCATTTTACCTACAATTACAACAAAACTAGGTGTAGACCTCGATTCTCACAAAGGTAGATGAAATGGTAATATAATCACATGATATACATACAAACATGCAGATTATGAAAGATAAAACGTCCAAACAAACCCCAAAATATAGACTATAATTCATGTTATCAAAATACCCCATACTTAGCCCTTGCTTGTCCCCAAGCAAGTTCCGCATATAGAAGACAAGATAGAATGGATTATTGAAAATCAATGAAAAGTCTTTCAAAAACATTTTTATGATGTGCAACAATCATAGATCACTCTAAGAGAATACTTCATGGATTTTAAAATCAATGTATGATCAAAACATTTTATAAATATAGAAAAGTTGTTCATCTTTGCATAAAATCACAGAATGCATAATAATTCATAATTATCAAAATTAATCATGTATAATCCAGTTTAAACCACTAAGTCAATCAACAAGCTCAAGGTCTCAAGGGCTTCCCAAAAGAAAGGTCAAGAAACGTGTAGGGTAGGGATGTATGTAAGGTAATGTGGTGCTAGAATCCGGGAAAAGGATGAACTTCACTTCCACTTTGACTTGCAACATCTTCCACGAATAAGCTTTGCTTATCTCACACTTTTTCTTTTTACTTTACTTTTTGGGATGCATGGACAGAGGTGCACAATAACCGAAGCCTAGGAGATCCGCAATCATCAATTTCTCGAGATGCATCAAACCCTTGATGCACATACCATGACCCGTTAGGAATATCGCTCAATCCGACTTTGGCAAGACACAAACACCCGGCTATGTGAATGGTGCCGAGTTACTCATCTTCATGATTTACTTCCCCAAACCTATTATTTCTTTCTAACACTTTCACTTCCAGCCAACTTATCAACTTTAACTTCACTTGCTTTCACCACTTCGCTTGCTTCCAAATTCCCGGATAGGTAAAGGGAGGCAAAATGTATATGAGGGGCTAAGCATGATCAAGAAGAAGAAGAGAGAAGAATGAATTGCCTTGGTCTTTCCAGGAAGAAAGTGAGAGAACTTATAATGTGGTGTCAACCTTCAAATTCAACATAATTTAGACAAAAACAAAGTATTAAACATGCCAATAATTTCAAACAAAGCATTTAGTAACTTAAACATATTATAAAACCTTTCAACCACATAAAGAATTTAAAACCAGTCAGTAAGCAAGATCTTCACTGAGATCATATCCAGATAAGAAGCACAAAAGTCGTTTTCGAAAACTCTCAGTTAACCCACCTTGGTCGAGGTGTTCTTGGGTCAACCGAGGTGAAACGCCTCGTTCGGCCAAGACTGACTCGGTCGAGGTCAAAAATTTTTTTTTTTTTTTAAACCATTTTCTTTTTTCAGTTTCGACGTTTTTCCCAATCAAATAACCTGTAAATATGCATGCAATCTCAGATAAACACATAAAAGCAAACAGAAGCATAAACATGAAATATCCGATCAAGTGTGAGGAATACATCATAGTCATCGAATAAGTACATCAGATCGTCATCAAATAAGTACGATAAATACCCCATACTTGGGACACAATGTCCCAGTGGGTCAAAATAAGTCTAAAGATAAGAGTACTCACCGGATAAATAGTTGAACTGCATAAAAATATAATAAAGAAAATCCTGCAGCTCATCAGTAGTCGCGATCCGGTGGTGGTGGTGGTGGCACGTACGGATACTGGGTCGGGTCGAACGGATAACCCATGACGTGCTCGAACTGGATCTGGGCCATCATATGCTAATAGTGTTGCCGCTCCTGCATCTCCCGGATATTCAGCGACAATGCAGCATATGAATAATAACCTGATCCGTCAGGTCATCGATCCGTCTGTGAGCATCTGGATCCCTCACTCTACGCCTCCTGCGTCTAGCAGGTCTAACCGGAGAAGTAGCAGGTGCGGGCTCAGTGTCCTCCTCATCCAGATCTATAATCGGCGGTGCGCTTGTCCCTGCAGTATCTGTCCCTGTATCCATCGGGACTCCACCCTCTCTCTCATCCACTGTATCCTCGTCATCAGCCTCCTCCTCCTCCTCGGCTGGGGCAGCTGCTGCCTCCCTAAAATCCTCCATCAGTGGAGCCCAGGCGGTCTGCCAATAGTGTGGGTCGTAAACAGTGAACTGGGCAGACCATCGGATCCCCTGTGGCGCAGTCAGCTCCCACGGCATAGCCACATATGGAGTAGTCAGACCTCGGGGAACTAGAATCCGCCGAGTGATCATCTCCTGCAATCCAAGCGGCTTTGGAGCCGCCACCATCATACAAGCACTGAAGTCCATGTCATGATAAGCAGCTATGTGGGTGACAAGCCCTCCGCAGCAGATGTCTCCCTTCGCTTTGGCCTTGATCTTGTGCAGATCCTTTGCCAAAATCAAGCCAAAGTCTGGGAAACCCCCAGTAACCATGCAGTATAAACTGAAGAGCTCGCCCTGTAGGACCTTTTGGGGCGTCTCAGTACACGCCAGAAGTGTCTCGCTAAAGATCTGATGGGCTAACCTAAAGGCTAGGTGGAAGATGACCTTCTCCCTGGAATCTCCAGGGCGCCATCTATCTGCATGCTCAACAATATGGGCAATCTGCCCCCAAAACTCCCTAGCTACAGATCGGGAAGGGAAGTCAGTGGTTGTGGGCTCAGGAAAGCCGAAGATCTCTCTCCAAATCTCGAGTGGCACTAAGAAGTTCCGATTCATCAACCGGTACTTCACAGACTACTCTGTGGGAAGGTAGGTGAAGGAGCTAACGAACTCTAGGGTCGGCTCCAAGTAGGCTGGGGCTCGGATCTCAGTAAACTGATCCAGCCCAACTGTAGTAATCATCCTCCTAAGGTCTCCATCTACCCCTAGGCAATCAAAAGCGGACACGTCCAAGAAACGTGGTGCAATCACTGGACGGCCAGAAATACGGTCATAATCCACCCGGTGTCGCTCATGGATCACCGGGCGGTAAGGTCGGGAAGAAGAGGAAGAAGGGGAAGGTGAGGATCTATCTCTGAGGGCAAGGCGACGTTCAGAACTCATTTTCACTCAGCTACTGTCAGATCACCTCGGTCACTGACAACTCTCAGGAATCACCTCGGCCGAGGCGCAGCTCGACTGGACCGAGGCGGAAACAGTTCGCGATTCAACTCTCAGAAATCCAGTTCTTTTCCCCCAATATCACTACAATTGCTTCCTATGGGGTACTTAAGCCTTTTCTCAGCAGATGCAAGGGCAACCAAAGCCCAAATCGAAGCGAATAAACGAGTTAGGGTTCGGTTTTGTTTTTATCTCGTTTCGGCCGAATCGTTCGATTTCTTCGCAGATCTGTACTTGCAATGGGATCCTCTATGCCTTAATCGCAGTTTGGAAGCGGAAATCTTCGAAAACGAGCGAAAATCGAAGGAGCGAGGTGAGGGAGCGCCGCGGTCGAGTCGAAATGGGTAAAAAAAGTGAAAAAGAAATTTTCCCCCTTTTATACTGTTTCTGGAACTGCTGTCACCTCGGTCGAGATGGTCTCGACTGGACCGAGGTGGTATGGACCGAGGTGGTTCTGCAGAAACCCTAGTCGCCTCGGTTGCTCAAGAATCAACTCGGTCGAGGTGGCCTCGACTGGACCCAGGTGTCTCAATCAGACTTTGTCTTCTCGAATTCTCGAACTTCTGTTCTTCCAGTTATGCTCCTTTCTTAGATGTCTCCTGTTATCTGTCTAGGACGCCAAAAACAAACAAAACAAAGCAAAAGCAAACTATCTAAGCTAGACTAGAAAACGGGAAAAAGAAAGCAATACCTTGGGTTGCCTCCCAAGAAGCGCTTGGTTTAAGGTCGCTAGCTGGACCATAATGTGTCTCTATATGTGATGGGAGGTGCCCTCACCCCATACTTCACCTCCATCGTGGGGTAAAGTAAGTAAGTCTATCCATTGCTCCAACAAGTGTAAGTGCTCATCGGGGAATGAATCGTCTATGGGTGGATCGTCCGTCTCGCGGGAAGATTCCGGTAGCCGGCTGAGGTGATCCGCAACGGAGTTCTCGGATCCCTTCTTATCGCGGATCTCTAAGTCAAACTCTTGAAGCAAGAGAATCCATCGAATAAGGCGTGGCTTGGCATCTTTCTTAGCAAGCAAGTAACGGATGGCAGCATGGTCGGTGTAGACAATGACTTTCGCCCCTACTAAATAGGAACGAAACTTCTCGAAAGCATATACAACCGCCAACAACTCTTTCTCAGTGGTAGCGTAGTTGCACTGGGCTACATCTAGCGTCTTGCTAGCATCGTAAATGGCGGTGGTCCGGCCATCCTTCTTCTGTCCAAGCACCACTCCTACGGCTACATCACTAGCATCACATATGACCTCAAAAGGCAAGGTCCAATCAGGAGGTTGGATAATGGGAGCGGAGATCAACGCTTCCTTAATCCTGTAAAAAGCATCAAGACACTCCTGCGAAAACTCAAAAGCAACATCTTTATTCAAGAGGTTAGTTAGAGGTTTAGAAATCTTAGAGAAGTCCTTGATGAATCTCCTGTAGAAACCTGCATGCCCGAGAAAACTCCTCACACCTTTAACAGAACAAGAGGGAGGGAGTTTCTCAATAGTCTCAATCTTAGCTCGATCGACCTCAATACCTCGATTAGAAACGAGGTGTCCTAGTACAATGCCTTCATTAACCATAAAATGACACTTCTCCCAATTCAGAACAAGGTTAGTGTCTTCACATCTTTTAAGCACTAGAGAAAGGTTAGATAGGCAATCATCAAAAGAGGAACCATATACAGAAAAATCATCCATGAATACCTCCATGATCTCCTCTATGTAATCGGAAAAGATAGCCATCTTGCATCGCTGGAAGGTAGCGGGTGCATTGCACAATCCGAATGGCATCCTCCGATAGGCAAATGTTCCCCACGGACAAGTAAAAGTGGTCTTCTCCTGATCATCCAGATGGATAGGAATCTGGAAGAATCCACTATAGCCGTCCAAGTAGCAAAAGTGTGAATGATGGGCCAACCGTTCGAGCATTTGATCGATGAAGGGAAGCGGAAAGTGGTCTTTCCGAGTCACCGTGTTCAGC
The DNA here is from genome assembly GCA_033239125.1 of Fagopyrum homotropicum. NCBI lineage: Eukaryota > Viridiplantae > Streptophyta > Magnoliopsida > Caryophyllales > Polygonaceae > Fagopyrum > Fagopyrum homotropicum. Next base: position 39,085,843 of record BSWB01000005.1, on the reverse strand, counting down.
TTCCTATAATCAATGCAAACCCTCCAGCCCGTGACGGTTCTAGTTGGGATCAACTCGTTGTTCTTATTCGTCACAACGGTCATCCCTCCTTTCTTCGGAACGACATGCACCGGGCTAACCCACTTGATGTCCGAGATAGGATAAATAATACCTGCATCCAACAACTTAAGAATTTCCTTCTTCACAACCTCTTTCATGATCGGATTTAACCGTCTTTGAGGTTCCCGTGAAGTCTTATGATTGTCCTCCATTAGAATTCTATGCATGCAGAAAGAAGGGTTAATGCCAATAAGATCATCCGTGGTATAACCTATAGCCTTTCGATGCTTTCTCAGGACATGCATTAATTTAGATAATTCAGATTCGGAAAGGGAAGCACTAACAATAACGGGATAAGTAGAATCCGGTCCAAGAAAGACATACCTCAAGTGACTAGGGAGTTGTTTAAGCTTCACAACTGGGGGTGTCTTCTGAGGGGGATCCTTGCTTCCTCCTTCCTGTGGAATGGTTTCAGAAACTAGACTTTCGGAAGTCTCAGTTGAATCAGTCTCGCCATCGACCTCGGTCGAGGCGCAGAGGCGTTGACCGAGATGTTCTTCAGTCGCCTCGCTCGGTCCAGGAAGTGCCTCGGTCGAGGTACTGCAACTGGAACCGAAACTGGAGATCTTCGTCTCTTGAAGTAGTGTCTCAGTTTTAGCTCCTGGATCTTCTTCCAGGGCCTTCAAGCTCCGTATATCTGCATCACAAGAAGCATCTATACCTTCCTCCATTAAACTGAAGCTAATAACTCTTTCGAGTGGATCATTAATAAGGATAGAGCTCACCAATTCTCTTGATTCTTCTTCATCGTAGATGTTGAAGACATCATCAGTTAGTTGCTCTCCCTTCATTGCGGCAAGCAATGCAAACTCCACTTGGTCACCACCAATGTTGAACTTCAACTTGGCTTTTTTACAATCAACGTTGCAACCCGAAGTTGCTAGAAATGGCCTCCCGAGAATGATAGGAACAGGATAATCTGCGGGAATGTCAAGTACAACAAAATCTATAGGTAGATAGAAGTTACCTAACTTGACCGGAACGTCCTCCAAGATGCCCACGGGATGGGTGATGGAGCGATCCGCCATATAAAGTCGAATCTTGACCGGCTTGGGCTCTCCAAGTCCGATCTTCATACATAGTTCCAGCGGGATGATGCTCACGCTGGCTCCTAGATCACAAAGGGCTTCACAAGTGACATCCCCAACTTGAATGGGAATGCTAAATGAGCCGGGATCTCTCAACTTAGGTGGTATCTTCTCCTTCATGATCTTAATAAGCTCCGAGGATTTAGATGTCATCCTAACTTCACCAAAGTCTTCCAATTTCCTTTTCCTTGATAGAATTTCCTTCAAGAACTTCCCATAAGTGGGCATACCTAGAATAGCATCAAGGAAAGGAATGTTAATATACAGCTTATTCATCAAGTCAAGGAACTTACCAAAGTGCTTGTCTAGATGTGCTCTGGCCCTTGACTGGGGGAATGGAAGTGGTGGTTTGTATGCAGGAGGTGGAACATAAGTTTCAGTTTTTCCCTCCGCTTTCTGTGGCTCCACCTCGGTTGGCATCTCGGTCGAAGTGTTCTTCGACTGCACCTGGACCGAGGTGGTCTGCGTCGAACGAGGTACTGGATCTGCAGTTTTGAGTCCACTCCTCGTCGTTATGGCCATGCACTGGCCCTTAGGGTTGCTTTCCGTCTTTGCTGGAAGCTTCCCTGGATCTCTTGGCGCTTCATTCGCCCTACTTGCAAGTTGTTGTTCGAAGGACTTTTGGGCCCTCGAAAATGAAGTCATAGAGGTCTCCATAGCACTAAGCTTGATCAAGATAGCCTCCAGAACTGCGTCTTTCTTTTCCGGCTGAGATGAACTTGATCCTTGCCCCTGGCTCTTTAATGAAGTAGAAGAAGAAGAAGAAGGGGAAGAGAGGAAAGGGTTAGAGGAATCGTTAGAATTGGAGTTTGAATGGTTGTTACCGTTATTTTGGTTGTTCGCCCTCGAGTTGTTGCTATTAGATCCTCTATTGTTGTTGTTGTTGTAATTGTTGTTACGGGGACCGTTGTTGTTGTTACGGTACCCGTTGTTGTTGTTCCTTTGCCCTTGCTCTTCCCTCTTGGTTTGAGCAACCAAGAGTTCCTTCAATTGCTTCACGTCATTCTTCAAAGACGTGAGTTGATTGTTGTTGGATTGAGGCTCTTGAAAGTTGACTCTTTTAACTCCACCTTCAGCTCCTTGGTGGGTGTACTTCTCCATGTGCAAGGCTTGCTTCTCGATGAAGTCCCAAGCCTCGTCAATCGCCATGTCCATGAAGGTACCGGCGGAGAGTAGTTGGAGATTGAACTGGGTGCTTCCGTCCAGTCCCTTGAAGTAAATCTCCAATAACTCTAACTTTGGAATCCCATGATGTGGGCAATCCAAAAGAATGTCCTTGAACCGCTCCCATGACTTGGACAAACTCTCCTTGTCCTTCATAATGAAAGCGTTGATCTTTCCTCTCATTTCAGCAGTTTTTGAGGGGGGAAAGAATTTCGTCAAGAATTCCGTAGTCATCTCCTCCCATGTGCTGATTTTTCCTAGAGGAAGAGATTGATACCAAGTAAGAGCTCTATCTTTTAAAGAAAAGTAAAAAGGTCTTAGCTTGTAGTTGTTGTTTTCAATTCTCGGAGGTCTCAAGGTTTCCATCAAGATCTCGTAGTTTTGAAGATGTTGATGTGGTGATTCCTTCTCTAGCCCTCCGAACTGGCATTGGTGAATCATAGATAGAACTTGCGGTCGAAGTTCATAGTCATGGTCCGCTGGGTCTCCTAGGTTAACTCCTGGACGCCTCAATTGTTGATTGGGGTCCATTCTTTGACCTAGGGTTTGTGGGATTCCTGCAAGAAGAACATCTCGGACTGGCCTCCGAAGTGGAAGTACATCGGCCGGGGCATCAGGTACTGGAACCTGCCTCGGTCGAGGGTCAGCAACTGGGACCTGCATCGGTCGAGGGTCAACGGGTGGATCTTCCCTCAGTCGAAGTAGAATCTGGTCTCGTATGGCTGCCATATCTGCTTCGATTGCTTCAGTCCTGGTGCGAGTTTCTTCCTTCTCTTGCCTTAGTTCTTCCCTGCTGAGGCGTAGCAGCTCTAACGCCTCTTTCAATACGGCCTCAAGATCGCGGTTGTCTTGTTGGGCCATCTTCGCTTCTCTTAAGCGTCGCTTATATGTCTTTTCTGGTTCGGGATCGTAAGGAACGATTTCCTTCCCAGTGCGGGTTCTTCGCATAAACCTAAGAGAGAACCTGCAAAATTCACTCAAGTAGAGTGGTTAGTAGACACGGGGGCAAGTGCCCCAAGAGCAAACCGTACCGGCTCGGTCTAGACCAAGTCCCCGGCAACGGCGCCAAAACCTTGTTCGCTCCAAACGGTGTGTGCAAGCTTTAAATTTATAACCCTAGACGTAAGCTTAAAACAAGGATGTGAACCCGCAGTGTACGGGTCAATCGTAGTAAAAGCAAGGAATTCCAGGGGTCGATCACAGGGACTCGGTGAAACAAAGTAGATAACGGTAAGCTTCGTAAATACTAACCACAAGAGCAATTAACACAATCAAAGATGAATAAGAAGTCAATAAAGCAAACATGCAATTCTAGGGATTAAAGCGTCTAGTTGTGGTTCCAACTCAAGATCTAAAGATAAGCGGACAAAGCTGAGGTTTTGCATGGGGAAGGTGTTACTAAAGTAGAGTAGATCACCGGGTATGTCTCACTACTCACTAATCCAAAACCATAACTCCTATTACCGGGTAAGTCTCAAGGAATCAAGATAAAGAACTCTAACCTCAAACTAACGCACCATCTAAGAGAATAGAATCAACCTTTACCGGGTAAGTCTCAGGCTAACTCACAAATATGGAATGGAAGCACACTCAAACCCCAATAAAGGATAAACCTTTATTACCTATACTTATGATCGTTGGTACACAAACTAAGGAATTACCGGGTAAGTCTCATCCTAAGCTTGCATTGAACGAGGAAAGGTGTAATAAGAATAGGATTTGGCAAACTCTAACACTTAACTCTCAGTTTAGGATCAGATAAGTCACCTCGGTCAGCCAAATTCCACCCCGGCCGAGATGTTCATCGACTAAACGAGATGCTTAGGGTTAAGGTTAAAGACTCGAACTTTCAGGATCCTACTGGAATCTAAGATTTTTCTATCATTGTTTTTTCCACAACCTTCAGCTAATCACCCTAGAATCACACAAGGAAATTAGCCACTCATCGTCATGAAAGTATTAATCAAATATATGGGAAGAAGGTGAATATTTGAACAAGAAGAATTTAATGAAAAGACTTCAATAACTGAATCAAATATCACAACAAAAGCATTCCTTAGATAGCAATCCAACAAGACAAGACAACAAGGAAGGGGATTGAAGACAATCTTACAAAACCCTCCAAAAGCTATAAAAGCTACAATCTTCAATCTTCCTTCAACCTTCAAAAAGGTTCTTCAAATCTCCCAACTGGAATATGCGGATGTATGCAGCGTGTTTTTCGGTGTAAGCGGGATGTTGGATTTGTGGAAATTCAACCCTTTTTATAGGAAAATAACCCTCCAAAGATAATATATCTTAGAAAGATCTCTTCCCATAAAAATAGGTAAAATATAAGATCTTCTTCCTTCCAGGATCCAAGCCCAAAAATATAAGATCACTTTCCAAAGATAAAAAATCTCAACCAAGAATAAAATATTCTCGCCGCGTCCTAGGTATTCGCCTCGGTCGAGTCGGCGTCTCTGGATCACCTCGGTCGAGATGAATCTCTGGTCAACCGAGGTGAGTCTCAACTGAATGTGAAATCTCTCAAAACTGGTCCAAAGTGAATCTTTAATCCATGGCTATGCTTCCTGGATGGTTTCTTATCCTCCTCAATGTAGCTCTAATGACTCCATAGCTCCTTTTGCTCCTTTTTTGATGCAAAATGTACCATTTTACCTACAATTACAACAAAACTAGGTGTAGACCTCGGTTCTCGCAAAGGTAGATGAAATGGTAATATAATCACATGATATACATACAAACATGCAGATTATGAAAGATAAAACGTCCAAACAAACCCCAAAATATAGTCTATAATTCATGCTATCAAATCACGAACTCCTTTAGCCACAAGTAATGTTGCCATGTCTTAAGACAACGAAATAGAGCATATAGTTCCTTTTTATACGTAGGGTAGTTGAGCGAACGACCGGAAAGTTTTTCACTAAAGTAGGTAATTGGACGAGTCTCTTGTAAGAGAACTCCTCCAATGCCCACATTTAATGCATCACACTCCACCTCGAAAGTTTCAAAAAGTTTGGGAGTTGGAGTAATGGTGCATTACAAAGGCGGTCTTTGAGCGCATCAAACGCTCAAGCATGGGTATCACGCCACTCAAACGTGGCACCCTTGGTAGTGAGCTCATGGAGCGGTGCCGCTACCATGCTAAAGTCCTTGACAAAGCGTCGGTAGAAGCCCGCTAAGCCGAGAAAGGCTCGGACCATGGTGACCGTAGTAGGAGTAGGCCACTCCCGAATAGCACGAACTTTAGATTCGTCTACTCGTAGTCCATCCTTAGACACGGCATAGCCAAGAAAGATAGTGGTGTCCGAGCAAAAGACGCATTTTTCAAAGTTGACATACAATTGCTCTTTTCTAAGGTACTCAAGCACTTGGCGAAGGTGCCCGATGTGATCCTCCAAAGACTTACTAAACACCAAAATATTATCAAAATAAACAACAAAAAATGTACCCAAGAATCGGCGCAAGACATGGTTCATGAGGTGCATGAAGGTGGACGGGGTGTTGGAGAGGCCAAATGGCATGACAAGCCATTCATAGAGTCCATACTTCGTTTTGAACGCCGTCTTCCACTCGTCACCTTCGGCCTTCCGGATTTGGTGGTAACCGCTCCGGAGATCAATTTTGGAGAAGATGGTGGCGCCATGGAGCTCTTCCAACATGTCATCAAGGCGCGGGATCGGGTTGCGGTATTTGACGGTGATTTGGTTGATGGCACGATAATCAACACACATCCGCTATGATCCATCTTTCTTTGTTACTAAGATTACCGGGACGGCACATGGTGATAAGGATTCACGCACATGTCCCCGGTCTAGGAGCTCTTGCACTTGACGTTGTAGCTCCTTCGTCTCTTCCGGAAATTCTCGGTACGCGGCATGGTTTGGCAAGGAAGCACCGGGCACATAGTCAATTTGGTGTTCAATCCCTCGGATTGGTGGCAAGCCGGCTAGAAGGTCTATGGGCATAATATTCTGAAATTCGGACAACAACAAAGACATCTCGTGTGGCACATTACTCGGGTCATGAGAAGTACATAAACAAAACGGAACAAGTAGGAAACATGGGAACTTGACTTCCATGACCGGTTGCAAATCATGCCGGTAAGCTAAGAGTATCCTCGGCTCACACCGTCCTTGAATTACGGGGTCCGAAGATGGTAAAGGTGCGCTCGTAGGAACGATGCAACCTTTACTACCTTTGGACTCGGTAGCATGGACAAGAGGGGTGGTGTTCCGGGATTTAGAAGTACTAGCACCTACAACATCAGGACTCCGAGGGTCCGATTTTGCCGGTGCCTTAGCGGACTCATCTATAGATTGTTGCCTCTTCCGTTCTGCATAGTCAACCAAAATTTCGTGCGGAGTCATAGGCAAAAGTGTGACCCGTTTTCCATTATATTGGAACATGTACTGGTTAAGATAAACATCATGAAATGTTCGGCGATCGAATTGCCATGGTCTTTCTAATAGGACATGTGTGGTGTCCATCTTGATAACATCACAAAGGACCTTATCAACATAGGTGCCAATAGAAAACGTCACCCAAACTTGTTGTGTGACGGTGTCACATGCCGTATCGGAAATCCATTGGAGTCCGTAAGGTGTTGGGTGGGGGTCGTAGGCAACTTGAAGTGTTTTACCACTCGTTTATTGACCAATTAACGAGAGTGGAATAGATTATTGTGTTGATCAATAGGAATAAGCTCTTTAATAGCCAAAATACGACGAGAAATAAGAGCAAATTTACCGGGTTGTGCCGGGGCGCAAGCAAGCTCGTCGTCACATGGTTCCATGCCAAAATGTGGGTCGGTGTCTTGGTCATCCTCAATAATGATACCATCGTCTTGTTGATCATCTTCGTACTCAAAATACGTTGGGTCGGCAAACAAGACCCGTTTGGTATTTGGACAATCATGTTGAACATGACCAAAACCGCTACACTTGTAGCACACGGGCTCCCTTGGGTGAGCCGCCGGTGAAGGTCCTTGTTGACCTCGAGCGGGAGGCGCCGGTGCCGGGCCACGGTTTGGTGCCTTCTCGGTACCCGTGTGCCTATTGGATCGACCCGTCCGTTGGGCTCCTTTGGAAGCGTCGGTATCTGGAGGACTAGGCGCATCTCGAGAATGTGTGTTAGACGGATAAAGATATTGACTCGAGGAAGAGATATACCTAAAATACCGCGGTGTTTCGAGTTGTTTTTTACATAGCTTCATGGCGGCATGGCATAATGCTCCCAAATCCTTAAATGGGATAATCTCGAGTGGCCGCCAGATTGAGGCATCAAGCCCACTCATGAATTTGGTGCGAAAGGCGGAGGGGGAGGCCGAGACGCCGGCCTTAATGTGCATATCCTCAAGTTTGGCCAAGTAAGCCACCGGAGTGAGGTTGCCTTGTTTGAACTCGGCAATTTGCAACCGCATATTATTTTTAAAGTCCTCGGGCACGTACTTCTTGGTCATGCAATAGATCAATTGCTCAAAGGTCTCAATCGGTGCCCATCCTCGCCTCTCATGGGTGAACTCATACCGGTTCCACCAAGACTTGGCATCTCCTTCAAAGTATAGAGTTGCCGCCTCGATTTTCTCATATTCCTCCTCATAATGACAATGTTTTAATGCTCGTTTTATATCCTGTGCCCAATCAAAAAAAACACATGGATCATATTCACCATAAAAGGTAGGGAACTTAACCTTACCTTCCCTACGAGCTCGGTAGGGGTCCGGGCGGGGTGGTGGAATGTAGGCATCATCGGCACGGGCTCGCCGGTGACCGCCTTGAGGCCGTTGGTGCCCATGAACGGGTGGTGCATGCCTAGGTGGATTTGGGGGAGGCAACCATTCTTCACCTCGGTCTTGATTCTTATAAGGGTCTATGACGGGTAGGTGCCACGGACGGGCATGTGCTACCCGTTCTAAATCGGGCTCATCACCAAAGAACTCATTGAAGTTGTTTTGCTCATCGTACTCATCAAAGTCAAGGGTCCTCGGTTGCCGGGTGGACCGTTGGCGACGGCGGTTGGAACGATCATTCTCACGACCATGATTGTTGGTCGAGTTGGGACGGTACCGGGGCTCTTCCCGGGTTTGACGGTCGGTGCGGGGCACACTAGGTGGAGGTGGAGAAGGGACATACCGTTGATGTTGATGCTCATAATATTGGTGCCGATTTTCCGTATCGACTATGGGCAAGGCATCTTGAGGCGGGTCGGGGAATTCCTCCTCTTCTTCATGAGACTCATTTCTGTCAAGAGGTAAGGGACGATGGCATTCAATGACAGACACAAGCCGGGTAATGTTTGATGGTCCGGCTCCCAAAATTCCCTTGCCTTTCCGTTGTGCATCGGATGTGGAAGCATTGGCCACGGTCTCAAACGGATATGTTGGGGTGGGACGTTGGGCAAGCCGAAGGGCCTTAAGAGCTTCTAGCTCTTGTTTCAAGGCAATATTTTCTCGGGTCAAGGCATCAAACTTTTGTTGTGCCTTCAAAGCTTCCAATTCTCGCCTTATGGAGTCATTTTCGAGGGACAACGAAGTACTTTCTTGAGCCAAAGGTTCACTGGACTCTTGCGGACCAGAATCTTGAGAAGTTTCCATTTCAACGTTAGTCATTGCTCCAAATCGGCACACAATTGCATGCAATCAAATGAGTAAGGTGACAAATTAAGTCAACTTTACCCAAGTTCAAGTGCGTTATCGGGTTCTACTTTGGGGAAGGCCGTTTGGCGGTTAGGCAAGGAAGGCAAATCCAACAAAATTGAACCAATTACACACAAATAAACAAGTGATATTTTGCAAACGTATGTAAGAAAATGGACAGACAGAAGATGGACGTATTGTTCACTCGGCAAGCTTTGCTTGCTTTCGGTCTTTGACCGTTTTGTAAAATCCGATTTTTTCGGATGGGCCGGTTCGCCGGACATCTTTTCACTTTGTGTGTTTCGTTTCTTTGAAACGTTTGGAGTAACACTTTCTTTTCTTTTTTTTTTTGAACACAAATCCGTATTAATGAAGAGTTTTTTTTTTGCTTTTCTTGGAATATCAAATGCGAGATATCCGAACTTTTCGTTAACAAAAATACCCCAAGAGATTTGGTGAAATTAATTAACAAAATTGTCGAATTGGGTCGGTTTAAAAAAAAAGAAGGGTGTGATAAATGGTTTGATGGCAAACCAAATATCTCCTATTTTTGTACTTTTTGTTTGAATTAAACACGGAAAAGAAAAAAAAATCAAGGAAAATGGATGAACATGATGAAGAACATGATGAACAACGTGAAGATCATGAAGAACAAATGAAGAACATCATGAATAAATGAAGAACATCATGAACAGAAGACTACCTCATTGATGCGTCCTTGGAGGTAACCAAGGATAACTCCGGATCTAGATCAAGCAAAGCTCCAATTACTCCTTGATTCTTTGTGCAGCGTTGTATCGTTTCAGATCCAAAGGGGCGGAAGCGATGAAGAAATAAAGGTTAATTCGATCTAGAGAGATTGAATAAGCCTTTTTGTGTGGATCGAAGGTTGATTCTTAAGAAGAATCCTCGAATATGGATTTTTTGGATCAAGACGAGATCCAAGGAAGAAATTTGAGAGATAGAAGAGAGGTTTTGATGCCCAAGCTAAGTAAGAAGAAATTCTTCTCAAAACTTAGTAATATTGAACATCCAAAATAAGTGAGGCAAGATATCTCTTATATAGAGAGTCTTGCCTACCTATGGGCCAACGGGCCAAACAAAAATACATGAAGAAAAGCCCAAAAGGGAAAACCTAAAAGGATAAGATCAAAACCTAAAAGGATAAGATTAAAATGGAATATTCTTATACGGAATATCCCATTTATTACATAAAAAGAAAAACATGAAAATATAGTCCGAAAATAAGCTAGCTTCATGCCATGGAGTCGGTAAGACGAGACATGCCGCTAACGGAACCGGTAGCCTATGCCATGGTGGTGTAGAGACACGGCATGCCGGTAATGGAACCAAGTGAAGAAGTGGTGCGGGCGATGATGGAGCCGGTGGCTCGGGCAATAGCCTTAGCTCGGGATCGGGTGATCGGTCATCTGAGCGAACCCTAAGAGCCTCGTCCCCCTCGTCTACGGTCAACGTAAAAGGGACATCCAAGGACGCATCAGTCTTCCACCCAACGTCCGTGGACGACGCCGTAAATGAAAATCTTCACAAGCGAGAGGTCGGGGTCAAGCCCCTATTGTTGACCCGCCCATAGTTGAGGCGTTCGCTGAAGAAGTTATTGAGAGTGTTGTTTCCAAGGCAGGGAACGGGACCGCTGCTTGGTCCGGCACACAAAGAGCACAGTCGACTGAGTCCAATCGAGTGTCCATCGGAGTTTATGCTTATCGCGACTATGTCTAGAGAGTCGAGGAGGTCATTAGGACAGGAGGACATGCCCCAGCGCCGCCAGTACTTGTGAGATCAACTGAGGTTTCGTAGAGAGTGACACATGTGGTAGCTGCAACTGTTAGAGATGTTGAGGACGTCAGAGTTCCGGACAAGGCGAGAGAGCCGAGACCAGATTGTCGGTTGAAGTCTTCTAACCAGCTGAAGATACCTCCTTTCGCCGGAAAGACAAGACTAGAAGTGAAGTTATGGCTAGGACATGTTGACTCAGCTTTGGAGTTGATTCGTTTCCCCGAGGGCCGTCAAGTGGAGATAGTACAAAATTTGCTTCGAGACTAGGCTGACTTCTGGTGGAGGAAAGTTCCTAACAAGGTCATGAGTTATGACCAAATGAGGACTACGATCAGTGATCGTTATTGCCCTACAATACTAAGGAGAGACATATTGCAAGACTTCCTAGATGCCGGCTTCAAGGACACTCCTATTTCTAAGACTATCAGCAAGTTTCACGAGGAGCTATCACTGTTGGGTCCTTCCGTACCACCAGAGGACCAGCATGTGTATTTGTTCTCTCGGAGGCTGAGATAGTTTATGCGTTCTTATCTTGTTGGTTTCTGTTGTGACTCCTTTAAAGATTATCGGGATATAACATCAACTTATGATAGGGATCGACCGGGTCTAGAGATCTTCTCAGACAGGATGAATGGACCAGCCAATAATAGAGCCGGAGCTTCTGGATATGGGCGGAGTCATGCGACGGGATGCTCTATGTTCCAAGAGGCGATACAAAGTTCCGAGAGGGGACGACAATGTCACAACTGCGGAAGTGTTGGCTAGCTGTTTTCTTCGTTTTGTACTTAGTACATGATGAAGTCATTCTAGGCATAGACTGAATGGATCGACATCAGGTAGTTCTGGACATCAGCAAGAGGACCGTGACGGTGAATACGGAGTCAGGGCATGTGGAGTTTTTCCGAGGTTGAAATCTTGGGAAGATTGGTACATTAATCAGCGCAGTCCGAGCTGCGAGACTTATAGAACAAGGTTGTGAAGCTTTTTGGTATCATGCCATGAAGGATAGTGCGAGTCCGACACTAGAGGATATTCCGGTAGCGAGCGAGTTTACCGACGTTTTTGGAGAGCCATCAAGGTTGCCACCACATAGAAGTGTTGATTTCGGAATTGAGCTTGAGGTCGGGACGCGACCGATCTCGAAGGCTCCCTACCGTATGATGCCTATCGATATGCTTGAGTAGAAGAAACACCTCGAGGAGTTAGCTGAGAAGGGTTTTATCCAACCTAGTGTATCTCTTTTGGACGCACCAATGCTCTTCGTCATGAAGAAAGACGGGTCAATGAGGTTATGTATTGACTAGAGAGAGCTAAATAAGGTGACAATCAAGAATAAGTATCCATTGCCCCGTATCGACGATATTTTAGATCAGTTGCACGGAGCTTTAGTGTTTTCACAGTTCGATATGAGATTAGGATATCGCCAGCTGAGGGTGGGAGAGCACGATATAAATGAGACGGCATTTCGGACAAGATATAGCCACTACGAGTTTGTAGTGATGCCATTTGGGCTCACAAATGCGACCGCCGTTTTTGTGGAGTTGATGAACTACGTCTTCATCGACTTCCTAGACCATTTTGTGGTGGTCTTCACCGATTATATCCTGGTATAATCTCGGAGCAGAGAGGAGCATGCAAGACACTTAAGGATTGTACTCCAAGTACTGCAGGATAGAGAACTTTACGTCAAACTCTTTAAGTGCGAGTTTTGGATGTCTAAGGTTGCCTTTCCTGATCACATTGTTTCCGCCGAAGGGATCAAGGTAGATCCGGCGAAGATTGAGTCTGTTGCATCCTGGCCGCCTGTTAGGAATGTTAAGGAGGTACGCCGCTTTCTAGGATTGGTTGGCTACTACCGCAGGTTTGTGGAGGGCTTTCCGTTATCGCCAAACCAATTACTTTCTTGCTGAGAAAGTCTACGAGATTCGTGTGGTCCGAGCCGTGCCTTCAAAGTTTTGAGGAGTTGAAGACGATGATGACCTCCGCTCCTATCCTAGCCCAACCAGAGGGCATTGAGGATTTAGTGGTTTACACCGATGCATCCAATACAGGCTTGGGATATGTTCTGATGCTGAAGGGTAAGGGTATAACATACTCGTCTAGACAGTTGAAGGCGTATGAGAAAAATTACCCTACCCACGATCTTGAGTTGGCTGTTGTGGTTCATGCTTTGAAGATTTGGAGGCATTATATGTACGGAGCTACGTGTAGATATTCACAGACCATAAGAGTCTGAAGTACATATTCACCCTACGGGAGTTGAATAACCGACATAGGAGATGGTTGGAGTTGATCAAAGACATCGATCTGAAGATTTTATTCCACCCGGGAAAGGCAAATGTGGTTTCCGACGCCCTCAGTAGGAAGACTCCCCAGGAGATGGTGATTGCTCGGCTAACAGCTCAGCCTCATTTACAGTGAGACTTGGTGTGACTAGAGATTGATATCCACTTTCCGGATTCTTACAGCCTTGTCCACCTTGGATATGTTACTTGATTTGTTGATAAAAATCCAACGGAAGCAAGAGAGTTCCCGACTTTGACACGGATCCAAGACAGGATATCTCGAGGAGAGGCTCCATAATTTTGCGTCAGTGCTGATGGAGTTTTGAGACGCCAAGAGCGCATATGTGTACCATTAGATCAAGAGTTGAGACAACGGATCTTATAGGAGGCTCACGCTACACTTTACTCAATCAATCCCGGTGCGATTAAGATGTATCAGGATATCAGACGCTCCTTCTAGTGGGAGGTCTGAAGCCAGTTGTGGCGAGCTATGTAGCTAAGTGTGCGACCGGTCAACAGGTCAAGATTGAGCATCACCGACCAGGACGAGAGCAACACCCACTTCTCATTCCCAAGTGGAAGTGGGAGGATATTTTGACGTATTTTATTACCGATTTGAGACCGAGTCGGAATTTTGTCGCCATCTAGGTCATAGTGGATCGACTGACGAAGACCGCACGTTTCATTCCTATGAAGGAGATTTGGCCGGTAAGTCAATTAGCAAAGGAGTTCACCAAACAAATAGTGAGACTCCATGGAGTACCTAGGACTATTGATGACATAAAATATGACATAGTTTAGATGTGCATATAGGTAGTTTTTCCCTTTCTTTTGAGTAAATGGGCATACATTTGCAGCATTTATCGAGTATATTCACCTATTATCTTAGAATCGAGATCTACACAAGCTTTGTTGTGATTTTAGGTGAATTGGAGCTAAAATAGAGTGGAAAGGGAACATTCACGGAGCATTGGTCGATGGGGATTCCACGGGAAGCATTTGAACATCATTGGAAGAAGTATGAAGTGAACCAAGGGTGAAAAGCATCGAAAAGGAAGAACCACGGCCAAGAAATAAGTTCCGCGGCCGGAGTTTTGATAATTCTTTGATTTACACACGTGGAAACACAAGTTGAGAGCCTCCACGGGAGGAACCACGGTCGTGGTTTTGAGACGTCACCCGTGGTTTTCTTCGGAAAATTCCGTTACGTTAATTGTTACATCATCAAGAAAGGAAAGATGTATTTTAACCTAATTTTGTTTTATAAAAGGGGGTTGAAGACTCCCATTGGCAGACCGCGCTTTATCACGTCATAGACGAAGATCACGCTTGAGGCCGGAAGGACGGCGCTCTTGGATTCCATTTTCCGTATATCGGAAAAGATTGCTTCAACATTGGAGGAGATTGAAGAAGTTCTTGATTCTACCTTAGAGATTTGTGAGATTGTTCTAGTCTTTGATTCTTGTCTTTGAGAACACATTTTGAGATTATTTTGATTGATTGAGTTATTGATTCTTTGAAGATTGGTCTTATTCTTCTTTGTGTTCTTGGTTGCATATCCTTCTTGATTTCTATTTTTGATCTTGATTTGATTTCGATGATGATTATTGGCTAAACCGCCCCCTGTGATTCTAGGGTGAAGGGTTGATGGTTGTAGTACAGATGATGATAGATTGAGCCTTAACAGATCGGACCTTGAGAGTTGTGAGATGAAACCCTCAAATGAGGATTTCCACGGGCTGTTCTTAAGGAACCACGATAGTGGTTTCCCAAGATCTGGCCGTGGTTTCCTTTATCTTGCACGTTTTGCTTTTACCTTTATCCAAAGTTCAAGATTGCATAAATCCTACCTTTGTTAACCTTTTCTGGTCTTTGTTTTGCTGATTGTGAGTGTTTACAAGCTCTAGGTGATAGAGGATCTAAACCCCTCTATTAGGTGAAAGGAGTGTCATGTTGATTTTCGTGTGCATATGTGTGATGAGTTGACTTTCGAATCCCAGCAGCCACATAGCTTTCCATTTTTTACCTTTTCATACATTCTCAAACGTTCACCTCCATTTTACAAATTCACTAGTGCCAAGTTCTGATGTGCCCTACACGAATTGGCAACAAACAACCAAGTTGCTAATTTGACACTTTCTTCCTGAATTCAAGGTGCAACAATGGCTTTTCTTCTAAACAAAGTTAAACATAAAAGATACAAAAGCTTTCCTGGTAGTAATTACACGTTTACTGGGATTGGTAAGCATACTAGTTATGAGCTGAACTTGGTGGTTCAGATACAGTACAAACTTTCAATGAACTGGTGAGCATTGTACCCTTTGAAGGGCAACCATTTATCAGTTTCATCTCCCACATCACATAGCAAATTAGTGAATCCGGTTCGAAAAGCCATTGTTGATCCCTAGGAAAATATCTTTTTCCACTGATGGCATAGTGTATGAAGCAATAGGCATAATTGGTTCTCGGTTAAGGCGAGGTTGAAGCCAGAGGTGAAGTATCCCAATAAATCATCAACATATTCATCCCCTTCTATTGGTGTATCATCTTCTTGTCCTGATACTTTTTTTTTCTTGATCCCTTCTTAGAATTTTCATAGCCATGAACTATTCATTCTTGTTACCTTAACATCCTCGTCCTTGGTGAAGGATTCGGAGGGTGACCATACTCTTCAGTCTCATCAAACAATTCACCTTGAGATCGGTATTCATGGTCAACTCGTAACCAATTTTTATGACCGACATAACAAATTTCAACCCCCCCCCCCCCCCCTCAAACATGTATGAATGAGTTGAGCTTGCATGCACATGCAGGACAAGCCTTGTAACTAAAGTAGGGAAGTCCTTCATAGTCCACATTAAAGAAGCATGAAGCCTTAACAACTCCCCCATTTAAGCATACAAAAATCAATACATTCCCACAACAATTTCAGTTCACGTATTAATGGTTGCATGTACACGTCGATTTTATCAACGGGTCTTGATTTATCAACAGGCCATGTACAAAAAGTAGTATTCATGAGTCGATAAGGATTAAAACCGTAACTAGCAAGACCAAGCCTTACACTATGACTCTTAGAGGAGAAATCAAGATACTTGGCATCAAAATTTTCCCATACTACAACAACTAGATGTCGTAGTTTCCCGTCCTTGACTATGTTCTTTATCATGTCAAGTCATGTCTTTAGAGTCGTAGGTTCAATGTACATTCGTTCCAGTCTTGGAATGAGAGAAAAATAACGCATCACCTTAGTTGGATCACCCTTCTTAACAATATCATATGTGTTTGTCTTATCATTCTCAATGTATTTGAGTGTCTTCCACCTTGGAGTTTTTAGAATAAAAAATGTTCTAACTATTCTGAATCACTCCAATACAACATATAATCATTTGAACAAGTATCAATCTTCTCATGTCCAAGACCAAGTTCATTTATCTTTTTTCTACATTCATAGTAAAATGTTTGGAACTCCGTGTGATAGCATGAATTATATTCTATATTTTGGGACATGTTTAGACGTTTTATCTTCAATAATCTGCATGTTTGGATGTATATTATGTGATTATATTGTCATTTCATCTACCTTTGCGGGAATCGATGTCTACACCAAGTTTCGTTGTAATCGTACGTAAAATGGCACGTTTTGCATCAAAATGGAGCTAAGGAGCAAAAGGAGTCATTGGAGCTACATTTAGGAGCTTAAAGAGGAGCTCAAGAAGCATGGAATTAACAAAGAAGATTTACTTGGGACCATATTTGAGAGATTTCACCTTCAGCTGAGAGTCACCTCGGTTGACCACAGAGTCACCTCGACCGAGGTGATCTAGAGGAGCACCCCGACCGAGGCGAACACCCTGGACGCGGCGAGATATATTTTTTGGCTGAGATCTTTTATTTTTGGAAAGAGAGATCTTATATTTTTGGGCTGGATTTCTGGAAAGGAAGATCATATATTTTGGAGATCTATTTTAGAGATATGGATATATTTTATTAGGAAATTATCTTTTTAAAATATTATTATCTTTGGAAGATAATTCTCCTATATAAAGGGTTGGATTTTCCACAAATTCAGCAACCCGCTACCATCGCAGCACTTGGAGATTGAAGAAGCTGCAGTTAGGAAGGATTTTTGGAAGGTTGAAGGAAGATTGAAGGAAAGAAGTTCATAGCTTGTTATAGCTTTTGTGAAGGGATTTGTAAGACTTTCTTAGATTCCCTTTGTTTGATTGTCTTGTTGGATTTGTGATCCAAGGAACGTTGATTTGTTTATTTGATTCAGTTATTGAAGCCTTGTTCTTAAGGTTTTTGTGTTCAAATATTCATTCTCTTCCCATATATTTGATTATTGCTTTCATGATGATGAGTGGCTAATTTCTTTGTGCGATTCTAGGGTGATTGGATGAAGGTTGTGGGAAAACAATGATAGAATAATCTTAAATACAGTAGGACCCTGAAAGCTCGAGTCTTTATCCTTAACCCTAGAACATCTCGTTCAGTCGATGAACATCTCGGCCGGGGTGGAACTTGACTAACCGAGATGACTTATCTGATCCGTAACTGAGAGTTAAGTGTTAGAGTTTGCCAAATCCTATTCTTATTACACCTTTCCTGGTTCAATGCAAGCTTAGGATGAGACTTACCCGGTAATTCCTTTGTTTGTTTACCCAAGATCATAAGTGTAGGTAATAAAGGTTTATACTTTATTAGGGTTTGAGTGTGCCTTCATCCCATCTTTGTGAGTTAGCCTGAGACTTACCCGGTAAAGGTTGATTCTATTCCCTTAGTTGGTTTGTTGGTTTGAGATTATAATTCCTTTCCTTAGTACCTTGAGACTTACCCGGTGATAGGTTCTTTGGTTTGGGATTGTGAGTAGTGAGACTTACCCGGTGATCTATTCCACTATAGTAACACCTTCCCTTTGCAAAACCTCAGCTTTGTCCGCTTATCTTGAGATCTTGAGTTGGAACCACAACTAGATGCTTTAATCCCTAAAATTTGCGTATTTCCTTTAATTAACCTTATTATCATCTTTGATTGTTTTAATCGCTTTTGTGGTTATTTGCAATATTGACAACCTATACTTGCTTTGTTTCACCTAAGTCCCTGAGATCGACCCCTGGAATTCTTGCTTTTTATTACAATTGACCCGTACATTGCGGGTTCACATCCTTGTTTTAAGCATACTTCTTGGGTTATAAATTTAAAGCTTGTACACACCATTTGGAGCGAACAAGTTTTTGGCACCTTTGCCGGGGACTTGGTCTAGACTGAGCCGGTTACGGGTGTCTTTCGGGGCTATGCCCCTGTTGCTACTAACCACTCTACTTGAGTGACTTTCGCAGGTTCTTCTTTTTAGGTTTATGCGAAGAACCCGTGCTGGGAAGGAAATCGTTCCTTACGATCCCAAACCAGAAAAGACATATAAGAGACGCTTGAAGGAAGCGAAAATGGCCAATCGAGACGATCGTGATCTTGAGGCCGAATTGAAAGAGGCAATGGAACAGCTGTGCCTCAATAGGGAAGAACTGCAGCGCGAGAGGGAGCAAAATCGCACCAGAGCTGTAGAGATTGAAGCAGATATGGCTGAGTTGCGAGCTCAGATCTTGCCTCAACCAGACCCTCGACCGAGGCAGGACCCCGCTCCAGTTGCCGCGGCCGAGATACTTCCACCTCGGATGCTAGTCCGAGATGTTCTTTTCGCAGGTATTCCACAGACCCTAGGGTAGAGGATGGACCCAAACCAGCAAGTGAGGCGTCCAGGAGTCAACCTAGGAGATCCAGCAGAGCATGATTATGAACTTCGACCGCAAGTTCTTTCCATGATCCGCCAATGCCAGTTTGGAGGTCTAGAAAGGTAGTCTCCGCATCAACATTTACAAAACTATGAGATTTTGATGGAGACCTTGAAACCTTCAAGAGTGGAAAATAATAATTACAAGTTAAGTGTAATAGCTAGGATTTCCGAATTCTAATTAAAGTTGATTAACGTAATCGTTGATAGTAATTGACATATAACTCGCGAAGATTTCGCAAGTGATGAGTAAGAGTCCCACCGTTATGTTCCTGGCGTAATTTTAGACGTTTGGGAAAATTTTTACTTTTTCTCCCGGGTAATTATTTTTACCCTCCGGTGTTATTTGGAGCATTTGGGAGCTCCAATTAATAAAAATGCAGTTGAGAGAAATGATCAGGACATCGGATATGTCCTAAATATGAAATAACATGGAGAGGCAAAACGGTCAAAAGAGTCGCTATTTCGTTTCTTAACGGCTAAGAAAGACGGCTTAGGAATACACGTTTTCCGAGGCACTTGTGGAATAATTATCCCTACAATATTCCAGATTTAATGTTCCAATCTCGAGAAGTTTGGAGAAAGAGGTTCGACCCGCCTTTTGATCGGTTAATGGATAATTATCGACTTTACTAAAAGATAATTATCGTCTTCACTATAAATAGCGGAAAATCCTTTATTAATTCATTTCCTTTCACGTTTTCTCGTAAAAAGCTCTGATTTCTCTCAACCTTCAAACTCAGATCTACTCTCCGTTTTTAATCCGATTTCAATTCCGTTTGAGTTTCTGGATTCCTCTCTTCATTCTCTTCATATCGGTACCGAGTTTCTGCATTTCCGAGTATATGGAGGGCTGGTCGAGCATATATGTCACCAGGACGGTTCCGTCGCTCAGATTCCGGTGAATTTGATGTTGTCCATGCGTAGCCTGCGTCGCTGCGTTTCCGAATCTTCTTTCAGATCGTCAATCGGGTTAGTAACGAATAAGTTATGAATTTATTCGTTTTCCGTACTGCGATTTGGCCTAAATTGACTTTAGGCTTGTCAAAATGGATAATTAGAAATTCCATTATGGTCGTTATATTATTCTGGTGATTATGGATAGTTTGTTTGGTGAAATCTGATGACAGGTGGGTTTAGAAATTGCCTGCGGGCAAAACGTTATTCTGGCGAAATCTAATTAATTAATTAAAGGTTAATTAATTAAATTAGGATAGAATTGAGATTGAGGAATGTTGATTAGATACTACCTTGAGATTTGAGGAATTGTGAGCTATGTTGAGATATTGAGGTTTAGTTGGTTGTGAGGCTCATAGATTGAGTATGATCATTATGGATCCCTTTGGGTCTAGGTGTGACCCCTTTGATGAATAAAGGTTGATATATCTCTTTATGCCTTTTTATAGGCCGTGTTGTCCCTCCAGTGTAGAGGTGATCGTGGTTGATTTTGTACGAGGTTGAGGTAAGTCCGTAGGACTTACTTAGCTACCATCCCTATATTGGGTGTTTGCATGAGTGGTATGTGCTTTATATGTTTGCTATGATAGCATGAGTAGTCGTTTTTATCGACCTATGTTCTATTGACTGCCCCACTGCGTGGCTGTGATAACCTTTCCCTTTCATCCCGCCGTGGAGTCTGGGAGGTTCTCTGATGTCGGGCCAGACTGGTTTACAGGAAGGGCGCAATCCACTCCCATAGGGTACACGGATTGTGTGACCGATACTCGTACAGCTGGACATTGTACTCAGAGGCGGGGATGTATCGGTCCTCGTGTCACATACTTTCATCTATCTATATATATACGGTTTTTGAGTGAATGGTTATTATATAAAGATAATAAATGGGTAAATGTGTGATAGCATGCTGATGTGTTTATCTTTCATGATTGTGATTGTGCTTATGCATTACCTCATATATGTATGGTTAGCTAACGGTTTCATACCGTGTTGTAGATGTTTACAGGTTAGGCGCTACTGGGTGATCTGGCAGGGTGACAGGCCGAGGACTCTCGTACATTAGGTGGTTGGTTTGGGGTTGTTGTGTTTCCCCTCTGCGTGAGGATGATCTTTTGTACCTCCTGTGTGAGGATGTCGTTTTATATACTCGGCTATGTTGTTGTTTACTTTGGGTCGTACAGTTTATACTGTTTTATGTATTTGTTTTATATCTGTTAGTGTCATGTTGTAAGGTCCAGTGAACTTGTTGTCAGGCTAGGGTCAGGATCCATTGTGAGATCCTAGCCCAATGTGACATCCCGAGTCCCGCGGAATCGGGGTGTTACAAAGTTGGTATCAGAGCCCAGGTTGACAACAATGGCACTTGCTACCTGCAATGAGGTTTGATAGGTAAAATAAACAGAGCCCACATGGGATCTGATGTTTTCAAAGGTTTTGGTTTTAAGTGTGGTTTTGGGATAGAATGTACGAGAAGTCGTCACCTCTGCCATGGATATCTGCAGCGTAGATATGTATATATATCTGTGTGTACTATGGCTTATGTGGATGTATTATATACATATCGATACCTATGGCATATATATATAGCCTTATAAGATTAGGTGCGTATATCCTACAGATGACTCAGACTAGAGCAGTATCTGTAGTGGGATGAGGTAGGGGTACACCCCCTCTTCCTCCAGTAGTGATAAGTTAGGGACCAGTTTCCGCTGTTGTTTCGCCTATGACAGAGAACGAGTTTGAAGAGGTTGATCGTGTCTCCATGAGTAGATCCGAGTTTCAAGATTATATGTAACAAGTATATGAAGCGGTGATAGCGGGTAGATCCACACCGGATTTACCAACAATTGTGAGATCAACTGAAGCTTCTGGATCCGGAAAGAAACAATGGACTGAATTAGTTACTAGAGAAGCAAAGATGATGAATGGGGAACCAAGTCCGATATCAGGACAATCTAGTGATCATTTGGCCACGAAGATGAATGACAAGAAACTACAGTGTTTTAATTGCGTGGAAGTTGGGACACTGGCGAGTTGTGTGCCCAAAGGCGCCCATCATATGCTTTACGTGTGGTAAAGCAAGGCATAGAGCGAAGTTTTGTCGATAGGGCAAGACATTGCCTTTACAGGTTCCCTTCAAGAGTGAGATCATTCCAAGTGGACGACGAAGGTCGAGTTACCCTTCAGTTGCACAGGTTGCAAGGATGGGATGATTATGTTTCAGTTGTGGCTATCCAGATCATTTGCGTTCTGTGTGCCCTTTTGCACTGATAGCTTGTTTCACTTGTGGTGAGCTAGGCCATCTGGCCCTTTCTGTCAGCACGGTGGTGTTTCTTCCCAGCAAGACCTTCCTCTTTCCGGTGCAGAAAGAGTGGAAGTGGAGGCTATAGTAATTACCTCAGTGATACCTGAGGAGCATGGATCTGACATTGAGTGATGATATGCAGTGGAGCTACGAGTGTTAGCTGTTATAGGTACCATTCTCTTTAATGGTTTACCTGGTGGAGTTTTGCTTGTTGTGAGTGCTATGCACTTTATGTCTTTCGATGTATGCGTTAATGATTGACTTTTTGTATATAGTAGAAGGTGGATTTTCCTTTACAAGATTACCTTTTTGGGTCTGAGATACCCGTGAGATGCGTGTTTGTTCCCTTATTTCAGGGACCCGTGTATGGTTGTAGACTTCTGTGTCATGTCGTAGGTGTATGAGGAAGTCATTATGTGTATGGTTTGGATGAATAGATATCATGTGGTGTTAGCTTTTAATAGTAAGACTATTATAGTCTTTACTGAGTTGAGTTAAATAGAGGTCTTCTGAGGTTAAGACCTTTGAAGAGACGGGTTTGTCATCAGGACTGTACGAGCAGCGAGCTGATAGCACAGGGATGTGACGCCTTCTAGTGTTATACCATGAAGGAGCGAGATAGTCCAACAATGGAAGGTATTCCAGTTGTTTATGAGTTTATAGACATGTTACTGAACCGTCTAGTTTCCACCTCAGCGGAGTGTGGACATTGTTATCGAGTTGAAGTATGATACAAGATTGAATGGGAAAGCCACACTATATGGTGCTTGTTGAGATATTGTACAGATAACTTGAAAAGTTGATCGAAACGGGTTTACCCTAGTGGGTTCCATGTTCCGTATTGACGACCTGATGAGTTAACTTCAAGAAGCAATTGTGTTTTCAGGATTCCTTTGTGCTCAAGATATCCCTAGTCATGGATGAGAGAGCAACATGTGTATGAGATAACATCCCATACCCGTTATGGATACTACGAGTTTGTAGTGATGTCATTTGGGTTGACGAATGTTTTAGTAGTTTTTATGGAGTTGATGAACAATATCTTCATCGACTTCCTTGATTAGTTGGTGGTGGACTTCATTGATGACATGCCGGTATACTCTCATAGCAGAGAATAGTAGACCGATCGTCTGAGGACCGTTCTGTAGATTTCGAGAGATAGAGGGTTGTATTCTACGCTCTATAAGTGTAAGTTGAGGTGCCAGCGGTTGCCTTTTTAGGCCATGTTGTCTCCGCCAGTGGGATCATGGTTGACCTGGCGAGAATTAAGTATGTTGTAACATGGGAGACACTGATGAACATTAAGGAACACGTAGTTTTCTCGGCTCAACCGATTACTACCAATGCTTTGACGAAGGATTTTATATGATTACGTATTCATTTGCGAGTCTTTTGAGAAGACCACCATAACTACGTGATGAAAGCAGTGTGTCTATGTTCTGAAGAGTTGAGGAGGCATTTGACCTCTGCTTCCATTCTGTTGTAGTTAGAAGATTTTTGGGATCCCGTGATTTACGGTGATACATCCCAGCTAAGTCTGAGATGTGTATTACTACAGAGGAGTAGGGTTATTGATATGTGTATTTACAGCTGAGAACGTATGATGAGAACTACCCGACTCATGATTTAGAGTTAGTAGTGGTAGTTCAAGCCTTTAAGTTTTGAAGACCTTACCGGTGTGATCTTCATGTCAGATTTCTATAGATCATAGAAATCTGAAGTATATTTTATGCAACATGGGTTGAATAACCGCCAGTATTAAGAGCTTAAGTTGATCAAGACTTTGACTTGAAGATTCCATATCATTCAGAGAAGTTGAACGTCGTCGCCCATAACTTGAATGGAAAGACGCTCCAAGAGAAAATCATTGTGAGACTGATAGTTCAACCTCAGCTTCAAAGAGATCTAGCTTGGCTAGAGTTGGACAATCAGTTCCTTGATGAGGATACCCAGTTATACCTCAGAGGTTCTACCTGGTCTGTTGGATGAGGTCCAACAGAAGCAGGAGACCTGCGCGGCCTTGACAAAGTTTAGAAAAAGGATGTCTCGTACTGAGGCACCATAGTTCTCCATGGGAGTAGATGGACTGATGAAGAGTCATGACCACTTTGTGTACCTGCTGATGTAGATGGAGACAAAGAATATTATGGTATACCCATTGTATGCCTTATTCAGTACATTCAGGTACGAGTAAGATGTACCACGAGATGAGACGATTATATTGTATGAAGCCGATATAACCAGATTTGTGATACAGTGTGACCTATTAGCATGTCCAGATAGAGTATTTCCGATCTAGAGATAAGCCCCACCCACTACCAGTGCAGTAGTAGAATTTGGGAAGACATCTCAATGGACTTTTTTATGGGATTGTGACCCAGTAGAAGATTTATGTTATTTGGATTGTTGGTAACAAATTAATGAAACCGTCACGTTTCATTTCTATCAAAAGGACGTGGCTAGTGAATGAATTGGATGAGGAGTACACTAGACAGATAGTGAGACTCCATGGTATACCGAGAACGATCATTTCTGATCGAGATGGATGTTTTTACTTTCAGATTTTAGGCAGCAGATTCAGACTGCTTTGGGGATGAGTCTGTACCTCATGACTACACTTCACCCCCCTGAAAGATGGTCAGTTAGAGAGGATCATCTAGATCTTAAAGATCTATTATAAGTTGTAAGTTGAATGGGAAATGTGGATGGTTATATTACCTTCCATTAATGAGTTTATTATATAACAATGAAGGACGTGCATCTTTCTGGGATGACCCTATGAGGCAATATATATAGACATATATGTCGTATATCCTTATGCTAAAAGTGATCTAGCAGTAGTAGTGGAATCACACCTTACCAGATTCAGGATTTTATAGCTCAAGTAACGTTGATTGAAGGAAGAATGCTGGTTGTACAAAGTCGCTAGATATTATATGTAGACAAGAGGCGTTAACCTCTAAAGTTCAAGCGAAAGTTCATGTCCGGCTGTAAGTATCTCAGCTGCTAGACGTTAGACGTGTTAATATGGAAGGGAACTGAGTTTCCAATATGATGGTTTATTTGAGATCGACCAGTACGGAGAAGGCAGCATGATGTTTAGCTTTGCCTCTGAGATTAGAGGATATCCACCCAGTGTTTCATATGTCTCAACTGAGGAAGTATATACCAGACTCGAGACACCTTGTGAGTTACGATGATTTGGTGGTTGAGTCCAACCACACTTTTGTTGATCATTCGATTACATTCTTGGAAGGAGATATGAAACGCTTGCATTCGAAAGACATTCCTATATTGAGGATATTATGGTCGAGATGAAGACCTGAAGAGGCTATGTGAGAGACTGAGGATAGTGTCCTGAGGAACTATCCAGAGTATATGTTGGGACATACCCATTTGTGGGAGCACGAGTAGATCTTAGTGTTATCTTGATGAATGTTGTGCTTATGTGCTTATATGCCTTGATGTGTTATTCCATGCTAGTTGTGATGTGATTTATGATTTTAGTAGATCTTGATGTGCTAGCGTGATGTATGTTATAGCTGGAGATGATTACTTCCTCCACGCTACCCGAGTATGATTATATTTATAGCTGGAGATGGTTCTTTCCTCCATGCTATTTGAGTGGGATTAGGATTCAGCTGGAGATGGTTCTTTCCTCCATGCTACCTTGATGGACATAGTTCAGTGGAGATGTGATTCCTCCATGCGATATATATGTTTATGGGTTGGCTAGGGACGTATTTCCTCTATGCATATGATATGTTTTGGCTAGAGATGTGCTTCCTCTATGCCTTGTGATGTGGTATGGCGAGAGACGTGATTCCTCTACGCCTTTGGGTAGCGTTATGGCCCTGTTTCCCGGAGATGATGATTCCTCCATGTTTATACTTGAGGTTATAGATTGTTATAGTTTGTGATCTTTTGAACGGAGATGTGATACCTCCGATAAAAAAGAGTGAGAGTTATACCTCGGCGTATGGGTCCGAGAGGATTTGGGAATTGTTCAAGTTTCGGGACGAAACTTTTTTTTAAGGGGTGTGTGATGTAATAGCTAGGATTTCCGAATTCTAATTAAAGTTGATTAACGTAATCGTTGATAGTAATTGACATATAACTCGCGAAGATTTCGCAAGTGATGAGTAAGAGTCCCACCGTTATGTTCCTGGCGTAATTTTAGACGTTTGGGAAAATTTTTACTTTTTCTCCCGGGTAATTATTTTTACCCTCCGGTGTTATTTGGAGCATTTGGGAGCTCCAATTAATAAAAATGCAGTTGAGAGAAATGATCAGGACATCGGATATGTCCTAAATATGAAATAACATGGAGAGGCAAAACGGTCAAAAGAGTCGCTATTTCGTTTCTTAACGGCTAAGAAAGACGGCTTAGGAATACACGTTTTCCGAGGCACTTGTGGAATAATTATCCCTACAATATTCCAGATTTAATGTTCCAATCTCGAGAAGTTTGGAGAAAGAGGTTCGACCCGCCTTTTGATCGGTTAATGGATAATTATCGACTTTACTAAAAGATAATTATCGTCTTCACTATAAATAGCGGAAAATCCTTTATTAATAAATTTCCTTTCACGTTTTCTCGTAAAAAGCTCTGATTTCTCTCAACCTTCAAACTCAGATCTACTCTCCGTTTTTAATCCGATTTCAATTCCGTTTGAGTTTCTGGATTCCTCTCTTCATTCTCTTCATATCGGTACCGAGTTTCTGCATTTCCGAGTATATGGAGGGCTGGTCGAGCATATATGTCACCAGGACGGTTCCGTCGCTCAGATTCCGGTGAATTTGATGCTGTCCATGCGTAGCCTGCGTCGCTGCGTTTCCGAATCTTCTTTCAGATCGTCAATCGGGTTAGTAACGAATAAGTTATGAATTTATTCGTTTTCCGTACTGCGATTTGGCCTAAATTGACTTTAGGCTTGTCAAAATGGATAATTAGAAATTCCATTATGGTCGTTATATTATTCTGGTGATTATGGATAGTTTGTTTGGTGAAATCTGATGACAGGTGGGTTTAGAAATTGCCTGCGGGCAAAACGTTATTCTGGCGAAATCTAATTAACTAATTAAAGGTTAATTAATTAAATTAGGATAGAATTGAGATTGAGGAATGTTGATTAGATACTACCTTGAGATTTGAGGAATTGTGAGCTATGTTGAGATATTGAGGTTTAGTTGGTTGTGAGGCTCATAGATTGAGTATGATCATTATGGATCCCTTTGGGTCTAGGTGTGACCCCTTTGATGAATAAAGGTTGATATATCTCTTTATGCCTTTTTATAGGCCGTGTTGTCCCTCCAGTGTAGAGGTGATCGTGGTTGATTTTGTACGAGGTTGAGGTAAGTCCGTAGGACTTACTTAGCTACCATCCCTATATTGGGTGTTTGCATGAGTGGTATGTGCTTTATATGTTTGCTATGATAGCATGAGTAGTCGTTTTTATCGACCTATGTTCTATTGACTGCCCCACTGCGTGGCTGTGATAACCTTTCCCTTTCATCCCGCCGTGGAGTCTGGGAGGTTCTCTGATGTCGGGCCAGACTGGTTTACAGGAAGGGCGCAATCCACTCCCATAGGGTACACGGATTGTGTGACCGATACTCGTACAGCTGGACATTGTACTCAGAGGCGGGGATGTATCGGTCCTCGTGTCACATACTTTCATCTATCTATATATATACGGTTTTTGAGTGAATGGTTATTATATAAAGATAATAAATGGGTAAATGTGTGATAGCATGCTGATGTGTTTATCTTTCATGATTGTGATTGTGCTTATGCATTACCTCATATATGTATGGTTAGCTAACGGTTTCATACCGTGTTGTAGATGTTTACAGGTTAGGCGCTACTGGGTGATCTGGCAGGGTGACAGGCCGAGGACTCTCGTACATTAGGTGGTTGGTTTGGGGTTGTTGTGTTTCCCCTCTGCGTGAGGATGATCTTTTGTACCTCCTGTGTGAGGATGTCGTTTTATATACTCGGCTATGTTGTTGTTTACTTTGGGTCGTACAGTTTATACTGTTTTATGTATTTGTTTTATATCTGTCAGTGTCATGTTGTAAGGTCCAGTGAACTTGTTGTCAGGCTAGGGTCAGGATCCATTGTGAGATCCTAGCCCAATGTGACATCCCGAGTCCCGCGGAATCGGGGTGTTATATTAAGCCCTTTTTACTTTTCTTAGAAAGACAGGGCGCTTACTTGGTACCAGTCTCTTCCTCCCGGAAAGATCAACACTTGGGAGGAGATGACGACCGAGTTGTTGACAAACTTTCCCCTCCCCCTCCAAAACTGTTGAAATAAGAGGGAAGATCAATGCATTCATCATGAAGGACAAGGAGAGTTTGTCCAAGTCATGGGAGAGATTTAAAGATGTTCTTTTGGATTGCCCACATCATGGGATTCCAAAGATAGAGTTGTTGGAGATCTACTTTAAGGGATTGGACGGAGCTACCCAATTCAGCCTTCAACTACTATCCGCCGGCACATTCATGGACATGCCGATTGACGAAGCTTGGGAGTTCATTGAAAAACAAGCTTTGCACATGGAGAAGTACTCGCACCAAGGAGCTGAAAATGGAGTTAAGAGAGTTTATTTTCAAGAAGCTCCATCAAATGATAATCAACTCACCTCCCTCAAGAATAAGGTAAAGCAATTGAAGGATCTTTTGGTTGCTTGCACCAAGAAGGAAGAGGAAGGATATCAAAGCTCAAGGAACAATAATGGTTACCGGAACAACAACAACAACAACAACAACAACAACAACAACAACAACGGTTCCCGGAACAACAACTACAACAATAATAGAGAGTCCAATAGCAACAATTGGAGACCCTACAATAAAAATCCGGGTAACCCTTACTCTAACTCCAATTCAAATAATTCTTCTAATCCTTTCCTCTCTTCTTTTTCTTCTTCTACTCCATTGAAGAGCCAGGAGCCTGGATCAAGCTCGTCCCAACCAGAGAAGAAAGATGCAATGTTGGAGGCTATCTTGATCAAGCTCAATGCTATCGAGACGTCCATGACTTCATTTTCGAAGGCACAAAAAGCCTTAGAACAACAATTATTTAATAAGGCGAATGAAGCGCCAAGAGACCCACGGAAGCTCCCAGCAAGGACAAAGAGCACCAAAGGGACAGATCATGGCAATAACGACGAGAAGTGGACTGAAAACTGCAGATCTAGTGCCTCGGTCGATGCTAGTGAAGAACACCTCGGTCCACGTACAGACGAAGAACACTTCGGCCGATGTACCAACCGAGGTGGAGCCTCAGAAAGCGGAGGAGAAATCTAAAGTTTATGTTCCACCTCCTGCTTATAAACCACCACTTCCATTCCCCCAGTCAAGGGCCAGAGCACATCTAGACAAGCATTTTGGTAAGTTCCTTGACTTGATGAATAAACTACATATTAATATCCCTTTCCTTGATGCTATTCTAGGGATGTCTGCCTATGGGAAGTTCTTAAAAGAGATTCTATCAAGGAAGAGGAAGTTGGAAGACTTTAGTGAAGTAAGGATGATATCTAAATCCTCGGAGCTCATTCAAATCATGAAGGAGAAGATGCCACCCAAGTTAAGAGACCCCGGCTCATTTTGCATTCCCATTCAAGTTGGGGATGTCACTTGTGAGGCATTGTGTGATCTAGGAGCCAGCGTGAGCATTATCCTGCTGGAGCTATGTGTGAAGATCGGACTTGGAGAGCCCAAGCCGGTAAAGATAAGGTTATACATGGTGGACCGCTCCATTACCCATCCCGTGGGCATTTCGGAATACGTTCCGGTTAAGTTAGGTAACTTCTATTTACCTATAGACTTTGTTGTTCTTGATATTCCCGCAGATTATCCCGTTCCTATCATTCTCGGGAGACCATTTCTAGCAACTTCGGGTTGCAATGTGGATTGTAAGAACGCCAAGTTGCAATTCAACAGTGGCGGCGATCAAGTCGAGTTTGCATTGCTTGCGGCAATGAAAGGAGAGCCGTTGGGAGACGATATCTTCAACATCTATGATGAAGAAGAATCAAGAGAATTGGTGAGCTCTATTCTTATTAATGATCCACTTGAGAGAGTTATTAGCTTTAGCTTAATGGAGGAAGGTATAGATGCTTCTTATGATGCAGATATACGGAGCTTAAAGGCACTGGAAGGAGATCCAGGAGCTAAGATTGAGAAGCTAATCCAAGAGAAGAGAATCTCCAGTTTCGGTCCCAGCTGCAGTACCTCGACCGAGGCACTTTCTTGACCAAGCGAGGTGTTCTTGACTGAAGAACATCTCGGTCACCCTCTCTAGACCTCGACCGAGGTCGAAAGCGAGATGATGTCAAATGAGACTTCTGAAAGTCCAGTTTTTCAATTTAAGTCTACTCCAATGGAAGAAGGAAGCAAGGATCCCCCTCAGAAAGTACCCCTAGTTGTGGAGCTTAAACCGCTTCCAAGTCACTTGAGGTATGTTTTCCTTGGACCGGATTCTACTTATCCCGTCATCGTTAGTGCTTCCCTCTCCGAATCTTAATTATCTAAACTGATGCATGTCTTGAGAAAGCATCGAAAGGCTTTGGGTTATACTATTGATGATCTTATTGGCATTAAGCCTTCTTTCTGCATGCATAGAGTTCTAATGGAGGATGATCATAAGACTTCACGGGAACCTCAAAGACGGTTAAATCCGATCATGAAAGAGGTTGTGAAGAAAGAAATTCTTAAGTTGTTGGATGCAGGTATCATATTTCCTATCTCGGATAGCAAGTGGGTGAGCCTAGTGCATGTAGTTCCGAAGAAAGGAGGGATGACCGTTGTGACAAATAAGAACAACGAGTTGATCCCAACTAGGACCGTCACGGGCTGGAGGGTGTGCATCGATTATAGGAAGCTGAACGTGGCCACTCGGAAGGACCATTTTCAACTTCCCTTCATCGATCAAATGCTCGAACAGTTAGCCCAGCATTCACATTTTTTCTATTTAGATGGTTATAGTGGCTTCTTTCAGATTCCTATCCATCCGGATGATCAAGAGAAGACCACTTTCACTTGTCTGTGGGTGATATTTGCTTATAGGAGGATGCCATTTGGATTGTGTAATGCACCCGCTACCTTCCAGCGATGCATGATAGCTATCTTTTCCGAGTAGATAGATGAGATCATGGAGGTATTTATGGATGATTTTTCATTATATGGTTCCTCTTTTGATGATTGCCTATCTAACCTTTCTCTGGTGCTACAAAGATGTGAAGACACTAATCTCGTTTTGAATTGGAAGAAGTGTCACTTTATGGTTAATGAAGGCATCGTGCTAGGACACCTCGTTTCCAACCGAGGTATTGAGGTCGATCGAGCTAAGATCGAGACTATTGAGAAACTTCCTCCTCCTTGCTCTGTTAACGGAGTGCGGAGTTTTCTCGGGCATGCAGGTTTCTATAGGAGATTCATCAAGGACTTCTCGAAGATTTCTATACCACTAACTAAACTCTTGAATAAAGATGTTGTTTTTGAGATTTCGCAGGAATGTCTTGATGCATTTTATAGGATTAAGGAAGTGTTGATCTCCGCTCCCATTATCCAACCTCCGGATTGGACCTTGTCCTTTGAGATCATGTGTGATGCTAGTCATGTGGCGGTAGGAGCGGTGCTTGGACAAAAGAAAGATGGCCGAACCAACGCCATTTACTATGCTAGCAAGACGCTAGATGAAGCCCAGCTGAACTACGCCACCACCGAAAAGGAGCTATTGGCGGTTGTATATACTTTTGAAAAATTTCGTTCTTACTTAGTAGGAGCGAAAGTTATTGTTTACACTGACCATGCAGTTATTCGTTACTTGCTTGCTAAGAAGGATGCCAAGCCACGTCTTATTCGATGGATTCTCTTGCTTCAAGAGTTTGACCTAGAGATCCGCGATAAGAAGGGATCCAAAAATTATGTTGCGGATCACCTTAGCCGGCTGCCTCCCTCTTCACGCAAGAAGGACGAACCACCCATAGACGATTCATTCCCCGATGAGCACTTGCACTTGCTGGAACGTTTGATAGACTTCTTTATCTCACCCCACGATGAAGGTGAAGTATGGGGTGAGGACACCTTCCAGCATGTTTAGGGATGACGTACGGTCCAGCAAGCGACCTTAAACCAAGCGCTTCTTGGGAGGCAACCCAAGGTATTGCTTTCTTTTCCCTTTTCTAGTCTAGCTTTAGATATTTTGCTTTTGCTTTGCTCCGATTTGTTTTTGGCATCCTAGACAAAAAACAGGTACTTTCTAAGAAGAAAACACAACCCAGAAGCAACACTGGAAGGACAGATGTTCGAGAAATTAAGAAGTCGGAGTTTGACTGAGACACATCTCGGTTGTAGTCACAGCACATCGACCGAGATGATTCTTGAGCAACCGAGGCGATTAGGGCTGACAACAATCCACCTCGGTCCATAAACCTCGGTCTAGTCGGGACCACCTCGACCGAGGTGACAGCAGAATCGGCGAGGGGTATAAAAGGGGAAACGATTTCTCTCTCTTCCCTCCTAACTTACCCCTCGACCGCGGCGCTCTTCCATCTCGTTTTCTTCGTTTCTCGACCGTTTTCGACGATTCTTGCTCCCATTCTGCGAGGAAAGGCTAGGGGAACCAATTGCAAGCAACAATCTGCAACAAGATCGACTCGAATCGACCGAATCCGAGGTAAAATAGTCGAAACCCTAACTCCCTCTTCTTTTTCTGATTTCGAAATTTAGTGGCTTTGGTTGCCATAGATCTCTGTTGAAAAAGGATTAAGTACCCCTTAGGAACAATCTATAGTGAAATCGGGGGAAAAGAACTAAAATTCTGAGAGTTAAAATCGAAAAGCTTCCTACCTCGGTCTAGTCGACCTGCGCCTCGGCCAAGGTGACTCTTGAGATCTGACAAGCAACCGAGGTGAACTGTCAGACATAGCAAAAGAGAATGAGTTCCAGGTCAGATCGCCAGATTGTCCTGAAAGATGGATCTTCCCCTTCTTCTTCTTCTTCTCGACCTTCCATACCGGTGATACATGAGCGTCACCAAGCTGATTACGACCACATCTAACGCGCCCTGTGATTGCGCCGCGGTTTTTAGACATTCCTGCTTTCGATTGCTTATTTATTGCGGAGGATTTGAGACGGATGGTCTCGATGGTCGGGCCGGAGCAGTTTATGGAGATTAGAGCTCCATCCTACCTCGAGCCTACACTGGAGTTTGTGAGTCCTGTGACTCACCTGCCTATAGAGCAAGACATCAAGTACCGGTTGTTGAACCAGAATTATTTAGTAGCGATGGACCAGTGGAGAGAGATCTTCGACTTCCCGACCCCACAGTTCTCGATTTCCTTTCTCGAGCTGTAGCTCGACATTTCTGGGGACATATAGCTCATGTAGTTGAGCATGCTGATAGGTGGAGACCTGGAGACTCTAGGGAGAGGATTATTTTCCACCTCGCTTTTAGACTCGCCCACAGGATATTCAGCGAGACACTTCTGGCGCGTACTAAGATGCCCCAGAAGGTTAGACAGGGGGAGCTTTTGAGTTTATTTTGCATGGTGACAGGGGGTGTGCCTGATTTCGGTGCTATGCTAGTTGAGGATCTGCACCGGATCAAGGCTAAGGCGAATGGGGGCATCTGTTGTGGCGGCTTAGTGACCCATATAGCTACAGTGATGGGGTTGGATTTGAGTGCATGTACACTAGTGGCGGCTGCCAAGCCGCTAGAGCTGCAGGAGATGATCACCAAGAGGATTCTAGTTCCTCGTGGACTTACTACGCCATATGTGGCGATGCCTTGGGAGCAGACTGCCCCTCAGGGTATTAGGTGGTCGTCTTAGTTTCTGTCTACGACTCTCAGTACTGGTCCACTGCGTGGATACCTTACATTGAGGACGCTAGAGATGCAGCAGCCCAGGCACAGGAGGAGGATGAGAAGGATGATGGCGGTGCTGCCATGGAGACACAGACGGATACAACCGGTCCCCGTGTACCTGTCATCTATCTAGACGACGAGAGACTGGAGAGGAGGCAGCTGCACCACCACCACGTCCTGATAGGCGCAAAGTCCGCATATTTAGAGATCCAGCAGCACATCAGAGGATTGATGACCTCACCGACCAGATGATCGACTCCTACGCCGCTCTTACAGTTGATATCGGTGAGCGCCTTGATGACCAGCGCCGAGAGATGGAGAGTCGGACACACCAGATGCTGGAGAGCCAACACTGCCAGCGCCGGATGATGGAGATCCAATTCCAGCACATGATGGGCTATCCTTTTGACCCATCCCAGCATCCGTACGTGCCGTACCCACCACCACCACCAGCAGACCGCGACTAGAGCTTGCAGGGATTTCTTTTATTTATTTATTATGCAGCTCAACTTATGTCCGGTAAGTACTTTTCTTTCTAGACTTATTTTGACCCATTGGGACAATGTGTCCCAAGTATGGGGTATTTGGATGTATTTATATGACTTATTGTGTACACTTGTATGACTAGACTTGATATTTATGATCTTATGCTCTATGTGCTTATTTGAGACTACATGCATGCATACAGGTTAATTGATTGAGAAAAACGTCAAAAACTAGTTAAGAAAAAAATTTTATGACCTCGACCGATGTGATTCTGACCAATCGAGGTGCAGTACCTAGGTTGACTTAGAACATCTCGACCGAGGTGGTTTAACTGAGACAGTTTTCGAAACAATTTTGTGCTTCTTATCTGGATATGACCTCAGGGAAGATTTTGTTGCAGACTGGTTTTAAAATCTTTATATGTTTGAAAGGTTTTATGATATGTTTAAGTTGCTAAATGCTTTGTTTGAAATTTTGGCATGTTTAATACTTTGTTTTTATCAAAATTATGTTTCATTTGAGGGTTGACACCACATGATGAGTTCTCTCACTTTCTTCCTGGGATGATTAAAGAAATTCATTCTCCTCTCTTCTTCTTCTTGATCATGCTTAGCCCTTCATATACATATTTGCCTCCCTTTACCTATCCGGGAATTTGGAAGAAAGCAAGTGAAAAGCAAGTGAAAGTTAAGTTGAGATTTTGGCTGGAAGTTAGAAAGAAACAAATAGGTTTGGGGAAGTCAGTCATGATGATGAGTAACTCGGAACCATTCATATAGCCGGGTGTTTGTGTCTTCCCAAAGTCGGATTGAGCGATATTCCTAACGGGTCATGGTATGTGCATTAAGGGTTTGAGGCATCTCGAGAAATTGATGATTGCTAATCTCCTAGGCTTCGGTTATTGTGCACCTCTGTCCATACATCCCAAAAAGTAAAAAAAAGTAAAATAAGCAAAGCTTATTGGTGGAAGATGTTGAAGTTCAAAGCAAGTGAAGTAAAGATCCTTTTCCCGGATTCTAGCACCACATTCCCTATATACATCCCACCCTCACACGTTTCTTGACCTTCTCTTGAAAAGTCCTTGAGACCTCGAGCTTGTTGATTGAATTGGTGGCTTAAACTGGATTACACATGATTAATTTCGATAATTATGATTTACTATGCATTCTATGATTTTATGCAACGATGAACAACTTTCTTATATTTATAAAATGTTTTGAGCATGTTTTGATTTTAAATTCCATGAAGCATTCTCTTAGAGTGATCTATGAGCGGAGCACACTACCAAAAATGTTTTGAAATACTTTTCATTGATCTTTCTAACTTATAATCCATTCTATCTTGTACTTAAGATTTGGAACTTGCTTGGGGACAAGCAAGAAACAAGTATGGGGTATTTTGATAGCATGAATTATAGTCTATATTATGGGACCTGTTTAGACATTTTATCTTCAATAATCTGCATGTTTGGATGTATATTATGTGATTATATTGTCGTTTCATCTACCTTTGTGGGAATCGAGGTCTACACCAAGTTTCATTGTAATCATAGGTAAAATGGCACGTTTTGCATCAAAATGGAGCTAAGGAGCAAAGGAGTCATTGGAGCTACATTTAGGAGCTTAAAGAGGAGCTCAGGAAGCATGGAATTAACAAAGAAGATTTACTTGGGACCAGATTTGAGAGATTTCACCTTCAGCTAAGAGTCCCCTCGGTTGACCACAGAGTCACCTCGACCGAGGTAATCTAGAGGAGCGCCCCGACCGAGGCGAACACCCTGGACGCGGCGAGATATATTTTTTGGCTGAGATCTTTTATTTTTGGAAAGAGAGAACTTATAGTTTTAGGCTGGATTTCTGGAAGGAAGATCATATATTTTGGAGATCTATTTTAGAGATATGGATATATTTTATTAGGAAATTATCTTTTTAAGATATTATTATCTTTGGAAGATAATTCTCCTATATAACGGGCTGGATTTTCCACAAATTCAGCAACCCGCTACCATCGCAGCACTTGGAGATTGAAGAAGCTGCACTTAAGAAGGATTTTTGGAAGGTTGAAGGAAGATTGAAGGAAAGAAGTTCATAGCTTATTATAGCTTTTGTGCAGGGATTTGTAAGACTTTCTTAGATTCTCTTTGTTTGATTGTCTTGTTGGATTTGTGATCCAAGGAACGCTGATTTATTTATTTGATTCAGTTATTGAAGCCTTGTTCTTAAGGTTTTTGTGTTCAAATATTCATTCTCTTCTCATATATTTGATTATTGCTTTCATGATGATGAGTGGCTAATTTCTTTGTGCGATTCTAGAGTGATTGGCTGAAGGTTGTGGGAAAAACAATGATAGAATAATCTTAAATATAGTAGGACCCTGAAAGCTCGAATCTTTATCCTTAACCCTAGAACATCTCGTTCAGTCGATGAACATCTCGGCCGGGGTGGAATTTGACTGGCCGAGATGACTTATCTGATCCGTAACTGAGAGTTAAGTGTTAGAGTTTGCCAAATCCTATTCTTATTACACCTTTCCTGGTTTAATGCAAGCTTAGGATGAGACTTACCCGGTAATTCCTTTGTTTGTTTACCTAAGATCATAAGTGTAGGTAATAAAGGTTTATCCTTTATTAGGGTTTGAGTGTGCCTTCATCCCATCTTTGAGAGTTAGCCTGAGACTTACCCGGTAAAGGTTGATTCTATTCCCTTAGTTTGTTTGTTGGTTTGAGATTATAATTCCTTTCCTTAGTACCTTGAGACTTACCCGGTGATAGGTTCTTTGTCTTGGGATTGTGAGTAGTGAGACTTACCCGGTGATCTATTCCACTTTAGTAACACCTTCCCTTTGCAAAACCTCAGCTTTGTCCGCTTATCTTGAGATCTTGAGTTGGAACCACAACTAGATGCTTTAATCCCTAGAATTTGCATATTTCCTTTAATTGACCTTATTATCATCTTTGATTGTTTTAATCGCTTTTGTGGTTATTTACAATATTGACAATCTATACTTGCTTTATTTCACCCAAGTCCCTGAGATCGACCCCTGGAATTCTTGCTTTTTATTACAATTGACCCGTACACTGCGGGTTCGCTTCCTTGTTCTAAGCATACTTCTTGGGTTATAAATTTAAAGCTTGCACACACCATTTGGAGCGAACAAGTTTTTGGCACCGTTGCCAGGGACTTGGTCTAGACCGAGCTGGTTACGGGTGTCTTTCGGGGCTATTTCCCCTGTTGCTACTAACCACTCTACTTGAGTGACTTTCGTAGGTTCCTCTTTTTAGGTTTATGCGAAGAACCCGTGCTGGGAAGGAAATCGTTCCTTACGATCCCGAACCAAAAAAGACATATAAGAGACGCTTGAAGGAAGCGAAAATGGCCAATCGATATGATCGCGATCTTGAGGCCGAATTGAAAGAGGCAATGGAACAGCTGCGCCTCAATAGGGAAGAACTATAGCGCGAGAGGGAGCAAAATCGCACCAGAGCTACAGAGATTGAAGCAGATATGGTTGAGTTAGGAGCTCAGATCTTGCCTCAACCAGACCCTCGACCGAGGCAGGACCCCGCTCCTGTTTCCACGGCCGAGATAATTCCACCTCGGATGCCAGTCCGAGATGTTCTTTTCGAAAGTATTCCACAGACCCTAGGGCAGAGGATGGACCCAAACCAGCAAGTGAGGCGTCCAGGAGTCAACCTAGGAGATCCAGCGGAGCATGATTATGAACTTCGACCGCAAGTTCTTTCCATGATCCGCCAATGCCAGTTTGGAGGTCTAGAAAGGGAGTCTCCGCATCAACATTTACAAAACTATGAGATTTTGATGGAGACCTTGAAACCTTCAAGAGTGGAAAATAATAATTACAAGTTAAGGCCTTTTTACTTTTCTTTCAAAGACAGGGCGCTTACTTGGTACCAGTATCTTCCTCCCTGAAAGATCAACACTTGGGAGGAGATGATGACGGAGTTCTTGACAAAAAATTTTCCTTCCTCCAAAACCGCTGAAATGAGAGGGAAGATCAATGCATTCATCTTGAAGAACAAGGAGAGTTTGTCCAAGTCATGGGATTCCAAAGATAGAGTTGTTGGAGATCTACTTTAAGGGATTGGACGGAGCTACCCAATTCAGCCTTCAACTACTATCCGCCGGCACATTCATGGTTACCGGAACAACAACAACGGTTCCCAGAACAAGAACTACAACAATAATAGAGGATCCAACAACAATAATTGGATGCCAAACAATCAAAATTCGGGTAACTCTTACTCTAATTCCAATTCAAACAACTCTTCTAATCCTTTCCTCTCTTCTTCTTCTTCTTCTACTCCATTGAAGAGCCAGGAGTCTGGATCAAGCTCGTCCCAGCCAGAAAAGAAAGATGCAGTGCTGGAGGCTATCTTGATCAAGCTCAATGCTATGGAGACGTCCATGACTTCATTTTCGAAGGCACAAAAAGCCTTAGAACAACAATTCTTTAATAAGGCGAATGAAGCGCCAAGAGACCCAAGGAAGCTCCCAGCAAGAAAAGAGAGCAACCCCAAGGGACAGATCATGGCAATAACAACGAGAAGTGGACTGAAAACTACAAATCCAGTGCCTCGGTCGATGCTAGTGAAAAACACCTCGGTCCAGGTACAGACGAAGAACACTTCGGCCGAGGTACCAACCGAGGTGGAGCCTCAGAAAGCGGAGGAGAAATCTAAAGTTTATGTTCCACCTCTTGCTTATAAACCACCACTTCCATTCCCCCAGTCAAGGGCCAGAGCACATCTAGACAAGCATTTTGGTAAGTTCTTTGACTTGATGAATAAACTACATATTAATATCCCTTTCCTTGATGCTATTCTAGGGATGCCCGCCTATGGGAAGTTCTTAAAAGAGATTCTATCAAGGAAGAGGAAGCTGGAAGACTTTGGTAAAGTAAGGATGACATCTAAATCCTCGGAGCTCATTCAAATCATGAAGGAGAAGATGTCACCCAAGTTAAGAGACCCCGACTCATTTTGCATTCCCATTCAAGTTGGGGATGTCACTTGTGAGGCATTGTGTGATCTAGGAGCCAACGTGAGCATTATCCCGTTGGAGCTATGTGTGAAGATCGGACTTGGAGAGCCCAAGCCGGTAAAGATAAGGTTATACATGGCGGACCGCTCCATTACCCATCCCGTGGGCATTTTGGAAGACGTTCCGGTTAAGTTAGGTAACTTCTATTTACCTATAGACTTTGTTGTTCTTGATATTCCCGCATATTATCCCGTTCCTATCATTCTCGAGAGACCATTTCTAGCAACTTCGGGTTGCAATGTGGATTGTAAGAACGCCAAGTTGCAATTCAACATTGGCGGCGATCAAGTCGAGTTTGCATTGCTTGCGGCAATGAAAGGAGAGCCGCTAGGAGACGATATCTTCAACATCTATGATGAAGAAGAATCAAGAGAATTGGTGAGCTGTATCCTTATTAATGATCTACTTGAGAGAGTTATTAGCTTTCGCTTAATGGAGGAAGGTATAGATGCTTCTTGTGATGCAGATATACGGAGCTTAAAGGCACTGGAAGAAGATCTAGGAGCTAAGATTGAAAAACTAATCCAGGAGAAGAAGATCTCCAGTTTCAGTCCCAGTTGTAGTACCTCGACCGAGGCACTTTCTGGACCAAGCGAGGTGTTCTTGACTGAAGAACATCTTGGTCATCCACTCTGGACCTCGACCGAGGTCGAAAGCGAGACGAAGTCAATTGAGAATAACAAACTTCTTACTCCCTTTTCTGAAACTCATCCACAGTTGATTGAACACTTTCTTCACCAAACTTCTGATAATAAAGGGCATTGGTATGCTGACATTGTTAATTATCTTGTTTGCCAGGAAATACCACCCGGATTGATGTACGCTCAAAGGAAGAAATTCTTCAAAGATGTACGCCATTACTATTGGGATGAACCTCTATTGTTTAAAAGAGGTCCAGACGAGATGCTTCGAAGATGCATTCCGGAAGATGAAGTTACTAGTGTCATACGGCATTGCCACTCACTTCCTTGTGGAGGGCATGCTAGTGCTCACAAAATGTGCGTCAAGGTATTACGTTCCGGTTTCTTTTGGCCTACATTATTTAAGGATGTGCAAACGTTTGTTGTTTCTTGTGATGCATGCCAAAGAACAGGGAACTTATCTAGGAGGAACGAGATGCCACTCAATAACATACAGGAGGTTGAGATCTTTGATGTATGGGGAGTTGATTTCATGGGACCTTTCCTATCATCCGGAGGAAACCTCTACATTCTCCTAGTTGTCGACTACGTCTCTAGATGGGTTGAAGTCATTGCCTCTCCCACTAATGACGCAATGGTGGTTGTGAAGTTCTTTAATAGGACTATATTTCCACGTTTTGGGACTCCACGCATCATCATCAGCGATGGAGGGACACATTTCATCAACCGGAAGTTTAAGGCACTTCTATCGAAGTATGGGGTAACCCACAAGGTAGCAACCCCTTATCACCCCCAAACTAGTGGATAGGTCAAGATCTCGAATAGAGAAATCAAAGCAATCTTGGAGAAGACCGTCTCTAGGACGAGGAAGGATTGGTCCATGAAGTTGGACGACGCTCTTTGGGCCTATAGGACTCTCATTGGTACCATCCCCTATAATCTGGTATATGGGAAGT
The DNA here is from genome assembly GCA_033239125.1 of Fagopyrum homotropicum. Taxonomy (NCBI): domain Eukaryota; kingdom Viridiplantae; phylum Streptophyta; class Magnoliopsida; order Caryophyllales; family Polygonaceae; genus Fagopyrum; species Fagopyrum homotropicum. The sequence continues at coordinate 39,044,693 of BSWB01000005.1, read as the reverse complement.
CTTGCCATTTGCCCGTTGAGCTAGAACACAAAGCGTATTGGGCAATCAAATGGTTGAATTTCGATATCAAGGAAGCTGGGGAGAACGGCTATTGGACATCAGCGAGTTGGAGGAGCTGCGTTTGAACGCTTATGAGAATGTCAAGATCTACAAGGAAAGGACAAAGAAATAGCATGACAGGCGTATCATTCCTAAGGAGTTCAAAGAAGGAGACTTAGTTTTGCTCTTCAACTCCCGTCTTCGCCTCTTTCTAGGTAAGTTAAAATGTAGATGGACAGAACCTTATGTTGTGAAACATGTATTCCGTTATGGTGCAGTCGAGATCTGGGGAGAAACAAGTGGAAGCTTCAAATTCAATGGTCATAGACTTATGAAATACAAACCGGAAGTCCAGGTTGAGGAGATTGCACCACTATACCTTGTTTAGGGATGCCGTACGGTCCAGCTAGCGACCTTAAACCATGCGCTTCTTGGGAGGCAACCCAAGGTATTGCTTTCTTTTCCCTTTTCTAGTCTAGCTTTAGATAGTTTGCTTTTACTTTGTTTTGCTTTGTTTTTGGCATCCTAGACAGAATCCAGGTACTCTCTAAGGAAGGAATACAACCCAAGCGCAACACCGGAAGAACAGAAGTTCGAGAAATTGAGAAGACGGAATTTGACTGAGACACATCTCACTTGCTGTCCCAGCACCTCGGCCGAGATGAGTCTTGAGCAACTGAGGCGACTAGGGCTGACAACATTCCATCTCGGCCCAGACACCTCGGTCCAGTCGGGACCACCTCGATCGAGGTGACAGCAGAATCGGCGAGGGTATAAAAAGAGAAACAAATTCTCTCTCTTCCCTCCTAACTCACCCCTCGACCGCGGCGCACTCCATCTCGCTTTCTTCGTTTCTCGATCGTTTTTTACGATTCTTGCTCCCATTCTGCAAGGAAAGGCTAGAGGAACCGATTGCAAGCAACAATCTGCAACAAGAACACCTCGAATCAACCGAATCTGGGGTAAAAACAGTCAAAACCCTAACTCCTCTTCTCCTTACTGTTTCGGAATTTAGTGGCTTTGGTTGCCACAGATCTCTGCTGAAAAAGGATTAAGTACCCCTTAGGAAAAATCTGTAGTGAAATTGGGGGAAAAGAACTAAATTTCAGAGAGTTGAAATCGAACAGCTTCGCACGTCGGTCTAGTCGACCTACGCTTCGGCCGAGGTGATTCTTGAGCTCTGACAAGCAACCGAGGTGACTTGTCAGACAAAGAGAGAGAGAATGAGTTCCAGTTCAGATCGCCAGATTGTCTTGAGAGATGGATATTCCCCTTCTTCTTCTTCTTCTTCTCGGCCTTCTATACCAGTGATACATGAGCATCACCAGGCCGACTACGACCGCATCTGTACGCGCCCTGTGGTTGCACCGTGGATTTTGGACATCTCTGCCTTTGAATGCTTATATGTTGCGGAGGATTTGAGATGGATGGTCTCGATGGTAGGGCTGGAGCAGTTTATAGAGATCAGAGCAAGCCATCAAGTACCGGTTGTTGAACCGGAATCATTTAGTACCGATGGACCAGTGGAGAGAGGTCTTCGGCTTCCCGACTCCGACAGTTACTGATTTCCCCTCTCGAGCTGTAGCTCGACAGTTCTGGGGACAGATAGCTCATGTAGTTGAGCATGCTGATAGGTGGAGACTTGGAGACTCCAGGGAGCGGATCATCTTCCACCTCGCTTTCATACTCGCCCACAGGATATTCAGCGAGATACTTCTGGCACGTACTGAAACGCCCCGGAAGGTTAGACAGGGAGAGCTTTTGAGTTTATTTTGCATGGTGACTAGGAGTGTGCCTGATTTCGGTGCCTTGCTAGCTGAGGATCTGCACCGGATCAAGGCAAAGGGGAGAGGAGACATCTGTTGCGGTGGCTTAGTGACCCATATAGCTACAGTGATGGGGTTGGATCTGAGTGCATATACACTAGTGGCGGCTGCCAAGCTGCTAGGGCTGCAAGAGAGGATCACTAGGAGGATTCTGGTTCCTCGTGGACTTACTATGCCATATGTGGCGATGCCTTGGGAGCAGACTGCCCCTTAGGGTATTAGGTAGTCGTCCCAGTTTTCTGTCTATGATCCTTAGTACTGGTCCACTGCATGGACTCCGTACATTGAGGACGCTAGAGACGCAGCAGCTCCGGTGCAGGAGGATGAGGAGAACGATGGCGGTGCTGCCATGGAGACAAAGACGGATACAGCCGGTCCTAGTGTACCAGTCGTCGATCTGGACAACGAGGAGACTGAGGAGGAGGCAACTGCACCACCACCACGTCCTGCTAGGCGCAGAGTCCGCAGATTTAGAGATACGGCAGCACATCAGAGGATCGACGACCTCACTGATCAGATGATCGACTCCTACGCCACTCTTACAGTTGATATCGGTGAGCGCCTTGATGACCAGCGCCGAGAGATGGAGAGTCGGACACACCAGATGCTGGAGAGCCAGCACTATCAGCGCCGGATGATGGAGATCAAGTTCCAGCACATGATGGGCTATCCTTTTGACCCATCCCGGCATCCGTACATGCCATATTCACCACCACCACTAGCAGATTAGGACTAGAGCTTGCAGGGATTTCTTTTATTTATTTATTATGCAGCTCAGCTTATGTCCGGTGAGTACACTTCTTTTAGACTTATTTCGACCCATTGGGACAATGTGTCCCAAGTATGGGGTATTTGGATGTATTTATATGACATATGTGTATGCTTGTATTATTATACCGGATATTACTGTTTTATCTTGCTCTATGTGTTTATCTGCCATTATATGTTTGAAAGGTTTTATGATATGTTTAAGTTACTAAATGCTTTGTTTGAGATTTTGGCATGTTTAATACTTTGTTTTTATCCAAATTATGTTGAATTTGAAGGTTGACACCACATAATGAGTTCTCTCACTCTCTTCCTAGAAAGACCAAGACAGTTCATTCTCTTCTCTTCTTCTTCTTCTTGATCATGCTTTAGCCCGTCATATACATATTTGTCTTCCTTTACCTATCCGGGAATTTGGAAGAAAGCAAGTGAAAAACAAGTGAAAGAAAAGTAGAGATGTTGGGTGAAAGTTAGAAAGAAGCAAATAGGTTTGGGGAAGTCAATCATGATGATGAGTAACTCGGCACCATTCACATAGCCGGGTGTTTGTGTCTTGCCTAAGTCGGATTGAGCGATATTTCTAACGGGTCATGTTATGTGCATCAAGGGTTTGATGCATCTCAAGAAATTGATGATTGCTAATCTCCCAGGCTTCGGTTATTGTGCACCTTTGTCCATGCATCCCAAAAAGTAAAAAGATAAAATAAGCAAAGCTTATTGGTGGAAGATGTTGAAGTTCAAAGCAAGTAAAGTGAAGTAAAGATCCTTTTCCCGGATTCTAGCACCACATTCCCTATATACATCCCACCCTCACACGTTTCTTGACCTTCTTTTGGAAATCCCTTGAGACCTCGAGCTTGTTGATTGACTTGGTGGTTTAAACTGGATTATACATGATTAATTTCGATAATTATGATCTATTATGCATTCTATGATTTTATGCAAAGATGAAAACTTTCTTATATTTATAAAATGTTTTGAGCATGTTTTGATTTTAAATATCAGGGAGCATTCTCTTAGAGTGATCTATGAGCGGAGCATACCACTAAAATGTTTTGAAATACTTTTCATTGATCTTTATGACTTATAATCCATTCTATCTTGTACTTAAGATTTGGAACTTGCTTGGGGACAAGCAAGGGACAAGTATGGGGTATTTTGATAGCATGAATTATAGTCTATATTTTGAGACCTGTTTAGACGTTTTATCTTCAATAATCTGCGTGTTTGAATGTATATTATGTGATTATATTGCCGTTTCATCTACCTTTTCGGGAATCGACATCTACACCAAGTTTCCTTGTAATCGTAGGTAAAATGGCACGTTTTGCATCAAAATGGAGCTAAGGAGCAAGGGAGTCATTGGAGCTACATTCAGGAGCTTAAAGAGGAACCCAGGAAGCTTGGAATTAACAAAGAAGATTCACTTTGGACCAGATTTGAGAGATTTCACCTTCAGCTGAGATACACCTCAGTTGACCACAAAGTCACCTCGACCGAGGTGATCTAGAGGAGCGCCCCGACCGAGGCGAACACCCTGGCGCCGGCGAGATATATTTTATTTGGCTGAGATCTTTTATTTTTGGAAGGAGAGATCTTATATTTTTGGGCTGGAATTCTGGAAGGAAGATCATATATTTTAGAGATCTATTTTAGAGATATGGATATATTTTATTAGGAAACTATCTTTTTAAGATATTTTATCTTTGGAAGATAATTCTCCTATATAAAGGGTTGGATTTTCCACAAGTTCAACCATGCTTGGAGGCTGAGAGCATCCAGCAATTAAGGGATTTTCTGGAGTTTTGAAGAAAGCTTTGAAGGAAGTTTGAAGATTGAAGGAAGGAAGTTCATAGCTAGTTATAGCTTTTTAAGGGGATTTGTATGACTTTCTTAGATTCCTTGTGGTTTGTTGTTTTTGATTGATTTGTTTATTTGATTCAGTTATTGAAGCCTTGTTTTTAAGGTTTTTGTGTTCAAATATACATTCTCTTCCCATATATTTGATTATTTCTTTCATGATGATGAGTGGCTAATTTCTTTGTGCGATTCTAGGGTGATTGGCTGAAAGTTGTCGGAAAAACAATGATCGAATAATCTTAAATCCCAGTAGGACCCTAAAAGCTCGAGTCTTTATCCTTAACCTTAGAACATCTCGTTCAGTCGATGAACATCTCGGCCGGGGTGAAACTTGACTAACCGAGGTGACCTTTTCTGATCCGAAACTGAGAGTTAAGTGTTAGAGTTTGCCAAATCCTATTCTTATTACACCTTTCCTGGTTCAATGCAAGCTTAGGATGAGACTTACCCGGTAATTCCTTCGTTTGTTTACCCATTATCATAAGTGTAGGTAATAAAGATTTATCCTTTATTGAGGTTTGAGTGTGCCTTCATCCCTTCTTTGTGAGTTAGCCTGAGACTTACCCGGTAAAGGTTGATTATATTCCCTTAGTTGGAGTGTTGGTTTGAGATTATAATTCCTTTCCTTAGTACCTTGAGACTTACCCGGTGATAGGTTCTTTGGCTTGGGATTGTGAGTAGTGAGACTTACCCGGTGATCTATTCCACTTTAGTAACACCTTCCCTTTGCAAAACCTCAGCTTTGTCCGCTTATCTTGAGATCTTGAGTTGGAACCACAACTAGATGCTCTAATCCCTAGAATTTTGCATATTCCCTTTAATTGACTATATTATCATCTTTGATTGTTTTAATCGCTTTGGTGGTTAGTTGCAATATTGACAACCTATACTTGCTTTGTTTCACCTAAGTCCCTGAGATCGACACTACGGAATTCTTGCTTTTACTATAATTGATCCGTACACTGCGGGTTCGCATCCTTGTTTTAAGCATACTTCTTGGGTTATAAATTTAAAGCTTGCACACACACCATTTGGAGCGAACACTTTTCATACTCAAAATTTTCCCCATCATTGTTTAGGCTTGCTGATTGATGGGATCTTCAAATGATTCCTCCTCATTATCAACTTATGTAGGCACTTTGTTCAAATGATAGGTAGGATGTGGAATATAGGGGCCAAATGCCGCACAAAACAGCTCACTGATATCATCTTGACCTACAACCATTGGTTCATTATCAAGGATTGTTTCGATTGAAGTTCTTAAATCATTATCTAACACTTCTGAAGGTATATCCCCATTTCCACGATGAATCCACTTCTTATCAACTTTAAAGATTAGATGTTGTTGGACTTTATCTACTAACACCAACTTTTTACACTTTAGATCTTTTGCATGGACATCGAGTTCTACCTTTTACAAGGTTTTCTTTACCCATTTCTAAGAATTTCATAGCCCATTAATATAATCAAGATGATTGTTTTGGTAGTCCAGTCCAACTTGTATCCATGCCTAAAATGAGTTTGCAGAACACTAATATAAAAAGAAACAACTATGCCCCATGTCAAGCAAAACGCTAGTATAAAAACTCAGACAAGAAGAATACAATCACTAATATAGCCAAACAATGAGTTTGTAGTAGAATTTAATGTCTAAAATACAACTCAAGTAACACAACACAATTAATTTAATAAACTCGGACAAACATCCTTCAATCTTTCAAGTTTAAATGAAGTGTAAGTAAACAAACATAACAATGTCCTAATTAAAAATGTACACATGAAGACTGAAGCTAGCATAGGAAATCCCCAGATTTGTTGTTCCTAATTTGCATTGTCCACATGAAGCCTAAATGTAGCATAGGAATTGTTGTTCATAAACTTTGGGCAATAAATTTGACACAGTAATCTAGCAAAGCAAATCGTAAGATTTGTTGTTCATCAGCCTCCTTTTGAAAACTCAACAACAACAACCCTAATTAACACTTAAATCTAAATTTAAACTTTAAATGATTCATACCGATCCAAAGAAGCAAATGCCAGACCAGAAAAGCAAAGATAAAACAACGAAATAGTGGTATAGGAGCTATGATACTTCAAAGGAGGTAATACATGAGACTTTGAGAGAAGCTGGATAAGTGTCGTACAACCTAATACAAAAAATTGCAAGTTCGGGATTAGGATTTCAAGCAGTTAAAGAGGCGGACAAGGTTCATGCATAAATGGAGGAACAGAGGTGACCGCCGGTAGACTTCGTGAGAAGCTAGAGAAGTGCCGAACTAGAATATTGAATAGTCGAGACCTGAGACTTCGAGAGAGGCGAGAACAAAGGTTCGTTGTGTATTCTAAATAAAAAAAATTACAGGTTGGGGATTAGGGTTTCATACAATTAAAGAGGGGTCGAGTTAAATTCTTACACGCATTAATGGAAGAACAGAGGTGACCACCGGTGTATTCCTTGTACATCGTCACCACTTAGCAACCGGTGGAGTTTGATTTCCGGCAAAGGGTTTCTCATGGTTTTCGATTGAAAAGGTTTTCTTTGATTGCAAAGGAAAAAGTTAGAGCTAGGCAGTTTAGTGTTACCAAAAAAAGAGGCGGGCTTAGGTTTTTTGTCTTCCGCGGGTAATGAAATATATGTAATTTGCTTCTTCATTTTTTTTATCTTTTTCAAATTTATTTAAAAATAGTACTAATAGGTGGACCTTATCATGTATCGACGTTTTATACCGTATTTCGATGCTTTTAAGTGTCGTTTATTTTTGACACTAAAAAGCGTCGAAATATTAAAACACTTATTTCGGGCGCTGAATTATTGTTCGACACAATAGGTAAGTGTTGAGGCCAAAGCGTCAATAAAGACCCGTTTTTTTAGTAGTGTTACCGCAAGAATGGTTTTTACACGATCTGAATTAAAATTCTTACATAATCTTATATATGTAAGAATCTTTATATAGGCGGTGCAAACTAAAACTTGTCATGTTTCCGCCTCATCATGTGGAATAGTCTAACAATCAAGACATCAAAACTTACAAAGCCATGAACATATAAGTATAAGCAGATAGGTAAGTTAACAGTTGGTATGTTAATCTTTATTTGTAAGTACATAAGCTACCCTTGTTTAAGCGCATCTTGCACTAAATATTACTCGGGTTGGTCAATTGAACTGATTCATTTCATTCTTTGCCTAGTCTTAGCACCCGCACAATAGAGGGTTTTCGTAGATAACTTGCCGTTGGCCATCCTTCTCATCCCGTAAGGAAGTAGAGAGCGGCATCGTTCAGTCGAAGGGGACACTTCAGGATAACCCGAGCAGTGAAACAGAAGTAGCGTTCAAGCCAACCAATCCTATTTTGATTATACGGTTGTGTTCTAAACAAAAAAAAATACCGAAAGTATTAATCTAGTTTCGGTTGAGTATGAAACGGGATGAGTAAGATCAACCTCAACTCCGATCTTTCAACTCCATCCCATCCCGTTTCATATTTAACCCTATCTGGAGTCTACTCGGGGTAGGGTTAAGTATGAAACGGGATGGGATAGAGTTGAAAGATCGTCTCATATCTCATCTCAGTTATTATATATGGAACAAGATCGAGATAGTTCACTCGAAGTAGGATTGAGTATGAAATGGGATGAGACAGAGTTGAAAGATCGTCCCATATCTCATCTCAATTATTATACATGGTACAAGATTGAGATAGTTCACTTAAGGTAGGGTTGAGTATGAAACGGGATGAGACGGAGTTGAAAGATCGTCTCATATCTCATCTCGATTATTATACATGAAACAAGATCGAGATAGTTCTTAGAAAAATTACGGGAAGTATTAAATTAGTTTTGGCCCAATATTATATTTGAGTTTTTCTTTGCCAAAATTGATTTGAAAAGGACGATATAGTTGGATGAGTAAGATCGACCTCAATTAGAGTTTAATTTATTCCTTTGAGAACGTTGAAGGTTGTGACTTTTGTAGCTGTACGGTCCCATTGGTTTCCTTGGCAATTATTGTATTTGCAAATAAGCTGCCAAAAAAAATGAATAGATTTTCCATTAACGTAAAAGGAAACTAAGAACTCAAGCTCAGTTTTGTTTTCCTTGGCGGCCTGGTGGAAGTATATTGGTCCAAACTTTGAAACTTCGCAATATCTAATTTTAGAAGAAAAATAGTTTTGTTCAAACCTCATGGATTAGAGGGTTTCTCCTCTATTGAGTACAAGACCGACGAATCAATCGAGTTCTGATATATGAGAGTATATTTACCTATTCGGTTAAATGAAAGTCGGTTAAAACAAACGGGTGGACATCGTTTTTTCAGCAATCGATGTCGTCGCATCACTTTATCTATGTGGAGATCGGTTATAAACGAACCGATGAACATGCCCTTAATGCGCCGAGTTTAAGTTTAAATTTGTGTTTATATTCGACTCATTAAGAAAGTCATTTTTAGAATCAAACCGAATTTTTGAAATGAATCTATCCGGAACTGAAATATCAACCCTAGTTTCAGCCCTCTTTGTTATATGTTTGAGGTTTGGATCAGTATAAAATCATTGTTGAACTGATTTAAATTGGTCATTACAAGTATAAGAAAGTCCATTGTCCAACTTTCTCGAACTAAAGGCAAAACACGGTAGGTGAAAATTGACTCAAGCACCACGAGATAAAATTAGGGTTAGGTGAAAGTTATATGTATTTTACCGTATTATCGCTATATTTAGGTTATATGAAAGATATTAAGATAAAAAAAAGTTTCAGAATTACTAAATTCTACGTGGTAAAGCATATGATCCTTAAAACCGCTTAAGCCTTAACAATGCTAAACACAAACCCTAACCCCGCCGCTATCGTCGTTGCCGGTGATGGCGGCGGCTATCACGCCAACCTACATGCACACTAGAGCTGACTTTATCGCTGCTATTATCGCCACCCTAAACCCACTAGCGTCCTAGGACGCCAACCTACCTACACCCTAGTGTTGAACCTACCGGTGTTCTATTATCGTCAATCTACGGTGTCATATTGGCGCCAACAAAACAAAGATCAAAGAAGGGATAAGGGTCCATCAATTCCTCATTTCATCCTTTCGTATCAACTTCCTAGGATGTTAATCTACTTGTGTCCTAGGGCCCAACCTATCAGCATCATATTGGCGGAGAAGGGTCTATCCAGTTCTCATTTCATCCATTTATATAACTTTTTATGACGTCAATCTACCTACGCCCTAGGGAACAACCTTCCGATTTATTGCATTTAAGTTATCGCCTTTAGTGATGTACAATCCTTACTCGTAAGCATAAAGCTTGAACGATCAGTGTCGAGCTCCGTCTTAATCGATTATGAGCCAAAATTGAGTGTCAATTGATCCCAGCCCTTGGTTCACGGCTATGACATATTCTTCTTGTACTGTATGAGTCCAAATTTGGTAAACATCTCTTTCGATCTTTCTTCACTCTTAATTTTAGCAAGCAGCGGTTATTGTAAACTATCAAATATGTGATGTAGATATTCTTTCACGTATAACGACAGATTAAAATATATTTGTACATACATCATGCAAGTACAAAAAATAAGCAATAATTTAGCAAATAATCGACAGGGATAAAGTTGAAAGTTTCAAGGAAATTTACATTGGAAATGGCATACGTACAGGAGCTGGCGTCATCGATGCCGTATTTGATCATGCCGGGGTACATATGTAATGTAACACAGCCCACACATTTGGGTGCCCAAGTTTTAACTAATCTAGGCCGGAACCGTAGCCAAGTGGCTAAGGCATGAGTCTATTACAATCATTGTTTTTTAGATCGAACCTATCTTAAAGATTTTTGTTACCAGTGACGGTCGTAGGATTTTTAAAAGGGGGCGAAAATAAATTATCGATAAAAATATTGATGAAAATAGAATAGCGATAAAAACAAAGTCAATACGACATCTACTTACAAAGTTTTGACTACAAGTCTACCAAAAATAAATAGTGAAACAGTCAATCTGACAACAAAGGGAGTAAACTCATCTTGCGAGTTGACATATTCTGATAATACTGAATAATTCATTGCTCGAATAATTCATGTTGCCAAAAGGAAAATTATCTATCAAATGGAAAGTAAAAAAAGTAGAATATTTCGCCACAATAAACAAAAATAGGAAAAATTTTCCCAAATTAGCTTCGGAGCAAAATTATTCCCCAAAATACACGGGATTTTCAGGTTGGAGATAAGTGTGGTCCTAGACCGCGTCTATTGCAAAAAGAAGAGTGGTTACAAACTGCGCTTTAATATTCGGATTAAACAAAATACAAAAAAAAAATTTAAAAACATTACACTTAAAGGCGCAGTCCAGGACCGCGCCTATTATATTCTTTTTTTTAAAAAAAAAATAGTTGCCCTATATGCGAGGTCTATAACCACACCTCTTTATCTTTTTTTTTCCTTTCAAAAACGTTACACTATAGGTTCGGTCTAGAAACATGCCTCTATTTGTGGTTTTATTATCTTTATTTCGGATATTAAAATGTTGTCATCGACAACACGTTTTACAAATAAGAGTGCGGTCTAAGACCGCGCTTCTAAACCGAACGACAAATCTCGTGCATTTTGGTGAATTATTTCACTTCGAGCCTAAAACGGGAAATTCTTTTGAAGTTTCGTTCACTTCGGCGAAAGCTCCAAAAAAAACATTTAAATATAACACAAGAATAATGATATTTAGAAAATAATAAATCGTAGGAAACAATTTTATTAACAGAGAAGCCTATTAACAGAGAAGCCACAACCCATCTTGTAATGATTTTTTTTAGGGGTGGGGTAGCTGCCCCCCCCCCCCCCAAAAAAAAAAAAAGGTCGCCCCTGGGTGTTACACGTGACCACATTAATGTTTTTCTTTTAATGTTGAATGGTAATGTTAGTTTACGTAAATGATCGACAGTCTAATTAATATCACACTCGTTAAATGTATCATGTTCAATAAAAAATACACAAGACATCGATGTATATAGGTTTGTTTGAATGAAATATAATGAACACGAGTGTTCATACATAGTGTGGATGAGAAAATAGGAATTTAACTCAAACAAAAGCACCATGAACATGAACGCTCCTTCACACGAGCATTTAATCACATAAATAGTTAAAGGCATGTGCGTACTCGGTTGATTATCCATTTACTTTTATTAAAAGCAAGCATTTATGCACAATCTGGATGAGAAAAATAAAAACGAATGTAAACTCGAACAATAGCACCATGAACACTACGTCTGTGACAGTGTGATGACTTTTAGGGTGGGATTTGCCCGTCCCACTAGATTTGGTTTGGGTTGTCCCATGAGTTGTCCTTGAGGTCTTGGGGCATACATTGTGTATTGAATCACTTGACATTTTATTATATCAAGTTTGTTTGGTAACTTCCTTGAGGTGTACCGCTACAACTTCACTTGTTTATAATTCGGGAGATTTCGTAGTTGTTTGTTGGGTAAGATTTGCAAAGAAGTTAACCACAATTTGTCTAGTCAATAAAAAACATTTCTTGACCTGGTGTGACAATTTGTGGATTCTCCTCATTGGAATTGTTTTCATACTCGATGATAGATTGATAGGGTGATCTTTCCATTTATGGTTATAAAATTTTCAATTAGGGATCACACCTTTACTTTAGATATCGATTAGGGTCCTTAAGTGTTCTCTCATAATTTTTACGATTGACATAGGCTAGAGATATCTCCTTTTGGTGGAGCTTCACTAGCAGCTAAAATGCCTACGAGTTATTTGTGGCTTCAATAGGATTTGAAAATTTGTCATAGTGGTAACTTTAAGCCTCAATCATATATCAAGCTTCATCTATAGTCATACTCATGAGTATTCCTCTTGCACGAGTAGCAACTTCTAATTTAGACCATAAAAATTTGTCATCGTGGTCACTTAAACCTTTCTCATGCCTCATAAATAGTTTTTACAATACAACAATTCAGAATCTAGTGATCTTAGATCTTAAATCAACAACTTTTCTAAGTTGAAATAAGTTTTTCATAAATGCTTCATGCAATTGTTCTCAAATAGTAATAGAGTTAGATAATAAATAACAGTAACAATCAGAAGCTTTTTGATGGTCCTAAAACCTACCACGTATGACGAGATTGGTCATAATATATCGAGTGATAAATTCACAAGGATTGCGTCTGAATTGGAAATTGCTAACAATCAATTGATTCTAAGTAAAGAGGGAAGAGAAAGCAAAAGAGATAGAAATATATATTTTGTGAAAGTGTTTTAGGATTTGAAAAAGATGCAAAAGCGAGAAATGATTATTGTTGTAAATTTAAGGAGGAAAGTTGTCTATTAAAACATGTATCACCACTATAATGAATTAAGATAAAATCATGTATATGAATATTATGAACATTGATCAACAAATATGCACGTAGCCACTAAAAGGTAGTATTTACCACAAACAAATAAAGACCGTGCTTAACTCATCATAAAGATGCTCTCGCAATAGCAGCAGACATAAAAAAAACCATGAAGCACATAGAATATAAGTAAAAAAACCAAAACAAGTCACGATTGCGCAAAAATGCATAGAAAAGTTTAAAAACAAGTAATTTTATGATAGTTAGAAATCCTCACAGTAAAAGGTAGCTATCATCCCTTAAACCAACTTCTACTTAATAGATCAATTAAATTCAGCACACTCTTGCACAAAACCAACTTTATTTAAATTCTGAAAATAAATGTCACTTCTCACAAAAGTAAATAAATAGATAAGAATGAAGCATGTTAAGATGAAGCAAATTCCTGCATATCTCAATTCAATAATTCATTTACATAATCATAAGTCAATCCAGTACAAGGAAAAACTTTTATCAAAGCTCGCAATGTTTGATTTTAGTACAATGAGGCAAACATTCAATCAAACGACGGCTTCGAAATATGAAATATACTTTCTAGGGCTAACTATAGACGCTTAATTAGGATTGATACATGCATTTATATATGGTAGAAAAAGCGGTCCAAAGAAAAAGAGAAAGGGAAGCAAAAGATGTAGTATATTCGGGTTTCGACATCACAAGGACCGCATTTGTTTGGATATATATGATAGAAGTTATGCTAAGTAAAAGGAAAAAAGAGAAAGAGAAGAGGAAAAATATGTCTTTGTAAAGGATAAGAAAACAAGAAGAAAAAAAAAGTAATGATTGTTGAGGATAAGAAATAAGGAGCGAGGTGATTGAAGGAAACAAGAATCCTCACTATAATGTATTAAAGTAATATTACATATATGAAACTTATGAACATTGATATATGAACATTGTAGGTAATTATCTAAATTAGCTTTTGGCATAGACAAATAAAAATTGTGTTTTCCAACTCGCGAAGCTCTCAATCCAGCAGTTCGGCAAGTATAGGAAAAACCCACTAAAAACTTAGAATCCGGAAAAGACCAAAAATAATATTCGCTTTTGGATCTTCGGTTAGAAAAATATACAAAGACCGAAACTTTATACGATAGTTAGAAATCCCCGAGGTAATAATAAAGCTCTAGTCTCAAAATTAAGTTCTTTTCAATAAATCTACTAAAATGCCCTTTGCTTGTGGCTCTTCAGTTGTTTTATCTAAACCAATTATTAATACCACTTCTTTCGAAGGTAAGTAAAAGATGGGAATGAAGCACTTTGGAGTAACCAATATTACAATCTCAATTCACATACATGTATGCAATAATAAATCAAACCATTATAGAAATCATTCAATCTTTAGATCAAGAAGAATCATCCAGACGTGATAAAATATAAGACTTTCTTAAATATCAAAGCTAGAAAGTACTTACAACTATTGTGCCGCGGTGCAGACTTGGAACTCTAGAAACCCTGAACTCGTCCACCCTAAGGTGGGATGCGGCGCACCTCTAATCTGACCTAGAAAGGTATATATATAATATTTACAACAAATCCAAGGACGAAAATAAGAAGCCTGACCCATAAACATAAGATAAAAAAAAGGAGAAAACATAATTTCAGCAAAACAACGACGACGAAATAGCCACCAAACGGCCGTAGGCTGGTTGTTTGTATGTCGTTTCAGTTTTTGGTAACTTTTTGATAGTTTAGTAAAACTGACTTTCTTGTTGCTTTGGTAGGAACATGAGACCCGCTGATACTACTTTAGAATCTCTTTCGAAGATCTAACGCATTGCAGTTGATACAATTGTCCAAACTCAAAGGGAAGATGGTCGGAATAAGGAATCTCTCAAAGGTCGTCATAAATTGGGGTGCAACATTAATGATCTTCACATGGTTCTTCGATTATTCACTATCCAACATAGATCCACCTTGTAACTTCAATCCTCAGTCAATATAGATGTATTTTATGATATTGTAAACCTCATGGAAGATAAAAACTCTTATTTGGAATTATTTCCTTGTTTTCTTCTCATTTATAGCCTTGAACGCCAGAAATACGAAATAAAACATAGTAGACACTACAATATGTCATATGAAGTATTTATGCCCTATATGACACAAACTAAACCAAATGAGGTATGAAATACATGCAAATGATGACTTAAAAGACGAATATTTTGGACCTATCAATGGTGTGGACTAGGTCTTGTAGCTGATGTGGATCTGACAAGAAGATGGCATTAGCACGAGCATGGCACGACCAAAGTTCACGTCTCCATCCCGTGTTAGTGGTAGTGTCGCTCCTTCCTTTGCGAAGAGCTCGCATCTTGACTTTAGGCCTTCTACAAGGCGTCGAACGTCTAAACCACAAAATGAAACAAAAATAGACGCCGAAATGTGGAAAGTGACAGCTTTCTATACTAAAATGAAGTGTAATAAAGCCATATGAGTATGAAAATGTATGATTCTTACAACTATAATGAAGGGCATATGAATGACATCACTTTTGCAACTAACAAAACATTAAAAGGCATTAGTCTTATAATATTAGTCGGGGAATTATGTACTTCATAATACTCACAAAGTCCAAAATGCCTTCATATGTCTAAGAGGAATTTTAGTCATTTTACTTGTAGATGTGTGTTGATACTCATTCCAAACTCACTTGCCATGAGTTCTTGAAGTTGCTTCACATGTGTTCCAAGTAAACTAATCAAATTAATTTTAAGTTCAAAGTTCATAACAACTATTTCATAGGTTACAACTCTAAGAACGGGGTTGGAACTGATGTGCATCATATATACTCTAAGAGTGGTAGACTTATATCTCTCATTAGCACATCTTACAATCTCAACAACAACTCTAGTAGTCTTGGTGGCATCCAGGTCTCTCTTTTTTTATTTTTATCTAGTCTTGGTGTCCCTAATCCTTAGTTGCATCTAATTTAGCCTATGCCACATCTCAACCAACGTAGCATCATCACATATCATGGTAGTGTCGTCATACATCTCTACAAAATTCATAATTGAAAGTAGGTCGAGTCATATCCTTGCTCATTCCGGTCAGTCTTGCATTTTAGTTGACTCGATCAAATGATACAAAATGTCAATTTTAAAATGAAAGAATTGGTCAAATGAGGCCCCCAATAATATACTTTTGCAAAGTGGGCTCCTAGTGATATTAGAGTTACTTTAGGCTTGCAAAGAAAATTAGTAGGTGTAGTTGTGGGTCATTAAAAAGCTGATGGATGGGTGACTTGCAAGGAAAATTTAAAATTTGATATGATGGTTGGTATTATTTGTAGAGGAGAGAGAGGGAAACATCATTTGCTTTGTAAAGAGATGGGAAAATAGATATAGAAAGGAACGAGAGAAAGGAAGGAGAGAGTGAAAAATAGAAATAGAGGGGATATGGTGAAACGGAGATCCGCCGGAGTTTCGAGACAAAGATTCCGACGAAGATGAGGCTATTGTTGCGGAGGCCGACTAGAAAGAGGAGTCCGTCAAAGATTCCGATCTGGCTTGGTAAGTTGAAACCAGATCTGTATTTTTTGGGTAGGCTATTTCTACTAGATTTTGGGTATGCTTTTGATTTGTTTTGTTAAGTAGTATTGGGTTTGTGTTTGATGAATTGAGTATACTGTTTAGGGGTATGATTACCCAATTTATGGATATCATTATTTTATGTTGTAAAATGTTACCAAATTATTGGTACGGTTGGCCATGTGGATTTAATCTTAAGAGCATTATATAAGTTTGAGAAAATGTTACCAAATTTATGGGTATGATTATTTTATTGGGTATATGTTTATTGTTTTTTGTGATATGTTTCTTATTGTTGAGTATGTTTAAAGTGAAATGTTGGGTATGTTTTATGGTTACCCAAACTGTGGTATAATAACCAGATATTTGTGCAAACTCGATTTGTATAAAATTTGGATATGACAAAATCTACCCAATTTATGAATGCATTGGGTATGAATATTTTATAAAACAAAATACTACCCAATTTACGGTATGATGTTTTTTGATATTTTAGCTTTTTTGGGTATGTTTGAGTTTTGGGTATGTGTGTTTTCGAGTATGTTTGTGTAGTTTGACAAAATTATTTTGGGTATGACAGTGACGTTTATGGGTAAACGAATTTTGGGTAGAAGGTGGGAAAATCTACATGTTGAAAATTGTGCATTTGTATAGTAGGTGGGGATAAATATCAAATGTCAGATATGTCAAATTAGATGGATTGCAAAAGTTGATAGCTTTTGTATTATATTTATTCCAACCTATTTTCTATGGGCTCAATTTCTCAATTAAAGAAGGGAGATACCCTAAATATCAACTCATTAGCCTAAAAGGCCCAATTCATCAATTTATCCGTTTAAAATTTCCTTTCGGGTTTAAGGTTTGGTAGGGAAAGTGGTGTTTTCAAGCTTCTTCCCATGTGTAATCAACTTACATAACCAAAAAGGAAAATATATAAAAACAATGCTTAATAATTAATGAAGTGAGTGCCTCAAAACTCATAAATAAGTACAAAACCCGATTGCAATAATGAAGGTTTAGGATCGAACACTGTGAGAATAATGTGATGATTTGAGTGATGAATAAAAAATCTAAAAATTAAGAAGAAAATAGAAAGAAAAAAAAGACAAGGGATCTAGTTAGTAAACCAATGAAGTAAACTCGGTCAAGGTTACGGATGATGGATTAAGACAACATTCAAATTAACAAAGAAGGAAAATAATAACAGAAAAGAAGCAAACACGATTAAATCGATCAGCATTGTTAGACGTTTCGATCCAGTGCTAAAAGAATGATGGAGTTTTGAGGTTGCGAACTAAACGTAAATTAGCAATTTCAACAATGAATAAAGGATAAAGGCATTCCAAAATTTGAACCACCACAACAAAAGCATAACACATCTCAATTCATAGTTAAATACATTCAATATCATATATATCATGCTATGAAGAAAACATTCATGCACAACTCTCGCATCTTGCATGAAATTAATGTCTAGATTTACACACCTCTAACATCTTGTGTTGGACAATCATAAAACTACCACAAAAAATATATGAATTAAAGCAAATATAATCTAGATGACATAATTTACCAAATATCATAGAATCATTATACAAAGTTGGGCTCTCATAACCCTAGAATGGTATAATCTTAACAGGACATACTTGTGGAAGTTCTTCTTGATTGAAGTGGAATAAAATCAACCGATAAAGTCAATCCTTGGGGGTGATTGAGTCAATCAACGTCTAGTAGTTTAACACCTATGTAGGTTGCAAAAATCTTAACTAAATGTCAACTTTTATAATAAAATGTTGGTCGTTTAACCTTATTTATAAGCTTTAGTCTATTCCTAAAAGCTTATCTTGAAACAAAATCTATCTATTAAGAAAAAAGGAAAGAAAGAAGGATAGTTCTTCCAAAGACCGGCGCAGAACTCGAACAGTTTGACGTCTATGGAGAGGTAGTCACGTGCTCCTCACGTGGGCTTCAATTGACTCGATCGATGTGTTCGGTCGATTCGATAACTTGTATTCTTCCGAGAACTTTTTTATTTCTTCACTCTTTAACTCTCAATCAATTTAGTCTTGATTTGATCGTAGAGAGAAATATAGCTACTAGTAGACATTCTTCCACGGATACGTCATTTATGCTCCCAAATGGATAGAATGCTTGCATTGTAGGTTTATTAGATGCTTTAAGCGGAATTTCATATCATATCTAAATATCTAATCGTAGGATCTACAAGTAGATATATCTAATCGTAGGATCTACAAGCACAATTGATAGGCAACAATTGATTGTTCATAGGAAATACTTGTTGATGCGTGAACCGGATCTGATCGGGAAGGAACGAAAGAGATGAGAGCCCCACGTGTTGCTCCTCTATTGGTCCACACGAGCCCGGTCAAGATCGCCTTTGATTTCGACTGCTAGGACGAAGATCGCAAAGCGTGCAATCGAATTGCTTCGGATGAAGATGGTAGTCAACCCTCTAAAACAAAACAAAACAAAACCAACTATTGACTTTTTATTTTTCTTTTGCTCTCTCTTTTGCTCTATCTTTTGCTCTCTCTATTCCTCTGATTCAAAGTAAGGAGAGATCTTTCTTACTTATTAGGAGGAGGGATCTTTCTTACTAATTAGGAGGAGGGAGTTACAAAATGTGTAACTCCCCTAATTAATATCCACTAATTAATTATTTCACAAATAAATAATATGGATATATTAATAATATACAGTATATATATGTGTATATATATATATATATATATATATATATATATATATATATATATATATTCAACCATCATTTCCGTTGATCTGGTCCGTCAACTCAAAGTGTGTGACCGCATAAGACCCGTTTATAATAGTTATGGGTTTAATTTGTTTAAGCCCATTAATCGTAGTTGGCTTCTAGCAAAGCATTACGACTCCTAAAATAATCGGATTGAATTATCTCCGTTAATTGTCCTATTCCAAGTTTAGTCATTGCACATTAAATTAAAGGACACAATTCCTTCATGCATATCCACAAAAAGTAGGACTATATTTTCAAAACGGCAAAGTAAAAAAGATATACTATAAAACCACACAAATCTACTCATAATGATCAAGAAATGAACAAGAACGAGGGTGGAAAGACACGTTAATATGGATGTTATTAAAGACCCCATGAACTTTACTTGTCCTCAAGTAAGGTCCAGAAAGATACCTCCATGTGAAGGTTAATATAATGGTCCAACTTAGAATATATAGCAATAAAAGCATTCACTCTTAAGATAATCGTCATCAACACACATATTACTATCATACTATGTTGCACGGAAAAGATAACGGGTACGGAAAACGGACACGACGAGAAACGAGAAAGTGACAGCCTTAAACATCGTAGAAAACGATATCGTTCTTGGTGTAAGAAATTCGGTGCATGAATTGTCATAAATGACATATAAGTGCTCATATCCATAGATAGTTGACGGTATGGGCGGGAAATGGATCGATCTTGGCCGGATATAATTTAGCCGGATAAGATGATAATCTACAAATAAGTTGATTTAGGGTTGTGTGACGTCGGTCTAAACCAGACCGACACAAACGGTCTAGTTTGTTCGTTTCGGTTTATTCCAAACCCTAATTAATCATCGGGGTGACTAGACCCGTACGCGTTCGTTAATCTTTAAAAGTATAGAAGGAAATTCATAAATTAATATATTACAAATATAAGCCTTTAGACTAATTTTAATTGAAAACTATATATCACTATGATAATTTCACACTTCAAGTATTTTCAATAAACATCTTTTTTCAAATTTAATGGTAACAACTTGATATTTATTAACGGGCTCCACTATATTTGGAAACTCTCTATAAAGCTGATATGAACGTCTCTGATGTTTCTTCTTCTCTTTCTAGTTTCACCCTCTACAACTTTCATCACATCTTTCAGGAAATCAACATTGTTGTTGATGGTTTGGCGTCACTTGACCACTCTCCAGACGCCTGCTCGGATCTTCATCTACAAGACGTTGAAAACCACACTCACAAGGATATTTTAGGACTAATCCTCCCTTTTCTCTTACCCTTCTATAAAAAAAATAAAAATAAACATCGCTTTCTCAAACACTGGTTAAGTTTATTGAAAAACTTAACCCGTGTAATCATCTAAGTGTTTAAGTTTTCAAATAAGTTAAAACTAATAAGTTTGAGGTTTCCAAATAGACGATGCAAATATCACATTTAAATATCTAATTAGAGTACAACTTTTTGTAAGTCAATGTAGAGCGTAGTGTTGGGGGCAGACAATAATATAAATATAGAGCAAATAAGCAAAGCTCATCATCAGTTGAAATCTTCTTCCTTCCATCCATCCTTTCATCTCCTTCCTCGAAACTACCCTTCTCTGTATCTCAACAGCAACAGCAACACCAGAAGAGGGTCCACTCTCTATCCAAACCCAAACCCAAACCCAGATAAAAATAATCTTAATTTTAAATTCGTCCTTGAAAAGATCAAAGTAATGGATCATATAAAGGTATTATCTTCAGGAATCAAGTACAGTAGCCTCCCGGAGAAGTATGTTAGGCCTGAATCTGAACGCCCAAATCTCTCTCAAGTCTCAGACTGCCAAAATGTTCCTTTGATTGATCTTTCCAACCCAGACAGATCCTTCATCATCCACCAAATTCAATATGCTTGCAGGACTTTCGGCTTTTTCCAGGTCCATTTTTTATTTCTTTCTTTAATTAATTATGCTTTAATTACACCGCTGCGTACTATCTACGTTCTATCATAATAATATTTACCACTCAATTTTAGAATATGGCAAAATGTGCTCATCCATCCTCTTTCTATCCCTTTTTCCCTATTTTCTGATTATATTTATTATTTTTTTAAAAATGTAATGAATATTCCGAGGTAAACTATATATTTTTTAATTATAGCAATTTTCTCGATAAACGAGATAAAATCCTAAAGCAAGTCTGAATCTTTTAGGTACGTAGCCCCTTCAGTTATATTGGGTTTATGGGAATGAAAATAATAAAAAAATTATAATTTTTCTGTGTTATTTTAGGGTATTATATTCTGTCTATTTGATAATTTTTTATGTGTTACGTTTATTTAATAGATTATGAGAATTACGTGAACGTATTTATACTGGATAAGTTTTTCTGTGTTATTTTAGGGCATCATATTCTGTCTGTTTGATAAGTTTTTATGTGTTACTTTAGGGCATTATATTCTGTCTGTTTTAAACTCGTTACGTATGAAATCGAGTATAGGTGGTGAACCATGGGGTGAACAAGAAGGCAGTCGAGGATATGTTAAAAATGGCAGATGAGTTTTTCAGCTTGCCGGTGGAAGAAAAGATGAAGCTTTACTCGGACGACCCGTCGAAAACGATGAGGCTTTCGACGAGCTTCAATGTGAAGAAGGAGCAAGTTCACAACTGGAGAGACTATCTTAGGCTTCATTGTTGGCCTCTTCATCAATATGTGCCTGAATGGCCTTCACTTCCCATTTCTTTCAAGTAAGCATTCACTTTCTTTCTCTTTGTTATGCACATGCACATAAAGTTTGAACCTTTTTTTAACATAGGACTTTTCTTTTCATTAAAAATCATAAGATATTTAGCTTTTCTTTTCTTCCAGTATTTTCGATTTTGGGAACCACTTTTTCCATAATTGCATGCATGAAGTGAAAGAATCTATCTTTTTGCAGTAGCTGACATTTTTGCAAAAACTTTTTAGTATAATTTGTAAAAGTAATGAAAAAGCTGTAAATACACACAGAAGTTTGTTTTCTTTATATAAATATGTAAAGATTAAATATTTCAAAGGGTATTACTGAATAAAAGTGTGACGGTGACGAGGTATGTGATAAAAAAGTGTGAAAATTTAAATGAAAAACACGTTAATAAATGGTGGGTCAATTTCACTTTTATGAAAAATGGGCCCATACTTATCACAATGTTGAAATATGATTTGTGGCCAAAAACAATAGTGCAGCATATAAACCTTTTTGGTCCACATTTTGTAAAATAAATTAAATATGTATTGTGTGAAAAATGAAAAATGCATGATTTTTTTTAATTTTATATTTCAATCACCAATAGAAAAGGTTTAATCAAAATTTAATTGATTTTACAAAATAAATATTTCGGCCTTTCTAGGTCCAACCTAATTCAATTTAAAAATTGAAAATTGAAACTATAAAAATCTCACTCCATATCACCTATTTATATATTTGTGAAGATGGAATATTCTGTAAAAATCCAGAATATTGATGTGTTCGGAAATTGTCCAGCAAGTGGATTCAATTAATTAATCCTGTTTTAATTTAAAAAACTAATTAATTTGACTGATTGCAAGCTACAAAGCCACGTACTTTATCTGCGTATCCCGTATAATATATAAGCCCAGAAGCTATTACCCTGACGTAGATGTTAAGCAAGTTGATATGAAAAAAACATTTAATAATAATAAATAAATAATCACTTCTATGTTATTTATTAAATTGTAGTTTATCATTTTTGTAACGATTTTTTCAGCTTAAAATCTATAATATAAACTAAATTTACACATTATTTGCTTAACAAATACATAAATGTCGAGTTTTTTTTTTTTTAATTTTAGTGTTTGACCTAAGCTGAGGTTATAAATATAAAACATGTGAATATAAATATAATAAAAATCCACGCTGAGGTTATCTTGAGAAATCTAAAAAAATAAAATAGGATAATACCTAAGTTAATTTAATTTGTAGCCGTTAGTTCCTTGCCAGAGAGGATGACACAATAACCCGTATGAGTGGTGACATCATCCGAAGCCATAAAAGTGGCGTCACCCCACAAAAACGTGTTGACGTAAGCGCGCCGAACATTGATTGGTGTGTGATCTGCGTGATTCATGGGTTGTCGTGTCGTGGATTTGATTTACACTTTCACAATCAAATAAATTTCCTTAAAAAACTAAAATATAAAGTTATACTCATATAAAATGAAAACAAAACAAGCCATGTTACATACCATCACGAATCCACGACTAAATTTAAAGTCAATTATAATTGCTTCCTTTCTTCTGTAATTGTTTAGTTCTACACTTTTGTTGTTGTTTTAAAAGTTGGACATACAAACATTGTATAAACACATTTAAATATAGTAGACAAATGAGATGCATTTGGTTCCAAATTGTTAAATACTAAAGTATAAAAGACGTAGGATTGATGCCAACTGAGCAGCATGAGGGTCATCGTGACACAATAGTCCTGATATATATATATATATATATATATATATATATATATATATATATATATATATATATATATATATATATATATAAATATATAATATTTTTATTAATAACTAAACTAATTTATCCTTATTTAATATATCAACTTTCATAATATGTTATAAGATTTTGTATTTAATTCTTTTATATGAATTCAGGTATAAGAAATAATTAAATTATTTGTGTATAAAAAAATAATTTAATAATATTTTTAAGTTATTTGTATATGATACAGTAATCGTATACAAGAAAATTAGTTACAGTAATTTTTCTACAAGAAAATTAGTGCCCGTTTGGTTGTAGTGGTGAAATGGAAACGGAATGAAATCGGTTAAGGGTTAGGAAAGGGAATGGAAATGAAGATATTACTTTCATGTGTTAAAAGATTTCTAACCAAACATAGTTTTTTATTGATTCGAAATCATTTCATTACCGGGAATAATTCATAGCGCTTTCAAACGAGCCCTTAGTGTACAAGAAAAAATTCAACTTATTCGTTTGATATTATGGTGGAAGGAAGGGATTACCAACCAAAGAACAATTAACCTTAATTAATAGTTTATAGGTTATTATGAGGACATTCTTTCGAGAAAAAAAAAAGATTTATCATAGTTATTTGTTGGGTAAGTCATAAGTGACACGGAGACTGGAGATACATATATAAGATAAGCATAAAATTAGAAAAATAAAAAAAGAAAATCATGTGCACCGCAATATTTGAATAAGGGCTTCTAGATGATTAAGAAGGATATGTGTACAAATGTATGCCACGGGTTTGAAAATGCAGGCAATAACCTACGAGGTGTCATGTAGTTTGTATATGGTGGTCCGATTCTTCATTTTTGTCCCTTGTTTCAATTTCTACTATTCACTTCAGAACTATCTTTTTCAATAAATTTTTTATTTTTATTTAAACTTACAATTATTTTTCCATTAAACTTTCGGTGATTTGTGTTTGTACCAAATCGAGTCAACACATGTTAGTGTTTTTTATTTTTGGTGTGGGGTGCTGACATGATGTTATGCGTTGGATGAATTATCAAGATAATGCACACACGTCATACAAACGTGTCACCTTATACATTTGGATAAAATGTTATTTAAAGCCCATTTGGTTTGGTAAATGGGCCGGCCCATTAACAACGCAAGGCTCGCGCAGGGAGGTAGTGAGCAACTACTGTAAGGAAGTTCGGAGCTTAGGAATGAGACTAGAAGAGGCCATCTCGGAGAGCTTGGGTTTGGAGAAGAGTTACATAACACAAGTGCTTGGAGAACAAGGCCAGCATATGGCCATCAACTTCTACCCGCCCTGCCCCGAGCCCGAGTTAACCTACGGCCTACCTGCCCATACCGACCCCAATGCCCTCACCATCCTCCTCCAAGATTCCCAGGTTGCCGGACTCCAGGTCCTCATCGACGGTACTTGGCTCTCCGTCAAGCCCCACCCCGATGCCTTCGTCATTAACATCGGTGACCAGTTGCAGGTACTTTAAAGTTTTTAGGGTGGAAATGCATGACTACATTCATGTTATACACCTAATCATTTAGATCTTGTATATCCACAAAATAAAATTTTTATCATTGAGTGCATTTCATCTAGTTCTCTTAATAACAAGTTAATTATGGCTTTCTATGCAGGCGTTAAGCAACGGGATGTACAAAAGCGTGTGGCACAGAGCGACGGTTAACGTGAACAAGCCGAGGATATCCGTGGCGTCGTTCCTGTGCCCAGCCGACGACGCGCTGATCAGCACGCCGCCTCCCATGAAGGGCGGTGAGTCGGGCTCAGTGTACAGAGACTTCACTTATGCTGAGTATTTCAAAAAGTTTTGGAGCAGAAACTTAGACCAAGATCACTGCTTGGAGCTCTTCAAGAACTCTAAATAAGGTCAACCCTCCGCCACCCGCTTTACTGTTTACGTATAATCTTCCATCTTCAATTTTCACAAAATTACCCTTAACCACCCTTAATTGATGTGTCATGAGAAATATCAAGTAAGGGTGGTTCAATCAAAAAAGTTAAAATTAAGGGCGGTTTTGTGCAAATTGTTTTTTGTTTTTTTTTTTAATGAATG
This sequence comes from Fagopyrum homotropicum, assembly GCA_033239125.1. Lineage (NCBI taxonomy): Eukaryota > Viridiplantae > Streptophyta > Magnoliopsida > Caryophyllales > Polygonaceae > Fagopyrum > Fagopyrum homotropicum. The sequence goes on along the minus strand of BSWB01000005.1, from coordinate 39,018,923 downwards.
AACCTTATAGTAATCGTGGCTTAAAATGTAATGTTCCTTATAAGTTCTATGCAAGCGGGGGCAGAGGGTTTTTCATTTATGAGTATGTTGATGCAATAAGTTTATATCTTTGGTTTTGTTTGGTTTAATTTTATGATGATCGATTAGAATCGAATCAATGCATGTAAAAGATGTGCTCCTCTGTTGCACAAATATATATGTCATTTTCTGAAATAAATTAAGCTTTCAATATTATTTTAAAATGTGTGTATGTGTAAACTTGTGAAATTATTATTTGTTACAATTAACCTACTAATTAAACAAGTTAATGCTATATATACTTAAATCGATAGTGATTCAGGTGGTTACATAATGGGCTTCAGACCTAGATTTTCCCAAGGATAATGGGCCTAAAGGCCCAAAAATGAGGCCCACTTCAAATGTCTTTACGGAATGTGCACAGATTATTTGCTATTTTACCCCTTCAAATTGGTAAGAAGAAAAAAAATAATTAATAAAAGCGCTTTCGAGCCAAATAAAGTAACCCAAACGGGCCAGGACCTTTGCCCGTATCGGCCTAAGCCGGACGTTCCAGTCTGGATGGGCATGTCCATACCCACCAATTATGCGGGGAAATCGACTCGAGTTTGCCTAGATCTAGTAAAATCACGCCAAATGTTTTATTAAAAAATATGAATTATCCTCCGTTAATAAAAGTACATAAAATATATAAGTATTACCAAGAAAAATATTCGAAACCTTTACATATTCAATTCTACTAAGGTCTTGTTATGTTCGTATGCATGCTCCTAATCTATGTATGTGAACAACCGTTAGGTGAATATAAAGGATAAAGATACTCAAGAAGAGGGGGTTGAATAGAGTATGAGAACTTTTGGCAAAACCAATATCAAGGGCCTTGACTTCGATCTGAATTCTTTGTGAAACTTTGATTCAAGGGCTTTGAAACAACTTTCAAGGGCCTTGACTTTGAACTCCTGCAAGACAAAGTTAGTCACAATAAAACAAGATATATTGCGGAATGTAAAAGATCGACACAAGGATATGCTTACGAAGTTCGTCTCTAAATAGCCTACTCTCCGTCCCAGGGTATAACTTTAGGATCTAACTATCTATTATCAGCTTTAAAGAGTCCTAGATACAAACTAGAAGAAATCCCCTTCTTCTCTCACTGTAGCCAATGCTACGATCTAGCTCCAACTCTTCACCTTGCTATAATAGCCTAGTTACTTCGTAGAGTAACACACACTCAAGTATAACACTCTTTAGATATTCCAATTGAGCTCTCGAGTTTTATCTCTCTCTAGGGGATAAAGCTTTTAGAAAAAAGAGAGAAAGAAAAACTATTGATCGAATGAAGATGATTTTGGATCGCTTGAAGACTATTGATGTTTCCGTGTAAGCTTGTGTACTTGTTCTTCAATCACCATCTTCATTTATAACCTTCTATGGAGAAGTCTTCTAGCCGTTGGAAAGATGACCGTTTGAAGATCATTCTTCTTCTCCATGAAGATCGCTTCTTGGTTGAGATAAGATAGACGTTGTGGATCTTCATCTTCTGAGAACACGTTGATCTCTCGCTCCTTGATCTTCTCATATTTGTTGTAACAATCTTCAAAATCAAACGAAAGAATCTTCGTGCTTTTTCGGTTAAGGATCTTTGTAAGATCTTCTTTGATGGCCGGTTGAGATCTTCACTTGATCATATCTTCTTGTTTGAGCAAATCTCTCGTGGAAGATCTTCTTAATGATTTGAAATCTTTGAACATGCGCCCTTGACTTCTTCTTTCCCTTGGAATTCATTTCAAGGCCTCTAAACTCCGGTCTTCCAAGGTCTTTTGAAGTCTCTTGCAAAACCTGCATTTAATTTAATCCAAACCACCATACCAAACCAAGCAACTCGATATATAATCAATTCTTTAGTTAGTGTATCAAACTACTTCATTTATGTTTAAATCTTCCATCATCAACACTTGTATAACTTTATAATCAAAATAGAGTTTTCAGTATGTAATAGTTATGATAGATGGTAATATAAGACTCATTGGATTATGTTACAAGAACCCTTAATGAACCTCAAAGGGGATCCATTGGCATGTGTCCAACATAACATAAAATTTCCTAAGTACTTATGGTCACTTCAAAGTAGAGAGTTGCATCCAATTTGATATTGTTCACACTCTTAAAACCCTAGAGACCGGCAAGAGAAAATAAGGAGAGTTCGAGAAAGAAAGAGAACCAAGTCTTACATTTATGCTTACTAGAGAGTTGCATCCAAGTCAAAGTGTGAACAATTCGATATTGTTCACACTCTGACTTGGATGAAAACCCTAGAGACCGGCTACGTAATGCGTAATCATAATATATTCCACATAGCCGTTGGGTCATTACGTTTACGCATTGCGTACGCGTAGGATAGATTAGTAGCCGTTATCCAACGGTTTTGTAGCCCAACCATTAGTATAAATATTATGCATTCCACCAAACTCGTACATAATCAATCCATAAAACCTCATTTCATACCGTTGTTTCGCAAGAAATTCTCATTCGAAGATGAATTCCGACGATGGAGAAGAGGAGTATCATTCCGGCGATGGAGAAGAGGAGTTTCGCGTCGACGATGGAGATGACGGTGTTGATCTCGGTGGCGGTGAAGATGATGGAGATGACGGTGTTGATCTCGGTGGTGGTGAGGATGACTTGTTCAATCCCGCGATGCTTAGCAACTACGATCCATATTCGGTTGTTGAGATTAGTATTTTCAATTTGTTTGTTTTAACGTAGTTTAGTGAATAATTAATGATTTAATAGACAATTAGTAGACAATTAGTCGTTAATCTATTAAATTAGTTAATATTATCTTATATGCTTTAGTCGTTAATTAATGATTTAGTAGACGATTAGTCGTTAATTAATTACATTAATTATCAATTAGTGGTTAATTAAATTGTTGTTAACTGAAGAAATTACTCGTTAATTAGTAAAAATTTAGTAGAAAAATAGTCGTGAATTAGTGAATTACTAGACAAGTAGAAAACAATTACTCGTTAATTAATGATTTAGTAGACAATTAGTTGTTAACTTTTGAAATTAGTTATCAATTAGTCGTCAATTAGTGAATAATTATTGTAGGCTGTCGTTATTCCCGTTGATTATGACTATACTAGTTTGTTCGTGGACCATCGGTTATGGAAGGATATGGACTCGTTACTTGCGTGGGTTCTTGAGAGAGCCGGAAGTAGAAATATGGTTCTCATCAAAATGAAGTCCTACAAGTCGGATGATCGTCGTTTTGGAAAGCTGATATTTGTGTGTGAGAATTACGGAGTCCGCAAGAGTGAAGCGAAGGGCTTGAGGAAACTATGCAAAACGAAGAAGTCCGATTGTAATTTTCGCTTACATGTTGATGAGGTGCAAAGGGGTCTTTGGGGTGTGAGGAATGTTCACGGAATTCACAATCATCCTCTTCCGAAGAAGTTGGTAGGTCATGCATTTGCTGGACGGTTGACGAAGGCACAAATGAAACGAGTCCAAATTTACACCAAAGTGGGAATGCCTCCGAGGGAAATTGTTCGTTTTGTTAAAGAGTGATTTTGAAGATCCCGATAAGATGGTCACTTATAGGAAGCAAGTTTCAAACGCTCAGAATAAAATTAGGTTGGAAGCGATGGGAGATCGAACGGTAATTCAAGAAGCGTTGAAATTATTGAAAGAGAAGGATTACTTGTGGGATATTAGGATGGAAACTATTGAAGGAGGAGAGGAAGTGAGTGACTTATACCTATCCCACCCTGAGTCGAAGCGTTGGGTAGCCATGTTTCCACACGTCGTCATCATGGATGCTACATACAAGACAAACATGTTATTATGTAATTCATTTATTTTGTTTATATTAAACTCTTTCTTAATTACAAATTCTCATACATTATATTTTGAAGATATGACATGCCGTTGTTGGAGATCGTCGGATTGACTAGCACAGAACAGACTTTTCCCGTTGCATTTGTGTTAATGAAACGGGAGACGACGGGTCATTACGAGTGGGCTTTGGAACGCATTGCCATGTTATTCAATGGAAAGAAGCCGGAAGTGATAGTGACAGACCATGAACTAGGTCTCATAAAAGAAATGCCTAGAGTCTTCGCAGATGCCAAACATATTTTGTGTGAGTGGCACGTGTTCAGAAACAACGAATCAAATAGTTTGTGGAAGTCACATTCGCCATCCATCCAAGCAAAATTCATGAGAGATTGTCATGAGTTGTTTGACTAGACTACTATTGCGGCTTATGAGGCGAGCCTCTTGCATATGAGGGATAGTTGGATGGAAAAATATCATTTGATGGAGTACCTCGAGAAGACATGGTTGGATAAGTACAAGGAAGCTATTGTTCGTTGTTGGACCGATCACTACCTCCATCTCGGATCAAGGACGACGGGAAGGTTAGACAAATATTCATTATATCTTTTATTGTTAAGTTTACTATTAAAGATATATTCTATAATTTTAAATTATGTTCTAATCTTAGGGCTGAGGTTGCTCATTCGGTGTTGAAGAGAACTCTTAAGTCTACTCGTTATGGATTTGATACTCTCATCAAGGTAATCCATATAATGATTGGAGATCAGATTGATGAGATTCAGGGTAGCATAGAGAAGTCGTGTACTCATACTATCGTAGGCATCCAAGAAGACCTCATGTTTACGTTTCTTATTCGAAAGGTGTCGAACAACTGCATGAAGTACTTGATCGAGAATTGCAAATTGGCGCGCCAAGGGACATTTGATGCTACATGTGACGATTGGTATTGGAGGCAATCATATGGGATCCCGTGCATGCATGAGTTTGTAGCGGCCCTCCGGGAAAACAAGCCTATGTTTTTTACTGCAGTACATCCCTTCTAGAGCAGGTTGTGTGGCATGAAGTCACCAAAGAAGTGGAAGAACCCGAGACTATTCCTCTGTCGATGGGGGATATTACTTTGACATCTTTTATGACCATGCACAGGGAGGGCAGGTTGAGCCAAGACATTGTGGACAAGTTTGGGGCTTATGTGACAACTATGTTGAACCCGACGGAGTCAATTGCTCGAGAGTCGAGATTTCACATCCTTCTAACAAGGGAAACAAGCAAGGTCGAGTGCCATCCGGATTTGAGCATGCTCAATCTGATAAGGAGTCACAGATGGAGAAGTCGTCACAAAGTTCCAGAGGAAGAGGTCGAGGACGAGGCCGAGGACGTGGTCGAGGACGAGTTGACACCACAGGCGAGACTAGTACCATCCCGGAGTCTCAAACGACTATTCCAACTCATCCTTTTGAATTAGTGGTCCGAGGATTAAACTGGGGTTATCGGAACATCCCAACTTTTATTTATCTTACGTTGATCGTGTGATAGATGTTGCGGGTGATGGACATTGTGGATATCGATCACTTGGTGCGTTATTGGGTTACTAGTAAGATGAGTACATTCATGTCCGGAGAGATTCTGGATGGAGGTTCCTACTTGTGCTCTCGCATACGCCACTTTGTTTCGGGTGTCCCTTGTCGTCTTCTCTAGGTTGGACTCCTACACTTGCTTGCCCTTGATTGCCGATTCCGAAGAAGAACAACAACCTCCAACAGAAGTGCAAGCAATCGCCGTACTCAATGATCATCACTACGTTCCGGTAAGTCCATTTAATTCCAACGTACTTATTAATACGTTTTAAAACGCAAAAGATGTTTGATTAACTTGCCCTGAATTGTGAAAATAGGTTTGGTTGCATCAGAACGCTCCATTGCTCCCAATATGTCTTGATTGGATGCGAGGTCACAACGTTTCAGTTGATGGTTTTGCCCACATATATGACCAAAGAATAGCGAGATACGGAAGACTGCTTCAGAGAGAAGAAGATGCGGGTTCTTAGTTTGGAGTCTATCAAGTTTGAAAGTGTAATTGAATTGTGGTATTGAATTGTGATTTCGAATTGTGATTTTGAATTGTGTTTTTGGATTGTGTTTTTGCAATGTGATTTTGATTTGTGGTTTTAAAAAACAAATCACACATAATAAGTAATAAAATGAACAAGTCAAAGTAATAATACATGTTCATACATAATAAGTAAATTTAAAACCAAAATGATCAAGTCATAGTTTCAAACGTCAAAGTCTAATCCTGTCGCTGAGATACCCTAACAGGAGGTGGCGCCTCTAGTGTCTCGTCTCCTCCTAGAACATCCAGTAGACGGTGAACAAAATCAGTCTCATACGGAGGACCACGAGCCAACGCCTCTCGAACCATACCTACAACTATATGTACGCGCTGCAGAACAAAATTTTTTTTAATTACTCAACTAAATATTAAAGAAAATGAACTTCAAAGTAACAATTAATATTTGTACCCGCTCTGCATGTGCCATGGGTCACGCCCATCTGCCATGGATCGACAACTGCTGGGATGCTCTGTATGTCGTACAGATGCTGGTCTCGCGTCTCCCACAGATGCCACGCGTTAGGAGAAAATAACAACTCATACTTTCCTATCCTCGCCGGCCTCTTCATCACGAAGGGACGAATGATACATCCAGCAGGAACTATATGAAGTTGTGGGGGGACGACCTGGTTACGCCCAAAATGGCGTAGCAGAAACTGGGGTGATATGACTCCTCCAACCAATAGAAGCGTATCACCCCCAAATAGGCTGATACGTGCATCTGTCCAGTCTGAAAGCCGTCGAGCGAACCCCACGGCATCCACGTCACCTACAACAAACATACAAAGTCATTTCACAAGGTTAATTCAAGAAGCATTGGAACTTGAGTTATTAGTATCTCGTCCATCCTACACCTCGACAACTACGCCCTAAATCCCAAAAGGGCCGATCTCTCCATCCGTTCAGTAGGAGCCCTCTCTGACCTCTATGCATGTATCGCATTTGTCTGTCTAAGAGGGTCAGTATGCCATCTAGGTCGAAAGTGAGGGAAATAAGGGTGAATCCAGGACTGCCAAAAACAAATTATTTTCATAATAATATATCAATTAAAAGATTGTAAAAAAGAAATTATAGTTCATTGCATACTTCTAAAAGAAGAGAACAACCGGCTAATGTATGAACCTCCCTCCTAGAGGACTCACCGAGCTGTTTGTACAGATATGCTAGTGTGGCAGTCCCCCAAGCACGGGACACCATGTTGGTGGGGTCGCGACATACGCTCAATAGATGAGACTTCACCCAGTTCGTGGTCTTGTCAATGAACAGGGTGGAGCCAATAAGAAGAGCAAGAAATCCGCTGGCGATGTCCTCTTGCCTAGTCTCTGGGGACTCAGCCATAGTCCTAAGCGTAGAGAGGAAATGAGAAGAAGACCACCCACCCGCCTTCACGACGGCCTTCACCTCCAACGACGGGAAGCCGAACATGGAGGTGAAGAGTGTGTCATCCCTGACACCCATAACCTCGTTTCCGTCAATGCGAAGTCCTAAGAGGTGATATACGTTGTGGAGGGTGATAGAGATCTGTCCCCATGGAAAGTGAAATCCGGAAGTCTCTTGATACCACCTCTTAGCAAAGACAGATGCAAGAGCATGGTCGACACCGCCCCACTACATGTCTAGGAGACTGTGTAGTCCACTCCCAATAACCAATGTCATCCACTCCGACTCTGGAAATCGATCAGCATGGCTACGTAAGCCAGTGACCGTGGCACCTAGCCGATAGACTCGTAAAACACCTCTATCATGTTATGAAAATATCATTTAAACGTAAGTAACACGTTTGAATTTAATGAAATATAAAAAGCTAATCGAAATTTAAATCCATACTTGACCGACCCATATGTCGCGAGCGACGTGAGTCTCGTAACAAACAAGGAGGTCCCGTATAGCGGGACCTCCAGGATACCCAACAGCGTCATCTCCAACCTCATGTGGAGGTGAAGAAGGAGGCTATGGTGGTCCACCCTCCCGACCGACTCTCCTACTACCGGCGGCAGAGCTCTCTGAATGAGCGGGTGTAGGTGATCGGCGGTCCATGGACTCATGCAACTCCATAACAAAAGCGTCCACGTCTGCCTCGGGTAAGATCTAGCCGCCAAAAACGTTGGAGGAACCAAATAGCAAGTCCATCCGCTCATCTACATGATACTACTACTAAACATTACTAGATTGAGGGAGAGGGTACTCACATGATGTTTGCCACTTATCGTGCGTGCAAATAAGCTTTAAATTTATAAAACTAGAAGCAAGCAAGCGAACCCGCAGTGTATGGATCGATATAGTTAAGCTAGAATTCCAGAGTATCGAACACAGGGATTTGAGGGGTTAAATCCAATTATAGAATTGTCAAGCAAGTAAATGTATGAAGCTTTGTAAATATTGGAAAAACAACAATCCTAAAGATCCAGGAATCTAACTGTGGCAATCGATTCAAGATATACTAAAGATATAAGGACAGAATTAAGAGCTGTAAAGGTATACTAAAGCAAAGCAATGTACGGTGAAGTTCCAAGGCTTTATGTGACTTATCTAGAAATACTCTCTATAAAGGTTGTTGAGGCTTCAGTATAGAAAGGATCTAAAGACAAGAATTAATATCAAATACCCAAACTTGTAATCCAAGGATCAAGACTAACTAAACCGATTAAGGTTGTGACACTCGGAATCGAGGTAGAGGTTGTTGAGGCTTCACTACCACCTAGAAAAGGCAAGCCAAGACTAAGTTAAAGCAAATCTTTAACTTTAGATTAAAGTAAAAGCAAGGTTCGTAAACTAAGGGAAATTACGGGTGGATCTTGAGATTCCACGGCCGTGGAACTCAAGAACACACCGTGATTTTGGTTCGTCGGCGATTCTCTCTAACTCTCAGGGTCCAATCTGTTTACGATCGATCTATCATCATCTAAGCCACAACTATCAACCCATCACCTTAGAATTGCTAAAGGGTTTTAGCCAACAACATTCATTATGATATCAAATTCAAGATTTAAAAGAATGAAAGATGAAAACCTTCGAAAACCTTCAATAAATCTCAAATCAATCTCAAATCCACAAATAAAGTAATGATGTATATCAGATTTGGAATAACACAAACCAATCACAATCCTTGATAAGAACGAAGAACGGGATGTCAATCCGTCTTCTAATCAAACTTAAGGACAAAGCGTAACTTCCAAATCTCCAAGTCTTCGCAAATCTCCGTTGTGAAATAGCAATCTCCACACGTCCAATTGGAACCCTACGCATGTGCAAGTAAGCGTAAGCGAAGGTCTAAGCAGAGGTGACGGAATCTCCTTCCTTCCGTTCTTTTATAGGGCAAGATAGAATAAGTGTCCAGCCCATTGTGTAAAAAATCGTGGCTTTAATTTGTACGTTAAAAGATCGCCTAAATCACGGTCATAGAGGATTCCACGCTCGTGGTTTAGAGCGTGAAATTTGATTACGATGCTTCACAACTTCCACGGCCGTGTAAGTTACTGGAATGCTCCACGCTTGTGTTGCCAAAGTTCCACGGCCGTGGTTTAGAGCGTGGACTCCATTACGGCCGTATTTTAGAGCATGGAACATAGATTGCTCGTAAATCTCCTTTGTTTTGTGTCATTCTTTATCCTAGCATCTTCCTTAGCTCCTTTGTGGTGTCCTCAATCCTCGGACATGCTCAATCCATCTCCATTCTCCCTTGATTCGTTCGATTTTAGCTTTTATTTGCCTACAATCAACACAAAGCTTATGTAGACCTCTATATCGACAATATAGACGAACTAGCTCACAATTGCTTCAATGCTTTATCAATGAACACCAATATGGATGAAATACATCTAGAAAACGTGCCTAAAATATCACAATATTTAATGCTAACAAATAACCCCATACTTGCCACTTGCTTGTCCCCAAGCAAGGTCTTTCAAAAGCTTTAAAACTCAAGTTAGGATGAAATATGGATACACTCTCAAAAACAAAACTTCTTTTAGATGAACGTGCTTTCTAGTCAATAGATCATTCTCAAATCTTACTTCATTCGTTTATAAGACTTTCATATACATAATCAAAGAGTAAAGAGTAAAGAAAACTCATGAATTGATCAAACTTCCATGTAAACATCATAACCTTCAAACATTATCAAAATCAATCATAAAAAACTTCAATTTAGATCACCAAGTCATATATCATTCTCTTGATATTAAGGACTTTCAAACAAGGTCTAGAATGTGGAAAGGGAAGGAAAAACTTTAAGGAATGTGGTGCATGAATCCGGGAAAGTGGATAACTAACTCTTTTCTTTTTCTTTTGCGGTTTCCGCAACACTTTCAACTTAGAGCTTCGCTCTCTTCTTTTCAATTCATTTTACGACTTTACTTTTGGAGTTATGGATAGAGGTGCACAAAAACCGAAGCCTAGGAGATTGGCGGTTCTCATTTTTGCGAGATGCCTCAAACCCTTGATGCACATACCATAATCCGCTAGGAATATCGCTCAATCCGACTTTGGCAAGACACAAACACCCGGCTATGTGAATGGTGCCGAGTTACTCATCGTCATGATTGACTTCCCCAAACCTATAAGTTCTTTCTATTCTTTGAATGCAAAATTTTGCTTTCATGACCCTCCCACATCAAACATGCCAACTATCAACTCCTCCAAATTCCCGGATGGGTAAAGGAGGCCATTATTTCATTGAGGGGTTAAATGATCAAACAAAGAAGAAAGAAAATCGAATTGCCTTAATCATTTCAATAAGAAGTATAAGAACTTATCATGTGATTTCAACCTTGATTTCCCAACATGATTTAGGTAACATTCTTCACATTATGAAACTTGCAAAAGAGGAATAATCAACTCATTCAAATTCTTTTCAATTCACTATTTGTTTAAGCATGCGATTGTCATCAAAACTCAATTCACAAGTAGTGATTATCATAGAAGTCATCTCTATCCTTAGAAGCACAAAATTTTCAAATTTTTTTTTAATTTTTATGGGTTTTTCAAAAGCTTTTTCATGCAATGCAATAATGAAACGTGTAACAATAGAATGAAACATGCACGGTGTTCTCGATAAAAGCATACAAAGTGAGTAAGAGTTATTACAAACGATTAGTCACACCCCACCCCATACTTGGAACAAACATTGCCCCTAATGTTCAAAAGAAAAAGAAGAAAAGAAAGAAAGAAAAATGACTCACAAGATGGTGGTGGGATGGCTAGAACGGTGGATCATCAATCATCCTCACTGCGGTGCCGGTGGAGGTGGAAATGGGAAGAAGCCGGGATCATAGTTCCGCCCAAACTGCTGGCGGTATATGTCTCTTATCATGCGATCATGATCGGCGGCTCGTGAATCCCTAGCATCTGCACGGATCTCTAAGGCTCCGACCCTGCTGGAAAGGTCGGTGGCCCACTCCGGTAACTGCTCATACCAACCAGGCGGCTGGCTGTACCATGCCGGTGCGTCAGAAGGTGCTGGTACAGGTGGCGGCTGTGCATTACGGTCACTGTAGCTGTCACGGCCGTGGTTTTGGCTTTGGAACTCTCTGTAATGTGTCAAAGTCCAAGTTTCGTCAATTTTCTTCAAACTTTTCCTTTCCCCTTTCTTTTCCACTGATCCTACATCCAGAAACACGGACATACCAGAAGGCATCGAAGGCAAAACAAAGCAAAACGTCTATACTATTCTAATCTATGAATCAAAAACAAGAATGTGAATGCAATACCTTGGGTTGCCTCCCAAGAAGCGCTTTTTTTAAGGTCCATAGCTAGACCATATTCGCACTTATTCGAGTGCGGTGGGCGCGAACTCTTCAGCTTGGAGTTCCGGTGTGTACTTCTTGAGTCGTTGACCGTTCACCTTAAAGCTTCCGCCCTTTTCACCCCATACTTCAACTGCACCATGGGGAAAAACACGTTTGATTAGAAAAGGTCCAGTCCAACAAGATTTAAGCTTACCTGGAAAGAGACGAAGCCTTGAATTGAAGAGGAGAACTTGATCTCCTTCTTTGAGGTCCTTTGGGATGCTATGCTTATCATGCCAACGCTTCGCTCTTTCTTTATAGATCTTGGCGTTCTCGTAGGCGTTCAAGCGAAGTTCTTCAAGTTCATTTAGGTCCAAGAGACGCCTCTCTCCCGCTTCCTTCATGCTAAAGTTCAACCACTTTATTGCCCAATACGCCTTGTGCTCCAACTCTACCGGTAAGTGGCAAGACTTCCCATACACAAGGTTGTATGGTGTTGTTCCGATGGGAGTCTTGTATGCAGTCCGGTACGCCCACAATGCATCATCTAGCTTCAAAGACCAATCCTTCCTAGTCCTTGAAACCGTCTTCTCTAGGATTCCTCTGATCTCCCGGTTTGAGATCTCCACTTGTCCACTAGTTTGTGGATGATAGGGGGTGGCAATCTTGTGAGTTACCCCATACTTAGCTAAAAGAGCTTCGAAACGCCGGGCAATGAAGTGAGAACCTCATCACTAATGATAGTCCGTGGTGTCCTAAATCGTGGGAAGATGGTCTTGTTAAAGAACTTAACCACTACCATGACATCATTGGTGGGAGAGGCAATTGCTTCAACCCATCTCAAAACATAATCCACCGCTAAAAGTATGTATTGGTTTCCACAAGATGATGGGAAAGGTCCCATGAAGTCTACTCCCCAAACGTCAAAGATCTCCACCTCTTGGATGTTGTTGAGAGGCATTTCGTTCCTCCTAGATATATTTCCTGTTCTTTGATAAGCATCGCAGCAGGAAACAAAGGTTTGCACATCTTTAAATAAAGTAGGCCAAAAGAATCCAGATTGCAATACCTTAGCGCTAGTCTTGTTCGAACTAGCGTGTCCTCCACAAGGTAGTGAATGACAATGACGGATGACACTTTGCATCTCATCTTCCGGCACACATCGCCGAATAATACCGTCCGGACCTCTCTTAAAGAGGAGAGGTTCATTTCAAAAGTATTCCCGAACATCCTTAAAGAACTTCTTTCTTTGTGCGTAGGATAATCCAGGTGGTAATTCCTGACAAACCAAATAGTTAACAAAATCAGCAAACCATGGTTCATTACCTTTGGTGATTACGTCGATGCACTCCTCTATGATGTGTAAATGCTCGTCCGGAAAGGAGTCATCTATAGGTAGATGGTCATCCTCTAGATGTGTTAGACGACTCAAATGATCCGCAACAGAATTTTCCGAACCCTTCTTGTCACGGATCTCTAGATCAAATTCTTGTAGGAGAAGAATCCATCTAATTAGCCTTGGCTTCGCATCCTTCTTTGCAAGTAGATACCGGATCGCAGCATGATCCGTGTATACAATCACCTTTGCACCTACAAGATAAGAGCGAAATTTGTCAATTGTATATACAATTGCTAAGAATTCCTTTTCGGTAGTGGCGTAGTTGAGCTGCGCTTCATCTAGCGTCTTGCTAGCGTAGTAGATAGCGTGGGTTCGTCCTTCCTTCTTTTGCCCAAGAACAGCTCCTATAGCTACGTCACTTGCATTACACATAACCTCAAAGGGAAGATTCCAATCCGGAGGTTGGATAATCGGGGCTGAGATTAGAGCTTCCCGAATCATATTGAACGCATCTAGACATTCCTGTGAAAAATCAAAACTGCATCCTTCATCAATAGATTAGTAAGCGGATTTGATATCTTAGAGAAATCCTTTATGAAGCGTCTATAAAATCCAGCATGTCCTAGAAAACTCCTTATCCCTTTCACCGAAGTTGGGGGAGGAAGCTTTTCTATTGTCTCTATCTTAGCTTTATCCACCTCAATCCCTCTACTAGAGATTAAGTGTCCTAATACAATGCCCTCTTTCACCATAAATTGACACTTTTCCCAATTAAGAACTAGGTTAGTGTCTTCACACCTTTGTAAAACAAGAGCAAGGTTAGAAAGACAATTGTCAAAAGAGGAACCATAAACGGAGAAGTCATCCATAAAAACCTCCATGATTTCCTCTATATATTCCGAGAAGATGGCCATCATGCACCTTTGAAAGGTGGCTGGGGCGTTGCAAAGCCCGAACGGCACCCTCCTATAGGCAAACGTACCCCACGGGCACGTGAACGTGGTCTTCTCTTGATCATCCGGGTGTATCGGAATCTGAAAGAAACCACTATAACCGTCAAGATAGCAAAAGTGTGAATGTTGTGCTAACCTTTCAAGCATTTGATCGATGAAGGGTAGTGGGAAGTGATCCTTCCTCGTCGCATTGTTTAGCTTGCGGTAGTCTATACGCATCCGCCATCCTGTTACGGTTCGTGTAGGAATGAGTTCATTGTTTTTGTTGGTGATGACCGTCATTCCTCCCTTCTTCGGAACCACTTGTACGGGACTCACCCACTTGCTATCGGAGATAGGGTAAATGATACCTGCATCAAGTAGCTTAAGAATTTCCTTCTTGACAACCTCCTTCATGGTCGGATTCAACCGCCTTTGAGGTTGTCGCGAAGTTCTAAAGTCCTCTTCCATTAAGATCTTATGCATGCATAGGGAAGGTTTGATTCCTACTAAATCCTCTATAGTATATCCTAAGGCTTTCCTATGTTTCTTAAGGACAACCATAAGCTTACTATGTTCATCTATACTTAAATCTGAACTAACAATTACCGGAAAGGTAGAGTTAGATCCTAGAAATGCGTACCTTAGATGTGTAGGAAGTGGTTTCAATTCCATCACTATAGAAGGGTCTCCAATGGCTCTTGAGGAATATCCGATGGTACCTTAGAAGTGTCTAAGGAAGTAGAAGGTGTTGGAGAAGAATCAAGAGAAGTTGTGAAAGAAACACAATTTCCCTCGGATTCACCCAAAATTACGGCACCCCTGCCTTCTCCACGGCCGTGATTTTGGGCGTGGAAAGTAATTACGGTGTCTCTGTTTCCTCCACGACCGTGTAACTCTCTGGAGTGCTCCACGCTTGTGTTGGTGAATTCCACGGCCGTGGAATAGGTTGTCTGGCAGTGGATCCGTACGTTTTCTGCCTCATCGTGGAGTTTCTCGAACTCTTCTTCATACACTTCTTCTTGTGTCTCTAAGGCTTCAATTGCCTCATTGCACTCCTCTTCTTCCCCAATATCCATAATGCTCATAGAAAGAACTTTTTGCAAGGGATCTTTGAAGAGAATAGAACTTACCTCCTCTCTAGATAGCTCTTCGTGATGGATATTGAATATATCCTCATCAAAGGCTGGTTCCTTCACTAAAGTGGAAAGGACTAACTCTACCTTCTCTTCTCCTATGTCAAAGGCGAGTCTAGCATTCTTGCAATCAACTATAGAGCCGGATGTTGCAAGAAACGGTCTTCCGAGAATGATCGGGACCGGACTATCTGCAGGAATGTCAAGCACAACAAAGTCTATAGGAACATAGAACTTACCAAGCTTGACCGGGACGTCTTCAACTATACCGACGGGACGAGTTATGGACCGATCCTCCATGTACAACGTCATCTTTACCGGTTTAGGATCGCCTAAACCGATCTTCCTACACAAGGCAAGCGGAATGATGCTCACGCTTGCTCCTAAATCACATAACGCATCATATGTGACATCTCCCACTCCTATGGGAATACAAAATGACCCCGGATCCTTCATCTTTGGGGGCATCTTCTCTTTCATGGTCTTGATGAGATCCGATGAATCCGAACTCATCTTAACCTCTCCAAAATCCTCTAGCTTTCTCTTGTTAGAGAGGATCTCCTTTAGAAACTTTCCATAAGCTGGCATACCTACAATTGCATCAATGAAAGGTATATTAATATGCAATTTGCTCATAAGTTCAATAAACTTACCGAATTGTTTGTCTAGACGCGCTCTTGCTCTAGATTGCGGGAATGGTAGGGGAGGTTTGTAAGCTGGAGGAGGAACGTAGACATCTTCCTTCTCCTTCCCCTTTTCTTTGTCCTTCTCAACGGGGACTTCTACAAACTTAGGCTTTGGGTCGGTAGTTGTTACTCCACTCCTAGTTGTGATTGCCATCACCCTTCCTTCTGGGTTGTCCCCCGTCTTTCCTGGAGGTTTCCCTTGATTCCTAGGAACTTCCTCCGCATGGCTAAACATTTGGTTTTCAAAAACCTTTTGGGCTTTATCAACCTTAGTTATGTGATCATCAACCTTGATGATGCGAGTCTCCAATCCTTGAAGCTTGCCCAAAATTGTCTCCAACATGGGATCGGGCTTCTCTTTCCCCGAAGTGCTTCCACCATTAGATGTTTGCCCCTGGCTTTTCAAAGGAGTGGAAGAAGAGGAAGTTGGAGTTAGTGAATTTCCTGAATTGGAATAAGAACTACCGGAATTTTGTTGATTGGGGCGCCAATTGTTGTTGTTTGAACCCCTATTGTTGTTCCAATTGTTGTTCCGGTTGTTGTTGTTGTTGTTCCAATTGTTCCGGTTGTTGTTCCGGTTGTTGCGATTTGTATTCTCATTCCCGTTGTGGTTATTGTTGTTGCCCAAATAACCTACATCTTGTTCCTTTTGCTTTGGAAAGTTGGTTTTGATGGCTTCCTTCAACTCTTTAATCTCCGTATTGAGAGAAAAGATTTGAGTTTGAGCTGCTTGTGATAGCTTTGCTCCTTGATCCACATGATTCGCCTCCACTTTCCGATGAGAATACTTCTCAATAACTCGCGCTTGCTTCTCAATGAAGTCCCAAGCGTCATCTTCCCTCATGTCCATGAATGTACCACATGAAAGGGATTGGAGCTTGAATTGTGTCTCCACATCCAACCCCTTATAGTATATCTCCAATAGCGCCAATTTGGATATGCCATGATGTGGGCAATCTAATAGCAAATTCTGAAATCTTTCCCAAGATTGAAACAAACTTTCGTTAGATCTCATAGAAAATGCATTAATCTTACCTCTCAACTCCGCCGTTTTAGATGGCGGAAAGAATTTAGTGAGGAATTCCGAAGAAAGATCCTCCCATGTTTCAAGTTTTCCACTTGGAAGAGCTTGATACCAAGACAATGCTTTCTCTTTTAAGGAGAAAAAGAAAGGCTTGAGTTTATAGCTGTTGGTAGTTGCATTCTTTGGCTTCATTGTCTCCATCATGATCTCAAAATTTTGTAGATGTTGATGTGGAGATTCAGCGCTTGTTCCCCCAAATTGATTTTGGCGGACAATGGTAATAACTTGTGGGTTGAAGCTAAACCCTTGTGCATCATCAGCATCAAAGTTCACACCCAAACGGCGTAGTTGCTGCGTTGGATCCATCCTTTGGCCAAGAGTTCTTGGCTCCTCATCCACACGGTCGACTCTCGCACCTCTAGCTGGGACACGGCGATTGGCAGCTGGCCGTGGAAAGAACGGGTTCACATTGATCGTTGGATCAATTTCCTCTAGTGGTGGCATGGAAGAGTCGCTATCCTCATTGGATGAGTTGGCTCTAACCGATCTTAATGGCCTCCTTCTTCTCTTTGTCTTCTTGAGGTTGTTTATTTCCAACCTCATTTGAAACATCATGTCCGATAGATCATCAACCTTCGTTTGATGACGATCCATTTCTTCCCTGCGAGTCTTCTCACTCCATTGGAGTTGAGCTTCCTTTTCCGCCAACTCTGTTTGGTAATCACGTTCTCTTTTTCAGCCATCTTTCTTTCCTTAAGCTTTCTCCTCAAAGTCCTCTCAAGCTCTTGATCAAGAGGTAAGAGGTCTTCGTTGTTCCTAGACCTGTGCATACACTCGAAGAGATATCAAATAACAAGGGAGAAACTCCCAATCTTGACAACCGATAACCGAATTCGGCCTAGACCAAATCCCCGGAAACGGCGCCAAAAACTTGTTCGCCACTTAGCGTGCGTGCAAATAAGCTTTAAATTTATAAAACTAGAATCAAGCAAGCGAACCCGCAGTGTACGGATCGATATAGTTAAGTAAGAATTTCAGAGTATCGAACACAGGGATTTGGGGGGTTAAATCCAATTATAGAATTGTCAAGCAAGTAAATGTATGAAGCTTTGTAAATATTGGAAAAACAACAATCCTAAAGATCCAGAAATCCAACTGTGGCAATCGATTCAAGATATACTAAAGATATAAGGACAAAATTAAGAGCTGCAAAGGTATACTAATGCAAAGCAATGTACGGTGAAGTTCCAAGGCTTTATGTGACTTATCTAGAAATACTCTCTATAAAGGTTGTTGAGGCTTCAGTATAGAAAGGATCTAAAGACAAGAATTAATATCAAATACCCAAACTTGTAATCCAAGGATCAAGACTAACTAAACCGATTAAGATTGTGACACTCGGAATCGAGGTAGAGGTTGTTGAGGCTTCACTACCACCTAGAAAAGGCAAGCCAAGACTAAGTTAAAGCAAATCTTTAACTTTGAATTAATGTAAAAGCAAGGTTCGTAAACTAAGGAAATTACGGGTGGATCTTGAGATTCCACGGCCGTGGAACTCAAGAACACACCGTGATTTTGGTTCGTCGGCGATTCTCTCTAACTCTCAGGGTCCAATCTGTTTACGATCGATCTATCATCATCTAAGCCACAACTATCAACCCTTAACCTTAGAATTGCTAAAGGGTTTTAGCCAACAACAGTCATTATGATATCAAATTCAAGATTTAAAAGAATGAAAGATGAAAACCTTCGAAAACCTTCAATAAATCTCAAATCAATCTCAAATCCACAAATAAAGTAATGATGTATATCAGATTCGGAATAACACAAACCAATCACAATCCTTGATAATAACGAAGAACGGGATGTCAATCCGTCTTCTAATCAAACCTAAGGACAAAGCGTAACTTCCAAATCTCCAAGTCTTCGCAAATCTCCGTTGCGAAATAGCAATCTCCACACGTCCAATTGGAACCCTAGGCACGTGCAAGTAAGCGTAAGCGAAGGTCTAAGCAGAGGTGACGGAATCTCCTTTCTTCCGTCCTTTTATAGGGCAAGATAGAATAAGTGTCCAGCCCATTGTGTAAAAGATCGTGGCTTTAATTTGTACGTTAAAAGATCGCCTAAATCACGGTCATAGAGGATTCCATGCCCGTGGTTTAGAGCGTGGAATTTGATTACGGTGCTTCACAACTTCCACGGCCGTGTAAGTTACTGGAATGCTCCACGCTTGTGTTGCCAAAGTTCCACAGCCGTGGTTTAGAGCGTGGACTCCATTACGGCCGTATTTTAGAGCGTGGAACATAGATTGCTCATAAATCTCCTTTGTTTTGTGTCATTCTTCATCCTAGCATCTTCCTTAGCTCCTTTGTGGTGTCCTCAATCCTCGGACATGCTCAATCCATCTCCATTCTCCCTTGATTCGTTCGGTTTTAGCTTTTATTTGCCTACAATCAACACAAAGCTTATGTACACCTCTATATCGACAATATAGACAAACTAGCTCACAATTGCTTCAATGCTTTATCAATGCACACCAATATGGATGAAATATATCTAGAAAACGTGCCTAAAATATCACAATATTTAATGCTAACACATGACATCAAAAGACGGAAGACGATCAACGGATGTCAAACTTGGACTCGTTAGGCCTTTATCGGGGCGCTTCCGAACCTAACACCAAATCTAAGCAAATTTAGCTTATACGCTAAATTTGATTGGAAGATTTAATATATATAAATCTAAGGAAAACCCGCTTTCAAAACCAAGGTTAAAAACCCGCATTAAAACATTTTCCGAGGAGATTTATGTAATTTTATAAAGATGGGTCAAAATCCGCAATCAACTTTTCTGGGCAACTAGGAACTCAAGAAATGTAGGCCATTTTCTGAATTAAACCTTGGGCCAAATCTGTAATTTACTCACAAGGGCAAATCTACACATTTCCAAAACATAGGGCCAAAACTGCAATTATATAAATATGGGTAGAAAACTACAATATAAAATATGGGTACATAGTGTAATTAAACTAGATTCAGGGGGCGGATTTAATTTGCAAAACAGGGATTTATCTTAAACCGATAGATGAAAGCGCAAGGGTAGCGAGGAAGAGGAGTGCAGGGCGGCGGCTCCGACAGATGCTAGGGCAAGCAAGGATGCTAGCGGCGCTGGATTCATCCAATGGGCTCTCCGGATTCAACAGGGCAAGGGAGCTGGTGGTGAGGCGTGTCCCTATCTCCGGCGACGAAGGGCAGCAGGAAGCGACGACTCTCTCAACTCGGCGGAGCTCACTGGAGCAAGGGAGGCTGCGTAGAGGAGAGCAGAGAAGAAATGGGGAAGGATAAGGCGGCAGAAGCTCTGCGCTGGCGACTCCGGTGGCTCAAGGTGGAAGGCGGGGCAGAGCTTGTAAAGCCCCATTTTTAGCCTTCACCGCCCCCGCGGTGAAGGGGAGCCGCAGACGCGGCTCAACCTTGCTGCCGCGGTCGTGGCACGGCTCAGCGCAAGTGCGGCTAGGCCCAGCCCATATACGGGTTGTTTTATCTTCGTCTTCTCCTGTCTTATTCCATGCTTGGGTTTTTGGCCCGTCTTCCTTCTATCCTCCTAACCCTAGACGTCCCTCCCTTCTATCTTTCCAGCCGTCCCTTTATATTTCCGTCTTTCCACCTTTTTCCCCTTTTTCGCTTACGCCTTCTTCAACCCTGAGAGTTGCAGCCGTTCCTTGCTTCCCCTGTGATCTTGCTGTACGTGTAAGTCTCCTCCTCTGAGTTCTTCTTCTTCACATTCATGTAGCTGCAGCATGTTTTCTTCTTTCCTTTCGTTTGCTCCTTCTTTCCCTTCTTTTCTTCTTCTCCAAGAATCAAGTTTGAACCTTGATTCTTGTTGGATTCTTGTTGTTGATGTATCGTTGTTCTCAGGCTCTTTGGAGTTGAGTCTTGACGTGTTGGAATCAAAGGTTCGAGCTTTGGTGTCCCTTGTTGTGAGTTCTATCGAAGGGAAAGCCGATAGTGCTTTCTGTCACGCAGCCGTCCCCGCGCCTACACACCCCCGCCCCTGCGTGTTGCCACCCTGCGCCCTGTCCAGCCGCCCCTACGGTGTCCTGTCCAATAACTCCCGTTCTTGTGAGTTACTTCTTTCCTTCCTTTCCTTGTTCCTTTCCTTACATCTTTTGGATGTTCCTTGTTACCTGAGTATGTTGTAAGACTTAGGTTGAGCCCTTAACTTGTGTGGATCTCTTAGAGATCTTTGAGACTAGAAGTTATAGACTTCTAGTAACCGTTTTATTCCTGATTCGTGATGCTTGTGTGAACAGGCTTTCCCTTGCTCCTTTCCTGAGGAAAACTGAGTTTCTCCTGAGTGTTCTCTTAGTGTTGCTGAGCTTTTTGAGTTACCTTCGAGTGAGGTAAGTCCCTTGGACTTACTTAGCTTCATTCCGCGTATTGGTTGGATTGTATTGGCTTGTTTGTGTGGTTTATTCATGTTATAACGGCTAACCGGACTAGGATTCACCCTTATAACCTTAATTGGCCCAAGTGTATTATAAGCTGGCGGTGACCGCTTCTCCAGTTCAGTATTGGGGAAACTGAAAAGTGCTCTTGCGACTCAGGCCTGCAGGTAACGGATAGTACTGATCCATTGCTGCTGGTAGACGGAAGCGGAGGCGAGTTTCGAAAGGATTCTCGTGTGAGAAAAGTAGTTGAAATAGTAGTGAATGACTTAATGAAAGATAATAACCGGTTGTGTGCAAGCATGCTATGTGTTTTCGTTACCTTATATGTGTTTGTGCCTTCACGTTCTTTCTGATATCTAGAATGTTAGCTAACGGTTTATACCCTCGTTGTAGATGTTTCACAGGTTCAGGATGCTGCTGTGTGATCCGGATGGTGTGGTCAGCCGGGGTTCCCGTACATTATAGGACGGGGTCGGGTTTTTGTTTCTTTTGTTGTTTCCCTTTTGTTTTGAACTCGGTTGCGAGTCTTTTACGTTTTCTTTAGTGTTAGCCTTTGGTTTTACGTTGAGTTTTGGTTTTCATTCGTGTGTGCCTTGTTGTAAGATCCGTTTGCTGTTGCTACTCTGAAGGTCGGGACCCATTGTGCGGTCCTAGCCCATAGCGCTTTGAGTTCCCAGAACTTGAGGTGTTAAAATATGGTATTAGAGCTCTAGGTTGGGAACAATGGCACTCGAAATCTTATAAAGGTCGGATGGATAAATAAATAGAACCCGCAAGGGATCTAACGTTTTCAAAAGGGGGTTTTTGTTTTTGTTTTTAAACCGTCGGTCTGGGATAGATGTCCGGGCAACCACCACTACCTCCGTTGATCTCAGTAGTGTAGTTTCTTATATTTTGGCCTTTATATGTGCTTTTCTTGGTTTTCTACTTTAGCTGTAGCGTGGCCTTATATCTTGATATAGCCTTATATCTATTCTTATAGCAGATGATGCGTACTTGAGCTACATCTACTATGGGGTGAGGATAGGGTCGATTACCTCTTCCACCTGCCATTCGTGGACGAGAACGTGCAGAAAGACCTCCACTAGCTAGAGGTCGGGGCCAAGCCCCAGATGCTGATCCGCCTATCGCCGAGGCGTTCGTTGAAGAAGTTGTTGAGAGAGGTGTTCCCAAAGCAGGGAACGGGACTATCGAGAAGTCCGGAGCACAAGAGCACAAACGATCGAGTCTAGTCAAGTGACCATCGGAGTATCTGCATATTGTGACTATATGCAAAGAGTTGAAGAAGCTACCAAGACTGGAGGACCTGCACCAATACCACAAGTACCCGTGAGATCAGTTGAGAACGTCAGAGCTCAAGATGGAGCAAGTTCGGAAGCTGAGTTTTGGCTAGACCACATGGATTCAGGTTTGGAGTCAATAAGAAGTATGTAGGAGGTCTTACAAAGAGACAGAAGACTGGACCAGCCAATTTTGGAGCTGGAGCATCAGGATTCGAGCATGTTCAGATCACATGTCACTCTGGGATCTAGTAGACGATATGGAGTTCCATTAGAGGACGACAATGTCATAACTGCCGAGGTGTCGGACACATTCGAGCAGATTGTGAGAAGCCTGCAGTGACTTGCTTTTCGTGTGGCATGTCCAGACATAGAGTTGCGTTTTGCCATCAAAGCAGAAGACAAAAAGGTGGCACGCTTGACACCAGAGATGCATCACCTAGAGTGTATGAGTTGAGGAGTGTTGTAGAGCCGACAACGTCAACAACCACAGGTACGATTCATATTAATGGTTTTCGTGTCAAAAGTTCTTTTTGTTACCGGTGCTATGCATTCTTATCTGATGCATGTGTAGATAGTTTGACCTTAGTTACTGTAGAAGGTAGACCCTTCTTTATAGGATTACCCAATGGGGGTAAGATTCGAGGTACACGAGAGGTTCGCGATTGCCCTATTAGATTGGGAGGTTGCGATTGACCAGCTGACTTCTTCGTCATGTACTTAGTACATGAAGAAGTTACTCTAGGTATGGATTGGATGGATCGACATCCAGCAATTCTGGACATCGGCAAGAGGACAGTGACGGTAACTACAGATGTAGGCCATGCTGAGATTTTCCGAAGATGGGATCTCGGAAAGACTGGTACAATCATCAGTGCAGTTCGAGCTAGAAGACTTATCAGTTAGGGATGCGAGGCTTTTTGGTGCTATACCATAAAGGATAGTACTAGTCCAACTTTGGAGGAGATTCCAGTAGCTTACGAGTTTGCTGACGTCTTTGGAGAGCCATCAGGTTTACCTCCACAGAGGAGAGTGGACTTTGGCATTGAGCTAAAGCCCGGTGCGAGACCGATCTCTAAGACTCCTTATCGTATGACGCCTATCGAGATGCTTGAGTTGAAGAAGCAGCTCGAGGAGTGATGACATGAATTATATACCATTATAATCTTGCATATTGTAGAGGTTTACCTCGTTTTACTTTGCATTTTGAGAGAACTTGTGTACCTTTTATGTTTTATTCAATTATATTTTGGAAATAGAGGTCTACACGAGTTTTAGTTGAATTGTAGGTAAATTGAGTGGATTTGGAAGCAAAAGTGGAGCAAGGAGCATCTAAGGTCACTAGGGAAGCTAAAGGAGTCTTAGAGGAATCACAAAGAGCAAAGGAGTTGCATAAAAGGAAGAAAGGAAACAAGCCAAAAGACGAGCATTCTCTGTTGAAGAAAATCGTGCCATTTACTACATAAAGCGGACGATTTTTCCCCTTAAAAATCGAACGGTTTTGTGTGTAAATCGGCTAGCTCGATTTCCTTTGTTTTTCGGCCCAATGGTAAAGATGACTCAAAGCCCATCACTATTAGGCTAGAGAAGTGTTTTGCCAAACGGCCTATTAGCAAGAAACTATAGGTTGGAACCATAGGAACGAAAATGGTACGGCCGCAGCGGGAAATCTTTACACGTTTGATAGAGATTGAGGATTCTTGGAGGAGGATTGAAGTGATAGTTACCGGGAAGTCAATCTTGATCATAATTGTGAGATTCCTTTGTTCCATTGCAATCTTGGTGGTTTTTGAACACGATATTGAGTTAATTGAGAGATACATTGATTAGTTTTGAGATTGGTTTACAGATTTGAAGGTTATTAAGTTTTTATTTGAGATTTGGGTTTATTTGAATTATTTCACTCAATCTTAATTTTGATTTGATTTTGAAAATGGATGGCTAAAACCATTGTGATTCTGGGGAGAATAGTTGATGATTGAGGCTTAGATGATGATAGACTGAACTCATTCAAACATTTGGACCCTGAGAGTTTAGATTTTAACTTTGCGACATAGGAAAATCGGGTTGTTCTTCAGGAAAATCGGACGATTTTCTCAAGAACAAGTCGATTTAATCCCCTGACGATCTTTAATTGATTTAATCTTTAACCAAAGTTAATCCTTGCCTAAATCCTAGACTTGCTTAACCTTTTCAACCTCTATTTGAGTGTATGAAGAGACTTCAACCTTGATTCTACATTTAATAGATTAAGATTACAAGATTTGAGTAATAGAGAGACTCAACATCCTTTATTAAGATTTTAAGTGTGCTTTCTATCCTTACCTTGGAGAGTCACATCCTGGGGTTTTAGGTAGTTAGTTTGTACATAATTCTTGTCCTTAGATCTTTCTATATTGCAGCCTCAATAACCCTTATAGAGAGAACCTTTGGATTAGACAAATAGGTTTCGGAACTTCAACGCACGATACCTACCTTTGAACATATAATCTTGGCAATATAAACTCTGTCCTTATATCCATTAGAAGTGTCTTGAATCGAAAGCCGCAGTCGGATACTTGAATCCTTGGAATCATTTCCCCTTTATTAATCACAAAAGTATTTGCACTTTGCTAGATAATTGAATTCGATTTTATTCTCACCAAATCCCTGAGTTCGACTTTGGAATTTCTTACCTTGCTACAGCTGATCCATACACTGCGGGTTCGAATTGCTTTGAGTTCTAGATATAAATTTAAGACTTTGACGTACACACTTTTAAGCGAACAAGTTTTTGGCGCCGTTGCCGGGGATTTGGTCTAGACCAAATTCGGTTTTCGGTTGTCTAGCTTGAGAGCTCTTGCTCTTGTGATTTGATTAGTCTACTTGAGTGATCTTTGCAGGTTCTTTAGGTATATGCGAAAGACTAGATCCACTAAAGATCTAGTTCCTTTCGATCCTGAATTGGAGAAAACTTTAAGAAGGAAGTTAAAAGAAAGGAAAATGGCTGAAAATAACGAGAGAAACATCCATGCTGAGTTGGATGAAGCTCAACGTCAACTAAAGTTGAGTGAGAAAGCTCGTGTAGATGCTGAGACGAGTCATCAATTCCAAATTGATGAACTCAGGGCTATGATGTTGGACATGAAGTTGGAATTGAATGATGCTAGGAAGAAGAAGAAAGTCAAGAAGCCAACTAAGTCCACTAGAGATGATTCATCCGATGATGAAGAACTCGATCCGGACATGCCGGAACTTGAGGAAATCAATCCAGTGATTCATCCTGTTTGTGACAACCCAAGACCAACGGTTGTTCCTCGTATTCCAGTTGGGGATGTGAGAGTTGCTAATGAAGATGATGAACCCCGAACTTTGGGGCAAAGGATGGATCCAATTCAGCAACCACGCCGTCTAGGTGTGAATTTCGGAGCTGAGGACATCCAGGAGTTCAACTTTACACCACAAGTTATCACCATGGTTCGCCAAAGTCAGTTTGGTAGAGCAAGTGTTGAATCTCCACACCAACACTTGCAGAATTTCGAGATTCTCATGGAGACCATGAAGCCGAAGAAGGCTACTACAAGTAATTACAAGATCAAACCGTTCTTCTTTTCTTTGAAGGACAAAGCTCTAGCTTGGTACCAAACACTTACAGCTGCAAAGTTGGCCACATGGGAGGATTTATCTTCGGAATTCCTCACCAAGTTCTTCCCGCCATCCAAAACGGCGGAATTGAGAGGTAAGATAAATGATTTTTCTATGAAGCCTAACGGAAGTTTGTTTCAATCTTGGGAAAGGTTTCAGGATCTCTTATTGGATTGCCCACACCACGGCATTTCAAAGCTGGAATTATTGGAGATCTACTATAAGGGATTGGATGTGGAAATACAACTCAATCTCCAATCTCTCTCTTGTGGCACATTCATGGACATGAGAGAGGATGATGCTTGGGACTTCATTGAGAAGCAAGCCCAGGTGATTGAGAAGTATTCCCACCGAAAGGTGGACCCAAATAGCCGGAATCAAGGTGATCCGGGAGCTAAGTTGAACCACGCTTCTCAAACACAAATATTTTCCCTCAACAATGAAATTAAAGAGTTGAAGGAAGTAATCAAAACTAGTCTTCAAAAGGCTAAGGAGCAAGAAGCCAACTATATGGGAAGGGATAACAATCAAAGGAATGACTACCGAAACAATAACCGAAACAACAACTGGAATAACAACAATAGGAACTCCAACAACAGCAATTGGAGATCCAATCAACAAAATCCAGGTAATCCCTATTCTGATGCTGAAAAAGCTTTAACATCTCCATCTTCTTCTACTCCTTTGAAAAGTCAGGAACAATCATCAAATGGATTGAACAAGCCCGATCCCATGTTGGAGACAATCCTAGGAAAGCTTCAAGGATTGGAGAGCTATATAACTTCGGTTGATAAAGCCCACAAGGCTTTAGAAAACCAAGTGTTTAGCAAAGCCGGAGAAGTCCCAAGAGATCAAGGGAAGCTTCCCGGGAAGACGGAAGATAACCCAAAGGGAAGGGTTATGGCAGTCACTACTAGGAGTGGTCTAACAACTACCGATCCTCAACCTAAAGTAGTTGAAACCACCATCGAAGAAGGGAAAGGAAAAGAGAAGGAAGATGTCTATGTTCCTCCTCCCACCTACAAACCACCTCTACCTTTTCCTCATTCTAGAGCACGGACGCGCCTAGATAAACACTTCAGTAAGTTTATTGAGCTTATGAGTAAGCTGCATATTAATATACCTTTTATGGATGCAATTTTAGGTATGCCAGCTTATGGGAAATTTCTCAAGGAGATCCTCTCTAACAAGAGGAAATTAGAAGACATTGGAGAAGTTAAGATGAGCACAGAGTCATCCAAACTCATCAAGACTATGACAGAGTATATGCCACCTAAGCTGCGTGATCCGGGATCATTTTGCATACCCATCACCTTAGGAGAGGTTACTTATGATGCACTTTGTGACCTTGGAGCAAGTATGAGCATCATACCACTTGCTTTATGCAAGGCAGTTGGTCCAGGAGAGCCTAGACCGGTGAAGATAACACTTTACATGGCCGATCGTTCCACCACTAAGCCAGTTGGGATAATAGAAGACATTCCTGTAAAACTCGGTAAGTTTTACATTCCTATAGATTTTGTCGTTCTTGACATCCCTGCAGATTATCCAGTTCCCATCATTCTTGGGAGACCATTCCTTACAACATCCGGATGCATGGTAGATTGCAAGAATGGATAGCTATCCTTCAATATAGGTGAAGAGAAAGTGGAGTTCGTACTCTCCTCTTTAATCAAAGAGCCAGCCTTGAGAGAAGATGTCTTTAATATCTTTGATAAAGAAGAGTCTAGAGAGGTGGTAAGTTCAATCCTAATGAAAGACCCACTTCAAAAGGGTCTTAGTATGAGCATCATGGAGGAAGGAGTAGAGCATGATTGTGATGATGAGGTAAAAGCATTAGAAGATGTGAAGGAAGAACCAGGAGCAGGATTTGAAGAGTTAGAATTAACCCCGGAAACTGTGAAAAAAATCGACCTACACGAAATAAATCACTCGATTTCTGAAAAGGCAAGTCGATTTTTGACAACAGGAAGAAAAATCGACCTAAAAATCGGACGATTTTCTTCACATGGGGTCGATTTAGCGATGAATTCTCCGGTTTCTACAAACTTGACTGCAGTTGTTCTCAACTCTAATAGTGTACCTTCCCCACCTTCAGAGGCTTCTCCCATGACATTAGAAGGTCATGAATCATCAATCAAAACACCTCCTTCATTGGAGTTGAAGCCCCTCCCTACACACTTAAGGTATGCATTCCTTGGCACGAACTCTACGAATCCAGTTATAGTTAGTGCGAAACTGAATGATGATGAATTAGAGAAGCTTATGAATGTTCTAAGGCAACATAGGAGAGCATTAGGCTATACTATTGATGATTTGATAGGCATTAAACCTTCTCTATGTATGCATAAAATCTTAATGGAAGAGGATTACAAGCCTTCACGTCAACCTCAAAGACGGTTAAATCCGGTCATGAAAGAGGTCGTGAAGAAAGAAATCCTTAAGCTACTTGATGCAGGTATCATCTTCTCTATTTCCGATAGCAAGTGGGTGAGTCCAGTACAAGTAGTACCAAAGAAAGGAGACATTACCGTTGTTGCCAACAAAAACAACGAACTTATTCCCACAAGGACAGTTACGGGGTGGAGAATGTGCATCGACTACCGTAAGCTGAACGTGGCCACTAGGAAGGATCACTTTCCCCTTCCTTTTATTGATCAGATGTTGGAAAGGTTAGCCCAACACTCTTACTTTTGTTATCTAGATGGATATAGCGGTTTCTTTCAGATTCCCATTCACCCGGATGATCAAGAGAAGACGACCTTCACGTGCCCTTGGGGTACGTTCGCTTATAGAAGGATGCCATTCGGCTTATGCAACGCTCCAGCCACCTTTCAGAGGTGTATGATGGCAATCTTCTCAGAATATGTAGAGAATATCATGGAAGTATTCATGGACGACTTTTCGATATATGGTTCTTCCTTTGATAACTGTCTCTCTAACCTTTCGTTAGTTCTTAAGAGATGTGAAGATACTAACTTAGTTTTAAACTGGGAGAAGTGTCATTTCATGGTCACCGAAGGAATTGTGTTAGGTCATCTAATATCAAATAGAGGAATAGAGGTTGATAGAGCTAAGATAGAGACTATTGAGAAGCTACCTCCTCCATCCTTTGTGAAAGGAATTAGAAGCTTTTTAGGACATGCAGGCTTCTATAGGAGATTCATAAAGGATTTTTATAAGATTTCAAAACCCTTAACTAATCTTTTAATGAAAGATGTAACTTTCGAATTCTCGAAAGATTGTTTAGAAGCTTTTTGCAGGATCAAAGAGGCTTTGATTTCAGCACCAATCATGCAACCACCCAATTGGACTCTTCCTTTCGAGGTCATGTGCGACACAAGCGACGCCGCTATAGGATCCGTACTCGGACAGAAGAAAGATGGTCGCACTCACGCCATCTACTATGCTAGCAAGACGCTAGACGAGGCTCAATCCAATTATGCCACTACGGAAAAGGAACTTCTAGCCGTAGTTTATGCTTTTGAGAAATTTTGTTCCTATCTTGTAGGTGCGAAGGTGATTGTCTATACAAACCACTCAGCAATCTACTACTTGTTCACGAAGAAGGAGCGAAGCCAAGGCTTCTAAGATGGATCTTACTCCTACAAGAGTTTGATTTGGAGATCCGTGACAAGAAGGGCTCAGAAAACTCAATTGCTGACCATCTTAGTCGTCTTCCACGCCTCACCGACGAGATGGATGAACTCCCTATAGACGACTCGTTCCCTGACGAGCAACTACATGAGATTGAAGAGTGTCTTCAACACATCTCAAAAGGTAATGATCCATGGTTTGCTGACATTGTAAATTACCTTGTTTGTCAGGAGATTCCCCCCAGGCTTTCATATGCTCAAAGAAAGAAGTTCTTTAAGGATGTCCGGCACTTCTATTGGAACGAACCTCTTCTCTTCAAAAGAGGTCCCGATGGCATATACAGAAGATGCATTCCAGAAGATGAGGTGGAAAGTGTCATCCACTATTGCCACTCTCTACCATGTGGAGGACATGCTAGTTCCCACAAGACTTGTGCTAAGGTACTTCGTTCCGGTTTCTTTTGGCCTACATTATTCAAAGATGTGCAAAAATATGTTGTTGCTTGTGATGCTTGTCAAAGGACAGGTAATATTTCTAGGATGAATGAGATGCCTCTCAATAACATACAAGAAGTAGAGATCTTTGATGTATGAGGAGTAGACTTTATGGGACATTTCCCATCCTCTTGTGGAAACCAATACATACTCCTAGCCGTAGACTATGTCTCAAGATGGGTTGAGGCAATCGCTTCTCCTACTAATGATGTAATGGTAGTGGTGAAGTTCTTCAATAGAACGATATTCCCAAGGTTCGGAACTCCCCGAACCATCATTAGTGACGAAGGAACGCATTTCACGGCCCGTCGATTTGAGACTCTATTGGCTAAGTATGGGGTGACCCATAAGATAGCTACACCATACCATCCGCAAACTAGCGGACAAGTCGAGATATCCAATAGAGAGATCAAGGGAATTTTAGAGAAAACTGTCTCTAAAACAAGGAAGGACGGGTCAATGAAGCTTGACGATGCACTTTGGGCGTACATGACTGCCTTTAAAACACCAATAGGTACGACTCCATATAATCTCGTTTATGGTAAATCTTGTCATCTTCCTGTAGAGCTAGAGCATAAAGCATATTGGGATGTCAAGTGGCTCAACTTTGACATGAAAAAAGCCGGAGAGAAGCGGCTTTTGGATATCAACGAGCTGGATGAGATCCGGCTGAATGCGCACGAGAACGCAAAGATCTACAAGGAAAGGACGAAGCGCTGGCATGATAAGCACATCATTCCAAAGGATCTGAAAGAAGGAGATCAAATCCTTCTATTCAACTCAAGGCTTCGACTATTCCCAAGTAAGCTTAAATCCCGTTGGCAGGACCTTATGTAATTAAACGAATTTTCCTCCATGGTGCAGTTGAAGTATGGGGTGAACAAAGCGGAAATTTCAAAGTGAATGGCAAACGGTTGAAGAAATACACACCGGAAGCCCCAGTTGAGGAGATAGCTCCTATCCTCCTCCATTGAACACAAAACCTTGCACCGTCCAGCTAAAGACGATAAATCAAGCGCTTCTTGGGAGGCAACCCATGATAGTATAACTTTTTACCTTCTTTTATCACTTAGTTTATCTTAGTTTAGTTGCTTTGCTTCTTTTGTTTTCGCTTTTGTTTGTTCCTCGATGCACTCTTGGTTTGTTTGTGTCAATAATCGCAGGAAATTAGGTCCAATTTGAGAAATCAATAAAGATGGGGAGCACAAATTAGTTCAAATTGCAAGCTTCAAGAAATACAAGGAAAGAAATCGAGCTACACAAAGAAAATCGTTCGATTTAGGAACAGAGCAAGTCGATTTTTGGCAACAGGAAGAAAAATCGACATACCAGATCGACCCCCCAGAACTAAATCGTCCGATTTTCTTCTTGAGTTCAAAAAATGAATAAAGAACAGACCCGACGAATAAATCGTCCAGATAAATCGTCCGATTTTCTTCATTAAATCTCCTGCCTATATAAAGGCTTCACCACTCAATTCTCTCATTCCACAAACCCTCCATTCCCGATTTCCTTCTCTCAAAGAACCGAAAATCGTCCACCCTCTCATCTCCTCATTCCTTAATCGTTTTGAACGATTCTTGGCCCTAAACTGAAGCATTTTCGACAAGGAACAAGGATCTAGAAACATCAAGCTTGGCAATCGACTCATCCATCCGAAATTTAGGTTTTTCATTCTGAAACCTAAGTTTTTCGTTCGATTTTGATTCTTGCTTAGAAGTTGTTTGTTTGCTGCGATTGATTGAGGGATTTGCTTAGGAACAACTATAGGAGATTGTGTGTGGTGATAGTTTAGTCAGAACTTTACAGAATTGTGAGAATTGTTGAAATCGACAGAAAAATCGACCCAACCCAGATAAATCGTCCGATTTATTGAAGAACAACCCGATTTTTCTTTGCAGAAATGGAAACTTTGAAGAGAATCACTCGAAATGCGGGGAAGAAGAAGGGATCTTCTTCCAAAGCCCCTCCACCACCTCCACCACCCTCTCAAACCATACCGAAACTCCCCCCTATCCAAACATAAGAAGAGATATGAACGTCTCTTAGATCGCCTCTTCACCCCTCCTCGATACATTATGCTAGACGACTTAGACTCTTTGTTTGTTCGAGAGGATGTGGATATGATGTTAGATAGAGTTGAGCTGAGTCAGTTTGCTATGATTCGAGAAGATGCTTACACCGAGATAACCTTAGAATTCCTTAGCACATTTGAGAATGATCCTAGAGAGAGGACGGTCTCTTTCCGCCTCATGAACCACAACCATGCTATGACTATCGATGACTTTGGAGATTTGTTTGGTTTTCCCTACTCTGATGCAGGCACATTTGCGAGAGGAGTTAGTACTAGTGCCTTTTGGGAGACCATCTCAGTGGGAGAGTATGGTCGTGATAAGTGGAGACCCGGAAATTCGAAAGAGGCTAGCATGTACAACCTTTCCTTTAAGGTAGTTCATAGGATCCTTAGTGAGTGCTTGTTTGCACGGACGGAGACCACATAGAAGCTCAAGGCTGACGAGCTCTTTATCTTGTATTGCATGACATGTAGCACCATTCCCGACATCACCTTTATGCTTGCTGACTATCTAGGAAAGTGTTCGCTCCAAACGGTGTGTGCAAGCTTTAAATTTATAACCCTAGACTTAAGCTTAAAACAAGGATGCGAACCCGCAGTGTACGGGTCAATCGTAGTAAAAAGCAAGAAAATTCCAGGGGTCGATCACAGGGACTCGGTGAAACAAAGTCAATAACGGTATGCTTCGTGAATACTAACCACAAAGAGCAATTAACACAATCAAAGATGAATAAGAAGTCAATAAAGCAAACATGCAATTCTAGGGATTAAAGCATCTAGTTGTGGTTCCAACTCAAGATCTATAGATAAGCGGACAAAGCTGAGATTTTTGCGTGGGGAAGGTGTTACTAGAGTGGAGTAGATCACCGGGTAAGTCTCTCTACACACTAATCCTAACCGTAACTCCTATTACCGGGTAAGTCTCTAGGAATCAAGATAAAGAACTATAACCTCAAACTAACACACCATCTAAGGGAATAGAATCAACCTTTACCGGGTAAGTCTCAGGCTAACTCACAAAGATGGGATGGAAGCACACTCAAACCCCAATAAAGGATAAACCTTTATTACCTACACTTATGATCGTTGGTACACAAACTAAGGAATTACCGGGTAAGTCTCATCCTAAGCTTGCTTTGAACCAGGAAAGGTGTAATAAGAATAGGGTTTGGCAAACTTTAACACTTAACTCTCAGTTATGGATCAGATAAGTCACCTCGGTCAGCCAGTTTCTACCCCGGCCGAGATGTTCATCGACTTAACGAGATGCTTAGGGTTAAGGTCAAAGACTCAAACTTTCAGGATCCTACTGGAATCTAAGATTATTCTATCATTGTTTTTCCCACAACCTTCAGCCAATCACCCTAGAATCACACAAGGAAATTAGCCACTCATCATCATTATGAAAGTATTAAATATATGGGAAGAAGGTGAATATTTGAACAAGAAGAATTTAATGAAAAAGACTTCAATAACTGAATCAAATATCACAACAAAGCGTTCCTTGGATAGCAATCCAACAAGACAAGACAACAAGTGAGGGAATTGAAGACAATCTTACAAAAACCCTCCAAAAAGCTATAAAAGCTATAGACTTCAATCTTCCTTCAACCTTCAAAAAGGTTCTTCGAATCTCTCCAATGAGAGTATGCTGCTGCTGCTGCGTGATAAGCGGAGGTGATAGCGGATGTATGCGGCCTCCTTGATTTGTGGAAATCCAACCCTTTTTATAGGAAAATAACCCTCCAAAGATAAAATATCTTAGAAAGATATTTTCCCATAAAAATAGGTAAAATATATGATTCTGCATATCTCCTTCCTTCCAGGAGCCAAGCCCAAAAATATAAGATCACTTTCCAATTTTAAAATATCTCAGCCAAGAATAAAATATTCTCGCCGCGTCCTAGGTGTTCGCCTCGGTCGAGTCGGCGTCTCTGGATCAGCTCGGTTGAGATGAATCTCTGGTCAACCGAGGTGAGTCACAACTGAATGTGAAATCTCTCAAAACTGGTCCAAAGTAAATCTTTAATCCATGGCTATGCTCCCTGGATGTAGCTCCAAATGACTCATGACTCCTTTTGCTCCTTTTTGATGTGAAACGTGCCATTTTACCTACGATTACAACAAAACTAGGTGTAGACCTCGATTCTCGCAAAGGTAGATGAAATGGTAGTAAAATCACATAATATACATACAAACATGCAGATTATGAAAGGTAAAACGTCCAAACAAACCCCAAAATATAGACTATAATTCATGCTATCAGAAAGATAGCCAACAAGGCAAAGGGTGACATTTGTGCTGGAGGCCTTGTCACTCATGTGGCAAAGGCATTGGATTTAGATTTCTCGGGTTGTACCCTAGTTGAGAGTGCCCAACCTTTAGGATCACAGAGATTGATTGCTAGACAAGTCCTGATTCCTCGAGGGAGAGGAACCCTTCATGTGCCCATGCCATGGGCAAAGGATCCAAAGAAGAAGCCATCCGAGATTGTTTGGAAGTCCGAATACACCATTCGGAACAAGAGGAATTGGAAGGAGACATTCATACTGAGGCTTGAGGAGATAGCTCCTCCTTTGTATTATGATGATGATTAGGTGACACTGAGGATGAGGAGGATCATGAGGATGGAGTACACCAGGGGACCATGCTCGAGTTCAAGAGTGACACTTATAGTGGTCACGCCACGGATGCCATGGACACCGACACTCATGGTGCAAGACCTAGACGGACTAGTCGAGGCACTGAGGAGACAGAGGATGACATGCAACCACCTCTCCACTCCTTTGCACATGCCCCTAGCCACGGTAGAGGCCATGGACGAGGACATAGACCTCCCCGCCATTTTAGAGACTTAGTATCTAGCTTCTAGAGTCTCCGCACCGACTATCAGGCCCTCCACACCGACTACAGTACCTTGAACACTCAGTTCAAGGAATACCGGCAGGAGACGGACGCTAGACACTCCTCTTATGACGGCCAGATGAGAGACATGTACTATCATCAGTTCGGCCACTTCTACGATCCCAGTGTACCGATGTGTCCATATCCTCCACCTCCTCCACCACCGACCGAGGATTGAGCTTCCACACCTTTTACATTGTAAGTATTTTTCTCCATCTTATGCTTGATTTTTCACATTGGGGACAATGTGGAGGTTAAGTATGGGGTGGGGGTACTTACAATCTCTTTTACTTTATTTTAGCACTCTATGCACTTTGTACTACTTTTGATGATTTGGCTTGTAATAACTCTTGCACTACTTACTTTCCACTATGACATTCGCATTTGCATGCTTTTTTTCAAAAATTATGAATTTTCAAATTTTTTGTGTGCTTCTTATGATGGAAATGACCTCTATGATGAGATTATGTGATGTGGAAAGGCAAAAAGATGACATGGTTATGTTGAGATTTTAATCATAGCATGAATGAGCTTACTTTTGTTACTTGAACACATGAATGATTTATATAATTTTGATGTTTTGGTAAGAGAATGAAATAATGGTCGAAGCTATATTATAAGTTCTTTTGCATCATATAAGAATGACCAAGGCAATTCACTTCTTCTCTATTCATATCTTGTTCATGCTAGCTCCTCAATGAAATATGTGACCCTCCTTTTACCATCCGGGAATTAGGAGAAGTGATTGAAAAAGGCATGTTTGATGTGGGAGGGCCAATAAAAATGTGTTAAGTGAAAGTGTAGCAATTCATAAGTTTGGAGACGTTGAACATGAGGATGAGTAACTCGGCACCATTCACATAGCCGGGTGTTTGTGTCTTGCCAACGTCCGATTGAACGACAAGTCCTAACGGGATATGGTATGTGCATCAAGGGTTTGAGGCATCTCAAAATTGAGAAACGCCGATCTCCTAGGCTTCGGTTATTGTGCACCTCTATCCATACTCTCAAAAAGTAAAATATAAAGAAAGCAAAGCTTTTACATACAAAACATGTGTGGTGAAGTAAAATTCTTGAAGGTATTATTTTGTTCCTCTTTCCCGGATTAGCACCTCAATTGCCTAAAACAATTCCCTTCTTTAACACGTTTCTTAGACCCTTCTTTGATTTGAAGAGCTTGAGACTTTTATGTATGTATTTAAGACTTCATGGCTTAGACTTGTTTGATTTTAATTGTCTCTACGTCTTTATCATGTCTTTTATTTGTGTTTTTGAGAAAGAAAAGAGAGTTAATCCATGTTATTATTATCATTGATACATGTCTTGCCTTCCTATGCCTTGAAACATCACTTTGAGGGTGATCCAATAAGAAGAAGCACTATCAAATAAAAGGTTTTTGAGTTTCCATACATATATAATCCATGGCATCTTGTATTCTAAATTTGAGTCTTACTTGGGGACAAGCAAGGGGCAAGTATGGGGTATTTTGATGACATGAATTATATACCATTATAATCATGCATATTGTAGAGGTTTACCTCGTTTTACTTTGCATTTTGAGAGAACTTGTGTACCTTTTATGTTTTATTCAATTATATTTCGGAAATAGAGGTCTACACGAGTTTCGGTTGAGTTGTAGGTAAATTGAGTGGATTTGGAAGCAAAAGTGGAGCAAGGAGCATCTAAGGTCATTAGGGAAGCTAAAGGAGTCTTAGAGGAATCACAAAGAGCAAAGGAGTTGCATAAAAGGAAGAAAGAAAACAAGCCAAAAGACGAGCATTCTCTGTTGAAGAAAATCGTGCCATTTACTACATAAATCGGACGATTTTTCCCTTTAAAAATCGAACGGTTTTGTGTGTAAATCGGCTAGCTTGATTTCCTCTGTTTTTCGGCCCAATGGTAAAGACTACTCAAAGCCCATCACTTTTAGGCTAGAGAAGTGTTTTGCCAAACGGCCCATTAGCAAGAAACTATAGGTTGGAACCCTAGGAACGAAAACGGTACGGCCGCAACGGGAAATCTTTACACGTTTGAGAGAGATTGAGGATTCTTGGAGGAGGATTGAAGTGATAGTTACCGGGAAGTCAATCTTGATCATAATTGTGAGATTCCTTTGTTCCATTGCAATCTTTGTGGTTTTTAAACACGATATTGAGTTAATTGAGAGATACATTGATTAGTTTTGAGATTGGTTTACAGATTTGAAGGTTATTAAGTTTTTATTCGAGATTCGGGTTTATTTGAATTATTTCACTCAATCTTAATTTTGATTTGATTTTGAAAATGGTTGGCTAAAACCATTGTGATTCTGGGGGGAATAGTTGATGATTGAGGCTTAGATGATGATAGAATGAACTCATTCAAACATTTGGACCCTGAGAGTTTAAATTTTAAATTTGGGACATAGGAAAATCGGGTTGTTCTTCAGGAAAATCGGACGTTTTTCTCAAGAACAGGTCGATTTAATCCCCTGACGATCTTTAATTGATTTAATCTTTAACCAAAGTTAATCCTTGCCTAAATCCCAGACTTGCTTAACCTTTTTAACCTCTATTTGAGTGTATGAAGAGACTTCAACCTTGATTCTACATTTAATAGATTTAGATTACAAGATTTGGGTAATAGAGAGACTCAATATCCTTTATTAAGATTTTAAGTGTGCTTTCTATCCTTACCTTGGAGAGTCACATCCTGGGGTTTTTAGGTAGTTAGTTTGGACATAATTCTTGTCCTTAGATCTTTCTATATTGCAGCCTCAACAACCCTTATAGAGAGAACCTTTGGATTAGACAAATAGGTTTCGGAACTTCACCGTACGATACCTACCTTTGAACATATAATCTTGGCAATATAAACTCTGTCCTTATATCCATTAGAAGTGTCTTGAATCGAAAGCCGCGGTCGGATACTTGAATCTTTGGAATCATTTCCCCCTTTATTAATCACAAAAGTATTTGCACTTTACTAGATAATTGAATTCGATTTTATTCTCACCAAATCCCTGAGTTCGACTCTGGAATTTCTTACCTTGCTACAGCTGATCCGTACACTACGGGTTCGCTTTTCTTTGAGTTCTAGATATAAATTTAAGATTTTGACGCACACACTTTTGAGCGAACAAAGAGTTAGCAGAGAAGGGCTCCATCTGCCCTAGTGTATCTCCTTGGGCGCACCAGTTCTCTTCGTCAGGAAGAAAGACGGGTCAATGAGGTTATGTATCGACTACCAAGAGCTGAATAAGATAGCGATCAAGAATAAGTACCCATTGCCCCGTATCGACGATCTTTTGAATCAGCTGCATGGAGCTTTAATGTTTTCGAGGATCGATCAAAGATCTATATATCACCAGTTGAAGGTGAGAGAGCAGGACGTAGCCAAGACGGAATTTCAGACCAAATATAGACACTACGAGTTTGTAGTGATGTCATTCGGGCTTACGAATGCGCCCGCGGTCTTCATGGAGTTGATGAACAACATTTTTATCGACTTTCTAGACCAGTTTGAAGTTGTCTTTATCGACGACATTGTGGTTTACTCTCGCAGTAGAGAGGAGCATGCTGGACACTTGAGGATCGTTCTTCAGGTCTTACAGGATAGAGAGCTCTATACCAAGCTCTCTAAGTGCGAGTTTTGGATGTCCGAGGTAGCATTCCTTGGTCACATCGTTTCAGCTGAAGGGATCAAGGTAGATCCGGCGAAGTTTAAGTCATTAGCTTCTTGGCCGCCTCCTAAGAACGTTAAGGAGGTACGCAACTTCTTAGGATTGGCGGGCTACTACCGGCGTTTTGTTGAGGGCTTTTCAATTATCGCCCGACCGCTCACTTCCTTGTTGCGGAAGTCTACGAGGTTCGTATGGTCCAAGCCGTGCCTGATGAGCTTTAAGGAGCTGAAGAAGTGGTTGACCTCTGCTCCTATCCTAGCTCAGCCAGAAGGCATTGAGGATTTTGTGGTTTACAGCGACGCATCCAAGTTGGGCTTGGGATGTGCTCTGATGCAGAGGGGTAAGGTGATTGCTTACGCTTCTAGACAGCTGAAGACGTACGAGAAGAATTACCCTACCCATGACCTGGAGTTGGTTGTTGTGGTTCACGCTTTGAAGGTTTGGAGACATTATCTGTACGGAGCTACGTGTCAGATTTTTACATACCATAAGAGTCTGAAGTACATATTCACTCAGCGGGAGTAGAATAACCGCAAGCGTAGATGGTTGGAGTTGATCAAGGACTTTGATCTTGAGATCCCGGGGAAGGCTACCGTGGTAGCAGATGTCCTCAATAGGAAGACTCCCCGGGAGATGGCGATCGCTAGGTTGACAGCTCAGCCACAGTTACAGCGAGATTTGGCATGGTTAGAGATGGATATTCACTTCCCGAATTCCGACAACTACCTATCCACCTTAGAGATAGTAACTGATCTGTTGGCCGAAATTCGACAAAAGCAGCAGAGTTTCCCAACTTTGACACAGATCCGAGACTGGATGTCTAGAGAAGAGACGCCGCAGTTTGTAGTTAGTGTTGATGGAGTTTTGAGACACCAGGAGCGTGTTTGTGTGCCTTCAAATTGAGAGTTGAGATAGAGGATCCTTCAGGAGGCTCATTCTTCACCTTACTTAGTGCACCCTGGTGCGAGTAAGATGTATCAGGATATCAGACGCTCTTTCTGGTGGGGAGGTCTGAAGCCAAATGTCGTGAGATATGTAGCTCAGTGTGCAACCTGTCAGCAGGTCAAGATCGAGCATCATCGACCAGGAGGCGAGCTACACCCACTTCCCATTCCTCATTGAAAGTGGGAGGACATCTTTATGGATTTTGTGACCGGTTTGAGACCGAGTCGAGGTTTTGATGCTATCTGGGTGATAGTAGATCGACTGACGAAGACTGCATGTTTCATTCCTATCAAGGAAATGTGGCCGATGAGTCGATTAGTAGAGGAATTCACTAGGCAGATAGTGAGACTTCATGGAGTACCTAGGACTATAGTCTTTGACAGAGACGGACGGTTCACATCAAGATTCTGGCAGCAGGTGCATTCCGCCCTAGGTACAAGTCTACAGTTCATGACAGTTTATCATCCTCAGAACGATGGCCAGTCTTAGCGGACCATCCAAACTCTAGAGGACATGTTGTGAGCCTGCGTGTTAGACTAGGGACATATGTTGCCATATCACCTTCCTTTAGTGGAGTTTTCATACAACAACAATTGGCACGCATCGATCAGGATGACTCCTTATGAGACTTTATATGGATAAAGATGCCGTACACTACTGTGTTGGGACGAGCCTAGTAGTGCTAGCGGAGTAGCACCTGAGCAGATTCGGGATGGCATGGCTCGAGTAGCAGTGATCCGAGAGCGGATGTTAGCAGCACAAAGTCGACAGAAGTCTTATGCAGATAAGAGGCGCAGACCTCTGGAGTTCAGAGTTGGAGCTCATGTTTGGTTGAGAGTATCTCCGACACGAGGCGTCAGACGTTTCGATGTTAAGGGGAAGTTGAGCCCCATATAAGTTGGACCGTTTGAGATTCTGGAACGAGTGGGAGAGGCATCATACAGACTTACTTTGCCACCGAGACTCGAGGGTGTTCACCCATTCTTCCATGTGTCTCAGCTACAGGATTACATACCGGACCCGAGGCACATCGTCAGTCATGAGGATCTAGTGATCGAGCCAGACCACACGTTCGTAGAGCACCCGGTGGCTGTTTTAGAGCGTTGTACGAGACGCTTGCGTTCGAAGGACATACCGATGATGAAGATTTAGTGGTCGATACGAGGAGCGGATGAGATGACTTGGGAGACAAATGATAGTATCCAGAGGAACTATCCGGAGTTTTACGCTGGGTGGGATGCACCTTTGGCGTAGTTGTTGTGCTTCGGTTTTTCCAGGTTGAGTTGGACGCACCTTCAGCGGAGATGTTGGAGTTTTAGTTTTGTTGTTGTATGGTGCACGCTTTTGTGACGTTTTGAGTTACGTGCCCCCAGTGGGAATATATGAGTTATGTTCAACGTTTCGCGTTGTTTGTGTTCTTTCGGGTTGTTACAAGTTTCGGGACGAAACTTCTTTTTAGGAGGATCTATTGTAAAGCCCCGTTTTTAGCCTTCACCGCCCCCGCGGTGAAGGGGAGCCGCAGGCGCGGCTCAAACTCGCTGTCGCGGTCGCGGCACGGCCCAGCCGCAGGTGCGACTAGGCCCATCCCGTATACGGGCTGTTTTATCTTCCTCTTCTCCTGTCTTATTCCATCCTTGGGTTTTTGGCCCGTCTTCCTTCTATACTCCTAACCCTAGACGTCCCTTCATTCTATCTTTCCAGCCGTCCCTTTATATTTCCGTCTTTCCGCCTTTTTCCCCTTTTTTGCTTACACCTTCTTCAACCTTGAGAGTTGCAGCCGTTCCTTGCTTCCCCTGTGATCTTTTTGTACGTATAAGTCTCCTCCTCTGAGTTCTTCTTCTTCACATTCATATAGCTGCAGCATGTTTTCTTCTTTCCTTTCGTTTGCTCCTTCTTTCCTTTCTTTTCTTCTTCTCCAAGAATCAAGTTTGAACCTTGATTCTTGTTGGCTTCTTGTTGTTGATGTATCGTTGTTCTCAGGCTCTTTGGAGTTGAGTCTTGACGTGTTGGAATCAAAGGTCTGAGCTTTGGTGTCCCTTGTTGTGAGTTCTATCGAAGGGAAAGCCGACAACGCTTTCTGTCACGCAGCCGTCCCCGCGCCTACACACCCCTACCCCTGCGTGTTGCCGCCCCTGCGCCCTGTCCAGCCGCCCCTACGGTTTCCTCTCCAGTAACTCCCGTTCTTGTGAGTTACTTCCTTCCTTACTTTCCTTGTTCCTTTCCTTACATCTTTTGAATGTTCCTTGTTTCCTGAGTATGTTGTAAGACTAAGGTTGAGCCCTTAGCTTGTGTGGATCTCTTAAAGATCTTTGATACTAGAAGTTATAGACTTCTAGTAACCGTTTCGTTCCTGGTTCGTGATGCTTGTGTGAACAGGCTTTCCCTTGCTCCTTTCCTGAGGGAAAGTGAGTTTCTCCTGAGTGTTCTGTGAGTGTTGCTGAGCTTTTTAAGTTACCTTCGAGTGAGGTAAGTTCCTTTGGACGTACTTAGCTTTATTCTGCGTATTAGTTGGATTCTATTGGCTTGTTTGTGTGGTTTATTCATGTTATAACGGCTAACTGGACTAGGATTCACCCTTATAATCTTAATTGGCCCAAGTGTATTATAACCGGGCGCTGACCGCTTGTCCCGTTCAGTATTGGGGAAACTGGAAAGTGCTCTTGCGACTCAGGTCTGCAGGTAACGGATAGTACTGATCTATTCTTGTTGGTAGACGGAAGCGGAGACGAGTTTCGAAAGGATTCTCGTGTGACAGAAGAAGTTGAATTAGTAATGAATGACTTAAGAAAGATAATAACCGGTTGTGTGCAAGCATGCTATGTGTTTTCGTTACCTTATGTGTGTTTGTGCCTTTACGTTCTTTCTGATATCTAGAATGTTAGCTAACGGTTTATACTGTCGTTGTAGATGTTTCGCAGGTTCAGGATGCTGCTGAGTGATACGGATGGTGTGGTCAGCCGGGGTTCCCGTACATTATAGGACGGGGTCGGGTTTTTGTTTCTTTTGTTGTTTTCCTTTTGTTTT
Source organism: Fagopyrum homotropicum (assembly GCA_033239125.1). NCBI lineage: Eukaryota > Viridiplantae > Streptophyta > Magnoliopsida > Caryophyllales > Polygonaceae > Fagopyrum > Fagopyrum homotropicum. The sequence goes on along the minus strand of BSWB01000005.1, from coordinate 38,976,054 downwards.
GAACTCGACTGCGAGTCTTTTACGTTTTATTTAGTTTTAGCCTTTGGTTTTATGTTGAGTTTTGGTTTTCATTCGTCTGTGCCTTGTTGTAAGATCCGTTTGCTATTGCTACTCTGAGGGTCGGAACCCATTGTGCGATCCTAGCCCGTAGCGCTTCGAGTTTCTAGAACTTGGGGTGTTACAAAGCTCTCCGGCGTCGGGCGAGGGTGTTGGTTGCGGCTGTTGTAGAAGACAAGGATCGGCGTCGAGTGTAGGGCAGAACACGGCGACTCCGATAAGCTCCCTCCTTCGTTGTTATGACATAGGAGGGGAGAGTTGATCCGAGTGCACAAGAGAGGATCCAACACCGCAGGAGGTCGTCGGCCATGGTTTGGGCTAGGGCTTGAGCAGAGTTTGGCCCGAGAGGCCGATGATCTCGCGCTTCTGACTATCGGGATTGAGGGTAGAGAGTTTGAGTGTAAGAGGGTGTGTTGCTGAGAGTTGAAGGATGTCTGAAAAGTGATAGGGAAGAGAGTCACTTGTAGTGGCAGAGTTGCACACAACACAGAGGGAAAAGTAGGGGTCGAGTAAGGCCATTATGGGGGCGTTGCGTGATAGAGGCAAGAGAACATAGGTAGCATCTAGGTGGGCGGCACAAGCTGCCAAATGCACGGAGGTGGGGAAAGAAGAAAATTAAAATAAATTAAAATAAATAAACTAACTCGATCGATATACTCGAAACAGGATTTTTGGGTCGGAAAACTCTTTCGGACTTTTCCAAAAATATAAAATACGGAAATTGATGTATAAATGAACTCGCAAAAATATACTTCGCGATATAGAAGTCATTCTCCTAAATTATTTACGAGATTGAAATAACAATTTATATACGGGTAATAATACATATTGATATTTATATACTCATAAATCTTAATTTACGACGTAAAAATACTCGTAAAAATATTTAAGGTGATAAAGTATCGATAGAAGTAGGAAAAATAAATATCGAAAACGCAACGAACAAAATGGGGCGTTACATCCGGTATGATAAATTCTGGAATGAAAAATTATAGAATGAAATCATGGTAAGAAATTCTAGTATGAAAATTCTGGTATGAGAACTCCTGGTATGGACTTCTGGTATGAAAATTTTCATACCAGAAATTCATTTTAGAAAATAAAAAGGCAAGAAAATAATAAAATAAAATAAAAAAATTTTAGTAAATAAGAATTAAAACTTAGATAATACGAACAAACATCTATTATTCTTTTTTTATCAAAATAGAGGGGTTAATTATTTTTACCTACCATTAAATGAAAGTGGTAAAAAATTATGGGGTATATTTACTAAACACAAAACTAAAAAAGGCCTAGTAGGCCAAAATATTTTTAAAAATTTTGATGGCCCCGAAGATTTGTAGTCGAAGTAATCTGAACATAAATTATTTTCTTGGAATCTGAATAAAAAAACAAATTTAAATTAAAAATCTGAATCATTTTTTTTTGTAGAAACCGAAATTAAATAAAAAAGTAAAGAAAGATTTAATTTTTTTAAAGTAACGAAATATCAGAATAAAAAAAAGCCTATAAGAAAATAGATGGATTATTTGCAAGCTATTGAAACCCTTGTTCTTGCAAGTTGTTAAAAACACCAATTCTTGAAAACAAATCAAGGAAATACGAGAAATTCAAGTAGATGGAGAAAATAATTGGGTTATTTGCAACATATTTCACATATTCTCTCGAACTATAGATTACACACAACACATAAATCGTGAAACAAAAAAGACAGAGAGAAGATAAGGATGCATGCGAATGTGAATGGATTTGAAGATAAAAACGTAGATTTGAAAATTGCCAAATTTGAAAATAAATAAACGATAACAAAACGAAGCGACGATTGAAAATCGGTGTTTAAAAAATGAATGATAGTAAGGGGAAAACAACGTAGAGAATAACTTGAAAATGATATGACGAAGTAACTCAAAATTTTCTTCAAATTATCAGAACCCTGAAAATATTGGAAAATAAGAATTGAATGTAAGACGATGGGATATTATTTTTATATATAGTGGGAGAATAAAACGTACAAAAGAAGTTTAGGTTTTATCGTCAGCCAACGTAAATCGTGTAATCGGTAAATATTATTAGATTTACTAGATTTTGATATTTATTGTTTGGATATGTTTTTTAAAGTATAAGAGAAGTTTAGGTCTTATCCCAACGTAAATTGTGTTAGGGGATAACCTATAGGAGAAGTTTAGGTTTTATCCTAACGTAAATTTTGTTAGGGGATAACAACGCAAATATTTTGTAGTTTTTAATGTTAGTAGATTTCGTTGAAAAAAGATTTTTAAATTTTCTTTTGTTTTGTTTGGATTTATTTTTTAACGTACAGGAGAAGTTTAGGTTTTATCCCAACGTAAATTGTGTTAGGAGATAATAACACAGAGATTTTGTAGATTTTGATATTAGTAGATTTAGTTCAAAAAAGATTTTTTTTTAAAATCTTGTTTTGTTTGGATTTGGTTTTTAACGTACAGAAAAATTTAGGTTTTATCCCAACATAAATTCTGTTAGGGGATAACAGCGCACATAACTTGTAGATTTTAATATTATTAGATTTAGTTAAAAAAATTTATTTAAATTTTTTTAGTAAAAAAAGATTTATTGACTTAATTTGTGATTTAATAAAAGATTTAATTCGAAAAAAATTATGGGGGCGGCACGTCAACGTTAGTATAGTGTACTTTAGTTGAATATATATATAATATAAGATAAGATAAGATATAGAAGATTAGTATAATCTTGATTCCGTTAGTATTAAAAAAAGAATTAAAATACTCTTTATAAAAGATTTGATGAGAATATTTTTAAAAAAAATCAAGATCCAGTTTTTGCTTTCATGTTAAAGACTCTAGTTAGTTTTAAAAAACTTAAATGCTAGTAAAAAAATTTATTGGCTTAATTTGTTATTTAGTAAAAGATTTAATCCGAAAAAAATTGTGGGGGCGCCACATCAGTATTAATGTCGTCCGTTTTAGTAAAGTATATAGATATAGATAAGATAAGATATAGAAGATTAGTAAAAACTTAATCCCATTAGTATTAAAAAAAGAAGAAAGAATTTGGCCTACTAAGCCTTTTTAAGTTTTGTGTTTAGTAAATGTACCCCATAAATAATTACAATTTTCATTTAATGGTAGGTAAAAGTAATTAACTCTTCTATTAAAAAAGAAAGAATAATTGATGTTTGTTATGTAAATTTTAATAAAGAAAGAATAATTGATGTTTATCATGTAAATTTTAATAATTTAATTTTTAATTACTGTATTTATTTTTTATTTTATTTTTTTTCCCTTTTTATTTTATTTTTTATTTTCAAAAATAAATTTATTATACCAGAAATTTCTCATACCGAAAATTTCTCCTACAAAATTTTTTTATCATACTAGAAATTTTATCATACCAGAATTTTTATCATACCAGAAATTTTATCATACCAGAAACTTTATCATAACAGAAATTTATCATACTAGAAATTTATCATACCAGAATTTTATCATACCAGAATTTTTTTCATACCATAATTTTTTTCATACCATAAGTTTTTTTTTTGTCTTTTTTATTTATTTTTGGTATGAGTTTCTGGTATAAAATTCATATCAGAAACTCATATCAATTTTTTTTGTTTTCTTTTTGTCTTTTTTTATTTTTTATAATTTTCATACCGGATTTACATACCGGATTCACATACCGGAAATTAAAAAAATATAAACCATAGAATTGTGCAGCATATATGAATTTCTTGATTCCTCCGTTTGGTCGAACGTCTTCAATGCTGTAACCTAGGGGGTTTACTTGAAGCATATGAGTGACCAAGTAAGACCGATGAGACTCGAGTAGGTATTAGGGTTTATGATGAGCTTCCTCCAAACCATGAATGCAGGAACATCTACCAACTTGATAAATCAATTGAGATGAGTCTTACTATTGTGTCTAGGTATAACCCAATACTCTGTAGCTCCAAATGTGACACCTATTTCATTTCTAGTTTATTACCAGTTAATTAACCCTGTTTAAAGCAATAAGCGGAAAAGCGGAAAAACGAAAAACGTAAATTTTTAAAACTTTATCTTACAACCATATTCACAACATATATACATACTAACATACGTCATAAAACCCTGTTTAACAAAACACAACTGTTTAAAACCACACAAAACATCCTAGGCGGTAACATTCCATAACAGCCCACATGATATGATCTCAAATCCAGGTGTTGGGTCCAACGTCCTTGCCTTGGTCAGGCCGAGTCTGAGTAGCTGAAATAAAATGTGGATATAACAACAATGAGCCACACGCTCAATAAGGGTATACAAATCGCACTCTCCCAATATATACAAGTATCTAATATCCCGTCCCCAAAGGACACTCTATACCCTTTCTCACATTCCAAAGCTCTGATACCATGTTGTAACACCCCAAATTCTCGGAACTCGGGGAGCTACTGGTTAGGACCTCACAATGGGTCCCGACCTTGGTTTAACAACAACATTACTTGGATCTTACAACAAGGCACAAATATATTTAAAACAATTTCAAAACATAAAAATTTTCGTGATATGATTGTACACATGTGACAGCCTTACAAACATATATATAGATACATAACATGCATACCGTATGGAAAACTCCCCCGTCCCCATCTAATGAGTACGTGGACCCGGCTGACCATCAGTCCCGAATCTCTCTACAACTGTGTATCTCTACAAAATCTACAACACGGATAAACCGTTAGCTAACAATCTAAATATAAGAAGAATAAGGATAGCACAAACACAATCAAGATAACATAAAACAATCATCATGCTGACACACAAGCCGGTTATTATCTAATAGTTAAGTGATTCACCTTATTCCATTTTACAGTTGTGGCACGAGAAATCTTAAGAGTTCTCGCCTCCGTTCCTTATCCAACTGGGTGTAGGTCTAGCTTACCTCCGCCGGTAGCATCACTACAAACCGAGTGTGGACTAGTCCCTAAAGAAACCCCCAGCGCCCTCAGGCTAACTGAGCAGAATGTCACCGCCCGTTACTCTTAGGCCAAAGTATAGGTCGGTAGATAATTACTACTAAAATATAACTATAGACATATCATTCACACACCACCATCATTATCAACACTCATATCTAGAAGTCAGCTAAGTAAGCCCAAAGGACTTACTTGAGTCAAGTCGCAACTCTCTTAATCTCAACTCGGTATGTAACCGTAGGAACTCAATTGCCTGTTATACCAGACAAGGGAATCAATAATGTATCCCACTTTCTTAGAAGTCTCCAACTTCTAAGATAAAAAAATATCGATCAACAAGAGATTACCAAAATACCCTTATACAGGTAAATGACCATTTTACCCCTGGTCCCGAAACTTCTAAAAATTTCATAATTTATGTTTAAACTCTTATTTGAGACTAACTAACCATATTCTACTCCCTAGGATGATTTTTGGTACAACTAGAAAAACCACCCATTTTCTATTTCTCGAAAAGTCACTAAAGTCCAACTACAGCTTCAAATATAAAATTCGAATAATCTTATAAAAATTCCGAACTAATTCCCTAGGTCATCTATGATATCCTATCTACTCATAGAAGAAAGAATTTCTTAAAACTGTTAAAGCATCGCTTCTACAAAAATTTCTAAAGTTGGGTACAACACTTAACAAACAGCACACTGTCTTAACTTTGAAAAATCATAACTCCTAAACTACTCGCTGGATTTATCCCAAATTTTTATATGTTCTACTATAAAATCTTATCTCTAATATATCCAAAATTCAGACGCAAAGAAGATCAAAATCCTATTTAAAACTATCTCTCAAAACCGAATTTCAGCACAACAGAAAAACTGCTTACGACTCAATCTTGGAAAAATCATAAATCCCAAACCACTCGCTGGATGCCTCTCAAATTTTAATATGTTCTACAACAATATGTCAACTATATCATATCCAAAATTCAAGCCCAACGGAGATCAAGAGCTTATTCAAACCATCTCACAAAACAGCATGTCAAGGTTGGAACATAAGGTGTGCAGAAGGTAAATTCTGATTCTCCTTGTCACCATATGTTTCCCTTATTGCTACTTAGAGATCCTTAGTACATAACCCAGCCTATTCTATGTCCAGCTTAGCCACAACTACATTACCCTCATCCTTATTCATCAAACTCAACCAATACCTCCTACACAACATCAAGGTACTAGGATTAACTGTCAAGTCTACTTACCCACAACAGTGAAGGAGCCGGTTGCTGCTGATCTCCCAAAGACGAGTCCGGCGTGGCCTCAGAAGCAGCAGACGTTACAGCTGCTGTTTAGATTGAAGGGAATACATGGTTACTGTCAAATTACAAGGGGAGTGCAGTGAACAGCAGGAGTAGAGCTTACCGGTTCTTCGTTTGCAGCGGTTAGCAATCAGCCTACTCTTGTCTCGTACCCGCTGGAGGCGTGCAGAGGGTCCAGGTATGCTCCTGGGTGTCCCGCTGGTTGTTCAAGGGCTGTTGCGTCGGACTGTTGGTTGTCGAAGATTGGACTCCGTCGGGCTACTGCTGCGCCGAACTAGCTTGCCTCGGCCTGCTGTTGCTTACAGAAAGCGGCTCCTGCATTTACAGAAGGAGGTTGTTGCGTCAGTCTTGGTGGTGGTGGTTCGTCCGACGAGGGAGAAGCAGCGACGGTTCCACAGACGAGAAATCGGGGTTAGGCTTCCGGTGCTTCTGGAGAGAAGAGGAGAGGCGTGCGAGAAAGGAGAGGAGTTTGAGGAAGGTGATGAGGCGGCTTTTGTCGAGTTTGAAGGAGTCGAGGGAGAAGACGGAGCGAAGAGGCCTGGAGTGAAGGAGGAGGCGGACGCTGGTACGTGACAGCGAGAGAAGGAAGAGAGCTGTTCTTAGGGTTTACGTGAGAGAGGGAGAGAGCATGGGCTGGCCTGTAACAGCTCCTTATTGGGCCCGGATGGTAGGGTTTTCAAAGGCCAAACTCAGCTTCGAAATGGGCCCGGATGACCTTGTCATAACTTAGTCATGGGTTTGTCAAATGGTTCAATTACTATAAGACTTGCAAGAGTGTTTTAGGAATGATTTTATATAATTAAGTTTCACATAAAATCATAGAAGTTGGGAAAAGAATATTTTATGTGATTAACTCTTCACATAAAATGACAAGATTTATGTTGACTCGGGATTTACCGGAAATTAAATTTCCGGGTATTACATCAGTGCCCCTTTAAAATAAGTTTCGTCCCGAAACTTAGAACAAGGTACTTAATTAAACGACTTCCATAATTAAACTGGTCTGTCCTAATCTCACTAAATTTTTATTCGTTTCCTAGACTTCTCTAACTCTATCAAAGCGTAACGGAAAAAAAAACTGGTCGTTACATCAGATCCCCCTCAAAATAAGTTTCGTCCCGAAACTTAGGGTAAGAAAATCCTGATCGGCCTTTAAGGCACCAAAAGGGTGTGTTTGGTCACTACACAAAAGTCTTGTCGTTTCCACATCTAAGTATCCCACACATCAAGGTTACCAAAAGAACACATCTCTGACTAAACACTCAATCATGAAATAAACAAGTAGTCAAACAATATCACACATACAAGTTCAAGTCCTAACTCGTTACTCCCGAGGTTACAACTATCGCTACATAAGTCTTGGAAATGTTACGTCTCTTACTATCCCCAATATCTTAGGTAGCCTTATCGGATTTTCATAAATCCACTAAATCTTAAATCTTTTCAGGTATTTAGATCGTAAGAGTATGTTACCACGTTCTAGAGTGGTTACCGGATATCTCACCGGTATCATCCGGCTCAACTGTCTAATCCTCTAATCTGATGACCTAACTCGTGTCTGGTAGGTATCTCTCCAACTGAAATTCTCAAACTCAGTTCCCAAACTTAGTCTCCGTGGAAAACCAAAGTTACACTCTCCAATAGGGTGAGGAAAACTAGTCCATCGGTCACTTTTAAACCGCTTTAAAACTTCCAATGGTTTTCCTTACACAAATCACTTCTAGATCCTTTGATGACCCTATGGAAAATAATCTATTCAACTTCCTTTCCTTCGTTATGACCACTTGCTTACGGCCTTCTGAAGAGGTTCTGACTACCCACTTAGGCCAAAGGTCTTTGACATCCTCCAACACTTACTAAGTTCCCCATGCTCTTCGTATCACAACCCACATGGTCTTGTCTTTTAATATTACTCAGTCATCATGTTCCTCAGGTACGGAAGTGTCACCCTTACCCTTTTCAGGTCTAATACTCAAAACAATTAAAAATCAAATCTAGTGGTTATCCTCTTTGTTCACTTGGCTTTATTATATTATTTATAGATCTCTAATATATCGTTTGCTCAAACTTAGGCTTCTCACACATTTTCTAATATCTTAAATGAAATAGAATAAGTCCGAAATGACGGTATTAGACACAAAGTGATCTCATATCACCGGTATTTGTTAATAACTACTCAATAAATGTTAACATACCATCATCAATGCGCCTTTTATCCACCATTGTTACCAGCCTGATAGTATTCCTCTGACTCAAAACGCAGCTAAGCTCTGTTCCGATATAACATTACACATAAAATCTACTCCGAGATTATGCTTTCCTTAAGCACTGTTACTAGGTTGCAAGTATGCTCCTGTCGCTTCTCTTTCTTATGTATCTTCGACTCAGGATGGTAGTTACTCACTTGGAGCTTTCTAGTGCAGGACATGCACAATACTTTTATTACATCATTGATTCTTTCCTAATCCATCCAGAAAACTCACTCCAGAGTATTCCATTAGTATGTAAGTCCAAAACTACTTGTCTAGCAACATGTAGCAAAGCCATCACTCTTCACTCGGATCCATAATAGGGTACCAGTCTCTTTCTATTACCTCTACATGCAAGTACCTTCCCATCTACCTTGGTGGTTGTAAAATTCTTCCACAAAATTTATAGTCACTCCGCATAGCCCATCTCATGTTTGTTCGTCTCAAGACGCATTTCACCAACTAACATCATTTTAAACTCGCCACGTTGTATCATTGAGCTTAATGCTCTGTGGGTTAGGACCCACCACGCTTCCGCTGCGCTACTCTGAAAATTCGGTTGTCACTCATTAATCATAAGGACATTTTATGTGAGTCCAAAGTGATTGACCCCAACCTCTTTCTCCTAATTACATATTAGTCTCCTCCGGATGGAGTACCAAGTATTTTCCTTACTCGCCTTCCTGAAAAGGAAACAATGATTGAAAAGAAATTTCTTCCGCTTACTTTCGAAATTTTTTTTTTTTTTTTTTTTTACGGATCCAAACTCCCTGACTCGACCGAAGTTTGATCTTAACCAGCCAAGAAGTAATCTTTAACATGTTTCTCTTTATGCCTTTAATTAATTAAAGAAGGTTGTCATTACCTACTTGCGGAAATCCTTCAAGGCGTCGGTAAGGCTAATTCATAAATCCACAGTCACGACTATCTCTTCTTAACTGCACATAACTCACCAATACCAGCGACACTTGCACGTCCTCCGTTGACATTGGTTAGTCTATAGTTGACTTACCTCAATATCTCGTACTCACTCTTCTCATACTTCCACTAGTATAAAATTCCCGGTAAGCACTAACTACTTGGTTAATCCCTTTTCCCTTCGTTAGCTCGTTCTATCTCTTTCACTGCCGTTTTCCTTAGAGTCAACTCTCTTTCTCGAGTCCCCTAGGTCATTCTCACATGTTCCTTCATTTGTGTTGTTTATAATATTTCTCTGTTGAACTCCATTGGCTCGGCTACTGGCCTCCTACTCCTTTTGATACTGACTTCGTGATTCCTCACCACTTTTTATCTCTCTGACGAGGTCAAAACTTCTCTACACTTGTGGGTTCTATCTTCGCTCTTACACTTAATTGTAGGTCTTCTTTCCGTGCATCTCTTAGTCACAAAGGTTCCTTCCGCAGATATCGTAGGAGAATCATCATTCTTCCTTGTATGAAATGACACGCATACTCTGTCTTGGCTGACATGGAACCTTATCCAAAGTGTATATTTCTTACTCCTCTAGTTCTCCTCTTAAAATCCGTTTGTACTAGTTGTGATATGTACCTTTTTCCTAGCCGGTAAGTAGTAATTCACTTACTCAATTCTCTCGGTCTCAAAACACATAAGGGTCATTCCTGTCGTCTAGTCTTTCCTCTTAAGTTCTTAATTAGAGTTACTGACGCGTCTCCTTATCTGCCAACCAGTTACTACTAGTTGACCTGCACGTTTTATGACTCAGTTATTACCAACTAGTCTTTAGTTGACCTTCAATAAGACCACGGACTTATTGTTCTTCTATCTCTTTCGAAGTTTGATACAGTTGCTGAAATCTATTTCCTCCAGTTTCTTTGTTAAAACTCTGTAGCTCCTTCCACAATCTACACCTCTCTTGTTCTCTTATGAGATCACTATACTGTTGTGAGTCCAGTCATAGCCTTCATCTGTCGTCAATGAGTTTATCAAGTCTTCATGAATCTTCTTACGTTGTCCATCGTTCGCTTGCAGTTCTCCGATATGACCGTCAATGTTGGTAACTAAACTTTTAGGTGAATGATAAGTTATTGGGGACTCTCTCTAGTCCAACAAAATTACTTTCCCACATTGTTCCCCTTGATTGGTGTGTTTTAATCCTGCTACCTTTATAGACATTCGTTGTCTCAGTTTTAGACTTCTAGTTTCTTTGGTACTTATGTCGAAGTTTCATTCAAAATTCTCGTATCCTTGAAGGACTCCACATGCTTCCATGGTTACAGAATTTATTTCTCGTCATTAGACTCACTCTCTATCTTTGTACCTTTTAATTTCTCACAACTGGGTCCACACTCTATCTTCTTTGTACTCTCATGCCCCTGCTTACTTATGGCGGCGTCCGCCTTGATTGTAACGTCCTTTACTCCAAAATTCTTGGTTGTACTCCGTTCTATATGGTTCTTGTTTTTCCATTATTATCTCCATTCTACGCCCTCGTCGTCTCTTGCATAGTTCTTCTAATTCATCTCTCGGCTTCATACGACAAAGTCCCTTGCATGACTTCCAATTCCTTCTATGTGAGCTGACTCGGGATTTTCTTTCTCATCGGATTGTACTTGTAGTGAAAATTATCTCCACATCCTTACTTCCTTGCCCACCCGTTCTCCGGATGATTTATAGGGTTGCCAGGACGCCCACCAGAGTATAATACTCAATCCTAGGTCTGAATCCGTTGTCTCGTGTTGAAAACTCTTCCAGTTCGCTACGGATTTATCATGAGGCGATAATCGCTTCATGATATCATAACTAAAGGATCTAAAGTATCCTTTAGGATACTAACGTGCTACACATATACATATATATAATCATACCTTAAAACATATCGATATAACTCTAAATACTAACATCTATCATTCCAAGTTGCAGAGATCCACGGAGAACGATGGTGGTCCGACGTACTACTAACCCAACAACCCGACTATGCACTTGTGTAAAAACAGAAATCCGTTTTGAAAATCTTAGACCCCTTTCGGGTTCTAGTTATTTTATACATTTGGTCTTTCAGAAGATTTCAAGTGCCATTGTTGCCAACCCAGAGCTCTGATACCATGTTGTAACACCCCAAATTCTCGGAACTCGGGGAGCTACTGGTTAGGACCTCACAATGGGTCCCGACCTTGGTTTAACAACAACATTACTTGGATCTTACAACAAGGCACAAATATATTTAAAACAATTTCAAAACATAAAAATTTTCGTGATATGATTGTACACATGTGACAGCCTTACAAACATATATATAGATACATAACATGCATGCCGTATGGAAGACTCCCCCGTCCCCATCTAATGAGTACGTGGACCCGGCTGACCATCAGTCCCGAATCTCTCTGCAACTGTGTATCTCTACAAAATCTACAACACGGATAAACCGTTAGCTAACAATCTAAATATAAGAAGAATAAGGATAGCACAAACACAATCACGATAACATAAAACAATCATCATGCTGACACACAAGCCGGTTATTATCTAATAGTTAAGTGATTCACCTTATTCCATTTTACAGTTGTGGCACGAGAAATCTTAAGAGTTCTCGCCTCCGTTCCTTATCCAACTGGGTGTAGGTCTAGCTTACCTCCGCCGGTAGCATCACTACAAACCGAGTGTGGACTAGTCCCTAAAGAAACCCCCAGCGCCCTCAGGCTAACTGAGCAGAATGCCACCGCCCGTTACTATTAGGCCAAAGTATAGGTCGGTAGATAATTACTACTAAAATATAACTATAGACATATCATTCACACACCACCATCATTATCCACACTCATATCTAGAAGTCAGCTAAGTAAGCCCAAAGGACCTACCTGAGTCAAGTCGCAACTCTCTTAATCTCAACTCGGTATGTAACCGTAGGAACTCAATTGCCTGTTATACCAGACAAGGGAATCAATAATGTATCCCACTTTCTTAGAAGTCTCCAACTTCTAAGATAAAAAAATATCGATCAACAAGAGATTACCAAAATACCCTTATACAGGTAAATGACCATTTTACCCCTGGTCCCGAAATTTCTAAAAATTTCATAATTTATGTTTAAACTCTTATTTGAGACTAACTAACCATATTCTACTCCCTAGGATGATTTTTGGTACAACTAGAAAAACCACCCATTTTCTATTTCTCGAAAAGTCACTAAAGTTCAACTACAGCTTCAAATATAAAATTCGAATAATCTTATAAAAATTCCGAACTAATTCCCTAGGTCATCTATGATATCCTATCTACTCATAGGAGAAAGAATTTCTTAAAACTGTTAAAGCATCGCTTCTACAAAAATTTCTAAAGTTGGGTACAACACTTAACAAACAACACACTGTCTTAACTTTGAAAAATCATAACTCCTAAACTACTCGCTGGATTTATCCCAAATTTTTATATGTTCTACTATAAAATCTTATCTCTAGTATATCCAAAATTCAGACGCAAAGGAGATCAAAATCCTATTTAAAACTATCTCTCAAAACCGAATTTCAGCACAACAGAAAAACTGCTTACGACTCAATCTTGGAAAAATCATAAATCCCAAACCACTCGCTGGATGCCTCTCAAATTTTAATATGTTCTACAACAATATGTCAACTATATCATATCCAAAATTCAAGCCCAACGGAGATCAAGAGCTTATTCGAACCATCTCACAAAACAGCATGTCAAGGTTGGAACATAAGGTGTGCACAAGGTAAATTCTGATTCTCCTTGTCACCATATGTTTCCCTTATTGCTACTTAGAGATCCTTAGTACATAACCCAGCCTATTCTATGTCCAGCTTAGCCACAACTACATTATCCTCATCCTTATTCATCAAACTCAACCAATACCTCCTACACAACATCAAGGTACTAGGATTAACTGTCAAGTCTACTTACCCATAGCAGTGAAGGAGCCGGTTGCTGCTGATCTCCGAAAGACGAGTCCGGCGTGGCCTCAGAAGCAGCAGACGTTACAACTGCTGTTTAGATTGAAGGGAATACATGGTTACTGTCAAATTACAAGGGGAGTGCAGTGAACAGCAGGAGTAGAGCTTACCGGTTCTTCGTTTGCAGCGGTTAGCAATCAGCCTACTCTTGTCTCGTACCCGCTGGAGGCGTGCAGAGGGTCCAGGTATGCTCCTGGGTGTCCCGCTGGTTGTTCAAGGGCTGCTGCGTCGGACTGTTGGTTGTCGAAGATTGGACTCCGTCGGGCTACTGCTGCGCCGAACTAGCTTGCCTCGGCCTGCTGTTGCTTACAGAAAGCGGCTCCTGCATTTACAGAAGGAGGTTGTTGCGTCGGTCTTGGTGGTGGTGGTTCGTCCGATGAGGGAGAAGCAGCGATGGTTCCACAGACGAGAAATTGGGGTTAGGCTTCCGGTGCTTCTGGAGAGAAGAGGAGAGGCGTGCGAGAAAGGAGAGGAGTTTGAGGAAGGTGATGAGGCGGCTTTTGTCGAGTCTGAAGGAGTCGAGGGAGAAGACGGAGCGAAGCGGCCTGGAGTGAAGGAGGAGGCGGACGCTGGTACGTGACAGCGAGAGAAGGAAGAGAGCTGTTCTTAGGGTTTACGTGAGAGTGGGAGAGAGCATGGGCTGGCCTGTAACAGCTCCTTATCGGGCCCGGATGGTAGGGTTTTCAAAGCCCAAACTCAGCTTCGAAATGGGCCCGGATGACCTTGTCATAACTTAGTCATGGGTTTGTCAAATGGTTCAATTACTATAAGACTTGCAAGAGTGTTTTAGGAATGATTTTATATAATTAAGTTTCACATAAAATCATAGAAGTTGGGAAAAGAATATTTTATGTGATTAACTCTTCACATAAAATGACAAGATTTATGTTGACTCGGGATTTACCGGGAATTAAATTTCCGGGTATTACATCAGTGCCCCCTTAAAATAAGTTTCGTCCCGAAACTTAGAACAAGGTACTTAATTAAACGACTTCCATAATTAAACTGGTCTGTCCTAATCTCACTAAATTTTTATTCGTTTCCTAGACTTCTCTAACTCTATCAAAGCGTAACGGAAAAAAAAAAAAAACTGGTCGTTACACATGTCTACATTCACATTACATCCACAAACATTCATAACACATAGCATATAAACATTCAAGCATGTTATCAAACCACATATAAACATATCATCTCATATAAACATCTCTTATCATACCATCACATATAAATAATCATAACATAACATATAGCATGCTAGACTCGATCGCATCGATGCATAGGTGATAATTAACTAACTAGCCCCAACTGATCATACGATATATTTTCTCATGTGCTTTCGTATTTCTTTTCTTTTCTTTCTTTCTTTCTTTCTTTTTTTTTCTTTCGGTTGGCCAACCCGATAGCGTCCTAGGCCCCCTGTAGATCAGGTAGCGACCTCGTCCATCTTGTCCTAAGACCCCCTGTAGATCAGGTTGCGATCTTGGACTATTTTTCTCATCTTGAGGCCCTCTGTAGATCAAGTAGCGACCTCTGAGGCCCCTTGTAGATCAGGTAGCGACCTCGTCCACCGGAAACCCGTGCGGGACCCAGTTGGGCTAATTAATCAATTATCATCCTATATTATCACTTCCATATCATAACTCAATTTCATGCTTTCATCATATTCTTCCATCATATTCTTTCCATTATCATCTCATGTACCTCATGCATGCATGCATAAATCATATCAAGTCATCATCATCATTCCACTCATATATATATAAGCATGCATAAAATCATAACAAACAGATATATACACTCATGCATGCATAAAATCATGGCATACTAAATAAATAACATATATTAAGCAAGTGTAGTTCATATACACTTACCTCGTAGGTAAGAACAACAAAACCTCGCAACCAACTATTGAGTCCGTTTCCCACTCGGACTATCCTCCTTTATCGTGCTTGGATACACTCACAAAGCAACTAAGCTATAGTTAAATTGAAACCTTCAACAACACCTGTTGAGAATATCATATTCCTCGTACTAAACTTCTCGCTTCAAACACCAGTCAATTTCATTCCTTTGAATTTAATTAGCTTATAGCATTTTCTAGAATCCCGATTTAATTAATGAACCTTCAATTAATTAATGAAATTTTGCTAGAATAACGTTTTGCCCGCAGGCAATTTCTGAACCCACCTGTCATCAAATCTCATCAAACAAACAGCCCATAATCACCAAAATAAAGTAACGAGTATAATGGAATTTCCAGTTATCCATTTTGACAAGTCTAAGGTCAATTTAGGCTAAATCACAATACGGAAAACGAATAAATTCATAACTTATTCGTTACTAACCCGATTGACGATCCGAAAGAAGATTCGGAATCACAACGACGCAAGCTACGCTCGGACACCATCAAATTCACCGGAATCTGAGCGACGGAACCTCCCTAGTATCATATATGCTCGACCAGACCTTCCCTTACTCGGAAATGTAGAAACTCGGTACCAAAATGAAGAGAATGAAGAGAGGAATCCAAAAACTCAAACGGATTTGAAATCGGATTAGAAACGAAGAGTAGATCTGAGTTTGAAGGTTGAGAGAAATTAGAGCTTTTACGAGAAAACGTGAAAGAAAAATGAATTAATAAACGTTATTTCCGCTATTTATAGCGAATACGATAATTATCCTTTAGCGGAGTCGATGATTATCCTTTAGAGGAGTCGATACCTTTCACTGATCCGAAAGCGGTTTAAGACCCCTTCTCCAAACTTCTCAAAATTGGAATAATAAATCTGAAATATTGTATGGATAATTATTCCGCAATTGTCTCGAAAAACGCGTATTCCTAAGCCGTCTTTCTTAGCCGCTAAGAAACGAAATAGCGACTCTTTTGGCCGTTTTGCTTTTCCATGTTTTTTCATATCTAGGACATGTCCGATGTCCTGATCATTTCTCTCAACTGCATTTTTTTTAATTGAAGCTTCCAAATGCTCCAAATAACACCGGGGTGTAATATCATCTAGGAGCAAGTTACCTTGAGAGGTATCTCGTGTTAAAACGGATTTAATTCCTTAAAATTCCCGATTAGGTTATCTTCGATTTTTGACTGTTACACCAAAACTAACTTATCATCAAAACACATAAATTGATATTAACAGTCAGATAGAGGAGGTCTTGAAACATTTGCATCAATATGCTGTGATCCTCCCACATCATTCTAGTAAACTCCACTAACAAACTCTACATCTGAATGTGACAAACCGTCGTCCCCTAGCCACCTTCCACTGCTATGTAGAGAATCAGACATGCTCAGATTCCTAGAGGTGTTGTTAGAAACAATGCTTTTATTACATGAAAACATGACCGCTATTGGCAAAAGGGTAGCTATAGGGTATACCAAGCTTGTCAAGTTCACTTCGAATGAGGGAACTGGTGTTGAATTCCTGAAATCGGAGTTTTGGGTTCTCGTGAATTCACCTTTTGGTGTATACCAACTAATCCTTGTGGCTCTAGATCTAGATCCACGCTGCGCCAAGCTTGCCTACAGACTGTCGGATTCCCCATACCCGCTCTTTATCTCCGCCTTTAGTGCTACAAAACCTTCGTCGGATTCCCCGCACAGATTTCAAGTCCGGTTCTCTTCCTGTGGAAAATCGGAGCACTTGCTTGTGATTTTAGCGAGGAATTGGCTGAGTTGCTCTCGGACATTTCACGGGTCCTGTTTTCTACGGCCTGAGACGGAACCAGCAGAGGCGGGTCTCTTCTCTGGACAAGCGAATTGACTTCTTTGGCCCGAATATGAAATGAAATCTAAAGCAAGACGGACGGCTGGCTGTACGAGAAAGAAGAGAGGAGAGATGGAAGGGGATAGGCGGCTGGTTGTACCAAAGGGGGAAATAGAAAGTGAAGCAACAAGGGAAAGGGGAAGAAGAGAAGACGAGAGTAGTGAGTCATGAGTTTGAGAGAAACAGAGGGACGACTGAGATAAAAATGTAGGGTTCGAGGAGTAAAAAATATAAAGGGGTACATTTACCTAATTAAAAAATCATAATTGGCTAGTTAGTACATAGTAGTTTCAAAAAAGACTAGTACAAGATTTAATTCGAGAAAAATTGTGTGAGCGCCACGTCAACATTAGTGTCGTCTGTTTTAGTAAAGTATATAAATGTTGCGTCCGCCAGTTGTGTAGCCTGTTTCAGAAGAACATTATAACTTTTTTATACCTATACTAAAACAAGCAACAATATTTCTGATGTGACGGCCTTACAAATTTTTTTCGTATTCATTTATAATAATTTCATAATTAAGCCATCAAGTTATTTTTATTACACTATATTTATTTTGTAAAAGATTAATTCATCTCTTAATCTTATATATAACATTGGATCTCAATTTTCGGATTACGCAAAAAATTTACTTCAATTTTTACTTATACTAAAACATAACAAATATTTTTTCCATATTTATTTTTCAAAATTATTTTTTATAAATAGTTTTTTTAATTCGGTCATATTTTTAGAAATTTTTCAATCCACATCACTTTATCACGTAAGAGTTTTAGTTTAAAAATTTGTATAAATAAAAATAAAATATTCAAAAATTAAATCAACCACACATTTTTAGACTTTTTAACTAAGACTTTTAATTTTTATTTATTTCAGATTATATATCTAATATATACAACCATTGCTATAAGTACATGGGTTGTTGTAGCTTTAAGACAAGTATGGTAATCAGTCATCTGATTGGCCTGTTCCTAATAGTATCTATTTTTGTTTTGAAATGCCTTTATACATATTTAATAACTAGTTTAAAAATATTATTTAGGCCATGCTTAAAGTGACGTAGGCTAGTACTACAATTCAAAGAAATATTAATATTAACAAATATATAATGTTGGGATGGTTAGTGGTTTGGAAAGTTGTAATACATGTTTAAATGAGTGGGAGACACATGCGTAATTTTATTTTACTTTCATCTTACTTTTACCAATAATTTAATATATAAAAATAACATATTTATGATTTTTAATAATGAAATAATATTAGTATTTGCACGATATTAGATTTACTAGATACCGATAATATTTGATATGCGATTTTGCATAAAGTATTTTGGGCAGAAAACTAAGATAGGGGTGGCCGTTGGCTCAAGTTTATTTTCTTAGGACCGAAAAAAATTTGCCAACTGCCTCAGTGTCCATTTTTCTCTTCGGGTTTGATATCCGGTAATTTTAACATCATGTAAATTACACGACCTCAGAATGACAACTCCTAGTTTACAATTTGAGAATGTTTTTTTTAGCGAATATATAATACAAATGTCACCAAACTTAAATTTACCTTTTCACCAAGGCTGAAGATTGTCACCAAAACTTAGAGTTTGTCATCAAGCTTTAAACAATGTTGTCATCAACATCACCTTAGAAAATGGTTTCACAAAGCTTTAATAAGGTTATCGCAAAGGCTCAGATTGTTACCAAAAATTAATTAACATTACCATCATGGCTTAACTTGAGCAAGGACGTCCCTCCTCCTTCCTTCTCCCTTCATTTTACCCTAAATCATAACCACCTTCTACGCCCTTTCCTTTACATAAACATTGGTGGCAGTTTCCCTTCCTCCACTCTCCTCCTCCGTCGACGCCCTCCCTTGCACGCAACAGCCTCGGGCGGTTGCCGTCGAAGCCGGTCCTTGCACACAGCCGCCACAGTAGACCGCCATCACTCTTTCTCTTGCACATAACAACCATGGTTGTCGGAGTTCACGTTCTTCTCCACACGCCAACATTGGAGGCCTCGTGCCTTTCCCTCCTTTGGTCGGACCTTCAGCAGTGTAGCCAGGATCGTCGGACCTATGCAGTGAAGCCGGCCAACAGATTGATGCTCATCCTAGGCGTACAACAATCGATGCAGCAACGAGCGTGGGATCCCGTAGTCGCACCTAAGCCCTAGCCGCGGCCGCGCCACAATGGCTGAGCCGTGGGTGTTCCACTTAGGACCGTGGGTGAGCCTCTTGCATTGGGCCGTTGTCGCGCCCTTCCCCTGCCGCAACCGCGCACTTCAACAACGACAGCCTTGTGCCTCTTCTTTCGCTTCTTCAAAACTTAGAATCGAGTAAGATCCATACCCTTTCCTTCCTTGCTATTTCCTCTACATTTCTCATGCCTTATCGATGCTGGTAAGTCCCTAGAATCACTTTGAAAAAGCAAGGAACAACAGTGAAGAGCATTACGTTTTTCCGAGTTTTAAGAAGTGACGAGCAGTCAACTTCGGGTCCAAATTTGGGTAAGTTTTACTCTTCCTTTATAGATATTCTTTGGATATGTTATAGTTAGAGTTGCATAGTAGAGCATACTGAAATTTGAGTGGAACCTGACGAGTAGTTTATGAGTTACGGTTTTCCAAAGTAGGGACTTCATGTAGTTTTCTAGGTTGTGTTGAATTATTAAGTGTTGAGGAAACTATATTTTGATGCAGTTTTGTGATGCAGATTTTAATGGGTTAGATACATTTGATGAACTTGAATTTTTTATATGTTGCTTATGGATATGCGTAGTATGAGGTATCAAGTTTAGAGAGCGATCCAACGGTTATATTCGGATTTGTGTTGTTCGAAGTTAGGTATAAGCATAGTTTGTTTACAGAAGAGTTTGTCTAGGTTTAGAATTGTGTTCATGGAGATGGTTTGGGATTTGTGTAGCCTTATGGATTTATTTTATATTATAGAGTAAACATGGCTTTGCAAGTGAGTAGGCACTCTCGTAATGTTTGGGATTTAGGAGTGATGTGCTAGTTGAACCTTAAATAGTTTAGATAAGGTGTTGAAAGTCGGGTATCTTTCAAACTCACTAAATCCTTTCGTTTTAGAGTAGGACATCTTATCTTGGGTTTCTAGTACAAGTTCATGGGACTTTATAGATCCTTTAGAGTTTCCAGATCCCTAGGGTAAAAACGTCTTTTATCAGAAAATAGTCAATTTAGTACTTTTTCTTAAATATTTGTAGTTGACCTAGAAGTTGGAACTTCTAGATATCGGATAAGTTTTATTGAAATAAGTTTCATGTTATGATCAAGTAGTTGAGATCGTACTCGGAAGGGATCGAGTGATATTGTTGATTGAACTTGACTTGGTACAGGTAAGTCCTTTGGGCTTTGATGCGTGATTGATCCGCAGTTTCTCGATCTAGATTGAAAGTCCTTAAATCGAACAACAGAGAGAGATCTCGGATGGATCAAAGAAAATCTCGGTCGAGATTTACTCAAGAATAGCCCGAGATTTGTTAAGACTCAAAATGCGGAAGTACGAATGATATAGATATATAAGAAGATGATTAATGGAATGAAATATGATAAATATAGTAAGATAGGACTATGGTAAGACTTGCAAATAACCTTGACCTAAATTGGATCAAAACCCTTAACAAAGAATTACCTTCACCCTTCCTTTTTCAATGTTACACAAGTCTTCTAGATAACACAAGCACAAGAAGAGACCAGTTTGACTTGTAGCACCAACCTTCAATAAGATTAACACACACAAGAACAACCTAGCAAGGATTCACAACTTTTCAATAAAAAACTCTCCTTTTGATTGAACAGAAATGATAAAATGCAAACTTCATGAATGAAGTCACATTTGTCTCACAATATTGCGGAAATCAAATTCAAAACTGATCTATCTAATGATCTCCCCCTCTAAGGCTATTTATAAGGGAGATCTTCTATGTAAACTAGGAAATATATGTTTTAAAACATAATCTAGGAAATATATTTTTAAAAGATAATCTAGGAAAGATATAAAAATAATCCCAAAGATAGGATCAAAACTAACAATTACGTTAAAGAGGGTTCGAGAGCTTTTAAGGTAAGAAAATAAAAGATAGTTGCAAAATCTTAAAGATCTTGGTCAGATCTTCAAACACGCGTCAGAGGACAAATCTCGGGTGAATATCTTGACCGTGATTTCAGTAGGTTGGCCGAGGTTTTGCATATACCATACATTCTTCCATTCCCTCAATTCCTCCCACGTTTGGACCTTGTAAACAACCTTTTCTTGAGTTTCTCTTGCTTTTGGATTAGTGAATGGTTCATGTTATGTAGGCGTATATGCTATCAAGCATGGTCGTACATCAGGATTACTTAGCTACATCTGTATATTGGTTGAATGGCATGAGTGGTGTGTGTTATTGTATTCTTATTTATGATAATTGGATTAATATGACCGACTTATATTGGCCCAAGTGTAATAGGCGATGACATTATCAACTCAACTCCTGGGGCAGACTTGGAGGTTCTCCGCGACTAGGCCAGATATGATATATGGGGAGGGTACTGACATTCCACATGGTATACGGGAAGGTGAGCTGAACCAATCCTGTTGGATAAAGGGACGGAGGCGAGAGTCTAAGACTTCTTGTGCCACAAGCATAAATTGGAATTAGGGATGAATGACCTTAATGAAAATAATAATTGAATTCTATGTGAGCATGCTATGTGTTTCCTTTCCGCATTGTGTGTGTTTGTGCTTTTGTTATGCTTTCAATATGTAGGTTGTTACCTAACGGTTTATCCGATGTTGTAGATGCTTTGTAGGTATTGTAAGTTGTAGAGAGATCTGGAATGGATGATCAGCCGGGTCAACGCACTCATTTAGATGAGAACGGGAGAGACTTTCAGTTTATGCATGCACAAATATTGATATCTCCATCTTGTAAGGCTGCCACATGTTATACATTCATGCAAATATATCTTATGGTTTTCAAAGTGTTTTATTTACATTTGTGCCTTGTTGTAAGATCTAGTAAAGTTGTTGTCAAATTATGGCCGGGATCCATTGTGAGGTCCTAACTAGTAGCGCCCCGAGTTTTGAGAATTTGGGGTGTTACAACATGGTATCAAAGCTCTAGGTTGACAACAATGACACTTGCAATCTTCTGAAAGACCGATTATTGAAAATAATCAGAACCCGAAAGGGGTTTGAAAATTTCAAAATGAGTTTCTATTTGTAAATCATGTGCATAGTCGGGTTGTTGGGTTAGTAGTACGTCGGACCACTATCGTTCTCCGTGGACCTACAACTTAGTATTATAGTAAGATATTATATGGACTTACAGTATTGTGTAGTAATGTATGTTATATGATTATGTGTGTGTGTGTATATATATATATATAGCATGTTAGTAGCTTAATAGATATTTTATATCCTTTAGTTGAGATATTATGATGCGATCATGACCTCGTGATAAAACATCAGTAGATTTTGAAGAGTATCAATACTAAGATAGTGGACTCAGACCACAAATTCGAGTATAATGTTTTGGCGGACACCTTGGTGATTCTTACAAATCTTCCGAAGAACAGGTGGACAAAAAGGTGAAGACTACGAGATGATTTTTACAACAAGAACAATCAGATGAGAAAAAAATCCAAGTCAACTCAGATAGAAGTGATAGAAAGCCGTACAAGGGACTTGGCGATATGAAGACAGGAGACGAATTTCGAAGAAGCATGTAAGGACTGACAAGTGCAAGGATTGAAGATGACAATATTGGAACACAAATCAAGCAGGGTGGAGTACAACCACACTTGGCGAGTTAAATGACATTGCAATCAAGGCGGATGCCTTTATAGACACTTATGGGCATGAGAGTCCAGATGGGATAGGGTGTCAACCCGGATGTGAAGAAATAAAGGAGCACAAAATAGAAATTTACGGTTGAGTTTAAAGGCAAAAGGTAGATTTCATAATCATGGAGACGGTTTGACTTTCTTGGAGATACGAGAATTTCGAAAGAAATCAAGATGCGGTTATCAAAAGGGTAGAAGCCTGTGGCAGAGTCAATTGAATTTTTATGAAAGAAATATTACAAAACAACACTAGCGAAGGAAGAAGGGTGCGTGAAAATGACATGGGTGGTCTCAAGAGTCCACAATGGCCTCTCACTTATCACAAACTTAAGTCACCAACACCAACGGTCCATACTAGAGAAACTGCAAGTGGAGGATAATTGAGGTCATAGGAATAGCGAATACGCTCTTACAGACTATCATGAAAGATTTGAAGAGGCTATTGAGGTCAGATGGACGATATAGTTGGACTCGTGAAATGGAGTTAGCTCATAGAGGAACTGGAAGTGTGGAGTGTAGAACAAGCTAAAGGAGTAAAAATGGATGAACTCGAGTAAGTAGTGTTTCACAATAAAATTCAACGTCAAAATATATAGGAGAAGGGTAAGTCCTTAATCTTGGAGTAAGTAGACTACAAACGGACCGTGACAACCAAGAACGTATACGCGTCAGTTGGATATTGATGAGTTATTGACATATAGGAAGAAGTAACCGTGATTGCGGATTTATAAAGTAACTTTATCAACACCTTGGAGGATTTCCTCAGGTGGTCAACGACGACCCTCTTGGACCATTTAACAATATAAAGGGAATCGTGTTAGAGGTTGTTCACCTACTGGTTAAGGAAAGACTCCGATTTAAGTCAGAAGGGATGAATCAGTGTAAGAAGAACTAGGAGAGTAAGAGTAAGATGTCAATTTCCAGTCGTTGTCTTATTTCAATAAAGGCGGATAAGGAGGGTACTTGGTACTTCTTCCATATGGGATTGATGGTGTGTTTTAACGAGCGGGAGTTGGGTTAATCGTTCTGACTCACGGAAGACACCATTATGACTAATGGGTGACAACAAAATAACCAGTTTCATAGCGGCGGTGCAAGAGTAAAATTTTTGACATTAGCTCCTTGGTAGAGTGGCGTGTCGAGTTTAAGGCAATGTTAGTTGGAGGATACATCTCATTTGGAACGGACATGAGATAAGTATGATGAGTGACTGAAGATTTTTATATGGATCTCGTGTCACCCCGACAAGATAGATACATAAAGGCGTGTAAATAAAGAGTTTATCGAGAGAGAGTTGTACTCTGTTACAAATCCAAGCCAATCAGGGCAACCTCATCATATGTCGAATGATGAGTAGTTTTTTGAAACTAAGTACATAAATGGTGTACCTTGGAGTCATTTTCCCGATGGATCGGAGAAGAGTTGATGAAGTAATAAATATGTTGAATGTGGTCTGCAAAGGTTGTGTAAGAAAACTCAAAGGGAGTAACCAACATATTTAAGATAAGGATTTGTAAGGTGGTGAAGTGACAGGATCATATGTTCAACCTATTAAACGGTGCGACGGGAAAATATTCCTTTGAGTAGATCATACGCATAATGTTTTATACTTGAATGGTGTCAAGATGCATTTTGAGTGAAACTGATATTAATGGGCGGATAATCCATTGTGGATAAAGTAATACTTAGCGGATAAGTTAACCTTAAATGAGGGGTTAGGATTAATTAACGGTGATAAGAGTTCACCTTGTGTCTAGTACCATCATTCCGGATATATATTACTATATCACTTTAAGATCTTTAAAGCTAAGGAAGAAGCTCGAGGTTAAGTTAGTGATAAATTAGAGATTTATAAACCAATATGATGACGCCAAGTAAATGCAGAAGAATGACCACCGGATTTTTGATTATTTAGTTATATCAACTTTAACCCGAGAAGAAGTAGGTGATGATTCATTAATTGAGGAACGATATGACTAGGTCATATTAAGGAGACATGACCAAGTGAGTTGTCTTACAAAGAGCATTAAGCACTTAGTAAAGTGCCGGAAGATGTCTAAGATCACTGCCCCAAAGTTGATAGTCAACATCTTTTAGAAGGTCAGAAGCAAGTGGGTTCAAGGAAAGGAATAAGGTTTTATAGTTATTCTCCCGAGAGTCATCAAAGGATCCGGAGGTGGGTTGAGAAAGGCAATCATTTAAGATCTTATAGCGGATTGGAAAGTTATCGATTGACTAGCGCTCATACCCATACTAGAGAGCGTATCTCTAGTTTTCCATGGGTCTCAATGAGAGATTACATACCCGACCCGAGACGGGTCCTCAACTACGGGGTTTTGGCCATTGAGAAGCATCCTACCTGTGTGGGGTACCCGGTAGCTATTCTAGAGTATAGTACCAACCGCTTAGGATCTAAGTACATGCAGAGATGTCGGAGTCAAGAGTTGGACGAAAAGCGGATGAGGCTACCTGGGATATTAAGGACAATATGAGGCAGAACCATCCAAAGATCTATGTAGGGTTAGCTTGCCTATATTGTCGATAGTCAATGATAAAGCATTGAAGTATTTGTGAGTTAGTTTGCCTATATTGTCGATATAGAGGTCTACACAAGCTTTATGTTGATTGTAGACAATTAAGAGCTATTTCCGAACGGATTGAGCAAGGATGGAGTTTGATTGAGTATGTCCAAGGATTGAGGACATCTATAGGAGCTAAGGAAGGTGCTAACTTGAAGAATAGCACAAGGCTAAGGAAACCACGAACTACCTCTAAACCACGCTCTAAAATACGGCCGTACTACATTCCATGTTCAAGTCCACGGCCGTGGAACCTTGGCAAGAGAGGCATGGTTCATTCCAGCAAATTCTACGGCCGTGGAGGGTTGTGTCAAACCGTGACCAATTTCCACGCTCTAAATTACGGGCGTGGAACCCTTCCACGACCGTGATCTTGGCGATCTTTTACGCACACTTTGAAGCCACGATCTTCTACGCAACGGGCCGGGCCGATATTTTATCTTACACTATAAAAGGACGGAAGAAGAGAGATTCCGTCACCTTCGCTTAAACTTTGCCTACGCTTATTGTATGTGCCTAGGGTTTCAAGATTCCCGTTGTGAGATTGCGTTTTGCTATTGCGATTTCCGGATTGACGGAAGAGTTGAAGATTTGGAAGATTGTTTGCAAGGAGATTACGCTTCATACTTAGGTTTGATTAGAAGACGGATTGACATCCCGTTTTCCTTCTTAATCTAAGATTGTGATTGCTTGTGTTATTCTGAAACCATTGACATTATTGTTCTTGATTTGTGGATTTGAGATTAGTTTGAAAGTTATTAAAGGTTTTCGGAAGTTTTCATCTTTCATTCCTTTAAATCTTGAATTTGATATCAATATGACTGTTGTTGGCTAAAAACCTTTAGCAATTCTAGGGTGAAGGGTTGATAGTTGTGGCTTAGATGATGATAGATCGATCGTGAACAGATTGAACCCTGAGAGTTAGAGAGAATCGCCGACGAACCTAATCCACGGTCTGTTCTTGAGCTTCCACGGCCGTGGAACTCAAGAACTACCCGAAATTTTGTGTTAAGTTACGAACTTGCTTTTACTTTAATCCAAAGTTAAAGATTTGCTTTAACTTAGTCTTGGCTTGCCTTTTCTAGGTGGTAGTGAAGCCTCAACAACCTCTACCTCGATTGTGAGTGTCACAACCTTAATCGGTTTAGTTAGTCTTGATCCTTGGATTACAAGTTGGGTATTTGACATTAATTCTTACCTTTAGATCTTTTCTATATTGAAGCCTCAACAACCTTTATAGAGAGTGTCTTTTAGGTTGGTCATATAAGGTTTTTGGAACTTCACCGTACGATTACCTTACTTTCGTATACCTTTGCATATCTCAACTCTGTCCTTATATCTGTAAGTATATCTTGAATCGATTGCCACAGCTGGATTCCTGGATCTTTAGGATTGCTGTTTTCCCAATAATTTGAAAAGCTTCATACATTTACTTGCTTGATAATCTATAACTGGATTTAACCCCCCAAATCCCTGTGTTCGATACTCTGGAGTTCTTGCTCAACTATATCGATCCGTACACTGCGGGTTCGCTTGCTTGATTTCTAGTTTTATAATTAAAGCTTATTTGCACGCACGCTAAGTGGCGAACATGGAGTTTCTCAAACTCCTCTTCACACACTTCATCTTGTGCTTCTAAGGCTTCAATCACCTCATTGCCAAAAACTTGTTCTCCACTTAGCGTGCGTGCAAATAAGTCTTAAATTTATAAAACTACAAATCAAGCAAGCGAACCCGCAGTGTACGGATCAATATAGTTGAGCAAGAATTCCAGAGTATCGAACACAGGGATTTGGGGGGTTAAATCCAGTTATAGATTATCAAGCAAGTAATTGTATGAAGCTTTTCAAATTATTGGGAAAACAGCAATCCTAAAGATCCAGGAATCCAGCTGTGGCAATCGATTCAAGATATATTTAAAGATACAAGGACAAAGTTGAGATATGCAAAGGTATACGAAAGTAAGTTAATCGTACGGTGAAGTTTCAAAAACCTTATATGACCCACCTAAAAGACACTCTCTATAAAGGCTATTGAGGTTTCAATATAGAAAAGATCTAAAGGTAAGAATTAATGTCAAATACCCAACTTGTAATCCAAGGATCAAGACTAACTAAACCGATTAAGGTTGTGACACTCACAATCGAGGTAGAGGTTGTTGAGGCTTCACTACCACCTAGAAAAGGCAAGCCAAGACTAAGTTAAAGCAAATCTTTAACTTTGGATTAAAGTAAAAGCAAGTTCGTAACTTAACACAAAATTACGGGTAGTTCTTGAGTTCCACGGCCGTGGAAGCTCAAGAACAGACCGTGGATTAGGTTCGTCGGTAATTCTCTCTAACTCTCAGGGTCCAATCTGTTCACGATCGATCTATCATCATCTAATCCACAACTATCAACCCTTCACCCTAGAATTGCTAAAGGTTTTTAGCCAGCAACAGTCATATTGATATCAAATTCAAGGTTTAAAGGATTGAAAGAAGAAAACTTCCGAAAACCTTTAATAACTTTCAAACTAATCTCAAATCCACAAATCAAGAACAGTAATGTCAATGGTTTCGGAATAACACAAGCAATCATAATCTTAGATTAAGAAGGAAGAACGGGATGTCAATCCGTCTTCTAATCAAACCTAAGTATGAAGCGTAATCTCCTTGCGAACAATCTTCCAAATCTTCAACTCTTCCGTCTATCCGGAAATCGCAATAGCAAAACGCAATCTCACAACGGGAATATTGAAACCCTAGACACATGCAATAAGGGTAGGCAAAGTGTAAGCGAAGGTGACGGAATCTCTCTTCTTCCGTCCTTTTATAGTGTAAGATAAAATATCGGCCCGGCCCGTTGCGTAGAAGATCGTGGCTTCAAAGTGTGCGTGAAAGATCGCCAAGATCATGGTCGTGGAAGGGTTCCACGCCCGTAATTTAGAGCGTGAAAATTGGTCACGGTTTGACACAACCCTCCACGGCCGTAGAAGTTGCTGGAATGAACCACGTCTCTCTTGCCAAGGTTCCACGGCCGTGGACTTGAACGTGGAATGTAGTACGGCCGTATTTTAGAGCGTGGTTTAGAGGTAGTTCGTGGTTTCCTTAGCCTTGTGCTATTCTTTAAGTTAGCACCTTCCTTAGCTCCTATAGATGTCCCTCAATCCTTGGACATGCTCAATCAAACTCCATCCTCGCTCAATCCGTTCGGAAATAGCTCTTAATTGCCTACAATCAACATAAAGCTTGTGTAGACATCTATATCGACAATATAGGCAAACTAACTCACAAATGCTTCAATGCTTTATCAATGACTATCAATATAGATTAAATACACTTAGAAAACGTGCCTAAAATATCACAATATTTCATGCTAACACTCCACGACGAGGCAGAAAACGTAAGGATCCACGGCCATACACTATATTCCACGGCCGTGGATTTCACCAACCAAAGCGTGGCTCACTCCAGAGGGTTACACGGCTGTGGAGGAAACAGAGCACCCGTAACTACATTCCACGCCCAAAATCACGGCCGTGGAACATGCAGGGGAACCGTAATTTTGGCCGTGGACAAAGGCAGATGTGCCACTTCTTCAACTTCTTTTGATTCTTCTCCAACACCTTTTACTTCCTTAGACACTTCTAAGGAAGCATCGGAAGCTCCTCAAGAGCCATTGGAAACTCCTGCAGCTATGGAGTTGAAACAACTTCCTACACATCTAAGGTACGCGTTCCTAGGACCTAACTCTACTTATCCGGTAATTGTTAGTTCCGATTTAACCATAGATGAGCATAGTAAGCTTATGGTTGTACTTAGGAAACATAAGAAAGCTTTAGGTTATACTATAGAGGACTTAGTAGGAATCAAACCTTCCCTATGCATGCATAAAATCTTAATAGAAGAGGACTTTAGGACTTCAAGACAACCTCAAAGGCGGTTAAATCCGACCATGAAAGAGGTTGTCAAGAAGGAGATTCTTAAACTTCTTGATGCAGGTATCATCTACCCTATCTCCGATAGCAAGTGGGTGAGTCCGGTTCAAGTAGTTCCGAAGAAGGGAGGAATGACGGTCATCACTAACAAGAATAATGAACTCATTCCTACCCGAACCGTAACAGGATGACGGATGTGCATAGATTACCGCAAGCTAAACAACGCGACGAGGAAGGATCACTTCCCATTGCCATTGATCGATCAAATGCTTGAAAGGTTAGCACAACATTCGCATTTTTGCTATCTTGACGGTTATAGTGGTTTCTTTCAGATTCCGATACACCCGCATGATCAAGAGAAGACCACATTTACGTGCCCTTGGGGTACGTTTTCTTATAGGAGGATGCCGTTAGGGCTTTGCAACGCCCCAGCCACCTTTCAAAGGTGCATGATGACCATCTTCTCCGAATATATAGAGGAAATCATGGAGGTCTTTATGGATGACTTCTCCGTATACGGTTCCTCTTTTGACCATTGCCTTTCTAACCTTACTCTTGTATTACAAAGGTGTGAAGACACTAACCTAGTTCTTAATTGGGAGAAGTGTCAATTTATGGTCAAGGAAGGAATTGTATTAGGACACTTAATCTCTAGTAGAGGGATAGAGGTAGATAAAGCTAAGATAGAGACCATAGAGAAGCTTCCTCCCCCAACTTCGGTGAAAGGGATAAGAAGTTTCCTAGGACATGCTAGATTCTATAGGCGTTTCATAAAGGATTTCTCTAAAATATCAAAGCCGCTAACTAATCTATTGATGAAGGATGCAGTTTTTGAGTTTTCGCAGGAGTGCTTGGATGCGTTTAACATGATTCGGGAAGCTCTAATTTCAGCTCCTATTATCCAACCTCCGGATTGGAATCTTCCCTTTGAGGTTATGTGTGACGCAAGTGACGTAGCTATAGAAGCTGTTCTTGGGCAAAGGAAAGAAGGGCGAACCCACGCCATATACTACGCTAGCAAGACGCTAGATGAAGCGCAGCACAACTACGCCACTACGGAAAAGGAATTTTTAGCCATTGTTTATGCTATTGACAAATTTCGCTCTTATCTTGTAGGTGCAAAGGTGATTGAGTACACGGATCATGCTGCGATTCGGTATCTCCTTGCAAAGAAGGATGCGAAGCCAAGGCTAATTAGATGGATTCTTCTCCTACAAGAATTCGATCTAGAGATCCGCGACAAGAATGGTTCGGAAAATTCTGTTGCGGATCATTTGAGTCGTCTAACACATCTAGAAGACGACCATCTACCTATAGATGACTCCTTCCCGGACGAACACTTACATATCATAGAGGAGTGCATCGACGTGATCTCCAAAGGTAACGAACCATGGTTTGCTGATTTTGTTAACTATTTAGTTTGTCAGGAAATACCGCCCGGATTATCCTACGCACAAAGAAAGAAGTTCTTTAAGGATGTTCGGGAATACTTTTGGAATGAACCTCTCCTCTTTAAGAGAGATCCGGATGGCATCATTCGGCGATGTGTGCCGGAAGATGAGATGCAAAGTGTCATCCGCCATTGTCATTCACTACCATGTGGAGGACACGCTAGTTCAAACAAAACTAGCGCGAAGGTACTCCAATCTGGATTCTTTTGGCCTACTTTATTTAGAGATGTGCAAACCTTTGTTTCCTGTTGTGATGCTTGTCAAAGAACAGGAAATATCTCTAGGAGGAATGAGATGCCTCTCAATAACATCCAAGAGGTGGAGATTTTCGATCTTTGGGGAGTTGACTTTATGGGACCGTTCCCATCATCTTGTGGAAACCAATACATACTCTTGGCGGTGGATTATGTTTCTAGATGGGTGGAAGCAATTGCCTCTCCCACCAATGATGCCATGGTAGTGGTCAAGTTCTTTAACAAGACCATCTTCCCACGATTTGGGACGCCAAGGACTATCATTAGTGATGGAGGTTCTCACTTCATCGCCTGGCTCTTTGAAGCTCTTCTAGCTAAGTATGGGGTTACTCACAAGATCACCACCCCTTATCATCCACAAACTAGTGGACAAGTTGAGATCTCAAACCGGGAGATCAAAGGAATCCTAGAGAAGACGGTTTCAAGGACAAGGAAGGATTGGTCCTTGAAGCTTGATGATGCATTGTGGGCATACCGGACTGCGTATAAGACTCCCATAGGAACCACACCATACAACCTTGTGTATGGGAAGTCTTGTCACTTATCGGTAGAGTTGGAGCACAAGGCGTTTTGGGCCATCAAGTGGTTGAATTTCAGCATGAAGGAGGCGGGAGAGAAGCGTCTCTTGGACCTTAATGATCTTGAAGAACTCCGCTTGAACGCTTATGAAAACGCTAAGATTTACAAAGAAAGAGCAAAGCGTTGGCATGATAAGCATATCATTCCAAAGGACCTCAAAGAAGGAGATCAAGTTCTCCTCTTCAATTCAAGGCTTCGTCTCTTTCCAGGTAAGCTTAAATCTCGTTGGACCGGACCTTTTCTAATCAAACGTATTTTTACCCATGGCGCAGTTGAAGTATGGGGTGAAGCGGGCGGAAGCTTTAAGGTGAACGGTCAACGACTAAAGAAGTACACTCCGGAACTCCAAGCTGAAGAGTTCGCGCCCACCGCACTCGAATAAGTGCGAATTTGGTCTAGCTACAGACCTTAAACAAAGCGCTTCTTGGGAGGCAACCCAAGGTATTGCATTTACGTTTTTGCTTTTGATTCATAGTTTAACTTAGTTTAGACGTTTTTGCTTTGTTTTGCCTTCGATTCCTTCCGGTATGTTCATGTTTTTGGATGTAGGAATAGTGGGAAAAGAAAAGAGAAGAGTAATTTTGAAGAAAAGTGACGAAACTTGGACTTTGGAGCATTACAGAGAGTTCCACGGCCTAAACCACGGTCGTGGAACCCTCTGAGACCGTAATTTACAAAAGCCTTTGAAAAATCACCAAAACCATGGTTCCGTACATTTCCACGGCCGTGGAACCCCCGACAAACCGTGATTTTCCAAAATTTTTACGGCCACTTTATAAACCACGTTTCTTCACAAAACACAACATCACAACCCATTCCACGCCCAAAAACGCCGAAAACCTTCCCCTCACCTCAAATCTTCGTTCGTTAATCGTTTTTAACGATTCTTTGGCCAAAACAGAAGCACATCCGATCACCAACAAGATCCAAGCAACAATTCGAGCGGCAATTCATCAAGGAAAGCAGAATTCGGATTTGAAAATCCAAAAACCTAGGTTTTTTCGCTCTTCTCTATCTTTCTAGATTCGGACTTGCATTTGCTAGAATTTTTAGGAATAACTGATTGGAATTGGAAGAGAATTAGTCTAGGACTGCTGTTGTGAAATTTGGTGTGATTTTGCTGAGTTTTGAGAAAAGTCGAGACAAACCACGGTCTCTGTAGCTTCCACGGCCGTGGAAACCCAAGAACAAACCGTGGTTTTTGCCAGAAAATGGATTTTGTGAGGAGAGTGTCCGGGAGGAATAAGGACAAGAACAAAGATAAGGATAAGAGTAAAAAGAGGAAGGGCAACCCCTCTTCCTCTTCCTCCTCTAGAGCACCACCACCTTCATCCCCTTCACCTTCATCATCACCTTCATCACCACCTCCACCTAGGATCCCTACCATTCATGAGGATCATCTCGATGCCTTAGAGAGGATCCATGAGAGGACGGTCATAGGACCTAGATACCTACTGTTGGAGGATTTAGAGCCTCTACATGTCATAGGGGATCTTACTTGGCTCTTGGATAGAGCCGGATTAGTCATCTTCTCGGCTATTCGAGAAAATGCTTATGAGGAGATTACGAGAGAGGTTGTGGTTTCTTTTAAGCACAACCATGTTGATAGGACAGTTTCTTTCCGGCTGATGGAAAGAAACTATTATTTCTCCATCCGGGAGTTTGGAGCCTTCTTTGGGTTCCATGAGACCTTCAATGGTCGTTTCCCCAGCGGCGTTTACGCCAAGGATTTTTGGGAGGAGGTTGCTATGGTGTATGCCAGCGAGGACCGCTGGCAACCAGCTGACACCAAGGCTAGATTGATGTACCATCTAGCCTTGAAGATAGCTCATAGGGTACTTTCTGAGTGACTCTTCCCTAGGACGGAGACACCTCAGAAGATCAAGACTGATGAGCTCTTTCTTCTGTACTGCATGTTGTATGGACGGCTTGCTGACTGTGCCACCCTCTTATCTGCTACCATGAGCAAGCTAAAGAATAAGAGGGCTGGCAACATTGGATACGGTGGGATAGTCACCCACCTTGCTAGGGCGTTAGGGGTAGACTTTTCTGCTTGCCCACATATCCCCGCTGTACCCCTAGGACTTCAGGCCCTCATGACTAGAGGCCTCATCTTCCCTACCCATAGAGGTCCACCTTATGCTGCCATGCCATGGGAGAGTAGGACGGGGAGAGGTATTGAGTGGCTCCCAGAGTATTCCATTATGGCTGGACGCCATAACTGGAAGGCGACGTTCGCTGCTATGCATGCGAATAGGATTGTAGCCCCTCCCTACGTTCCTCCACCACCAGTTGTAGAGGAGGAGGAGATGAGAGATGAGTATGAGGGAGGAGGAGGAGCTGAGCAGGATTTTGGCACTTTCCCAGATCATCCGGACACAGCTCCTGACATGCCTAGACGTTCTCCCCGCCCAGCTAGAGCTTCAGGATCATCTTCTCGCCGTGCTAGTGTCAGCGAGAGGCCCACTTGGATGGAGGCCCCTCCTGTGTGGTACGGAGCTCCACCACCATGGTCTACACAGACACCGCCGCCACCAACACCAACACCGTCAGATGCACCAGCATGGCACAGCC
This sequence comes from Fagopyrum homotropicum, assembly GCA_033239125.1. Taxonomy (NCBI): domain Eukaryota; kingdom Viridiplantae; phylum Streptophyta; class Magnoliopsida; order Caryophyllales; family Polygonaceae; genus Fagopyrum; species Fagopyrum homotropicum. The sequence continues at coordinate 38,941,568 of BSWB01000005.1, read as the reverse complement.
AGCCTCCAGGTTGGTACGAGCAGCTGCCAAATTGGGCCACCAGCCTTTCAGATAGGGTGGGAGCTTTGGAGATCCGAGCTGACGCTAGAGATGCACGTATAGATGACCTTGACCATATGATGAGAGACGTTTATCGCCAGCAGTTTGGGTGGTACTATGATCCTAGCTTCTCTCCATTTCCGCCTCCACCGCAGTGACGACCTTGCATGACCGACAATTTAGCCGCTCTACCACCATTTTGTGAGTTCTTTTTCTTTCTTTCTTTTCTTCTTTTTCTTTTATTTGAACATTAGGGACAACGTTTGTTCCAAGTATGGGGTGGGGTGTGACTAAAAGTTTATAATAACTCTTACTCACTTTATTTGCTTCTATCGAGACTATCTTGCATGTTTCATTTTATTGCTACACGTTTCATTATTGCATTGCATGAAAAAGAATTTGAAAAACCCATAAAAATTGAAAAATTTTGAAAATTTTGTGCTTCTAAGGATACAAATGATTTCTATAATAATCACCACTTGTGAATTGAGTTTTGATGACAATCGCATGCTTAAACGAATAGTGAATTGAATGAGTTGATTATTCCTCTTTTGCAAATTTCATAATATGATAAATGTTACTTAAATCATGTTGAGGAATTAAGGTTGAAATCACATAATAAGTTCTTATGCTTCTTTTTGAGATGATTAAGGCAATTCCATTTTCTTTCTTCCTTCTTTGATCATTTAGCCCCTCATTGAAATATTGGCCTCCTTTACCTATCCGGGAACTTGGAGGAGTTGAATGAAAAAGGCATGTTTGATGTGGGAGGGCCATGAAAGCAGTACTTTGCATTCAAAGGAATAGAAAGAAATTATAGGTTTGGGGAAATCAATCATGACGATGAGTAACTCGGCACCATTCACATAGCCGGGTGTTTGTGTCTTGCCAAAGTCGGATTGAGCGATATTCCTAGCGGATTATGGTATGTGCGCTAAGGGTTTGAGGCATCTCATAAAAATTGAGAAACGCCAATCTCCTAGGCTTCGGTTTTTGTGCACCTCTATCCATAACTCCAAAAGTAAAGTCAAAAAATGAAAAGAAGAGAGCGAAGCTCTAAGTTGAAAGTGCTGCGGAAACCGCAAGAGAAGAAGAAAAGAGTAGTTATCCACTTTCCCGGATTCATGCACCACATTCCTTAAAGTTTCCCTTCCCTTTCCACATTCTAGATCTTGTTTGAAAGTCCTTAAGATCAAAAGAATGTTATATGGCTTGGTGATCTAAATTGAAGTTTCTTATGATTAATTTTGATAATGTTTGAAGGTTATGATGTTTACATGGAAGTTTGATTGATTCATGAGCTTTATTTATTCTTTACCCTTTGATTAAGTGTATGAAAGTCTTATAAACGAATGAAGCAAGATTTGAGAATGATCTATTGTTTAGAAGGCACATTCATCCAAAAGAAGTTTTGCTTTGAGAAGGTACACATATTTCATCCTAACTTGAGTTTTAAAGCTTATGAAAGACCTTGCTTAGGGACAAGCAAGTGGCAAGTATGGGGTTATTTGTTAGCATGAAATATTGTGATATTCTAGGCACGTTTTCTAAGTGTATTTCATCTATATTGATAGTCATTGATAAAGCATTGAAGCATTTGTGAGTTAGTTTGCCTATATTGCCGATATAGAGGTCTACACAAGCTTTATGTTGATTGTAGGCAATTAAGAGCTATTTCCGAACGAATTGAGCGAGGATGGAGTTTGATTAAGCATGTCCAAGGATTGAGGGACATCTATAGGAGCTAAGGAAGGTGCTAACTTCAAGAATAGCACAAGGCTAAGGAAACCACGAACTACCTCTAAACCACGCTCCAAAATACGGCCGTACTACATTCCACGTTCAAGTCCACGGCCGTGGAACCTTGGCAAGAGAGGCGTGGTTCATTCCAGCAACTTCTACGGCCGTGGAGGGTTGTGTCAAACCGTGACCAATTTCCACGCTCTAAATTACGGGCGTGGAACCCTTCCACGACCGTGATCTTGGCGATCTTTTACGCACACTTTGAAGCCACGATCTTCTTCGCAACGGGCTGGGCCGATATTTTATCTTACACTATAAAAGGACGGAAGGAGAGAGATTCCGTCACCTTCGCTTACACTTTGCCTACGCTTATTGCATGTGCCTAGGGTTTCAAGATTCCCGTTGTGAGATTGCGTTTTGCTATTGCGATTTCCGGATTGACGGAAGAGTTGAAGATTTGGAAGATTGTTCGCAAGGAGATTACGCTTCATACTTAGGTTTGATTAGAAGACGGATTGACATCCCATTCTTCCTTCTTAATCTAAGATTGTGATTGCTTGTGTTATTCCGAAACCATTGACATTATTGTTCTTGATTTGTGGATTTGAGATTAGTTTGAAAGTTATTAAAGGTTTTCGGAAGTTTTCATCTTTCATTCCTTTAAATCTTGAATTTGATATCAATATGACTGTTGTTGGCTAAAAACCTTTAGCAATTCTAGGGTGAAGGGTTGATAGTTGTGGCTTAGATGATGATAGATCGATCGTGAACAGATTGGACCCTAATTTTGTGTTAAGTTACGAACTTGCTTTTACTTTAATCCAAAGTTAAAGATTTGCTTTAACTTAGTCTTGGCTTGCCTTTTCTAGGTGGTAGTGAAGCCTCAACAACCTCTACCTCGATTGTGAGTGTCACAACCTTAATCGGTTTAGTTAGTCTTGATCCTTGGATTACAAGTTGGGTATTTGACATTAATTCTTACCATTAGATCTTTTCTATATTGAAGCCTCAACAACCTTTATAGAGAGTGTCTTTTAGGTGGGTCATATAAGGTTTTTGGAACTTCACCGTACGATTACCTTACTTTTGTATACCTTTGCATATCTCAACTCTGTCCTTGTATCTTTAAGTATATCTTGAATCGATTGCCACAGCTGGATTCCTGGATCTTTAGGATTGCTGTTTTCCCAATAATTTGAAAAGCTTCATACATTTACTTGCTTGATAATCTATAACTGGATTTAACCCCCCAAATCTCTGTGTTCGATACTTTGGAATTCTTGCTCAACTATATTGATCCGTACACTGCGGGTTCGCTTGCTTGATTTCTAGTTTTATAATTAAAGCTTATTTGCACGCACGCTAAGTGGCGAACACTGCAACCTCAGGACCGACGAGTTAGTACTCAACCCTATATCTGTGCAATATTATTTGACTACTTATTTATTTCATGCTTGAGTTCTTAGTCGATGATGTGTGTTTTATTTACGGGTTGTATTTTGAGGGATACTTGTGACTGGAGAAAAATAGGAAATTTAGACTTTCGGTATGATGATTAGATACACTGGACTTCTGCCTTAAAGGCCGAACTTATCATTGTCTTCTTTTATGTTTTGGGACAAACCTTACTTTAAGGGGGAACTGATGTAACCAATTTATTCTTAAGCAAATCGGACCTTGACCGGTTTTGGACTTCTTCCCACGTCTTATCATTTTTATGTGATATTGAGTTCATGATTCTCCAACCTTTTTATCATTTTATGTGGAGGACTCTACTCACATAAAATACGCAAATCGATTTATCTATTCTTAGCCCGTTAAAAGAGTTCGTATCCGTTTAGATAGGCCATACGGGCCCATAAACACTCGCCATCCGGGCCCATCGCAAGCAACCAGCTGGGGCCATCATGACTTGACTTGAGCAAGGACGTCCCTCCTTCTCCTTTCGTTTTACCCTAACCCATAACCACCTTCTACACTCCTTCCTTCACATGAACGTTGGCGGCAATTTCCCTTCCTCCCATCTCCTCCTCCATCAATGCCCTCCCTTGCACGCACTAGCCTCGGGCGGTTACCTTCGACGCCGGTCCTTGCACACAGCCGCCACAACAGACCGCAATCAACCTTCCTCTTGCACATAAAATCCATGGCTGTCAAAGTTAACGTTCTTTTGCACACGCCAACATTGGTGGCATCATGCCTTGCCCTCTTTTGGTCGGAACCTCGACAGCATAGCTAGGCTCCTCGGACCGTAACAACGAAGTTGGCTAGCAGATCGATGCTCATCTTGGGCATACAAAAATCGACGTAGTAGCGAGCATGGGATCCCGTAGTTGCGCCTCAACCCTAGATACGTCCGCGCCACAACACCTAAGTTGCGGCTGAGCCACTCAGGCCCGCAGGTGCGCCTCTTGGGCCACTGTCGCATCCTTCCCCGTTGCAGTCGCGCACTTCAACAACAACAACCTTGTGCCTCTTCCTTCGCTTCTTAGAGACTTAGAATCGAGTAAGATCCATACCCTTTCCTTCCTTACTCTTTCTTCTACATTTCTCATGCCTTATCAATGCTTGTATGTCCCTAGAATCACTCTGAACAAACAAGGAACAACAATGAAGAGCATTACATTTTTCCGAGTTTCAAGAAGTGACAAGTAGTCAAATTTGGGTCCTTATTTGGGTAAGATAGACTCTTCCTTTATGGCTGATTTTTGGATATGTTATATTTGGAGTTGCATAGTAAAGCATACTGAAATTTGAGAGGAAACCGACGAGTTGTTTAGAAGTTATGGTTTTCTAAAGTAGGGACCTCATGTAGTTTTCTAGGTTGTGCTGAATTATTTTAAGTGTTGAGAAAACCGTATGTTGATGCAGTTTTGCAATGTAGATTTGAATGGGTTAGATACCTCGGATGAACTTGAATTTTTGACATGTTTCTTATGGATGTGCGTAGTATGAGGTATCAATTTTAGAGAGCGATCCAACGGCTGGATTCAGATTTGTGTTATTCCGAAGTTAGGTATAAGCATAATTTGTTTATAGAAGAGTTTAGCTAGGTTTAGAATTATGTTCATGGAGATGGTTTGATATTTGTGTAGCCTTATGGATTTATATTATAGGAGTAGACATGACTTTGCAAGTGAGTAGGCACTCTCGGAATGTTAGGAATTCACGAGTGACGTATTAATTGGATCTTAGTTAGTTTAGATAAGGAGTAGAAAGTCGGGCATCTTTCAAACTCAATCAATCCTTTTGTTTTAGAGTAGGACATCATGTCTTGGATTTCTAGTAGAAGTTCATAGGACTTTATAGATCCTTTAGAATTTTCTAGATCCTAGGGGTAAAATTGTCTTTTCTTTGAAAAAAGTCAGTTCAGTACGTTTTCTCGGATATTCGTAGTTGACCTAGAAGTTGGATAGGTTATTTTGATACAAGTTTCATGTTATGATCAAGTAGTTGAGATCGTACTTGGATGGGATCGAGTGATATTTTTGATTGGACTTGACTTGGTACATGTAAGTCCTTTGGGCTTACTTAGCTACATCTGTGTATTGCTTGAATGACATGAGTGGTGTGCGTTATTGTATGCTTATTTATGATAACTGGATTAGTATGACCGACTTATATTTGGGACAAGTGTAACAAACGGTGATATCATTTGCCCAACTCTTGATGGAGACTGGGAGGTTCTCCACGACTAGGCCATACATGGTATGCAGGGAGGGTACTGAACCATTCCACATGGTATACGAGGAGGTGCGCTGAACCATTCTTGTTGGATAAAGGAACAGAAGCGAGGGTCTTAGACTTCTCGTACCACAAGCATAAATTGGAATTAGAGATGGATGACCTTAATGAAGATAATAAATGAATTATGTGTGAGCATGATATGTGTTTCCTTTCCGCATTGTGTGTGTTTGTGCTTGTGTTATTCTTCCAATATGTAGGTTGCTAGCTAACAATTTAGCCGATGTTGTTTTTGTAGGTATAGGAAGTTGTAGAGAGATCCGGAGCGGATGGTCAGCCTGGTCCACATACTCATTTAGATGGGAATGGGAGATTCTTTAAGTTTATGGATGCAAAGTATATTGATATTTCCATCTTGTAAGGTTGTCACATGTTATATATTCATGCAAATATAATTTATAGTTTTGAAAGTGTTTTATTTACATATGTGCCTTGTTGTAAGATCTTGTAAAGCTGTTGTCAAACTATGGTTGGAACCCATTGTGAGGCCCTAACAATTAGTGCCCCGAGTTCTGAGAATTTGGGGTGTTACAATATCTTAAGGTTGCTACCAATCTTTAATTTACATAGTCATCGAACTTAGTGTTATCATCATGCTTTTATTAATGTCGTCCCCATGCTTCGAAACAACTAGATCTATGACATCCTACTCCTCAAGAGATTTTAGTCACTTTCGCACAAATAGATCTCAAGTTTATACCTTATTTCCCAACAATTCCTATCACCTTTCGGTCCCTAGTAATCGTCTAGATATATATCTAAACACTTAAGGCACAAACCGATCAAGAGAATCAAACAAGTTCATGCAAAAAATAATCAAAATCATGTCTATCTCAACATAATAAGAATCATTCCTAATCCTTTAACTTAGAAGAAGATTAGCCAGACATGAAAAAGAAATGAAATTAACAATAAACATCGTCAACTTACAAGCTTGAATGAAGAGGGAGAAAAATTGTAGAACTCTCTCTCTCTCTCTCTCCCTCCCTCCCTCCCTCCCTCCCTCCCTCCCTCCCTCCCTCTCCAAGGTTGGACGATAATGTCAAATTCACAAACTCCTAAAATTATCGGGAGTAAACAACTAAATAATGTCAAAATCCTCTTAAAGACGGACAATGTTCGATACACGCTCGTGCACTAGGAGTGCACGATTGTCCAACCCGGCAACGACTTCAAAACGTTGACACTTCAAAGCGCACGAATATGCACTGCTATCGCACGAACGTGAACGAGCTGCTCCTTAGCTCTATTCCCGATCTTTGCACGATTTCCTTTCTTCTTTGCATGATCCTTTCATGGCCCTCCTTGCTAATATTTGGTCAAGATCTGCCCTACTCATAGCACCTCCTAGCAAGTATTGCATGACCAATACTAACGTTCTCGACAATACACCGAAACACCAGCAAACCTCCTGAAAACATATATAAAACGAGTGTAGATCTCCATACTAGAAGTGTAACAAAAACTAGTACCAAAACATACAAACTCGTGTCAAAATAATTCAAAGTAGCTTAAAAGCATGATCTAAAAACCTAATTAAAACATGTTATCAGTTTCAGTGGACGAACCTCATATATTCCCGTAAATAGGTATGAACTGATACCAAACACGCCCTTACACATTCAAATTCAAAATCAGTTTGCTGCAGACCATATTGGTCCTAGTGGGTTGATTAGTATTATCAATCGAAGAGTCGGCGTATGCAATTGGGTGGGTGGCATATATATTAGCTTGCGTGACGTACAAAGGAATGTTCTGTGAATCCTATTAAATGTATTAATGGGGGAAGCTGTTTTCAATTAAGCCGCCTTCCTTTCCACGTCTGAACTTCACTCACAAAATCTACGCACTGAGCACACAACTCAGGTCTCCTATAAATTATCCCATTTGGCACACACATTTAACACTAATTAACCAAACGTCAACTGAAATAGGCTGTGAGAGATGACGACGACGATGGTGATGAAGGAGCAAATGCTTGATTACTTTCTTGTCCCCACAGGGCTCATTTTGCTTATGGCTTACCATTTGTGGCTTCTGAGAAGGGTAATGAAGCATCCCACCAAAACTGTCATTGGCATCAATGCCATCAACCGCAGCTTGTGGGTCCATGCCATGATGGAGGTAACATATGTTATGCACACTTCCCTCTCTCTCTCTCTCTCTCGGTCGATTCCTCCTTCTAGGTTCGTGCCGGTGGTCGGTCTTAGCTTAACGTGGTTCGACTCATTTACAGAGGAGTACTTTCAACATGTCAAATCTCAACTCTTTCGACTCAAATTATCACTCTTAAAATGGCTAAATGAGTCTATATCATTTAATAGAGTTATATAAGTCAGAGCTATTAACATCAAGTTAGACTCATTTGGTTAACTAAATAAATCCAGTATGAACGTATTTTTAATGTCATTTAAAATTTACACTAAGCACGATTCTCGATGACCGTTGGCTCGAATAACAAACCCTATTTGTGTCAAGGTCTATAATATATAAATTACATTACAATGTCCACCCTTTTTCATCTTCTCTCTATATATTTGGTAAGTTTTTGCATCTTATCTATAGTATATTAAAATTCTCTATGTTGCGTGATTATAACGGCAGGACATGTCCAAGAACGGAGTGCTAGCGGTCCAAACCCTAAGAAACAACATAATGGCATCCACCCTTCTTGCATCAACGGCTATCATGCTTAGCTCTGTCATCGCCGTGCTCATGAGCCCCGGCCACTCGAGCGGCCAGAGCCAAACTATAGGCTATGTGTTGGGCGACACGAGTGCCCTTGCCAACAATATCAAGTTCTTCAGCATCCTTGTGTGCTTCCTTCTTGCGTTCTTGTTGAACGTACAATCAATTAGATACTTCAGTCATGCAAGTGTACTCGTAAATGTGCCGATCAAGAAACTAGTGACGCCATATCTGACCGCGGAGTATGTTGTAAGGATTGTGAACCGGGGAAGCTATTTTTGGTCGTTAGGTTTACGTGCATTTTACTTCTCGTTTCCGATATTCTTGTGGGTTTTTGGGCCTATACCGATGTTTTTGAGTTGCGTAGCGCTTGTTTTTATGCTTTACTTTCTTGATACAACTTCGGATTTTAGGGCTATAGATGATGGTTGTGGTGAAAATTGTAATGTTGATGTGGAACAAGGCTAGAAAAAATTGTTGTGATAAGAATTGCCATATTTTTGGTGTGGAACAAGCTACATTAAAATGATCCATGCAAAGTTGTCTTCTCATAATTTGAGTATTACAAATATATTCAAACAATAGTAAAATGCTTAATATTCATTATGCGGAATGCGGGTGCCCGAATTTCTAATAACGTTCGATAAAATGCTAAAATTATTTCTAGAGGACCATGTAAACGTGAAAATCATTAGAAAAAATAAAAATATAAGAGGCGAGAAATTTCACAACTTACTTCGCAATTGTATGTCGGAAACGAATATCCTTCACAACCTCCACCATTCAATGCCTCATGCCATCTCCAATCTCATAACCACTCTCGTAGTTCCGATAAGGGACCGTACATATACCGAAGAAGTTGTTCAGTACGCATATAATTTTGACATCTTATTTATTAGGGTTTTGTAAAATGAAAAAAAACAATGATAAATATTCTTGATAAAAACATTTTCTTAAAATATGCATTTATAACTGTTGAATGTTTTATAATTCACAATATATATTTATAGTTAGATAACATATCATTTATATACATTTACATACTAATCAGTTTAATTACCTGCAACATAGTATGACACATTAAGCAAACAAAGCACATAAAAAGTTATTGTACATTCATATATGTGCTTACATGTGATGATCATTTATGAAAGCATCACATAATTGAATATGTTAGTAGAATAAATTATGTAAGTATCGCACTTAATTCCAACTTTGTACCGTCCAAAATAAAAGGCAATCGAAGAGAATCATAATTAAATGTGTGTGGACATCTAAGTGGATGTTCAAGTGTTGATTTGTTAATGAATCTGTTGAGGTTGTTGGATGACACCAAACTCCATAAATGTAAGAATATAAATAAAAATTATGGTATCATTGTGGATTCACAGAGGCATATTCCATTTCACATGTTTCATCACAACGAATATGAATGTGGTAAATGTGACACTAATAAGAACATGTACACATACCTCTTTGTATTTTCGCATCATAACTTTGTCATTCGCCTATGTTTCTCTCAGTAAATTTGTCAAATCAATGAGTTGTACCACCTTTAGGTTTAAGTCACTTCTCAATAGGATAAGTTTTGGGTTCTTGGATATAATTGATGGTATGTTTACACACTTGGCAATTATATGTTATTTATATTCTACTCATAAATATTCCATCATATATTCATATCAAGATTTCTAAATACGGTTAAAACGATCAGTAAGTGAAAAATAAGGACGATTAAGAAGCGTTATGCAACACCCCAAGTTCTGGAAACTCGGAGCGTTACAGGATAGGATATCACAATGGGTTCCGACCCTCAGAGTAACAACAATAACATCGGATCTTGCAACAAGGAACAAATAAATGAAAACCAAAACTATATAAAAACCAAAAGGTATAACAAAGGGAAAAGTAAAGGACTCTCAACCGAGTTCAACAACAAACTGAAAAGACAACAACTGAAATATAAACCCCGACCCCGTCCAATAATGTACGGGAACCCCGACTGGCCACTCAATCCAACATCATCTCTAACCTGCAGGGCATCTACAACAAACTGAAAAGACAACAACTGAAATATAAACCCCGACCCCGTCCAATAATGTACGGGAACCCCGACTGGCCACTCAATCCAACATCAATTCAACTTCTTTTGTCACACGAGAATAACCCGAAACTCGCCTACATTTCCGTTATTGACACGAATAAATTAGAGGCATACTATCCACTACATGTGGACCTGGTCGCAAGAGTACCTCCCACTTTCCCAATTCTGAACTGGACAAGTGGTCACCACCTGGTTATAGTACACTTGAGCCAATTACAGTATAAGATCGTCCTAGTCCGGTTTATGTTATAACAATAAAGCAACAAACACCACCAACACGGTCAAAGTAATATACAGAACACAACTAAGTAAGTCCAAGAGACTTATCCGAATCGAAGGTATCCAAGCGTCAGCTAATTGCTCGGTTTTCCGAAGGAAAGGATCTATGCCTGCTCACACAAGGCATCACGAATCAGGAACTATCCAAATGCTAGAAGTCTACATACTTCTAGTCTCAATGATCTCAAACAGATCTCCAACATGCTAGGAAGACGATTTCTAATCTCAAAGGTTCCCAAGGAACAACATCAACAAAGCAAGCTCAAGGAAAGGGAAAAGGAAGCAAGGATGGAAACAACTCACCAAAGACGGGAGTTACTGTAGAGAAACCGCAGGTGCTGTTGACAAAAGGCGCAAGGGTGATACTGGGTGCAGCCGCAGGGGCGGGGCTTGCAGCCGCTGAGGTGGTGGATAAACAGAACGACTGTCGAGACTTCTACGACAACAACAACACAATAAGGAGACCAAAGCTTCAATCTTTAATCCACACATGGCACACTCAACCAAAGGAGCCAGGAAACACATATGCAGCAACAACGAAGGACAAACAAGAATCAAGACTCAATCTTGATTCATGTTAAGAAGAAGAAAGAAGAAAAGAAGAAGGATAAGAAGAAGAAACATGCAACAAGGGATCCAAAAATAACAAGGGAACGAAGGGGTGAAGAACTTATAGAAATTCTGCAGGAGTTCCCACGGAAAGGCTGCAGCTTGACTCAAGGTTAAAGAACAACGTTAGAAAGAAGAAAAAAAAGAAGACAAGGTGAGAATATAAAGGGAACGGCTGAGAAAGACCAAGGAAGATCCGGAATTAGGTTAAAAGATAGAAGAAAAGACGGCCCAAAAGATAGAAGATCGGATCTTCTAAGAAATGAAAGAGATAAAACGGTTAAAAATCAGATCTGCGCGATCTAGGGTCAACCGCACCTGCGGCTAGACCCTACCGCGACTACGGCCCACTGTCACCGCGGGGGCGGTGACATGGAGAAACGAAAACCAGATGTTACATCAGATCCCCTAAAAAGAAGTTTTGTCCTAAAAGTTGAAGCAACCCACACATGAACAACTCCACGGCGTAGTAATAACACTGATAACAACTCATATTCCCTCACGGGGCACATAACTCAAACCATCATACCTATGCACATGAAACTCAACAAGAAAGAACGGAAACTCACTCGTCTATGCTATAGGTACATCTAGCTCCACATAGAACTCTGGATAGTTCCTCCAGATGCTATCCTTTGTCTCCCAAGTAGACTCATCAACTCCTCGCATCAACCATTGTACTCTCATCATCGGTATGTCCTTTGATCGTACACATCGCGTACTACGCTCTAGGACAGCTACCGGGTGCTCGACGAACGTATGGTCTGGCTCGACCACTAAATCATCATGGATTGCAATGTGTCTTGGGTCACGTACATATTCTCGTAACTAAGACACATGGAAGACTGGGTGAACACCCTCTAGTCTCGGTGGCAGAGCAAGCCTGTATGATGCCTCTCCAACTCGCTCAAGGATCTCGAAAGGTCCTACATAACGGTGAATCAACTTCCCCTTGACGCCAAAACGTCTGATTTCTCGTTTCGGGGATACTCTCAACCATACCAGAGCTCCAACTCTAAACTCCAAAGGTCTGCGCCTCTAATCAGTATAAGACTTCTGACAACTCTGTGCTGCCAGCATCCGCTCTCGGATTTTCGCTACTCGAGCCATATCATCTTGTATATGTTTAGGTGTTATACCACTAGCACTACCCGGCTCATTGTTCGCTCAAAAGTGTGCGTGCAAAGTCTTAAATTTATAAAATATAAAATCAAGCAAAGCAAACCCGCAGTGTATGGATCGGTATAGTAAAGCAATAATTCTAGAGTCGAACTCAGGGATTTGGGGGATCAAATTCAATTTGTAAAATCGTCTCGCAAGTAAATAAGGTTTTGTAAATGTTTATAGGAAAACAAAGATTCTAAAGATTCGGGTATCCAATTGTGGCAATCGATTCAAGATGTTCTAAAGGTATAAGGACAGAGTTAGGATTGCAAAGGTATAGATTTAAGGTTGGGTGTTGTACGGTGAAGTTCCAAACCCATAAGTTTCACCAAAGGCTCTCAACATAAAGGATGATGAGTCTTGTTATAAGAAGGGTCTACGGACAAGATTAAACTCTCAAATACACATGCCCAAACCCAAGGGAATCAAAGATAAGCCAAACAGTTTAAGGTTGTAACACTCGTAACCTAAGTAGAGGGTGTTGAGTCTCACTACTACCTAGAAAAGGTAAGCCAAGGCTAGGTTAGGGTCAATCTTTAACTTTTGATCAAAGAAAAAGCAAAACACGTCAAACAGAGGAAAAACCACGATTAGTTCTTGAGAAACCACTACCGTGGAACTCAAGAACAAGCTGCGGAAAGGTACGACGGCGAAGTTTCTTGCAACTCTCAGGGTCCAATCTGTTTTGGTTCAATCTATCATCATCTATGCCACAACTATCAACCCTTAACCTTAGAATCGCTTAAGGGTTTTAACAAATAACAATCATCATAATGAAATCAATAATTAAGATTTAAAGAAAGAAAAGGTAAAACCTTGAAAACTCAAAATGAATGTAAAACCAATCTCAATCAATTCAAAAACTGTGCTTGTGTTCAATGAATACAGAATAGAGTTAGAAATCTCTCACAAATCTTAAAGAACAAGAAGAACGGGATGTCAATTCGCCTTCAAAGTGAAACCCTAAGATCTTCCAACTCCGAATAGGAAAATGCGTCTTTCCCAAGATCTTCCTCTAATATCTTCTCTCACAATGTGTAGATGAAGATCTCAATGCGTAATATTCAAATGATTCAACCTCTAGTGTAAGCAAGGAGTCCGTTTCTCTCTTTCTCCCGCCTTCTTATAGGAAAAACTAGGGATGCGAAAGGCCCGTAACGGATGCTGACGTGGAAAAAATGACACGTGGAGAATCTTTGAAAACCACGATCATGTCAAAAATTCCACGGCCGTAGAATTGACCGTGGGTGCTTACGACATAGGTCTCCACGGCCTTAATTAAATTAATTACCAAAACCACGACCATGGTTTCATGTACTTGGCCGTGAAAACCCTAAATCCTGCGCACAATCCTTTGTTCTTCGAATCTTTCCAATCATGCTCCTTCCTTAGCTACTCCAATGCATCTCCTTAATGTCTAGAATGATCAAAAGTGCTCACATGCTCCATTCAAAGCCTTTATTAACCTATAATCACAACAAAGCATGTGTAGATCTCTATACCAACATAATAGGTGAATGTGCTCATATATGCTTCGAACTCATATCCAATTACACAAAAGAAGGGGAAAAACTACCAAAAAACGTGCCTAAACTAATGTCATATTTCATGCTATCAAAATACCCCATACTTGTCTCTTGCTTGTCCCCAAGCAAGGTTTTCAAAATCTAGAACACAAGATAGGATGAAATATGAATGCAAAACAAAGGAAGAACAAATCTTTTTGGTATTGTGCTTCTATTCCATAGATCGCTCTCAAATCTTGTTTCATGTTTTCTTGAAAACCTCTATGTACACAAAATGAATCATGTCATGCAAAAGAAACACCGTATATCATAAAAGCTTCGAGACAAACATCATAACCCAAAGTAATGTCAAAATCAATCATGTGGAAATCCAATTTAGATCACTAAGTCAAACAACAACCCAAAGATCTTAAGGACTTTCAAGGAAAGGTCAAGAAACGTGAATGGTTAGGACTCTTATAAGGTAATGTCGTGCGATATCCGGGAAAAAGGAACTACACAACACAAGCTTGAAGAACATTGCTTCCCAAACATGCTTTGCATGCAACTTTTCTTTTACTTTACTCTTTGGAAGTATGGACAACAGTGCACAAAAACCGAAGCCTAGGAGATCGGCGATTCTCAATTTTCGAGATGCCTCAAACCCTTGATGCACATACCATATTCCGTTAGGACTATCGTTCATTCGGACTTTGGCAAGACACAAACACCCGGATATGTGAATGATGCCGAGTTACTCATCCTCATGTTCAAGGTCCCCAAACTTAATTTCCTATACTTTGAATGAACACTTTCCATGGACCTCCCACATCAAATATGCCATACATTACACACTTCCTAATTCCCGGATAGGTAAAGGAGGCCAAAATTTTATTGAGGAGCTAAATGGATTAAGAAGAAGCAAGAAAAATCGAAGCGCCTTAATCATTTCAAAAAGAAGTGCAAGAACTTGTAATGCGATTTCAACTTTCATTCCTCAAAATGGTTTAGACAAGAATTTTTACATTATAAAACTTGCAAGAAGGTCAAACAATATACTCAATTTCTCCACAATTCACACCTCAAATCAAGTACGTAAATGTCATCAAAAATGCAACCACAAGAAAATTCATCATTGAGGTCTTTTCCAATCCTAGATGCACAGTATTTTCAAAAAAATTTCAAATTTTTATGAGTTTTTCAAAGCTTAAAAATCCAAGACAAATATGAAACGTGTGACAAGAAAATGAAAGATGCAAATGTTCATGAATAAGAACGAAGCATAATGTCAAGTTATTACATCACAATGAGAATCATACTCTACCCCATACTTGAGTTACACATTGTCCCTAATGTGCAAAAAAGGAAAAAGGAAAAGAACAAAGAAACTCACAAAGTCATGAAGCAACTCATACAATCCGACTCATCACATAGGCGGCGGTGGTGGTGGAAACGGGAAGAAGTTCGGGTCGTATGGACACCCAAACTGCTGCCTCTAAACATCTCGGAGGATCCTTGCGTTGTCACGGCGCTTCGTCTCATTTGCATCAAAGCGGGTCTCAACTGTCTCCATCCTCTCTGTAAGTCCGGTTACCCATCCCGGCTGCTGGTCCATCCATGCCGGCCTCTGCGCCATCCACACCGGCGGTGCTCTCATGCAACAATGGATCGTGACCCTAGCCTGACAACAAGTTCACTGGACCTTACAACATGGCACTGACATATATAAATCAAATACATAAAATAATATAAACTGTACGACCCAAAGTAAACAACAACATAGCCGAGTATATAAAACGACATCCTCACACAGGAGGTACAAAAGATCATCCTCACGCAGGAGGAAAACACAACAAACCTAAACCAACCACCTAATGTACGAGAGTCCTCGGCCTGTCACCCTGCCAGATCACTCAGCAGCGCCTAACCTGTAAACATCTACAACACGGTATGAAACCGTTAACTAACCATACATATATGAGGTAATGCATAAGCACAAACACAATCATGAAAGATAAACACATCAGCCTGCTATCACACATTTACCCATTTTATCATATTTATATAATAGTCATTCACTCAAATCGTATATATATGTATATATATATCCATAGATGAAAATATGTGACACGAGGACCGATACATCATCGCCTCTGAGCCTGATAGCCATCTCGAGTGGCATCAGTCACACAACCCGTGTATCCTGTGGGAGCGGTGTTGTGCCCTTCCCATATACTAGGTCTGGTCTGATGTCAAAGAATCTCCCAGACTCTACAGCGGGATGAAAGGGAAAGGTTATCATAGCCACGCATACGGGGCAATCAATAAAACATAGGTCGGTATAGATGACATCTCATGATATCATAGCAACATATAACACACACATCACTCATGCAAACACCCAATATAGGGATGGTAGCTAAGTAAGTCCTACGGACTTACCTCAACCTCATACACAACTCAAACACGATCAACCAGAACCAACCTTCAATCCTGAGAGAGGGGCACTCACTAATAACAAGGCATAAAGATATATCAACCTCTATTCATCAAAGGGGTCACACCTAGACCCAAAGGGATCCATAGGGATCGTACTCAACCTCAAAACCTTAACCAACATCAACCTAAGTCCTTAAAGCCGTACAAGGCATAAACCGATCATAACCTCAACCAAACACATCCTCACACATCTAGCATGATCCTATACACTCACACTAGAAAATGAGGGAACAAAGGCACCCTAAAGAAGGCCTAGAAGCAACACACACATGTAGAACCAAGTGCAATACCAAGCTGGTGCAGGTGGCCACAAGGGTGGCTAAGGGATGGCGCAGGGGCGGCTCACTACTGGCGCAGGGGCGGTTCAGAGGTGGCACAGGTGCAGCTGGTGTGCAGAGACACACCTTCAACTCCTCCTTTCTTCTTCAATCGATCTCTTCACTCCTCTTTCGGCCAGCATCCATACACATATATATACATACATATATACATCAGAAGAAACCAATCAAGGCTGCCACAAGATCAATCTTGTGGATCCTAAGCTAAGGAGAAAGGAAAGAACATAGAAAGGAAGAAAAGAAGAAAGAAAGGGAAGAAGGAGAGAGATCTCACCAAGCTGAACCTATACAAGAACAAAACTCCATCAACACCTCAAGGCTGGCTCCATCACAAGCACAACAACAACAACCAACACAATCAGTAACAATCCAAGCTCACAAGCATACCAACTCACTCAAAATTCATCAAAGATCAAGAAGAGATCCAAGGGAAGAGAGGAGGAGAAGATGAACGTAGGGAGAGGTCGAGCAGGAGAAAGAATGAGGTAACCCTCATCTGGAGGAGAAGAAGAAGATATAAAGGAAAGAGAGGTCAAAAAGCAAAGCTCGGGTCAAAGAAGACGGCTGCAGCCCACCACAAACCGCAAGGGCGGCTGACCTGGCCGCTGGGTCGGCTCACAGAACCGCGGGCGGCCAGCCAAGGACGTAGGGGCGGCCCACTACAGCTCCAAAGAAGAAAGGTAGCTGCGTCTCAGCAGAAGTGCAGGTGCGGGATCTCTCGAAGACTAAGGCTCTTACATCTCACCCCTCTAAAAACGAGTTTTGTCCCGAAACATGCAAAATCCCAAAGTCTCTCGGACCATAAGCCGAGGTACAACTCTCACTCTCTCTATCGGAGGCTGATGACATAATTTACGACGTTAGTTTAGACATTCATTTTGATAGTTTTTCCCGTTATTCATGCATGCTTTGGCATTAGTTCGTGACGTTTACGCTTAATTCATCCATATTGTCGAAGTAGACGTCTACACGAGCTTTTGTTGTTGAGGATCTTTAGGACTTAATCGATACATTCGAGGATCATTCCTCGTGATGGCACACTCCCGGACCCTTTAAGTAGCAAGCTAGGAGCAAAGGAGAACACAAAAGACCTTATTGGTGCATGCCTTGCACCAATTCGTGACTAGGTGATACAAGGAGAGCTGTTTGATGGAAACCATGACCCAAAGGCCATTTCCACGCCCATGGTTTCTTCTGGAGAGCTTTGACACTTGTCACACGATTTCTTTGCCCGACCTTTGCTTTTCTTGGTTGAGTGTGGACTTGGTTGAGCCCGCGGACTGGATTTTGGGGACTTTCTCATCATCCATTTGGGGGAGGAGAAAGGAAAAACAAAAATACTCTCATTTGGAGAGAAGAACAATATCACAAAACTTAGATCTAGAGTGAATTTTTGAGTGTTTTTAGAGATTTTTGTGGAGAGTATTTGGAAGCACCGTAAGGAACGTTTTGGAGCTACTTTTGAAGGGTTGTAAGTCTTTTCTAAACTCATATTCAGCTAAGATTACTTGCTTCTTTTCACTCTTATTTCACTTTCTTGCTATGGAAATCATGAATGCTTGCATGATGAGCTTGCATCTTAAAATGCATGTTATTGGGTAAGTAGTTGTGATTCTAGGGTGATGGAATGATGGTTATGGCTTAGACTATTATAATATAGACTTGAAGGTCGGGAATTACCGTGGTTTGTTCTGTTGTGCTTGTATTGATGAATTTGAATGTTAGGATGTTAGATTGTTGAAATCCTAGTGTTTGTTAAGCATAATTTAGCTTAGGGTGATCTAATGCTAGCAAGCTAAGATAGGGAAGAGACTTACCCGGTAATTCCCGACCTTAGATACCAAAGATGATGAACTCTAGGTAGAAGTGAGCCTCACAAGCCGCTATTGGAATGAGTGTGCTAGGATTGTTGCTTAGGACTTGCCTTCCCGAGACTTACCCGGTAAGGAGAGGTTTGACCCCTAGATAGCAATCTGGTTTGTGTAGAATTCCCAACCTTAGGCTCCTAGAGACTGACCCAGTAATAGAACCTTAGGTGCGGGATTAGTGGACCATGAGACATACCCGGTGATTGATCCCATTGGAGAAACACCCTTTCCCCACATACCGCAGCTTGTCCAAGGTTGATTAGAAGCTTGAGTCCAATGCCATAACCGGAAGTCCCAATCCCTAGAATTCGCTTTTCTTAATTTGATCTCACATTTTGTGTTTGTGTTGCTTGTTTGTGTTGCTAGTTTGAGTTGTTTGTTTGATTTTTAATCTTGCATGATTTGTGATCTTTGCTTGATCACCAAAAAACCCAACAAAAATATCATGATTTTCATTTCTTTATTTCTTTCTCTTTTCTTAGACTAGATTTGCCCTATCCATGATCACTTATTTGATTTGATTTTACCTTAGTCTTTGTATTTGACCTCGGAATACTATCCTTGCTACGAAATGACCCATACACTGTGGGTTCGCTAGGAGTTAGGAAATTATATCGAGTTATAAATTGTAAGACTTTTGTGCTATACGTTTCTAAAGCGAACAAGTTTTTGGTGCCGTTGCTGGGGACTAGGTCTAGATTGAATCATTGTGTATGAATGTTTATAGTGTAGGTCTTTCTTGTTGCTTTTGATCTTGTTTGGTTCGTGTCTTTGGTTTTTCAGGACATCTCTCACTCTTTAGGTGCATGCGAAGATCTCGTGGCAAGGATTTAGCTCCATTCGATCCCGAACCGGAGAAAACCCTTAAGACTAGATCCAAGGACACTAGGAAGAAGAAGGAGATGGCCGGAAGAGATCTTCAAGCTGAGTTGAATGATGCCTTAGAGCAAATTAGGCCAAGGGATGAAGCCTTGGAGAATGAGAGGAGACATGCAAATGAGAGGCAAGAAGCAACTAGGAGGGAAATTGAAGAGATTAAGCAAGCTCTTTGCAAAGGGAGGTTAATCGTCATCAACAACCTCCTCCACCACCACCGCAGCTGGCGGCCAATGTTCGGTTTGAGCCGATTATTGTTGAGGAACCACAAACGCTAGGGCAACGTATGGATCCATCCCAAAGAGTGCACCGTCCGGGTATAAACTTAGGAGATCCTGGAGCCCATGATTACGAGCTCCGCCCTCAAGTGCTACAAATGATCCGACACAATCAATTTGGAGGGATGGAAGAAGAGTCTTCTCATCAACACTTGATGAATTATGAGATCGTGATGGAGACTCTAAGGCCACCTAGATTGGAGAGCAACAACCACAAGATTAGGGCCTTTTCCTTCTCACTTAAGGATAAAGCCTTGGCTTGGTACCAATCCATTCCACTAGGACGTGTGGAGACTTGGGAGCAGATGACAACCGAATTTCTTACAAAGTTCTTCCCACCTTCCAAGACAACCAAGCTAAGAGGAAAGATCATTGCCTTTGTGATGAAGGAGAGCCTATTCAAATCTTGGGAGAGGTTCAAGGACCTCCTCCTAGATTGTCCACACCATGGGATACCGAAGATAGAGCTATTGGAGATTTATTTCAAGGGGCTTGATGAGGATAGTCAATTCAAGCTCCAATCACTTTCCGAAGGAACATTCATGGAGAAGAATGTGGATGAGGCTTGGGATTTTGTAGAGAAGTAAGCCTTGGTGTTAGAGAAGTACTCCCATAGGAAGAGTGATGGGAGGAAACCGGGAGCATATGAAGTGAGTGAAGTCACCATGAGCAACTACAAACTTGATGCAAACAACAATGAGCTTAAGTCCTTGAGGAAGTTGTGTACCACAACCTTGAAGAGTCAAGCAAGTCCTCAAGTGCAAGTGCTAGCCAATTTGGCTTCCAAAGAGGAGGATGTTAACTACATGAGATGGGGCAATTTTAACAACTACCAAGGCCCTAGGAACTTTAACAACAACAGCCGACATTACAACAATTACCGGCCTAATAACAACCATCCCGGGTTCTCCTATTCTAACCCGGATGGTGCCTTAAACCCTCCCGCTTCAACAAGCGCAGCCCCACCACCTAAGGCTTCACAAGAGCCTCCACCCGGTTTTGCTCAACCTCCAAAGGATAGGACCGAAATGATGTTTGAACAATTACTAGGGAGGTTGAGTGGGCTTGAAAGCATGGTGACATCCATTTCTAAAGCTCAAAAGGTGCTAGAAGCACAAGTGTTCCAAAAGGCGGGTGAAGCACAACGGGATCAGAGAAAGCTTCCCGGAAGGACCGAGAACAATCCAAGAGGCCAAGTGTTGGCCATTAGAACAAGGAGTGGGCTGAGCATGAAAGATCCCTCACCAAGGGAGAATGCTAAGGGGAAGCAAGTAGTAGTGGAAGAAGAACCATTGCAAGAAGAAGGAGGCAAGAGCAAAGATGTTGAGCCAATATATGTGGCACCACCTCCATACAAGCCACCACTACCATTCCCACAATCACGAGCAAGAGCTCGCTTGGATAAGCATTTCGGTAAATTCCTTGAACTCATGTCTAAATTGCATATTAACATTCCGTTCATGGATGCTATTCTAGGTATGCCGGCCTATGGAAAGTTTTTGAAGGAGATACTCTCTGTTCGCTCCAAACGGTGTGTGCAAACTTTAAATTTATAACCCTAGACTTAAGCTTAAAACAAGGATGCGAACCCGCAGTGTACGGGTCAATCGTAGTAAAAAGCAAGAAAATTCCAGGGGTCGATCACAGGGACTCGGTGAAACAAAGTCAATAACGGTAAGCTTCGTGAATACTAACCACAAGGGCAATTAACACAGTCAAAGATGAATAAGAAGTCAATAAAGCAAACATGCAATTCTAGGGATTAAAGCATCTAGTTGTGGTTCCAACTCAAGATCTATAGATAAGCGGATAAAGCTGAGATTTTTGCGTGGGGAAGGTGTTACTAAAGTGGAATAGATCACCGGGTAAGTCTCACTACTCACTAATCCTAAACCGTAACTCCTATTACCGGGTAAGTCTCAAGGAATCAAGATAAAGAACTATAACCTCAAACTAACACACCATCTAAGGGAATAGAATCAACCTTTACCGGGTAAGTCTCAGGCTAACTCACAAAGATGGGATGGAAGCACACTCAAACCTCAATAAAGGATAAACCTTTATTACCTACACTTATGATCGTTGGTAAATAAACTAAGGAATTACCGGGTAAGTCTCATCCTAAGCTTGCATTGAACCAGGAAAGGTATAATAAGAATAGGATTTGGCAAACTCTAACACTTAACTCTCAGTTTCGTATCAGATAAGTCACCTCGGTCAGCCAGATTCCACCCCGGCCGAGACGTTCATCGACTGAGCGAGATGCTTAGGGTTAAGGTTAAAGACTCGAACTTTCAGGATCCTACTGGAATCTAAGATTATTCTATCATTGTTTTTCCCACAACCTTCAGCCAATCACCTTAGAATCACACAAGGAAATTAGCCACTCATCATCATTATGAAATTATTAAATATATGGGAAGAAGGTGAATATTTGAACAAGAAGAATTTAATGAAAAGACTTCAATAACTGAATCAAATATCACAACAAAACGTTCCTTGGATAGCAATCCAAATAAGAGAAGACAACAAGGAAGGGGATTGAAGACAATCTTACAAAACCCTCCAAAAAGCTATAAAAGCTATAGACTTCAATCTTCCTTCAACCTTCAAAAAGGTTCTTCGAATCTCTCCCAACTGGAGTAGGTTGCTGCTGCTGCGTGCTATAAACCCTGATTGACGGTATAGCGTGATCTCCTCGTAAGCAAGATGTCGGATTTGTGGAAATCCAACCCTTTTTATAGGAAAATAACCCTCCAAAGATAAAATATCTTAGAAAGATCTTCTCCCATAAAAATAGGTAAAATATAAGATCTTTTTCCTTCCAGGAGCCAAGCCCAAAAATATAAGATCACTTTCCAACTTTAAAAGATTTCAGCCAAGAATAAAATATTCTCGCCGCGTCCTAGCTGTTCGCCTCGGTTGAGTCGGCGTCTCTGGATCACCTCGGTCGAGATGAATCTCTGGTCAACCGAGGTGAGTCACAACTGAATGTGAAATCTCTCAAAACTGGTTCAAAGTAAATCTTTAATCCATGGCTATGCTCCCTGGATGTAGCTCTAAATGACTCATGACTCCTTTTGCTCCTTTTTGATGCGAAGCGTGCCATTTTACCTACGATTACAACAAAACTAGGTGTAGACCTCGATTCTCGCAAAGGTAGATGAAATGGTAGTAAAATCACATAATATACATACAAACATGCAGATTATGAAAGATAAAACGTCCAAACAAACCCTAAAATATAGACTATAATTCATGCTATCAAAATACCCCATACTTAGCCCTTGCTTGTCCCCAAGCAAGTTCCTCATATAGAAGACAAGATAGAATGGATTATAAGTCATAAAAATCAATGAAAAGTCTTTCAAAAACATTTTAATGGTGTGCAACTATCATAGATCACTCTAAGAGAATACTTCATGGGATTTAAAAACTCAATATGCTCAAAACCTTTTATAAATATAGGAAAGTCGTTCATCTTTGCATAAAATCATAGAATGCATAATAAATCATAATTATCAAAATTAATCATGTATAATCCAGTTTAAACCACTAAGTCAATCAACAAGCTCAAGGTCTCAAGGGCTTCCCGAAAGAAAGGTCAAGAAACGTGTAGGGTAGGGATGTGTGTAAGGTAATGTGGTGCTAGAATCCGGGAAAAGGATCAACTTCACTTTCACTTTGACTTGCAACATCTTCCACCAATAAGCCTTGCTTATTTCACACTTTTTTTTCTTTTTACTTTACTTTTTGGGATGCATGGACAGAGGTGCACAATAACCGAAGCCTAGGAAATCAGCAATCATCAATTTCTTGAGATGCATCAAACCCTTGATGCACATACCATGACCCGTTAGGAATATCGCTCAATCTGACTTTGGCAAGACACAAACACCCGGCTATGTGAATGGTGCCGAGTTACTCATCTTCATGATTGACTTCCCCAAACCTATTATTGCTTTCTGATACCTTCACTTCCAACTACTTCTCAACTTTAACTCCACTTGCTTTCACCACTTCGCTTGCTTCCAAATTCCCGGATAGGTAAAGGGAGGCAAAATGTATATGAGGGGCTAAGCATGATCAAGAAGAAGAAAAAGAAGAGAATGAATTGCCTTGGTCTTTCCAAGAAGAAAGTGAGAGAACTTAACCTGCGGTGTCAACCTTCAAATTCAACATAATTTGGATAAAAATAAAGTATTAAACATGCTAATAATTTCAAACAAAGCATTTAGCAACTTAAACATATTATAAAACCTTTCAAACACATAAAGGTTTCAAAACCAGTCAGTAAACAAGATCTTCACCGAGATCATATCCAGATAAGTAACACAAAAACGTTTTCGAAAACTCTCAGTTAACCCACCTCGGTCGAGGTGTTCTTGGTTCAACCGAGGTGAAACGCCTCGTTTGGCCAAGACTGACTCGGTCGAGGTCGAAATTTTTTTTTTTTTTTTTTCAGTTTCGACGTTTTTCTCAATCAAATAACCTGTAGGTATGCATGTAATATCAGATAATCATATAAATGCAGAAGTGAAGCATAAATAAAATATCCGATGAAATGTAATACATCAAAAGTAGTCGAATACATCAAGTAGTCATATAAGTACAAACACCCCATACTTGGGACACACTGTCCCAGTGGGTCAAATATAAGTGTGAGAATGAGAGAACTCACCGGATAAATAGCTGAACTGCATAAAAATATAATAAAGAAAATCCTGCAGCTCCTCAATAGTCTCGATCCGGCGGTGGTGGTGGTGGTACGTATGGATACTGAGTCGGATCGAAAGGATAGCCCATGACACGCTCGAACTGAAGCTGGGCCATGATGTGCTGATAGTGCTGCCGCTCCTGCATCTCGCGGATATCCAGCGATAATGCAGCATAAGAGTCAATAACCTGATCCGTTAGGTCATCGATCCGTCGGTGAGCAGCTCGATCTCTCGCTCCATGCCTCCTGCGTCTAGCAGGTCTGACTGGAGAAGTCTCAGCTGGTGCAGGCTCTGTCTCCTCCTCATCATCCAAATCTATGATCGGTGGTGCGCTCGTCCCTGCAGTATCCGTCCCTATATCCATCGGGACTCCACCATCTCTCTCATCTACCGTCTCCTCTACCCTTCAATCTCAGTTGTTGCAATTGGTTCGTCCCTGCAGTTTCGGTCGATTCGTTCGATTTCTTTGCAGATCTGTTGTTGCAATCGGTTCCTCTACCCTTCAATCTCAGTTTAGAAGCGGAAATCTTCGAAAATGAGCAAGATCTGAGAAGGCGAGGTGGAAAGGGCGCCGCGGTCGAGTTGGGTAAGGTAAAAAGTGAAAAATAAAATTTTCCCTTTTTATACTGTTCCTGGATCTGCTGTCACCTCGGTCGAGATGGTCTCGACTAGACCGAGGTGGTACGGACCGAGGTGGTTCTGCAGAAAACCCTAGTCGCCTCGGTTGCTCAAGAATCAACTCGGTCGAGGTGCTCTGACAGTGACCGAGATGCTTCTGTCTTCTCAAAATCTCGAACTTCTGTCCTTCCAGTTATGCTCCTTCCTTAGATATTCCCTGTTGTCTGTCCAGAACGCCAAAAACAAAGCAAAGCAAAGCAAAAACAAAAACTATCTAAACTAGACTAGAAAACGGGAAAAGAAAGCAATACCTTGGGTTGCCTCCCAAGAAGCGCTTGGTATAAGGTCGCTAGCTGGACCATACGGCATGGGATTACTCAATGCACTTCGAATATCGTGGAGTGCTCATCACATCCGTAAAAATTTTCCAAGAAGGTTCCGGTTCCTAACTTCACCGGGAAATGGTAAGATCTCCCATGTACAAGCTTGTACGGTTTGATTCTCACCGGAATTCGTCTAGACTTCCTGCACTTCAATGGGACATTCCTCGTGACCCATCCTTTCCTTGATCGAGAAAACAGTTTCTCGAGAATTATAGCAGCTTCCCCATCTATAGCTTGGGGATGGTACAGGGTCTTGAGCATGCGAGGGACCCCATACTTGAACAAGAGACTCTTCATCGCCTTAGCGGTGTAGTGCTTGCCAACTCCACTCCTCATGATCCGAGGAGCTTCTTCTTCCAACAATTTCAAGGAAGACTTCATCTTGATCTTTGGAGGTTCTTTCAGAAGAGATCTCCAACTCTCCGGTGCTTTCCTGAAAAATTCAGAAATTTTAATAGGGATTTTGAATGGAGTAAGAGAACTTACCTTGTAAAGTTCTCCAAAGCTCGGATCAGGTTTCATGTTAGGTTGATAACCAACACATGAAATCTCTCTCAACTCAGTTGATCTTTCTTCCACCTTGGTCACAATCTCAGTAATTTGACCAAGGTTCTCTGCATCTTCTGCTTCCAGTTTTGCAAATTCTTCCATCTCGGCCGAGATCTCTTCCACTTCGACCGAGGTCTCAACAGTCAGATCGAGACCTTCCATATCCTCCTCTTCCTCAGAAGTTTCAGGAGAAATTTTGGGTTCGACTGGGGGGATGCTTGGAACGTGCAACACTTCCTTATGCTCCTCTTGCGGCTTAGCATAGGATAGGGTGCTTTCCTTGAGCTTCTCCATCTTCTTCATCAACTTCTCCCATCTTGATTCAAGAGAATCTTCCGGAGGTTGCTCACAAATCTTCTTAGGGACATTCAGTTCATCCCACTTCGCAAGTTCATGCTGAATGGCCTCTTCTCTTTCCCATTCATTGCTGAACCAATAGAAGGAGAACTTCTCCTCCAAGTATTCATAATGGTCCGCCCTAGCACTTTGCCTTGCTATCCAGGCTGGATCAAGTGTAGTCATCAGAAATCCTGAAAACTACAAAACTCATAGAAAGAGTAGTTAGTAGCAACAGGGGCAAGTGCCCCGAAAGCAAACCGCAACCGGCTCGGTCTAGACCAAGTCCCCGGCAACGGCGCCAAAAACTTGTTCGCTCCAAACGGTGTGTGCAAGCTTTAAATTTATAACCCTAGACTTAAGCTTAAAACAAGGATGCGAACCCGCAGTGTACGGGTCAATCGTAGTAAAAAGCAAGAAAATTCCAGGGGTCGATCACAGGGACTCGGTGAAACAAAGTCAATAACGGTAAGCTTCGTGAATACTAACCACAAGGGCAATTAACACAGTCAAAAATGAATAAGAAGTCAATAAAGCAAACATGCAATTCTAGGGATTAAAACATCTAGTTGTGGTTCCAACTCAAGATCTATAGATAAGCGGATAAAACTGAGATTTTTGCGTGGGGAAGGTGTTACTAAAGTGGAATAGATCACCGGGTAAGTCTCACTACTCACTAATCCTAAACCGTAACTCCTATTAACGGGTAAGTCTCAAGGAATCAATATAAAGAACTATAACATCAAACTAACACACCATCTAAGGGAATAGAATCAACCTTTACCGGGTAAGTCTCAGGCTAACTCACAAAGATGGGATGGAAGCACACTCAAACCTCAATAAAGGATAAACCTTTATTACCTACACTTATGATCGTTGGTAAACAAACTAAGGAATTACCGGGTAAGTCTCATCCTAAGCTTGCATTGAACCAGGAAAGGTATAATAAGAATAGGATTTGGCAAACTCTAACACTTAACTCTCAGTTTCGTATCAGATAAGTCACCTCGGTCAGCCAGATTCCACCCCGGCCGAGACGTTCATCGACTGAGCGAGATGCTTAGGGTTAAGGTTAAAGACTCGAACTTTCAGGATCCTACTGGAATCTAAGATTATTCTATCATTGTTTTTCCCACAACCTTCAGCCAATCACCCTAGAATCACACAAGGAAATTAGCCACTCATCATCATTATGAAAGTATTAAATATATGGGAAGAAGGTGAATATTTGAACAAGAAGAATTTAATGAAAAGACTTCAATAACTGAATCAAATATCACAACAAAACGTTCCTTGGATAGCAATCCAAATAAGAGAAGACAACAAGGAAGGGGATTGAAGACAATCTTACAAAACCCTCCAAAAAGCTATAAAAGCTATAGACTTCAATCTTCCTTCAACCTTCAAAAAGGTTCTTCGAATCTCTCCCAACTGGAGTAGGCTGCTGCTGCTGCGTGCTATAAACCCTGATTGACGGTATAGCGTGATCTCCTCGTAAGTAAGATGTCGGATTTGTGGAAATCCAACCCTTTTTATAGGAAAATAGCCCTCCAAAGATAAAATATCTTAGAAAGATCTTCTCCCATAAAAATAGGTAAAATATAAGATCTTCTTCCTTCCAGGAGCCAAGCCCAAAAATATAAGATCACTTTCCAACTTTAAAAGATCTCAGCCAAGAATAAAATATTCTCGCCGCGTCCTAGGTGTTCGCCTCGGTCGAGTCGGCGTCTCTGGATCACCTCGGTCGAGATGAATCTCTGGTCAACCGAGGTGAGTTACAACTGAATGTGAAATCTCTCAAAACTGGTTCAAAGTAAATCTTTAATCCATGGCTATGCTCCCTGGATGTAGCTCTAAATGACTCATGACTCCTTTTGCTCCTTTTTGATGCGAAGCGTGCCATTTTACCTACGATTACAACAAAACTAGGTGTAGACCTCGATTCTCGCAAAGGTAGATGAAATGGTAGTCAAATCACATAATATACATACAAACATGCAGATTATGAAAGATAAAACGTCCAAACAAACCCCAAAATATAGACTATAATTCATGCTATCACTCTCCAACAAGAGGAAGTTGGAAGAGTATAGAGAAGTGAGAATGACAAAGAGATCTTCCGAGTTGATTCAAACTAGGAGGGAGGAGATGCCTCCTAAGCTGCGAGATCCGGGATCTTTTTGTGTGCCAATTAGAGTTGGAGAAGTGCAATATGAAGCCCTATGTGACCTTGGAGCAAGTGTAAGCATTATCCCGCTTGCACTTTGCAACAAGGTTGGGCTAGGAGAGCCGAAGCCGGTCAAGATGACCCTCTACATGGCAGACCGTTTAATCACTCACCCCGTAGGGATCCTAGAAGACATACCGATTCAGCTTGGGAAGTTCTATGTGTCAATCGACTTTATTATTTTGGACATCCCGACAGACTACCCGGTTCCTATCATCTTACGGAGGTCATTCTTAGCCACATCCGGGTGCTTAGTGGATTGCAAAAATGGGACCCTCTCCTTCAACATAGGAGAAGAGAATATCAAGTTCAAGGTATCCACAATGATGAAGGGGCCAACCCTTGGTGAAGATGTCTTCAACATTGTTGAGGAAGAGGAGTCTAAAGAAGTTGTGAGCTCAATATTGATCAAGGACCCACTTGAAAGGGTTCTTAGCTTGAGTTTGATGGAGGAAGGAGTTGAGGATGATTGCAATGAAGAAATCCAAGCTTTGGATGCATTAAAAAAGGAGACAAGTGCTGAATTTGAAGTGCACGAAGTAGTGTTGAATCACTGTAGGAACCACGACCAGGGAGCAAGAACCACGCCCGTGGTTTCACCCGTGGAACTCTCTGTAATGTCCAGAAGTGCCAGTTTCTCCAATTCCAGGCCCGTGGTTGTGCCAAAGGTTGTGGTTTTGCCCGTGGTTTCTCCAGAAAGTCCCTTAGTTGTTGATCAAGCTTCAAGGAGTCTTGGAGAGTCTTCAATGGCTTTGGATTCATCTAATGTGGAGCTATATGGATCACATCCAACCGATAAAGGTCCTCCTAAATTTGATCTCAAACCTCTCCCTTCTCATTTAAAGTATGCTTTCCTTGGTTCAAATTCTACTTATCCCGTGATTGTGAATGCATCTTTGAATGATGATGAGCTTGATAGATTGTTGAATGAATTGAAATTGCATAGGAGAGCTATTGGATACACCATTGATGACTTAGTTGGCATTAACCCTTCCTTGTGCATGCATAAAATCTTAATAGAAAACCACCATAAACCTTCCATTGAACCTCAAAGAAGATTGAACCCTATCATGAAATAGGTAGTCAAGAAAGAGATCCTAAAATTGCTAGATGCGGGAATCATTTTCCCAATTTCGGATAGTAAATGGGTTAGTCCCGTACATGTTGTTCCTAAGAAGGGTGGTATGACTGTAGTAACTAATGAGAACAATGAACTAATCCCAACTAGGACGGTTACGGGGTGGAGAATATGTATTGACTATAGGAAACTTAATGTGGCCTCTAGGAAAGATCACTTCTCTCTTCCCTTCATTGACCAAATGCTAGAAAGGTTAGCTCAACATTCACATTTTTGTTACTTAGATGGCTATAGTGGGTTCTTTCAAATCCCTATTCACCCGGATGACCAAGAGAAAACAACATCTACTTGTCCTTGGGGAACATTTGCATATAGGATGATGCCATTTGGGTTGTGTAATGCACCTGTCACCTTTCAAAGGTGTATGATGGCTATTTCTTCTGAATATATTGAGAATATTATGGAAGTGTTTATGGATGATTTCTCGGTGTATGGCTCTTCATTTGATAATTGCTTGGCTAATCTATCTTTGGCGTTGAAGAGATGTGAGGAAACTAATCTTGTATTGAATTGGGAGAAATGCCACTTCATGGTGAGTGAAGGCATAGTATTGGGACACTTGGTATCCCACCGAGGCATTGAGGTTGATAGAGCCAAGATAGAAACGATAGAGAAGTTGCCACCACCTACCTCGGTGAAAGGGGTAAGGAGTTTCTTAGGGCATGCAAGTTTTTACCGGAGGTTTATAAAATATTTCTCTAAAATTTCTAAGCCTCTCACTAACCTACTAATGAAGGATGTTGAGTTTGTGTTCACTCCAAACAGTGTGCGCAAGCTTTAAATTTATAACACTAGATGTAAGCTTAAAACAAGGATGCGAACCCGTAGTGTACGGGTCAATCGTAGTAAAAGCAAGGAATTCCAGGGGTCGATCACAGGGACTTAGTGAAACTAAGTCGGAATAGGTAAGCTTTGTAATTACTAACCACGAAAGCGATTAAAACAATCAAAGATGATAAAAAGTCAATTAAGGGAATATGCAATTCTAGGGATTAAAGCATC
Organism: Fagopyrum homotropicum; assembly: GCA_033239125.1. Classification (NCBI taxonomy): domain Eukaryota; kingdom Viridiplantae; phylum Streptophyta; class Magnoliopsida; order Caryophyllales; family Polygonaceae; genus Fagopyrum; species Fagopyrum homotropicum. Next base: position 38,910,863 of record BSWB01000005.1, on the reverse strand, counting down.
TAGTTGTGGTTCCAACTCAAGATCTAAAGATAAGCGGACAAAGCTGAGATTTTGCAAAGGGAAGGTGTTTCTAAAGTGTGAATAGATCACCGGGTAAGTCTCACTACTCACTAATCCAAAACCGTAACTCCTATTACCGGGTAAGTCTCAAGGAATTAAGATAAAGAACTATATCCTCAAACCAACATACCACCTAAGGGAATAGAATCAACCTTTACCGGGTAAGTCTCAGGCTAACTCACAAAGATGGGATGAAGGCACACTCAAACCCCAATAAAGGATAAACCTTTATTACCTACACTTATGATCTTTGGTAAACAAACAAAGGAATTACCGGGTAATTCTCATCCTAGGCTTGCATTGAACCAGGAAAGGTGTAATAAGAATAGGATTTGGCAAACTCTAACACTTAACTCTCAGTTTCGGATCAGAAAAGTCACCTCGGTCAGAAGAATTCCACCCCGACCGAGATGTTCATCGACTGAGCGAGATGTTTTAGGGTTAAGGATAAAGACTCGAACTTTCAGGGTCCTACTGTGATTAAAATTATTCTATCATTGTTATTCCCACAACCTTCAGCCAATCACCCTAGAATCACACAAGGAAATTAGCCACTCATCATCATGAAAGTATTAATCAAATATATGTGAAGAAAGAGAATAATTGAACAAGAAAACCTTAAGAGAAAGGCTTCAATAACTGAATCAATTATTAAACAAAAAGCATTCCTTGGATAAAAATCCAACAAGACAAACGACAACGAAGGGAATCTAAGAGAATCTTACAAAACCCTTCACAAAAGCTATCAAAGCTCTAAACTTCCTTCTTCAACCTTCAAAAAGGTTCTTCAAATCTCCCAATTGGAGTATGGCTGTAGCGGTGTATTTGGATGTATGCGAGATGTTAGCGGTTCCCGGATTTGTGGGAAATCCAACCCTTTTTATAGGAAAATTACTCTCCAAAGATAAGATATCTTAGAAAGATCTCTTCCCATAAAAATAGGTAAAATATATGGGCTAAATTATCTTCTTCTTTCCAGGAACCCAGCCCAAAAATATAAGATCCTCTTTCCAAAGATAAAAGATCTCAGCCAATAATAAAATATCCTTGCCGCGTCCAAGGTGTTCGCCTCGGTCGAGTCGGCTCCTCTAGATCACCTCGGTCGAGGTGATTCTGTAGTCAACCGAGGTGAATCACAACTGAATGTGAAATCTCTCAAATCTGGTCCAAAGTGAATCTTTAATCCATGGCCATGCTTCCTGGATTATTCCTTAAGCTCCTGAATGTAGCTCCAATGACTCCTTAGCTCCTTTTGCTCCATTTTAGTCCAAAACGTGCCATTTTACCTACGATTACAACAAAACTAGGTGTAGACCTCGATTCCCGCAAAGGTAGATGAAATGACCATATAATCACATAATGTATATACAAACATGCACATTATTGAATTTAAAACATCTAAACAGGCCCCAAAATATAGACAATAATTCATGCTATCAAAATACTCCATACTTAGCCATTGCTTGTCCCCAAGCAAGTTCCAAATCTAGAATACAAGATAGAATGGATTATAAGTCATAAAGATCAATGAAAAAGTTTTTCAAAACATTTTAATGGTGTGCTACAATCATAGATCACTCTAAGAGAATGCTTCATGGAATTTAAAATCAAAACATGCTTAAAACATTTTATGAATATGAGAAAGTTGTTCATCTTTGCATAAAATCATAGAATGCATAATAAATCATAATTATCGAAATTAATCATGTATAATCCAGTTTAAACCACTAAGTCAATCAACAAGCTCAAGGTCTTAAGGGCTTTTCAAAAAAAGGTCAAAGAAACGTGTGAGGGTGGGATGTATATAAGGTAATGTGGTGCTAGAATCCGGGAAAAGGATCTTTACTTCACTTCCTTTTGAACTTCAACATCTTCCACCAATAAGCTTTGCTTATTTTTACTTTTTTTTTACTTTACTTTTTGGGATGCATGGACAGAGGTGCACAATAACCGAAGCCTAAGAGATCAGCAATCATCAATTTTTCGAGATGCCTCAAACCCTTGATGCACATACCATGACCCGTTAGGAATATCGCTCAATCCGACTTTGGCAAGACACAAACACCCGGCTATGTGAATGATGCCGAGTTACTCATCATCATGATTGACTTCCCCAAACCTATTTGTTTCTTTCTAACTTTCAGCACAACATCTCAACTTTTTTTTCACTTGCTTTTCACTTTTGCTTGCTTCCAAATTCCCGGATAGGTAAGGGGAGGCAAATATGTATATGAGGGGCTAAGCATGATCAAGAAGACGAAGAGAGAAGAATGAATTGCCTTGATCTTTCCAGGAAGAAAGTGAGAGAACTTATCTTGCGGTGTCAACCTTCAAATTCAACATATTGTGGATAAAAACAAAGCATTAAACATGCCAAAATTTCAAACAAAGCATTTAGCAACTTAAACATATCATAAAACCTTTCAAACACATAAAGATTTCAAAATCAGTCAGTAAACAAAATTATCACTGAGGTCATATCCAGATAAGAAGCACAAAACGTCTCGAAAACTTTTAGTTAAACCACCTCGGTCTCGTTCGGCCAAACCTGTCCCGGTCGAGGTCATAAAATATTTTTTTTCTAAACCAGTTTTTGACGTTTTTCTCAATCAAATAAGTTGTATGCATGCATGCAATCTCAGATAAGCACATAGAGCAAAATAAAGCATAAATATCCGATAATGTCGAGTCATACAACACATAAGTCATAAAATACATCAATAAATACCCCATACTTGGGACACACTGTCCCAGTGGGTCAAAATAAGTCTAGAGAAATAAAATACTCACCGGACAAAGCAGAGCTGCATAATAAATAAGAAAGAAAATCCTGCAAGCTCTCAATAATCCTGGTTCGGTGGTGGTGGTGGTGGTGGCACGTACGGATACTGGGATGGGTCAAATGGATAACCCATAGTCTGCTGAAACTGGATCTCCATCATCCGGCACTGATAGTGCTGGCCCTCTAGCATCTGATGAGTCCAGCGGTCGATCTCTTGGTGCTGGGCTTCAAATCTCTCCTGGATGTCTACAGTCAAGGCAGCATAGGAGTCTATCATCTTATCAGTGAGGTCATCGATCCGTCGGTGAGCATCTGGATCCCTCTGTCGGCGTCCCCTATGCCTAGCAGGGCGTACTGGTGATGCAGCCGGCGCGGTCTCAGTCTCGTCATCGTCTAAGTCAATGACCGGCGCACTAGTCCCAACAGTATCAGTACCTGTATCCATAGGAACTCCACCATCCCTATCATCATCATCATCATCAGCAGCCTCCTCAACCTCATCCTCCTCAGCTGGTGCAGCTACTGCCTCTCTCGCATCCTCCATCAGTGGGATCCAAGCAGTCTGCTAATAGTGCGGATCATACACTGAGAACTGAGGTGACCATCTGATCCCCTATGGTGCGGTCGACTCCCATGGCATAGATACATATGGTGTGTTGAGTCCTCGGGGAACCAGTATCCTCCGAGTAATCATCTCCTGAAGTCCAAGCGGCTTGGCAGCCGCCACCATGGTGCAAGCACTGAGGTCCATATCCTGGTAACTCGCTGTATGAGTCACTAGACCTCCACAACAGATGTCCCCCTTTGCCTTGGTCTTGATCTTATGTAGATCCTCTGCCAACATCAACCCAAAGTCTGGAATCCCTCCAGTCACCATGCAGTAAACACTAAACAGCTCCCCTTGTCTGACCTTCTGGGGCGTCTCAGTACGCGCCAGAAGGGTATCACTAAAAATCCTGTGAGCTAGTCTGAAGGTCAAATGAAATATAACACGCTCCCTGGAATCTCCAGGGCGTCATCTATCAGCATGCTCAACTACGTGGGCAATCTGTCCCCAGAACTCCCTAGCTACAGCTCGGGAGGGAAAATCAGCAGCAGTCGGGGCCGGGAAGCCAAAGATGTCCCGCCAATAATCTAAAGGAACTAAGAAGTTCCGGTTCATCAACCGGTATTTCACAGCACGCTCTGTGGGAAGGTAGGTGAAGGAGCTGACAAACTCCAAGGTAGGCTCAAAGTAGGTAGGCGCGCGGATCTTAGTGAACTGATCTAGCCCTACCATAGAAATCATACGTCTCAGATCTCCATCCACGTGGAGACAATCAAATGCAGAAACGTCCAGGAAGCGAGGTGCAATCACTGGACGGGCCGCGATGCGGTCGTAGTCGACCTGGTGTCTCTCGTGGATCACCGGTCTCGTGCGGCGGGTAGAAGAAGAAGAAAGGGAAGGAGAGGATCTGTCCCTCAGGACCAGCTGTCTATCTGAACTCATTTCTCAAATAACCTGTCAGATCACCTCGGTCGCCCTGACAACTCTGAAGAACACCTCGGCCGAGGCACAGGCCGACTGGACTGAGGCGAAGGACTGCGCGATTGATTTCCTCAAAAATCCAATTCTTTTCCCCCAAAATCACTACCACAGGTTCCTATGGGGTACTTAGTCTATTTTTCAGCAAATGCAGGGGCAACCAAAGCCCAATTTGAAGGAAAACAGTGGAGAAGAGCGAGGTTAGGGTTTTTACGGTATTTACCCCGATTCGGTCGATTCGGTTTGTTTTTCTCGCAGATTATCACTTGAACTGTGATCCTCTACCCTTTCTTAGCGGTTTGGAAGCAAGAATCGTCGAAAACGAGCGAAGATTGGCGAAGCGAGGCGAAGGGCGTGCCGCGGTCGAGGAGAAGGTAAAGGAGGAGAGAGAAATCTCAGCCCCCTTTTATACCCTTTTCTGGAATTGCTGTCACCTCGTTCGAGGTGGTCTCGACTGGACCGAGGTGGTACGGACCGAGGTGGATCTTCAGAAACCCTAGTCGCCTCGGTTGCTCAAGAATCATCTCGGTCGAGGTGCTGTGACAGCAACCGAGATGTGGTTCAGTAAAACTCCGTCTTCTCAAATTCTCGAACTTCTGTCCTTCCAGTTGTGCTCCTGGTTTGTATTCCTTCCTTAGATGTCACCTGTTGTCTATCTAGGACACCAAAAACAAAACAAAGCAAAGCAAAAGCAAACTATCTAAGCTAGACTAGAAAAAAGGGAAAAGAAAGCAATACCTTGTGTTGCCTCCCAAGAAGCGCTTGATTTAAGGTCGCTAGCTGGACCGTACGGCGTCTCTATGTGTAATGGAAGGTGTCCTCACCCCATACTTCACCTTCACCATGGGGTGAGATAAGTAAGTCTATCAAACGCTCCAACAAGTGTAAGTGCTCATCGGGGAATGAATCGTCTATGGGTGGGTCGTCCTTCTTGCGTGAAGATGGAGGTAGCCGGCTGAGGTGATCCGCAACAGAATTTTCGGATCCCTTCTTATCGCGGATCTCTAGGTCAAACTCTTGAAGCAAGAGAATCCATCGAATAAGGCGTGGCTTGACATCCTTCTTAGCAAGCATGTAACGGATGGCTGCATGGTCGGTGTAGACAATGACTTTCGCTCCTACTAAGTAAGAACGAAATTTCTCGAAAGCATATACAACCGCCAATAGCTCTTTCTCGGTGGTAGCGTAGTTGCGCTAGGCTTCGTCTAGCGTCTTGCTAGCATAATAAATGGCGGTGGTCCGGCCATCCTTCTTTTGACCAAGCACCGCTCCTACGGCTACATCACTAGCATCACACATGATCTCAAAGGGCAAGGTCCAATCCGGAGGTTGGATAATGGGAGCGGAGATCAACGCTTCCTTAATCTTGTAAAATGCATCAAGACACTCCTGCGAAAACTCAAAAACAACATCTTTATTCAAGAGGTTAGTTAGAGGTTTAGAAATCTTAGAGAAGTCCTTGATGAATCTCCTGTAGAAACCTGCATGCCCGAGAAAACTCCTCACACCTTTAACAGAACAAGGGGAGGGAGTTTCTCAATAGTCTCGATCTTAGCGCGATCGACCTCAATACCTCGATTAGAAACGAGGTGTCCTAGCACAATGCCTTCATTAACCATAAAATGACACTTCTCCCAATTCAAGACAAGATTAGTGTCCTCACATCTTTGTAGCACTAGAGAAAGGTTAGATTGGCAATCATCAAAAGAGGAACCATATACCGAAAAATCATCCATAAATACCTCCATGATCTCCTCTATATACTCGGAAAAGATAGCCATCATGCATCGCTGGAAGGTAGCGGGTGCATTGCATAATCCAAATGGCATCCTCCTATAAGCAAATGTCCCCCATGGACAAGTAAAAGTGGTCTTCTCCTAATCATCCGGATGGATAGGAATCTGGAAGAAACCACTATAGCCGTCTAAATAGCAGAAGTGTGAATGCTGGGCCAACCGTTCGAGCATTTGATCAATGAAGGGAAGTGGAAAATGGTCCTTCCGAGTGGCCGTGTTCAGCTTCCTATAATCAATGCAAACCCTCCAGCCCGTGACGGTCCTAGTCGGGATTAACTCGTTATTTTTATTCGTCACAACGGTCATCCCTCCTTTCTTCGGAACTACATGTACTGGGCTAACCCATTTGCTATCCGAGATAGGATATATGATACCTGCATCCAACAACTTAAGAATTTCTTTCTTCACAACCTCTTTCATGATCGGATTTAACCGTCTTTGAGGTTCCCATGAAGTCTTATGATCGTCCTCCATTAGAATTCTATGCATGCAGAAAGAAGGCTTAATGCCAATAAGATCATCTATGGTATAACCCAAAGCCTTTTGATGCTTTCTCAGGACATGCATTAGTTTAGACAATTTAGATTCGGAGAGGGAAGCGCTAACAATAACGGGATAAGTAGAATCCGGTCCAAGAAAGACATACCTCAAGTGATTTGGGAGTTGTTTAAGCTCCACAACTGGGGGTGCTTTCTGAGGGGGGTCCGTGCTTCCTCCTTCCAGTGGAGTAGATCCAGAAACTGGACTTTCGGAAGTCTCAGTTGAAGTCGTTTCGCCTTCGACCTCGGTTGAGGCGCAGAGGCGTTGATCGAGATGTTCTTCAATCGCCTCGCTTGGTCCAGAAAGTGCCTCGGTCGAGGTACTGTAACTGGAACCGAAACTGGAAATCTTTGTCTCTTGGATTAGTCTTTCAGTTTTAGCTCCTGGATCTTCTTCCAGCGCCTTCAAGCTCCGTATATCTACATCACAAGAAGCATCTATACATTCCTCCATTAAACTAAAACTAATAATTTTCTCAAGTGGATCTTTAGTAAGGATAGAGCTCACCAATTCTCTTGATTCTTCTTCATCATAGATGTTGAAGATATCATCTCCTAGCTGCTCTCCTTTCATGGCCGCAAGTAATGCGAATTCCACTTCATCTCCGCCAATATTGAATTTCAACTTGGCGTTCTTAGAATCCATATTGCAACCCGAAGTTGCTAGAAATGGCCTCCCGAGAATGATAGGAACAGGATAATCTGCGGGAATATCAAGCACACCAAAGTCTATAGGTAAATAGAAGTTACCTAACTGAACCGGAACGTCTTCCAAAATGCCCACGGGATGGGTAATGGAGCGGTCTGCCATGTATAACCGAATCTTCACCGGCTTGGGCTCTCCAAGTCCGATCTTAACACATAGCTCCAGCGGGATGATGCTCACGCTGGCTCCTAGATCGCATAAGGCTTCACATGTGACATCCCCAACTTGAATGGGAATGCAAAATGAGCCAGGATCTCTCAACTTGGGTGGCATCTTCTCCTTCATGATTTGAATGAGCTCCGAGGATTTAGATGTCATCCTTACTTCACCAAAGTCTTCCAGCTTCCTCTTCCTTGATAGAATCTCTTTCAAGAACTTCCCATAGGCGGGCATCCCTAGAATAGCATCAAGGAAAGGAATATTAATGTGTAGTTTATTCATCAAGTCAAGGAACTTACCAAAGTGCTTGTCTAGATGTGCTCTGGCCCTCGACTGGGGGAATGGAAGTGGTGGTTTATATGCAGGAGGTGGAACATAAACTTCAGTTTTCTCCTCCGCTTTATGTGGCTCCACCTCGGTTGGCATCTCGGCCGAAGTGTTCTTCGACTGCACCTGGACCGAGGTGGTCTTCGTCTATACTGGCACCGACCAAGGCACTGGATCTGTAGTTTTTAGTCCACTCATCGTCGTTATGGCCATAATCTGGCCCTTAGGGTTGCTTTCCGTTCTTGCTGGAAGCTTCCCTGGATCTCTTTGCGCTTCATTCGCCGTACTAGCAAGTTGTTGTTCAAAGGCTTTTTGTGCCTTCGAAAATGAAGTCATGGATGTCTCCATAGCACTAAGCTTGTTCAAGATAGCCTCTAGCACCGCATCTTTCTTCTCCGGATGGGATGAGCTTGATCTAGGCTCCTGGCTCTTTAATGGAGTAGAGAGAGAAGAAGAGGAAGAGAGGAAAGGATTAGAGGAATCATTCGAATTAGAATTAGAGTAAGGGTTACCCGAATTTTGGTTGTTTGCCCTCCAATTATTGCTATTGGATCCTCTATTGTTGTTGTAGTTGTTGTTCCGGGAACCGTTGTTGTTGTTACGGTATCCATTGTTGTTCCTTGATCCTTGATCTTCCTTCTTAGTTTGAGCGACCAAGAGCTCCTTTAATTATTTCACGTCATTCTTCAAAGAGATGAGTTGATTAGAGTTTGATGGCTCCTCTTGAAAGTTGACTTTTTTAACTCCACCTTCAGCTCCTTGGTGGGAATATTTCTCCATATGCAAAGCTTGTTTCTCTATGAACTCCCAAGCTTCGTCAATCGGCATGTCCATAAACGTGCCGGCGGATAGTAGTTGGAGGTTGAACTGGGTGCTTTCGTCCAGTCCCTTGAAGTATATCTCCAACAACTCTATCTTTGGAATCCCATGATGTGGGCAATCCAAAAGAATGTCTTTAAACCTCTCCCATGACTTGGACAAGCTCTCCTTGTCCTTCATAATGAATGCATTAATCTTCTCTCTCATTTCAGGGGTTTTAGAGGGGGGAAATAATTTAGTCAAGAATTCCGTAGTCATCTCCTCCCAAGTACTAATTTTTCCTGGAGGAAGAGATTGATACCAAGTAAGAGCTCTATCTTTTAAAGAAAAGTAAAAAGGTTTTAGCTTATAATTGTTGTTTTCTATTCTTGAGGGTCTCAAGGTCTCCATCAAGATCTCATAGTTTTGCAGATGTTGATGCGGAGATTCCTTCTCTAGCCCTCGAAACTGGCATTGGCGAATCATGGAAAGAACTTGCGGTCGAAGTTCGTAGTCATGCTCCGCCGGATCTCCTAGGTTAACTCCAGGACGCCTCAGTTGTTGATTGGGGTCCATCCTTTGCCCTAGGGTTTGCGGGATTCCTGCAAAAAGAGCGCCTCAGACTGGTATCCGAGGTGGAAGTACATCGGCCGGGGCAACAGGTGCTGGGACCTGCCTCGGTCGAGGGTCTTGAACTGGATCCTGCATCGGTCGAGGATCAAGAACTGGATCTTGCCTCGGTCAAAGTAGATACTAGTCTCGTAAGGCCGCCATATCTGCTTCGATCGCTTCAGTCCTGGTGTGAGTTTCTTCTTTCTCCTCCCCTAGTTCTTCCCTGCTGAGGCGTAGTTGTTCTAACGCCTCCTTCAATTCGGCCTCAAGATCGCGATCGTCTTGGTTGGCCATCTTCGCTTCTCTCAAGCATCGTTTGTAAGTCTTTTCTGGTTCGGGATCGTAAGGAACGATTTCCTTCCCAGCGCGGGTTCTTCGCATAAACCTAAGAAAAAAACCGGCGAAAGTCACTCAAGTAGAGTGGTTAGTTGACACGGGGGCAAGTTCCCCAAAAGCAAACCGCAACCGGCTCGGTCTAGACCAAGTCCCCGGCAATGGCGCCAAAAACTTGTTCGCTCCAAACGGTGTGTGCAAGCTTTAAATTTATAACCCTAGATGTAAGCTTAAAACAAGGATGCGAACCCGCAATGTACGGGTCAATCGTAGTAAAAGCAAGGATTTCCAGGGGTCGATCACAGGGACTTAGTGAAACAAAGTCGGAATAGGTAAGCTTTGTAATTACTAACCACAAAAGCGATTAAAACAATCAAAGATGATAAAAAGTCAATTAAGGGAATATGCAATTCTAGGGATTAAAGCATCTAGTTGTGGTTCCAACTCAAGATCTAAAGATAAGCGGACAAAGCTGAGATTTTGCAAAGGGAAGGTGTTTCTAAAGTGTGAATAGATCACCGGGTAAGTCTCACTACTCACTAATCCAAAACCGTAACTCCTATTACCGGGTAAGTTTCAAGGAATTAAGATAAAGAACTATATCCTCAAACCAACACACTACCTAAGGGAATAAAATCAACCTTTACCGGGTAAGTCTCAGGCTAACTCACAAAGATGGGATGAAGGCACACTCAAACCCCAATAAAGGATAAACCTTTATTACCTACACTTATGATCTTTGGTAAACAAACAAAGGAATTACCGGGTAAGTCTCATCCTAGGCTTGCATTGAACCAGGAAAGGTGTAATAAGAATAGGATTTGGCAAACTCTAACACTTAACTCTCAGTTTCGGATCAGAAAAGTCACCTCGGTCAGAAGAATTCCACCCCGACCGAGATGTTCATCGACTGAGCGAGATGCTTTAGGGTTAAGGATAAAGACTAGAACTTTCAGGGTCCTACTGTGATTAAAATTATTCTATCATTGTTATTCCCACAACCTTCAGCCAATCACCCTAGAATCACACAAGGAAATTAGTCACTCATCATCATGAAAGTATTAATCAAATATATGGGAAGAAAGAGAATAATTGAACAAGAAAACCTTAAGAGAAAGGCTTCAATAACTAAATCAATTATTAAACAAAAAGCGTTCCTTGGATAAAAATCCAACAAGACAAACGACAACGAAGGGAATCTAAGAAAATCTTACAAATCCCTTCACAAAAGCTATCAAAGCTCTAAACTTCCTTCTTTAACCTTCAAAAAGGTTCTTCAAATCTCCCAACTGGAGTATGGTTGTAGCGGTGTATTTGGATGTATGCGAGATGTTAGCGGTTCCCGGATTTGTGGGAAATCCAACCCTTTTTATAGGAAAATTACTCTCCAAAGATAAGATATCTTAGAAAGATCTCTTCCCATAAAAATAGGTAAAATATATGGGCTAAATTATCTTCTTCCTTCCAGGAACCCAGCCCAAAAATATAAGATCCTCTTTCCAAAGATAAAAGATCTCAGCCAATAATAAAATATCCTTGCCGCGTCCAAGGTGTTCGCCTCGGTCGAGTCGGCTCCTCTGGATCACCTCGGTCGAGGTGATTCTGTAGTCAACCGAGGTGAATCAGAACTAAATGTGAAATCTCTCAAATCTGGTCCAAAGTGAATCTTTAATCCATGACCATGCTTCCTGGATTATTCCTTAATCTCCTGAATGTAGCTCCAATGACTCCTTAGCTCCTTTTGCTCCATTTTAGTCCAAAACGTGCCATTTTACCTACGATTACAACAAAACTAGGTGGAGACCTCGATTCCCGCAAAGGTAGATGAAATGACCATATAATCACATATTGTATATACAAACATGCAGATTATTAAAGATAAAACGTCTAAACAGGCCCCAAAATATGGACAATAATTCATGCTATCAGTTTGTTTTCTCCAAGGATTGCCTTGAAGCATTTTGTAGGTTGAAGGATGCCTTGATCTCCACCCCTATCATGCAACCTCCAGATTGGAGCTTACCGTTTGAAATAATGTGTGATGAGAGTGACGTGGCCATTGGGGCTGTTTTAGGACAAAAGAAAGATGGGCTTACACATGCCATCTACTACGCTAGCAAGACGCTAGACGATGCCCAACTTAACTATGTCACAACCGAGAAGGAGTTGCTAGCGGTAGTGTACGCCTTTGAGAAGTTCCGGACATATCTTGTTGGAGTAAAGATTATTGTGTACACGGATCATGCTGCGATCCGTTATCTCCTCACAAAGAAGGATGCCAAGCCTCGCATCATTCGGTGGATCCTTCTCCTCCAAGAATTTGACTTGGAGATTCGGGACAAGAAGGGTTCTGAAAATTCAGTAGCGGACCACCTTAGTAGGCTACCACCATTGGAGATTGAGAGAGATGACATCCCGATTGATGACTCATTCCGGGATGAGCAATTGCAAATGATGGAGGAGTGCTTACTGCAAGTGTCTAGAGGGAGTGAGCCATGGTAAGCGGATATAGTGAACTACCTTGTGTGTGAAGAGGTGCCACCCAGTTTGTCATATGCCCAAAGGAAAAAGTTTTTCAAGGATGTGAGACATTACTTTTGGAGCGAGCCTCGCTTGTTCAAGAGAGGACTGGATGGAGTCTTTAGGAGGTGCATTCCGGAGGATGAGGTGGAGAGTGTGATCCGCCATTGCCACTCCTTGTCATGGGGAGGCCATGCTAGCTCACATAAAACGTGTGCAAAGGTATTGCAATGCGGTTTTTATTGGCCTAACTTCTTTAAGGATGTACAGAATTTTGTAGTAGCTTGTGATGCTTGCCAAAGGACGGGAAACATCTCAAGAAGGAATGAGATGCCCTTGAATAACATACAAGAGGTTGAAGTCTTTGATGTTTAGGGTGTGGACTTCATGGGGCCATTCCCCGCTTCATGTGGCAACCTCTACATTCTATTGGCGGTGGATTATGTGTCGAGATGGGTGGAGGCAATCGCTTCTCCCACAAATGATGCCAAAGTTGTGGTACGATTCTTCAACCGAGTCATCTTCCCTAGGTTTGGAACACCAAGAGTGATCATAAGTGATGGAGGGAAGCATTTCACCAATAGGAACTTTGGGACACTTTTGGCTAAGTATGGGGTGACTCATAAGGTGGCCACACCTTACCATCCCCAAACTAGTGGCCAAGTGGAGATCTCCAACCGGGAGATCAAGGGGATACTTGAGAAGACGGTTTCGAGGACAAGAAAAGATTGGGCTATGAAGCTTGATGATTCCTTATGGGCTTATAGAACCGCCTTCAAAACACCAATTGGCACCACTCTTTACAAGCTAGTTTATGGCAAGTCTTGCCATCTTCCGGTGGAGATGGAGCATAGGGCGTATTGGGCCATAAGATGGCTGAATTTTGACCTCAAGGAAGCCGGTGAGAAAAGGTTGCTAGACATGAATGCTCTTGAGGAGATCCGGTTGGATGCTTATGAAAATGCCCGGATTTACAAAGAAAGGACCAAGCGTTGGTATGACAAACATCTAATCCCAAAAGAATTGAGTGAAGGTGACTTAGTCCTTCTCTTCAATTCAAGGCTGCGGTTCTTCCCCGGAAAGCTCAAGTCAAGCTGGACGGGTCCTTATGTGGTGAGGAAGGTTTTCCCCCATGGATCGGTTGAGATAGGTGGGGAGCATTGTGGAGATTTCAAGGCGAATGGGCACCGTTTGAAGAAGTACATCCCGGAAGCTCCGGTGGATATGATTGCCCCACTTCACTTTGAGTGAACCGCTCCCAGTTTTGGTCAAGCTAATGACCTTAATGAAGCGCTTAATGGGAGGCAACCAATTGGTACATATCTTTCCCTTTTCGTTTTTTGTTTTTGTTTTCGTTTTTTTGCTTTTCCTTTTGTTTTAGTGTGTCTTTGTGTTTTGTGTTTTGTGTCTTGTTTTTGTGTGCTACAGTCTAGGTAACAAAGAAGTCTTGCAAGGCATGGAGGTGATGATGATGATCCCGCATCGAACGTGGGTGGAGCGGACGTGGGACTTGGACGGCTTGCGGTGTCCATAATGAACATCAAGAGCTCTCTACCACCTTTGATTGATCATCCACCATCACTCCACATGGGTGAACCAAAATACCGAAAACACCATTTTTACATTGTAAGGACTCTCTTTCACTTCTTTATTTAATTTGCACATTGGGGACAATGTGGTTTTAAGTATGTGGTGGGGTTTTCATAATCATTTGCATGATTCCATCTAGGATAGTTTTATATAATTGTCACATGTTTCATTAGTTTTTGCATTGTACATAATTATCTCAAAAATTCCAAAAAATCAGAAATTAAATTTTTTTTTGTGCTTCTTAGTTTGGATATGACCTTTATGATGAGTTTGTTTTGTGAATTGGCTATGGATGGCCTTGTGTGTTGAATGAATTTATGCATTGTGGACTTGAATATACTTCTTTGGAATTCCATGTATGAATTGTGATGAAGATTCTTGTCTAGGTAGGATTGAGAATTGATTATCGAAATCGCATGCTAAGTTCTGACACATCATCTAGGAATGATTAAGGCATTCATTTCTCCCTTCTTCTCATCTTGATCATGTTGTTTGAAGCACCTCAATTGATATGAAATTTGGCCTCTTTTGACCCATCCGGGAATAGGAGCATGCTAGTGTGTTGAGTTTGTGAAAAGACAAGTGTGAGGTGAAGTTGTTCATGAATGAATGTTGTGAATGAAGTGCTGAATTTGTTGTGAAAATGTAAAAAAAAAAGGTTTGGGGACGTTGGTTTTGATGACGAGTAACTCGGCACCATTCACATAATCGGGTGATTGTGTGTTGCCAAAGTCGGATTAATCGGTAGTCCTAACGAGCCTTGGTATGTGTGCCCGGTGTGAGGCACTTCGGAAAAATCCCGAGGTCCGCTAATCACCAAGGTTTCGGCTTTTGTACATCAATGCCATTGTCTCAAAAATAAATGAAAGAAAAAAAAAGAAGAAAAAGAAAAGAAAAAGATGGAGAAAAATATACACTTGTGGTGAAGTTGAACAAAAATAAAGTTGTGGAGTTAGTTCCTTTTCCGGATTAGCATCGCATGACCTAAAATTCCCAACTTTAACAACGTTTCTTGGCCTCTTCTTTCCTAAGTCCTTAAGACCTCTATGCCCATGTGTTTTGACTTAAGTGATTTAGATTTGATATCTTCATCATCATCTAGACATTCTCGATTTACTTTGCATATATGATTTCAAGACAAGTGTGATTGTCTTTCCATGCATTTATTCTCTTGATACACATTTCCTCATCCTTTGCCATGAACATCACTATGAAGGTGATCTATGACTAGAAGCACAATTGCAAAAACATTTTCCGTTTTTCCGCATTCATAACTCATGCCATCTTGTAGCTTAGGTTTGAACCTTGCTTGGGGACAAGCAAGTGACAAGTATGGGGTATTTGGATGACATGATTTACGACGTTAGTTTAGACATTCATTTAGATAGTTTTTCCCGTTATTCATGCATGATTTAGCATTAGTTCGTGACGTTTACGCTTAATTCATCCATATTGTCGAAATAGACGTCTACACAAGCTTTTGTTGGTGTTGTAGGTATTTTGGGGAGCTTTAGGACTTAATCGATACATTCGAGGATCATTCCTCGTGATGGCACACTCCCGGACCCTTTAAGGAGCAAGCTAGGAGCAAAGGAAAATACAAAAGACCTTATTGATGTATGCCTTGCACCAATTCGTGACTAGGTGATCCAAGGAGAGCCGTTTGATGGAAACCACGGCCCAAAGGCCATTTCCACGCCCGTGGTTTCTTCTGGACAGCTTTGACACTTGTCACACGATTTCTTTGCCCGACCTTTGCTTTTCTTGGTTGAGTGTGGACTTGGTTGAGCCCGCGGGCTGGATTTTGGGGACTTTCTCATCATCCATTTGGGGGAGGAGAAAGGAAAAACAAAAATACTCTCATTTGGAGAGAAGAACAATATCACAAAACTTAAATCTAGAGTGAATTTTTGAGTGGTTTTTAGAGATTTTTGTGGAGAGTATTTGGAAGCACCGTAAGGAACGTTTTGGAGCTACTTTTGAAGGGTTGTAACTCTTTTCTAAACTCATATTCAGCTAAGATTGCTTGCTTCTTTTCACTCTTATTTCACTTTCTTGCTATGGAAATCATGAATGCTTACATGATGAGCTTGAATCTTAAAATGCATGTTATTGGGTAAGTAGTTGTGATTCTAGGGTGATGGAATGATGGTTATGGCTTGGACTATTATAGGATAGACTTGAAGGTCGGGAGTTACCGTGGTTTGTTCTGTTGTGCTTGTATTGATGAATTTGAATGTTAGGATGTTAGATTGTTGAAATCCTAGTGTTTGTTAAGCATAATTTAACTTAGGGTGATCTAATGCTAGCAAGCTAAGATAGGGAAGAGACTTACCCGGTAATTCCCGACCTTAGATACCAAAGATGATGAACTCTAGGTAGTAGTGAGCCTCACAAGCCGCTATTAGAATGAGTGTGCTAGGATTGTTGCTTAGGACTTGCCTTCCCGAGACTTACCCGGTAAGAAGAGGTTTGACCCCTAGATAGCAATCTGGTTTGTGTAGAATTCCCAACCTTAGGCTCCTAGAGACTTACCCGATAATAGAACCTTAGGTGCGGATTAGTGGACCATGAGACATACCCGGTGATTGATCCCATTGGAGAAACACCCTTTCCCCACATACCGCAGCTTGTCCAAGGTTGATTAGAAGCTTGAGTCCAATGCCATAACCGGAAGTCCCAATCCCTAGAATCCGCTTTTCTTAATTTGATCTCACATCTTGTGTTTGTGTTGCTTGTTTGTGTTGCTAGTTTGAGTTTTTTTGTTTGATTTTTAATCTTGCATGATTTGTGATCTTTGCTTGATCACCACAAAAACCCAACCAAAAATATCATGATTTTCATTTCTTTATTTCTTTCTCTTTTCTTAGACTAGATTTGCCCTATCCATGATCACTTATTTGATTTGATTTCACCTTAGTCTTTGTGTTCGACCTCGGAATACTATCCTTGCTACAAAACGACCCATACAATGTGGGTTCGCTAGGAGTTAGGAAATTATATCGAGTTATAAATTGTAAGACTTTTGTGCTATACGTTTCTAAAGCGAAGAGAGGCATCACATCTCCGCTCAGAAGGTCATAACCTATAACAATCTATAACCTCAAACATCCACATGGAGGAATCATCATCTCCAAAAAACCAGGGCCATAACGCTACCCAAAGGCATAGAGGAATCACGTCTCTCGCCATACCACATCACAAGGCGTGGAGGAAACACATCTCTAGCCAAAACATATCACAAACATAGAGAAAACACGTCTCTAGCCAAACCATTTCACAGGCATAGAGGAAATATATCTCTAGCCAAACCATAATCGTATACAACGCATGGAGGATAACATCTCCACTGAAACTATGTCCATCAAGGTAGCATGGAGGAAAGAACCATATCCAGCTGAATCCTAATCACACCCAAATAGAATGGAGGAAAGAATTATCTCCAGTTATAAGCATAAAACATACTCAGATAGCGTGGAGTAAATAATCATCTCCAGCTATAACATACATCACACTAGCACATCAAGATCTACTAAGATCATAAATCACATCATAGCTAGCATGAAATCAACACATCAAGGCATATAAGCACATAAGCACAACATTCATCAAGATAGCACTAAGGTCTACTCGTGCTCCCACAGATGGATCTGTCCTGACATGAACTCTAGATAGTTCCTCAGGATACTATCCTTAGTCTTTCACATGATCTCTTCAGGTCCTCATCATGACCACGATGTCCTCAATATGGGAATGTGTTTCGAATGCAAGCGTCTCATATCTCATTTTAAGAATGTAATCGAATGCTCAACAAAGGTGTGGTTGGTCTCAGCCGCCAAATCATCATAACTCACAAAGTATCTCGAATATGGCATATACTTCCTCAGTCGAGACACATGAAATATTGGGTGAACACCCTTTGACCTCAGAGGTAAAGCTAAAACATCATGCTGCCTTCACAATATTGGTTAAGATCTCAAGTAAACCGACATATTGGGAACTCATTTTCCCTTCTATACCAACACATCTGACGTCTCCCATCGGAGATACTTTCAGCCAATCATGAGCTCTCACTTGAACTTTAGAGGTCAACGTCTCTTGTCCACATATGATATTTGGCGGCTCTGTACAACCAACATTCTTCTTCCAATCAGCATTGCTTGAACTATAAAATCCTGAATTTGATTAGGTGTTATTCCAGTGATACTGCTAGGTCACTTCTAACATAAAGATATACGACATCTATGTCTACATATTGCCTCATAGGGCCATCCCAAAAAGATGCACGTCAAACATTGTCATATAATAAACTCATTAATGGGAGGTAATCTAACCATCCATGCTTCCAATCCAAAAGACAAGCTTATACTATATACTCAAGAGTCTAGATGGTCCTCTGTGACTGGCCATCTGTCAAGGGTGAAGTGTAGTCATGAAGTACAGACTCATCCCTCAAGCAGTCTGTATCTGCTGCCGAAAATCTCAAAGTAAAACACCCATCTCGATTAGAGATGGGTGTTTTACTTTGAGATTTTGGCTGTAGAGTATATAAAACAACATCCTCACACAGGAGGTACAAAAGATCATCCTCACGCAGGAGGAAAACACAACAAACCCAAACCAACCACCTAATGTATGAGAGTCCTCGGCCTATCACCCTGCCAGATCACTCAGCAGCGCCTAACTTGTACACATCTACAACACGGTATCAAACCGTTAGCTAACCATACATATATGAGGTAATGCATAAGCGCAAACACAATCATGAAGGATAAACACATCAGCATGCTATCACACATTTACCCATTGTATCATCTTTATATAATAGTCATTCACTCAAATCGTATATATATATATCCATAGATGAAAATATGTGACACAAGGACCGATACATCCTTGCCTCTGAGCCTGATAGCCATCTGGAGTTGCATCGGTCACACAACCCGCGTACCCTGTAGAAGTGGTGTTGTGCCCTCCCCGTATACCAGGTCTGGCCCGACGTCAAAGAATCTCCCAGACTCCACGGCCGGATGAAAGGGAAAGGTTATCACAACCACGCATACGGGGCAATACATAAAACATAGGTCGGTATAAAAGACATCTCATGCTATCATAGCAACATATATAGCGCACACATCACTCATGCAAACACCAATATTGGGATGGTAGCTAAGTAAGTCCTACGGACTTACCTCAACCTCATACACAACTCAAACACGATCAACCAGAACCAACCTCCAATCCTGAGAGAGGGGCACTCACTAATAACAAGGCATAAAGATATATCAACCTCTATTCATCAATGGGGTCACACCTAGACCCAAAGGGATCCATAGAAATCGTACTCAACCTCAAAACCTTAACCAACATCAACCTAAGTCCTTAAAGCCGTACAAGGCATAAATGGATCATAACCTCAACCAAACACATCCTCACACATCTAGCATGATCCTATACACTCACATTAGGAAAGGAGGGAACAAAGGCACCCTAAAGAAGGCCTAGAAGAAACACACACCTGCAGAACCAAGTGCAACACCAAGCTGGTGCAGGTGGCCGCAGGGGCGGCTAGGGGATGGCGCAGGGGCAGCTCACTACTGGCGCAGGGGCGGTCCAAAGGTGGCGCAGGGGCGGGTGGTGTGGAGAGACACACCTTCAGCTCCTCCTTGCTTCTTCAATCGATCTCTTCACTCCTCTTTCAGCCAGCATCCATACGCACATATATACATACATATATATATCAGAAGAAGCCAATCAAGGCTGCCATAAGATCAATCTTGTGGATCCTAAGCTAAGGAAAAAGGAAAGAACATAGAAAGGAAGAAATGAAGAAAAAAAGGGAAGAAGGAGAGAGATCTCACCTAGTTGAACCTATACAAGAACAGAACTCCATCAACACCTCAAGGCTGGCTCTATCACAAGCACAACAAAAACAACCAACACAATCAGCAACAATCCTAGCTCACAAGCACACCAACTCACTCAAATTCCAACAAAGATTAAGAAGAGATCCAAGGGAAGAGAGGAGGAGAAGATGAACGTAGGGAGAGGTGGAGCAGAAGAGAGAATGAGGTAACCCTCATCTGGAGGAGAAGAAGAAGATATAAAGGAAAGAGAGGTCAAAAAGCAAAGCTCGGTCAAAGAAGACGACTGCAGCCCACCACAAACCGAAGGGGCGGCCAACTAGGGGCGCAGGGGCGGCCCACTGCAGCTCCTAAGAAGAAAGGCAGTTGCGTCTCAGCTGAAGCGCAGGTGCGGGATCTCTCGAAGACTAAGGCTCTTACAGGTTATAAATCAGCTTAGCCTTTGAATCAGCGGGTTGCTAACGGTAAGACCAGCCCTAGCAATCATCATCCTAAGGTCATTAACAACATAAAGATCCAAAAATTCTTCAAGCACAATGTACCTAGGGGCAATAACATTGCGTTGTTGGATTCTATCGTAGTCTTTCTTATGGTCCTGATAAATTGTAGGTATCATAAGGACCGGTTGAGGAGCGGGAGGGGGTTGGTAAGAGGAGCTAGCTCCTTTATTGGTTTTCTTTTGGCTGGATTTACGAGTTCCAAACATTTTCTCAAAAACCACGGTCTGTTCTTGGTAAACTACACCCGTGGAATTGTACGGATGGCCGTGGAATCACACGATCTTTCTCAAATCACCAGAAATTTCACAACAAACTCAACAATAACAGTCCTAGACTATTTCTATGTTCAATTCCGTTCAGTTCTCCTAAAAATCCTTGAACAAAATGAAGGAAATCAACCAAAGATAGAGTTGAGAGAAAACCTAGGTTTTAGATTTGAAGAAATCCGAAATCTCGCTCGTTTGCTGATTGTTTGCGCTGTTTGTTGTCACAATTTGCAATAGGACGGTGTTTGCTCCAATTTGGGACGAAGAATCGTACGAAATGGTTTCCGGATGAGGATTTGGTGGTGAGGGGTGATAGAGCATGGAAGGGAGGCGTGGAAGAGAGAGGAAATTTGTGGGTTTTGTGAAGAAGAAGGGTTTATATAGCCCCCGTCAGTTTTTAAAAACCACGGCCCCACTATTACTTCCACGTCCGTGGTTTTGGGCGTGAAAAGGTATGTTGTTCTCGACCTGGTTCTCCACGGCCAAAAATAAAGAAACCCCGGCCGTGGTTTTGTATTTTAACCCGTGAAATCTTGAATTTCTGCCAAAAATTCAAATTCGTCGATCCTTTGGCTTTCTTTCTCTTCTCTTGGTTGTTCTTCAAGCCTGACATCCAAAGGCACAAGACACACCGGAAAGAAACCAACGAAAAATAAACAAAAACAATCTACGCTAATCTATTCTAAGAAAAAGAACAAAAAAGAAACACATTACCTAGGGTTGCCTCCCAAGTAGCGCTTTGTTTTAGGTCGGTAGATAGATCAGTCCTTTGTGCTTAAGTGAGGAGAATCGGTGCTATCTCCTCTGTTTGAAGTTCCGGAGAGTATTTCTTGAGTCGTTGTCCATTCATCATGAAACTTCCGCACTTTTCACCCCATACTTCAACTGCACCATGGGGAAAAACGTGTTTGATAACATAAGGTCCTGTCCAACGAGACTTAAGCTTACCTGGAAAGAGTCGAAGTCTCGAATTGAAGAGAAGAACAAGGTCTCCTTCTTTGAAGTCCTTTGGAATGATGTGCTTATCATGCCAACGCTTTGCTCTCTCTTTGTAAATCTTGGCGTTTTCATAGGCGTTCAAGCGAAGTTCTTCTAACTCATTGAGGTCCAAGAGATGTTTCTCTCCCGCTTCCTTCATGCCAAAGTTCAACCACTCTACAACCCAATACGCCTTGTGTTCCAACTCTACTGGAAGATGACAAGATTTCCCATACACAAGATTGTATGGTGTTGTGCCAATGGGAGTCTTGTATGCCGTTCTATACGCCCATAGTGCGTCATCTAGCTTTAATGCCCAATCCGTCCTTGTTCTAGACACCGTTTTCTCCGAAATTCCTTCGATTTCTCTATTGGAAATCTCCACTTGTCCACTTGTTTGCGGATGGTAAGGGGTGTCGATCTTGTGAGTTACCCCATAGTTAGCTAGTAGAGCCTCAAATCGACGGGCAATGAGGTGTGATCCTCCGTCACTAATGATGGTTCGGGGTGTCCCAAACCTTGGGAAAATAGTTCGATTAAAGAACTTAACAACCACCATCACATCATTAGTTGGAGAAACAATAGCTTCAACCCATCTTGAAACATAACCTACAGCTAGAAGTATGTATTGATTACCACAAGATGATGAGAATGGCCCCATGAAGTCAACTCCCCAAATGTTAAAGATCTCCACTTCTTGATTGTTGTTTAGAGGCATTTCATTCCTCCTAGATATGTTCCCTGTTCTTTGACAAGCATCGCAACAAGAAACAAAGGTTTGCACATCTTAAAATAATGTAGGCCAAAAGAATCCGGATTGAAATACCTTAGCACAAGTATTTTGAGAACTAGCATGTCCTCCACAAGGAAGAGAATGACAATGACAAATGACACTTTGCATTTCGTCTTCAGGTACACATCTTATAATGATGCCATCTGGACCTCTTTTGAAGAGTAGAGGTTCATTCCAATAGTATTGGCGAACATCCTTAAAGAACTTCTTCCTGTGAGTGTAGGATAGTCCGGGAGGTATTTCTTGACAAACCAAATAATTTACAAAACCAGCAAACCAAGATTCGTTACCTGTAGAAATATGATCAATGCACTCCTCCATTAGATGCCATTGTTCGTCTGGGAAAGAGTCATCGATAGAAAGGTCATCATGGGTGACATGTGGTAGACGGCTCAAGTGATCCGCAACAGAATTTTAGGGTCCTTTCTTGTCACGAATCTCAAGATCGAACTCTTGAAGAAGAAGAATCCATCTAATCAGCCTTGGTTTTGCATCTTTCTTGGCAAGCAAATACCGAATGGCTGAATGATCCGTGTATACAATTATCTTCACTCCTACAATATAAGAACAAAACTTTTCAAACGCATATACAACAGCAAGAAAATCCTTCTCCGTTGTGGCGTAGTTCAGCTGAGCTTCATCTAGTGTTTTACTAGCATAATAGATGGCATGAGTACATCCATCTTTGTTTTGCCCAAGCACCGCTACGTCACTTGCATTGCATATGACCTTAAATGAAAGACTCCAATCTGGAGGCTGATTTATTGGGGCTGAGATTAAGGCTTCTCGAATCCTGTAGAAAGCATCTAAACACTCTTTTGAAAATTCAAAAACTGCATCCTTCATCAAAAGATTAGTCAACGGTTTAGAAATTTTCGAAAAATCCTTAATGAATCTCCTATAGAATCCAACATGTCATAGAAAACTTCTAATCCCCTTCACCGAAGATGGAGGAGGAAGTTTTTCTATTGTTTCAATCTTAGCCTTGTAAACTTCAATTCCTCTATTAGAGATCAAGTGTCCTAAAACAATGCCTTCCCTAACCATAAAATGACACTTCTCCCAATTTAAAACTAGTTTCGTGTCTTCACATCTTTGTAGAACTAGAGATAGGTTAGCAAGACAATTATCGAATGAGGAACCATAAACAGAAAAATCATGCATAAAAACCTCCATGATTTCCTCAATGTACTCCGAGAAGATGGTCATCATACACCTTTGAAAGGTGGCTGGAGCATTGCACAATCCAAATTGCATCCTCCTATAAGACAATTATCGAATGAGGAACCATAAACAGAAAAATGATGCATAAAAACCTCCATGATTTCCTCAATGTACTCCGAGAAGATGGTCATCATACACCTTTGAAAGGTGGCTGGAGCATTACACAATCCAAATTGCATCCTCCTATAAGCAAATGAACCCATGGGCATGTGAATGTGGTCTTTTCTTGATCGTCCGGATGTATCGGAATCTGAAAGAAACAGCTATAACCATCAAGATAGCAAAAATAAGAATGTTGCGCTAACCTTTCAAGCATTTGATCAATGAAGGGTAGCGGGAAGTGATCCTTCCTCGTCGCATTATTCAGCTTGCGATAGTCTATACACATTCTTCATCCCGTCATTGTTCTTGTTGGAATGAGTTCGTTGTTCTTGTTGGCCACAATGGTAATTCCTTCCTTCTTTGGGACAACTTGGACTGGACTCACCCACTTGCTATCAGAAATTGGAAATATGATACCTGCATCAAGAAATTTAAGGATTTCCTTCTTCACAAACTCTTTTATGGTCGGATTTAACCGTCATTGAGGTTGACGTGAAGGTTTATAATCCTCTTCCATTAGTATCTTGTGCATACATAGTGATGGTTTAATACCTACAAGATCCTCTATAGTGTAACCTAAGACTTTCCTATATTTCCTCAAAACAATGATAAGCCTATCATGTTCATCTTAACTCAAACTAGAACTAACTATGACGTGAAACGTAGTGTTAGATCCAAGAAAAGCGTACCTTAGATGTGCGGGACGAGGCTTCAATTTCAAAGTCGTAGATGCCTTTGGTGTGTTGTGAGGGTTTTCCGAGGTCTCCTTGGATTTCTCCAAGGGTGTGGAAGTGGTAGAAGAAGGAGCAAGAACATTTGTAGAAAGAACGGAACCTTCCTCAGAATTTTCAAAATCCACGGCACCACTGTTACTTCCACGGCCGTGGAAAGTTAGTTTTTGGCCGTGGTTCCATGCGTTCCTTAAATGGTTGCTCTTGACATATGTTTCCACCGGTGGAATTAGTGAAACCACGCCCGTGGAAAACACCGATGACCCGTGGTTTCTTGTATTTTCCGTACAATCGTGCAATTCTTCGAATTTTTCAATTTGCACTTCTTCTAACTCTTCCAAAGCTTCAACTTCAATGTTACAGTCCTCTTCCGCTCCCTTCTCCATGATTCTCATGCTTATAACCTTTTGTAACGGATCTTTGAACAAGATTGAACTCACTTCCTCTCTAGAATCCTCTTCATCATATATGTTGTAAATGTCCTCTCCAAGTGCTGGTTCTTTTGTCAAAGCTAAGAGTACAAAATCAACTTTCTCTTTTCCAATGTCGAAGGCTAATTTAGCATTCTTGCAACCAACCATACACCTAGAAGTTTCAAGAAAAGGTCTCCCAAGTATGATTGGGACCGGACAATCGACAGGAATGTCAAGCACAACAAAGTCTATGGAATATAGAATTTACCAAGCTTAAATGGGATGTCTTCAATGATGCCAACGGGTCGAGTAATGGATCGATCCGTCATATACAATGTCATATTCACTGGTTTAGGTTCACCTAAACCAACCTTCTCACACAAAGCAAGTGGAATGATGCTCACACTTGCTCCCAAGTCACAAAGGCATCATATGTGACTTCTCCCAATCCTATCGGTATGCAAAATGACCCCGGATCTCGCAGCTTTGGGGGCATCTTTTCCGTCATTGTTTTAATGAGTTCCGATGAATCCAAACTCATCTTAACTTCACCAAAATATTCAAGCTTCCTCTTGTTAGAGAGGATCTCCTTCAAGAACTTTCCATAAGTGGGCATACCTAAAATTGCATCAAGAAAACGTATGTTAATGTGCAATTTTCTCATGAGATAAACAAACTTACCAAAATGTCTGTCTAGACGCGCTCTCGCTCTAGATTGCGGGAATGGCAAAAGAGGTTTATAAGCTGGAGGAGGTACATAGACATCTTCCTTCTCCTTTTTTCTCCCTCTCACCGGGAACATCAATGAATGCGGGTTGTGGATCAGTGGTTGTTACACCACTTCTCGTAGTAATTGCCATCACCCTCCCCTTCGGATTGTCCTTCGTTTTTCCGGGAATCTTCCCTTGATCTCTATGAACTTCTCCAGCCTTGCTAAACACTTGATTCTTCAAAGGTTTTTGTGCTTTAGAGATCGAAGTAATGGAATTCTCCATTCCTTGCATCTTCCCTAAGATCGTTTCTATAATCGCCTCAAGCTTGTCCTTCTCCGGCTGGCTTGAACTCGATGAAGCTTGTACCTGAATTTTCAAAGGTGTAGAAAAGAAGAAGGAGGTGTTAGTGAATTTTCAGCATGAGAATAAGGATTACCGGGATTATGTTGGTTGGATCTCCAATTGTTTTTGAAGTTCGTGTTGTTGTTATTGTTCCAATGGTTGTTCCGGTTGTTATTCCTATTCCCTTGATTATTCTCTCTTCCTAGATAGCTAACGTCCTGCTCCTTTTTCGATTGAATGTTTGACTTCAAAAATTCCTTCAACTCCTTAATCTCATTGTTGAGGGAGAAAATTTAAGCTTGGGCTGCTGGATTCAACCTTGCTCCCCGTTCTCCAGAATCTCGATTCCCACATTCAATCTACCTATGGGAATACTTCTCAATCACTAGAGCTTGCTTTTCAATTAAGTCCCAAGCATCATCATCTCTCATTTCCATAAAAGTTCCACAAGAAAGAGATTGAAGTTTGAATTGGGTTTCCACATCTAATCCTTTGTAGTAAATCTCCAACAACTCCTGCTTTGAAATGCCATGGTGAGGGCAATCCAATAGAAGATCCTTGAACCTTTCCCAAGATTTAAACAAACTTTCATTAGTTTTCATAGCTAAGGCATTGATTTTACCTTTCAATTCCGCCGTCTTAAATGGTGGAAAGAACTTGGTAAGAAATTCCGAAGTCATCTCCTCCCATGTATTGACTCTTCTAGTTGGAAGAAATTGATACCAAGCTAAAGCCTTGTCCTTCAAAGAGAAAAATAAAAGTCTCAACTTATAATTGTTGTTGATTGCTCTTGGAGGCTTCAAAGTCTCCATAAGAATCTCATAATTCTGCAAATGTTGATGCGGAGATTCTGTTTCCAACCCACCAAACTGACTTTGGCGGATCATAATAATGACTTGAGGGCAAAACCCATTGTCATGCTCATCTGGATCTCCAAGATTCACGCCCAAACGGCGGTTACTGATTCGGATCCATACGTTGCCCAAGAGTTCGCGGTTCAGCCACAACATGAGCAGCTCTCGCATCCCTGACAGGGACACGAGGATTAAATGGTGGATTAGGTGATATATCTTCCAGATCAGGCATATTATCATCGGATGATTCGTCTTTCTTAGCATTGGCGGCTTTCTCTAAGTTTGCTTGTCGTACCATCTCCCGGATTTCATCCAATTCCGCTTCAAATCTCTCTATTTCAGCTCGAGCTACAACTTTCTCCTCAAGAAGTCTTCTTTCACTTGTATTAAGGAGAACTCGAGTTTCATCCAATTCAGCTTGGAGGTTCTTTTCATTGTGTTCAACCATTTTTTTTCTCCCTCAACCGTTTCTTGAGAGTCTTCTTCGGTTCAAGGTCAAAAGGAACGAGGTCTTTCTCAGATCGAGACCTTCGCATATACCTAAATAGAAATCTGCAAAATCACTAAGGTAGATAGATCAAATAACAAGAGCAAATGCTCCCAAGCCAGACAACCAAAAACCGAATTTGGCCTAAGACAAATCCCCGGAAACGGCGCCAAAAACTTGTTCGCTTAAAAGTGTGCGTGGAAAGTTTTAAAATGTATATATTCTGAAATCAACCAAAGCGAACCTACAGTGTATGGATCGGTATAGTAAAGCAAGAATTCCAAAGTCGAATCAGGGATTTGGGGATCAAATTCAGTTTGTAAAATCGTGTGGCAAGTAAATAAGCTTTTGTAAAGATTTATGGGGAAACAATGATTTTGAAAGATTCAGGTATCCAATTGTGGCAATCGATTCAAGATGTTCTAAAGGTATAAAGACAGAGTTAGGATTGCAAAGGTATAGATCTAAGGTAGGGTGTTGTACGGTGAAGTTTCAAACCCATAAGTCTCACCCAACTCTCAAAATAAAGGATGACGAGTCTCATTATAAGAAGGGTCTAAGGACAAGATTAAAATTTCAAATACCCATGCCCACACCCAAGGGAATCAAAGATAAGCCAAACAGGTTAAGGTTGTGGCACTCGTAACCTAAGTAGAGGGTGTTGAGTCTCACTACTACCTAGAGAAGGTAAGCCAAGGCTAGGTTAGGGCCAATCTTTAACTTTGGATCGAAGCACAAGGAAAACACGTCAAACAGGGGAAAAACCACGGTCAGTTCTTGAGGAACCACGGCCGTGGAACTCAAGAACAGGCCGTGGAAAGGTACGACGACGAAGTTTCTCGCAACTCTCAGGGTCCAATCTATTTTGGTTCAATCTATTATCATCTATGCCACAACTATCAACCCTTCACCTTAGAATCGCTTAAGGGTTTTAGCCAATAACAATTATCATAATGAAATCAATAATCAAGATTAAAAGAAAGAAAAGGTAGAACCTTGAAAACTCAATAATGAATGTAAAACCAATCTCAATCAATTCAAACACCGTGCTTGTGTTCAATGAATACTGAATAGAGTCAGAAATCTCTCACAAACCTTACAGAACAAGAAGAACGGGATGTCAATCCGCTTTCAAAGTGAAACCCTAAGATCTTCCAACTCCGAATAGGAAAGTGCGTCCTTCCCAAGATCTTCCTCCAATATCTTCTCTCACAATATGTAGATGACGATCTCAATCCATAATCTTCCAATGATTCAGCCTCTAGTGTAAGCAAGGGTCCATTTCTATCTTTCTCCCGCCTTCTTATAGGAAAAACTAGGGCTGCGAAAGGCCCGTAATGGATGCTGACGTAGAAAAAATGACACGTGGCAAATCTTTGAAAATAACGGTCATGTAAAAAATTCCACGGCCGTGGAATTGACCGTGGGTGCTTACGACATAGGTCTCCACAGCCTTAGTTAAATTAATTACCAAAACAACGGCCGTGGTTTCATGTACTTGGCCGTGGAAACCCTAAATCCTTCGTACAATCCTTTGTTCTTGAAGCTTTCCAATCATGCTCCTTCCTTAGCTACTCCAATGCATCTCCTTGATGTCTTGCATGATCAAAAGTGCTCACATGCTTCATTGCAAGTCTTTATTCACCTATAATCACAACAAAGCTTGTGCAGATCTCTATGCCAACATAATAGGTGAATGTGCTCATATATGCTTCAAACTCATATACATGTACACAAAATAAGGGGGAAAATTACCAAAAAACGTGCCTAAACTAATGTCATATTTCATGCTATCACTCATCCCAACATAGCGGGGTACGACATCTCTATTCGTATAATGCCTCATAAGGAGCCATCGTTATCAATGCGTCTCAGCTGTTGTTATATGAGAACTCAACTAAAGGAAGGTGAAATGGCCACACATGTCCCAGTCCAGTACGCAGGCTTTCAACATATCCTTTAGAGTCTGTATGGTCCTCTCCGATTGACCATCTGCTTGAGGATGATAGGCGGCCGTGAACTGTAGACTCGTACGTAGGGCAGCATGCACCTGCTGCCAAAGCCTCGACGTGAAACTTCTGTCTTTGTCAGAGACTATAGTGCTAGGTACTCCATTGAGTCTCACTATTTGTCTAGTGAGCTCCTCTATTAATCGACTTACCGGCCATATCTTCTTGATAGGAATGAAACGTGCGGTCTTCGTCAGTCGATCCACTATGACCCGGATGGCGTCAAAACTCCGACTCGGTCTCTAACCAGTAACAAAATCCATTGAGATATCTTCCCACTTCCATTGTGGAATGGGAAGTGGGCGTAGCTCTCCACCAGGTCGGTGATGCTCAATTCTTCCCTATTGACAGGTCTCACACTTAACTACATGCCTTGCTACATCTGGCTTCAGTCCTCCCCACCGAAAAGAACATCTGATGTCCTCGTACATCTTACTTGCACCGAGATGCATTGAGTAGGGTGTAGCGTGAGCCTCTTGTAAGATCCGTTGTTTCAACTCTCAATCTAATGGCACGCATATGCGCTCCTGTCGACTCAAGACTTCATCGGCACCGACAACAAATTGTGGTGCCTCTCCTCGAGACAACCTGTCTCGGATCCGTGCCAAGGTTGGGTAAATCTCCTACTTTTGTCGGATTTCTACCAATAGATCAGGTAACATCTCCAAGGTGGATAGGTGGCTGTCGAAATCCAGAAAGTGGATATCCATCTCTAGCCATACCAATTCTCGCTATAACTGAGGCTGAGCTGTCAGCCGAGCGATCGCCATCTCCTGGGGAGTCTTCTGACTGAAGGTATTTCTATGGTCGTCTATACCCAATCAAAAGTAAATCCTGACTTAGCACTTAAACAAGTATAGTGGTTAAGTAAGGGTCGAACCCAAGAGAGTTAATGTGTTTTATTAGATGCAACTATCGATTATAGTAACAAGTAACAAAGGGGGGGGGGGGTTTGGTTGAATTGATGCACACAAAAACTTATGAAAACGATTAATGCGACAAGTAACACAATGATGGGTGAATCTACACTAGGTTGATTATAAGCATGCAATTGCTACTTTGGTGAGTTCCTTTTACAAGTTTTCAAGTAATCTCCCGTCTCGATCATATATATGTGTTGAGCCAACCGGCATCAACATAACTTAAAAGGTTAGTGTTCCGTAAACCTACAAGAACAAATAACAAGTTAGCTTTCAAACAAAGACCGAGGGATATAAAGAGAAGATTAAAACCGTTAAATTTATCTTTATATTTGCGTTCCTTTTCTTTAAGTAATTACAACCCGTTAGTTAAAGTTACTACTAGATTAAAGACCCGAACCCGGAACCTATTAATCCTAGATGTTTGCATGCACTTTAGAACCTAAGGTGATCAATCTCAAGTAATAATAAAACATGCAATTAGACAATGCAGATCAAGGAAACACAAAGCATTACTGAATAAAAACTTATATTTAAGAAAACTTACAACCAAAGTAACAACGCTGCTTCAAACCAACCCAATGTAGCAAGGGAGTTAGCAACTCATTACAAAGGTAGCAAGATAATCTAAATGGGAAAAGTGGATAATTTGTTGGCTAAGAAGATGGATCATTCTAGCAATCAACCAAGGACTATTTATACTACAAAAGACACTAAATAGGAGTAAATGGCCGGCCTAAAACAACCACCTTTAATGCCATAAAGGTGGTGTAAACAGCCGGAGTAAAGCTTCTGACGTTAAACCGCAGGGGCGGTCTTCAGTTCCGCAGGAGTGGTGAAGGCAAAAACGCTTGATCTTATTCATGGCCGCAGGAGCGGCAAGGAAATTCCGCAGGGGCGGATCTTTAATGCTCTTCAAACCTCTGACCCTTCAACTTCCTGACGTTTCTGATGCCAAGCCGCGGGGGTGTCCCTATGTCAACGCAGGGGCGGTAACACAGTCTCTTCGTCTTCCAGCTCCTAAGTTGAGGCGCAGGCAGAGACGTAGTGGAAGGCGCAGGGGAGCTGGTCTTCGTTTCATCAGGGAAAGTCACCGGAGGGGCGCCGAGGAGTGGCGTAGGGGCGGTGACACACTTCATGGCCGGCGCTGGTGAAGGCGTAGGGAGCGCTCCGGTGTAGGGGGTCACCCGCAGGGGCGGTGACAAGGCTCCGCTGGGGCGGTGAGGCAACAGAAGCTTTGCTTCATGAACGATCTTCACTCCTAAGTGCTTATAACTCCTTCCTTAGCTTCTTTTAGTCTTCTTCTTCCGGACCAAGGAGTTAGTAGCATAAACCGACACAAATGCAATAGAAAGACTCTAAAAACTATCCTAAATGATAGTGATTCCATCACCTATCAAACTCCCCCATACTTATACCTTTTACTCGTCCCGAGTAAAACAAATGACAACAACTAGACTCAAAGGCCTCAGGAAGCATGGGCAAGCAGAAAAGACAATGAAAACAAGAGAAAAGCCAAGAAAGAAAGAAGGAAAATAGACGAAATGTGAGAAAAAGGGAGAAACTACCATCCTTATTGCTCCAAGAGTGGCCTACCCGGACAACCTCCTTATGACTCCCCTTCTTATGTCGCCAAACGCCGGAAAAGAAACCTACACTCGGTGTCGCTCATTTTTCCAAGGCGCCCTTTCGGGTTTTGACCTTGCCACTCTTCTTTTTTTGATGATCTAACTTTAACTCACATCCCTCAAGTCTAATTTTGCACCAACCTAAGGTTGGTCGGACTACCTTCTTTTTGCCTAAACCGCCCTTTCAGGTTTTTGGTTTATCCAAGGATTTTCATGCCTTTTTTTCATTTTCTTTGGCTTTTTCTCTCTCTCTTTTTTTTTTGTGAATTTCAACCTGAATTCAAATGCAACTCAAAACAACTCAACTCAAATGAACTGTACAAGCAATGATATGTCCATCCCCTATACTTGAAGTACACTTTGTCCTTAAAGTGGAAATGAGGCAAAGATAAATGTGGGAAAAGGGAAAGAAATGTACCCCTCAG
The DNA here is from genome assembly GCA_033239125.1 of Fagopyrum homotropicum. NCBI lineage: Eukaryota > Viridiplantae > Streptophyta > Magnoliopsida > Caryophyllales > Polygonaceae > Fagopyrum > Fagopyrum homotropicum. Next base: position 38,878,867 of record BSWB01000005.1, on the reverse strand, counting down.
TGGGATGGTCCGGATGGACCACCTGGACCCTCCTCCGGGTCCTACGGGAAGTGGCGGAAGAAGTGCTCTTCTTGGCGGTAGAGCGTGTCGATGCGGCCCTCTTAAGCCTCCATCCTCTCTATAAATGAAGTCTCGTAGCTAGCTTGCCAAGCCAACTGCTGATCTCCAACTGCTGCTGATGAGCTGCCTGTCAAGCATCTTGTCGGCGGTCGAAGTGAGTGGTCATGGAGGAGGCGAAGCTAGACTGCCATGCCTGCTGCTGCTCAAGCATGGACCTCTGGTACTCGGTCTGCCATGCCTGATGCTGTGTGGTCAAGACTGCCATCTGAGCCTGAAGACTCTCCATGGCTGACTATCGTCCCGTGCTGCAGTAGGCATCTCCTCATCAGTGACCGGGGCCCGGCTGTAGCCTTCAGCATATCTCCCAATAATATCCTCCTAAGGCCGTCTCGGCGGAATGGGGTCAGTTGGTACGTACAAGTCGGAGAGCTCGTCTCCCGGTGGAAGTCGCCGGGGGAGGTATGTAATGTGACTCCCATCTGCTAAAGAGAGCCAAAAGAGGTTCTCCCCGTCTCTCCTAAGGAGACTACACCTCCTCAACATACCCTCCGTATACAGTGGGGCCTCTAGTCCGTCCTCCAATACAGGTAGCTCCATCACCTGTGCAGCTAACAAGGAGATGATCTCGCCTTCCACAATGTCTCGTGGCTCATTCTTTCTAATCCGCTTCAAAGCGGTAAGGAAGAGGTATGGCCAATCAGGTACCCAGTCGTTCATGGGGAGGCAGGCGTATAGCAGCGTAAGGTCCTTGAGAGCGACCTTATTCTCCTCCTTGTGTCCACAGAAGACACTCATGAAGATCTTTGAGATGAGCCTCGAACAGGGGTGAGTGAATTTGTTGGAGTACTCACCCCCTGCATGAAACTCAGATTTGGTGGCGGCCTGCCAAAACTCCATCAAGTCCGGTGTCGGGATGGGTTCCCACCAGTCATCGGAAGCAGCAATGGTCACCCCTAATGCCTCTTGCAGTTTGGTGTAGTCCAATGTATACTTCCTTTTGTTGAACTTGAATGAAAGTCCAACGCAATTGTGGTCCACCGTTTCCATTTTGAATGTGGCGATGAATTGGCGGCTGAGCTCGGGGTGTGTTGGAGCACTTCTTACCAGAAAATCACCAAGCCCAACATTGTTGAGGAATTCCTGCATGCTCTCTAACATGCCCAAACGTTCCAAAGTAGGAACATCCAAAAACCGGTTTGCATACACATCCCGACCTTGTAGGATCCTATACCATTCCTTCTCAACTTCCGACAACTTATATTTCCTCTGGTCTTCCATCACTTGCAGTTGAATAAGCAAAGGAATTAGAAATTTCAGAAAATTGAGTAAGAGATGAACCCTCTGTTGTGTTTTCCGCAGGGGTAGCTGAAGCAGGCGTAGAGGCGGCACGGCGCAGGGGCGGGAGTTTGTAGGCGCAGGGGCGGGCGAAGAGTAGAGGGCGATTTGGGAGTCGGCGAAGGTTGTGTTGCTGGGGTTGTTCTGGCGTCGTTTGTGTTGGTGTAGGCTTCGCCGGAGGTGGGGCAGTGGAGGGCCGAGTGTGTTGGTGAGTGAGAGGTTTGAGGGGATGTTTGTGTGTGGTGGTGGTGAGGGCTGGTGTCGCAAAGGGGGCGGTGGAGGCTAGGTTGCCGGAGGTGGCGCAAGAGCATTGGGACAGGGCGGTGCTGAGCTTCCGGAGGGCGTAGGGGCGTATGGAGGTGAGGTAGATTAGGGTTCGGAGAGGGAATGAAAAGGGCGGTAGTTGTAGGTTATTTTTGGCAAGTGTATTTTTTTTCTTTCCTTAACAAAACCACAAGGGCGGCGGTTGTCACCGCGGGGGCGGTGACAAGGAAGAGGGGGTACGCAACCTCAACGCCGGGGGCGGCACTGAGGATGCGTGTCAAGGATGGCCGCCGCAGGGGCGAGGGGTGTCACCGCGGGGGTGGTGGCCAGTATGTTGCAGACGCTGGCCCAGCGCCGGGGGCGGCGCTGGGCAAGGGTGTCACCGCGGGGGCGGGGTCACCCAGCCGCAAGGGCGGTTTTCTTGACAGAAGCTCATCTTCTTATTCCTTCAAGTTGCCTCCCAATCAGCGCCTTTGTTTTACGTTGTTGGCTCGACGTAAGGACTCTACCTCTATGACTGAGTCTCCTCCAGCATCACCTTTGGGTTTATAACCGTCTATGAAGGTAATCCTCCGGAGGACCTAGTTTCAATTCTTGTAATGGCTTCCGCCATTTGACCAACCTGTTTTTCAAGGTTTTCAATTCTAGATTCTGTTGTTTGAACATGAGTAGCAAAGTGTTTAGTCAAAACCTGCAACATATCTTCAGTTGATTGATACTTACCTTGACGGGGTTGTTGTTGTTGGTTTTGTTGATCCCTCCAACGAAAGTTTTGTTGGTCACGCTAGTTTGGCATGAAATTCTGTGCATAGGGATCATTCCTAGGCCTTTGCTGCTGTGGCTGTCCATAACCAATTGCGTTCACCTTAGCATCGTCATCCTGGACTTGTGGACACATATCCGTTGGATGATATGGTTCAGCACATATTCCACAAGCTTTAAGCTGCTGTGGGGTTCCCATAAGCATTAGCCTCTTTACCATTTCCTTCTGCTCCGCGAGCTCAGTGGAGATCTCACTCTTCCCAATATTCACTGCATGAAGTCCTTTCTTAGCCGGGGTCCTTCCAAAGTTCCGAGTTACTTCCGCTAGTTCCTGTATCTTTTCGAAAGCAAGGTCAGGAGTAGAGTTAAGAATATTACCTCCACAAGCCGCATCGACGATCCTCCTTTCATTGTCTAGCAAGCCATTGTACAGGTACAAGACTAGATCTTGAGTTGAATATCCGTGAAAAGGACAGCTAGATCGGAGGCGTGCAAACCTTTCGAAGTACTCATAAAGAGTTTCGTTCGCCTCTTGCTCGATGTTGCTTATTGCTTACTTCAAGCTGTTTACCTTCTTGGCTGGAAAGTATTATTCCAAAAAGGCCTTGTGAAGATTCTCCCAAGTGTCGATGCTCCCGGATGAAAGGTGATAATACTAATCATCCGCGGAATCTTTGAGTGTGAAGCCGAATGCCCTCATCTTGATTTGTTCTTCGGTAATGTTGGCCGGCTTCATGCTTATACACACGGTATTGAACTTCCCAAGGTGTTTGATGGGGTCTTCACCACTTAGCCCATGAAAATATGGAAGCAAGTGAATGAGACCCGGCTTGAGCTCAAAATTGACTCCTTCCCCTAATGCTGGTATAGTGACCGCAAGAGGGTTTTGAGCCAAGGTGGGCTGCGTGAGTTGACGAAGTGTACGGTCAGCCATCTCTTGTTGAAGTTGTTGTTGTCTTCGTTGCCAGATGTGCGTCCTCTCAATTTCTGGATCAAAAGAAGCAAAGCCGGAGTTAGTAGAACGGGTTTGAACCATAAAAATGGTTCAAACCAATAATCAATAATAACAATAAAACACAAAAATTCTGCGGCAACGGCGCCAAAATTTGACTGAAGGTATTTCTATGGTCGTCTATACCCAATCAAAAGTAAATCCCGAGATAGCACTTAAACAAGTATAGTGGTTAAGTAAGGGTCGAACCCAAGAAAGTTAAGGTGTTTTATTAGATGCAATTATCGATTATAGTAACAAGTAACAAAGGGGGGGGGGTTTGGTTGAATTGATGCACACAAAAACTTATGAAAACGATTAATGCGACAAGTAAGACAATGATGGGTGAGTCTACACTAGGTTGATTCTAAGCATGCAATTGCTACTTTGGTGAGCTCCTTTTACAAGTTTTCAAGTAATCTCCCGTCTCGATCATATATATGTGTTGAGCCAACCGGCATCAACACAACTTAACAGGTTAGTGTTCTGTAAGCCTACAAGAACAAATAACAAGTTAACTTTCAAACAAAGACTGAGGGATATAAAGAGAAGATTAAAACCGTTACACTTATATTTATATTTGCGTTCCTTTTTTTATGTAATTACAACCCGTTATTACTTAAAGTTACTACTAGATTAAAGACCCGAATCCGGAACCTATTAATCCTAGATGTTTGCATGCACTTTAGAACCTAAGGTGATCAATCTCAAGTAATAGTAAAACATGCAATTAGACAATGGAGATCAAGGAAACACAAAGCATTACTGAATAAAAACTTATATTTAAGAAAACTTACAACCAAAGTAACAACGCAGCTTCAAACCAACCCAATGTAGCAAGGGAGTTAGCAACTCATTACAAAGGTAGCAAGATAATCTAAATGGGAAAAGTAGATAATTTGTTGCCTAACAAGATGGATCATTCTAGCAATCAACTAAGGACTATTTATACTACAAAAGACACTAAATAGGAGTAAATGACCGGCCTAAAACAACAACCTTTAATGCCATAAAGGTGGTGTAAACAGCCGGAGTAAAGCTTTTGACGTTAAACCGCAGGGGCGGCCTTCAGTTCCGCAGGGGCGTTGAAGGGGAAAACGCTTGATCTTCTTCATGGCCGCAGGAGCGGCTGGGCAATTCCACAGGGGCATATCTTTAATGCTCTTCAAACGTCTGACCCTTCAACTTCCTGACGTTTCTGATGCCAAGCCGCCGGGACGTCCCTATGTCAACGCAGGGGCGGTGACACAACCTCTTCGTCTTCCAACTCCTAAGTTGAGCCGCAGGTAGAGGCGCAGTGGAAGTCGCAGGGGAGCTGGTCTTCGTTTCTTCACGGCAAGTCACCGCAGGGGCGCCGAGGAGTGGCGCAGGGGCGGTGACACACTTCATGGCCGGCGCTGGCGAAGGCGCAGGGAGCGCTCCGGTGTAAGGCGTCACCCGCAAGGGCGGTGACAAGGCTCCGCTGGGGCGGTGAGGCAACAAAAGCTTTGCTTCGTGAGCGATCTTCACTCCTAAGTGCTTATAACTCCTTCCTTGGCTTCTTTTAGTCTTCTTTTTCTAGACCAAGGAGTTAGTAGCATAAACCAACACAAATGCAATAGAAAGACTCTAAAAACTATCCTAAATGATAGTGATTCCATCACCTATCATCTTCCTATTGAGGGCGAGAGCGACCATATTCGCCTTCCCCGGGTGGTATAAAATCTCCAAATCAAAGTCCTTGATCAACTCCAACCATCTCCTCTGGCGGTTATTCAACTCCCGCTGAGTGAATATGTACGTCAGATTCTTATGGTATGTGAAAATCTGGCACGTAGCTCCGAATAGATAATACCTCCAAATCTTCAAAGCGTGAACCACAATAACCAGCTCAAGATTGTGGGTAGGGTAGTTCTCCTCATACGTCTTTAATTGTCTCGACGCGCATGCTATGACCTTACCCCTCTACATCAGAGCACATCCCAAGCCTAGCTTGGATGCGTCGTTGTAAACCACACAACCTTCAATGCCTTTTGGCTGGGCTAATATAGGAGCTGAACTCAACCTCCTCTTCAACTCCTCAAAACTATACAAGCATGGCTCGGATCACACAAATCTCATAAACTTCCTCAACAAGAAGGTAAGTGGTTGGGCGATAACCGGAAAGCCCTCCACAAACCTAAGATAGTAGCTAGCCAATCCTAGAAAGTTGAGTACCTCCTTAACGTTCCTATGACACTACCATCCTATCTTGGAACTTTGCATCGTCTGCTGGAAACCAGAGCGTCACGGCGTCTGACTACGCCCGAATTCAGAAGCTCTAGCTCCAGTACTGGATGGTTCATTCCTCTGTCTCTTCTCAAGACCTCCTGTTTGAGAAAATCTTCTTTGACCCGGTCGATCCCTCTCATAAGTTGATGCTCTGTCTTGATAATCCGTGAGGGAGTCACAACGGAAAAAAGGGAGATACGAACGTGTAGACTCTCTCAACCTCCGAGAGAATACATACACATGTTGGTCCTCTGGTGGTGCGGAAGGACCCTGTAGTGATAACTCCTTCTGAAACTTGCTGATAGTCTCAGAAATAGGAGTGCCCTCGAAACCGACCACGAGGAAGTTATGCAATCTGTCTCTCCTCAATGCCACAAGGCAATAGCGATCCCTGATCATTGTCCTCATTTGGTCGTAACTCGTTACCTTAATGTGGATGGTCCTCCACCAGTAGTGATCCTGGCCACGAAGCAAGGTCTGAATAATCTCTACTCGACGACCCTTGGGGCAACGGATCGCCTCCATAGTAGAATCCACGTGACCTAGCAAAGCTCCACCTCCAATCCTGCCTTTACTTCAATAGGAGATACCTTCAACTGGTTGAAGGACTTCAACCAACAATCCGGTATCAACTCTCTCACCTCATCCGGAACACTGACGTCCTCAATAGCTCTCACATGTGTAACAACCACTTTTGTACCCCTCTCTATGAAACTTCAGCTGATCTCACAGGTACTAGCGGCGTTGGGGTAGGTCCTCTAGTCCTAATGGTGTCCTTGACCCTTTGGACATAGTCGCGATAAGCAGAAACTCCGATGGATACTCGACCAGACTCGGTCGATTGTTCCATTTGTGCGCCAGACCTAGTAGTGGTCATGTTCCCTACCTTGGGAACATTACTCTTAGCAACTTCTTCAACGAATGTCTCAGCGACAAGCGAGTCAGTAAAAGTGGATCAACGATAGGGGCTTGGCCCCGACCTCTAGCTAGTGGAGGTCTTCTTGCACGTCCTCGTTCTTGGACTGTGGGTGGAAGAGGTGGTCGACCCCTTCCTCGCCCCACAACAGATGTAGCTCTAGTACACATCATCTACGATAGGGATATATATATATATATAAGACTCTGCTACTACGGAAATCCAGGAAAAGCACATAACAGACCAACATAAAAGAAAGAAAAACTAAGCTGCAGAGATCCGTGGAAGTAGTGGTGGTTCCTAGTACATCTATCCCAGACTGACAAGTTTAAAACAAAACACTTTTAAAAACATAGACCCCTTGCGGGTTTTGTTTATTTATCTATTTTGCCTTTAGAAGATTACGAGTGACATTGTCGTAATACCAGGACTTTGATACCATATTGTAACACCCCAAGTGTGAAAATTCGGAGCGTTACAGCCTAGGACCTCACAATGGGTCCCGAACCTCAAAGTAAAAACAATAACATCGGATCTTACAACAAGGCACGAATAAATGAAAACCAAAACTATAAAAAAATCGATAAGGTATAACAAAGGGAAAACCAAAGGAGTCTCAACCGAGTTCAATAACAAACTAAAAAGACAACAACTGAAATATAAACCCCGATCCCATCCTATATTGTACGGGAACCCCGAGTGACCACTCAATCCGGATCACTCAGCAGCATATCTATCCTGCAAGGCATCTACAACCTTAGTATAAACCGTTAGCTAACATTCTAGATATCAGAAAGACAGTAAAGGCACAAACAAATATAAGAATATAAACACACAACATGCTCGCACACAACCGGTTATTATCTTTTACTAAGTTATCCATTATTAATTAAACTTCTTTTGTCACACTAAAATCTCCCAAAACTCACCTTTGTTTCCGAACCGATAGGAATAGATCAGATGCATATTATCTATTACATGTGGGCCTGGTCGCAAGAGCACCTCCTAGTTTCCCAATTCTGAACTGGACAAGTGGTCACCGCCCGATTATATACACTTGTATTAATTACGATATATGGTCATCTTAGTCTGGTTTATGTTATAACGATAAAGCACCAAACATCACCAATACGGTCAAACTAATATACGGAACGCAGCTAAGTAACTCCAATGGACTTACCTGAATCGAAGGTATCTATGGGTCAATTAACTCCTCAGTTTCCCGAAGGAAAGGATCTATGCGTGCTCAAGCAAGGCATCACGAATCAAATACTATCTTAATACTAGAATTATACATACTTCTAGTCTCAATGATCTCTAACACATCTCCAACATGCTAGGAAGACGATTCCTAGTCTCAAAAAGGAGACCAAAGCTTCAATCTTCAATCTGCGGGGGTTGTTGACAAAAGGCGCAGGGGCGGCACTAGGTGCAGCCTCAAGGGCGGGGGCTTATATTCGCGGGGACTGTCGGTACTATCGTGACTTTTACGATAGCGGCAACAGCATAAAAAGGAGATCAAACCTTCAATCTTCAAACCACACACGACAATACTCAACCAAAGGATCTTGGAAACACGTATGCAACAACAACGAAGGATAAACAAGAATCAAGACTCGATCTTGATTCATGTTAAGAAGAAGAAGAAGAAGAAGAAGAAGAAGAAGAAGAAGAAGAAGAAGAAGAAGAAGCATGCAACAGGAGATCTAGAAACAGCAAAGGAACAAAGGGGTGAAGAACTTACAGAGATTCTGCAAGAGTTCGCACGGAAAGGCTGCAACTTGGCTCGAGGTTGAAGAAGAACATAAGGAAGAAGAAGAAAACGGAAGAGAAGGCGGGAATATAAAGGGAACGGCTGGGAAAGAACAAGGAAGGTCCGGAATTAGGTTAAAAGATAGAAGAAAAGACATTCCAAAAGATAGAAGATCGGATCCTATAAGAAAGGAAAGAGATAAAACGGTTAAAAATCAGACTTGCGTGATCTACGGTCAGCCGCACCTACGGCTAGACCCTGCCGAGACTGCGGCTGGCCGTGACTACGGTCCACTATCAACGCGGGTGCGGTGACAGGGAGAAACGAAAACCGGATGTTACACGATAATTTAATCTAAATTCATAATTCATGTTAGACATGTGCGCTTCATAAAACACCTATGTGCCTTATATATGAGGCGTACAAATGCACATGCATAGTATGCGTCTTATTAGGTGCACATATGTGTCTTGTGAAATGCACATATGCCTTCACTCTATCCTTGTCATTAGATATGACGCATTCAACGACTGAGATAAGTCTTCTTTTTCTCACCCTGAATTCCTTTCTTATTTATTATTCTCTTTCTAAATCGTCTGATCCGAATCTAGAGTGTTAGAGGATTTTGGAGTTTGGTTTTGGGTTCTTCCTTCACATCCTTTGTTCAATCTGGTATCGAGGTTTTCAAGACTTCCTTCGTAGGGATTGACTCGTTCACTTTTTGCTTATTTACCGTGAGGCTAATGAGGAAGCAGATCACTTAGCCACACTTGCTTATTCGTATCAGTTTGGTTATTTTTTCCTTAGACACCCGCCTAGTTCTTTAACTACATTGTTGAAAAATGATGCTCGCGGAGTAGCGACCCAACGGCATGTCATATGTTAGCTCTTTACCGGTTTTTTCTTAATAATATGGGTGAGACCTAGTTTTCCCCGTCTTCACTACCAAAAAAATAATTATATTTTAATAACTAACATTGAATTACATATATTTTTTTTAAAAATCACGCAATTAGATCCAATAGGCCGGGTTCTTACCAAACCCGAATCCATTTGGACCGACGTAACCATAACATCATAGTCTTATTTTAGTCCAACATATTCCAAGGTTCGGGTCAGATGGGATATTGGACCGATAAACTACCCTTGGAATAGGCATCAAATCTGAACTCTAATCCTAATTACTATTTGGAAAACATTTAGATTAAGTTTCTTGTCCGTAAATTTAGGCAGTAATTGAGTTTTCATTCAGTTCAAAGTGTCTATCCGAAGAGAGTTAAAAGGAAACTAGAAGGTAGATCACACGTGAAGCTAGTTATTACCTAAAAAATGGAAGTGATGATGATACTCTTGGACTACTATGCTAGACTTGACTTACATTTTTAAGGACTATACCACTATGTTGAAGATCAATTTAAAAGAAATTGTCTTCTTTATCCAAGGTGCAATTACTCATAATTAGATAGGACATTAAATATAGGGATATATATAACCCGATAATATTAGGGGATACGATGTTTTGCTAGAAGCTAACTATAATCGGTAAGTTTATATGATAAAGATATTGTTAATGTTATCGGGTCCTATGAGGTCACAACATAACGAGTGGGTGAACTAGATCAATTAATGAGAGAATTACCATATATGAATATATAGTGGAAAATGATATATATTGTAGGAGTACAAAATATATTATGGAGTTGGTAATTAATAATATATAATGGGTTATTTATATTAATTACTAAATTATAAATATAATGTATAAGGATGATTCTAAGAGGTAAAATCATAACCCTATTTATTAGACTAGTCGATTCCCTCTAGGAAAAATGGTCGATCGTTTTCTCCTTCCAACAAAAAAAATTATCTCTCATAAGCCTTCAACCTTTGTTCTAACAATCATAGGTTAAGGCGATCCTTGTTCTGTCTCGGGTGGACCAACTAGAGTAGTACCACTTGATATTCCACATGTCCAAGGAAGAGTTTTGAACACACATCAAACGGTATTTCTTTTTCCTTTATCAAAAGGTATTCCTTTTCCCTTGATCTAATTTATTATGCGTGCAATTCTCAATTTAGATGTTAAGGAAAATTGTTTCCTTCCGCTTTAATACATTTAAATCCCTTCAGTGGTATTAGACGCCTCTTGAATAAATTGATTAGATCAAATTGAAAAGATCATGCATTGATGCATGTATTGATTGTTTTGTTTCAATTACGAAAGAGATTGTTTGTATGGTTTAATTTGCATGATTAAGGTGTCAAATTGGATATAAAAAATCTATTTTTCGGCCATATAACATTTAATTAGCTGCTGGAATTTATGAAATTCCAAGCATATTATATGTTTAGGTTTAATTCATTGATTAGTTCATGTAATTGTTGTCTAAGATTTGAACACATATGCGGAAATATGATTTTTGTTTCCATGCTTCATTGATGATTTAAAGGTGCTGAAAATTTTTGATTTTTTTTCCATCAAAAGTTGTAAATGTAATAATTTTTAAGTGGAAGAAAAACGAGATTTTAATCGGATTATGAATCCGGTGAAAGTTCCACCGGAAACGAACCACTGGTGAACCACCTGCAAACCACCGGCCGAACCACCATGGTTGCCACCGAACTGTTGGCACGTCGCCAGGATTAGGCGTTTGAGTTAGGTTCCAATTTTTAGGGTTTGGGTAATACTTTTGATAATTATCTAATACAATTATTTAGTTACCTAAGAGATAAGTTTTGGGTTCTTCGATATAATTGATGGTTTGTTTACACACACTTCCTAAATATTAATTATTAATATTCTACTCAAATATTGCATCATATGTTCATATCAAGATTTCTATATACGGTGAAAACGGCCAGTAAGTGAAAGATAAGAATGATTAAGGAGCGTTAATTTTTTTTTTTTGGTAAGGGAGACGTGCAAGACCGTAGTCTAACACGTCATTATTGAATTAAAACGCAAATAAAGCTAACAAGGAACAAGCCTTTGGGTCGCTACTCCGCGGGCATCGTTTTTCAAATGCGGAATTAAAGATGATGGTGGGGAGGATAACTGAAAGAACCCTAGAGGGTAATCGTAAGCTAAAGTGGCCAAACAATCGGCCGATAAATTAGCCTCCCGATAGATATGATGAAACTGGACTAGCCAATCTCTACGTAGTAAGCCTTGCCACCGAGACACCAGACTGGAAAGAGGGTGCATTTGAGAGATATTACGGGATACTAGTTTGAATATGAGCTCGGAATCGATCTCCACAAACACTTTGCGAAAACCCTCATCCCAAGCTAGCCGAAGACCAGACACGAGACCCCAAAGCTCCGCCATTGGTACCGTACATTTTCCGATATTAAGAACAAAGCCGTAGATCCACTGCCCCCGATTATCTCGTATCGTTCCACCGGCAGTAGCCGCCTTATCCGCTCCCCGAACGGCGTCATCAGTATTGATTTTAACCCAACCCTCCAATGGAGCTTCCCAAGCAACGCAGATGGTGTGATAATTCAATTGATGCTTCCTTTCCCGAGCTGTGAGGACGGCAGAATGTATACTTTTTGCTTGGGTGATCACAAAAATATCGCGAGCCGCAGAGAAGGGGACGTTTCGAAAGATGAAGCTGTTACGCCATTTCCAACTCCACCACAGCGATATAGCGAAGCAGATGTTCCATGGGCTGCCGGAAAAGTGACTGTTGGTGTTAGACAGATTACTGAGAAGCCATTCATGATCCAGTGCAGTGAAGAATGATTCATCCGGAGCTGATTGAAATAAACTGCTCCACAGTGCGCGAGAGCCAGTACAGTCACGAAATAAATGTAGTATGGACTCCCGATTAGTGAGGCAAATGGAGCATCGATCAGCAGCAGCCAAATGACGCCGGGCGCGCTCATCATTAGTAAGGAGTTTGCCATGGACCACAAGCCACAGGAAAGTACGTACCCTTTGAGGGTCACCGATCTTCAAAATCAGACTGAACAAGATGGAGTAGGGCTGAATGCTAATTTTCGGAGCTATTATCAGGCGGTAAGCAGTGGTAGAGGAGAAAGTTCCATTAGCCTCTAATGTCCAGGTGACACAGTCCGATATGGAAGAATCATCGTGTAGCGATAATCCAGCGATGTTGAGTAGAGATTGCATCGGGAGTAGACTGTTGAGCCGGTTCCAATCCCAGCCAACACCGGCGATCCAGTAACTCAAAACACAACAAAACCAGTCGGTTTCCGGCGGTCTGTGGGACACATCTTCGATGAGGGCCCGACTACCACACCAAACGTCGGTCCAAAAGCGAGTAGATAACCCGTTATAGACCACCCATTTGATACCTTTCAAAATGACGTTCTCTTTTGCCCAAAGAATTCCGCGCAAAACATAAGATCCTTTTCTGTGACGTGAGCAATCCAGAAAACTTCGCAGTCCCTGTATACCATATTTAGCCGAAAGCAAAGACACCCAGGGCTTGTCACCTTCGAGAGAAAACCGCCAAGCGAGCTTTCCGAGAGCCGTAAGATTAGCATCACGAGTGGATCTCACTCCCAGACCCCCCAGATCGAATGGTTTACATATGCTGTCCCAGGAAACTAAATGAATGGACTTATTCCCCTCCATGTCGTTCCATAAGAAAGATCTACAGACCCGGTCAAGTTCATTGCACACAGTAATCGGGATTTTAACCATCCGCATGATATACATGGGAAGAGCCGACAAGACCGATTTGACTAATGTAAGACGTCCCGCAAAGGAGAGAAATCTGCCTTTCCACGAAGAAAGCCGAGACTGGATCTTCTCCACCAGAAAATTAAAATCAGATGGACGCATCCTGGAGTGCAGAATAGGGAAGCCCAAATACGTACCAAAGTTCGAGACAAGCGGAAACCCGGTCTCAGCTTGCATAGCACTACGTAAATTCTCACTGACATTTGGAGAAACCATAAATTGAGACTTATGAATACTGACCTTCAATCCAGAGTAGCAGCAAAAATCCCTCAGACAATTCTTTATTACGGTAACATTTTCCAATGAAGCTTCTCCAAAGAGAACAATATCGTCTGCGAAAAAAGCGTGTGAAAGAACCGGACCTCCTCGTTTGATTAAAATAGGTCTCCATGATCCATCGTCGACGAGCCCTTGGATGGCGTGACCTAGTCGTTCGAGGCACAAGACAAAAAGGTAGGGGGAAATGGGATCCCCTTGTCTTACACCTCTAGACGGAATAAACCGATCAGTCATTTCTCCATTCCACATAACAGTCATAGATTGAGAACGAATGCAACTTGAAATCCACCCCCTCCACATAGTCGGGAGACCGACAAGTTCACATGTTTCCTCCACAAAATTCCAGGAGAGTCTATCGTATGCTGTCTCCAGATCAATCTTAATGGCCATCCATTTCTTACCGCATTTCTTGTGCTTCATTGAATGGATCACTTCTTGAACAAGAATGGTGTTATCTTCGATCATTCTGCCTGGGATAAAACTGCTTTGAAAAGGACTTACGAGAAATTCCATTAGTGGTTGTAATCTATTAACCATGAGTTTGGTAATAAGCTTATAAATCATATTACACAACCCAATGGGCCTGAATTTAGACATGTGATCCGGGTTACTACCTTTAGGAATCAGAGAAATAAGCGTCTCGTTAGAGCCCATCGGAAACGATGAAGACGCAAAAAACTCCAAGACAAAGCGAACCACCCCTGAACCCACAGAGTTCCAACACTGTTGAAAAAAGGCTGCACAGTATCCGTCCATTCCCGGTGCTTTAAGTGGACCCATGGAGAATAAACATTTCTTGATTTCTAGTTCCGTAAATGGGCGACAGAGGTTGTTGCAATCAGTATCCGGAATTATAGGAAAATTAGAAGGGAACCTACCAACCCGTAGAGTATCAACGGCGTCCTCGGTAAATAATTCATAGAAGTAATTCCTGGCATTCTGAGCAAGCAAAGAATGGCCAGAAATCCATACCCCCTCATCGTTTTTAATGCAATCCACCCGGTTATGTCGTCGTCTTATAACCGTAGAAATGTGGAAGAAAGCAGTATTTCTATCCCCTTCGGTAATGAACTTTTCCCTTGATTTCTGCATCCACAACATCTCCTCCTGCTCGAGATTGGCGTCGAATTCAACCTGAAGATTGGAGTGAAGATCGATAAGTCCCTGCGACAGCTGTGTTTCAATCTGGGCCTAAACAGCGGACATACGAGCAGTTAGTGCCGACTTCTTCTGTTCAATCCTTCCAAAACACTCAAAATTCCATCTCTGTAGCCTTATTTTCAGAATACTCAGTGCGGAAACAAGATCATTGTTGCGGTTAGAGCTGCAACAATCGGAGACCACAATCAAAAAATCCGGAGCCGACAACCACGCAGCCTCAAAGCGAAAAGGACGACGGGACTTATCAATTTTCCTTTGGGGTTGAAGTTGGAGGAGAAGCGGGTTATGATCGGAGGATAGGGCCAGTAGATGACGCACAGTAGCCTCTCCCCATGCGATACGTGCTTGACCATTCATAAAGACTCTATCGAGCCGTTTGGATTGCTGATTTTCAGCCCGGGTCCCACTATTCCAGGTAAAGGTGGGGCCACTGAACCCCATATCAACCAAATGCGTGTCCTCCGTCCAAGTTTGAAACACAAGTGAATCAAGGGATAACGATGTAGAGCAACCACCAACATCTTGTAGAGTCAGGACACTATTAAAATCTCCGCCCACAATAATTGGTCCATGACAGGTTAGAATAGCTGACTTTAAAGAACTCCAGCACTCCCGCCTTCTACCAGTGGTCGGTGGATTGTAGACTCCAAAGAAGTCGAGATAATGGGACCCCGTGGTGATTAGTGCCTGTATAAAATTTAGCTCCATGCGTTTGATGGAAACCGAAAGGTGACTTAAATTCCATAGTAACCAGATCCCGCCTTCAAAACCATTTGCCTCGACTCTTTCAAAATCCGAAAACTTCAATCGTTTGCAAATCTCCTCAGCTCTGTCACCAGATATCTTAGTTTCAACCAGCAAGAGAAGGTCGATCCTGTGATGGTTAAGCATATAACTTAGGGCCTTGCGGAACCGTCGATTACCCGCACCCCTGCACTTCCAAAGGAGACAATTCATTAGGAACCACTCTGTAGAGCGGGACCAGGTGGCAAACTGGAAGTAGACGCTCCCGAGACATCGCTCATGCTAACGTCGAGTATATCCGGAGGAATGCTATGGTGTTCAGAGACGGGTGTTTTAGTATCAATATCCATTGTAGGATTTGATGGGTCTGCTGTTAGGGTTTCTGCAATATCCCGAGGTTGCTCAACTATTTGCGAGGTTAAAGTTTTGGTAACTGTCGTGCTACTGGGATAAGGTAATTGCGTGGGCTTAGACGATGACACTTAAGCGGCATTGGGCTATGGGCAAATGATTGGGATGTTAGGAACATCGGGCCCACTAGTTTTGGCCCTTTTAGGGTATTTTTGTTGAGATTTAGGTTCACCACTTATGACAGCCGTTACTGTAGGTGTCAATTCTTTAATAATTGGAGCAATAACAGCCGTCTTAATGGCAGGCGTTACAGGTGCATCATTACTCTTCGCCGGCGAAGCGACATCCGACTCGTTGCCGACCGCAACCGCCAGAGGATGGAACGAGTTGGACGAAGTGGGTACCGATCGGTTTTCGTTTGCATTCTTTGCATTGTGCGTGACCTTCCTTGGCTTCCTAACGACGGTCATCCAAGGACCAAGGAAATATTCACCTTGTTGGGCTTGGTTTTCCGCCGGGATTCCAGAACCAGCGCTAGGCTCAGAGGAGGAGTTAGTACCAGAGGGGGCATCACCATTAGTAGTAGGGCTCAC
Source organism: Fagopyrum homotropicum (assembly GCA_033239125.1). Taxonomy (NCBI): domain Eukaryota; kingdom Viridiplantae; phylum Streptophyta; class Magnoliopsida; order Caryophyllales; family Polygonaceae; genus Fagopyrum; species Fagopyrum homotropicum. The sequence goes on along the minus strand of BSWB01000005.1, from coordinate 38,862,694 downwards.
CTTAGCAGGTGACCCCTCAGCATGGGGGCATCTCTCAGTTACGTGGCCATACAACCCACAACGGTGACAAATAGAATTCAATCCCTCATATTCTATATGGACGCGAGATTCCCCAACAAGAATAGTACCGATGAGAGGTTTATCGAGCTCTATTTCAACACACACTCTAGCAAACCTTCCTCTTGTGGCATAAAGAGTGTTCAGGTCAACTTTCAGAGGGGTCCCGAGTGCCGAGGCCAGTCCGTATAAAACAGCTTCGTCATACAACTGCATGGGCAATTCAAACAACCTAGCCAATGCAAAAATGGTACGGAGATGGTCATTATATGGATCAAAATTTGGAATCCAAGGTCGCACGATGATGTAATGACCAAAAATTTCCCAAGGGCCGTCAGTAAGAGCCCTTAAGAAATCTTCCTCTAGTGTGAATCTCACCGCATAGTATCCATTTGGTAAATCCAAAATGGTCATGAGCCCCATGGGTCTCCATAGCTGGTGTATGCGGCGCTCAAGAATACGGAAAGCGACATTTCGACCCAAGACTTTGATGATAACAGCAGTTTTCCATTTTTCCGATAGAAGCTCTACCACTTCAGGATCAATTTCAACGACAGCGAGCCCTCTAGTGCCTTCAGGGAAAGAAATGTGCATTTTTCTTGATTCGATTAACGAGTCACAGCATAGTGGGGCAGACGTGGGAATAGGACTCCCCACAGCTGCCGCGTATGACTTGGGATCCGGCGGTTTATCTGGTGGTGCCGGTGATGGGATGGAAGGTGGAGTTGGAACAGGAAGGGAGGGGACATTGGGAGCGTTTTCAAATAGATTTTGTGAAGATAAGGAGCGTTAATTTTAATCTAAATTTATTATGCATGTTAGACATGTGCGTGTCATAAAACACATACACGCCTTATATATGAGGCATACAAATGCACATACATAGTATGCATCTTATTAGCTGCACATATTTTTCTTGTGAGACGCTCATATGCCTTCTCTCTATACTCACCGTTTGATATGATGTATTCAATAACTGAAATAAGTCTCTCTTTTTTTATCACCCTAAATTCCCTTCTTATTTATTGTTTTCTTTCTGGATCGTTTGATCCTAGACGAATCTAGAGTTTTATAGGATTTTGGAGTTTGGTTTTAGGTCAATTAGACAAAAGTTGTCTTTTAGAATATTTTTATGATATTTCTTTGTGTTAACTTATATCATAAACTTTTATTTATTATTATGAAAAGTTAAAAAGTTTGAATTTTGATTTAATTTTTTTAGTGGGTATTACGGACACGGTTCAAGATTTCGTGAATGCACATCGTATACGCAATGCGTGACCGTCACAGTCATGCATTGCGTATACGTGGAGAATGTGACCGTTGAGATGTGAACGTTGTAAATCGAACATTGTGTAAAGTTAATAAAAGTGACCTATGAAATATGAACGTTATTAATTTCAATCGGTTATATATAGATAGTAATAGAAGAGGTGAATAATGCTCACAACATCTTTGAAAAAAACAACACAACATCTTCCAAAAAACAGGTGCGAGAATGTCAACACACGAGGATGATGAGATGATGATTTCGTTCGACGATACAAAATTTAGTAACCCAGACGAGTTTCTTCGACATTTCGAGCTAAGTACTTTATAACCGAAAAACTAGAAATGTTATATATAATGTATGTTTATGTTAGAAACATTAGACATAATTGCAATTTATATAAGAAACATTTGATATAATTTGTGTTTTTATGATTTGAAATTATTATTTTGTAAAACTAGTAATCATTGAGGACTAAGGGACTGATTATGCATAAATGTTTGAAATTCACGGTTTTTTTGCAAAATTGCGAGACAATGGTGGATTGGGCATTTCGTTTGAAATGCGAACGTTTCGGAGTCCCTCATAAGAAGAAAGACGTTGATCTTGATACCGAGTCGTCTTCTAGCCGAGCACACAAAGCGAGGTTGAGAAATGGACGTTGCATGTTATAAACAAAGTGCACAATCATACACTTCGTGAGTAGTTAAAGGGACACACATATGCCGGCCGGTTGACGGAGAAACAGTTTCGTAGGGTGGGACGTGAGCTTGGGTCGGGTTTCAAGCCGAGAAATATTTTGAAGTCAATAAAGTTAGATGATCCTTACAACGTCAGCACAATAGCACAAATATACAATGTTGGGCTGAAGATTAGGAAGCTACAAGCCGAAGGGCGAAGTCCTCTCCAACAAACACTACATATGTTAGAGCAACGTCGGTATTACGTCAATGTGAGAAGATGCTTGGAATCGGAAGAAATTTCAGATTTTTTCATCATGCATCCGGATTCAAGACATCTCCTCCACCTATTTCCTTATGTCATCATAATAGACACAACATACAAGACAAACGAGTAATTTTTATTATACATGTTTTTACGACTCTTTATATATTTCTTGCACTTTTGGTATGAAGTCGAACAAAACTCTTAATATGCCCTCTATAGGTACAAGATCCGTTGTTAGAGATTGTCAGTATCACTAGCACGAGGTTGACATTTGCAATAGCATTTGTTTTCATGGCCAAGGAAAACGTCAATCACTACGAGTGGGCATTACGGAGACTCCGACATGTGTGCTGAAATGTTACACCGGTGGTGATTGTGACGGACAAAGAGCTAGGACTCATAAGTGCAATCGGTGTTGTTTTTCCGGATTTGAAGCAAATGATTTGCACCTTTCATATCAATTGCAAAACTCAACATAGATCTTGGGCGGTGGCACTATCAAAAGAATTACAAGTAGTTTTTGCATCACACTATCATGTTGTTATTGAATCTAGATCTCCTGAGATTTACGAGCGGCGTTTGGGTGAGATGAAAGTGCACTAGCAAGGTTATCCGAGGTTGATGGAGTATTTGGAAACTACATGGCTAATCCCATACAAGGAAGCAATTGTTCGATATTGGTGCAACTTGCATCTTCACTTTGGCACGAGGACAACCAATGTGTAAGAACTTATTCCTATATTGTTTACACTTTTTTTTCTTCTAATAATCGTAGTGCTATAGTGTATTGAATTAATATTGGTTGTTGGGTATGAGTCCGCACACTCATTGTTGAAGGGTACATTGCGTTCTATTGTGCAAGAATTTTAGTTCGTGATGGAGAACAATGACTTGATGGTAAATTACCAGATTGATCAAATTCAAGCGTCAATGAAGATGTCACGCGCGAGGATGTTATTAGATGTGCGGGTGTCTATATTTGATTTTCTCCGAAACAAAGTATGCAACGAGTGCTTCTTGATATTGTTGGAGATTTACGAGATGCCAAAGCAAATTAGGAGCTTGACAACATGTAAGGATTCATATTGGAGGGAAGCTCATGAGTTGCCTTGTGCGCACGAGTTCTTTATTGCTATGAGGGCTCGGGAGCCAATACGTTTGGATCAGATTCATCCTTATTGGAAGCAAGTACGATGGGCAAGAGTGGATCAAACGCTAGAAGATGATGTTGTCCATATTGAGCCATACATGGAGTTACTCAATGACTTTAGGGAGCGAATGAACAAGAAATTTCTTAGTAGAGATGAGCTTCAGCGGATGGCTTCATCATATGAGGATATTAGACATCAGGGCCGTTCAACGTTGAGAGTACCAAAGTAGAAAGTTAGAACTAAAGGAAGACCACCAAAATATGACATTCTTTCAACAAGGAGAGAACCAAATGGGTTCGAATATGGTTTTGGATGGCACCACTCGCTGAGCCAGGAAGGAGAATTGGATAGCACCGCTCGCTAAACCAGGACATGTAGTCTTGAGATACAATCCATGGGTCAGGGGCCCTAGTCTGACCATGAAGCGCAAATCAGCTCGTATTCTCGTGTCTTGCAGCCCACCGATCATCTGCAAAATGGAATCTGACCCTATACCCCTTACTGCCAGTAGGGGGCGCTGCTCCAAATAAGGAACGATCCTCTCAAGCAAGACCGTCTGAACGTACCCAAACTGACGGAGGACCCGATCTGACATGTATGGCTCGACGATGTCTCCAACCTAAATCGTCCCCCGGTACGTGGAAACAGCAAAATCGCCCTCAAAATCCAAAACTCTGTTTCCAAAAGGCATGAACTTGATGTCCTCCGCTCTCATCTAATCCAACTGTGAGAGCAAGGATCTCAGCTTCTCAAGAGTTGATGGTGGGGTCTTCGGGACAGAAAGTCTTGAAACCCAGCTCGCTGATCCATGACGTCGTGGATCCTCCGCCGCCAAACAACCCAAGGATGGGAAGTGGACGTAGATCCAGAACTGTAACCATTAAATTAAGAAATAATGAAAATTAGAACAATATGAAAGTTCTTATGAAATGCTTGTTAAATTAAGAAATGTCTTACTAAGAAGTGACTTAGTAAATCAAAGTTCTTACCTGAAGCAGTGACGGACAACCTCCGATCGTCTTCACTTTCAGCCATGAAGCGGCATCCATCATACTGTACAGAAAGTTCAGATTTGTCATTTGTCATAATAATAATAAACGAAAGTTATTAATTAGTGAAGCAGAGTGATAGTTATACATACGAGTACAAGTACGCAAATACGCCGTTGCACCAAGCCAAGCCTCCAATACGGCCGTGATCACGTACCAAATCGATCAACCAAGGTTGAATCTTGTTCGTCGATTTATCGACGAACAACAATGACCAAAAAAAGTAGAGGAGAATTACAGAAGCAACATCCTCAGCTGGGGTAGCTGGGTCGTGTCGAATAACATCTTAAGCAGTCCTCAACAAATCAACAGGTAGATTTGTCTAGTGCCCCCGAGCCTCCAACTCTGATATACGGAAGATGTCACTCAACCACCTCGTACGCTCTCATGGAGACAGAGGTGTCACCAAGGCGTCTCCATCAATCCTAATGCCTAGGATGATGGATACATTGTGCAGGGTGATGGTCATCTCACCCCATGGTAGATGGAAGCTGCTGGTCTCCTGATACCACCGCTCCACAAATGCATGTATAAGGGCGTGGTCAACTCCACAAAAAGAGGCGTCAAGCAAACTAGTCAAGGCCACTCTAAGATGCAATAGAAAACAAGAAAGTGGGGTCGGCTCTGTCACCATCGGAGATCCATCTACTCAGCACAACGATGTACTCTATCCGCCGCAACGCGGTCATGGGTCTCCTATAATCCTCCTTCATAAAACAATGCATATTCAATTAAACGATTTATTTGTATTTTACCTCTCCTATCCAAACACCGCGAGCACGGTTACTGGCGTAGCAAGTCAGCACATTGGTGATCAATGGTGCCCCTGTGTCTGCAACAGCACGGCCTCGATCAGCCGGTATAAGTGGCGTTTGTGGCGGCACTACAGGCTCCTCGGCTGGAACATCAAAATCAAACTCTGCCGACTCGATATGGTCGCTAGCTTGTGGCTCTACCTGCTCCTCAATAGTAACATCTGTAGGTGGCTCTACCTGCTCATCAACAGTAATATCTATATGCTCGTCAGCTGGTGGATCTATCTCCCCTGCCTGTACAAAAGGAGTGTCCACCTCATGCTCTGACTCTGACCCATAAGTCGTCTGTGGAAGAACCTCCCGATGAAAAGCTGGAGAAGGATCTGATAGGGAAGGTCTCAATGGATGCTGAGCTGGTGGTGCGTCAGCCAACGGACAAGCAACCTGAGAGCTGCTCTCCGTCGTAGCAAGTCTAGCTTTACGAGCGGAGGCTGTAGAATGCATCCGCCTCTCCATGCCTTGTAATATCTATAATTCGATATTTTAGTATAGTTTAATTATTTTTCTTTAATATAGTTTACTTTAGTTTCATTTCAAATGAATTTAGAGGAAACTAAATGAGATTAAATGAAATTAAATGAAATTAAATGAAATTAAAGAGTAATTAAATTAATTTTATTTGATTTACTTTTTATTTTTTCTACTTTAAATGGAATTAAAAGTAATTAAACGAGATTAAAAAGTAATTAATTTAATTGAATTATATTAAATTTATTTTCATTCCATTTTATTTAAAAATTAAAAGTTAATTTAATTAATTTAATTTAGTTCATTTGCATTCAATTTTAATTTAAATATAATTACATTAATTACAATGAAATTAATTAAATTAAATAATCCAAATTATTATTAATTTAAATTAATTCAATTTTAATTTTTTTTAATTGTATTTTTATAATTTAATTAAAGTAATTAGGATAAATTATTTTACTTTTAATTATAATATTAATTTAATTAAATTTAATACATTTTAATAAAATTAAATCTCATTCAAAAAATTTTAATACAATTTAATTAATTTAACTTAAATTAATGCATTTGTATGCATTATAATGCATTCCAAAGCATTATGAACAGTGGCACCACGGTGACGGAACCCGTGACCGTGTGCCACTATTCACCGTCTTCAAAAATCCACCTCCAAAGGCGGACTATCGAAGCGTTATCTCGATTATTTCCACAATCTCGTCTTCATTCAACCTAAAACTATCACAATCAACAACAATCTAACCTATTGAACTCAATTTCATACTCAATTACGAACCCGAAACTAAAAAACGAAAACCAAACAAAAATCAAACGTTTACCTCTTTCGGATCGTGTTTCCACTTTTTGAATGGTCTTCCTTCGTCACCGTCTTTATCCATTGCTCGATTTTGTGTAAAAACGGGGTGGATCTTAGCCTGCCCCTTCGTCTTCTTTGTTGCCTCCGGTCGCAGTTCGTTTTTTTGTGTTTGAATGAAAGCGCCTACGGATACGAGATCCGTAAGTGCTTTTAGGGTTTAAAAGTTTACGGTTACGGATTGCGTAACCGTCACCTTACGAAGGTTACAGGATCCGTAAACGTCATGCCTTTATGAAATCTTGAACCGTGCGTTTACGACTTCTGTTTTTTTATTATATACTTTATAATTATATTTTATTATCTAACATTAAATTACATATATTCAAAGAAAAACCGCGCAATTAGATCCAATAGGCCGGGCTCTGACCAAACCTGAATCCATTTCGACCTAACCGTAACATCATAGTTGTATTTCGGTCCAACATATTCAAAGGTTCGGGTTGGATTGGATTTGGGATTTTGAACCAATGAACTACCCTAGCAATAGACAACAAAATTGAACTCTAATCCTAATAACTATTTGGAAATCATTTAGATGAAGTTTCTTTTCCGACGAATTTAGACAGTCATTGATTTCTCATTCAGTTCGATCAAAGTGTCTATATGAAGAGGTTACCAAACTTACGTTTTGATGATTTCGATTTATTTTATCATCGAAAATGGTTCTTAAAACTTTCAAACTAGCCTTCAGATAAATTACAGGTGAAGAGTAATTTTGCCTTGTTTATATTGTGGAAGAATAGTATCATATACCACATTTACATCTACGAAGTCTCTTGTCTACGCTTCTACCCATTTGAAGCAACAAGCTTAAGAAATTCCCTTTCAATTATAAACAAGTTGCTCAAGTAGATGAATGAATGAGGGAAGTGCATACCTATTCAGCTTCTTTTGTTTGCTTGATTTAGGAATTTTGATTGGGTGAAGTTAAACTTGATAAAATATAGGTTTGCCTCGAGCTCGGTTGGATTAGCTTCTTCACTTTGTTTTCGCACTTGCATATCCTAATTATGTGGTCGATGCAATCAAATTTTAGTACATAGACTCATCCACAAAACTCTATAATGATAGGCAGCAGGTCACGTATAACAACACAACTCCACAAACTTCATATTTCTCTAAAAAGATGCCCATCATTTAATCTCTTTATTAAAACCAAATCAAAATGAATAAAAAGTAATTAAAAAATTATAAATAAAGGTATACATATACAATCAAATTTGTATCCTCTTTTATTAAATAACTCTCGTATATACTATCATCGTTGAGAGCATGATAAAAACATGTTATTGGAATAAAGTGTTGCACTTTCTTTTCTATCCTTGTACTGCCAGAAATAAAAGAAAAAAAAAGGTCAGCTTTGTTGAAAGTGAATAATAATAAAATATGTATGGAAATCTCAGTAGATGTTCAACTTAATTATTGAATATGTTGATGTTGTTGGATGACACCAAGCTCCATAAATGTCATGAAATCAATAAGATTAAGGTATCGATTAGGGAGGATGTGGTTCCACACATATTCCTTCATCGATGTAAGGAATATATGCCTCCCTCTCATCTCACAAGGGATATATGGCTAACAACTTTGTTTCATTCGTATGTGCATATTCGCCTATGTTTCTCACTTTCTACTAGAGGTGTCAAACGGGTCTGGTCACAACAAGTTCGGATTGAAACGGTTGGGTCAAACAAAGACTTGATTAATAACCAGATTGATTTGGGTCGGTTCGGTTTAGATCGGGTATCAATTGTTCAGCTTAATACCGGTTTCTATCGGGTATCAATTAATTTGATTATGATCAATAACCCGTCATATCGTTAATCTAATTTTATATTAATCAACTATTACTTTCTTTAACTAGTGGAAAACACAATATACTACAAAAAAATAAATAGATTTGCAATGGCCTCCCGTCACAAATGAGAGCATTGCCGTCGCAAGAGGTCTTTTGCAACGGCATGAGTGCAGTCACTGATCGTCCATCACAAAAGGAACCTACATCGCCAATATAGTTGCATATATTTTTGTGGCGGCTTAGTGACGGTAAATTTTCGATGCCAATAATCTTCCTTGACGTCGCGAGTTTCTTATTGACTTGCCGTCGCAAACAACTTATGTGATGGTCAGTCGCCAATTACCCTCTCAGCGTCACGGAGTTTTATTTGGACAATAAAAATGTCGCAAATATCTTATGACAAAAAGTATCGTCGCCAATGGTCCTTCTAAGCTTCACGTTGGACCGTCACGATATAATTTCTTTGTGGCTAATATTTTAAATTGTGATCGCATTATGTGCAAAATTTTTACCAAATATAACTAAGGGCTCAATAACACACAATAAAATTAATCACAACCTAAATAATCAATTATATAGTATGATAAAAAAATTGTATCAATTAATTGAACCACATATAGTCTACTATTAAAAAATAATACTTTGTAAATCATCGTAAACGAAACAAACTAAATTATATATAAGAGTCTTTACTTGTGCTTTTTTCTTGGACAATTTCTCTCGCCGGCCTTCATCTCCGATAGACTCATTTTGATGAACACTTGTTGCGCCCTAAAATATACAACATCAAATAATGTAAACCCATGGTAAGAGTTCCTACATGAAAATTAGAATATCACTAACATAAGCGATAATAAATTGCTTTAACCAACCTGCACAAGTGAATTTGGACTTATTGTAAGAGTCTTAGTCTTTGAGTCCTGAGATGTGCTGGATTCTGCCTAAACAGCCCCTGCGGTTAGGCATTGTGCCCCTGCGGCCACCTTGATCCGTCCCTGCGCCTCCATGAGCCGCCCTGCAGTTTGTGGTGTGCCGTAGCCGTCTTCGTTGACTTGTGCCTATGCTTTTGACCCTTCTCCTATATATATATATATATATATATATATATATATATATATATATATATATATATATATATATATATATATATATATATATATATATATATATATATATATATATATATATATATATATATATATATATATATATATATATATATATATATCTTCTTCTGCAGAATGAGGGCTTCTCCTCACGATCTTCGTCTCCTTCCTTTCTCCTTTTGATCTCTTGTGAGATTTCTTTGATTTTTGAAGAGAGTTTGATGCTTCTTTAATGATGATGGTGTTTGATGATGTTGTTGTGCTTGTGTTGAGCCAGCTTTGAGGTTGTGGTGTGTTGTTCATCCACTGTTAGGGTTCAGCTGGTGAGTTCTTCCTTTCTTTCTTCTTCTTTCTTCTTTTTTTCTTCCCTTATTCCTTTCTAGCTTAAGTTCCACAAGATTTGATCTCGTAGCAGCCTTTTCTAGGCTTTGTTTGATGTGTATATGCATTTATATGTATGTTTGGGGCTGCTGGTTGAAGAAGGAGTGAAGAAGTTTGGGTGAATAAGTGAACAAGAGCTGAAAGTGTGCAATTTGCACACCAGCCACCCCAACGACCAGCCAAGACGCCCCAGCACCGGCCAGACGTCGCCCCTGCGTCACCCAAGGCGGCCCTTGCGGGTCCTTGCTTTCCTACCCTGCTTTGTTCTTGTCACGCCGGTGCGTCTTTCTTGTGGGCTTGTCTAAGGATGACATTGTCCCTTCCTTTCCTAGTTTGAGTGTGTAGCATCATGCTAGGTATAGATGAGAGTGTGATGATGATGTTATGATCATGTTATGTCTTGTACGGCTTTGAGGTTTTAGGATGTCGAGTGAGAGTTATAGGATGTATATGATCCTTATGGATTCCTTTGGGTCTAGGTGTGACCCCTTTGATTGATAGGAGATTGATATATCTTTATGCCTTGTTGTTAGGCAGTGTCCCTCTCAGGATTGGAGGTTGATCGTGGTTGAGAGTATTAGACGTTGAGGTAAGTCCGTAGGACTTACTTAGCTACCATCCTTATATTGGGTGTTTGCATGAGTGGTGTGTGTGTTATATGTTTGATATGATATCATGCAATGTCGATTATTACCGACCTATGTTTTATTGATAGCCCCTTCCAGTGGAAGTGATAACCTTTCCCTTTCATCCTATAAGGAGTTTGGAGGTTCTCTGACGTCAGGCCAGACCTGGTATAGAGGAAGTACGCAACACCACTCCCTTAGGGTCCACGGGTTGTGTGACCGACACTACTCCAACTGGCTAGCAGGCCTAGAGGCGGGGATGATATGTTCCTCATGTCACATAGTTTCATATATCTATATACATACGACTTGAGTGAATGACTACTTATGTAAAGATAATTCAAACGGGTAAATGTGTGACAACATGATTATGTGTCATGATTCCATGATTTGTGCTTGTGCTTATGCATTTCTTATATATGAATGGTTAGCTAACGGTTTTATACCGTGTTGTAGATGCTTTGCAAGATAGGAGAGCTGTAGAGTGATCCGGCAGGGTGATAGGCAGAGGACTCTCGTACATTAGGTGATTATGGTTTTGGGGATGTTTATGTACCTCCTGCGTGAGGATGATGTTTATACCTCCTGTGTGAGGATTGTGTTTTATACTCGGCTATGGTTTTGTATACCTTTCGGTTGTACAGTTTTATGTATTTGTTTTATATCTTTCGGTGCATTGTTGTCAGGTCTAGTGAACTTGTTGTCAGGTTAGGATCAAGATCCATTGTGTGATTCTAGCCCAATGTGGCATCCCGAGTCCCGCAAATTCGGGGTGTTATAGAGTTGGTATTAGAGCCATAGGTTGACATCAATGACACTTGTAATCTGCAGTAAAGGTGTGATAGCTAAATAAAAAGAGCCCGTAAGGGGTCTGACGTTTTCAAAGGATTTTGGTTTTAAAAGCTGTGTATACAGTGTTTTGGGATAGAATGTACGGAAAGTTGTCACCTTTCTCGTGGATCTCAACAGTATAGATATGTTTACATAGGTGTATTATGGATTGTTTGTGATGTGTTATGTATGTATATCTATACATATGACATATATATAGCATTACCAGTTAGGTGTACATACCCTGTAGATGGCTTGTACTTGAGAAACTTCTGTTGTGGGTTGGGGTACAGCAGACCACCTCTTCCTCCGGGAGTGATAGGACAGGGACCAGTTCCCGTTGTTGATCCACCAGTGGTGGAGGAGGTTCATGAGGAAGTTGCTGAGAGTGCCGTTCCGGAAACTAGGAGCGGTGGATCTGCGAGACAACAATCACGAGTCCAGTCTGATGACTCGGATCATGTCTCCATGTGGGGACTAGAGTTCCGTGAGTATATCCGACGTATGGAGGAGGCTGCCAGAGCGGGTAGACGTGCCTCGGATCTGCTAGCGTAGAAGGGATTTTTTGAGATTTCCCTGGGAGCTACTCGGGTGCTAGTTATGCCAGCACGTGCTTCTAAGACTGTTAGAGCTCCAGAGGAGTATAGAGGGCCTCGACTAGACACTTGGTTGAAGGCATTCCATCAGGTGGGAGTACCATCTTTCTTTGGGAAGGGAATTGGAGACGGAGGTCTGGGTTGGACATGTGGACTCGACTCTTGAGTCTATCAAAAGTCTTGAGGACAGACGGATAGAGGTAGTACATACTCTATTCCATGACTTAGCACAATAGTGGTGGAGGACCATGCGGGGTCGACCCACTAGTTATGATCAGATGAGAGATATGCTTAGGGAGCGTTTCTGTCATGCCTCATTGAGGAGGGAGAAACTGTAGGACTTTGTGGATGCAGGCTTTGAGGATGTGCCGATAGCAGATGCTATCAGCCGCTTCCAGACAGAGGTGGCATTACTGGGTCCAGCTGCACCTTCTGAGGATCAACACGTATATCTTTTCTCCCATCGACTAAGGAAGAGTACACGTTCCAATATGGCGGGATTCCATTGTGAGTCCTTGATAGATTATCAGGACCTGGCCTCAACTCATGAGCGTGAGCGGGCCAGTCAAAGGAGAACTTCTCAGACGGGATGGTTTGAGAAGAGACAACGGACTAGGTAGACTAGTGGCGTTGGTGGAGCTTCAGGTTCTGGACGGAGCAAGAGATGTCAGAGTTACCCCTCATCTGCATTGACTACGGAGAAGGGACGACAATGCTACAACTTTGGTGATCCTGGACATTTACGACCAGATTGTACGAGGCCACTAGTGACTTGTTTCACTTGTGGCAGGCTAGGTCATAGAGCTATATCTGTAGGCGGGGTGGAGTTGCATCGCAATAGGGTTCTTCCCCTGCTAATGTGACAAGAGGTGGGCAGAGTACACCTCAGCAGCAAACATAGGGATAACCGAGAGTCCCAAATCGTCCTTCTACTCAGGGATCTCCTCCCGGGCCGATTAGAGGTAGAGGCCGTGGTGGGAGTACCACCAACACTAGAGGAGCTCAGAGTACAGTCTTTGAGCTAAGGAGTGCAGAGGATCCACCTGCACCTGCTGCTACAAGTACCATTCTGTTTCATGGTTTACTAGTTAGAGTTTTATTTGATACAGATGTTACGCATTTATTTATTTCTTATGTATGTCTTGAGCGTCTGGATTTAGCTACGATAGAGGGCATACCCCTTGTTATAGGGTTACCTGATGGTAGTAGGATCAGAGGTTCCTGTGAGATACGTGGTTGTCCCATTCGTTTAGGGACACGTGTTTTGCTTGTAGACTTTTTTGTCATGCCATTGATGCATGAGGAAGTCATTTTAGGTATGGATTGGATGCATAGACACCGTGCGGTGTTAGATATAGGTAGGAGGACTGTGACAGTCTCTACCGAGATGGGTCAAATAGAGATCTTCTGAGGGTGGGACCTTGGGAAGACGGGCTCTATCATCAGTGTAGTACGAGCAGCGACGCTGATAACACAAGGTTGCGATGCCTTCTGGTGTTATGCCATGAATGATGGAGAGAGTCCAGTATTGGAGGAGATTCTAGTGGTTTGCGAGTTTACAGACGTTTTCTCTAAGGTGTCTAGTTTACCACCTCAGAGGCATGTGGACTTTTACATTGAGTTAGAGCATGGTACGAGACCGATGTTACGTCTAGGAATAGATGTGATGTGCACGCAATAAGTCTTAAATTTATACTCGTTATAATTATCCTAACTCCTAGCGAACCCGCAGTGTACGGGACGTTTGTAGAAAGGTAAGTATTCCGAGGTCGAACACAAAGACTAAGGTGAAATCGAGTCAAGCAATGATCAAAGATAGTGTGAATCTAGACTAAGATAAGATGAGGAATAAAGAAAATGGAAAACACAATGTTTTTGTTGGTTTTTGTGGTGATCAAACAAAGATCACAAGTCAAGCAAGATGATAAACAACTAACAACTCAAGCTAGCAAACGAACAAGCAAACACAAAGCACAAGGATATGATCAAGAGAGAAAAGTAGATTTTAGAGGTCAAGATTTCCCGTTATGGCATTGGATTCAAGGTTCTAAAGATTCTAAGGACTAAGCTGCGGTGTTGGGAAAGAATGTTTCGCTAATGGAAGCAATTACCGGGTAGGTCTCTCACTTCACTAATCCCGCATCAAACTCCTATTACCGGGTAAGTCTCTAGGGGTTAGAGTAAGGAATTTCACACAAACTAGATACTACTTAAGGGTAACCCTCTCCTTACCGGGTAAGTCTCGGAATAGGGAAATCTCAAGCAATAATCCTAGCACACTCAATCCAATAGCGGCTTATGAGGCTCACTACTACCTAGCATTCATCATCTTAGGTATCTAAGATCGGAAATCATCGGGTAGATCTCTTCCCTCACTTAGGTTGGTAGCATTAGGTGATTCTAAGCTAAATTAGGCTTAATAAACACTAGGATTTAAACAACCAAGGACCCCAACATGCAAATTCATCAATTAAAGAGCAACAGAGAAGAAAATCGGGTGGATCATACAGAAAATCGGACGATCTAGATGAAGAACAGGTCGATTTTTGTCTCTGAAATGGGTTTCGTGCATACAAATCATCCTAAACTAACATATAAGTCCATCCTATCATCACCCAAGCCATAACCATCAATCTATCACTCTAAAATCATAAGAAACTAGCCAATAATATGCATATCAAGATCCGAAATCATCAAACAAGCATACATGGTGTTCATAGATGAGTAATGAAAGATGAGTAAGCAAAATCAATAAATCTCAGCCAAATCCAAGTTGTAGCAAGACTTACAAACTCTAAAATGAAGATGCAAAACGTTCTTAACAATCCTTGCAATTAGTTCTTCAATCCAAGTCTACAAAATCACTCAAAATCACCCTTAGAATGGTCTTCTTGTTCTTCCTTCAATCCTTGGGAGCTTTTCTTCTTCTCCAATCCTCCTACCAAATTGATGAGCTGTGAATGAGAGTGTGGGAGAGGAGAGATGCTCAGCAACCACCTGAGGGACCACTTATATTCTCCACCAAGAGCAAGGACGGGCAAGAGATCGTGGGACACGTGGCTTTAAGCTGTCAAAGGCCTAAAAATCGACCCAGAGCAATAAATCGGCCGATTTAGCTGCTTGCTGGTCCGATTTTCTTCAGCAGAAAGGTGTTATGCTCGTTTAGCCATGAGTTGATCCATTGCTCGCACCAATAGTGGTCTTTGTGTCCTTTGTTGCTCCAATTATGCTCCTCCTTAGCCTTGGATGTGTACCATCATGAGGCTTGGTCCTCAAATGTATCGGTTAATGTCCAAAAGACCCCCAAAATACCTACAAAGCAACGCACAAGTCCGTGTAGACGTCTATCTCGACAAAATATGTGAATTGAGTGCAAACGTCGCGAATTTGTGCTAAACCATGCATGAATGAGTGATGAATCTATCTAAATGATTACCTAATCCTAAGTCATAAATCTTGTTATCAAAAATACCCCATACTTAAGGTTTGCTCGTCCCCGAGCAAATTCCCAACTATAGACTAAGAGATGACATGATTTATGTATGCAGAAAAATTGTCAAAATCTTTTGGAGTTGTGCTTCTAATATTGGATCACCTTCATAGTCATGTTTCATGGCAATGGACAAGCAATTATGCATCAAATAAATGAAAGCATGGAAAGACAATTACACTTAACTTGATAGCATGCAATGAAATGTAAAGATGAAGAAGTCAAGATGATCATGAGCATGTCCAATCTAAATCACTTAGTCTTACACACATGCAAGTAGGTCATAAGGACTTGTGAAATAGAAGGCCAAGAAACGTCGTGATTAGGCGGGAATTTTCTAGGCTATGTGATGCTAATCCGGGAAAGGAACTAAACAACCACAACTTCAAATTTTCTTATCAACTTCCCTCAAGTGTATATTTTTCTTCATTTTCTTTTCTTTCTTTTATTTTTGAGACAATGACATTGGTGTGCAAAAGCCGAAACCTTGGTGATTAGCCATTCTCGGGCTTTTTCTATTTTTCGAGATGCATCCACACCGGGCACACATACCAAAGCTCGTTAGGACTATTGGTTTATTTGACTTTGGCGAGGCACCAACACCCGATTATGCGAATTGTACCGAGTTACTTGTCATTTAAACCAACGTCCCCAAACCTATATTTTTGTCTACACTTTCACAACAAATTCAGCATTCTATTCATGGCATTCTTTCATCAACATCTTCACCCCACACTTGCTTTTCACACACATCAACACACTAGCATGCTCCTATTCCCGGATGGGTCAAAAGAGGTCAATTTATATCAATTGAGGTGCTCAAACAACGTGATCAAGATGAGAAGTAGAGAAAGATGAATTGCCTCATTCATTCCTAGATGATGTGCAAGAACTAGCATGCGATTTCGATTTTAAATACTCAATTCAATCAAGGCAAACATTCATGATCACAATTCATTCATGGGATTCAAGAGAAGTACTTCATGTCCACATATGCATTCATCTATTCAACACATAAGGCTATCCATAGCCAATTCACAAGACAAGGTTCATCATTAGGGTCATATCCAAGCCTAGAAAGCACAAATTTTTTTTTAAATTTTCTGATTTTTTTGGATTTTTCGAAATATGTATGTACAATGCAAGACATAATCAAACATGTGACAATATTAAACTATCCTAGATGCTAATCATGCAAGTGATCATGAAAACCCCACCCCATACTTAGAAACACATTGTCCCCAATGTGTAAACTAAATAAAGAAGTGAAAGAGAGTCCTCACAATGTAAAATTGGTGATGCTTTGGTATTTCGGTTCACATTGGATGATGATGGTGGATGATCGATCAAGGATGGTAGAGAGCTCTTGATGTTCATTATGGTGTCGGAACCCGCGCTTGGCACCGCAAGCCGTCCAAGTTCCACGTCCGCTCCACCCATGCTTGATTGGAGATCATCACTTTCCCTTGTACAGAGGAAAAATCGCCCCATAGCCCAGGAAAATCGGCCGATTTATTGATGAACAGGCCGATTTTTCTGGGTGCTTTCCTCTTCGTCCATGTGCTTGGATCTTGTTCTTTCAACTGGTCCATGAGGCTTCCACATGACCTCCAACATCCCATAACTCATGATAATCAACAAGATCTAGCACCCAAAAACACAAAAGAAAAACAAAGCACACCAAGAGTGAGATTAAACAAAAGCAAGAAAAACACAAGGAAAAATATATACCAATGGGTTGCCTCCCATTAAGCGCTTCTTTAAGGTCATTAGCTTGACCAAATTCGGGAGCGTTTCAATCGAGGTGAAGCGGGGCAATCACTTCCACCGGGGCTTCCGGGATGTACTTCTTCAATCGATGCCCATTCACCTTGAAGTTACCACAATGATCTCCTCCTATCTCCACCGCTCCATGAGGAAAGACTTTCTTCACCACATATGGCCCGGTCCATCTTGATTTGAGCTTTCCGGGGAAGAGCCGCAGCCTCGAGTTGAAGAGAAGGACAAGGTCGCCATCACTCAACTCCTTCGGGATGAGGCGCTTGTCATGCCACCGTTTAGTCCTCTCCTTGTAGATCCGGGCATTCTCATAAGCATCCAACCGGATCTCTTCAAGAGCGTTTATGTCAAGCAACCTCTTCTCTCCCGCCTCCTTGAGATCAAAATTTAGCCACTTAATGGCCCAATAAGCTCTATGCTCCATCTCTACCGGAAGGTGGCACGACTTTCCATAGACCAACTTGTAAGGAGTGGTGCCAATTGGTGTTTTGAAGGCGGTCCTATATGCCCACAATGCATCATCGAGCTTCATAGCCCAATCTTTTCTCGTCCTTGATACCGTCTTCTCAAGAATGGCCTTGATTTCCCGGTTGGAGATCTCCACTTGGCCACTAGTTTGGGGATGGTAAGGTGTTGCCACCTTATGAGTCACCCCATACTTGGCCAAAAGTGCTCCAAAATTCCTATTGGTGAAGTGCTTCCCTCCATCGCTTATGATCACCCTAGGTGTTCCAAACCTAGGAAAGATCACTCGGTTGAAGAACCGCACCACTACCTTGGCGTCATTTGTAGGAGAGGCGATTGCCTCCACCCATCTCGAAACATAGTCAACCGCCAATAGGATGTAGAGGTTGCCACATGAAGAAGGGAATGGCCCCATGAAGTCCACACCCCACACATCAAATATCTCTACCTCTTGGATGTTGTTCAAGGGCATCTCATTCCTCCTTGAGATGTTGCCCGTCCTTTGGCAAGCATCACAAGCTACCACAAAGCCTTGCACGTCCTTGAACAAACTTGGCCAAAAGAAACCCGATTGTAGCACTTTCGCACATGTCTTGTGTGCACTAGCATGCCCTCCACATGGCAAGGAATGACAATGGCGGATCACACTCTCCACCTCATCCTCCGGTATGCATCTTCTAAACATCCCATCCGGCCCTCTTTTGAACAAAAGTGGCTCGCTCCAATAGTAATGCCTCACATCTTTGAAGAACTTCTTCCTTTGGGCATATGTCAAACCGGGAGGCACTTCCTCACACACTAGGTAGTTCACGATGTCGGCAAACCATGGCTCGCTTCCTCTAGACACTTGGAATAAGCATTCCTCCACCATTTGCAATTGCTCATCCCGGAATGAGTCATCAATCGGGATGTCCTCTCTTTCAAGCTCCAATGGTGGGAGTCTACTAAGGTGATCCGCCACGGAGTTCTCGGATCCCTTCTTGTCCCGGATTTCCAAGTCAAACTCTTGAAGAAGAAGGATCCACCGAATCAACCTAGGCTTGGCATCCTTCTTGGTAAGTAGATAACGGATCGCAGCATGATCCGTATAAACTATGACCTTCGCTCCAACAAGGTATGACCGAAACTTCTCAAAGGCATACACTACCGCTAGCAACTCTTTCTCGGTTGTGGCATAGTTAAGTTGGGCATCATCTAGCGTCTTGCTAGCATAATAAATAGCATGAGTTTTCCCATCTTTCCTTTGCCCCAAAACAGCCCCAACGGCTACATCGCTTGCATCACACATGATCTCAAACGGTAAACTCCAATCCGGAGGTTGCATGATAGGTGCGGAGATCAAGGCGTTCTTCAACCTACAAAAAGCTTCAAAGCAATCTTTGGAGAAGACAAAATCAACATCCTTCATTAGTAGGTTAGTGAGAGGCTTAGAAATTTTAGAGAAATCTTGAATGAACCTCCGGTAAAAACCGGCATGCCCTAAGAAACTCCTTACCCCTTTCACCGAGGTAGGTGGTGGCAACTTCTCTATTGTTTCAATTTTCGCTCTATCAACCTCAATGCCACGGTTAGACACCAAGTGTCCTAACACAATACCTTCACTTACCATGAAGTGGCATTTTTCCCAATTTAAGACAAGATTTGTCTCCTCACATCTTTGTAATACTAAGGACAAGTTAGCCAAGCAATCATCGAAAGAAGAACCATAA
Organism: Fagopyrum homotropicum; assembly: GCA_033239125.1. Lineage (NCBI taxonomy): Eukaryota > Viridiplantae > Streptophyta > Magnoliopsida > Caryophyllales > Polygonaceae > Fagopyrum > Fagopyrum homotropicum. The sequence goes on along the minus strand of BSWB01000005.1, from coordinate 38,843,278 downwards.
ACAGAGAAATCATCCATAAACACTTCCATGATATTTTCTATGTATTCCGAAAAGATAGCCATCATGCACCTTTGGAAGGTGGCGGGTGCATTACACAACCCAAATGGCATTCTCCTATATGCAAAAGTACCCCATGGACATGTAAAGGTTGTTTTCTCTTGATCATCGGGGTGGATAGGGATTTGGAAGAATCCACTATAGCCATCTAGGTAGCAAAAATGAGAATGTTGAGCTAACCTCTCTAGCATTTGGTCAATGAAGGGGAGAGGGAAGTGATCTTTCCTAGAGGCCATGTTCAACTTCCTATAATCAATGCACATCCTCCATCCCGTAACCGTTCTAGTGGGAATTAGTTCATTGTTCTCATTGGTTACTACGGTCATCCCACCCTTCTTAGGTACTACATGAACGGGACTAACCCACTTACTATCCGAGATAGGGTAGATAATTCCCGCATCTAGCAACTTAATGATCTCCTTCTTAACTACCTCTTTCATTATAGGATTTAACCTTCTTTGATGTTCAATAGAGGGTTTATGATTATCTTTCATCATTATCCTATGCATGCACAAAGATGGCTTGATGCCAACAAGATCATCAATGGTGTATCCTATTGCCTTTCTATGCAGTTTCAATTCATTCAACAATCTATCAAGCTCATCATCATTCAAAGATGCATTCACAATCACCGGATAAGTAGAATTTGAACCAAGGAAAGCATACTTTAAATGAGAAGGAAGAGGTTTAAGATCAAGTTGAGGAGGACCTTTTTCGGTTGGAGACGATCCATACAATGTAGGTTGAGATGATTGCAAAGCCATGGAAGCCTCCTTGAAGTCCCTTGATGATTGCTCATACTCAAGTGGTTGATGCTGAAAAGACTCAGGAAAATCGACCCAGGAAGAAAAATCGGTCGATTTTTCTGAAGGGGGGTCGATTTGAGTTTCTGTTTTGGCAAAACTGGCTGAAATTTCAGCATAAGTACAAAAATCGGCCGATTTTTGGCAGGCAGTCCGATTTTTCTGCCAGTTTCTCCCTTCTTCTAGCACTTCAAATCCCACACTTGGTAGCTCGTCCAATGCATTCAAGGCCTTGATTACTTCATTGCTACTCTCCTCAACTCCTTCTTCCATCAAGCTTGAGCTAAGAACCCTCTCAAGTGGATCCTTGAGCAAGATTGAGCTCACAACCTCCCTAGACTCCTCTTCTTCTACTATGTTGAATACATCTTCATCAAGAGTTGGTCCTTTCATCATTGTGGACAGCTTGAACTTGATGTTTTCTTCTCCAATGTTGAAGGAGAGAGTCCCATTCTTGCAATCCACTAGACATCCGGAAGTAGCTAGGAAAGGTCTCCCCAAGATGATAGGAACCGGATAGTCCGCCGGGATGTCTAAAACAACGAAGTCTATGGGCACATAGAACTTCCCTAATTGCACCGGGATGTCTTCCAAGATCCCAACCGGATGAGTGATTGAGCGGTCCGCCATGTAAAGAGTCATCTTGACCGGCTTTGGCTCTCCTAGCCCAACCTTGTTGTAAAGTGCAAGCGGGATGATGCTTACACTTGCCCCAAGATCACATAGGGCATCATACTTCACTTCTCCTACTCCGATTGGCACACAAAAGGATCCCGGATCCCTTAGCTTGGGAGGCATCTCCTCCTTCATTGTTTGAATTAACTCCGAGGATCTCTTCGTCATTCTTATCTCCCCATACTCCTCCAACTTCCTCTTGTTGGAGAGTATTTCTTTTAAGAACTTGCCATATGCCGGCATACCTAAGATAGCATCCATGAACGGAATGTTAATATGCAATTTAGACATAAGTTCAAGGAATTTACCAAAGTGATTGTCCAAGCGAGCTCTTGCTCGTGATTGAGGGAACGGTAGTGGTGGCTTGTATGGAGGCGGTGCCACACATCTTGGCTCTACATCCTTGCTCTTGCCTCCATCTCCTTGTGAAGTTTCTTCTTCATTCACCACTTGCTTCCCTTTAGCATTCTCTTTAGGCAAAGGATCCTTCATGCTTAACCCACTTCTTGTTGTAATGGTCAACACTTGGCCCTTTGGGTTTTCTTCGGTCCTTCCGGGAAGCTTCCCCGGATCTCTATGTGCTTCACCCGCCTTTTGGAACACTTGTGCTTCCAACACTTTTTGAGCTTTGGAAATGGAAGTCACCGTGCTCTCAAGACCGCTCAACCTTCCTAGCAATTGCTCAAACATCATTTCGGTTCTATCCTTTGGAGGTTGAGTGAATCCGGGTGGAGGTTCTTATGAAGCTCTTGGTGGTGGAGTTGTGCTTGTAGAAGCGAGAGGGTTCAAGGCTCCATCCGGGTTAGAGTAAGAAAACCCGGGATGGTTATGGTTGGGCCGGTAATTGTTGAATTGCCGGTTGTTGTTGAAGTTCCTTGGGCCTTGGTAGTTGTTGTAGTTGCCCCTTCCCATATAGTTCACATCCTCCTCTTTGGAAGATAGGTTGGCTTGTGGAAGCACTTGAGGGGTTGCTTGGTTCTTCAAAGTTGTAGCACACAACTCCCTCAAGGACTTTAGCTCGTTGTTGATGGCGTCGAGCTTGGAGTTGCTCATGGTGACCTCACTCACCTCATATGCTCCCGCCTTTCTCCCTTCACTCTTCCTATGGGAGTACTTCTCAATCACTAGAGCTTGCTTCTCCACAAACTCCCAAGCATCATCTACATGCTTCTCCATGAAAGTCCCACCGGAAAGGGATTGAAGCTTGAATTGGCTATCTTCATCAAGTCCCTTGAAGTAGATCTCCAATAGCTCAATTTTCGGTATGCCATGGTGTGGACAATCTAGGAGAAGGTCTTTAAATCTCTCCCAAGACTTGAACAAACTCTCTCTATCCTTCATCACGAAGGCATTGATCTTCCCTCTTAATTCGGTAGTCTTGGAAGGTGGGAAGAACTTAGTCAAAAACTCGGTTGTCATCTCCTCCCAAGTACCAACTCGCCCTTGCGGAATAGATTGATACCAAGCTAAGGCCTTGTCCTTAAGAGAGAAGGAGAAAGCCCTTAGCTTATGGTTGTTGCTCTCCAATCTCGGCGGTCTAAGAGTCTCCATCAAAATCTCGTAGTTCATCAAATGTTGGTGAGGAGACTCTCCTTCCATCCCTCCAAATTGGTTATGCCGGATCATTTGTAGAACTTGAGGGCGGAGCTCGTAATCATGGGCTGCGGGATCTCCTAAGTTCACACCCGGGCGGTGTGCTCTTTGTGCCGGATCCATACGTTGCCCCAACGTTTGTGGCTCATCCATAGCAATGGGCACAACCCTAACGTTCACCGCCGGCTGCGGTTGTGGTGGAGGTGGAGGAGGTTGTTGACGGTTAAGCTCCCTTTGCACAAGTGCTTGCCTAATCTCCTCAATCTCCCTCCTAGTTGCCTCTTGCCTCTCATTGGCAAGTCTCCTTTCTTCCTCCAAGAGCTCATCTCTTAGCCTAATTTGCTCTAAGGCTTCATCCAACTCAGCTTGGAGGTTCCTACCGGCCATCTCTTTCTCTTTTCGAATGCTCTTGGATCTAGATCTAAGGGTTTTCTCCGGTTCGGGATCGAATGGAGCTAAATCCTTTCCACGAGATCTTCGCATACACCTAAAGAGTAAGAGATGTCCTGAAAAGCAAAGACACACACCAAAGAGAGATCAAAAGCAACAAGAAAGATCTACACTATAAACAATCACGAAATGACTCAATCTAGACCTAGTCCCCGGCAACGGCGCCAAAAACTTGTTACGTCTAGGAATAGATGTGATGTGCACGCAATAAGTCTTAAATTTATACTCGTTATAATTATCCTAACTCCTAGCGAACCCGCAGTGTACGGGACGTTTGTAGAAAGGTAAGTATTCCGAGGTCGAACACAAAGACTAAGGTGAAATCGAGTCAAGCAATGATCAAAGATAGTGTGAATCTAGACTAAGATAAGATGAGGAATAAAGAAAATGGAAAACACAATGTTTTTGTTGGTTTTTGTGGTGATCAAACAAAGATCACAAGTCAAGCAAGATGATAAACAACTAACAACTCAAGCTAGCAAACGAACAAGCAAACACAAAGCACAAGGATATGATCAAGAGAGAAAAGTAGATTTTAGAGGTCAAGATTTCCGGTTATGGCATTGGATTCAAGGTTCTAAAGATTCTAAGGACTAAGCTGCGGTGTTGGGAAAGAATGTTTCGCTAATGGAAGCAATTACCGGGTAGGTCTCTCACTTCACTAATCCCGCATCAAACTCCTATTACCGGGTAAGTCTCTAGGGGTTAGAGTAAGGAATTTCACACAAACTAGATACTACTTAAGGGTAACCCTCTCCTTACCGGGTAAGTCTCGGAATAGGGAAATCTCAAGCAATAATCCTAGCACACTCAATCCAATAGCGGCTTATGAGGCTCACTACTACCTAGCATTCATCATCTTAGGTATCTAAGATCGGAAATCATCGGGTAGATCTCTTCCCTCAGTTAGGTTGGTAGCATTAGGTGATTCTAAGCTAAATTAGGCTTAATAAACACTAGGATTTAAACAACCAAGGACCCCAACATGCAGATTCATCAATTAAAGAGCAACAGAGAAGAAAATCGGGTGGATCATACAGAAAATCGGACGATCTAGATGAAGAACAGGTCGATTTTTGTCTCTGAAATGGGTTTCGTGCATACAAATCATCCTAAACTAACATATAAGTCCATCCTATCATCACCCAAGCCATAACCATCAATCCATCACTCTAAAATCACAAGAAACTAGCCAATAATATGCATATCAAGATCCGAAATCATCAAACAAGCATACATGGTGTTCATAGATGAGTAATGAAAGATGAGTAAGCAAAATCAATAAATCTCAGCCAAATCCAAGTTGTAGCAAGACTTACAAACTCTAAAATGAAGATGCAAAACGTTCTTAACAATCCTTGCAATTAGTTCTTCAATCCAAGTCTACAAAATCACTCAAAATCACCCTTAGAATGGTCTTCTTGTTCTTCCTTCAATCCTTGGGAGCTTTTCTTCTTCTCCAATCCTCCTACCAAATTGATGAGCTGTGAATGAGAGTGTGGGAGAGGAGAGATGCTCAGCAACCACCTGAGGGACCACTTATATTCTCCACCAAGAGCAAGGACGGGCAAGAGATCGTGGGACACGTGGCTTTAAGCTGTCAAAGGCCTAAAAATCGACCCAGAGCAATAAATCGGCCGATTTAGCTGCTTGCTGGTCCGATTTTCTTCAGCAGAAAGGTGTTATGCTCGTTTAGCCATGAGTTGATCCATTGCTCGCACCAATAGTGGTCTTTGTGTCCTTTGTTGCTCCAATTATGCTCCTCCTTAGCCTTGGATGTGTACCATCATGAGGCTTGGTCCTCAAATGTATCGGTTAATGTCCAAAAGACCCCCGAAATACCTACAAAGCAACGCACAAGTCCGTGTAGACGTCTATCTCGACAAAATATGTGAATTGAGTGCAAACGTCGCGAATTTGTGCTAAACCATGCATGAATGAGTGATGAATCTATCTAAATGATTACCTAATCCTAAGTCATAAATCTTGTTATCAACCGATCTCGAAGGCCCCATATCATATGACGCCTGTCGAGATGTTAGAGCTAAAGAAGCAACTCGAAGAGTTGGCTGAGAAGGGCTTCATACGCCCTAGCGTATCCCTCTGGGGAGAACCCATCCTCTTCCTACGGAAGAAGGACGGATCGTTGAGACTATACATTGACTATAAAGAGCTGAACAAGGTGAACATCAAGAACAAGTATCCATTGCCTCGTATTGAGAATCTACTTGATCACCTTCAGGGAGCGACAATGTTCTCCCGGATCGACTTACGCTCAGGATATCACCAATTGAGGGTGAGGGAGCAGGATGTGTATAGGATGGCATTTCGGACTTGTTATCGACACTACGAGTTTATAGTGATGCCATTTGGGCTCACGAGTGCCCCAACAGTTTTCATGGAGCTGATGAACAGTATCTTCATCAACTTCCTGGATCAGTTTGTGGTGGTCTTCATTGATGACATTCTGGTGTGCTCTCGTAGCAGAGAGGAGAATGCCGGCCATCCGAGGACGGTTTTACAGATTCTGCGGGATAGAGAGCTATTTGCCAAGCTCTCTAAGTGTGAGTTATGGATGTCAAAGGTAGCCTTTCTGGGGCATATTGTCTCCGCCAAGGGGATCATGGTTGATCCGGAGAAGATAGAGTCAGTAGCAGCATGGACGACACCTACGAACGTCAAGGAAGTGCGTAGCTTTCTTGGCCTAGCCGGTTAAGACCGACGTTATGTGGAGGGTTTTTATGTGATTGCCTGTCCACTTACGAGTCTTCTGAGGAAGACCACCATATTTGTATTGTCTGATCAGTGCATGCAGATTTTTGAGGAGCTGAAGAGACGGTTGACATCTGCTCCTATTTTAGCGCAACCTGAGGGAACATATGATTTTGTGGTTTATAGTGATGCATCCAAGCTAGGCTTGGGATGTGTATTGATGCAGCGTGGGAAAGTGATTGCTTATGCATCTAGATGGCTGAAGATGTATAAGGAGAACTACCTGACTCATGACCTGGAGTTGATAGAGGTAGTTCATGCCTTGATGATCTGGAGACATTACTTGTATGATGCTTCATGTCAGATCTTCACTAACCATAAGAGTTTGAAGTATATTTTTACGCAACGGGAATTGAATAACCGCCAGCGTAGATGGCTTCAGTTGATCAAGGACTTTGACCTTGAGATCTTGTATCGTCCAGGGAAGGCGAACGTTGTCACCGACGCCCTGAGTAGGAAGACGTCTCGAGAGAAGGCGATTGCGAGACTAGTAGTTCAACCTCAGCTTCAGAGAGACCTAGCTTGGCTAGATTTGGACATCCAGTTTCCTGATGAGGATGCCCAGTTGTACACTTTAGAGTTTCTATCTGATCTGTTGAGTGAGATCCAAAAGAAGCAGGGGACCTGCCCGACCTTGATGAGGATTGGAGAGAGGATGTCTCGTGATGAGGCCCCACAGTTCTCCATCGGAGCAGATGGAGTGATAATGATAACGTGATTTATGATGTTAGTATAGGCATACATTTAGATAGTTTTGCCCGTTATTCATGCACGGTTTGACATTAGTTCACGACGTTTACACTCATTTCGTGCATATTTCTAGAAAAGACGTCTACACGAGCTTTTGTCGGTTTTGTAGGTATTTCGGGGATCTTTTGGGCATTAATCGATACATTCGAGAGTCAAGCCTCATGGTGGTACATATCCGAGACCTTGAAGGAACATAATTGGAGCAATGAAGGACACAAGGACCCTTGTTGGTGCAAGCAATGGAGCAACTCATGGCTAGATGATCATAACAAGTCTCTGTTGAAGAAAATCGACCTACACCCAGGAAAATCGGCCGATTTTTCCTACTGGGTCAATTTTTTGGCCTTTGACAGATTTAGCCACGTGTCCCACGATCTCTTGTCCGGCCTTGCTCTTGGTGGAGAATATAATTGGTCTTGCAGGCTGATTTATGGCTCTCTCTCTTTCCTTTGGACCCTTCTAGAATCTTCTCAAAGAATCTTCCAATTGGGAGCTCTCTTCAAGACACCCTTGTGGGTGTTCTTGAGGGAGATTAGTGTAGATTTCAATTTCATAGTGAGATTTGAGTGATTTTTGTGAAGAAGATTGTTGAAGGTTGTAAGATCCGACTTAGAGTTACATTTGGTGTGTTGAAAGACTTGTTTTGAGCTCAAATCTAGCAAAGTTTCATTGCTTTCATTTCCTTACTTCATCTTCTTGCTATGGATTCCATGTATGCTTGTATGATGATTTTAGATCTTGAAATGCATGTTGTTGGCTAGTTTATTATGATTCTGGAGTGATGTATTGATGGTTATGGCTTGGGTGATGATAGAATGGACTTATATGTTAGTTTAGGATGATTCGTATGCACAAAACCTAACTCAGACATAAAAATCGACATGTTCTTCATAGTAAATCGGCCGATTTTTGCTATGATCCACCCGATTTTTCCTTCTGTTGCTCTTTAATTGATGAATCTGTATGTTAGGATGGTTGATTGTTGAAATCCTAGTGTTTGTTGAGCATAATATAGCTTAGGATGACCTAATGCTAGCAAACTAAGTGAGGAAAGAGACCTACCCGGTAATTTCCGATCTTAGATACCAATGATGATGAACTCTAGGTAGTAGTGAGCCTCATAAGCCGCTATTAGATCGAATGTGCTAGGATTATTGCTTGAGATTTCCCTATTCCGAGACTTACCCGGTAAGGAGAGGGTTACCCCTTAAGTAGTATCTAGTTTGTGTGGAATTCCTTATTCTAACCCCTTGAGACCTACCCGGTAATAGGAGTTTGATGCGGGATTAGTGAAGTGAGAGACCTACCTGCGGGTTCGCTAGGAGTTAGGATAAATATAACGAGTATAAATTTAAAGCTTATTGCGTACACATATCACACATATCCTGAGCGTAACAAGTTTTTGGCGCCGTTGCCGGGGACTAGGTCTAGATTGAGTCATTTGCTTTTGATCGTTTTTAGTGTTTATCTTTCTTGTTACTTTTGATCTTGTGTTGGTTTTGTCTTTGCCTTTTCATGTTTGGCATGGACGGATTGTACTTCCAAGACGACCTTGACAACATGGAGTATGAGGAGTGGATGGAGAGCCAAGATCTAGGACCTCTCCATGATGAGTTTGAGTATTGGGAGGAGTGTAATGCCTATCATGAGTCCCATGATCAAGCTCACATGACTACATTGCCTTATGTGGAACCTCACCATCAACCTCACAATGACCGAGTGGAATCAATGCTAGAAGAAATGTTGAGGAAGATGGATGATCTAGAGAGCAATCTTGCTTCCATTTCGAGTTCCCACATGGTACTTGAAGAGGAAGTATTTCAACAAAAGGAGGTTCACCATGATGAGATCCAAGAATTACCCGGTTCAACCATTCCAATAGAGACCTTGAGGAAGAGTTGAATGAAGCTCGGGAGCAATTGTGGCTAAGGAATTTGGCCCTGGAGGATGCAAGAAGATTGCATGGTGAGAGAGAAGAACAAATGAGGAGGGAGATTGAGGAGATTAGGCATGCTCTTATGCTAGGAGATCCTACCATCCTTCAAGGCTTACCTCCACCTCCTTCACCTTTGGAGGAGTGCAATGAAGTATTCTCACCCCCGGACATCCTTGCCATCAACCCCGGAACCACACTTGAAGAGCTCACGAAGGAGAACCCTAAGTTAACTTCAACTCCTTCCAATCCTTTCTTGCTTGCCCGGAGTACACACGAAGATTGGAGTCCCTTTCCTAAGGAGTCTCCCATGTTGAATGATGGAGGCAAGCATGATGGATCCATGATGGTTATGGAGCACCTCAATGAAGAATTCTTTCCAAGAACCGGCCTTCTTTGGATCATAGAGGATGAGAATGACAAGCATCTCACTGGTGTGACCGCGGAGTACCAATTGTCTAAGTATGGGGTGGCACCTATGGTTGCAACTCCATACTATCATCAAGGGAGCGGTGATGAAGGAGTCTACTACTCACCGGTAAAGAGAGAACTTAAAGCTCATTTGGGCATCAAGTGGCCCTTGCTTGTCATCATGGATGCCGGAAAGCGATGGTTGCTTGGACTCCTCAAGCAAGCCATGGTATTCGAGGTGGATTGACACATCCTCGGAGTTTGGTCAAGCTAATGACCTTAAAGAAGCGCTTAATGGGAGGCAACCCATGGGTACATGTCTTTCCCTTTTATTTTTCTTGTTTTTGTTTGATTTTGCTTTTGGTGTGCTTTGTTTTTCTTTTGTGTTTTTTGGGTGCTAGATCTTGTTGATTGTCATGTGAGATGAGATGCTGGAGGTCATGTGAAAGCCTCATGGAACTGTTGAGAAGAAGGTGCAAGATCCGAGCACATGGACAAGGAAGAAAGCACCCAGGAAAATCGGACTGTTCTTCACAGAAATCGGCCGATTTTCCTGGGATATGGTCCGATTTTTCCTCTGTCAAAGAAAGTGATGATCTCCAATCAAGCATGGGTGGAGCGGACGTGGAACTTGGACGGCTTGCGGTGCCAAGCGCGGGTTCCGACATCATAATGAACATCAAGAGCTCTCTACCATCCTTGATCGATCATCCACCATCATCATTCGATGTGAACCGAAATACCAAAGCATCACCAATTTTACATTGTGAGAACTCTCTTTCACTTCTTTATTTAGCTTCCACATTGGGGACAATGTGTTTTTAAGTATGGGGTGGGGTTTTCATGATCACTTGCATGATTAGCATCTAAGATAGTTTAATTTTGTCACATGTTTCATTATGTCTTGCATTGTACATACATATTTCGAAAAATTTTAAAAATCAGAAAATTTAAAAATTTTTAGTGCTTCTAAAACTTGGGAATGACCCTTATGATGACAATTGTCTTGTGAATTGGCTATGGATGGCCTTATGTGTTGAATAGATAAATGCATATGTGGACTTGAAGTACTTATCTTGAATCCCATGAATGATTTGTGATCATGAATGTTTGCCTTGATTGAATTGAGTATTGAAAATCGAAATTGCATGCTAGTTCTTGCACATCATTTAGGAATGAATGAGGCAATTCATCTTTCTCTACTTCTCATCTTGATCATGTTGTTTAAGCACCTCAACTGATGAAAAATTTGAACTCTTTTGACCCATCCGGAAATAGGAGCATGCTAGTGTGGTGATATGTGTGAAAAGCAAGTGTGGGGTGAAGTATTGATGAAAGAATGTCATGAATAAAATGCTGAAATTGTTGTGAAAGTGTAGACAAAAATATAGGTTTGGAGACATTGGTTTAAATGACAAGTAACTCGGTACACTTCACATAATCGGGTGTTGGTGCCTTGCCAAAGTCAAATAAACCGATAGTCTTAACGAGTTTTGGTATGTGTGCCCGGTGTGGATGCACCTCGAAAAATAGAAAAAGCCCGAAGACGGCTAATCACCAAGGTTTCGGCTTTTGTACACCAATGCCATTGTCTCAAAAATAAGTGAAAAAGAAAAGAAAACAAAGAAAAGATGGAGAAAATTATACACTTGTTGGGAAGTTGAGCAAAAACAAAATTGTGGAGTTAGTTCCTTTCCCGGATTAGCATCACATGACTTAAAAATTCCCACCTAATCACAACGTTTCTTAGCCTCTTCTTTTCTAAGTCCTTGTGACCTAATTGCATGTGTGTAAGACTTAGTGATCTAGATTGGACATACTCATGATCATCTTGACATCTTCATTTTCACCTCTCATGCATGCTTTCTAGTTAAGTATAATTGTCTTTCCATGCCTTCATTCATTTGATGCATGATTGATTGTCCATTGCTATGAAACATGACTATGAAGGTGATCCAATATTAGAAGCACAATTCCAAAAAGATTTTGTTGTTTTTCTGCATGCATAAATCACGTCATCTCCTAGTCTATAGTTGGGTCTTGCTCGGGGACGAGCAAATCTTAAGTATGGGGTATTTTGATAACGTGATTTATGATGTTAGTATAGGCATACATTTAGATTGTTTTTCCCGTTATTCATGCACGGTTTGACATTAGTTCACGACGTTTACACTCATTTCGTGCATATTTCTAGAAAAGACGTCTACACAAGCTTTTGTCGGTTTTGTAGGTATTTCGGGGATCTTTAGGGCATTAATTGATACATTCGAGAGTCAAGCCTCATGGTGGTACATATCCGAGACCTTGAAGGAACATAATTGGAGCAATGAAGGACACAAGGACCCTTGTTGGTGCAAGCAATGGAGTAACTCATGGCTAGATGATCATAACAAGTCTTTGTTGAAGAAACTCGACCTACACCCAGGAAAATCGGCCGATTTTTCCTACTGGGTCGATTTTTGGGCCTTTGACAGCTTTAGCCATGTGTCCCACGATCTCTTATCCGGCCTTGCTCTTGGTGGAGAATATAATTGGTCTTGCAGGCTGATTTATGGCTCTCTCTCTTTCCTTTGGACCCTTCTAGCATCTTCTCAAAGAATCTTCCAATTGGGAGCTCTCTTCAAGACACCCTTGTGGGTGTTCTTGAGGGAGATTAGTGTAGATTTCAATTTCATAGTGAGATTTGAGTGATTTTTGTGAAGAAGATTGTTGAAGGTTGTAAGATCCGACTTGGAGTTACATTTGGTGTGTTGAAAGACTTGTTTTGAGCTCAAATCTAGCTAAGTTTCATTGCTTTCATTTCCTTACTTCATCTTCTTGCTATGGATTCCATGTATGCTTGTATGATGATTTTAGATCTTGAAATGCTTGTTGTTGGCTAGTTTATTGTGATTCTGGAGTGATGGATTGATGGTTATGGCTTGGGTGATGATAGAATGGACTTATATGTTAGTTTAGGATGATTCGTATGCACAAAACCTAACTCAGACATAAAAATCGACCTGTTCTTCATAGTAAATTGGCCGATTTTTGCTACGATCTACCCGATTTTTCCTTCTGTTGCTCTTTAATTGATGAATCTGTATGTTAGGATGTAGATTGTTGAAATCCTAGTGTTTGTTGAGCATAATATAGCTTAGGGTGACCTAATGCTAGCAAACTAAGTGAGGAAAGAGACCTACCCGGTGATTTCCGATCTTAGATACCAATGATGATGAACTCTAGGTAGTAGTGAGCCTCATAAGCCGCTATTGGATCTAGTGTGCTAGGATTATTGCTTGAGATTTCCCTATTCCGAGACTTACCCGGTAAGGAGAGGGTTACCCCTTAAGTAGTATCTAGTTTGTGTGGAATTCCTTATTCTAACCCCTTGAGACCTACCCGGTAATAGGTGTTTGATGCGGGATTAGTGAAGTGAGAGACCTACCCGGTAATTGCTTCCATAGTGAAACATTCTTTCCCCAACACCGCAGCTTGTCCTTAGAATCCTTAGAACCTTGTGTCCAATGCCATAACCGGAAATCTTGACCTCTAGAATCTACTTTTCTCTCTTGATCATATACTTGTGCTTTGTGTTACTTGTTCGTTTGCTAGCTTGAGTTGTTAGTTGTTTTATTATCTTGCTTGACTTGTGATCTTTGTTTGATCACCACAAAAACCAACAAAAACATTGTGTTTTTCCATTTTCTTTGTTTCTCATCTTATCTTAGTCTAGATTCACACTATCTTTGATCATTGTTTGACTCGATTTCACCTTAGTCTTTGTGTTCGACCTCGGAATACTATCCCTACTACATAACGATCCGTACACTGCGGGTTCGCTAGGAGTTAGGATAAATATAACGAGTATAAATTTAAAGCTTATTGCGTACACATATCACACATATCCTGAGCGTAACAGATAAGACACCGCGACCGCGTTTGTGTACCTGCTGATGCAGAGTTGAGACAGAGGATTTTAAAAGAGGCTCACTATATGCCTTTCTCGGTACATCTTGGTACGAGTAAGATGTATCATGATGTGAGACGATCATATTGGTGGGGAGGGCTGAAGCCCCACGTGGCCAGATTTGTGGCACAGTGTGCGACCTATCAGCAAGTCAAGAAAGAGCATTGCATACATGGAGGTGAGCTCCATCCACTCCCACTACCGTAGTGGAAGTAAGAGGAAGTCTCTACGAAGTTTGTGACGGGATTGAGGCCCAGTAGGAGTTTTTATGCTATTTGGGTTGTTGTTGATAGATTGACGAAGACTGCACATTTTATTCCTATCAGAGAGACGCAGTCAGTGAGCAGATTGGCTGAGGAGTACACTAGGCAGATATCGAGACTCTATGGTGTACCGAGAACGATCGTCTGTGATCGAGATGGGAAATTTACCTCGAGGTTTTGGGAGCAGATTTAGACTACTTTGGGAACAAGTCTACACTTTACGACTGCGTTCCATCCTCAGACACATGGTCAGTCAAAGAAGACCATCCACACCCTTGAGGATATGTTGTGAGCTTGTGTATTGGATTAGGGACATGGATGGTCATATTACCTCCCATTGGTTTAGTTCTCATACAACAACAGCTAGCATGCATCGATTGGGATGGCCCCATATGAGGCACTGTATGGGCGTATATGTTGGACACCGTTGTGCTGGGACAAGCCTAGCAGTGTTATTGGTATAGCACCAGAGTAGATTCAGGATGATATGGCTCGAGTAGCGTTGATCAGAGAGAGGATGCTGGCTGCACAGAGTCGCCAGAAGTCTTATGCAGACAAGAGGCACCGACCTCTAGAGTTCAGAGTGGGAGCTCATGTCTAGATGAGAGTATCCCTGACGCGAGGCGTTAGACGTGTCGGCATAAAGGGGAAGCTGAGTCCCCAATATGTCGGTCCTTTTGAGATACTGGACAGAGTCGGTAGAGCGGCATACAAATTGGTTTTGCCTCTGAGGTTATAAGGTGTTCACCCTGTGTTTCACGTGTATCAACTGAGGGAGTATATACCAGACCCCAAGCACATTGTGAGTTATGATGATTTGATGGTTGAGCCGGACCACACCTTTGTTGAGCATCCGGTTGCAGTCCTAGAGCAAGGTGTGAGACTCCTGCGTTCGAAGAACATTCCCATGTTGAGGATACAGTGGTCGAGATGAGGACCTGATGAGGCTACATGAGAGAGAGAGGATAGTATCCAGAGGAACTTTCCAGAGTTTTTTGCCGACATAGATGCACCTAGGGTCGACGAGTAGATCTTAGTGCTATCTTGGTGAATATGTGTTCATGTGCTTATATGCTTTGATGTGTTTACTCCATGTTAGCTATAATATGAAATATGATATGATTAGATGTTAATGTGCTAGTGTGATTCATGGTTATAGCTGGAGATGATTCTTTCCTCCATGCAATCTGAGTGCGATTAGGATTTAGCTGGAGATGGTTCTTTCCTCCATGCTATTTTGATGGACATAGTCTTGCTGGAGATGTTTTTCCTCCATGCTTTGTGTATGAGTATGATCTGGCTAGAGATGTGCTTTCTCTATGCCCCGTGATGTGAGTATGGCAAGAGATGCGATTCCTCTATGCCTTTATGATGTGTTTATAGTCTGGCTAGAGATGTTTTTCCTCTACGCCTTGGATAGCTTGATGTTGTTACTGGAGATGATGATTCCTCCATGCTACTTGAGTGGAGATGTGATACCTCCGATAGAGAGCGTTATGCCTTGGCATATGGGGCGAGATGTAAGAGCCTTAGTCTTTCAGTGTTAAGTTGTGCTGGATTTTGCCTGAACCGCCCCTACGGCCAGGCATTGCGCCCCTGCGGCCACCTTGATCCGCCCTTGCACCTACTTGAGCCACCCCTGCGGTTTGTGGTGTGTTGCACTGATAACACGATTTATGACTTAGGTTTAGGTAATCATTTAGATAGATTTCTCGCTCATTCATGCATGGTTTAGCACTAGTTAGCGACGTTTGCACTCAATTCACGTATTTTGTCGAGATATACGTCTACACGGACTTGTGCATTACTTTGTAGGTATTTCGGGAGATTTAGGAGCTAAAACGATACGTTTGAGGATCGTTCATCAAGATGACACACCCTCGGACCCATTAGGATGCAAGCTAAAGGCTAAGGAGGACTCATGGAACCTTGCCAACACAAGCCATGCACCAAATCGGAGCTTAATGATCAAAGGAAAAGCTGAAGCACAGAATCACGGTTCACTGGTGAACCACGGCCGTGGTTTCAACCGTGGATTTTGCCAGGTTTTCGTGACAGTTGTGCCACGATCTCTTGGCCAGCTCTTGCAAAGTTGTAGTATAAAAGTGGTCCTGCATTGGCTGAGAGAAGTATCTTGGAGCAGCTCTCCATTATCCACTATCCTCTAACAAAAATATTCTCTCAACAAGAAGATTCTTTGGGAAGAAGGAAGTAGAAGGAAACCACCATTGGAGAAGAGCTTGATTGGAGAAGAAGAAGAGCACACCATTGATAGATTAACATAGCCTTATAGTGAAGGATTTCGGAATCAATTTCTAGAGTTGTATGAACCATTTGAACCTTCTTTAAGAAGGGTTGTGAGTTATTCTAATTCCATTTTCAGCTTGGTTTTGTTTTAGTTCACTTGTTCATCTCTTTCTCTTCATTATCTTGCAAATGGATGCCATGATTTTATGTTTGATTGTTTTGATTTCTATTATGAATATTTTAGGCTAAATAGATGTGGTTCTAGGGTAAGGAAAGGATGGTTATGGCTAGGGCTATGATAGGATGGACTTAAATTTACCTTTGGATGACTTGTGTGCATGAACGTAGTTTCTGTTAGGAATCACGGCTAGTTCTTGCCAAACCACGACCGTGGAAAGATAGAACAAACCGTGATCTTACCTGGTTCGATGGATCTATTCTTAGATTGTTAGAATGTTGAAATCCTAAGTGTTTGTTGAATTAAATCTATCCTAGGGTTACCTAGTGTTAGCAACTAAGTGTTAGGAGAGACTTACCCGGTAATCCTTACTCTTAGATTCTAAAGATCACAAACCCTAGGTAGTGGTGAGCCTCACAAACCGCCATTGGACTAAGTGTGCTAGGATAGTCACTTAGAACTAACCCTTTCGAGACTTACCCGGTAAGGATAGGTTAGATCTCTAGGCGACAATCCGGTTCGTGTAGAATTCCGTCCCTTAGGTTCTTAGAGGCTTACCCGGTAATAAGACCTTAGGAATGGACTAGTGGACCATGAGACCTACCCGGTAATTGATCCCAATCTAGAAATACTTACTCCCAACATATCATAGTTAATCCAAGGAATGAATAGATAGCTTGAGTCTTAGGCCATAATCGGACTTTCCAACCCCTAGAATCCGCTTTTCTTTCTTTGATCCATATCTTGTTTAGTTTGTTTGTTTGAGTTGATTTGTTAGAATAGTTGATCCGTTTATTTTGCATGCTTGGTGATCCTTGATTGATCACCTATAAACCAACCAAAAACATTGAAGTTTTCATTTCTTTATTCCTTCTCTTTTCTTAGCCTAGATCTTCACTAATCTTAATCACTAATTGAATCAATCTCACTTTAGTCTTTGTGTTCGACCTCGAAATACTATCCCTACTACAAACGTCCCGTACACTGCGGGTTCGCTAGGAGTTAGGATAAATATAACGAGAATATAAATTTAAAACCCATTGCGTATCACATCCTGAGCGTAACAAGTTTTTGGCGCCGTTGCCGGGGACTAGGTCTAGATTGAGTCTATTTTGTGATTATTTATAGTGTCGATCTTTCTTGTTGCTTTTGATCTCTTTTTGGTTTGTGTCTTTGCTTTTCAGGACGTTTCTTACTCTTTAGGTGTATGCGAAGATCTCGTGGCAAGGATTTAGCTCCATTTGATCCCGAACCGGAGAAAACCCTTAGATCTAGATCCAAGAGTATTAAAAAGGGAAAAGAGATGGCCGGAAGAGATCTCCAAGCTGAGTTGGATGAGGCTTTAGAGCAAATTAGGATAAGGGATGAAGCTTTGGAGAATGAAAGGAGACTTGCCAATGAGAGGCAAGAGGCAACTAGGAGGGAGATTGAGGAGATTAGGCAAGCTCTTGTGCAAAGAGAGCTTAACCGTCAACAACCTCCTCCACCTCCACCACAACCGCAGCCGGCGGTGAATATTAGGGTTGTGCCTATTTCTATGGAAGATCCACAAACGTTGGGGCAACGTATGGATCCGGCACAAAGAGCACACCGTCCGGGTGTGAACTTAGGAGATCCCGCAGCCCATGATTACGAGCTCCACCCTCAAGTTCTACAAATGATCCGGCATAATCAATTTGGAAGGATGGAAGAAGAGTCTCCTCATCAACACTTGATGAACTATGAGATCTTGATAGAGACTCTTAGACCGCCAAGATTGAAGAGCAACAACCATAAGCTTAGGGCTTTTTCCTTCTCTCTTAAGGATAAAGCCTTGGCTTGGTATCAATCTATTCCACAAGGGCGAGTTGGTACTTGGGAGGAGATGACAACCGAGTTTTTGACTAAGTTCTTCCCACCTTCCAAGACTACCGAATTAAGAGGGAAGATCAATGCCTTCGTGATGAAGGATAGAGAAAGTTTATTCAAGTCTTGGGAGAGGTTCAAAGACCTTCTCCTAGATTGTCCACACCATGGCATACCGAAGATTGAGCTATTGGAGATCTACTTCAAAGGACTTGATGAAGATAGCCAATTCAAGCTCCAATCTCTTTCCGGTGGGACTTTCATGGAGAAGCATGTAGATGAAGCTTGGGAGTTTGTGGAGAAGCAAGCTCTAGTGATGGAGAAATACTCCCATAGGAAGAGTGAAGGGAGAAAGGCGGGAGCATATGAGGTGAGTGAGGTCACCATGAGCAATTTCAAGCTTGACGCCATCAACAACGAGCTAAAGTCCTTGAGGGAGTTGTGTGCTACAACTTTGAAGAACCAAGCAACTCCTCAAGTGCTTCCACAAGCTAACTTATCTCCCAAGGAGGAAGATGTGAATTACATGGAAAGGGGCAATTACAACAATTATCAAGACCCAAGGAATTTCAACAACAACCGGCAATTCAACAATTACCGGCCCAACCACAACCATCCCGGGTTTTCCTACTCTAACCCGGATGGAGCCTTGAACCCTCCCGCTTCCACAAGCACAACTCCACCACTAAAAGCTTCACAAGAACCTCCACCCGGATTTACTCAACCTCCAAAGGATAGAACCGAAATGATGTTTGAGCAATTGCTTGGAAGGTTGAGTGGTCTAGAGAGCACCGTGACCTCAATCTCTAAAGCTCAAAAGGTTTTGGAAGCACAAGTGTTCCGAAAGGCGGGTGAAGCTCATAGAGATCCGGGAAAGCTTCCCGGAAGAACCGAAGACAACCCAAGAGGCCAAGTGTTGGCCATCACAACAAAAAGTGGGTTGAGCATGAAAGATCCTTTGCCCAAGGAGAATGCTAAAGGGAAACAAGTGGTGATAGAGGAAGAGACTTTGCAAAGAGATGGAGGCAAGAGCAAAGATGTAGAGCCAACTGATAACACGATTTATAACATAGTTTTAGGTGTACATTTAGATAGAATTCTCGCTCATTCATGCATGATCCAGCATTAGTTCAGGACGTTTTGCAACCAATTCACGTATTTTGTCGAGATAGACATCTACACGGACTTGTGTGCGTTTTGTAGGTATTTCGGGAAGTTTAGAGCTAAAACGACGCGTTTAAGGATCGTTCATTTAGATGACACGTCCTCGGACTCATTAGGACACAAGCCAAGGACTAAGAAGGACTCATGGGACCTTGCCAACACAAACCATGCACCAAACCACAGCTCAATGATCCAAGGCGAAGTTTCTGCATAGAATCACGGTTCTCTGAAGAACCACGGCCGTGGAAATGACCGTGGATTTTGCCAGATTCTCGTGACAGCTGTGCCACGACTCTCATGGCCAGCTCATGAGAGATTTGTTATAAAAGTGGTCCTTCATGGATTGTTTGAGGCAGCTGGGGTAGTTTGGGAGCAGCTCATCCATTATCCATTTCTCTAACAAATATATTCTCAAAAATCAAGAGGTTTTCTAGGAAGGAAAGTGTCAAAGAGAAGGAGAAGAACTCCATTGAAGAGGAGGAGAAGAACACACCATAGCTTTCTTGTATTTCGGATTTCGTTTTCTAGAGATTGTATGAGTCTTTGAACCTTCTTTTGGAAGGGTTGTAAGTGGTTCTAATTCTAATCTTCAACTTTGTTTTTGGATTAAGTTTACTTATTCACCCCTTTTCTTTCATTATCTTGCAATGGATGTTTTGATTTCATGTTTGTTTGTTTTGAGTTCCATTATGAATGTTGTAGGCTAAATTGATGTGGTTCTAGGGTAAGGAAAGGAAGGTTATGGCTAGAACTATGATAGGACGAACTTAGATTTACCTTTGGATGATTTTTGTTTGTGAACGTAGTTCCTGTTAAAAATCACGGGTAGTTCTTGAAGAACCACGGTCGTGGTTTCTGTAGAACAAACCGTGATTTTCCTGGTTAGACGGACCTTGCCTAAGACCTATGAATTGTTGAAACCCTAAGTGTTTGCTGAGTTTAACCTCCTCTAGGGTGACCTAGTGTAGTGGCTAAGAGTTAGGAGAGACTTACCCGGTAATCCTTGCCCTTAGAATCTAAAATAGCAAGCCTTAGGTAATGGTGAGCCTAATAAGCCGCCATTGGATCAGATGTGCTAGGATAATTGATTAGGACTTCCCTTTCCAAGACTTACCCGGTAGGGATAGGTAGATCCCTAATTAACAATCCGGTTTGCGTAGAATTCCTATCTTTAAGATCTTAGAGACTTACCCGGTAATGAGATCTTAGAAGTGGACTAGTTGGATCATGAGACTTACCCGGTAATTGATCCCAAATTAGAAACACTAAATCCCAACATATCATAGTGAGATCCAAAGAATGAATAGATGACTTGAGTTCTATGCCATAACCGGAATTTCCAACCCCTAGAATCCGTCTTCTCTTTCCTTGATCATCATCTTGTTTGGTTTGTTCATTTGTGCAGATTTTTAGTCTAGTTTGATTGTTTACTTTGCATGAATTGTGATCTTTGATTGATCACCAAAAATCCAACCAAAAACAATTGAGGTTTTCATTTCTTTGTTTCCCTCTTTTCTCACCTTAGACCTTCATTAAACTTAATCACAAAACCGAATCAATTTCACCTTAGTCTTTGTGTTCGACCTCGGAATACTATCCATACTACAAACGTCCCGTACACTGCGGGTGCGCTAGAAGTTAGGATAAATATAACGAGTATAAATTTAAGGCTTATTGCGTGCACACTTTTTAGCGTAACAAGTTTTTGGCGCCGTTGCCGGGGACTAGGTCTAGATTGAGTCTATTTTGTGATTGTTTCTAGTGTAGATCTTTCTTGTTGCTTTTGATCTCTCTTTGGTTGGTGTCTTTGCTTTTCAGGACATCTATTACTCTTTAGGTGTATGCGAAGATCTCGTGGAAAGGATTTAGCTCCATTCGATCCCGAACCGGAGAAAACCCTTCGATCTAGATCCAAGAACATCCGAAAAGAGAGAGAGATGGCCGGTTGAAACCTCCAAGCTGAGTTGGATGAAGCCTTAGAGCAAATAAGGCTAAGAGATGAGCTCTTGGAGGAAGAAAGGAGACTTGCCAATGAGAGGCAAGAGGAAACTAGGAGGGAGATTGAGGAGATTAGGCAAGCCCTTGTTCAAGGAGAGCTCAATCGCCGACAACCTCCGCCTCCTCCACCACCGATGGTACAACCGCAGCCGGCGGCCAATGTTAGGGTTGTTCCCATTGCTATTGAGGAGCCACAAACCCTAGGGAGACGTATGGATCCGGCACAAAGAGCACACCGACCGGGTGTGAATCTAGGAGATCCCGCAACCCACAACTATGAGCTCCGCCCTCAAGTTCTACAAATGATCCGGCACAATCAATTTGGAGGGATGGAAGGAGAGTCTCCTCACCAACATTTGATGAACTACGAGATTTTGATGGAGACTCTTAGACCGCCAAGATTGGAGAGCAACAACCATAAGCTTAGGGCTTTTTCCTTCTCTCTTAAGGATAAAGCCTTGGCTTGGTATCAATCTATTCCGCAAGGGCGAGTTGGTACTTGGGAGGAGATGACAACCGAGTTCTTAACCAAGTTTTACCCACCTTCCAAGACCACCGAATTAAGGGTAAAGATCAATGCCTTCGTGATGAGGGATAGAGAAAGTTTGTTCAAGTCTTGGGAGAGATTCAAGGACCTTCTCCTAGATTGTCCTCACCATGGCATACCAAAAATTGAGCTATTGGAAATCTACTTCAAGGGACTTGATGAAGATAGCCAATTCAAGCTTCAATTCCTCTCCGGTGGGACTTTCATGGAGAAGCATGTAGATGATGCTTGGGAGTTTGTGGAGAAGCAAGCTCTAGTGATTGAGAAGTACTCTCATAGGAAGAGTGAAGGAAGAAAGGCGGGAGCATATGAGGTGAGCGAAGTCACCATGAGTAATTTCAAGCTTGACGCCATCAACAACGAATTGAAATCCTTGAGAGAGTTGTGTACTACAACCTTGAAGAGCCAAGCAACTCCTCAAGTGCTTCCACAAGCTAACTTGTCTTCCAAGGAGGAGGATGTGAATTATATGGGAAGGAGCAACTTCAACAATTACCAAGGCTCAAGAAATTTCAACAACAACCGGCAATTCAACAATTACCGGCCCAACCACAACCATCCCGGATTTTCTTACTCTAACCCGGATGGAGCCTTGAACCCTCCCGCCTCCTCAAGCACAACTCCACCACAAAGAGCTTCACAAGAGCCTCCACCCGGTTTTCGTCAACCTTCAAAGGATAGAACCGAAGTCATGTTTGAGCAATTACTAGGAAGGTTGAGTGGACTTGAGAGCACCGTGACTTCAATTTCTAAGGCTCAAAAGGTCTTGGAAGCACAAGTTTTTCAAAAGGCGGGTGAAGCACATAGAGATCCGGGGAAGCTTCCCGGAAGAACCGAAGACAACCCAAGAGGCCAAGTGTTGGCTATCACAACAAGGAGTGGGTTGAATATGAAGGATCCTTTGCCCAAGGATCAAGCTAAGGGAAAGCAAGTAGTGGTAGAAGAGGGAAGAAAGCAAGAAGATGGGGGCAAGAGCAAGGATGTAGAGCCAACTTATGTAGCACCACCTCCATATAAGCCGCCACTACCATTCCCACAATCAAGAGCAAGAGCTCGTTTGGACAATCACTTTGGTAAGTTCCTTGAACTAATGTCCAAGTTACATATTAACATTCCGTTCATGGATGCTATCTTAGGAATGCCGGCATATGGGAAATTTTTGAAAGAGATACTCTCCAACAAGAGGAAGTTGGAGGAGTATGGGGAGATAAGGATGACCAAGAGATCCTCGGAATTGATCCAAACCATGAAGGAAGAAATGCCTCCCAAGCTAAGGGATCCGGGTTCCTTTTGCGTCCCAATAGGAGTGGGAGATGTGAAGTACGAGGCCCTTTGTGATCTAGGGGCGAGTGTAAGCATCATACCGCTTGCACTTAGCAACAAGGTCGGGTTAGGAGAGTCAAAGCCGGTCAAGATGACCCTCTATATGGCGGACCGTTCTATCACTCATCCGGTTGGGATTCTAGAGGACATTCCGGTGCAACTAGGAGGATTCTACGTGCCTATTGATTTTGTAGTGTTGGACATTCCGGCCGATTATCCGGTTCCTATCATCTTAGGAAGACCTTTCCTAGCTACTTCCGGTTGCCTAGTGGATTGCAAGAACGGGACTCTCTCCTTCAACATAGGGGAAGAGAGCATCAAGTTCAAGCTTTCCACAATGATGAAAGGGCCAACCCTTGATGAAGATATCTTCAACATAGTCGAGCAAGAAGAATCTAGAGAGATTGTGAGCTCGATCTTGATCAAGGATCCTTTGGAAAAGGTTCTCACCTTAAGCATGATGGAGGAAGGTGTTGAAGAGGCCTGCAATGAAGAGATCAAAGCTTTGGAAGCTTTGGAAGAGGAGCCAAGAGTTGGATTTGAAAGCCACGAAGAGGTGGTGAACAGCTGTAAGTTCCACGGTCGAGATTTACAAACCACGGCCGTCAAACTTACTGGACAACTCCGAGAAGCAAGCTTGCAAAGAACCACGGCCGTGGAAGATGAGCAACCCGTGTTTCCAACCGTGGTTTTCCCTGAATCAACTCTTGATGATGAAGCTTTTAGGAGCCATGGGGAGTCTTCCCTTGCTTTGGATTCATCTCATCCAATCTTATTTGGATCTTCTTCAACCGAAAAAGGTCCTCCCTCACTTGAACTTAAACCCCTTCCCTCTCATTTAAAGTATGCATTTCTTGGTGATAATTATACATATCCGGTGATTGTTAATGCATGCTTGAGTAATGATGAACTTACTAAGTTGTTGCATGAACTAAGATTGCATAGGAAAGCCATTGGCTATACCATTGATGATTTGGTTGGCATTAAGCCATCTTTGTGCATGCATAAGATAATGATGGAAGATAACCACAAACCCTCTATTGAACATCAAAGGCGATTGAACCCTATAATGAAAGAGGTGGTCAAAAAGGAAATCATTAAGTTGCTAGATGCGGGAATTATCTACCCTATCTCGGATAGTAAGTGGGTTAGCCCCGTTCATGTAGTGCCTAAAAAGGGTGGAATGTTGGTAGTAACTAATGAGAATAATGAACTAATACCGACTAGGACGGTTACGGGATGGAGGATGTGCATTGATTATAGGAAATTAAACATGGCCTCTAGGAAAGATCACTTCCCCCTCCCCTTCATTGACCAAATGCTAGAAAGGTTAGCTCAACACTCTCATTTTTGCTATTTAGATGGGTATAGTGGATTCTTCCAAATCCCTATCCACCCCGATGACCAAGAGAAAACGACTTTTACATGTCCATAGGGTACCTTTGCATATAGGAGAATGCCATTTGGGTTGTGTAATGCACCCGCCACCTTTCAAAGGTGTATGATGGCTATCTTTTCGGAATACATAGAAAATATCATGGAAGTGTTCATGGATGATTTCTCTGTTTATGGTTCTTCTTTCGATGATTGCTTGGCTAACTTGTCATTAGTGTTGCAAAGATGTGAGGAGACAAATCTTGTATTAAATTGGGAAAAATGCCACTTCATGGTAAGTGAAGGGATTGTGTTAGGACATTTGGTGTCTAACCGCGGCATTGAGGTTGATAGGGCTAAGATTGAAACGATAGAGAAGTTGCCACCACCTACCTCGGTGAAGGGGGTAAGGAGTTTCTTAGGGCATGCCGGTTTTTACCGGAGGTTTATTCAAGACTTCTCTAAAATTTCTAAGCCTCTCACTAACCTACTAATGAAAGATGTTGATTTTGTCTTTTCCAAGGATTGTCTCGAAGCTTTTTGTAGGTTGAAGAAAGCCTTGATCTCCGCACCTATCATGCAACCTCCGGATTGGAGTCTACCATTTGAGATCATGTGCGATGCAAGTGATGTGGCCGTTGGGGCCGTTTTAGGGCAAAGGAAAGAAGGGCGCACTCATGCTATTTACTATGCTAGCAAGACGCTAGATGATGCCCAACTCAACTATGCTACCACCGAGAAGGAGTTATTGTCGGTGGTGTATGCGTTTGAGAAATTCCGCTCATACCTTGTTGGAGCGAAGGTCATAGTTTATACGGATCATGCGGCGATCCGTTATCTACTTACAAAGAAGGATGCCAAACCAAGGTTGATTCGGTGGATCCTTCTTCTTCAAGAGTTTGATTTGGAGATACGAGATAAGAAGGGATCCGAGAACTCCGTGGCGGATCACCTTAGTAGACTCCCACCATTGGAGCTTGGGAAAGACAACATCCCGATAGATGATTCATTCCGGGATGAACAATTGCAAATGGTGGAGGAATGCTTGTTCCAAGTGGCTAGAGGAAGTGAGCCGTGGTACGCCGACATTGTGAACTACTTAGTGTGTGAGGAAGTGCCTCCCGGACTTACATATGCACAAAGGAAGAAGTTCTTCAACGATGTAAGGCATTACTATTGGAGTGAGCCACTTCTATTCAAGAGAGGCCCGGATGGGGTGCTTAGAAGATGCATACCGGAGGATGAAGTGGAGAGTGTGATCCGGCATTGCCACTCCTTACCATGCGGAGGCCATGCTAGCTCACACAAGACGTGTGCAAAGGTATTGCAATCCGGTTTTTATTGGCCTAACTTGTTTAGAGATGTGCAAGGTTTTGTAGCGGCATGTGATGCTTGCCAAAGGACGGGCAACATCTCAAGGAGGAATGAAATACCCTTGAATAACATCCAAGAAGTTGAGATTTTTGATGTGTGGGGTGTAGACTTCATGGGACCATTCCCTTCTTCATGTGGAAATCTCTACATCCTATTGGCGGTGGATTATGTGTCAAGATGGGTAGAGGCAATCGCCTCTCCTACGAATGATGCCAAGGTGGTAGTGCGATTCTTCAACCGGGTGATCTTCCCTAGGTTTGGAACACCAAGGGTAATCATTAGTGATGGAGGGAAACACTTCACGAATAGGAACTTTGGAGCACTTTTGGCTAAGTATGGGGTGACTCATAAGGTGGCAACACCTTACCATCCCCAAACTAGTGGTCAAGTGGAGATCTCCAACCGAGAGATCAAAGCCATCCTCGAGAAGACGGTGTCTAGGACAAGGAAGGATTGGGCTATGAAGCTCGATGACGCACTATGGGCATATAGAACCGCCTTCAAGACACCAATTGGAACCACTCCCTACAAGTTGGTCTATGGCAAGTCTTGCCATCTTCCGGTGGAAATGGAGCATAGAGCTTATTGGGCCATTAAGTGGCTAAATTTTGACCTCAAGGAAGCGGGAGAAAAGAGGTTGCTTGATATCAATGCCCTTGAGGAGCTCCGGTTGGAAGGTTATGAGAATGCCCGGATCTACAAGGAGAGAACCAAAAGGTGGCATGACAAGAGGATCATTCCAAAGGAGTTGAGTGAAGGAGATCTTGTCCTTCTCTTCAACTCAAGGCTAAGGCTCTTTTCCGGAAAGCTCAAATCAAGATGGACCGGGCCATATGTGGTAAAGAAGATCTTTCCCCATGGAGCTATTGAAATAGGAAGGGAGCATTGTGGAAGTTTCAAGGTGAATGGACATCGCTTGAAGAAGTATATTCCGGGAGCCCCGGTAGACATGATTGCCCCGCTTTACCTCGAATAGACGCTCCCGAGTTTGGTCAAGCTAATGACCTTAAAGAAGCGCTTGGTGGGAGGCAACCCATTGGTAACATTTTTCCCTTTTCATTTTTGCTTAGATTTTTTCTGTTTTTGTGTGCTTTGTGTGTGTTTTGTCTACTTTCGTGTGTGTGCTAGAGCATTAGTGGCATTGGAAGCCTCTCTTGGCAATGAAAATGATGATGATGACAACCTCACCAATTATGGGTGGAACGGACGCGGAACTTGGACGGCTAGCGGTGCCTAGCGCGGGTTCCGAAGCTTTGAAGGATGCTTAGAGCTCTCTACCATGGTTGAAAGGATCATCCAACATCAATTCACTTGAGAATTCCCAAATACCATAGCAAACAATTTTACATTGTGAGAACCTTCTTTCACTCTCTTTACTTGAATACCACATTGGGGACAATGTGTTTCTAAGTATGGGGTGGGGTTTGCATGATCCTTTGCATGATGAGCATCTAGGATAGGCTAATATTTTGCACATGTCTTGCATTGTACATACTTAAAACGAAAATCCCATAAAAATCAGAAAATTTAAAAAAAATTTTGTGCTTTCTAGGCTTGGATGTGATCCTAATGATGAAACTTGTCTTGTGATTGGCTATGAATGGCCTTATGTGTTGAATTGATAAATGCATATGTGGACTTGAACTACTTCTCTTAAATTCTATGAATGACTTGTGATCATGATGATTGCCTAGAATGGATTGAGTATTGAAAATCGAAATTACATGATAGTTCTTGCATACCATCTAGGAATGAATGAGGCATTTCATCTTTCTCTACTTCTCATCTTGATCATGATTGCTTGAGCACCTTAATTGATATAAAATCGACCTCCTTTAAACCCATCCGGGAATAGGAGCATGCTAGTGTGTTGAAATGTGCGAAAAGCAAGTGCGGGGTGAAGATGTAATGAAAAAGAATGTCGTGAATGAAATGCTGAAATTATTGTGGAAGTGTAGCCAAAATATAGGTTTGGGTGCGTTGGTTTAAATGACAAGTAACTCGGTACACTTCACATAATCGGGTGTTGGTGCCTTGCCAAAGTCAAATGAACCAATAGCCCTAACGAGCTTTGGTATGTGTGCCCGGTGTGGATGCACCTCGAAAAAGAGAAAAAGCCCGAGGATGGCTAATCACCGAGGTTTCGGCTATTGTACACCAATGCCATTGTCTCAAAAATGAGTTAAAGAAAAAGAAAAGAAAGCAAGATAGGGAAAAATATACACTTGGGGGAAGTTGATCGAGGACAAGGATGTGGAGTTAGTTCCATTCCCGGATTAGCATCACATAACCTAGAGAATCCCCCGCCCCATTCGCAACGTTTCTTGGCCTTTTATGTCACAAGCCCTTATGACCTACTTGCATGTTTGTAAGACTTAGTAATCTAGATTGGATAGACTCTTGATCTTCTTGACCTCTTCATCTTCACATTTTATGCATGCTTTTGAGTTAAGTACAATTGTCTTTCCATGCCCTTATTGTTTGATACATAATTGCTTATCCAATTGCCATTGATCATGACTATGAAGGTGATCCAATAGTAGAAGCACAAACCCAAAAAGATTTTGCCATTTTTCTACATACATAAATCATGTCATCTTCTAGTCTATATGTGGGAATTTGCTCGGGGACGAGCAAACCTTAAGTATGGGGTATTTTGATAACACGATTTATAACATAGTTTTAGGTGTACATTTAGATAGAATTCTTGCTCATTCATGCATGATCCAGCATTAGTTCAGGACGTTTTGCAACCAATTCATGTATTTTGTCGAGATAGACGTCTACACGGACTTGTGTGTGTTTTGTAGGTATTTCGGGAAGTTTAGAGCTAAAACGACGCGTTTAAGGATCGTTCATTTAGATGACACGTCCTCGGACTCATTAGGACACAAGCCAAGGACTAAGAAGGACTCATGGGACCTTGCCAACACAAACCATGCACCAAACCACAGCTCAATGATCCAAGGCGAAGTTTCTGCATAGAATCACGGTTCTCTGAAGAACCACGGCCGTGGAAATGACCGTGGATTTTGCCAGATTCTCGTGACAGCTGTGCCACGACTCTCATGGCCAGCTCATGAGAGATTTGTTATAAAAGTGGTCCTTCATGGATTGTTTGAGGCAGCTGGGGTAGTTTGGGAGCAGCTCATCCATTATCCATTTCTCTAACAAATATATTCTCAAAAATCAAGAGGTTTTCTAGGAAGGAAAGTGTCAAAGAGAAGGAGAAGAACTCCATTGAAGAGGAGGAGAAGAACACACCATAGCTTTCTTGTATTTCGGATTTCGTTTTCTAGAGATTGTATGAGTCTTTGAACCTTCTTTTGGAAGGGTTGTAAGTGGTTCTAATTCTAATCTTCAGCTTTGTTTTTGGATTAAGTTTACTTATTCACCCCTTTTCTTTCATTATCTTGCAATGGATGTTTTGATTTCATGTTTGTTTGTTTTGAGTTCCATTATGAATGTTGTAGGCTAAATTGATGTGGTTCTAGGGTAAGGAAAGGAAGGTTATGGCTAGAACTATGATAGGACGAACTTAGATTTACCTTTGGATGATTTTTGTTTGTGAACGTAGTTCCTGTTAAAAATCACGGGTAGTTCTTGAAGAACCACGGTCGTGGTTTCTGTAGAACAAACCGTGATTTTCCTGGTTTGACGGACCTTGCCTAAGACCTATGAATTGTTGAAACCCTAAGTGTTTGCTGAGTTTAACCTACTCTAGGGTGACCTAGTGTAGTGGCTAAGAGTTAGGAGAGACTTACCCGGTAATCCTTGCCCTTAGAATCTAAAATAGCAAGCCTTAGGTAATGGTGAGCCTAATAAGCCGCCATTGGATCAGATGTGCTAGGATAATTGATTAGGACTTCCCTTTCCAAGACTTACCCGGTAGGGATAGGTAGATCCCTAATTAACAATCCGGTTTGCGTAGAATTCCTATCTTTAAGATCTTAGAGACTTACCCGGTAATGAGATCTTAGAAGTGGACTAGTTGGATCATGAGACTTACCCGGTAATTGATCCCAAATTAGAAACACTAAATCCCAACATATCATAGTGAGATCCAAAGAATGAATAGATGACTTCAGTTCTATGCCATAACCGGAATTTCCGACCCCTAGAATCCGTCTTCTCTTTCCTTGATCATCATCTTGTTTGGTTTGTTCATTTGTGCAGATTTTTAGTCTAGTTTGATTGTTTACTTTGCATGAATTGTGATCTTTGATTGATCACCAAAAATCCAACAAAAAACAATTGAGGTTTTCATTTCTTTGTTTCCCTCTTTTCTCACCTTAGACCTTCACTAAACTTAATCACAAAACCGAATCAATTTCACCTTAGTCTTTGTGTTCGACCTCGGAATACTATCCATACTACAAACGTCCCGTACACTGCGGGTGCGCTAGAAGTTAGGATAAATATAACGAGTATAAATTTAAGGCTTATTGCGTGCACACTTTTTAGCGTAACACCAACTTATGTGGCACCACCTCCATACAAGCCACCACTACCGTTCCCACAATCACGAGCAAGAGCTCGCTTGGATAATCACTTTGGTAAGTTCCTTGAACTAATGTCAAAATTGCATATTAACATTCCGTTCATGGATGCTATTTTAGGAATGCCGGCATATGGCAAGTTCTTAAAAGAGATACTCTCCAACAAAAGGAAGTTGGACGAGTATGGGGAGATAAGAATGACCAAGAGATCCTCGGAATTGATCCAAACAATGAAGGAGGAGATGCCTCCCAAGCTAAGAGACCCGGGTTCCTTTTGTGTCCCAATAGGAGTGGGAGATGTGAAGTATGAGGCCCTTTGTGATCTTGGGGCAAGTGTAAGCATCATACCGCTTGCACTTTACAACAAGGTTGGGCTGGGAGAGCCAAAACCGGTCAAGATGATCCTCTATATGGCGGACCGTTCTATCACTCATCCGGTTGGGATCTTAGAAGACATCCCGGTGCAACTAGGAGGATTCTATGTGCCGATTGATTTTGTTGTCTTGGACATTCCGGCGGACTATCCGGTTCCCATCATCTTAGGAAGACCTTTCCTAGCCACTTCCGGGTTCCTAGTGGATTGCAAGAATGGGACTCTCTCCTTTAACATTGGAGAAGAGAACATCAAGTTCAAGTTATCCACAATGATGAAAGGGTCAACCCTTGATGAGGATGTCTTCAACATAGTCGAGCAAGAGGAATCTAGAGAAGTTGTGAGCTCGATCTTGATCAAGGATCCCTTGGAGAAGGTTCTTGCCTTAAGTATGATGGAGGAAGATGTTGAGGAGGCTTGCAATGAAGAGATCAAAGCCTTAGAAGCATTGGAAAAGGAGGCAAGAGTTGGATTTGAAGACCACGAAGAAGTGCTGAACAACTGCTTGTTCCACGGTCGAGATTTGTGTTCCACAGCCGTCAAACCCTCTGTAAAGCCTCAACAAATGAGCCAGGCAAGGTCCACGGCCGTGGAAGTGGTGCAAACCGTGGTTCCAGCCGTGGTTTCCCCTGAATCAGACCTCACTGATGATCAAGCTTCTAGGAGCCATGGGGAGCCTTCATTTGCTTTGGATTCATCTCATCCAACCTTATTTGGATCGTCTACACTCGATAAAGGTCCTCCTAAACTTGAACTTAAACCCCTCCCCTCTCATTTGAAGTATGCTTTTCTTGGTGATAATTCAACATATCCGGTGATTGTTAATGCATGCTTGAGTGATGATGAACTTGCTAAGTTGTTGCATGAGCTAAGATTGCATAGGAAAGCCATTGGCTATACTATTGATGATTTGGTTGGAATTAAACCTTCTTTGTGCATGCATAAGATAATGATGGAAGATAACCATAAACCTTCTATTGAACATCAAAGGAGATTGAATCCCATAATGAAAGAGGTAGTCAAAAAGGAAATCATTAAGTTGCTAGATGCGGGAATTATCTACCCTATCTCGGATAGTAAGTGGGTTAGTCCCGTTCATGTAGTACCTAAGAAGGGTGGGATGACCGTAGTGACTAATGAGAACAATGAACTAATCCCAACTAGGATGGTTACGGGTTGGAGGATGTGCATTGATTATAGGAAGCTTAACATGGCCTCTAGGAAAGATCACTTCCCTCTCCCCTTCATTGACCAAATGCTAGAAAGGTTAGCTCAACATTCTCATTTTTGCTACTTAGATGGCTATAGTGGATTCTTCCAAATCCCTATCCACCCCGATGACCAAGAGAAAACCACCTTTACATGTCCATGGGGTACTTTTGCATATAGGAGAATGCCATTTGGGTTGTGTAATGCACCCGCCACCTTCCAAAGGTGTATGATGGCTATCTTTTCGGAATACATTGAAAATATCATGAAAGTGTTCATGGATGATTTCTCTGTTTATGGTTCTTCCTTTGATAATTGCTTGGCTAACTTGTCATTAGTATTGCAAAGATGTGAGGAGACAAATCTTGTCTTGAATTGGAAAAAATGCCACTTCATGGTAAGTGAAGGCATTGTGTTGGGACACTTGGTGTCTAACCGTGGCATTGAGGTTGATAGGGCGAAGATTGAAACAATAGAGAAGTTGCCACCACCTACCTTAGTGAAGGGGGTAAGGAGTTTCTTAGGGCATGCCGGTTTTTACCGGAGGTTTATTCAAGACTTCTCTAAAATTTCTAAGCCTCTTACTAACCTACTAATGAAGGATGTTGACTTTGTCTTTTCCAAAGATTGTCTTGAGGCTTTTTGTAGGTTGAAGAACGCCTTGATCTCCGCACCTATCATGCAACCTCCGGATTGAAGTTTACTGTTTGAGATCATGTGTGATGCAAGCGATGTAGCCGTTGGGGATGTTTTGGGGCAAAGGAAAGATGGGCGCACTCATGCTATTTACTATGCTAGCAAGACGCTAGATGATGCCCAACTAAATTATGCTACCACAGAGAAAGAGTTGCTAGCGGTGGTGTATGCTTTTGAGAAGTTCCGCTCATATCTTGTTGGAGCGAAAGTCATAGTTTATACGGATCATGCTACGATCCGTTATCTACTTACAAAGAAGGATGCCAAGCCAAGGTTGATTCGGTGGATCCTTCTTCTACAAGAGTTTGATTTGGAAATCCGGGACAAGAAGGGATCCGAGAACTCTGTGGCGGATCACCTTAGTAGACTCCCACCATTGGAGCTTGAAAGAGATGACATCCCGATTGATGACTCCTTCCGAGATGAGCAATTGCAAATGGTGGAGGAATGCTTGTTCCAAGTGTCTAGAGGAAGTGAGCCATGGTATACCGACATTGTGAACTATCTTGTGTGCGAGGAGGTGCCTCCCGGTTTGATATATGCCCAAAGAAAGAAGTTCTTCAAAGATGTGAGGCATTACTATTGGAGTGAGCCACTTTTGTTCAAGAGAGGGCCGGATGGAATGTTTAGAAGATGCATACCGGAGGATGAGGTGGAGAGTGTGATCCGCCATTGTCATTCCTTGCCATGTGGAGGGCATGCTAGCTCACACAAGACATGTGCTAAGGTGTTACAATCGGGCTTCTTTTTGCCAAGTTTGTTTAAGGATGTGCAAGGCTTTGTTGTAGCTTGTGATGCTTGCCAAAGGACGGGCACCATCTCAAGGAGGAATGAGATGCCCTTGAACAACATACAAGAAGTGGAAATTTTTGATGTATGGGGTGTGGACTTCATGGGACCATTTCCCTCTTCTTGTGGCAACCTCTACATCCTATTGGCGGTTGACTATGTTTCAAGATGGGTGGAGGCAATCGCCTCTCCTACAAATGACGCCAAGGTTGTGGTGCGGTTCTTCAACCGAGTGATCTTTCCTAGGTTTGGAACACCAAGGGTGATCATAAGTGATGGAGGAAAGCACTTCACCAATAGGAACTTTGGAGCACTTTTGGCTAAGTATGGGGTGACTCATAAGGTGGCAACACCTTACCATCCCCAAACTAGTGGCCAAGTGGAGATCTCCAACCGGGAGATAAAGGCCATTCTCGAGAAGACGGTATCTAGAACTAGAAAGGATTGGGCTATGAAGCTCAATGATGCTTTGTGGGCATATAGGACCGCTTTCAAGACACCAATTGGCACCACTCCTTACAAGTTGGTCTATGGCAAGTCTTGCCACCTTCCGGTAGAAATAGAGCATAGAGCGCATTGGGCCATCAAGTGGCTAAATTTTGACCTCAAGGAGGCGGGAGAGAAGAGGATGCTTGATATGAATGCCCTTGAGGAGATCCGGTTGGATGCTTATGAGAATGCCCGGATCTACAAAGAAAGAACCAAACGGTGGCATGACAAGAGGATCATCCCAAAGGAGTTGAGTGAAGGAGACCTTGTCCTTCTCTTCAACTCAAGGCTGCGGCTCTTTCCCGAAAAGCTCAAATCAAGATGGACCGATCCATATGTGGTGAAGAAGATCTTTCCCCATGGAGCTATTGAGATAGGAGGGGAGCATTGTGAAAACTTTAAGGTGAATGGGCACCAGTTGAAGAAGTATATCCCGGGAGCTCCGGTGGATATGATTGCCCCACTTTACCTTGAGTAGACGCCCCCGAGTTTGGTCAAGCTAATGACCTTAAAGAAGCGCTTGGTGGGAGGCAACCCATCGGTAACATTTTCCTTTTCTCGTTTTGTTTTTGTTTTAGATTTTTCTGTTTTTGTGTGTGCTTTGTGTGTGCTAGAATCTTAGTAGCATTGGAAGCCTTGCTTGGCAAATGAATGATGATGATGAACCCCTCATCAATTATGGGTGGAGCGGACGCTGAACTTGGACGGCTAGCGGTGCCTAGCGCGGGTCCCGATGCCTTGAGGAATACTTAGAGCTCTCTACCATGGTTGATAGGATCATCCAACATCAATTCCACTTGAGAATCCCAAATACCATAGCAAACCACTTTTACATTGTGAGAACCTTCTTTCACTCTTCTTTACTTCACTTACACATTGGGGACAATGTGTTTCTAAGTATGGGGTGGGGTTTGCATAATCCTTTGCATGATGAGCATCTAGGATAGTTTACAATTTTCACATGTCTTGCATTGTATATATTCATTTCGAAAATCCCATAAAAATTCAGAAAATTTAAAAAAAACTTTTTTTTTGTGCTTTCTAGGCTTGGATATGACCCTAATGATGAATCTTGTCTTGTGGATTGGCTATGGATGGCCTTATGTGTTGAATTGATGAATGCATATGTGGACTTGAAGTACTTCTTTTGAAATCCATGAATGATTTGTGATCATGATGTTTGCCTAGAATGGATTGAGTATTGAAGGTCGAAATTACATGCTAGTTCTTGCACACCATCTAGGAATGAATGAGGCACTTCATCTTTCTCTAATTCTCATCTTGATCATGATTGTTTGAGCACCTCAGTGGATATAAATTCGACCTCTTTTGACCCATCCGGGAATAGGAGCATGATAGTGTGTTGATGTGTATGAAAAGCAAGTGTGGGGTGAAGATGTTGATGAAAGAATATCATGCATAAAATGCTGAATTTGTTGTGAAAGTGTAGACAAAAACATATGTTTAGGGACGTTGGTTTAAATGACAAGTAACTCGGTACACTTCACATGATCGGGTGTTGGTGCTTTGCCAAAGTCAAATAAACCAATAGTCCTAACGAGCTTTGGTATGTGTGCCAGGTGTGGATGCACCTCGAAAAAAATAGAAAAAGCCCGAGGACGGCTAATCACCAAGGTTTCGGCTTTTGTACACCAATGCCATTGTCTCAAAAATAAGTCAAAGAAAAAGAAAAGAAAGAAAAGATAGAGAAAAAATATACACTTGAGGGAAGTTGATCGAGGACAAGATTGTGGAGTTAGTTCCATTCCCGGATTAGCACCACATAGCCTAGAAAAATCCCCACCTAATCACAACGTTTCTTGGCCTTTTTAATTCATAAGACCTTATGACTTATTTGCATGTTTGTAAGACTTAGTAATCTAGATTGGATATGCTCTTGATCTTCTTGGCTTCTTTATTTTTACATTTCATGCATGCTTTTGAGTTAAGTACAATTGTCTTTCCATGCCTTCACTTATTTGATGCATGATTGCTTATCCGGAGCTATGAAACATGACTATGAAGGTGATCCAATAGTAGAAGCACAAACCCAAAAAGATTTTGCCATTTTTCTGCATACATAAATCATGTCATCTCTTAGTCTATAGTTGGGAATTTGCTCGGGGACGAGCAAACTTTAAGTATGGGGTATTTTTGATAACACGATTTATGACTTAGGTTTAGGTAATCATTTAGATAGATTTCTCGCTCATTCATGCATGGTTTAGCACTAGTTAGCGACGTTTGCACTCAATTCACGTATTTTGTCGAGATAGACGTCTACACGGACTTGTGCATTACTTTGTAGGTATTTCGGGAGATTTAGGAACTAAAACGATACGTTTGAGGATCGTTCATCAAGATGACACACCCTAGGACCCATTAGGATGCAAGCTAAAGGCTAAGGAGGACTCATGGAACCTTGCCAACACAAGCCATGCACCAAATCGGAGCTTAATGATCAAAGGCAAAGCTAAAGCACAGAATCACGGTTCACTGGTGAACCACGGCCGTGGTTTCAACCGTGGATTTTGCCAGGTTTTCGTGACAGCTGTGCCACGATCTCTTGGCCAGCTCTTGCAAAGTTGTAGTATAAAAGTGGTCTTGCATTGGCTGAGAGAAGTATCTTGGAGCAGCTCTCCATTATCTACTATCCTCTAACAAAAATATTCTCTCAACAAGAAGATTCTTTGGGAAGAAGGAAGTAGAAGGAAACCACCATTGGAGAAGAGCTTGATTGGAGAAGAAGAAGAGCACACCATTGATAGATTAACATAGCCTTATAGTGAAGGATTTCGGAATCAATTTCTAGAGTTGTATGAACCATTTGAACCTTCTTTAAGAAGGGTTGTGAGTTATTCTAATTCCATTTTCAGCTTGGTTTTATTTTAGTTCACTTGTTCATCTCTTTCTCTTCATTATCTTGCAAATGGATGCCATGATTTTATGTTTGATTGTTTCGATTTCTATTATGAATGTTTTAGGCTAAATAGATGTGGTTCTAGGGTAAGGAAAGGATGGTTATGGCTAGGGCTATGATAGGATGGACTTAGATTTACCTTTGGATGACTTGTGTGCATGAACGTAGTTTCTGTTAGGAATCACGGCTAGTTCTTGCCAAACCACGGCCGTGGAAAGATAGAACAAACCGTGATCTTACCTGGTTCGATGGATCTAGTCTTAGATTGTTAGAATGTTGAAATCCTAAGTATTTGTTGAATTAAATCTATCCTAGGGTTACCTAGTGTTAGCAACTAAGTGTTAGGAGAGACTTACCCGGTAATCCTTACTCTTAGATTCCAAAGATCACAAACCCTAGGTAGTGGTGAGCCTCACAAACCGCCATTGGACTAAGTGTGCTAGGATAGTCACTTAGAACTAACCCTTTCGAGACTTACCCGGTAAGGATAGGTTAGATCTCTAGGCGACAATCCGGTTCGTGTAGAATTCCGTCCCTTAGGTTCTTAGAGACTTACCCGGTAATAAGAACTTAGGAATGGACTAGTGGATCATGAGACTTACCCGGTAATTGATCCCAATCTAGAAATACATACTCCCAACATATCATAGTTAATCCAAGGAATGAATAGATAGCTTGAGTCTTATGCCATAATCGGACTTTCCAACCCCTAGAATCCGCTTTTCTTTCTTTGATCCATATCTTGTTTAGTTTGTTTGTTTGAGTTGATTTGTTAGAATAGTTGATCCGTTTATTTTGCATGCTTGGTGATCCTTGATTGATCACCTAAAAACCAACCAAAAACATTGAAGTTTTCATTTCTTTATTTCTTCTCTTTTCTTAGCCTAGATCTTCACTAATCTTAATCACTAATTGAATCAATCTCACTTTAGTCTTTGTGTTCGACCTCGGAATACTATCCCTACTACAAACGTCCCGTACACTACGGGTTTGCTAGGAGTTAGGATAAATATAACGGCCAGGCATTGCGCCCCTGCGGCCACCTTGATCCGCCCTTGCACCTACTTGAGCCACCGCTGCGGTTTGTGGTGTGTTGCACCTGTCTTCGTTGACTCGTGCCTGTGCTTTTGACCCCTCTCCTATATATATATATATATATATATATATATATATCTTCTTCTTCTTCTTCTTCTTCTTCTTCTCCTCCTCCTCCTCCACCTCCTCCTCCTCTTCTTCTTCTTCTTCTTCTTCAGAATGAGGGTTTCCTCATTCTCTCTCCAGCTTTCATCTTCTCCTCACGATCTTCTTCTCATTCCTTTCTCCTTTGATCTCTTGTGAGATTTCTTTGAATTTTGAAGAGAGTTTGATGCTTCTTTGATGATGATGGTGTTTGATGATGTTGTTGTGCTTGTGTTAAGCCAGTTTTGAGGTTGCGGTGAGTGGTTTTTCCTCTGTTAGGGTTCAGCTAGTGAGTTCTTCCTTTCTTTCTTCTTCTTTCTTCTTTTCTTCCCTTATTCCTTTCTAGCTTAAGTTCCACACGATTTGATCTTTTGGCAGCAGTTCTAGGCTTTGATTGATGTGTATATGTATGTATATGTATTTTTGGGGCTGCTGGCTGATGAAGGAGTGAAGAACTGAAAAGGAGCTGAAAGTGTGCAATCAGCACACCAGCCGCCCTAGCGCCCAACCAAGACGCCCCAGCGCAGGCTAGACACCGATCCTACGCCACCAAGGGCCGCCCCTGTTGTTCGCCACTTAGCGTGCGTGCAAATAAGCTTTAAATATAAAACTAGAAATCAAGCAAGCGAACCCGCAGTGTACGGATCGATATAGTCGAGCAAGAACTCCAGAGTATCGAACACAAGGATTTGGGGGGTTAAATCCAGTTATAGATTATCAAGCAAGTAAATGTATGAAGCTTTTCAAATTATTGGGAAAACAACAATCCTAAAGATCCAGGAATTCAGCCGTGGCAATTGATTCAAGATATACTAAAGATATAAGGACAGAGTTAAGATATGCAAAGGTATACGAAAGTAAGGTAATCGTACGGTGAAGTTCCAAAAACCCTATATGACCCACCTAAAAGACACTCTCTATAAAGGTTGTTGAGGCTTCAGTATAGAAAGGTTCTAAAGGCAAGAATTAACGTCAAACACCCAAACTTATAATCCAAGGATTAAGACTAACTAAACCGATTAAGGTTGTGATACTCACAATCGAGGTAGAGGTTGTCGAGGCTTCACTACCACCTAGAAAAGGCAGGCCAAGACTAAGTTAAAGCAAATCTTTAACTTTGGATTAAAGTAAAAGCAAGTTCGTAAACTAACACAAAATTATGGGTAGTTCTTGAGTTCCACGGCCGTGGAAGCTCAAGAACAGACCGTGGATTAGGTTCATCGGCGATTCTCTCTAACTCTCAGGGTCCAATCTGTTTACGATCGATCTATCTTTATCTAAGCCACAACTATCAACCCTTCACCTTAGAATTGTTAAAGGGTTTTAGCCAACAACAGTCATATTGATATCAAATTCAAGATTTAAGAGAATGAAAGATGAAAACTTCCGAAAACCTTTAATAAACTTCAAACTAATCTCAAATCCACAAATCAAGAACAATAACGTCAATTGATTTGGAATAATGCAAACAATCACAATCTAGGATAAGAACGAAGAACGGGATGTCAATCCGTCTTCAAATCAAACCTAAATGAGAAGCGAAATCTTCTTACGAACAATCTTCCGACTCTTCAACTCTTCCGTCAATCCGGAAATCTCAATAGCAAAGCGTAAATCTCTCAATCACAATCTCCGCCAAAATGCGAAATTAGGGCAAATCCAAGTGTAAGCGGAAGTACGTTTAAGCGTAAGCGAAGGTGACGGAATCTCTCTTCGTCCGTCCTTTTATAGTGTAAGATAAAATATTGGCCCGGCCCAATTGCGTAGGAGATCGTGGCTTAAAGTATGGCGAAAAAGATCGCCAAGATCACGGTCGTGGAAGGGTTCCACGACCGTAATTTAGAGCGTGGAAATTGTCACGGTTTGTCTCAATCTTTCCACGGCCGTAGAATTTGCTGGAATGAACCACGCTTCCCTTGCCAAGGTTCCACGGCCGTGGACTTGAACGTGGAATGTAGTACGGCCGTATTTTAGAGCGTGGTTTAGGGGTAAACCTTAATTCTTCCTTTCCTCGTGCTATTCTTCAAGTTAGCACCTTCCTTAGCTCCTAGAGATGTCCTCAATCCTTGGACATACTCAATCAAACTCCATTCTCGCACAATCCGTTCGGAAATAGCTCTTAATTGCCTACAATCAACATAAAGCTTGTGTAGATCTCTATATCGACATTATAGACAAACTAGCTCACAAATGCATCAATGCTTAATCAATGACTATCAATATGGATGAAATACACTTAGAAAACAAGCCTAAAATATCACAATATTTCATGCTAACAAATAACCCCATACTTGCCCCTTGATTGTCCCTAAGCAAGGTATTTCAAAAGCTTTAAAACACAAGTTAGGATGAAATATGTGTACCTTCTCAAAGCAAAACTTCTTTTGGCTGAATGTGCCTTCTAATCAATAGATCATTCTCAAATCTTGCTTCATTCGTTTACAAGACTTTCATACACTTAATCAAAGAGTAAAGAGTAAAGAAAGCTCATGAATCAATCAAACTTCCATGTAAACATCATAACCTTTAAACATTATCAAAATCAATCACAAGAAACTTTAATTTAGATCACCAAGTCATATAACATTCTTTTGATCTTAAGGACTTTCAAACAAGGTCTAGAATGTGGAAAGGGAAGGAAAACTTTAAGGAATGTGGTGCATGAATCCGGGAAAGTGGATAACTACTCTTTTCTTCTTCTCTTGCGGTTTCCGCAGCACTTTCAACTTAGAGCTTCACGCTCTTCTTTTCATTTTTCGACTTTACTTTTGGAGTTATGGATAGAGGTGCACAAAAACCGAAGCCTAGGAGATTGGCGTTTCTCAATTTTTATGAGATGCCTCAAACCCTTAGCGCACATACCATAATCCGCTAGGAATATCGCTCAATCCGACTTTGGCAAGACACAAACACCCGGCTATGTGAATGGTGCCGAGTTACTCATCGTCATGATTGACTTCCCCAAACCTATAATTTCTTTCTATTCCTTTGAATGCAAAGTATTGCTTTCATGGCCCTCCCACATCAAACATGCCTTTTTCAATCAACTCCTCCAAATTCCCGGATAGGTAAAGGAGGTCAATATTTCAATGAGGGGCTAAATGATCAAAGAAAGAAGAAAGAAAATCGAATTGCCTTAATCATCTCAACAAGAAGTATAAGAACTTATAGTGTGATTTCAACCTTAATCTCTCAACATGATTTAAGTAACATTCATCACATTATGGAATTTGCAAAAGAAGTATAATCAACTCATTCAATTTCTTTTCAATTCACTATTCGTTTAAGCATGCAATTGTCATCAAACTCAATTCACAAGTAGTGATTATCATAGAAATCATCTCTATCCTTAGAAGCACAAAATTTTCAAAATTTTTCAATTTTTATGGGTTTTTCAAACTCTTTTTCATGCAATGCAATAATGAAACGTGTAACAATATAATGAAACATGCAAGATAGTCTCAATAGAAGTAAACAAAGTGAGTAAGAGTTATTACAAACTTTTAGTCACACCCCACCCCATACTTGGAACAAACATTGTCCCTAATGTTCAAATAAAAGAAAAGGAAGAAAAGAAAGAAAGAAAAAGACCTCACAAAATGGCGGTGGAGCGGCTAAACTGTCGGTCCTCAAGGTCGTCACTACGGTGGAGGCGGGAATGGAGAGAAGCTAGGATCATAGTACCGCCCGAACTGCTGGCGGTAGACGTCTCTCATCATATGGTCAAGGTCATCCATACGTCCATCTCTAGCGTCAGCTCGGATCTCCAAAGCTCTCACCCTATCAGAAAGGCTGGTAGCCCACTCTGGCATCTGCTCATACCAACCAGGCGGCTGGCTGTACCATTCCGGTGCATCTGAAGGTGTTGGTGCTGGTGGCGGCGGTGCCTGTGTAGACCATGGTGGTGGAGCTCCGTACCACGCAGGAGGGGTCTCCATCCAAGTGGGTCTCTCGCTCACGCTGGCGCGGCGAGAAGATGATCCTGAAGCTCTGGCGGGACGTGGAGAACGTCTAGGCATGTCAGGAGCTATGTCCGGCTGATCCGGAAATGTGCCGAAATCCTACTCAGCTCCTCCTCCTCCTCCCTCATACTGGTCTTTCATCTCCTCCTCCTCAACTACAGGTGGTGGTGGGACATATGGAGGGGCTGCAATCCTGTTCGCATGCATAGCAGCGAACGTCTCCTTCCAGTTATGGCGTCCAGCCATAACAGAATACTCTGGGAGCCACTCAATGCCCCTCCCCGTCTTGCTCTCCCATGGCATAGCTGCGTAAGGTGGACCTCTATGGGTGGGGAAGATGAGACCTCTAGTCATAAAGGCCTGGAGCCCTAGGGGTACAGCAGGAATGCGTGTGCAGGCGGAGAAATCTACCCCTAATGTCCTAGGAAGGTGGGTGACTATCCCACCATATCCAATATTGGTAGCCCTCTTGTTCTTAAGCTTGCTCAAGGTAGCAACTAAGAGGGTGGCGCAGTCAGTAGGTCGTCCATATAGCATGGAGTAGAGAAGAAAGAGCTCATCCATCTTGATCTTCTGAGGTGTCTCCGTCCTAGGGAAGAGAGACTCAGAAAGTACCCGGTGAGCAATCTTCAAGGCTAAGTGATACATCAACTTAGCCTTGGTATCAGCTGGTTGCCAGCGGTCCTCGCTGGCATAGATCATGGCTACCTCCTCCCAGAAATCCTTGGCGTAAACGCTGCTGGGGAAACGACCATTGAATGTCTCTTGGAACCCAAAGAAGGTTCCAAACTCCTGGATGGAGAAATCATAGTTTCTTTCCATCAGACGGAAAGAAACTGTCCTATCAACATGGTTGTGCTCAAAAGACGTCACAACCTCTCTCGTGATCTCCTCATAAGCATCTTCTCGGATATCCGAAAAGATGATAAGACCGGCTCTATCTAAGAGCCAAGTAAGGTCATCTATCACATGTAGAGGAGCTAAATCCTCCAACAGTAGGTACCTAGGTCCTATAACAACCCTCTTATGGATCCTCTCTAAGGCGTCGAGATGATCCTCGTGAATGGTGGGGACCCTAGGGCTAGGAGGTGATGGTGATGATGGTGATGATGGAGGTGAAGGGGATGAAGGTGGTGGTGCTCTAGAGGATGAAGAGGAAGAGGGGTTGCCCTTCCTCTTTCTATTCTTATCCTTCTCTTTGTTCTTGTCCTTATTTCTCCCGGACACTCTCCTCACAAAATCCATTGTCTGTTGAAAACCACGGTTTGTTCTTCAATTCCCACGGCCGTGGAACGTCCAGGAACCGTGGTTTCTCTCAAAATATCGCAAATCTCAACAATCAATCACCAAATTCCACAGCAGCAGTCCTATACTAATTCTCTTCCGATTCCAATAAGTTATTCCTAAAAATTCTAGCAAATGTAGATCCGAATCGACAAAGATATAGAAGAGTGAAAAAAACCTAGGTTTCGGATTTTAAAATCCGAATTCTGCTTTCCTTGGTGAATTGCCGCTCGAATTGTTGCTTGGATCTCGTTGGTGGTTGGATTTGCTTCAGTTTGGGTCGAAAAATCGTTGAAAACGATTAACGAACGAAGAATTGAGGTGAGGGGCGTGATTTCGGCGAAATAGGGCGTGGAATTGGGTTTGTGAGATGTGTTTTGTGAAGAACGTGGTTTATGTAGTCGCCGGCAAAATTTTTGAAAACCACGGTCTATCGGGTGGTTTCACGGCCGTGGAAATGTACGGAACCGTGGTTTTGGTGATTTTTCAAAGGCTTTTGGAAATTACGGTCACTGTAGCTGTCACGGCCGTGGAACTCTCTGTAATGCTCCAAAGTCCAAGTTTCGTCACTTTTCTTCAAACTTTCTCATCCCCTTTCCTTTTCCACTGTTCCTACATCCAAAAACACGAACATACCGGAAGGAATCGAAGGCAAAACAAAGCAAAAATGTCTAAACTAAGCTAAACTATGAATCGAAAACAAAAAAACGTAAATGCAATACCTTGGGTTGCCTCCCAAGAAGCGCTTTGTTTAAGGTCCGTAGCTAGACCAAATTCGCACTTATTCGAGTGCGGTGGGCACGAACTCTTC
Source organism: Fagopyrum homotropicum (assembly GCA_033239125.1). Classification (NCBI taxonomy): domain Eukaryota; kingdom Viridiplantae; phylum Streptophyta; class Magnoliopsida; order Caryophyllales; family Polygonaceae; genus Fagopyrum; species Fagopyrum homotropicum. Next base: position 38,799,361 of record BSWB01000005.1, on the reverse strand, counting down.
AGCTTGGAGTTCCGGCGTATACTTCTTGAGTCGTTGACCGTTCACCTTAAAACTTCCGCCCGCTTCACCCCATACTTCAACTGCACCATAGGGAAAAATACGTTTGATTAGAAAAGGTCCGGTCCAACGAGATTTAAGCTTACCTGGAAAGAGACGAAGCCTTGAATTGAAGAGGAGAACTTGATTTCCTTCTTTGAAGTTCTCTGGAATGATATGCTTATCATGCCAACGCTTTGCTCTCTCCTTATAGATCTTGGCATTCTCATAGGCGTTCAAGCGAAGTTCTTCAAGCTCATTAAGGTCCAAGAGACGCTTCTCTCCCGCTTCCTTCATGCTGAAATTCAACCACTTGATAGCCCAAAACGCCTTGTGCTCTAACTCTACCGGTAAGTGACAAGACTTCCCATACACAAGGTTGTATGGTGTGGTTCCTATGGGAGTCTTGTACGCAGTCCGGTACGTCCACAATGCATCATCAAGCTTCAAGGACCAATCCTTCCTAGTCCTTGAAACCGTCTTCTCTAGGATTCCTTTGATCTCCCGGTTTGAGATCTCAACTTGTCCACTAGTTTGTGGATGATAAGGGGTGGCGATCTTGTGAGTAACCCCATACTTAGCTAGAAGAGCTTCAAAGCGCCGGGCGATGAAGTGAGAACCTCCATCACTAATGATAGTCCTTGGTGTCCCAAATCGTGGGAAGATGGTCTTGTTAAAGAACTTAACCACCACCATGGCATCATTGGTGGGAGAGGCAATTGCTTCCACCCATCTAGAAACGTAATCCACTGCCAAGAGTATGTATTGGTTTCCACAAGATGATGGGAACGGTCCCATAAAGTCAACTCCCCAAACATCGAAAATCTCCACCTCTTGGATGTTATTGAGAGGCATCTCATTCCTCCTAGAGATATTTCCTGTTCTTTGACAAGCATCACAGCAGGAAACGAAGGTTTGCACATCTCTAAATAAAGTAGGCCAAAAGAATCCAGATTGCAATACCTTAGCGCTAGTCTTGTTCGAACTAGCGTGTCCTCCACATGGTAGTGAATGACAATGGCGGATGACACTTTGCATCTCATCTTCCGGCACACATCGCCGAATGATGCCATTCGGACCTCTCTTAAAGAGGAGAGGTTCATTCCAAAAGTATTCCCGAACATCCTTAAAGAACTTCTTTCTTTGTGCGTAGGATAATCCGGGCGGTATCTACTGGCAAACCAAATAATTAACAAAATCAGCAAACCATGGTTCGTTACCTTTGGAGATTACTTCGATGCACTCCTCAATGATATGTAAGTGTTCGTCCGGGAAGGAGTCATCTATAGGTAAGTGGTCGTCCTCTAGATGTGTTAGGCGACTCAAATGATCCGCAACAGAATTTTCCGAACTCTTCTTGTCGCGGATCTCTAGATCGAATTCTTGTAGGAGAAGAATCCATCTAATCAGCCTTGGCTTCGCATCCTTCTTTGCAAGGAGATACCGGATCGCAGCATGATCCGTGTACACAATCACCTTTGCACCTACAAGATAAGAGCGAAATTTGTCAATAGCATAAACAATGGCTAAAAATTCCTTTTCCGTAGTGGCGTAGTTGAGTTGCGCTTCATCTAGCGTTTTGCTTGCATAGTAGATAGTGTGGGTTCGCCCTTCCTTTCTTTGTCCAAGAACGGCTCCTATAGCTACGTCACTAGCATCGCACATAACTTCAAAGGGAAGGCTCCAATCCGGAGGTTGGATAATAGGTGCTGAAATTAGAGCTTTCCGGATCATGTTAAACGCATCCAAGCATTCCTGCGAAAACTCAAAAACTGCATCCTTCATCAATAGATTAATGAGCGGTTTTGATATTTTAGAGAAGTCTTTTATGAAGCGTCTATAGAATCCAGCATGTCCTAGGAAACTTCTTATCCCTTTCACCGAAGTTGGGGGAGGAAGCTTCTCTATAGTCTCTATTTTCGCCTTATCCACCTCAATCCCTCTACTAGAGATTAAGTGTCCTAATACAATTCCTTCCTTTACCATAAATTGACACTTCTCCCAATTAAGAACTAGGTTAGTGTCTTCACACCTTTGTAATACAAGAGCAAGGTTAGAAAGGCAATTGTCAAAAGAGGAACCGTATACGGAGAAGTCATCGATAAAGACCTCCATGATTTCCTCTATATATTCGGAGAAGATGGCCATCATGAACCTTTGAAAGGTGGCTGGGGCGTTGCAAAGCCCGAACGGCATCCTCCTATAAGCAAACTTACCCCATGTGCACATAAATGTGGTCTTCTCTTGATCGTCCGGGTGTATCGGAATCTGAAAGAAACCACTATATCCATCAAGATAACAAAAATGAGAATGTTGCGCTAACCTTTCAAGCATTTGATCGATGAATGGCAATGGGAAGTGATCCTTCCTCGTCGCATTGTTAAGCTTGCGGTAGTCTATGCACATCCGTCATCCCATTACTGTTCGAGTAGGAATGAGTTCGTTATTCTTGTTGGTGATGACCGTCATTCCTCCCTTCTTCGGAACTACTTGAACAGGACTCACTCACTTGCTATCGGAGATAGGGTAGATGATACCTGCATCAAGAAGTTTAAGAATTTCCTTCTTGACAACCTCTTTCATGGTCGGATTCAACCGCCTTTGAGGTTGTCTTGAAGTCCTAAAGTCCCCTTCCATTAATATTTTATGCATGCATAGGGAAGGTTTGATTCCTACTAAGTCCTCAATAGTATATCCTAAAGCTTTTCTATGTTTTGTAAGGACAACCATGAGCTTACTATGTTCATCTATGCTTAGATCGGAACTAACAATAACTGGAAAGGTAAAATTAGATCCAAGAATTGCGTACCTTAGATGAGTAGGAAGTGGCTTTAGTTCCATCGCTTTCGGAGCTTCCAATGGTTCTTGAGGGGCATCCGATGGTTCCTTAGAAGTGTCTAAGGGTGTACAAGGTGTGGGAGAAGAATCAAAAGAAGTTGAAGAAGTGGCACAATTTCCTTCGTCCACGGCCAAAATTACGGTTTCTTTGGCTTCTCCACGGCCGTGATTTTGGGCGTGGAATGTGGTTACGGGTGCTCTGTTTCCTCCACGACCGTGTAACCCTCTGGAGTGAGCCACGCTTTGGTTGGTGAAATCCACGGCCGTGGAATATAGTGTATGCCCGTGGATTCTCACGTTTTCTGCTTCGTCGTGGAGTTTCTCAAACTCCTCTTCACATACTTCTTCTTGTGCTTCTAAGGCTTCAATTGCCTCATTGCACTCTTCTTCTTCCGCTACATCCATTAGACTCATAGTAATAACCTTTTGCAAAGGATCTTTGAAGAGAATAGCACTTACCTCCTCTCTAGACAACCCTTCTTCATCTTGGATATTGAATATATCTTCATCAAAGATTGGTTCCTTCATTAGAGTGGAAAGAACGAACTCTACCTTCTCCTCTCCTATGTCAAAGGCGAGTCTAGCATTCTTGCAATCAACTATGCAGCCGGAAGTTGCAAGAAACGGTCTTCCGAGTATGATCGGGACCGGACTATCTGCAGGAATGTCAAGCACAACAAAATCAATGGGAAGAAAGAATTTACCTAGCTTGACCGGGACGTCTTCTACAATACCGACGGGACGAGTGATGGATCGATCCGCCATGTACAACGTCATCTTCACCGGTTTAGGGTCGCCTAAACCGATCTTCCTACATAATGCAAGTGGTATGATGCTCACACTTGCTCCCAAGTCACATAATGCATCATATGTGACATCTCCCACTCCTATGGGAATACAAAATGACCCCGGATCCTTTAGCTTTGGGGGGCATCTTCTCCTTCATGGTCTTGATGAGATCCGAAGAATCCGAACTCATCTTAACCTCTCCAAAATCCTTTAACTTTCTCTTGTTAGAGAGGATCTCCTTTAAGAACTTGCCATAAGCCGGCATACCTACAATAGCATCAATGAAAGGTATATTAATATGCAGCTTGCTCATGAGTTCTATAAACTTACCGAATTGTTTATCTAGGCGCGCTCTCGCTCTAGATTGAGGGAATGGTAGGGGAGGTTTGTAAGCTGGAGGAGGAACGTAGACATCTTCCTTCTCCTTCCCCTTTTCTTTCTCTTTCTCAATGGGGACTTCTACAAACTTAGGCTGCGGATCGGTAGTTGTCACCCCGCTCCTAGTTGTGATTGCCATCACCCTTCCCTTTGGGTTGTCCTCCGTTTTTCCTGGAAGTTTCCTTGATTCCTAGGAACTTCCTCCACATGAGTAAACATTTGGTTTTCTAAAACCTTTTGGGCTTTATCAACCTTAGTTATGTGATCATCAACCTTGATGATGCGAGTCTCTAACCCTTGAAGCTTTCCCAAAATTGTCTCCAACATGGGATCGGGCTTCTCCTTCCCCAAAGTGCTTCCTCCATTAGGTGTTTGCCCCTGGCTTTTCAAAGGAGTAGAGGAAGAGGAAGGTGCAGCTAGTGAATTTGAATTGGAAGGATAAGAGTTACCGGAGTTTTGTTGATTGGAGCGCCAATTGTTGTTGTTTGAACCCCTATTGTTGTTCCAATTATTGTTCCGGTTGTTGTTATTGCCGTTCCAATTATTCCGGTTGTTGTTCCGGTTGTTGTTGTTGTTGTTGTTGCGGTTTGTATTCTCACCATTGTTGTTGTTGTTGCCCAAGTAGCCAACATCTTTTCCTTGTTGCTTTGGAAAGTTGGTCTTGATAACTTCCTTCAATTCTTTAATCTCATTATTGAGGGAGAAAATTTGATTTTGAGCTTCATGTGTAAGCTTTGCTCCTTGCTCCACACGATTTCCCTCCACTTTCCGGTGATAATACTTCTCTATGACCCGTGCTTGCTTCTCAATGAAGTCTCAAGTGTCATCTTCCCTCATGTCCATGAATGTACCACATGAGAGGGATTGGAGCTTGAAATGTGTCTCCACATCCAGCCCCTTATAGTATATCTCCAAAAGTGCAAGCTTGGATATGCCATGATGAGGGCAATCCAAGAGCAAATCCTGAAACCTTTCCCAAGATTGAAACAAACTTTCGTTAGATCTCATGGAAAATGCATTAATCTTACCTCTTAGCTCCGCCGTTTTGGATGGCAGAAAGAACTTAGTGAGGAACTCCGCGGAAAGGTCTTCCCACGTGTCTAGTTTCCCACTAGGAAGAGCTTGGTACCAAGACAATGCTTTCCCCTTCAAGGAGAAGAAGAAAGGCTTGAGCTTATAGTTGTTGGTAGTCGCGTTCTTCGGCCTCATTGTCTCCATCATACACTCGAAGTTTTGTAAGTGTTGGTGTGGAGATTCAGCGCTTGTTCCGCTAAATTGGTTTTGGCGAACAAGAGTAATAACCTGCGGATTGAAGCTAAACCCTTGTACATCGTCAGCATCGAAGTTCACACCTAAACGGCGTGATTGCTGTGTTGGATCCATCCTTTGGCCAAGAGTTCTTGGCTCCTCATCCACACGTTCGATCCTAGCATTCCTAGGTGGAACACGGCGATTTGCAGCTGCCCGTGGATGGAATGGATTCACATTCATCATTGGATCAATTTCCTCTAGCGGTGGCATGGAGGAGTCACTATCCTCATTAGATGAGTTGGCTCTAACCGATCTTCCCGGTCTCCTCCTTTTCTTTTTCTCCTTAAGGTTGTTTATTCCCAACCTCATTTGGAACATCATGTCCGTTAGATCATCAACCTTCATTTGGTGACGATCCGTCTCTTCTCTACGTGTCTTCTCACTCCATTGGAGTTGAGCTTCCTTTTCTGCAAGCTCCGATTGGAGATCACGTTCTCTTTCTTCAGCCATTTTCTTTTCCTTACGCTTTTGCCTTAAAGTCCTCTCAAGCTCTTGATCAAGAGGTAAGAGGTCTTCGGTGTTCCTAGACCTGCGCATGCACTTGAAAAGATATCAAATAACAAGGGAAGAGCTCCCAAGCTTGACAACCGTAAACCGAATTCGGCCTTAACAAAATCCCCGGCAACGGCGCCAAAAACTTGTTCGCCACTTAGCGTGCGTGCAAATAAGCTTTAAATATAAAACTAGAAATCAAACAAGCGAACCCGCAGTGTACGGATCGATATAGTTGAGCAAGAATTCCAGAGTATCGAACACAGGGATTTGGGGGGTTAAATCCAGTTATAGATTATCAAGCAAGTAAATGTATGAAGCTTTTCAAATTATTGGGAAAACAACAATCCTAAAGATCCAGGAATTCAGCCGTGGCAATTTATTCAAGATATACTAAAGATATAAGGACAGAGTTGAGATATGCAAAGGTATACGAAAGTAAGGTAATCGTACGGTGAAGTTCCAAAAACCTTATATGACCCACCTAAAAGACACTCTCTATAAAGGTTGTTGAGGCTTCAGTATAGAAAGGTTCTAAAGGCAAGAATTAACGTCAAACACCCAAACTTATAATCCAAGGATCAAGACTAACTAAACCGATTAAGGTTGTGACACTCACAATCGAGGTAGAGGTTGTTGAGGCTTCACTACCACCTAGAAAAGGCAAGCCAAGACTAAGTTAAAACAAATCTTTAACTTTGGATTAAAGTAAAAGCAAGTTCGTGAACTAACACGAAATTACGGGTAGTTCTTGAGTTCCACGGCCGTGGAAGCTCAAGAACAGACCGTGGATTAGGTTCGTCGGCGATTCTCTCTAACTCTCAGGGTCCAATCTGCTTACGATCGATCTATCTTTATCTAAGCCACAACTATCAACCCTTCACCTTAGAATTGTTAAAGGGTTTTAGCCAACAAGAGTCATATTGATATCAAATTCAAGATTTAAGAGAATGAAAGATGAAAACTTCCGAAAACCTTTAATAAACTTCAAACTAATCTCAAATCCACAAATCAAGAACAATAACGTCAATTGATTTGGAATAATGCAAACAATCACAATCTTAGATAAGAACGAAGAAGGGGATGTCAATCCGTCTTCAAATCAAACCTAAATGAGAAGCGAAATCTTCTTACAAACAATCTTCCGACTCTTCAACTCTTCCGTCAATCCGGAAATCTCAATAGCAAAGCGTAAATCTCTCAATCACAATCTCCGCCAAAATGCGAAATTAGGGCAAATCCAAGTGTAAGAGGAAGTGCATTTAAGCGTAAGCGAAGGTGACGGAATCTCTCTTCGTCCGTCCTTTTATAGTGTAAGATAAAATATTGGCCCGGCCCAATTGCGTAGGAGATCGTGGCTTAAAGTATGGCGAAAAAGATCGCCAAGATCACGGCCGTGGAAGGGTTCCACGACCGTCATTTAGAGCGTGGAAATTGTCACGGTTTGTCTCAATCTTTCCACGGCCGTAGAAGTTGCTGGAATGAACCACGCTTCCCTTGCCAAGGTTCCACGGCCGTGGACTTGAACGTGGAATATAGTACGGCCGTATTTAGAGCGTGGTTTAGGGGTAAATCGTAATTCTTCCTTTCCTCGTGCTATTCTTCAAGTTAGCACCTTCCTTAGCTCCTAGAGATGTCCTCAATCCTTGGACATACTCAATCAAACTCCATTCTCGCACAATCCGTTCGGAAATAGCTCTTAATTGCCTACAATCAACATAAAGTTTGTGTAGATCTCTATATCGACATTATAGACAAACTAGCTCACAAATGCATCAATGCTTAATCAATGACTATCAATATGGATGAAATACACTTAGAAAACGTGCCTAAAATATCACAATATTTCATGCTAACACCTGTGGGTCCTGCTTTCCAGCTTTGCTTTATTCTTGTCACGCAGGTGCGTTTTGCTTGTCAGCTTGCCTAAAGATGGCATTGTCCCTTCCTTTCCTAGTGTGAGTGTGCATCATCATGTTAGGTATAGATGAGAGTGTGATGATGATGTTATGCCTTGTACGGCTTTGAGGTTGTAGGATGTCGAGTGAGAGTTATAGGATGTATATGATCCTTATGGATTCCCTTTGGTCTAGGTGTGACCCCTTTGATTGATAGGAAACTGATATATCTCTATACCCTGTTGTTAGGCAGTGTCTCTCTCAAGATTAGAGGTTGATCGTGGTTGAGAGTATCAGAGGTTGAGGTAAGTCCGTAGGACTTACTTAGCTACCATCCTTATATTGGGTGTTTTCATGAGTGGTATGTGTGTTATTCTCTTGATATGATAGCATGCGATGTCGATTATTACCGACCTATGTTTTATTGATTGCCCCTTGCAATGGCAGTGATAACCTTTCCCTTTCATCCTGTAAGGAGTTGGGAGGTTCTTTGATGTCAGGACATACCTGGTATACAGGAAGGGTGCAACACCACTCCCTTAGGATACACGGGTTGTGTGACCGACACTACTCCAACTGGCTAGCAGGCCTAGAGGCCGGGATGATATGTTCCTCGTGTCACATAGTTTCATATATCTATATATGACAACTTATATAAAGATAATTAAAACGGGTAAATGTGTGAGAACATGATTATGTGTTATGATTCCATGACTTGTGCTTGTGCTTATGCATTCCTTATATATGAATGGTTAGCTAATGGTTTTATACCGTATTTTAGATGCTTTGCAAGATAGGAGAGCTGCAGAGTGATCCGGCAGGGTGACAAGTCTAGAACTCTCGTACATTTGGTGGTTATGGTTTTGGGGATGTTTATGTACCTCCTGCGTGAGGATGATGTTTATACCTCTTGTGTGAGGGTTGTGTTTTATACTCGGATATGGTTTTGTACACCTTTTGGTTGTATAGTTTTATGTATTTGTTTTATATTTGTCGGTGCCTTGTTGTCTGGTCCAGTGAACTTGTTGTTAGGCTAGGGTCAGGATTCATTGTGTGATCCTAGCCCAATGTAGCATCCCGAGTCCCGCGGATTCGGGGTGTTACACTTATCCCATCCTTGCTCTCCAAAATGCGATACAAGCAATTAATTGCTTGTACTTACTCTCAAACTTCTGGGTGAGGTCTCCTCCGATTTTTTCAATAACCTCTTTAGTGACTTTTTGAGTAATGTCTTTTTTTAGCTTTTGTATGAAATCTAGTGTGCTAACAAGAGCAAATAGATCAGATGGATTCACTGAAGCACGAGAGGCATCTAAACCATATGTTTGATAATAACCATTATCGTCGGGTTCTACTAGTGTATGAAATATTTTGTCTCTAACAATTGTATGTTCTCGTTGGTCCTCAATTTCCTAACTTAAGAGTTTGTCAAAGTCTTTTTGCACGAGTTTTACATAAATTAGTCCACAATAAACACCACACACGCACGCAGGCACGCGCGCGCGTACACACACATATATGATAACTTTAATAGTGTCTAAGTACAACATTAAGAATATATAAACTTACAGTTGTCTTAATAACATCAAAGTCATTTTGGTTGCGTTATTTTATCTAGACACTCATTTAATTGTACGATGCTCATTTTTCTCCATCTGTCAAAAGTAAAACTTAAAAACAATAAAATTAAGTAGTTAATGTAACAATAAGGAAATAACAGTCACGTACCCTCTTTTTTAATTTGGGAAAATGACTATCGACTAGTGTTAGGAGGTGGACCATGTTTCTCTTGATTTGTAGAGTTTCTCAATGGTACCACTACAAAAATCCACAATCAAATGTAACCAAGTAAAATTTAAAATAATCAAAGTAAAATTAAAAAAAAAAGTTAGAAAACATTATACTTCTACCTTTGATTCAAGAGAACACCAATATACAAACATGCACGACCATTGATCTACTCTACTACAACTTCGGGACAAACTCTTGAAGAAGGTTCTTTATCATTTTCGTGATCCACAAAATATTTAATTTTATTCTTGACTTGTGATTTTTCGACATGTAGTTGCACTTTCTCAAACACAAGTCATTGTATTCTTCGGGAACATCCAACACATTTCTCTGCAGTTTATTAATAACAATCGTGACTCGATTACAATCAATATAAAACATGTAGAAAATATTTAATTTATTGTTAAGTTATTATTTTAACCTCTTTTCATATCCCCTCTCTGATTGACTCGCCAATGGGTATCCAATCAAGAAAAGTTAGCGGTACCCTATTACCATCAAGTACCATTATACCGATTTGAGATTTCAATTGTTGTGCTCTTTCTCCGATAGCTTGGAAGTGAGAATCAAAAGAGACTTGAATTTTAACTCTTGTGTTTTACCCCGACACATTCTTAATTCGACCTCTAGTGCCAATCTCTTTAAGAGCAACTTCAACAAAACTTTAAAATATTAAGCTTGTAACAAGTACAAAAGTAAACAAAATAAGTCGTATAATTATAACGATACATTCCTACTTTTGGAGGAGATTCTGTAGGAGGAGGGTAAGAGAGAGGAGGACATGAAGGGGAAACAACATGTTGAGGTTGTGTTTGCGACTGTGAAGAACCAGTGTGGGCATTAGCTAGGTTACTTGAATTTAGAAAGCTAGACATAGATCGTGGTCGTCCATATTCAACGACTGTAAGACCCGAGGTCTTAGGGACGTTGTCCCCATGCCAACCATGCTCGCGCATAAAACTTCCCAGGAGGTCACCCATCCTGAAATTGCTCCCGCATGAACACACTTAACTCCAGAGTTATTTGTCCTCACTCTACCACTGGAAAAGAAGAATTCTAGTTGATATGGGTAGCAACCCATTCGGGATGACAATTTTACGGGATGTTACAATCTCCCCCACTTAAACTCCTGATGTCCACGTCAGGCCAAGGACCGTCCACCGAGCCGAGTGACCACCTAGTAGGGCAAGCACACTTGTAACTCAAGGTTAGCTCTGATACCATCTATAAGACCCGATGTCTTAGGAACGTTAACCCATGCCCAGAAAACTTTCCAGGAGGTCACCCATCTTGAAATTGATCCGGCATGAGCACGCTTAACTCCAGAGTTATTTGTCCTCACTCTACCACTGAAAAAGAAGAATTCTTGTTGACATGGGTAGCAACCCATCCTTATAAGTCAATCACAAATCCCCATTCAAATGATACGAGATGACAATTTTACGGGATGTTACAACGACTAACTTCCTTCTCTTCATATTATCATATGAATAGTGATTCTACAATAATTGTATTTATGTTCAATTTCTTAAAATCAAAGCCTTACAACTTCATCATTAAAAAAATGCATAATAGTTGTACTATAGAAATTTCTTATCATAGTAAGAGAAAATTTGTAGCAACAAAGAACGGTACCAAATAAAAATCAAGTCCATAAATAAAGAATAAAGAAAAACAACACATCAAAGCAACTAATAACATAATTCATATTTTTGCAATTATCATGTAAATCGAAAGTATTGACTCAAAAGCAAGAAACTAAATAAGTAAAAATTCATTAGTTGATGAAAAAAAAAGATCTCAAACATCTAGACTATCAACCACATTATCAAAACTATCATCACCATCTAAATCAGCTTCACCATCTAAATTATCACAATTCACCCTGTGATCACTATCTAAATCAACTTCACATTTTAACTCATCCACATTATCAGTGTTCACATTTGACTCTGCTTCTCCAACATTGAGTCACTCTTGTCTTGAAAGATCTTTGTTAAACCACACTTGTCGAGCTTGAGATGCCAAGATAAAAGGCTCATCATGAATTTGTTCATTTTGGTATAGTAATCTTCGGAAGTTAACCAAAGCAAGTCGAAGGGATATTTCTTCACCCCGCTTGAAGGATGTGTCCACTCACACATGAACAATACATACTTTATATCATGTGAGTACGTAATGTTGATAATATCAATCAATCTCCCATAATATGGTACCAAATCTCTTTCTAAAGCCACACCACAATTTTGTCTGGTTCGTTTGTTGTCTACACTTTTAACTTGGAAAAGGTAACGGTTGGAAGTGTACGAGGTCAATTTTGTTGTTGAAGGAGAAGGAGGTTAGACAAATGTACAATCTCTTGGGATAAGGAGTCGTCCCCGGAATGTTGCAAACTTTGAGTCTATAATGGAATATTGTTTCGTTAATTAGTTCAACATCCATGTTAAACTTGATATGTACATAAGTGAACTTATTTTTAATAAACATTGGTTCAAATACTCACATGGGTCCTAAACCATGTGATAAACTCATTAAAATGAGTTTTTTACACTAACTCATCATTGACAATAGGGTACAAAGTTGTTATGTTAAAAGTGATATGTGCAAAAGTGAACTATTTAATATAAATCACTTTTCACCGAACCGGATAATAATCCCTGAATATTTGGTCGATCTATTTCCAAATCCTAAAATATTGTATGTGAAAACGATTTTAGTCGGATCGGATAATTATCCACGAATACTTGAGTGATTTGTTTGATCGGAATGATTTTAGCCTGATCCATTTGATTGAAAATGAATTTAACCGGATCTAGATATCCGATTGATCCATTTGATCCAAATATATAATGTGATTATATGGCTGGTCCATATATGTTTTATCCTATTTTGTTTGTTATAAAATGTAAAATAAAATATATTAGTCAATTAGTCACATAACTTAATCCAAATGAAAGTGAAAAACGTATAGTTGATACAAGTTTATTTTTTTGTAAAGAAGCTTATTTTTAAGACTTTAACACATATTTTATATCCAACGCAATAAAAAGTTAATACTTAAAAAATGTCATCATATATACTTATGCATTTACACTATGTATTTTGTAATATGTCATTATAGACTTATAGTTATAGTATGGATTATGTAATTTGTATTAGTATTTATGCATATATATAAAATATAGTAAATCAAAAACTTATCTTTAAAATGTCTATTCTTAAAAGTTATAGTATGAATTATGTATTTATGTGAAAACAACTTGAGTCAGATTGAATATTATCAGCAAATATTTGGGTGATTCGTTTGATTGAGATGATCTTTAATTGAATATGGACATCTGAATTATAATATGAGTTATGTAATGTGTATTGTGTAATACGTCATTTGATTGGAATAGTTTTAGCCCCATCCGTTTGATTGAAAATGACTTCAACCGGATTTGGATATCCGTTTGATCCGTTGGTTCATATATCTAATCTGACCGATCCATTTAATCCATTAATGTTTTTCATATTTTTTTGTTATAAAATGTAAAATAAAATTTCTCATCTGCTGTCAAATCGGATAATAATCCTTGGATATCCTATTGATCTGTTTGATCCAAATTCTTAAATATGGTATCTAAAAACGACTTAGATGGATCGGATAATTATCGGCAAATATTTGAGTTTTATGTTTGATCGGAATGATTTTAGCCCGATCCATTTGATTGAATATGAGTTTAATTGGATCTAGATATCCGATTGATCCGTTTGATCCAAATATCTAATCTGACCGATCCATTTGATCCATATATGTTTTTCATAATTTGTTTGTTGTAAAATGTAAAATAAAATTTTTCATATTTTGCCGAATCGGATAATAATAAGATGATATGGTTGATCCATTTGATCCAAATTCTAAAATATGGTATCTAAATCCGACTTTAGTCGGATTAGATAATTTTTCGCAAATATATGAGTGATATGTTTAATTTGAATGATTTTAGTGTAAGATCCCAATTTTCACCTTCACCGCCCCCGCGGTAAAGGACGCCGCCCCAGCGGCCTTGGTGTCTGTCACTGCCCCCGCGGTGACAAGGGGCCGTCCCTGCGGCTGAGGCAATCCGCCCCTACGGATACGCTGCAGATCATGTCCGATCTATTTTCGTTCATTTTATCTTCTTTCTATAGATAGAATATTCGATCTTATATGTTATGGGTCGGCTTCCTTATCTTCTTCCAAACCCTAGACGTCCTTTAAATTTATCTTTTCCGCCTCTTTTATATATTCCCGTCTTTTTCTCTTTTTCCCGTTTCTTGCTTACGTCTTCTTCAACCCTAGAGTACTGCAACCTTGGTCCTTGTGATCTTGCCAAACGTGTAAGTTCTTCCTACATTGTTCTTCATCACGTTTATGTGGTGGCTGCATGCCAATCCTTCTATTTCGTTTTCTTCTTTGGTTCTTCCTTTTCTTCTTCTCCAAGAATCAAGTTGGAACCTTGATTCTTGTTTGCATCCCCGTTGTTGATGTGTTTTTGTTCTCAGGCTCTTTTGGTTGAGTCTTGACGTGGTTGGATCAAAGGTTCGAGCTTTGGATCCCTTGCTGAGAGTTATGTCGAAAAGAAACCCCGACAACGTCTTTTGTTAGTGCACCGCCCCCACGCCTGCACACTCCCACCCCGGCGTTAAGCCGCCCCTATGCCTTGCTCCGCCACCCCGCGGTTCCTTCTGCAGTAACTCTAGTTCTTGTGAGTTGCTTTCTCCCTTGCTTTCCTCGTTCCTTTCCTTGATTCTTATGGATGTTCCTTGTTCCTTGAGTATGCTGTAAGACTAAGGTTTAACCCTTAGCTTGTGGAGATCTATTAGAGATCATTGAGACCAGAAGTTATAGACTTCTAGAAACCGTTTCGTTCCTGATTCGTGATTGGTGTGTGAACAGGCTTTCCTTGCTCCTTTCCTGAGGGAACTGAGTTGTTCTCTGAGTTGTTGTTGAGCTTTTAGATTACCTTAGAGTGAGGTAAGTCCTCTGGACTTACTTAGCTTCATTCCGTATATTGGTTTGACTATATGGGCTTGTTTGTGTTGTTCTTATTGTTATAATGGATAACCAGAATATGAATCACCCTTATAACCTTAACTGGCTCAAGTGTATGATAACCGGGTGGTGACCACTTGTCTAGTTCTACAGGAGACTAGAATGTGCTCTTGCAACCTAGACCCGTAGGTAACGTATAGTATTGATCTATTCCTATTGGTAGACAAAAGTGGAGGCAAGTTTCGGGAGATTCTTGTGTGACAAATGAAGTTGAATTAGTAATGGATAACTTTAAGAAAGACAACAACCGGTTGAGTATTAGCATGCTATATGATTACTTTACATTAGAGGATGGGATCAGGTTCATAATTCTGTTGTTGTTTCCCTTTTTGTTTTGAACTCGGCTGTGAGTCTTTTACACTTTCCTTTGTTTAAACCTTTGGTTTTATATTGAGTTTTGGTTTTCAGTTGTTTGTGCATTGTTGTAAGATCCGTTGTGTCATTGCTACCTTAAGGGTCGGGACCCATTGTGAGGTACTAGCCCGTAACCCTTTGAGTTCTCAGAACTTGGGGTGTTACAATATAGTATCAGAGGTGTACGTTGGCAACAATGGCACTCGAAATCTTCTAAAGGCAAGATGAATATATAAATAGAACCCACAAGGGGTCTAACGTTTTCAAAAGGGGGTTTTGTTTTTAACTTGTCGGTCTGGGATAGATGTACGGGCGACCACCACTACCTCCACGGATCTCAGCAGTGTAGTTTGTTAGCATGAAATATTGTGATATTTTAGGCACGTTTTCTAAGTGTATTTCATCCATATTGATAGTCATTGATTAAGCATTGATGCATTTGTGAGTTAGTTTGCTTATATTGTCGATATAGAGGTCTACACAAGCTTTATGTTGATTGTAGGCAATTAAGAGCTATTTCCGAACGGATTGAGCGAGGATGGAGTTTGATTGAGCATGTCCAAGGATTGAGGACATCTCTAGGAGCTAAGGAAGGTGCTAACTTGAAGAATGGCACAAGACTAAGGGAAACCACGAACTACCTCTAAACCACGCTCTAAAATACGGCCGTACTACATTCCACGTTCAAGTCCACGGCCGTGGAACCTTGGCAAGAGAGGCGTGGTTCATTCCAGCAACTTCTACGGTCGTGGAGGTTTGTGTCAAACCGTGACCAATTTCCACGCTCTAAATTATGGGCGTGGAACCCTTCCACGACCGTGATATTGGCAATCTTTTACGCACACTTTGAAGCCACGATCTTCTACGCAATTGGGCCGGGCCAATATTTTATCTTACACTATAAAAGGACGGAAGAAGAGAGATTCCGTCACCTTCGCTTACACTTTGCCGACGCCTATTGCATGTGCCTAGGGTTTGAAGATTCCCGTTGAGAGATTGCGTTTCGCTATTGTGATTTCCGGATTGACGGAAGAGTTGAAGATTTTGGAAGGTTGTTCGCAAGGAGATTACGCTCCACACTTAGGTTTGATTAGAAGACGGATTGACATCCCGTTCTTCCTTCTTAATCTAAGATTGTGATTGCTTGTGTTATTCCGAAACCATTGACATTATTGTTCTTGAATTGTGGATTTGAGATTAGTTTGAAGGTTATTAAAGGTTTTCGGAAGTTTTCACCTTTCAATCTTTTAATTCTTGAATTTGATATCAATATGACTGTTGTTGGCTAAAACCCTTTAGCAATTCTAAGGTGAAGGGTTGATAGTTGTGGCTTAGATGATGATAGATCGATCGCAAACAGATTGGACCCTGAGGGTTAGAGAGAATCGCCGACGAACCTAATCCACGGTTTTTTCTTGAGCTTCCACGGCCGTGGAACTCAAGAACTACCCGTAATTTTGTGTCAGTTTACGAACTTGCTTTTACTTTAATCCAAAGTTAAAGATTTGCTTTAACTTAGTCTTGGCTTGCCTTTTCTAGGTGGTAGTGAAGCCTCAACAACCTCTACCTCGATTGTGAGTGTCACAACCTTAATCGATTTAGCTAGTCTTGATCCTTGGATTACAAGTTTGGGTATTTGACGTTAATTCTTACCTTTAGATCCTTTCTATACTGAAGCCTCAACAACCTTTATAGAGAGTGTCTTTTAGGTAGGTCATATAAGGTTTTTGGAACTTCATCGTACGATTACCTTACATTCGTATACCTTTGCATACCTCAACTTTGTCCTTATACCTTTAGTATATATTGAATCGATTACCACAGTTGGATTCCTGGATCTTTAGGATTGTTGTTTTCCTAATATTTGAAAAGCTCACATATTCACTTGCTTGATAATCTATAATTGGATTTAACCCCCCAAATCCCTGTGTTTGATACTATGGAATTCTTGCTCAACTATATCGATCCGTACACTGCGGGTTCGCTTGCTTGATTTCTAGTTTTATAATTAAAGCTTATTTGCACGCACGTTAAGTGGCGAACATAGTTCTTATATGTTGGCCTTTATATGCTTTTCTTGGATTTCTCCTTTTGTTGTAGCGTGTACTTATATCTATATATTCTTATATATCGATCCTTATAGCAGATGGCGCGTACTAGAGCTACATCTACTATGGGGCGAGGAAGGGGTCGACCACCACTTCCACCTGCCGTCCGTGGACGAGGACGTGCAACAAGACCTGCACTAGCTTGAGGTCAGGGTCAGGCCCCATTTGCTGATCCACCTATCGCTGAGGCGTTCGCTGAAGAAGTTGCTAAAACTTGCACCAGTGCCGCCAGTTCCTGCGAGATCAGTTGAGGTTTCGTAGAGAGTGACACGATCGTCGCCCCACCTACTAGAGTGGCTGAGGTTGCTAGAGCGCCGGCTGAGCCGAAGGAGCCGAAGCCCGACAGTTGCTTGAAGGCTTTTGACCAGCTAAAGGTTCCCATTTTCATGGGAAAGACTGGACTGGTGGTGGAGTTGTGGCTAGGAAAACTGGATTCTGCTATGGAGGCGATCGGGTTCCTAAAGGGGCGTCGAGTCGACATAGCATAGACGCTGCTGGAGGATCAGGCTCATTCTTGGTGGAGGACTGCTCGTAGTAAGGTCACCAGTTATGAGCAGATGAAGACGGTGATCAGACATCGCTATTGCCCTACAGCGATAAGGAGGGATCATCTTCAGGATTTCCATGAGGTTGGTTTCGAGGATTTGCCTATTGCTAAGATCATCAACAAGTTTCAAGATGAGTTGTTATTGCTAGGTCTGTCTACACCACCAGAGGATCAACATGTTTATGTTTTCTCTCGGAGATTGAGAGAGTCTACACGCTCTTATTTGATTGGTTTCCGTTGTGATTCTTTGACGGACTATACGGATAGAGCTTATGCTTATGAGAGAGACCGACCGGGTTTAACGGAGAGCTTCTCAAACAAAAGGTCCAAAGAAGGGACAAAAGCCTGGATCAGCTAGTGCTGGAGCTGGAGCAGCTAGGTTTGGGCGTAGTCAGACGCCAAGACGTTCTGGTTTCCAACAGAGTTTTGATAGAGGACGGCAATGCCATAACTGCGGAGGTGCTTGACACATTCGAGTTGATTGCAAGAAGCCCACACTGACTTGCTTTTCCTATGGCAAGCTAGGACACAGAGCTACGTTTTGCCGTCAGGGCAAGGCGCTATCTCAGTAAGGTTCTTCACCTGCTAGTGTTGCAAGAGGAGGACAAATGTCTCATTATCAACAACAACAGTAGAGAGTTCCTGGTGCTACCACTCCTCAAGGTTCCACTCTAGGATAGGGGAGGGGTAGAGGACGAGTTGGTGGTTCTGCAGACACTAGAGATGCATCAGCCAGAGTGTATGAGATGAAGAGTGTGAAAGAGCTGACATCGCCAACGACCACGATTACCATTCATATTAATGGTTTTCCTGTCAAAGTTCTTTCTATACCGGTGCTACGTGATAGCATGTATTATAGTCTATATTTTGGTATTGGTTTTAGACGTTTTATTATAGTCTATATTCTTTTATTATATTGTTGTTTTGTCTACCTTTACGGGAATCGAGGTCTACACCTAGTTTCATTGTAACTGTAGGGGAAATGGCACATTTTGGACCGAAATGGAGCTAAGGAAGCTAAGGAGTCATTGGAGCTACATTCTGGAGCATTGAGTAGTTATAAGATCTCAAGAAGCATGGAAATGATTTAGAGGATTGATTTTGGACCAGATTAGAGAGTTACACTTTCAGCTGATATTCACCTCGGTCAGCTACAGTACCACCTCGACCGAGGTGATCTTGAGGAGCGTTCCGACCGAGGCGAACATCTCACCTCCGACAAGATGTTTATTTTTGGTTGAGATCTTCTATTTTTGGAAAGTGAATATCACATATATTTGGCTGGATTTCTGGAAGGAAGATAATATTTTTGGCTGATATATTTTGGAAGATATGGATATATTTTTCTAGGAAATTATCTTTTTAAGATATTATATCTTTGGAAGATAATTCTCCTATATAAAGGGGTGGATTTTCTGCAATTCAACCATCCTTGGATCATCTTCGGATCACTTGTTTTCTGGATGATTTTCTGAAGAGTTTGAAGGAAGTTTTGAAGGTTGAAGATCAAGGAAGGAAGGAGTCAAGTTAAAGTTGGCTTTGAAGGAAGTTTGTAAGACTTTCTTAGACTGGTTTGGTTTTGTTGTCTGTTCTGATTTGTGATTGAGGAACGCTAATTGTTGTTTGTTTGATTCATTGAGTTATTGAGACCTTTGTGTTAAGGTTTTCTTGTTTAAATATTGATTCCTTTCTTATAAATTTGATTATTGTTATCATGATGATTGTTGGCTAAGTTCTTTATGCGATTCTAGGGTGATTGGCTGAAAGTTGTGGGAAAGACGATGATAGAATGATGTTAATTCCAGCAGGACCCTGAAAGCTCAAGCCTTTACCTTAACAATAGAACACCTCGGTCAGTCATTGAATAAGAGTTTCTGTTTGCCAAATCCTATCCTGGTTCAATGCAAGCCTAGGATGAGACTTACCTGGTGATTCCTTTGTTTGTATACCCAAGATCATGAGTGTAGGTAATAATGGTTTATCCTTTATTGGGGTTTGAGTGTGCCTTCATCCCATCTTTGTGGGTTAGCTTAAGACTTACCCGGTAAAGGTTGATTTTATCCCCTTGGGTGGTGTGTTGGTTTGAGATTATAGTTCTTTCCTTAGTACCTTGAGACTTACCCGGTGAAAGGAGCTTTGGTTTGGGATAGTGAGTAGTGATACTTACCCGGTGATCTATTCGCACATTAGAAACACCTTCCCTTTGCAAATTTCAGCTTTGTCCACGTTATCTTTTGAGATCTTGAGTCGGAATCACAACTGGATGCTTTAATCTCTAAAATCCACATTTTTCTTTACCTGGTTATTACATCATCTTTGATTGCTTTAATTTGTTGTTTGTGGTTATTTGACAACCTGATTACCGATCTTTGTTTCACCATAGTCCTTGTGATCGACCCCTGGAATTCTTGCTTTTATTACGATTGATCCGTACACTGCAGGTTCGCATATTGTTCAAGCATACTTCTTGGGTTTAAATATTAAAGCATGCACACACCTTTTGGAGCAAACACTACGCATTCCTTTATATCTAATGCTTGTGTAGATAGATTGACCTTAGTTACCATTGAAGGTAGACCCTTCTTTATATGATTACCCGATGGGGTACGATTAGAGGTACCCGAGAGGTTCGCGATTGCCCTATTAGACTGGGAGGTCGCGATTGGCCACCTGACTTCTACATCATGTACTAAGTACATGAAGAAGTTATACTTGGCCTAAATTGGATGGATCGTCATCGAGCAGTTTTGGACATCCGCAAGAGGACAGTGACGGTAACTATAGATGCAGGCCATGTGGAGATTTTCTGAGGATGGGATCTTGGGAAAACCGGTACAATCATCACTACAGTCCGAGCTGTGAGACTTATCGGTCAAGGTTGTGAGGCTTTCTGGTGCTATGCCACGAAGGATGGTTCGAGTCCAGCTTTGGAGGAGATTCCAGTAGCATGCAAGTTTTCCAATATTTTTGGAGAGCCATCAGAGTATAGACTTTGGCATTGAGCTAGAGCCCGGTACGAGACCAATCTCTAAGGATCCTTACTGTATGGCGCCTATCGAGATGCTTGAGTTTAAGAAGCAGCTCAAGGAGTTAGCAGAGAAGGGCTTCATCTGCCCTAGTGTATCTCCTTGGGGCGCATCAGTTCTCTTCGTTAGGATGAAAGACGGGTCGATGAGGTTATGTATCGATTACAGAATGCTTAACAAGGTGACGATCAAGAATAAGTACCCATTGCCCCGTATCAACGATCTTTTGGATCAGCTGCATGGAGCTTCAGTGTTTTCACGAATCGATATGAGATCTGGATAACACCAACTAAGGGTGAGAGAGCAGGTAATAGCCAAGACGATATTTCGGACCAGATATGGACACTACGAGTTTGTAGTGTTGCTATTCGGGCTCAAGAATGCGCCCACAATTTTCATGGAGTTGATGAACAACATCTTTATCGAGTTTCTAGACCAGTTTGTAGTTGTCTTCATAGATGCCATTTTGGTTTACTCTCACAGCAGAGAGGAGCAGAGAGCTTTACGCCAAGATCTTTAAGTGCGAGTTTTGGATGTCCGAGGTACACTCCTTGGTCACATCATGTCAGCTTTTTATGCAACTGAAGGGATCAAGGTAGATCGCCTGACCGCCCACTTCCTTGCTAAGGAAGTCTACGAGGTTCGTATGATCCAAGCCGTGCCTGCAGAGCTTTGAGAAGCTGAAGAAGAGGTTGACCTTTGCTCCTATCATAGCTCAACCTGAGGGCATTGAGGATTTTGTGGTTTACAACGATGCATCCAAGCTGGGCTTGGGATGTGTTCTTATGCAGAGGAGTAAGGTGATTGGTTACGCGTCTAGACAGTTGAAGACGTACGAGGAGAATCACCGTACCCATGATCTTGAGTTGGCTGCCATTGTTCATGCTTTGAATATTTGGAAGCATTATTTGTACGAAGCTACTTGTCAGATATTTGCAGACCATAAGAGTCCAAAGTACATATTCACTCAGCGGGAGTTGATTAACCGCCAAAGGAGATGGCTGGAGTCGATCAAGGATTTTGATGTTAAGATCTTATACTATCCCGGGAACGAAAATGTGGTAGCTGGTGCCTTTAGTATATAGACTCCCCGGGAGATGGCGATAGCTAGACTGACAGCTCAGCTACAATTACAGCGAGACCTTGCATGGCTAGAGATGGATATCCACTTTCCGGTTTCCGACAGCCACCTATACACCTTGGAGGTATTACCTGATCTGTTGGTAGAGATCCGACAGAAGTAGGAGAGTTTCCCGGCTTTGACACAAATCCGAGACTGGATGTCTCGAGGAGAGGCGCCAGAATTTGCAGTCGGTGCCGATGGGATCTTGAGATGTCAAGAGCATGTTTGTGTGCCTTCAGACCGAGAGTTGAGATAGAGGATCCTACAGGAGCGTGTTTGTATGCCTTCAAAGAAATGTGGCTGGTGAGTCGGTTAGCAGAGGAGTTCACCAGACAGATAGTGAGACTTCACGGAGTACCTAGGACTATAGTCTTTGACAGAGACAGACGGTTCACCTTGAGGTTTTGGCAGCAAGTGCATGTCACCCTAGGTACGAGTTTGCAGTTCACGGCTGCTTATCATCCTCTAACCGAGCGGACCATCCAAATCTGGAGGACATGTTGAGAGCCTGTGTATTAGACTAGGGACATGTGTTGCCAATACATCTTCCCTTAGTGGAGTTTTCGTATAACAACAGTTCACACGCATCGATGAGGATGGCTCCTTATAAGGCTTTATACAAACACAAATTCCGTACACCGTTTTGTTGGGACGAGCCGAGTAGTGCTAGTGAGTAGAACCTGAGCAGATTCAGGATGACATGGCTTGAGTAGCGGTGATCCGAGAGAGGATGTTAGCAGCGCAAAGTCGTTAGAAGTATTATGCGGATAAGAGGCGCATACCTCTTGATTTTAGAGTCGGAACTCAGGTTTGGTTGAGAGTATCTCCGACACGAGGCGTCTGATGTTTTGGTGTCAAGGGGAAGTTGAGTCCCAAATATGTCGGACCTTTCGAGATTCTTGAGCGAGTTGGAGAGGCAGTATACATACTTGCTTTGCCACCGAGGCTTGAGGGTATTCACCCCATCTTCCATGTGTCTCTGTTACGGGAGTAAATAGCGGAAGCGAGACACATCGTCGGTCATGAGGATCTAGTGGTCGATCCAGACTACACGTTCGTTGAGCATCCGGTTGTTGTCTTAAAGCGTAGTACGAGATGCTTGCGTTCGAAGGACATACCAATGATGAAGATTTTGTGGTCGATGCAAGGAGTTGATGAGGCGACTTGGGAGACAGAGGATAGTATATAGAGGAACTACTGGAGTTTTACGCTGAGTTATGTGATCGTTCGGGTTGTTGCAAGTTTCGGCACGAAACTTCTTTTTAGGGGGATTTGATCTAAGATCCCAGTTTTCACCTTCACCGCCCCGCGGTGAAGGAGGTTGCCCCAGCAGCCTTGGTGTCTGTCACTGCCCCCGCGGTGACAAGGGGCCGCCCTGCGGGTAAGGCGATCCGCCCCGGCGGATACGCTGCAGATCATGTCCGATCTGTTTTCGTTCGTTTTATCTTCTTTCTATAGATAGAATATCCGATCTTTTATGTTATAGGCCGGCGTCCTTATCTTCTTCCAAACCCTAGACGTCCTTTCAATCTATCTTTTCCGCCTCTACTATATATTCCCTTCTTTTTCTCTTTTTCCCGTTTCCTGCTTACGTCTTCTTCAACCCCAGGGTGTTGCAACCTTGCTCCTTGTGATCTTGCTAAACGTGTAAGTTCTTCCTACCTTGTTCTTCATCACGTTTATGTGGTGGCCACATGCCCATCCTTCTGTTTCGTTTTCTTCTTTGGTTCTTCCTTTTCTTCTTCTCCAAGAATCAAGTTGGAACCTTGATTCTTATTTGCATCCCGTTGTTGATGTATTGTTGTTCTCAGGCTCTTTTGGTTGAGTCTTGACGTGGTTGGATCAAAGGTTCAAGCTTTGTATCCGTTGTTGAGAGTTTTGTCGAGAAGAAACCCCGACAACATCTTCTGTCAGTGCACCACCCCCGCGTCTGCACACTCCCGCCCCCGGGGCAAGCTGCCCCTGCGACTTGCTCCTCCGCCCCCGCGGTTCCTTCTGCAGTACCTCTCGTTCTTGTGAGTTGCTTCCTTACTTGCTTTCCTCATTCCTTTCCTTGATTCTTACGGATGTTCCTTGTTCCCTTAGTATGCTGTAAGACTAAGGTTTAACCCTTAGCTTGTGGAGATCTCTTAGAGATCATTGAGACTAGAAGTTATAGACTTTTAGAAACCGTTTTGTTCCTAATTCGTGATTCGTGTGTGAACAGGCTTTCCTTGCTCCTTTCCTGAAGGAACTGAGTTGTTATTTGAGTTGTTGCTGAGCTTTTAGATTACCTTCGAGTGAGGTAAGTCCCCTGAACTTACTTAGCTTCATTCCGTAATTGGTTTGAGTGTATGGGATTGTTTGTGTTGTTGTTATTGTTATAATGGATAACCAGAATATGAATCACCCTTATAACCTTAACTGTCCCAAGTGTATGATAACTGGGTGGTGACCACTTGTCTAGTTTTACAGGAGACTAGAATGTGATCTAGCAACCCAGACCCGTAGGTAACGAATAGTATTGATCTATTCCTATTGGTAGACGGAAGCGGAGGCGAGTTTTGGGAGATTCTTGTGTGACAAATGAAGTTGAATTAGTAATGGATAACTTTAAGAAAGATAATAACCGGTTTTGTGTGAGCATGATATATGTTTACATTACCTTATGTGTGTTTGTGCCTTCACGTTCTTTCCGATATCTATAATGTTAGCTAACATTTAAACCGATGTTCTATATGGTCCGCAGGTTCAGGATGTTGCTGGGTGATCCGGATGGTTTGGCTAGTCGGGGTTCCCATACATTATAGGACAGGATCGAGTTTATAATTATGTTGATGTTTCCCTTTTTGTTTTGAACTCGGCTACGAGTCTTTTACGCTTTTCTTTTGTTTAAACCTTTGGTTTATTGAGTTTTGGTTTTCATTTGTTTGTTCCTTGTTGTAAGATCCGTTGTGTCGTTGCTACTGTGAGGGTCGAGACTAATTGTGAGGTCCTAGCCCGTAACGCTTTGAGATCCCAGAACTTGGGGTATTACATTTAGCCCGAACCTTTTGATTGAAAAGTATTTTAATCATATCTAGATATCCAATTGATCCGTTCGATCCAAATATCTAATTTGACCGATCCAATTGATCCATATATGGTTTTCATAGTTTCTTTGGTGTAAATGAAATTTACATCTTTTTCCGAATTGGATAATAATCCGTGGATATCCAGTTGATATGTTTGATCCAAATTCTAAAGTATGGTATCCAAAAACGAATTTAGTCGGATCGGATAATTGGCCTCGAATATTTGGGTGAAATGTTTGAACGTAATGATTTTAGCAAGATTGTTTTGATTGAAAATGACTTTAACCGGATCTCGATATCCAATTGATCCGTTTGATCCAAATATATAATCCGACCAATCCATTTGATCTATATATTTCTTTTTTCATATTTTGTTTGTTGTAAAATGTAAAATAAAATTTATCATATTTTACCGAAACGGATAATAATCCGTCGATATTCGGTTGATCCGTTTGATCCAAATTCTAAAATATGGTATCTAAAAACGATTTTAGTCGGATCGGATAATTATCCACGAATATTTTGGTGATATGCTTGATCGGAATGATTTTAGCCCGATCCGTTTGATTGAAGATGAGTTTAATTAGATCCGGATATCCGATTGATCCGTTTGATCCAAATATCTAATTTTACCGATCCATTTGATCCATATATGTTTTTCAGAATTTGTTAGTTGTAAAATGTAAAATAAAATTTATCATCTTTGTAACATCCCAAATTCTCAAAAGTCGAGCTACGGGTTAGGACCTCATAGTGGGTCCTGACCCTATCTTGACAAAAAGTTCACCGGATCTTGCAATAAGGCACAAATAAATATAAACCCGAAATAGATAAAATATCAAAATGTCAATAATAAAAAAAAAAGACAAGACTCTCAGCCGAGTACTAGAAACTATAATGTAAAATGAAAAATAAATAAAGAACCCACATCCCGTCGTAAAATGTACGGGAACCACGCTGACCACTCCGACCGAATCAGTCGGCAACATCCCTCTCGTGCAAGGCATCTACAATAACGGATAAAACCGTTAGCTAACATTCTATATATTAGGATAACGGTAATAGCACATACACACATAAAGGACGAATAAACACATAGCATGCTTATACATCAATTCGGTTATTTTCTTTTAAACGTGATTCACTTTCTAATTCAACTTCTTTTGTTACACGAGGATGCCTCAAACCTCTCCTCTGTCCCCGTATACCAACAAGATTGGATCCGATGCACCTCACCGTGTACTCGTCTGGGCTAGTTGTAGAGAGCCTCTCAGTCTCCTGTCGGAGTTGGACAGTGATGTCACTACCTATTACTACTTGGTTCATATAACAAGAAAGGTCGTCCTATCAAGTTATTCTTATTAAAACACAACACAATTACAGTCATGCTAACACATAGAAGGTTAGCTAAGTAAGCGCAAGGTACTTAACTGTATCAAGTTAATGCCATCGATCAACAACGCTCAATTCCCGCAAGAATACACTCTACGCCTACTGACTGTGAGTAACGGGTAGAGATTAGATCGGATCTTACCTATAACACCCCAAATCCGTGGGACTCGGGGCGCTACTGGGCTAGGATCTCACAATAAATCCTGACCCTAGCCTGCCAAAAAATTCACTGGATCTTACAACAAGGCACAAATATATTAAAACCAAATACATCAAACTGTATAAATATATACAACATAGGTTTACAAAACACCGCTGAGTAAAAAACAACAAACCATAACCATACATATATAAAATATCCCATAATCCCTCACACAACCTAGTGTACGAAAGCCCTCAGCTGATCACCCATCTAACTCACTCTGCAGTCCTCCTATCCTGCAGAATATCTACAACATAGTAAAAACCGTTAGCTAACACAAATGAAAAAGAATGCAGCAATAGCACATACACATTTCAACACATATGCAATGTCACACACACAATCGTTTATTATCTTCAATTACGTTATTCCATTACTAATTCAACTTCTTTTGTGGCACGAGGAGCCTTTAAAATCTCGCCTCTTCCCCCTTTAACCTAGGTGTTGTATGGGGATCTACCTCCCTCTTAGCTACTGGCTTCCGAACACCTTCTCCACTCTCGACGAGCTTTGACACGTGGTCACCACCTGGTTATAATGCACTAGGACCAATTACGTAAATATGGTCGTCATTGTAGTCCAGTTAAGGTTATAAATGCAACAATCATATGCACACACACTACATCCACAAACACTCAAATCCACAACTGCTCGCTAAGTAACTCCTATGGAGTTACTTGTAATACTCGTAAACTTGTACAACCTCAAAATTTCCCCTCAAGGAAATGATCAACGCTTGCATAAGCAAGGCATATAGAATATCAAACGTTGTCAAGGTTAGGAGACTCATCTCCTACACCCCATAACCATATCCAAACTATAACCCGTATCTAAACCCCGTATCCTCAACACATACACAAATTCCTACGGCATATTTCCACTTCTAACTCATCAAGCTCATACTGCAATACTCTAGCCTAGCTATACTTTAAAGCCAAGACCAAAGGAAAGGAAAAAAGAAGCATACCAATCTTGTTATGTATTAGACACGCACCTGCGCAAACAAGAAGACGTAGGAGCGTAGAACACCGTAGGGGCAATGACATTCAGCCGCAGGGGCAGCGACACTGTTTGGCGGTAGGGGCGGCAACTCCAATCCGCGGGGGTAGTCGAACAGGACATGAGTCCTCTGTGGCTACTCTTCGTCCCATCTCGTGATAGTCTTCACTTCTTCATTGCCCCAAAGGAAATTAACAAACGTATATATATACATCTAACATCTTAATGGTCCAAGAAGATCATCACAAGCATAGCTTGTGGGAATTCCTAACTAAAGAAGAGGAATGAAAGAAAAGAAGAAAGAAGAAGATGAAAGTTTATCAAAACAGTTAGGGAAGGAAGGACGTCTACTCCACTAGTTAACCAAGGCACAACAGAACAGCAACGACAAGCTCAGCATCATAGCAACATCCAAAACAATCTCACACAAAATCCACAAGATCAACTCTTACAAGATGTCTAAAGAAACCGCACGGAAGAAGAAAGGAGAAGAAGAAAGTGAGGAAGAGGGAATGTCTGGAAGGAAATAGGAAACCTTCGTTACAAGGGGAAAGAAGAAGCTTAAGAAGGATATAAAAGGGTAAAGCACTGGTCAAACGGTGAAGGAAAATGGTTGAGGCCGCCATAGCCGCAGGGGCGGGTCCTCAGACCTTGGGGGCAGCTCTCCACACCTGCGGCCACAGAAGACCGTAGGGGCGGGGTCCCTATGGAAACTAAGGATATTACATTACCCTTACACCAACGTTGTTAAAGATAGAAAGATTCTTGTCTCCTCTGCGTATAAGTAACGGTTGGACCCTACTAATTGCTTCTAACTCTTAGACGATCAAATGGTAATGATGAAAGAAGACCACTGTTGAACGCAATACAAGTATGAAGGAAGCAAAAGAAAAAGGGAAAAAGGAAGGAAAAGAGAGGAAATAAACTTTCGTGACAGGAGAGGATTGCTAGGGTTTGCAAAAAAGGCACAAAATATGCAGTATTGTGTTTTTATTATGGGGAATATACGAGGTTCCGGAAAAAAGTATTCCAAATGGTTATAAAAGATAAGGCTACGATCTGCCAGAATACCGCACCCACGGCTAGAACCCGTTCTGACCATCATCTCTTTGATTCTAATGGGAGTCAACAAGTGAAATGGATTCTCAGACCGGGATGGAGATCCGAAGTCCACGACCCCGGACCGGATTCTGGAAATAAAAATTCCGGTCGTTACATCAATTCCCCTAAAAACAAGTTTCGTCCGAAAAACTGAGATAAACGCAGATTTTCTTGGTTTTACACACCAAGGTATAACAACAAGTTCCCTTGAAGGGATAATCCTTCTAAGCTACATACATGTTCTACTCATACTAACATATCTAGATTTAAAAAGATCACAGATCACATTCCAGCATGGGACACAAACAACATATAATATCGCACAAGCACATAAATCTCAACAAGAAAATAACCGGAAATAACCCGTCGCTCCTACAGATACAATTAGCTCTCCACAGAATTCCAGATAGTTACTCTTGATATTATCATCAATCTCCAAAGTAGCTTCGTCAGCTCCCCGTCTAGACCAGTGGATCCTCATCATTGGTATGTCCTTAGACTGTAAGCATCTCGTACTCCACTCTAAGAAAGCTATCGGATGCTCCACAAAGGTATGATCTGGCTCGACCATGAAATGTTGGTAACTGATGATGTGTCTTGGGTCTGGTATGTACTCTCGCAATTGAAATGCATGAAAGACTAGGTGAATACCCTCTAGTTTCGGTGGTAACGCGAGTCTGTATGGCGTATGCTACCTCTCCAACTCGCTCTAATATCTCAAAAGGCACGACATACCAGGGACTCAACTTCCCCTTAATGTCGAAATGTCTGACGCCTCTCGTCGGTGATACTCTCAACCAAACTTGAGCGCCCACTCTGAACTCTAGTGGATGGCGCCTTTTATCGGCGTAAGACTTCTAGTGACTCTATGCTGCCAGCATACGCTTCGGATAAACACTACTCGAGCGATGCCATCCTATATATGCTTAGGAGCAAGTCCACCAACGTTACTCGGCTCATCCCAGCACATAGGTGTATGGCATCTTCGCCCATACAACGCTTGATAAGTAGCCATCCTAATCTATGTGTGCCAACTATTATAATATGAAAACTCATCTAGGGGAAGATGGTATGACCATATATGCCCAATCCAAAACATACACTCTCCACATGTCCTCCAAAGTTTGGATGGTCCTCTTAGACTGACCGTCGGTCTGAGGATGATACACTGTCGTGAAGTGAAGACTCGTCCCTAATGTGGCATGCGCCTGCTACCAAAACCTCAAGGTAAAACGTCTATACCCGTTAAAGACGATGGTCCTCGGTACACCATAGAGTTTCACTATCTGCCTAGTTAACTCCTCATCTATCTGACTTACCGGCCACGTTTCCTTTATAGGAATGAAATGGGCGGTCTTCATTAGTTAGTCCACTATAACCCAGATCACATCAAAGCTCCTACTCACTCATAAGCCGGTGACAAAATCCATGGAGATGCCCTCCCACTTCTACAACGGTACTAGTAGTGGGTGAAGCTCTCCTCTTGACATGCGGTGCTCAATCTTGACCTAATGGCAAGTCGTAGATTGAGCTACATATCCATCCACATTTGGTTTCAGCCCACCCCATTCGAATGAACGTCTCACATCCTGATACATCTTACTAGCACCTGTGTGTACTGAGTACGGTGTGGTGTGAGCCTCATCTAAGATCCTCTATTTTAGCTCTATATCCGACGACACACATACACGCTTCTGGCGTCTCATCACCCCGTTAGCACCTATGGTAAACTACGGTGCCTCACCTCGAGACATACTGTCTCAAATCCTTGTCAGTGTCGGATAACTCTCATGCTTCCGTTGGATCTCTCCCAACATATCAGGTAACAACTCTAAGGTGGACAAATGGGTGTCCATGTCCGGGAACTAGATGTCCAACTCTAGCAAAGCTAGATCTCTCTGTAACGGAGGTTGAGCCGTCAGTCGAGCTATCTCCTTCTCTCGAGGCATCTTCTTGCTAAGGGCGTCGTGGATCATATTCGCCTTCTCTAGATGGTATAGTATCTCAAGATCAAAGTCCTTGATAAGCTCTAGCCATATCCTCTAGCAGTTATTCAATTCCCGTTGAGTGAATATGTTTTTCAGACTCTTGTGGTCTGTGAAGATCTGACACGTTGCCCCATAAAAATAGTGGCGCCAGATCTTACGGGCATGAACCACTACAACAAACTCGAGGTCATCTGTTGGGTAATTCTCATCATATGTCTACAGTTGTCTAGACGCGTATGCAATAACCCTGTCTCGCTACATCAAAACACAACCCAAGTCCATCTTGGATGCATCACTGTAGACTACAAAGTCCTCATTCCCCTCTAGATATTCTAGAATAGGAGCGGAGGTCAACCTCCTCTTCAGCTCCTTGAAACTCCACTAACACGGCTCGGACCATATGAACCGGTTAGTCTTCCTCAACAGGCAAGTAAGTGATCGGACAATTATTGAAAACCCTTCCAAAAACCGGCGGTAATATCGCGCAAAGCCTAGGAAGTTGCGTACCTCCTTTACATTCCTCGGAGGCAACCATGAAGATACGGACTCTATCTTCGTTGAATCAACCTTGATCCCCTCAACGGAAACTACGTGACCAAGGAAGGTCACCTCAAGCATCCAAAACTCACACTTAGAGATCTTGACGTACAACTCTCTATCCTGCAGGACCCGTAGTATCGTCCTTAAGTGTCATGCATGCTCCTCTCGGCTCCAAAAATGCATTAGGATGTCATCTATGAAGACCAACACAACCAGATCTAGGAAGTCGATGAAGATGCCGTTCATCAACTTCATGAATATTGGGCCCGCATTTGTGAGCCCAAATGGCATCACTACAAACTCGTAGTTTCCATACCTAGTATAAATGCCGTCTTAGGCACATCCATCTCTCTCACCCTCAGTTGGTGATATCCAGACCTCAAATCAATTTAAGAGAACATTGTAGCTTGATGCAGCTAGTCTAACAAGTTATCAATATGGGGCAACATATACTTGTTCTTTATGGTCACCTTGTTCAACTCCCTATAGTCGATGCACAGCCTCATCGACCCATCTTTCTTCCTCACAAAGAGTACCAATGCACCCCAAGGGAAACAACTAGGGCGAATAAAGCCCTTCTCAGCCAACTTCTCTAATTGCTTCTTCAACTCTAGCAGCTCGATATGAGCCATCCGATATGGTGTTTTCGAGATCGGTCTCATCCTGGGCTCTAACTCAATACTGAAATCTACGCTCCTCTGTGGTGGAAAACCGGGTGGCTCGCTGAATACATCCATGAACTCACTCAATATTGGAATCTCCTCCAATGCCGGACTCTCACTCTCCTTCATGGCATAACACTAGAAGGCCTCACAACCCTACCCGATCAGTCTCGCAACTCGACTGCTATGATGACTGTACCGGTCTTTCCAAGGTCCCAACCTCTTATTATCACCTCATGATCTGCCTCGGTAGTGACCGTCACGGTCCTCTTACCAATATCTAAGGCTGCACCATGTAGATCCATCCTGTCCATTCCCAAAATGACTTCCTCATGTACCAAATACATGACGAAGAAGTCCACTAACTAATCAAGATCTCCCAAACAAAAGGGACAATCGTGAATCTCCCAAATACCTCTAACCTTAACCCCATCGGTTAACCCTATAATGAAGGGGACCCTTCTATTGTACCTAAGGAAAATCTCTCCACACAAGCATCGGAAATAAAAGAGTGCGCAACACCCATACCAAATAACACTGTAACAAGTAGGCCATTAATCTGATTGGTACTTGTAATAGCTGGCGTTGTCGGCTCGATAGCACTCCTTAGCTCAAATACTCTAGCCTGTGCACCTCTCGTATCAATTGTACAACCACCAGGTCCTCTACCTCTACCATGTCCCTATGTGGAACTTGAGGAGAATGGTGGCCCGGAGCCCGATGTTGTTGACCCTGAGCCTGGTAATAAAGCGGTCTATTTCCATCTCCTACAATGCGGACAGGGGAAAAGCCCTCTTGTGATGGCGCCTTGCCATGTCGGCACAACAAAGCTCGATGACCTGGCTTGCCACACGTGAAGCAAGTCACTGGTGACTTCTTACACTCGGCTCACATATGTCCATACCCTCCGCAATTATGACATTGTCATACCCTATCAGAAGCCTGCACTGTCGGCTGATAACTAGGGCCTCCTTGTGCTTGACCTTGCCCAAAACTTGTAGCTCCGACACCAGTATTGGCATGCCTAGTAATCTATCTCTTCTTTGGCTGTCTTGACTGAGAAACCATCCTCGGACACGGTCGGTCCCTCTCATAAGTTGAGGCTCGATAGTCCATCAGTGATTCATAGCGAAACGCTCCCGGATGAGACTCCTCAACCTCGGAGAACACAAGTACACAAGCTGGTCCTTTTGAGGTGCGGCTGGACCAAGCAGTTCTAACTCCTCCTAGAACTTCCAGATAATCTCGGAAACAAGAATGTCCTCAAACCCTACCTCAAGGATGTCATGTACTCTCTCCTTCCTCATTGTGGCAGGAAAAAATGCTCCCGGATGAAACTCCTCATTTGCTCAAGCCCCGTGACCTACTACGGATGGTCCTCTACCAGTCATGCGCCTAGTTTATGAACAGGCTATGCACCAACTCCCCTCGCCAATCCTCTAGGTAGTGAATTGACTCCAACGATGTCTCAACGTGCCCTAGCCAATGCTCCATCTCTTACTCAACCTTCCCTTCGAACGGGGCTACTCGCATCTAGTTGAAAGCCTTCAATCATGAATCCGGTCTCGGTGTCCTTGGGTCATCCCGAGCCTTTTTCAACCTCAATTCATCTATCTAGTGTAGTTGGCACATGTTTCACCATCTGCGACACCTCAACAAATCTCACAAGCACTGGTAGATCGGGGGAACATCTCCATGAACTAGTTGCATCTTCCACTCGACGGACATACTCTCGGAACTCGCTCACTCCCATTGAGACACAACATGTATCAACTAATTGCGCTATTTGAGCTCTTGATCTAGCCGTAGTCCCATTCCCGGCCTTGGGAACTATACTCTCAACAACCTCCTCAACTTTATCTTCAGCCGCTGGTGGATCAGCTATAGGGACTTGGCCTCGACCTCTCGTTACCGAAGGTCTACCTACTCGTCCTCATCCTTGGAATGTAGGAGGAAGGGTGGATGGCCTCTACCTTTTCCTACAACAGATGTCGGTCTCATACGTGTCATCTGCGAGAAGGACATAATTAAAGCAGAAGGCCAAGCTACTACTACTACGATAAATCAAAGTCAATAAATAACAACTAAAGTCCAACCTAACAAGCTAGGCTGTTGAGATCCGCGAAAGTGGTGGTGGTCCCCATACATTCTATCCAAAACCGCTTATGCACATGTTTTAAAACAAAAGTCGTTTAGAAACTCAAACCCCTTTCCAGTTCTACTTATTTATTTGTTCGGCCTTTTAGAAGATTGGGAGTGCCATTGTTATCAGCCTAGAGCGTTGATACCATGTTGTAACATCCTAAATTCTTAGAACTCAAGATGTTACGGATTAGACCTGACAATGGGTCTTGACCCTAGTCTAACAACAAGTTCACTGGATCATGCAACAAGGAACAAATAACTATCAAACCGAAATAGATAAAATCCCAAAATGTCAATAATCTAAAATAAAAGATAGGACTCTCAGTCGGGTACTACAAATTATAATGTAAAAAGAAAAATAAATAAAGACTCACATCCCGTCCTACAATGTATGGGAACCCCGGCTAACCACTCCGACCGGATCACGTGGCATCATCCTTATCCTGCAAAGCATCTACAACAACGGATAAAACCGTTACCTAACATTCTATATATTAGGATAATGGTAATATCATATACACACATAAAGCATGAATAACCACATAACAAGCTTACACATAAATCCTCTTATTATCTTATAAACGTGATTCACTTTCTAATTAAACTTTTTTTGTGACACGGG
This sequence comes from Fagopyrum homotropicum, assembly GCA_033239125.1. NCBI lineage: Eukaryota > Viridiplantae > Streptophyta > Magnoliopsida > Caryophyllales > Polygonaceae > Fagopyrum > Fagopyrum homotropicum. The sequence continues at coordinate 38,764,889 of BSWB01000005.1, read as the reverse complement.
GAACTCCCGAACCTCGCCTATGTCCCTATATACCAATAGGATTAGATCCAATGCACCTCACTGTGTACCTGTTTGGGAAAGTCTCAGAGAACCTCTCAATCTCTTGCTAGAGCGGGGCAATAATGTCACCGCCCGTTACTACGTAGGCCATATAACAATAAAGGTCGTCGTATCAAGTTATTATTAATAAGACAAAACACAAACCACTATTACAATCATGCTAACGCATAGAAGGTCAGCTAAGTAAGCCCAAGGGACTTACTTGTATCAAGGTAATCCAACTATCAACAAGTCTTAGTTCTCGCAGGAATAAACTCTACGCCTATAGCAAATCCATACGTCGGAAGCTCGAGCTTAGGAACCTATTGAAGTGATTCCGCGGCCGTGGAGGAATGAAGGTGTGACTGCGGAGAAGTATTGTTGGCACGACTGCGGTGACAATGAGGCACGACCACGGTGACAAGATCCAAGACGCCACCAACTGCGGAAACAGTTAGTCGCGACCGCGGTGACAGAGTACATGCGTGACTAAGGGAGAAGTGTAGAACAATTGTCGTCTTTCCTTCTTCGACGTTCAACACGACACACAACTCATTCACACTTCGTTGTTGGTGATACCAAGTTCTAACGCCCCAATTTTTAGCAAACGTAGACATCAATAGGTTTGATTCACACAATGGAATCATTAATAATAGCCGAAAAACAATAGCATCAATTGGACCTTTCAACAAGGGAACGGCAAATATAGAAAAATATCCAACCTGATTATCATGTAATGCTGCAAAAAAAATGCTAGAGTATAAAGACAACTTAGATAAACGAAAGGATCAAAACAACCTCAAAGAAGGTTAACAAAAGAAAAACGTAAGGCCGCGGCAAATATAGAAAAATATCCAACCAGATCTTAAGCCACATGTAAATCCGGCTGAACACCATCGAGTGTCAAGGTAACCTCGGTAGTTTTCCTGGATGCACAACGACATAGAAAAAATACCTGTTAGCCACATGTTTTATGAGCATCCAGAAGTTTGTTGAATTACAAAGTTCATCAACAAGTTCAAGAAATATTACGTGTGGTATCAAAAATCTAATAGCTATAGTTTCCAACAGAGATTTGACACTCATGTCATCTCTAGAAATAATTTTTTCCAAGTCCAACATAAAGGGTGTGTTCGGTAAGGGTGTCTTATGAGGATTATGGAACTTATCGAGAATGAAAATTATGGATAATTATGGAAGTTTGTTCAAGATTGCTCTAATAGATTATGAGAATCATGAGAAGAATTATGAGGTTTATATAATTTTGATGAAACATACGGAACACGTAGTTACAACCGGAATTTTTATTTTGAAAGTCTGACACATGAAAGAGGGTAGCACGTCAACGAGCCAAGATGAGGCCCCTGCAGGCTGTCGACACGGTCCCGCACGCTTGCCACGGCCACGCCTGTCCTTCCCCAAGGTTGCGGTGGCCGCGGTCACAAGTCATTTTCATCGTGGTCGTGGTAAGACAGCATATCATGGCCTTATCTTTTGTAACGGTTTTTGGATTCTTTCCATTGGTTTTATCATGATTTTTCTGATTCCTTTCTTTTATCATTAGCGTGATTTCTCCTCTTAACCCTAGATGTCTCTTCTTCTCTCTTTCTTTCATGGACGTTTTTTTCTCTTCCTCCTTTTTTCCACTTCATTCTCTTCATCCGATACGAGCAGTAACACGATTCGCCCTGTCTTCATTGACCAAGTGACATTAGTAGATTAGATGAGCCATTCGTCTTCCCTTTGTCTCCCTTGCACGTAGAGAAATCAACAACGTTCTTCTTTTTGTTAAAGTTGTAGGCGGGTAAGATCCGATCTGTTATCTTCCATCCTTTACTCTAGATGTTATGCTTACTCGTACCTCCACTTTGTTTGTAACTCTTCACAAAAACATCAGCAAGCAACAACAACACGCATTGATGACTTGGTGTCGACCTTGTGTCTTCTATACAAAGACGGAAACCAAATCAACAACCCAGTTTTGCATCCCGCAACGGCACTGTTAGCATGAAATATTGTGATATTTTAGGCACGTTTTCTAAACGTATTGGATTCATATTGATAGTCATTGATTGAACTTTGTGCATATGTGAGCTAGTATTACCTATATTGTCGATATGGATGTCTACACTAGTTCTATGTTGATTATAGGTGATTTGGAGCTATTTCCGAACAGAATCGAGCAAAGGAGAGTTGATTTGATATGTCCATAGATTGAGGACATTCTTTGGAAGCAAATTGAAGTTTAGCTTGAGGAATGCACGAGGCTAGGGAAGAATCACGTTCTTGCCCTAAACCACGCTCTAAAATACGGCCGTACTACAAACCACGTTCAGTTCCACGGCCGTGGAACCTTGCAAGAGAGGCGTGATGCATTCCAGTAACTATTACGGCCGTGGAATATATGGTACAAACCATGACCTAATCCACGCCCTAAATTACGGTCGTGGAAACTTCCACGACCGTGATCTTGGCGAATCTTTTCGCCACACTTTGAAGCCACGATCTTTTGAAGATTGGGCCGGGCCGATATTTTATCTTGTCCTATAAAAAGACGGACGAAGCAAGATTCCATGAAGGGCCGCTTACACCCGCCATCTTGGCTTAGAAGGGAATTTTGGCAATCCACGCTTCATCGACGCTTAGGATCGTTTACCCCCGCTACCTCATCTTACACCGTCACTTGGAAGTATTGATCATCTCATTGGAGATCGAAGTTCGCATCGGGGAATTGCCCTAATCTCGCACTTTTGGTGGAGATTGCTGTTGAGATCTTCGGATTGGCGGAAGATCGAAGCTTTTGGAAGATTTTGCAAGAAGATCTCTTTTCTTGTTTAGGTTTGATTTGGAAAACGGATTGACATCCCGTTTCCCCTTCTTTCCTAAAGTTGTGATTGTTTACTTTATTCTGAATCTTTTGACAACACTCGTTCTTGATAGTGACTTTGAGATTGGTTTGAAGATTATTGAAAGTTCTTGAATGTTTTCATCTTTTTATCTTTTAATTCTTGAATTGATATCAACATGACTGTTATTGGCTAAAAACCCTTAACAATTCTAAGGTGAAGGGTTGATAGTTGTGGCTTAGATAATGATAGATCGATCGCAAACAGATTAGACCCTGAGAGTTAGAGAGAATTGCCGACAAACCATAAATTACGGCCTGTTCTTGAGTCCACGGCCGTGGAACCTCAAGATCCAACCGTAATTTCCCTTAAGTTTACGAGCCTGCTTTTACTTTAATCCAAAGTTAAAGATTTGCTTTAACTTAGTTTAGACTTGTCTTTTCTAGGTGGTAGTGAAGCCTCAACAACCTCTACCTCGATTGTGAGTGTCACAACCTCAATCGGTTTAGTTAAGTCTTGTTCCTTGGATTACAAGTTTGGGTATTTAACATTAATTCTTACCTTTAGAACCTTTCTATATTGAAGCCTCAACAACCTGTATAAAGAGTGTCTTGTAGGTGAGTTATATAAGGTTTTTGGAACTTCACCGTACGATTACCTTACATTAGTATACCTTTGCATATCTTAACTCTGTCTTTATATCATTAAGTATATCTTGAATCGATTGCCACAGCTGGATACTTGGATCTTTAGGATTGTTGTTTTCCCAATATTTGCAAAACTCTCATATTTACTCGCTTGATAATCTGCAATCGAATTTGTTCCCACCCAAATCCCTGTGTTCGATACTCTGGAATTCTTGCTTAGCTACGTCGATCCGTACACTGCAGGTTCGCTGCTTGATTCTAGTTTTATAAATTTAAAGCTTATTTGCACACACCTTTAGGGGCGAACAAGTTTTTGGCGCCGTTGCCGGGGATTTGGTTTCGGCCGAATCCGGTTGCCGGTTGTCAAGCTTGGGAGCTTGCTCTCGTTATTTGATATTTCTTTGAGTGCATGCGCAGGTCTAGGAACACCGAAGATCTCTTACCTCTTGATCAAGAGCTAGAGAAAACTTTAAGGCAAAAGCGCAAGGAAAAGAAGATGGATGAAGAACACGAACGTGATCTTCAAACGGAGTTGGCGGAAAAGGAAGCTCAACTCCAATGGAATGAGAACCTCCGCCGGGATGAAATGGATCGTCATCAATCTGAAGTTAGCAAACTGCAGGATGCGATGTTCCAAATGAGGATGGAGTTAAGCGACCTTAAGAATAAAGGAAGCAAGAAATCCTCAAGGAGGGGATCAAGAACTAGAAGAAGATGTCACTCGTCCGCTGATGATAGTGACTCTTCCATGCCACCGTTAGAGGAGATTGATCCCACGATCAATATGAATCCTTTCCATCCACAAGGAGCTGCTAATCGCCGCATTCCACCTAGGAATGTGAGGGTCAAACGTGTGGATAATGAGCCAAGAACTCTTGGCCAGCGGAACGATCCAACACAACAACCACGCCGCTTGGGCGTGAATTTTGATGCTGAAGATGTGCAAGGGTTTAGCTTTAACCCTCAATTTATTACTCTTGTTCGCCAAAATCAATTTGGCGGGACAAGCGCTGAATCTCCACACCAACACTTGCAAAACTTTGAGTGTATGATGGAGACGATGAGACCGAAGAGCGCTACCACCAACAGCTACAAGCTCAAACCCTTCTTTTTCTCTTTAAAGGGGAAAGCGTTGTCTTCGTACCAAGCTCTTCCTAATGGGAAACTAGATACGTGGGAAGACCTTTCCGCGGAGTTCCTCACCAAATTCTTTCCGCCCTCCAAAACGGCGGAACTTAGAGGTAAGATTAATGCTTTTTCCATGAGACCTAACGAAAGTTTGTTTCAATCTTGGGAAAGGTTTCAGGATTTGCTCTTGGATTGCCCTCATCATGGCATATCCAAGCTTGCCTTGCTAGAGATCTATTACAAGGGGCTGGATGCGGGAACGCAATTCAACCTCCAATCCCTCTCATGTGGAACGTTCATGGACATGAGAGAAGATGACGCTTGGGACTTCATCGAGAAGCAAGCAAGAGTCATAGAGAAGTATTCCCACCGGAAAGTGGAGGGAAATCGTGTGGAGCAAGGAGCTAAGCTCACACATGAAGCTCAAAATCAGATTTTCTCCCTCAACAATGAGATCAAAGAATTGAAGGAGGCTATCAAGACCAACTTACCAAAGCAACAAGGGAAGGATGTTGGTTATTTGGGCAACAACAATAACCGGAACAACAACCGGAATAATAACTGGAATGGAAACAACAACAACCGGAACAACGATTGGAACAACAATAGGGGTTCAAACAACAACAATTGGCGCTCAAATCAACAAAATTCCGGTAACTCTTATCCTTCCAATTCAAATTCACTAACTCCACCTTCCTCTTCCTCTACTCCTTTGAAAAGCCAGGGGCAATCATCTAATGGAGGAAACACTTCGGGGAAGGAGAAGCCCGATCCCATGTTGGAAACGATCTTGGGAAAGCTTCAAGGGTTGGAGAACCGCCTCATCAAAGTTGATGATCAAGTCTCTAAGGTTGACAAAGCTCAAAAGGTTTTAGAGAACCAAATGTTCAACCACGTGCAGGAAGTTCCTAGGAATCAAGGGAAACTTCCAGGAAAGACGGAGGACAACCCTAAGGGAAGGGTGATGGCGATTACAACTAGGAGCGGAGTGACTACTACCGATCCGCAGCCTACGTTCGTTGAAGTCCCCGTAGAGAAGGACAAAGAAAAGGGGAAGGAGAAGGAAGATGTCTATGTTCCTCCTCCAGCTTACAAACCTCCCCTACCATTCCCTCAATCTAGAGCGCGAGCGCGCCTAGACAAACAATTCGGTAAGTTCATAGAACTCATGAGTAAGCTGCATATTAATATACCCTTCATTGATGCTATTGTAGGTATGCCGGCTTATGGAAAGTTCTTGAAGGAGCTCCTCTCCAACAAGAGGAAGCTAGAAGATTTTGGTGAGGTCAAGATGAGTTCGGATTCTTCGGATCTCATCAAGACCATGAAGGAGAAAATGCCCCCAAAGTTGAAGGATCCGGGGTCATTTTGCATTCCCATTGGAGTGGGAGATGTCACATATGACGCTTTATGTGACTTAGGAGCAAGTGTGAGCATCATACCACTTGCATTGTGCAGGAAGATCGGTTTAGGCGACCCTAAACCGGTGAAGATGACGTTGTACATGGCGGATCGATCCATCACTCGCCCCGTCGGTATTGTAGAAGACGTCCCGGTCAAGCTAGGTAAATTCTTTGTCCCCATTGATTTTGTCGTGCTTGACATTCCTGCAGATAGTCCGGTCCCGATCATACTCGGAAGACCGTTTCTTGCAACTTCCGGCTGCATGGTCGATTGCAAAAATGGTAGACTCGCTTTTGATATTGGAGAAGAGAAAGTAGAATTCGTTCTTTCCACTCTAGTGAAGGAGCCGATCTTCGACGAGGATATTTACGATGTCCAAAATGAAGAAGGTTTATCTAGGGAAGAGGTAAGTGCGATTCTCTTTAACGATCCTTTACAAAAAGTCATTACCATGAGTCTAACAGATGTAGGGGAAGAAGGAGAGTGCAAAGAGGAAATTGAAGCCTTAGAAGCACAAGAAGAGATGCATGAAGTGGAGTTTGAGAAACTCCACGATGAGGCTGAGAATGTTAGAATCCACGGTCATACCCTATATTCCACGACCGTGGATTTCACAACCAAAATTGACCTCCATTCCAGTGGATTACACGGCCGTGGAACATATGGAGAGCCCGTAATTCTGACCGTGGAAGAGGGTGATCGGCATACTTCTTCAACTTCTTTTGATTCTCCTCCAACCCACTCAACATCCTTAGAAACTTCTAAGGAAACGTCGGATGCTCCTCAAGGATCATTGGAAGCTCCGAAAGTGATGGAACTCAAACCGCTTCCTACTCATCTAAGGTACGCTTTTCTTGGATCTAATTCTACCTTTCCGGTTATTGTTAGCTCCGAATTAAGCATAGATGAACATGAACAGCTCATGATTGTCCTTAGGAAACATAGAAAAGCCATAGGCCATACTATTGAGGACTTAGTAGGAATTAAACCCTCCCTATGCATGCATAAGATACTAATGGAGGAGGACTTTAGAACTTCAAGACAACCTCAAAGGCGGTTGAATCCGACCATGAAGGAGGTTGTCAAGAAGGAAATTCTTAAACTTCTTGACGCAGGTATCATCTATCCTATCTCTGATAGCAAGTGGGTGAGTCCAGTTCAAGTAGTTCCGAAGAAGGGAGGAATGACGGTCATCACCAACAAGAACAACGAACTCATTCCTACCCGAACCGTGACTGGATGGCGGATGTGCATAGACTACCGCAAGCTCAACAACGCAGCGCGGAAGGATCACTTTCCATTGCCATTCATCGATCAAATGCTTGAAAGGTTAGCACAACATTCACATTTTTGCTACCTTGACGGTTATAGTGGTTTCTTTCAGATTCCGATACATCCGGATGATCAAGAAAAGACCACATTCACATGCCCTTGGGGTACGTTCGCCTATAGGAGAATGCCATTCGGACTTTGCAACGCCCTAGCCACCTTTCAACGGTGCATGATGGCCATCTTCTCCGAATACGTAGAGGAAATCATGGAAGTCTTCATGGACGACTTCTCCGTATACGGTTCCTCTTTTAACGATTGCCTTTCTAACCTTTCTCTTGTTTTACAAAGGTGTGAAGACACTAACCTAGTTCTTAATTGGGAGAAGTGTCAATTCATGGTTAAGGAAGGAATTGTATTAGGTCACTTAGTCTCTAGTAGAGGGATAGAGGTAGACAAGGCTAAGATAGAGACCATAGAGAAACTTCCTCCCCCAATTTCGGTGAAAGGGATAAGAAGTTTCCTAGGACATGCTGGATTTTATAGACGTTTCATTAAGGACTTTTCTAAGATATCAAAACCTCTCACTAATCTATTGATGAAGGATGCGGTTTTTGAGTTTTCGTAGGAATGTTTGGACGCGTTTAACACGATTCGGCAAGCTCTAATTTCAGCACCTATTATCCAACCTCCGGATTGGACTCTCCCCTTTGAGATTATGTGCGACGCTAGTGACGTAGCAATTGGAGCTGTTCTTGGACAACGAAAGGAAGGGCGAACCCATGCCATATACTATGCTAGCAAGACGCTAGATGAAGCGCAGCTCAACTACGCCACTACCGAGAAAGAATTTCTAGCCATTGTCTACGCTATTGACAAGTTTCGCTCTTATCTTGTAGGGGCAAAGGTGATTGTCTACACGGATCATGCTGCGATCCGGTACCTCCTTGCGAAGAAAGATGCGAAGCCAAGGCTAATTAGATGGATTCTTCTCCTACAAGAATTCGATCTTGAGATCCGCGACAAGAAAGGTTCAGAAAATTCTGTTGCGGATCATTTGAGTCGTCTAACACATCTAGGGGACGACCATCTACCCATTGATGACTCCTTTCCAGACGAACACTTACACATCATAGAGGAGTGCATCAACGTGATCTCCAAAGGTAACGAACCATGGTTTGCTGATTTTGTTAACTATTTGGTTTGCCAGGAGATACCGCCCGGACTATCCTACGCACAAAGGAAGAAGTTCTTTAAGGACGTCCAGGAATACTATTGGAACGAGCCTCTCCTCTTTAAGAGAGGTCCGGATGGCATCATCCGGCGATGTGTGCCGGAAGATGAGATGCAAAGTGTCATCCGCCATTGTCATTCACTACCTTGTGGAGGACACGCTAGTTCGAACAAGACTAGCGCAAAGGTATTGCAATCTGGATTCTATTGGCCTACTTTATTTAGAGATGTGCAATCCTTTGTTTCTTGCTGCGATGCTTGTCAAAGAACAGGCAATATTTCTAGAAGGAACGAGATGCCCCTCAACAACATCCAAGAGGTGGAGATTTTCGACGTTTGGGGAGTTGATTTCATGGGACCATTCCCATCTTCTTGTGGAAACCAATACATACTATTGGCGGTAGACTACGTTTCTAGATGGGTGGAAGCAATTGCCTCTCCCACAAATGATGCCATGGTGGTGGTTAAGTTCTTCAACAAGACCATCTTTCCGCGATTTGGAACACCAAGGACGATCATTAGTGATGGAGGTTCTCACTTCATAGCCCGTCGCTTTGAAGCTCTTCTAGCTAAGTATGGGGTTACTCACAAGATCGCTACCCCTTATCATCCACAAACTAGTGGACAAGTTGAGATCTCAAATAGGGAGATCAAAGGAATTCTAGAAAAGACGGTTTCAAGGACTAGGAAGGATTGGTCCTTGAAGCTAGATGATGCATTATGGGCATACCGGACTGCGTACAAGACTCCCATAGGAACCACACCATACAACCTTGTGTATAGAAAGTCTTGTCACTTGCCGGTGGAGCTGGAGCACAAAGCGTTTTGGGCTATCAAGTGGCTGAATTTCGGCATGAAGGAAGCGGGAGAGAAGCGTCTCCTAGACATCAATAAGCTGGATGAACTTCGCTTGAACGCCTATGAAAACGCCAAGATCTACAAGGAAAGAGCAAAGCGTTGGCATGATAAGCATATCATTCCAAAGGACCTCAAAGAAGGAGATCAAGTTCTCCTCTTCAATTCAAGACTTCGCCTCTTTCCAGGTAAGCTTAAATCCCGTTGGACCGGACCCTTTCTAATTAAGCGTATTTTCCCCCATGGTGCAGTTGAAGTATGGGGTGAAGCTAGCGGAAGTTTTAAGGTGAACGGCCAACGATTAAAGAAGTATACGCCGGAACTCCAAGCTGAGGAGTTCGCGCCTACCGCACTCGAATAAGTGCGAGATTGGTCTAGCTACGGACTTTAAACAAAGCGCTTCTTGGGAGGCAACCCAAGGTACTGCATTTTCGTTTTTGTTTTCGATTCATCATTTAGCTTAGAATAGACGTTTTTTTTTCTTTGTTTTTGCCTCGATTTCTTCCGGTATGTTCGTGTTTTTGGTTGCAGGATCGATGGAAAAGGAAAAGAGGAGAGTAATGTTGAAGAAAAGCGACAAAATTCGGACTTTGGAGCTTTACAGGAGGTTCCACGGTCTAAATTACGGTCGTCATAGCTACAGTGGCCGTAATTTCCAAAAGCCTTTGAAAAATCACCAAAACCACGGTTCCGTACACTTCCACGGCCGTGGAACACCCCGATAGACCGTGATTTTCAAAATTTTGCCTGCAACTATATAATCCACGTTCTTCACAAACTCATCCCAAAAACCCCTCTTTCCACGACCTAATTGCCGGAATTCCACGACCTCCTCAAAATCCTCGTTTCTTAATCGTTTCTAACGATTCTTCTTCCTAAACTGCAGCAAATTCAACCACAAACAATATCCAAGCGACGAATCGAACGGAAATTCATCAACAAACGCGCATTTCGGATTTTTCAATCCGAAAAAGAGGTTTATTCTTTCTTCTTGATTCTCGCCAATTTGGTTCGTTTTTGCTATAGATTTTTAAGAAGAACTGATAAAGACTGGAAGGAATTAGACTAGGTCTGCTTGTTGTGGTGATTGCTTGTGAATTTGCTGAGATTCGTGAAATTCTGAGACGAACCACGGCCTCTGGGTAAACCACGGCCGTAATTCTTGAAGAACATGCCGTAATTTTTCTGCAGAATGGATTTTGTAAGGAGAGTGTCGGGAAGGATAAAAGAGAAGAAGGGTGAGCAGAATAAGAAAAGGAAAGGCAATCCCTCCACCTCCTCATCCTCTAGGGCACCACCACCCTCATCTCCTTCACTACCATCCTCACCTTCACCTCCATCCTCACCTCCTCACCCTAGAATCCCGACCATACATGAGAACCATCTTGCTGCTTTCGAGAGGATCACGAAGAGGCCAGTGATTGGCCCTAGATATTTGTTGTTGGAGGATCTACATCCTTTCAACATAGTTGATGATCTTACTTGGCTCTTGGATAGAGCCGGATTAGTTATCTTCTCGGCTATCCGAGAAGACGCCTATGAGGAGATCACCCGGGAGGTTGTGACGTCTTTCGAGCACAGCCACGTAGATAGGACCGTCTCTTTCCGTCTCATGGAAAGAGACTACCATTTGAGTATCGTTGAGTTTGGGACTATTTTTGGGTTTCATGAGACCTTCAATGGTCGATTTTCGAGTGGTGTTTACCCCAAGGATTTTTGAGAGGAAGTTGCAATGATTTACGCCGACGAGGACCGTTGGCAACCCGCCGATACCAAGGCTAGATTGATGTACCATCTAGCCTTGAAGATAGCTCACCGTGTTCTTTTGGAGTGTCTCTTTCCTAGGACGGAGACGCCCCAAAAGATCAAGACGGATGAGCTATTTTTGCTCTATTGCATGCTTTATGGACGCCGTGCAGATTTTGCTACTCTCTTGGCTGCTACGATGAGCAAGCTCAAGAACAAGTCAAAGGGAAACATCGGATATGGTGGGATAGTTCCCACATTGCTAGGAGTTTTGGTGTAGATTTTTCTGCTTGCACCCGCATACCGGCCGTTCCTTTAGGGCTACATGCATTCATGGTTAGGGGTCTCATTTTCCCCACACATGGAGGTCCGCCTTATGCGGGCATGCCTTGGGAGACTAGGACAGGCAGGGGTATAGAGTGGCTGCCGGAGTATTCCATTATGGCGGGATACCATAATTGGAAGGAGACGTTCGCTGCGATGCATGCGAACAGGATAGTAGCTCCCCCTTACGTCCCACCACCGGTTGTCGAGGAGGAGGATATGGGAGATCAGTTTGAGAGTGGAGGAGGAGCGGAGCAGGAGTTTGGCACGTTTCCGGACCAGCCGGAGGCGGCCCCAGATGTACCTAGACGCTCTCCACGTCCAGCTAGAGCCTCAGGCTCGTCATCTCGCCGCACTAGCGTGAGTGAGAGGCCCACGTGGATGACCACACCTCCCACATGGTATGGCGTTCCCCCTCCTTGGTCCACGGAGCAGCCAGCAGCACCACCACCAGCACCAGCACCATCCGACGCCCCAGCATGGTACAGTCACGCCCCGGGATGGTACGAGCAGATGCCGGATTGGGCTACCGGACTTTCAGAGAGAGTTGGAGCGTTGGAGATCCGAGCCGACGCTAGAGACGGACGCCTCGACGACCTCGACCACAGGATGAGGGACGTCGACCGCCAGCAGTTTGGGCGGCCCTACGACTCCAGCTTCTCCCCATTCCCGCCTCCGCCGGTGCCGCAGTGATTTGATGCATGACCGTTCGATTTAGACATTCCCGCCACCACTTTGTGAGTTTCTTTTTCTTTTCTTTCTTTTCCTTGTTTCTTTTGAACATTAGGGACAATGTTCGTCCTAAGTATGGGGTGGGATGTACTAAAAAGTTTGTAATAACTCTACTTACTATGTTCGCTTTCATTTGAAACTATCGTTGCATGTTCATTATGTGTTGCACGTTTCCTTATTGCATTGCATGAAAAATAACTTGAAAACCCATAAAAATTGAAAAATTTTGAAAATTTTGTGCTTCTAATGAATTGAGATGATTTCCATGATAATCACTACTTGTGAATTGAGTTTGATGACAATTGCATGCTTAAAAGGATTGTGAATTGAAAAGAATTTGAATGAATGAATTTTACCTCTTTTGCAAGTTTTATAATGTGAAAATGTTACCTAAATCATGCTAGGAAATTGAAGTTGAAATCATGTTATAAGTTCCTATACTTCTTATTGAAATGATTAAGGCAATTCGATACTTTCTTTCTTCTTTCTTTGATCATCTAGCTCCTCATTGAAATATTAGCCTCCTTTACCTATCCGGGAATTTGGAGAAGTGAATGAGAAAAAGGCATGTTTGATGTGGGAGGGCCATGAGAGCAATTATTTGCAATCAAATGAATAGAAAGAAGTTATAGGTTTGGGGAAGTCAATCATGACGATGAGTAACTCGGCACCATTCACATAGCCGGGTGTTTGTGTCTTGCCAAAGTCGGATTGAGCGATATTCCTAGCGGATTATGGTATGTGCGCTAAAGGTTTGAGGCATCTCTTGAAAAATTGAGAAACGCAGATCTCCTAGGCTTCGGTTTTTGTGCACCTCTGTCCATAACTCCAAAAGTAAAGTCGAAAAATGAAAAGAAGAGAGCGAAGCTCTAAGTTGAAGTGTTGCGGGAACCGCATAAGAAGAAGAAGGTAGTTGTCCACTTTCCCAGATTTATGCACCAGTTTCCCTTAAAGTTTTCCCTTCCCTTCCACATTCTAGACATTTTCTTTGAAAGTCCTTAAGATCAAAAGAATGTTATATGACTTGGTGATCTAAATCGAAGTTTCTTATGGTTGATTTTGATAATGTTTGAAGGTTATAATGCTTGTTAGAAGTTAAATTGGTTCATGAATTTTCTTTGCTTTTTACTCTTTGAGTGGGTGTGTGAGAGTTTGATAAACGATTGAAGCAAGGTTTGAGAATGATCTATTCTTTAGAAGTCACATTCACCCAAAAAGAAGGTACACATATTTCATCCTAACTCTTGTTTAAAGCTTTTTGAAAGACCTTGCTTAGGGACAAGCAAGTGTTAAGTATGGGGTTATTTGTTAGCATGAAATATTGTGATATTTTAGGAACGTTTTCTAAACGTATTTGATTCATATTGATAGTCTTTGATTGAACTTTGTGCATATGTGAGCTAGTATTACCTATATTGTCGATATGGATGTCTACACTAGTTCTATGTTGATTATAGGTGATTTGGAGCTATTTCTGAACAGAATCGAGCAAAGGAGAGTTGATTTGATATGTCCATAGATTGAGGACATTCTTTGGAAGCAAATTGAAGTTTAGCTTGAGGAATGCACGAGGCTAGGGAAGAATCACGTTCTTGCCCTAAACCACGCTCTAAAATACGGCCGTACTACAAACCACGTTCAGTTCCATGGCCGTGGAACCTTGCAAGAGAGGCGTGATGCATTCCAGTAACTATTACGGCCGTGGAATATATGGTACAAACCGTGACCTAATCCACGCCCTAAATTACGGTCGTGGAAACTTCCACGACCGTGATCTTGGCGAATCTTTTCGCCACACTTTGAAGCCACGATCTTTTGAAGATTGGGCCGGGCCGATATTTTATCTTGCCCTATAAAAAGACGGACGAAGCAAGATTCCATGAAGGGCCGCTTACACCCGCCATCTTGGCTTAGAAGGGAATTTTGGCAATCCACGCTTCATCGACGCTTAGGATCGTTTACCCCCGCTACCTCATCTTACACCGTCACTTGGAAGTATTGATCATCTCATTGGAGATCGAAGTTCGCATCGGGGAATTGCTCTAATCTCGCACTTTTGGTGGAGATTGCTGTTGAGATCTTCGGATTGGCGGAAGATCGAAGCTTTTGGAAGATTTTGCAAGAAGATCTCTTTTCTTGTTTAGGTTTGATTTGGAAAACGGATTGACATCCCGTTTCCCCTTCTTTCCTAAAGTTGTGATTGTTTGCTTTATTCTGAATCTTTTGACAACACTCGTTCTTGATAGTGACTTTGAGATTGGTTTGAAGATTATTGAAAGTTCTTGAAAGTTTTCATCTTTTTATCTTTTAATTCTTGAATTGATATCAACATGACTGTTATTGGCTAAAAACCCTTAACAATTCTAAGGTGAAGGGTTGATAGTTGTGGCTTAGATAATGATAGATCGATCGCAAACAGATTAGACCCTGAGAGTTAGAGAGAATCGCCGACAAACCATAAATTACGGCCTGTTCTTGAGTCCACGGCCGTGGAACCTCAAGATCCAACCGTAATTTCCCTTAAGTTTACGAGCCTGCTTTTACTTTAATCCAAAGTTAAAGATTTGCTTTAACTTAGTTTAGACTTGTCTTTTCTAGGTGGTAGTGAAGCCTCAACAACCTCTACCTCGATTGTGAGTGTCACAACCTCAATCGGTTTAGTTAAGTCTTGTTCCTTGGATTACAAGTTTGGGTATTTGACATTAATTCTTACCTTTAGAACCTTTCTATATTGAAGCCTCAACAACCTGTATAGAGAGTGTCTTGTCGGTGAGTTATATAAGGTTTTTGGAACTTCACCGTACGATTACCTTACATTAGTATACCTTTGCATATCTTAACTCTGTCTTTATATCATTAAGTATATCTTGAATCGATTGCCACAGCTGGATACTTGGATCTTTAGGATTGTTGTTTTCCCAATATTTGCAAAACTCTCATATTTACTCGCTTGATAATCTGCAATCGAATTTGTTCCCACCCAAATCCCTGTGTTCGATACTCTGGAATTCTTGCTTAGCTACGTCGATCCGTACACTGCGGGTTCGCTGCTTGATTCTAGTTTTATAAATTTAAAGCTTATTTGCACACACCTTTAGGGGCGAACAGGCACCTATATGTCGCCACTGTCGCGCTGGTCTTCCCTCCGGCGGTCGTGCCTCACTTTTGCCGCGACCGCGTCTCCCTATTCCGCGGCCACGCAGTCCTTTTGCTGCGATCGCGTGATTCCTACAAAAGTTATGACTTTTGAGCTTTCGACTTTGGAGTCAAATCTAGCTTTCTATGTATTGGCAAGAGCTATGATGGTGGTGTGTGTTTTGATGTGTCCTTATTATAACTTGAGTAGGACATATTTAACTTTAATTAAGACCCAAGTGTATGCATAACGGGTTGTGGCATCACTGTCCAACTTTGACATGAGTCATGGGGTTCTCTAACAACCCGAATCCGCGGGACTCGGAATGCCACATTGGGCTAGGATCTCACAATGGATCCTGACACTAGCCTGACAACAAGTTCACTGAACCTTACAAAATGGCACTGACAGATATAAAAACAAATGCATAAAAACTGTATAAACTGTACAACTAAAAGGTAATAACATCATAGCCGAGTATAAACCACAACATCCTCACACACGAGGTAACAAAAGATCATCCTCACGAAGGAGGGAAAAGTAAACCACCCCAAAAGACCACAACCATCCTATGTATAAGAGGTCCTCGGCCTGCCACTCTGCTAGATCACTCAGCAGCACGCCTATCCTGTGAGGCATCTACAACATGGTATTAAACCATTAGCTAACCATACATATATAGAGTAATGCATAAGAATAAACACAATCATAGAAAGGTAAACACATCAGCATGATATCACATATTTACCCATTTTATCATCTTTATATAATAGTCATTCACTCAAATCGTATATATATAAATAAATGAAAGTATGTTGTTAGCATGAAATATTGTGATATTTTAGGCACGTTTTCTAAGTACATTTCATCCATATTGGTGTTCATTGATAAAGCATTGAAGCAATTGTGAGTTAGTTTATCTATATTGTCGATATAGAGGTCTACATAAGCTTTATGTTGATTGTAGGCGAATAAGAGCTAAATCCGAACGGAATAAGGAGAATGGAGATGGATTGAGCATGTCCGAGGATTGAGGACACCACAAAGGAGCTAAGGAAGATGCTAGGATGAGGAATGACACAAAACAAAGGAGATTTACGAGCAAACTATGTTCCACGCTCTAAAATACGGCCGTAATAGAGTCCACGCTCTGAACCACGGCCGTGGAACTTTGGCAACACAAGCGTGGAGCATTCCGGAGGGTTACACGGCCGTGGAAGTTGTGAAGCACCGTAATGAATTTCCACGCTCTAAACCACGCTCTAAACCACGGGCGTGGAATCCTATGGAATCGTGATTTAGGCGATCTTTTAACGTACAAATTTAAGCCATGATCTTTTACACAATGGGCTGGACACTTATTCTATCTTGCCCTATAAAAGGACGGAAGAAGAGAGATTCCGTCACCTTCGCATACGCCTCCGCTTGGACTTTGCTTACGCTTATTGCACGTGCCTAGGGTTTCAAGTTGGACGTGTGGAGATTGCTATTTCGCAAATTGTGAAAGACTTGGAGATTTGGAAGTTACGCTTTGTCCTTAGGTTTGATTAGAAGACGGATTGACATCCCGTTCTTCGTTCTTATCAAGGATTGTGATTGTTTGTGTTATTCTGAATCTGCTTACCTCATTGTTCTTGTTTGTGGATTTGAGATTGATTTGAGATTTATTAAAGGTTTTCGAAGGTTTTCATCTTTCATTCTTTTAAATCTTGAATTTGATCTCATAATGATTGTTGTTGGCTAAAACCCTTTAGCAATTCTAAGGTGAAGAGTTGATAGTTGTGGCTTAGATGATGATAGATCGATCGTAAACAGATTGGACCCTGAGAGTTAGAGAGAATCGCCGACAAAGCCAAAATCACGGTGTGTTCTTGAGTTCCACGGCCGTGGAATCTCAAGATCCACCCGTAATTTCCCTTAGTTTACGAACCTTGCTTTTACTTTAATCCAAAGTTAAAGATTTGCTTTAACTTAGTCTTGGCTTGCCTTTTCTAGGTGAAGTGAAGCCTCAACAACCTCTACCTCGATTCCGAGTGTCACAACCTTAATCAGTTTAGTTAGTCTTGATCCTTGGATTACAAGTTTGGGTATTTGATATTAATTCTTGTCTTTAGATCCTTTCTATACTGAAGCCTCAACAACCTTTATAGAGAGTACTTCTAGATAAGTCACATAAAGCCTTGGAACTTCACCGTACATTGCTTTACCTTAGCATACCTTTGCAAATCTTAACTCTCTCCTTATATCTTTAGTATATCTTGAATCGATTGCCACAGCTGGATTCCTGGATCTTTAGGATTGTTGTTTTCCCAATATTTACAAAAGTTCTTACTTTATACTTGCTTGATAATTCTATAACTAGATTTAACCCCCCAAATCCCTGTGTTCGATACTCTGGAATTCTTGCTTAACTACGTCGATCCGTACACTGCGGGTTCGCTTGCTTTTATTCTAGTTTTATAAATTTAAAGCTTGATTGCACGCACGCTAAGTGGCGAGAATATGTGACACGAGGACCGATACATCCTCGCGTCTGAGCCTGATAGCCAGCTATACGAGTATCGGTAACACAATCCGTGTACCCTATGGGAGTGGATTGCGCCCTTCTTGTAAACCAGTCTTGCCTGACATCAGAGAACCTCCCAGACTCCACGGCAGGATGAAAGGGAAAGGTTATCACAGCCATGCAATGGGGCAGTCAATAAAACATAGGTCGGTATAAACAACATCTCATGCTATCATAGAAAGCATAGAAAGCACACACCACTTATGCAAACACCCAATATAAGGAAGGTAGCTAAGTAAGTCCTAAGTACTTACCTCAACCTCGTATACAGCTCAAACAGAATCAACCTCCACTTCTGAGAGAGGGGCACTGCTTAATAACAAGGCATAGAAAGATATCAACCTCTATTCATCAAAGGGGTCACACTAGACCCAAGGGATCCATAGGATCATCCTCAACCTAACCTCACAACCTAATAAAACTCAAAGGCCATACATGGCATATATCGATCATAACCTCATCCAAACACATCTTCACACATCTAGCATGATCCTATACACTCACACTAGGAAAGGAGGGAACAACTAGTAGATATACATGAGGAGATCGATGAGAGTGTCGTCCCAAAGACGAGGAGTGGTGGATCGAGGAGACATTATTCACATCGAGTCTAGTCTGATGACTCGGATCGTGTCTCCAAGAGGGGGTCAGAGTTTAAAGAGTACATTAGACGTGTTGAGGAGGCTTCTAGAGCTGGAAGACGGGCCCAAGATCTACCAGGGCATGAGAGATCATTTGAGATGTGTTAGGGAGCCACATAGGTGCCAGCTATGCCAGCACGTGCTGCTGAGACTGTTTGAGCTACAAAGAAGACCCGAGAGCCTCGACCAGATACCTGGTTGAAGGCGTTCCATCAACAGGGAGTACCACCCTTCTCAGGGCAGATTGGTTTAGAGACTGAGGTATGGATAGGACATGCATACTCAGGTTTAGAATCTATCAAATGTCTAGAGGACAGACGAATAGAGCTAGTTCAGTCTCTATTTTGTGACCTTTCACATCAGTGGTGGAGGACTGTACGAGCCAGAGCCACCAATTATGACCGCATGAGGAGCATGATTAGAGAGCATTTCTGTCATGCCTCACTGAGGAGGGAGAAGCTGTAGGATTTTGTGGAGGCCGGTTTTGAGGATGTACCTATTACAGACGCCATCCGCCACTTCTAGACTGATTTAGCTTTGTTGGGTCCAGCTGCACCATCTGAGGACCAGCATGTGTACTTGTTCTCCCGTCGTCTGAGGGAGAGCATGCGTTCCTATATGGGGGGATTCCATTGCGAGTCCCTAGCTAATTATCAAGACCGGGCTTCTGCTTACGAGAGGGAGCGAGCCAGTCAAAGGAGGGCTTCTTAGACGGGACGGTCTGAGAAAAGGCAGCACACTGGACAGACTAGTGGAGTTGGGGGAGCATTTAGTTTTAGACGAGACTAAAGATGTCAGAGTTACCCCTTATCTTCACAAACTATAGATAAGGGATAACAGTGTTATAATTATGGTGATCCTAGACATTTGAAGCCAGAATGTCCCAGGCCAATTGTGAGTTGCTTTACCTGTGGTAGACCAGGACATCGAGCTGCCTTCTGTAGGCAGGGTGGAGTTGCATCTCAGCAGGGTTCTTCCCCTGCCAGTGTAGTAGAGGTGGTCAGAGGACACCTTAGCAGCAGACACAGGGACATCAGAGAGTCTCAGATCGTCCTTCTACTCAAGGATCTACTCCCGGCCCGAGTAGAAGTAGAGGTCGTGGTGGGAGTGCCACTGACATTAGAGGAGTTCAGGATAGAGCTTTTGAGTGGAGGAGTGCAGAGGAGCCGCCTACACCGGCTGCTACAGGTGCCATTCTGCTCATGGTTTACCTATTAGAGTTTTATTTGATACGGGTGCTATGCATTCATTTATTTCTGATACATGTGTTGAGCGTCTGAGTTTATCTACTATAGAGGGGATACCCTTTACTATAGGGTTACCTGATGGTAGCTGGGTCAGAGGTACCCGTGAGATACGTAGTTGTCCCCTTCTTTAGGGACTCGTGTTTTGCTAGTTGACTTCTTAGTCATGCCATTGATGCATGAAGAAGTCATATTAGGTATGGATTGGATGCGTAGACACCGTGCAGTTTTTGATGTTGGTAGATGGACTATTACAGTCTCTACCGAGGTTGGCCATATTGAGGTCTTCCTAGACTGATAACACAGGGATGTGATGCCTTCTAGTGCTATGCCATGAAGGATGGAGAGAGTCCAGCTTTGGAGAACATACCAGTGGTCTTTGAGTTTGCAGACGTATTTGTTGAGCCGTCGAGCTTGCCACTTCAAAGGAGTGTGGACTTCAGTATCGAGTTGGAACCTGGTACAAGACCCATCTCGAAGGCCCCATATCGTATGGCGCATGTCGAGATGTTGGAGCTGAAGAAGCAACTCGAGGAGTTGGCTGAGAAGGGCTTCATACGCCCTATTGTTTCACTATGGGGTGCACCTATCCTCTTCGTGCGGAAGAAGGACGGATTATTGAGACTGTGTATTGATTACAAAGAGCTGAACAAGGTGACCATCAAGAACAGGTATCCATTGCCTCGTATTGATGATCTACTTGATCAGTTTCAGGGAGCGATAGTTTTCTCCCGGATTGACTTATCCTCAGGATACCCCAAGTTGAGGGGGAGGGAGCAGGATGTGCACTGGACGGCATTTCGTACCCGTTATGGACTCTACAAGTTTGTAGTGATGCCATTCGGGCTGACGAATGCCCCAACAGTCTCTATGGAGTTGATGAACAGTATCTTCATCGACTTCCTTGATCACTTTGTAGTAGTCTTCATTGATGACATTCTAGTATACTCTCGTAACTAAGAGGAGCATGCCGGTCATTTAAGGACAGTTTTGTAGATTTTGAAGCATAGAGAGTTGTATGCCAAGCTCTCTAAGTGTGAGTTTTGGATGCCTGAGGTTTCGTTTCTTGGATGCATCGTCTCCGCCAATGGGATTATGGTAGATCTAGCGTAGATCGAGTCTGTTGTTGCATGGACAACACTGACGAACGTCAAGGAAGTGCGTATCTTTCTTGGCCTAGCCGGTTATTATCGACACTTTATGGAAGGATTTTCTATGATTGCCCGCCCACTTACAAGTCTTCTGAGGAAGAATACCCGATTTGTATGGACTAACCAGTGTGCCCAAAGATTTGAGGAGTTGAAGAGGTGTTTGACTTCTACTCCTGTCTTGGCACAGTCAGAGGGTTATGATGATTTTATGGTTTATAGTGATGCATCCAAGCTAGGCTTGGGATGTGTATTGATGCAGAAAGGCAGAGTGATTGCTTATGCGTCTGGACAACTGAAGACGTATGAGGAGAACTACCCGACACATGATCTGGAGTTGGTAGCGGTAGTTCATGGTTTAAAGATCTAGAGACATTACATGTATGGTGCTACATGTCAGATCTTCACAGACCATAAGAGTCTGAAGTACATTTTTACGCAGCGGTAGTTGAATAACCGCCAGCGTCAATAGCTTGAGTTAATCAAGGACTTCAACCTTGAGATTTTATATCATCTTTGGAAGGCGAATGTTGTAGCTGACGCCTTCAGCAGGAAGACACCTCGAGAGAAGGCGATTGCTAGATTGACAATACAATCTCAACTTCAGAGGGATCTAGCTTGGCTAGAGCTGGACATCCAGTTTGCTGATGACGATGCCCAATTATATGCTTTAGAGGTTTTACCTAATTTGTTGCATGAGATCCAACAATAGCAGGGGACCTGCCCCACCTTGATGACGATCAGAGAGAGGATGTCTCGTGGAGAGGCGCCCTAGTTCTCCATTGGAGAAGATGGGATGATGAGGTATCATGACCGTATTTGTGTACATGTTGATGTAGAGTTGAGACAGAGGATCTTACAGGAGGCTCACTGTACACCTTACTCTGTACATCCAGGTACGAGTAAGATGTACCATAATGTGAGACGCTCATATTAGTGGGGTGGGCTGAAGCCCGATGTAGCCAAATTTGTGGCAAAGTGTGCGACCTGTCAACATGTCAAAATAGAGCATTACAGACCTGGAGGTGAGCTCCATCCACTGCCAGTGCCGCAGTGGAAGTGGGAGGACGTCTCCATGGACTTTGTGACGGGATTGAGGCCTAGTAGGAGTTTTGATGCTATTTGGTTGTTGTTGACAGACTGACGAAGACGGAACGTTTCATTCCAATCAGAGAGATGTGACCAGTGAGCAGATTGGTTGAGAAGTACACTAGACAGATAGTGAGACTCCATGGTGTACCGAGGATGATCGTTTCTATTCATGATGGACGGTTTACCTCCAGATTTTGGCAGCAGATTCAGACTACTTTGGGGACGTGTCTACACTTCATGACTACATTTCACCCCCTGATAGATGGTCAGTCTGAGAGGACCATCCAGATCCTAGAGGATATGTTGCGAGCTTGTGTGTTGGATTGGGGACAGAGATGGTCTGATTACCTCCCACTAGTTGAGTTCTCATACAACATTAGTTGGCATGCATCTATTGGGATGACTCCTTATGAGGCACTGTATGGACGTAGGTGCCATACACCTTTATACTGGATGAGCCTAGCAATATCAGTGGGATAGTGCCAGAGCAGATTCAGGATGATATGGCTCGAGTAGCAGTGATCAGAGAGAGGATGCTGGCTACACAGAGTCGCCAGAAGTCATATGTAGACAAGAGGCGTCGACCTCTAGAGTTCAGGGTCGGAGCTCATGTCTTGTTGAGAGTATCTCCGACGTGAGGCGTCAAACGTCTTGGCATAAATGGGAAGTTGAGTCCCCGATATGTCGGTCCTTTTGAGATACTGAATAGAGTGTGGAGGGCAGCCTACACACTAGTTTTGCCTCCGAGGTTAGAGGGTGTTCACCCTGTGTTCCATGTGTCTCAGCTGAGGGAGTATATACCACATCTGAGGCACATTGTGAGTTATGATGATTTGGTGATTGAGCCGGACCACACCTTTGCTGAGTATCCTATTGTAGTCTTAGAACAAGGTGTGAGACGCATGCGTTCGAAGGACATTCCTATGCTGAGGATACAGTGGTCTAGACGTGGACCTGAGGAGGCTACATAGGAGACTGAGGATAGTATCTAGAGGAACTATCCGGAGTTTTATGCTGAGATAGATGCATCTAGGGTCGAGGAGTAGATCTTAGTGCTATCTTGTTGAGTATGTGATTATGTGCTTATGTGCTTATATGCCTTGATGTGCTTATTCCATGATAGCTATGATGTGTTTTATGATCTTATTAGATCTTGATGTGCTAGCATGATGTATGATTATAGTTGGAGATGGTTCTTTCCTCCATGTTATCCGAGTGTGATTAGGTTTCAGTTGAAGATGGTTCTTACCTCCATGCTACTTTGATGGACATAGTTCCCTTGGAGATGTTATACCTCCATGCGATGTATATGATTACGAATTGGCTAGAGATGTGCTTCCTCTATGCCTTGTGATGTGGTATGGCGAGAGATGTGATTCCTCTATGCCTTTGGGTAGCATTATGGCCCTGTTTTCTAGAGTTGATGATTCCTCCACGTTCATGTTTGAGGCTATAGATTGATATATTTTATGACCTTCTAAGTGGAGATGTGATACGTCCGATAGAGAGAGAGTTATACCTCGGCTTATGGGTCCGAGAGGATTTGGGATTTTGCAAGTTTTGGGAAGAAACTTGTTTTTAGGGGGGTGAGATGTAAGAGCCTAGTTGCTGAGTTGTTGAGAGTGTGAGCTGAGGGCCTAGATTAGACCTGATCGTCCCCTGCGTGACCTAGTAGCTGCCCCTGCGGTTTGCTTGGGCTGCATCTGTGCCTTATAGGGTCCGCTCCTGCGGCTCTGTGTGGCTGCAGCCGTTTTTGTTGACCCTTTAACCCGTGCTTTACCCTTTTACCCCTTTATAACCTTCTTCTCTTTCCTTCTGATGAGGGTTCTCCATCCACAACTTCATCTCTCTCCCTACGTTCTTCTTCTCCTCTCATCTCTTCTTGGATCATCTTTGATCTTTCCTTGAGTTTAGTGTGAGTTTCGGAGCTTTTATGCTTGGTTTTGGTTGTTGATTGATAACACAATTTATGATGTTAGTCTAGGCATCCATTTAGATAGTTTTTCCCGCTATTCATGCATAGTTTGGCATTAGTTCGTGACGATTTGCACTTAATTCATGTATGTTGTCGAGATAGATGTCTACACGGACTTTTGCATGTTTTGTAGGTATTTTGGGAAATTTTGGAGCTTAATCGATACATCCGGGGATCGCTCCTCGTAATGACACATTTCCGGGATCATTGGGAAGCAAGTTAGGAGCAAAGGAGAACACATAGGACCATGTTGGTGCATGCCTTGCACCAACTCGTGGCTCAACGATCAAAAGAGGGCTGAAACACCAGAACAGCGGTCACTGGAACTTCCACGGCCGTGGAATTGGACCGTGATTCCCTCTGGACAGCTGGGACAAGTGTCCCACGATCTCCATAACCGACTCTTGTTCTTGGTGGAGGCTTTAAGTAGTCCTGCAGGCTGATTCTCAAGGGGGACCTGATGACACACACCTTCTCCCACATTCTCTCATTACACATCATTGGATTGGAGCTACTCTTGGAGGAGAGAAAACACTCTCATTTGGAGAAGAAGAAGAAGAAGACCACTAGTTTCATAGTTTTCATAGTTTTTGAGTGGTTTTGAGTGAGTTTTGTTGAAGACATTTGCTAGGGTTGTAAGAAACGATTCGAACCATCTTTTGAAGGGTTGTAAGTCCTTCTTGACTTTTATTCAGCTTGATTTTCTTATCCTACTTGTTTCGTTTCTCTTTCATTCCATTTTCTTGCTATGGAAGCCATGAATGTATGCTTGTTGAGTTTGATTTTTATGATGCATGTTGTTACTAAATAGATGCAATTCTAGGGTAAGGGAATGAGAGTTATGGCTTGGAATATGATAGAATAGACTTAAATGTATCTTTGGATGATTTGCTTGCTCGTACTTAAGTGTTGTTAGAAATCACGGTTTGTTCTAGCCAGACCACGGCCGTGGAATGAGATGAACTACCCGTGGTTTGCTTTTGTTATGCTTGTATTGATAAATCTGCATGTTAGGATGTTAGATTGTTGAAATCCTAGTGTTTGTTAAGCTTAATCTAGCCTAGGGTGACCTAATGCTAGCAATCTAAGTAAAGAAAGAGACCTACCCGGAGATTTCCGATCTTAAGTACCAAAGATGATGAACTCTAGGTAGTAGTGAGCCTCATAAGCCGCTATTGGATTGAGTGTGCTAGGATTGATGTTTAGGACTTGCCTTCCTGAGAATTACCCGGTAAGGTGAGGTTAGATCCCTAGATTGCACTCCGGTTTGTGTAGATTTCCCAACCTTAGGTTTCTACAGACTTACCCGGTAATAGGACCTTAGTTGCGGGGTTGGTGGATCATGAGACCTACCTGGTGATTGGTCTCATTTGAGAAACACTCTTTCCCAACATACCATAGCTAGTCCAAGATTGATTAGAAGTTTGAGTCCAATGCCATAACCGGAATTTCTAACCCCAAGAATCCACTTTTCTATCTTTGATTACCTATCTCGTGTTTGTGTTTGCTTATTTGTGTTGCTAGCTTAGTTGTTTGTTAATCTTGCATGATTGGTGATCCTTGATTGGTCACCACAAAGCCAATCCAAAAACATTGAGATTTTCATTTCTTTATTCCTTACTATTTTCTTAGCCTAGATTTACACTATCCTTAGTCACTATTTGATTCAATTTTACCTTAGTCTTTGTGTTCGACCTCGGAATACTATCCTTACTACAAAACGACCCATACACTGTGGGTTCGCTAGGAGTTAGGAAAAATATATCGAGTTATAAATTTAAGACTTTTGGGCTATACAATCTTAGGGTGACAAGTTTTTGGCGCCGTTGCCAGGGACTAGGTCTAGACTGAATCATTGTTTGTGATTATTTATAGTGTAGGTCTTTCTTGTTGCTTTTGATCTTGTTTGGTTTGTGTCTTTGCATTTTCAGGACATCTCTCATTCTTCAAGTGCATGCGAAGATCTCGTGGCAAGGATTTAGCTCCATTCGATCCCGAATCAGAGAAAACCCTTAAAGCTAGATCTAAGAGCATTAAGAAGAAGAAAGAGATGGCCGCAAGAGATCTTCAAGCTGAGTTGGATGAGGCTTTAGAGCAAATTAGGTTAAGAGATGAACTCTTGGAGAATGAGAGGAGACTTGCCAATGAGAGGCAAGAAGCAACTAGGAGGGAAATTGAAGAGATTAGGCAAGCTCTTGTGCAAAGAGAGCTTAATCGTCAACAACCTCCCCCACCACCACCACCGCAGCTGGCGGTTAATATTCGGTTTGAGCCGATTATGATTGAGGAGCCACAAACGTTAGGGAAACGTATGGATCCGGCCCAAAGAATGCACCGTTTGGGTGTGAACTTAGGAGATCCCGCAGCCCATGATTATGAGCTCTGCCCTCAAGTGCTATAAATGATCTGGCACAATCAATTTGGAGGGATGGAAGGAGAGTCTCCTCATCAACACTTGATGAATTATGAGATCTTGATGGAGACTCTAAGGCCACCTAGATTGGAGAACAACAACCATAAGCTTAGGGCTTTTTCCTTCTCACTTAAGGATAAAGCCTTGGCTTGGTACCAATCGATTCCACTAGGGCGTGTGAGTACTTGGGAGGAGATGACAACCGAGTTCTTGACTAAGTTCTTCCCACCTTCCAAGACAACCGAGCTAAGAGGGAAGATCAATGCCTTCGTGATGAAGGATAGAGAAAGCATATTCAAATCTTGGGAGAGGTTCAAAGACCTCCTCCTAGATTGTCCACACCATGATATACCGAAGATAGAGCTATTGGAGATCTATTTCAAGGGGCTTGATGAGGATAGCCAATTCAAGCTCCAATCTCTTTCCGGTGGAACGTTTATGGAGAAGAATGTGGATGAGGCTTGGGAGTTTATAGAGAACCAAGCCTTGGTGATAGACAAGTACTCCCATAGGAAGAGTGATGGGGGAAACCGGGAGTTTATGAAGTGAGTGAAGCCACCATGAGCAACTACAAGCTCGATGCAATCAACGATGAGCTTAAGTCTTTGAGGGAGTTGTGTGCTACAACCTTGAAAAATCAAGCAAGTCCTCAAGTGCAAGTGCAAGCCAACTTGGCTTCTAAGGAGGAGGACATTAACTACATGGGAAGGGGCAACTTCAACAATTATCAAGGCCCAATGAACTTCAACAACAACAGCCGGCAATTCAACAATTACCGGCCTAATCACAACCATCCCGGGTTCTCCTATTCCAACCCGGATGGTGCCTTGAACCTTCCCGCTTCCACAAGCGCACCACCACCACCTAAGGCTTCACAAGATCCTCCACCCGGTTTTGCTCAACCTCCAAAGGATAGAACCGAAATGATGTTTGAACAATTACTTGGAAGGTTGAGTGGACTTGAGAGCACGGTGACTTCCATTTCTAAGGCTCAAAAGGTGCTAGAAGCACAAGTGTTCCAAAAGGCGGGTGAAGCACAAAGGGATCCGGGAAAGCTTCCCGACAGGACCGAGGACAATCCAAGAGGCCAAGTGTTGGCCATTACCACAAGGAGTGGGCTGAGCATGAAAGATCCCTCACCTAAGGGGAATGACAAGGGAAAGCAAGTAGTGGTGAAAGAAGAACCATTGCAAGAAGAAGGAGGCAAGAGCAAAGATGATAAGCCAACATATGTGGCACCACCTCCATAAAAGCCACCACTACCATTTCCACAATCACGAGCAAGAGCTCACTTTGACAAACACTTCGGTAAATTCCTTGAACTTATCTCTAAATTGCATATTAACATTCCATTCATGGATGCTATTTTAGGTATGCCGGCCTACGGAAAATTTTTGAAAGAAATACTCTCCAACAAGAGGAAGTTGGAGGAGTATTGAGAAGTTAGAATGACAAAGAGATCTTCCGAGTTTATCCAAACCATGAGGGAGGAGATGCCTCCTAAGCTAAGAGATCCGAGATCTTTTTGTGTGCCAATTGGGGTTGGAGAAGTGCAATATGAAGCCCCTATGTGATCTTGGAACAAGTGTAAGCATTATCCCGCTTGTACTTTGCAACAAGGTTGGGCTAGGAGAGCCCAATCCGGTCAAGATGACCCTCTACTTGGCGGACCGTTCAATCACTCACCCCGTAGGGATCTTAGAAGACATACCGGTTCAGCTTGGGATATTCTATGTGCCAATAGACTTCCTTGTTTTGGACATCCCGGCGGACTACCCGGTTCCTATCATCTTAGGAAGGCCTTCCTTAGCCACATCCGGATGTTTGGTGGATTCAGTTTGACAACAATATTACTAGGATCTTGCAACAAGACACAAATAAGAAAAACTGAAATTCATGAAATAGTATTTTTAAAGGAATGAATGCAACAAGGTCTAGCAGCCTATAGTACTCAAACAAGGAAAAAGACTAATTGTCTTAATAAAAGGAAAGAACGACAAAGCAACAACTCAAACCCCCACTCTAAGGAGTACGGAGACCCGGCTGACCACTACTTCCGGATCACTCAGCTGCTGCTCTAACCTGTGGTAAATCTAAAAACACAACAAAACAACCATTAGCTAGTTATCTAAACATTAGGAGAATAATAATAGCACACACACATCAAATAATAAACACTCATCATGCTTTCAAACGATCCATTTATTATATTAATTTATGTCATTCACTCTTACTAATGATACTTATTTTGTTACACGAGGGTTCCCAAACCTCGCCTCCGCCCTCGTGTAACCATCAGGAAGGGATCCGATGCATCTCACCTTGTACCTGCGTGGTTTGGGTATAGAGAACCTCCTAGTCTCCTGTCAGAGCTGGGCAGTGATGTCACGGCCCGTTATTCATACACTTGGGCCTTAAAACATAATAACAACGGTCGTCCTAACAAGTTGTTATTATTATAATCAGACACATTGCACACACACAACCATTATCACCCAACTAATATCCAGAAACTGGCCAAGTAAGTCGCAAGGACTTACCTGAGTCAAGTCACACTCTAACAAGTCTCAACTCGGTCCGTACTCGTGGTAACTCCAACGCTTGTCAATTAAGGCATGGGAATCAAAATCACATCCCATACTCTTAGAAATTATAAACTTCTAAGAGGTTCGGTCTCATGAGAAGAATTTATACAACTACAGATTCTTAAGGTAAAAGATTATTTTACTCCTGATCTCGGAAATTCTCAAGTTCTATCATTACAATCTCATATTCACTTTTAGAACTTGTTTCCAAAATTTGTTTCTCCCGGATAGCTTACTAGAGGTTATAAGGTTGAAACCCAAACAATTCGTCAAAGAGAACAACGCCACTCCCTTCCCGGTTACCACTTTACTCTCATACATATCTATACATATATGTGTGCTCTGTACCGCTCCATATATATATTTATTTACCTCTTCCATTATATACATCCTACACATATACCTATATATATATATATATATATATATATATATATATATATATATATATATATATATATATATATATATATATATATATAAAAATATATATATATATATATATATATATACATACATATATATACTATACTTATACTTACCGAAATATTTTTATATATATACTTACATGTGCATACCCTTCTTATACATCTATATATCAACATTTACGTGCACTGCTGCGTTGGTATTTATTTATAAGTTTCAAACCTATTCTGTATTGGTATCTATTTATACCTCCATATATGTACAGTAATGTACTTCTTCCGCCACTTGCCTACTTCGATTGCTCAACATGTATATTCTTATATATTTTCAGTTTCTTTGTACGTATATATATTTATATGTAGGCTCGGTACATTTACACTCCTATAAATCCAAATATGACAATACAGTAGTGCACTGAAACTGAACTCACCGATAGCAGGCTGCAAATGGTCCGAGAAAGCGGCTGTTGGGGATGTATCGGGGTGTGACAGGGCATCTTGGACCGGGCTCGTATGCCGGCTCGAGTGTGTTCCTCACAGCGCACCACCTGCCTTGGTTCAACACTGCAGAAACCAAGAGAGAGAGCGGCTTTAGTCGTTATCCACTCGAGCACAAAAGGCGGGATAGGGAAGAAGAGAGAGAGAGAGGACAAGTATCACATACAACAGCGGAGGAGGAATCTCGTTACGGTGTCGTTCGGTCCTCTAAAACACTTCACAGGCGTCCCGAATCGTGGATGTGCGTAGTTCAAGTCAGACTCTGGCTGGTGGGTTCTGAAAACAAAGAGAAGAGGAAGAGAGGGTAAGGACGGCGGCTCACCTGGTGGTTGACAGTACCGGTGGGTCCGATGTTGTGTTGTTGCGACGTTGTTGTCGGTTCGCGAGGGTTGTTGGTTCGGGACTTTGGGAGTTGCTGCGTAGGTCGAAGGGGCAGGCGACGATGGGGCAGGGCGAGTAGGCGGCGCTTCGATACCTCCCGGCGTGCAGCAATGGCTTCAATCCCAAGCGAGCAGCGGTTTCGTCTTCTCCGGTCGTGAGGTCGGGTAAGTGAAGGAGAAGCGACAAGTTTGTTCACGTATAATTAATTTTAGAATTAGGTTACGCTTTAGGGTTAGATTAAGTTTAGGATTAGGTTAATTAGATTGGTATCGGGCCGGCTAAAGACATGGGCCAGCAATTTGGGTCGGGTCAGTTCATTTAGTTAATATGGGATGATAGCTAAAATGTTATTCGTACGGAACCGCTCCTCGGTTTTTATTTTTAAAAGTACGGAATTATTTACAGAATTATTTAAGGCATTAATTAAATTATTATTTAAATTAAGGTTGGCGGATCGGAATCCGTATTGATCCGGTATTAAACGGAGTTTAAAATTTTCGGTTATTACACCTTGAAATTGAGTTTCAAAGCCCTTGAAATCAAAGTTTCACTAGTAACACAGATTGACATCAAGGCCTTTGAAAGGAGTTTCAAGGCCTTAAGATTTGGTTTGCGAAAAGTTCTCATACTCTATTCAACCCCCCTTCTAGAGTATTATCTATATTATGTATATCACCTAACGGTTCTTCACATTCAATACGTCCATCATAGAGTATTCAATCGTACAATATAGTTAAAGTTTTACCAAGTTACGATTTTCTTAAGATTCACCTACCATAGGGATTTGGTGGCGGGCTTTGTTCTTGGACACGACAGTGTCCTCTCCCAGCCTGTCTTCGGCCATGGTTCGAAAGAAGAAGGATACTACGATCCCTAGGATTCCGCATCCACTAGCAGCACCTAGCCTACGAAGAAGATGATAGAATGACTTAATTAGGGAAACATGACCCTTAAGATACTACTTTTGCAAAATGGGTTCCTAGGGAAAACAATAAAAATTAGGCCTGCAGCTATAAAAATAGGAGTCAATTGAAATGATGGTGGTGTACAAAATTTAAATAGTGATATGATGTTTACTTTTGACTTTTTGATTTTTTAAAGGGCTAATTAGGTAACTAGGCTCTTTTAGCTTTTAGTTTAGTAAATAGACTAATTGGATTTTGCTATTAGGTTAATGTACCCAAAAAATTTACCGTTCTCCACTCTCTCAGTCGCCCCTCTTCTCACGTTTGCCGTCTCTGAGATACTCTCCATGGCCGCTATTTGCTCTTCTCCTTCCTAATCTTCTCTGCGTACTCCTCCGCCGCTGCACTTCCATAGCCACCGTCTCTCTCGTCTTCCTCCTCCTCGACTCCCTCTCTAACCGTTTTTCGATCTAGATCTGTAGATCTGTTTGGTTGTAAGTTTTTTCTATCACAGATCTGGTAATACAAGGGTGTTTTTGAAGTTTTTTATTTTGTGGGAAGCGGCTTGACAATTAAGATGCTTTTCCAGTGGTAATTGTGAATCTGTGGGAAGTGACTGACAAGGATATAGACCGTTTTGGTAGAGCTGTGTTAGAAGGTTGGTTTGCAGAGAGATCCAATTCTTTGGATAGTTGTGTGTAGTGTAGCATGCTAGCCGAAGAGATGAACGAGCTCAGCTTAAACAAAAAGAGTCAAAATGCTAAGAAAGTCAGAGGAAAGAAGAAAAGTGACGATATGTGTGAAAATAGTAGCACAAATTGGTGCAGACATAAGGTGAAGGTTGGTTATTTTGTTTCTTCTTTCATGATTGCCAAGCAGTATACGCTTAATTTTCTTCATAATTTTCTTCATCTGGTATCTCTTTTAATGGCTTTTATGAAGATAATAGAATTGACTATTGCTGTTTGATCAAACTAATGAAAGTTGAGCCCAACATGAAGTGTTATTCTTCCAGGCTCAGTCATGTACTACGGATTTCAAGATTGGACTAATCTTTATTGCCTTTTATATTGTATAACTTGTTTTAGGGTTTCTTCATCTGCTTTACATGTCTAAATAACTTGTTCAAATGCAGTGTAATAGCTGACCATTGCTACTTTAGTCTCTTTCAATATCTAATCAAGGAAGCAAAACAGACAACCTGGATTTAGCGTTGAGGCTAAAGACTGGGCCAGTAGGATAATTAATTCTATGAAGCATCTTCTTTGAAATTTGAAGGAAGATGAAGGTCGTAATCGTATTAAAGTCTGATGGAAGTATGCAATGCCATTGGCGGAGGGTTGGGGTACCTCCTCCGTAGTCCTCTTGAGGCATGAGATGACCGCGATCCGGTGTTGACAAGCACGAGTTCTGGTTCCCACAGCATGCCATGTGCAAGCCCCTTTCTTGGATGTTGATTTTGGGCCTATTCATCAATCACGTATGGTTTCTCTCACTCTTATGTACCTCCTAATGTATTGTATTTGTTTGGTGGTCCACTTACCAATGTGATTCAGTCAATTCAGGATTTGTAGCTAACTCTGGGCATCTTATTCTACATGCACTGTTATTAAAAGCTGATTTCTATGTTGCCCTCATATTCAAGCTGTCAAAATAAATTTTATTCAATCATGTTAATTAATTGTGTTTGATTGATAAATGATAATGCTTAATTTGTGGTGTAGCTTCTGTCAAATGATAAGTTCAAAGAGTGTTGAGTATAGGGCATAGAGTAGTGTCAAAACTGTGTTTGATTCTCTTATGGTATGATATTTGTGACCAATGGTGTCAAAAAAGACTAGAAGAAGCAAGAAGAAGACAGGAGCAAGAAGGAAGACAGTAGGACCAATGGTGTCAATGCTGAATTTTCTATTTTATATTTTTTTAACTTCTGGTATGTGAATCCGGTATGTGAATTTCTGGTATGTAAATTATTAAAAAAAAAGACAAAAAGAAAACAAAAAAAATCTGGTATGTTTCATACTAGAAATTCATACCAAAAAATTATAAAAAAAATAAAATAAGACAAAAAAAATATGGTATGATAAAATTTCTGGTATGATAAAAATTCTGGTATGATAAAATTTCTGGTATGATAAATTTCCGGTATGATAAAATTTCTGGTATGATAAAATTTCTGGTATGATAAAAATTCTAGTATGAAAAAATTTCTGCTATGATAAAATTCTGGTATGATAAATTTTTGGTATGATAAAATTTCTGGTATCATAAAAATTCTGGTATGATAAAAATTCTGGTACGATAAAAATTCTGGTACGATAAATTTCTGGTATGAGAAATTTCTGGTACGATAAATTTACTCCAGAAAATAAAAAAAATAAAAAATAAATAAAAAGACAAAAAAAAACAACAAATTCAGTAATTAAAAATTAAAACTTACACTTAAACAACAAATAACAAACATTTTTTTTTTAAATAGAAGGGTTAATTAGTTTTACCTACCATTAAATGAAAGTGGTAAAAAAATATGGGGTATAGTTTCTTTAACAAAAACCAAAAAAAGCCTAGTAGGTCAAATTCTCCCTTTTTAAAAATAAAGTGAGGAAAAACTCTCACTTAATCATTCATTTAGAAACGCATTTCTCATCTCTTCCATTCTTCCAAAAAAATCTGGTTGGGAAAACAAGAACAGACCGAAGGGTGAGCGAGAGATCTAGGGTTTCCTTCGAGCGGGAGAGATCTAGGGTTTCCGTCGAAGGGTGAGCGAGAGATCTAGGGTTTCGCTGTCAAGGTTGACACGAGGAGGGGCTACGCCACTGTTTCCGGCGCCGGCGCCGCTGTCTGATCGTCGTTCCATCACCAACCCTCCTCTCTCTCACCACTGTATGCTCCGTCGTTGCCGGGAACTAGATCTGTATTTTTTGGGTAAGCTATTTATACTAGATTTTTGGTATGCATATGATTCGTGTTAGTAAGTAGTAGTGGGTATGTGTTTGATTTTGTGTGTGCAGTTTGGGTATGTATTATGAAAGATTGATTACTTAACGTTTGCATTTTTTGGGTATTGGTTCAAATTGAGTATATGTGTGTGCATTTTGGGTATGCATTATTGAAGATAGGCTTTTGTTGTTTGGGGTATGTATTTGTTATTGAAGATATGTTTTTTTGGGTATTGATTATTGAGTATATATGTGTGCAGTTTGGGTATGCATTTTTTAGTATATGTGTGTGCAGTTTTTGGTATTACTTATTGAGTGATTGATATGCATTTTTTTTGGGTATGTATTTTTTGGTATTGCTTATTGAGTTATTGGTATGCATTTTTTGGATATTGCTTATTAAGTATATGTGTGTGCAGTTTAGGTATGCATTTTTTAGTATGTGTGTGTGCAGTTTTGAATATTGCTTATCGAATGATTGATATGCATATTTTTGGATATTTATTTTTTGAGTATGCATTTTTGGGTATTGCTTATTGAGTGATTGATATGCACTTTTTTGTATTGCTTATTGAGTATATGCGTGTGCAGTTTGGGTATGCAGTATTGGGTATTGCTTACCCAAAAATAGAATAGGGGCTGCTTCAACTTCCGGTGAAGGGAAGAAGAAAGGACCTGCGTTTGGAAGAATTTGAGTTATGGAAGAAGAAAGGACATGTGTTTGAAGGGAAGAAGAAGAAGAAGAAGGGACATTGGTTTATAAATAGGAAAGAAAAAGGGGTTGTTTTTATTGGGCACAAATTCCATGTAAAATGTCCATCAACATTGTCAACAATCAAATCAATGGATGCCACTTTTTGTACTTTTTCTGTTTTCATCTATTATATAGGAACTCATTATATAAATTACAAATTGGGAGGTCCTAATTTCCAACTTCATGGTGTAAAAGACCTACAATGACAATTCTTCCTCATAGAATTAGATTTTAGATCCATTATAATTAATTATATTTTTGCTCACTATTTTGATAATATTACAAAATCAGCCTCAAATTTTTAGTTGTAGAAAACAACCTAACTTTTTTTAGATTGGGTATTACGAAAAAAGTTGACTATTCTTAAGATCGAGTATTAAAGAAATTCAACTTGTGTAAATCGAGAGGGTTTGTGTAAATTCAGAGGAATTGTGTAATTGAGAGGGCTTGCATAATTACAAAAGTTGTGTAAATTACGAACTTGGGAATTACGTTTGTGTAACACTAGTTTGGGTGATTAGAAAATTAAGTATAGCTTTAAAAAAGATCGCAATAGAATACATAAGTTCAATTAGTTGACCACGTAAAAAGGTAATAGGGTGGGTCAGCTGGGGTTCGAAACCCCCGAACTATAAATTTGTATTTTGTGTAAATTGATTGGGCTTGAACTTGGGCTTGGTTAAATTGAAATTAGCAAATTAAAATTTGAGAAGATTGGTCTAATAAGACCTTTTTTGTATCGTTGATACAAACTAGGGCTTGAGATTGGCCTATAAGGGGAAATTCAAAATTAAAACCCTATTAAATCACCCTCAATCGCTGGAACCCACATTTGAAAGGGTTTTCTCATAGCCGTCGAGCAGTTAGGATTTCCTCGTCTCTTGTGTTTGTCTCTGCCGCTAGACTCATCTTCTTCAACCTCTTCGATGACCACCAGTAGTCGATCCCGGCGAAGCATATGCATATCCCGGTAAAGTGGAGCCTAGATCCCGAAAAGCAATTGCGGGTGTGGAGCATCCATCGTGGTTGGCCACTAGTAGCCGAACAACCGAGGAATCCGAGACCGCTTGATTCGAAGTCCGGCCCAAATCCAGAACGTTGAATTTGAGGCCGTCCGAGTCAACATTCAACCTCGTCGAATTAAGCCGAGCCCATATCCAAAACGCTGAATGTGAGACCGCCACCCTGAAGTCGAATTAAGCCGCCCTGCTCTCGTCGAATTAAGTCGCCCTGCTGTCGTCGAATAAAGCCGCCTTCAACCGCCTGACTCGACCTTCGCTTGTCGTCCTACTACCGTATGAATACGCATAGCACCATCTCAAGGCCTGCGAGTCAAATTAAGTCGATGCCCCTGCTACCGGAATCCTACATAAGAATGAGTGTCCCAACAACCCTATCTAGAGTTTACTCACATTTTGAGTAAAATACGAAAGGACAACTATAATTTGTAACTACGTTAATGTCCCACATTTTTTAAATTTGCAAATTTGTCCTTAAAAGGATAATTACAAAAATTGACCCAAGTTTATATTTACGGAAATGTCCCAACATTTATAACTAGAGATTGTAACCTTGGTATTGTGTAACTCGATTGAGCTTGAACTTGTGTAACTCGATCTTGTGTAAACGACGGACCTTGGGCATGTGTAATTGAAAAATGATCGAATTTATTAATTATAGAATTTAACATTGTATATTATTAAGTGTGTATAAACATTGTGTAATTGATATTGTGTATTAACATTAGGTTTTAAGTATAACTTTATAAAAAAAAACAATTGAATACACAACTTCAATTAGTTCAACTGGGTGAGCTTGTCATCCAGAGTTCAAAATCCACTAAATACAAAATTTGTATTCGCAAAGCCTAGTTATCCAGTTCACCCATATAGTTATCCAATTCACTCATAATTAAATTGATGACATAAAGCAAGCAAATTAAGTAATACACATTGTCTGTGTTAGTCAAAAGTGGAGAGAAAGAAATTGATTCGCTTAAGCGCTTGTTTTAAATTTATTTGATGAGAATATTATTGGAGCGACGGTGATAAAATATCTATTATTGAATAAAAGCTCTTGGACAATTGGACTTGTGCTCGGCTCAAACAAGCCCGAATGAGGTTGGGCTCGTCAAAAACAAGTTATACGAGTCCAAACACGAGCATCATATAGATGTTGATGAGCCTAGCCTCACTATTTAAAGTTTTTTGAAGTGTTATTCTGAACTTTAGGCTCATTTTATTGGACTCGGCTCGAATCCGGCTAGTATAACAACCTTAACTTCACCTAATATGGATGTTTATTACCATTTTCCTCTTGTGTATATTGTTAAGTTTGTGTCACTTCACTTGGAGAGCAAAACAAGTATAACAAACCATTTCGTCAACAATGAACTCTCTTGGGTTTCTACCCAAATGAAGCAACTTCTTAAGAAATTCGTCCCCTTTAATCATTAGCAACGCTCGGATAGATTAATGAACATTGTAAATTGTATGCCTCGCAATCCAACTCGGTATGTCCAAAAAAAAGAGGGTAGAATGGAAAAGTGGACTTTTAATGACTATTGGTCATACAAGTAGACATTTTTGTATACTAATTAATAAAGTAAACTCCTAGATTTTGGGTATTATATTTTAGGATATAGTTTTAGGTATTAAATTTTGGGTATATATTTGAGTATTAGTTTTTAAGTATTGAATACCAAGTATAATAATTCGGACATTATGTTGTTAGAATTTGGCTAAATAAGCCATTTTCTATTTTCTTTTGTTTTGTGTACCCCTTTGATTTTTAACACTTTTATTAATGGTTGGTAAAAGTAATTAACCCCTCTATTTAAAAAAAAAATATGAATTTCCTTTCCTTTGTTATGTAAAAGGAATTGCTGATTTTTTTTTCTTTTTGTTTTGTTTTGCCCTTTATTTATTTTTTATTTATTTTATGGTATGAAATTTCATACCAAAAATTTCATACCAGATTTTCATGCCAGAAAATTCATACCAAAACCAGAAAACTTTCTAGTATGAATTTTCTACAATCTAGCAAGCCTCTCTCGCTCCTTTCTTTCATCCGCCCTCTACCTCAATTCTTCATCTCTCTCATCAACCTCTTCAAGACCCTTCAAGCCTTACACCATCTACTCTTCTCTATCCCTCGATATGTAACTTCACTCCACCTCTCATTATCTCCTCACCAGCTCTCTTTGCACCCTCTCCTCCACAACACCTTCGAGCCTCATCTATTTTCATCCACACCACCGGCCGGACCTCCTCTTCAACTCTCACTCCTAGAATCCCAACAACTTTTCTCCTTCCCCGCCTTTTGTTTTCATACTCTCGGATCCCTTTCACTACCCTTCTCTGTCGAGCCTTCCTCTCATCTCCTCTCATCCATCGACACCCTACAACTCCTCATTGAACCTCTACAGCCTCCGTCCCTTTCCCTCACCTGTTGTTTCCCTCACCTTCTCGACAACAACAAGCCATACCTTCCTCTTTGTCTCCCTTTCCTCTGGTCGACCCACTAGAGACGAGCCTCCACTCGCCACCCTAATCCCTCTTTGTCTCCCTTCCTCAAATTGTGTCGTTGAGTCCAAATTCGACGGGAGAGAAGAAGGCTTCTCGTGCAGCTTCCTCAAATTGTGTCGTTGAGGTTTCTCGTGCAGCTTCCTCGGATTTTGTCGTTGAGGCGTGTTGCTCTTGAGATAGACAAGTACTAGAAGCAGAGGAGAGAGAGGAAGCATGTGAAACCCTAGGTCTGAAGTGTGTTTGAACGATAAAAAATATAACACCCCAAGTTTCACAACTCGGGGAGCTACTGGTTAGGACCTCACAGTGGGTCCTGACCTTAGTTTGACAACAACTTAACTAGATCTTACAACGAGGCACAGATAAGGAAATTCATAAATCATAAAGTATGTTTTAACAAAACAATGAATGTGACTAGAAACTGACAGCCGGAAACAAAAAAGTCTCATAATCTGAGAAACAGCAACAGTCATAACTGAAAGACCAACAAAAGAAACTACACTCCATCCTAAGGAGTACGACACCCCAGCTGTCCACTACCATCCAGATCACTCGGTATCTGCTCTAACCTGTGGCAAGTCTAAACAACGATAAACAGTTAGCTAACTAATCAAATATAAGTAGAAAGTAAGATAGCACAAACACATAGAAGAATATAAACACTCAACATGTTGGCACACAATCCGGTTATTATCTGACAACTTGTTTGATTCACTTCGTCCGGTTTTAAAAGTTGTAGCACGAGAAATCTTAATATTCTCGCCCCCGTTCCTTATCCAACTGGTGATGGTTTGGCACACCTCCGCCGGTGGCGTCCCCGCAAACCAAGTATGAACTAGTCCCGAAAGAAACCCCCAGCGCCCTCGGGCTAACTGAGCAGAATGCTACCGCCCGTTACTCTTAGGCCAGCTTTGTAAGTCGGTCGATGATTATTGTGAAATACACTAATGCACATATCATTCAAACACCACTATCATCATTCACACTCATATCTGACAGCTAGTTAAGTAAGCCCAAAGGACTTACCTGAAATAGATCTTGACTCTCTAATTCGCAAATCGATCTGTAACTGTAGGAATTTAGTGGCCTGTCAAAGGAGGCAAGTGTGTCACCACACTTTCTAGGTAATTAGAAGTCTAAGACTTCTAAGGTAATAGGTCTTATTATAACAAAATTGATTACAAACTGGAAAAATATTCTAACTCCTAAAGATGAGTTTGGTTACAAACTGGCAAAATACCCATTTTCCTATTTTCCGAATGATCATTACGGTTCAACTTCGGCTTCAAATAAGAAATTCGAATAAACTTATAAAAATTCCGAAATAATTCTCTAGATCATCTATGATATCCCATCTACTCCTAGGAGCAACAATTTCTTAAAACTGTTCAACCATCATTTCTACAAAAATTTCCAAAGTTTGTTACAACACTAAAATTTTCTATACTTAGCCAAAATTTCACTACTGAAAAAACAGCTTAACTACCCTACTTTGGGAGCTTATAACTTCTAATCCGACCGTTCATTTCTTCTCAAATTTTAACACAGTAAACTACAT
Source organism: Fagopyrum homotropicum (assembly GCA_033239125.1). NCBI lineage: Eukaryota > Viridiplantae > Streptophyta > Magnoliopsida > Caryophyllales > Polygonaceae > Fagopyrum > Fagopyrum homotropicum. The sequence continues at coordinate 38,724,879 of BSWB01000005.1, read as the reverse complement.
ATATCCACCTATTACCTATTAAAATTTCAACGGTGGATCTTCAACCTAACTCTTTAACATTGATCTACAACAGTTCCCATTTCAAACTTACAAACTGAAATTAAAACAAAGGTTTTTCACTTCTATTTGTACTGCTCATTTTTACAGCAATCATAACATGCCTATAGGTCTCCAGTTCAAACCATAAAGAACCCACAAGTGCCTGCACCTATTAACCCATTTGATGTTGATTCTCTTTTCCTCCACTGTCTTTAATTCCTTCCTCGTTTTCTCATCTACCTCTATCTTACTCAGCAACTTATTGCATGAACTCTACACAGTGCCATTGTACTAGGGTGGAAGGTCGTAGGCACTCACCTACAGTAGTGGAGACTCGTCTGGCGGCTAATCTCTTAAAGAGAGACCTAGTTGGAACGACAGCAGATGTTGTACGCCAAGGGAAGACTGCACAGATTAGGGGAAGGGTTGGTTAAGATTAGAAGCAGAAGGAGGGAGGGTGAACCAGGAAGGTTGCTTACCCAGAAGGAGATTTGTAGCAGATGGGAGTCTAGCACTTCAAGGAGACGTGCAACCGGTTGGACTCCAGACGACTGTGTGGTGTCGAGTGACTGGCGCTGGATTGGTTGTGCATCAGAAAGTCATCACATCAATTACACGTTTCAAGGAGGAAGGAGGAAAGAACTGTACTCACCTGGCTGATGCAGACGAGGCAGGCTCCGGCGCAGGGAAGACTGAAACGGTAGTCTTGTACAGAAAGGGAGGGAGATCACTGGCAGATGTGATCGTACGTGATCCCGGAGCAGTTAGGGTAGGCAGACCTTCAATCACACTCAGTAGATCGTGGGAAGCCGATGTTAGAGGCGTGATTCGGTGTAGTTAATAGGGGAGAGATTCTCTCACTTGCCCGTTACAGAATATAGGAGAGAGGAGGTAGTCCGAGGGTTGTCTGGGCCTTCTTCAGCTGTTGGGTTATTCACCTAGGATGAGCCGGAACGAGGTTGCTGCAGGGATGGAGTAAGGTGGACGTTGGGCTGGAGTAAGGTGGATGTTGGGCTGGGCAAGGTTGACGCTGGTTGAAAGGGTTGGGTTGTCAAGACATGTCAAAACTCGTCCTGGCTTTGTCAATATGTTGTCGGCCTTCGTTGTAACCTCGTCTCAGCTTTGTCATGGTTTCCTCAAAAGTCGTCGTTAAATAATTAATTATAAGAACTAGGGTTTGGTATATTTGTATCATTTTATGTGAATTAAATTCTACATAAAATGATAAAATTTGCGGAAGGAAGAGATACTAGATCGAATGGAAAACAGTCAACGGATCGCAATCCGATTTGACTCGGAAATAACCGGGATAAAAATTACGGATATTACAAAAAAAGGATACATTTACTAAATGAAAAAATAGTATGGGCCTAATTAGTAATGTAAAAACTAAAAAAAACCTAGTTAGAAAATTAGCCCAAAATATTTTAGGTAATGAAATTGAAATATTAAAATCAAGTATAATGTTTTGGGCATTATAATTAAGATATATTATCAAAAAATTTTAAAATAAAAATTCAATTAGTCTCGTCAGTAACAAATTAAGAGGATGGACCATTCAATTAGTTCAACCACTAACAAAGTAAGAGGATGGGTTTATAGACCAGATTAGAAACCCACACACTACCATTTAAATTATAAGTTATTTTTTTATAATTAAGAATAGAAGGAAAAATAACGGTCTATTTTGTCTTACTCTGATTCTCTCCAAAAGTAATGAGACACTACATTCATATTTAACATACAAATTATAGTAAGAGTGTTTCTCTTTCATGCACTCAAGGTTTGGACTTTTTCTTTTAATAACCATTAAGTTTTAAAATTTTTCTTGGTACCCTCTTGGTTTTATTTGTTTCCTCTTTATATCCATTTTCAATATATTACATTGAAAATTTATTATAAAATAATACAAATCAAAAAATAAATTTAAAAACAAATTATGACCTCACTATATTTAAATTGATAAATTTATAATAGAAATGGTTTTTATATTTATTTTCGAAATAAAAATATTTTTTATTTTTTAATTAAAATACTTTTTTATTTTTATTTTTGATTTTAGAAATATATATAAAATTAAAGTAAATATTTTTAAAAATTTTTATTAAGAGTCTAGAAGATTGAAATATAATAAAATTTATTTATTTTTGAATTTAATTTTTTTATAAAATTTATATTAATTTAAAAAATTTTAAAATTATATTTTTTTAGTTTTAAGAGTATGGAAAAGTATATTATAAAAAATCCATAATAAAAACATAAAAAATAATACTTTTATTTTCAAAATAATAAAAATTTTTAAAAAATAAGTTCAAAAAAAAATTATTGTATGTTTAAATTTCTAGATTCTTAAAATAATTTTATTTTTGATTTTATTTTTTATATTTTATTTTAAATCAAAAATTAAAAAAATTATTTTAGTTCAAATATAAAAATTATCTTTAATGTTTTTAATTTTTTTAATTGGAAATATATTTTAAAAATACTTTTATTTTAAACTTATTAGTTCAAAATATAATGAGGTCATAATGAGTTTAAATTTTTTTTAATAATTTTCTAACTATTTTATAATAAATTTGAATGTAATATATTAAAAATGTGAATAAAGAGGAAATAAATAGAACCACAAGGAATTTTGATACTTAGTGGATACCAAGAGAAAAAATTCAAACCTTGAGGGCACCAAGAGGAAAAACTCTTATAGTAATTATTTATAGAAATAATTTGGTTTACTAGGTTTTTTCTAGTTTTGTGTTTAGTAAATGTACCTATTGAGAGAAGAGTGTATAGAGTTTGAGAATAAATATAAAAGGTTGGGGTATATTTACTTTTATGAAACATTAAAAAGTCTAGTTACTACTATAGTTTTTCTAAAAGGTCTAGTTACCAAAATTGTCCATTATTATATGCTTATCATTTTATGCTATTAAGTAAGAATTAATAAAAACAAATGTTACATATTATGGGTCCGTTCAACATGCATTTTTTACGGGATTATTGAAGAGGTTATTGTACTCGAATTATTTTGACCGAAAAAGTAATCAAATACACATGGATTATCAGATTATTGAAGGAATAATTGAAAATGATAATTTCGTAGAATAATCTACAACGCTTGCCGAATAGACCCTATAATACCCGAATATTTAATTTTCATTATTTTCCGAGGCAACATAAACATTTGATCATTTTATGTGATGTTATCACCTGCATAAAATCATAAAAATGTCTCTTGCAAGTCTAGTATTGATGACCCATTTGATGACTCATGACAAAGCCTTCGGGCTAGGCCTTAACAAGGCCAAAACCGGCCTAGACGGCCGGCCCATCAGCTTCCTTGGACAACCTTAAAACCTCTCCCCACGCCTTGTTTCATACCCCTTTTTACAGCCACATGCACTCCATCCAACCCAAGAGTATACATCTTCCTTTCTCGTCCTAATCAGCTTATCTACCTATAACACTCCAAATTCTGAGAACTCGGGAAACTACTAGTAAGGACCTCACAATGGGTCCCGACCTTAGTTTGACAACAGTTTACTAGGATCTTACAACAAGGCACAAAAGTATTTAAACATTTGAAAATTTTAAACAATATATACATGAAGAATATGTATCAGCCTTACAAAGCAAAGGTACTAAAACGACGCATACGAAGAATAGAAGACATCCTCGTCCCCAACTAAATGAGTACGTGGACCCGGCTGACCATTCCCTCCGGATCTCTCTACAACTATCTTAACCTACAAGACATCTACAAGCGGTATAAAACCGTTAGCTAACATTCGATGCATAAGTATAAAGGTAAAAGCACAAACACAATCAACATGCAACACTCAATCCTTTTATTATCTTTTAATTAGGTGATATGTCATTACTATAGATACTTATTTTGTGACACGAGGGATTCCCAAACCTCGCCCCTGTCCCCGTTTACCAACGAGGAATGGTACTAATGCATCTGACCGTCTACCTGACTAGGTTGGTCGCAGGGAACCTCCTAAACTCTCGCAAGAGCTAGGTAGATGATGTCACGACCCGTTATCATACACTCGGGTCAATTACATACTATAATAAAGTTGGCCTAATCCGGTTTCGTTGTTTATCATAACTAACAAACACCACTCATACAAGAAGACAGCTAAGTAAGTCTGTGGACTTACCTGAATCAGATCTCGACTCTCTTAATCACACTAAATCTGTAATTGTATAACTCGGTTGCCTGTCAAAGGAGGCAAGTGGATCAACACATATCCAATATACTTAGAAGTCTAAGACTTCTAAAATATAAGATCCTATCGGAAGATAAATATACTAAAATACACGTCTAAGGTAAAATGACCATTTTACCCTTGGTCCCGAATCTTCTAAAAATCTCATAATATGTACTTAAATTCTTACTTGAGACTAACTATCATATTCTAACTCTTAAAGTTGAGTTTAGGTCAAGACTAGAACATTACATGTTTTCTTTAACCTTCTAAAAAGGTCACTAGGGTTCAACTTTGGCTTCAAATAAGAAATTCGAATAAACTTATAAAATCCCAAAATAATTTTCTAGATCATCTATGATATCTCATCTACTCCTAGGATCAAGAATTTCTTAAAACTATTCAATCATCACTCCAACAAAAATTTCCAAAGTTGGTTACAACACTTGAAATATTCTATACTTAGCCAAAATCTGAGTATGTTTTCTAACTGTACAACAAGTCCACTTTGAGCCTCTATAATTCTAAATCCCACTGTTGGATTCCTCCCAACTTTTTACATATTAACCTATGCATGACACTAAACAACATCTCAAAAACGGAACGGTGGATCTTATCTCTAAGGCATCAAAAAGTATGCTCAAACTTGACTGATCAACACAGTTTCTGGAATTTCAACAAACACTTAACAAAACAGCACACTGTCTTAACTTTGAAAAATCATAACTCCTAAACCTATCGATTAAATTCTCTCAAATTGTGATATATTATACTATGTAATCCTAACTATGACATATCCGAAATTCAAGTCCATCGAAGATCAAAAGCCTATTCAAAACTATCTCACAAAATAGCATCACATGTTTTTCCCAACACTCAGCACAGTTATAAAAACTGTGGGAGGAGTCAACTTTGAAACACCATAACTCTCAAACTATAACATGGGTTCATCTAAAATTTTAGTATGATTTACTATGCAATACCGTCTATGACATATCCGAAAACCAACCAAAAAGAAGTAGTCTAGCTTCCCAAAATTGGACCCGAAGTTGACTACTCGTCACTTCCGAAAACTCAGAAAACTGAGAGATGTAACAGCTCTCTGAAATTGCTCCTTTGGCCGGCTCCAAACTCGAAGGCATGAAGGACGAGGATGGCTCTCACGTTCATAGCCTTGTCGGAAACTGAAGAGGTCCAATAGGAGGCTGTTGTGCACGACTCCAGGGCTGGAAGACGACTGGAGAGGAGGGTCGAGGCTGGCTCGACTGGGGAGGAGGGCACGCCTGCACTACTGGCTTGACAGAAGCGAGGAGAGGGCACGCCTGTACTGCTGGCTTGACAGAAGTGATGAGAAGGGTGATGCTGCATGTTGGCTCGGTAGAAGCGAGGAGCGAGGTGTTGCTGCGTGCTGGCTGGTGTGTGCGCCCGTTTCGTTTTGGCGTGGGTAGGAGATCTGAATGGTTGAAGAAAGGGGAGATATGCAGGAGAGGGGGAGAGGAAACATCCGTAACGTCATGACTTCGTCTTGGGCTCGTCTTGACTTCGCCTTGGGTCATCTTGATCTCGTCACTAGGACGTCATGACTTTATCAAAGACAAGTCATGATATACACTAGGGTTTGGATTAGGGTTTGCTACTAATAAAATCTTATCATTTTATGTGAAGTGACAACATAAAATAATAAAACTTTGAGATATAGTGTCCAACTACGTTGACATCTAAGAACAAAAGATCGAAATCCGGTTTGCTACGGAATTAAACGGAATAAAAATTCCAGATATTACAATACCAACGTGATCTACCTTCCTTACACAATCGAGATCCCTTATTTTCCTCCCTACGATCACGCTGAGAGTAAGTGTATACGGCATAGGCTCTCTCTCTAGACAGCAAAGGAAGGTAATAACCACGGTTCCCTTCTTCGACTCACAAAAGACGGCCGGTGTATGCTATCTTGACCACTTGCACTTGTCTTCAATGTCCTGTAACCCTCGCCGAAGTAGCAGACGACTCTCCCTACACACAGCTAGGCACGCCTTATTGCCTCCTACCATAAGCAACCAAACAGCGCACAAGAGGGTCATCCACTGCCTTCTACACGGGCAAACCCTATCGTCCTCATCATAGTCTACCCTTCTATGCACAATAGACGGGGAGTTTGTTCGTGCATCAACTAACCAGTCAAGCACCATCCCTACGTCGCCAGTTTTCACCCCAGTGGTCTCCTATGTTGAGGGTAAGATCGATCTTCTCTACCCTCCTAACAGTCTGCTAATCACCATAATATCGCACCTTGCTTTCTTGGTTCCTTGGTACGGGCAAGGTGGATCTAGGGGGTAAAGGGGGGTACTGTTCCCCGGCTTGCGATCTTGTTTTGCCTAAACAAGCCTAAGGAAGGGGGAAAATAAGGGGAAAATCCTCCTTAAAACGGAATATGATACACATGGTTCTTGTTACGCTAAGATTGTGTAGCACAAAAGTCTTACAATTTATAAACTCGATATAATTTCCTAACTCCTAGCGAACCCACAGTGTATGGGTCGTTTTGTAGCAAGGATAGTATTCCGAGGTCGAACACGAAGACTAAGGTGAAATCAAATCAAACAAGTGATCATAGATAGTGTGAATCTAGTCTAAGAAAAGAGAAAGAAATAAAGAAATGAAAATCATGATATTTTTAGTTGGATTTTTATGGTGATCAAGCAAAGATCACAAATCAACAAGATAATGAATCAAACTAACAACTCAAGGTAGCTAAATAAACAAGCAACACAAACACAAGATATGTGATCGAAGAGAGAAAAGTAGATTCTAGAGGTCAAGATTTCCGGTTATGGCATTGGACTCAAGCTTCTAAAGATTCTAAGGACAAAGCTGTGGTGTTGGGAAAGGTTGTTTCTCTAATGGAAGCAATTACCGGGTAAGTCTCTTGCTTCACTAATCCCGCATCAAACTCCTATTACCGGGTAAGTCTCAAGGGGTTAAAGTTGGGAATTCTACACAAACCGGACTCTACTTAAGGGGCAAACCTCTCCTTATCGGGTAAGCCTCGGAAAAGGCAAGTCTCAAGCAATAATCCTAGCACACTCAATCCAATAGCGGCTTATGAGGCTCACTACTACCTAGAGTTCATCATCTTAGGTATCTAAGATCGAAAATCACCGGGTAGGTCTCTTCCCTCACTTAGGTTGCTAGCATCAGGTGACCCTAAGCTATATTATGCTTAATAAACACAAGGATTCCAACAACCTAACATCCTAACAAATAGATTCATCAATTGAAGAACATCAGAGAGAAAAATCGGGTGGATCATAAGGAAAATCGGACGATCTATCCTATGAACAGGTCGATTTTCTTGTCTGGGTTAGGTTTTATGCATACGAATCATCCTAAACTAACATACAAGTCAATTCTATCATCACCCAAGCCATAACCATCAATCTATCACTCCAGAATCACAATAAACTAGCCAATAACATGCATTTCAAGATCCAAAATCATCACACAAGCATACATAGTTTTCATGGATAGATGATGAAAGATAAGCAAGTAAAAACAATAAATCTCAAGTGAATATAAGTTTAAGCAAGACTTACAACCCTTCAAAAGAAGTTCCAAAACGTTCCTAACAATCCTTCCAAGAGTTCTTCAACCAAAATAACTCAAAAACTCACTTTCACTCTAATGGAATGAGGTGTGTGTGAGAGAATGTGGGAGAGATTTTTCAGCCACAGCCTGCAGGACTACTTATATTCTCCATCAAGAGCAAGGGCCGGACAAAGAGATCGTGGGACACGTGGCTCAAGCTGTCAAAGGCCAGAAAATCGACCCAGACAGAAAAATCGGACGATTTTCCTGAGTGTTGGTCCGATTTTCTTCAACAGAGGCTTGTTATGATCGTCTAGCCATGAGTTTCTCCATTGCTTGCACCAATAAGGGTCCTTGTGTCCTTCATTGCTCCAATTATGTTCCTTCAAAGCCTTGGATGTGTACCACCATGAGGCTTGACCCTCGAATGTATCGATTAATGTCCAAAAGATCCCTGAAATACCTACAAAACCGACAAAAGCTCGTGTAGACGTCTTTTCTAGAAATATGCACAAAATGAGCGTAAACGTCATGAACTAATGCCAAACCGTGCATGAATAACGGGAAAAACTATCTAAATGAATGTCTATACTAACGTCATAAATCACGTTATCAAAATACCCCATACTTAAGATTTGCTCGTCCCCGAGCAAGACCCAACTATAGACTAAGAGATGACATGATTTATGCATGCAGAGAAACAACAAAATCTTTTTGGAATTGTGCTTCTAACATTGGATCGCCTTCATAGTCATGTTTCATGGCAAATGATAATCAATCATACATCAAATGAATGAAGGCATGGAAAGACAATTATACTTAACTAGAAAGCATGCATGAGAGGTGAAAATGAAGAAGTCAAGATGATTATGAGTATATCCAATCTAGATCACTAAGTCTTACACACATGCAATTAGGTCACAAGGACTTAGAAAAGAAGAAGCTAAGAAACGTTGTGATTAGGTGGGAATTTTTAGGTTATGTGATGCTAATCCGGGAAAGGAATTAACTCCACAATTTCGTTTTTGCTCAACTTCCCAACGAGTGTATAATTTTCTCCATCTTTTCTTTGTTTTCTTTTCTTTTTCACTTATTTTTGAGACAATGGGATTGGTGTACAAAAGCCGAAACCTTGGTGATTAGCCGTCCTCGGGTTTTTTTATTTTTCGAGGTGCATCCACACCGGGCACACATACCAAAGCTCGTTAGGACTATCGGTTTATTTGACTTTGGTAAGGCACAAACACCCGATTATGTGAATGGTGCCGAGTTACTCGTCATTTAAACCAACGTCCCCAAACCTATATTTTTTTTCTACACTTTTCACAACAAATTCAGCACTTCATTCACATCATTCATTCATCAACAACTTCACCCTGCACTTGCTTTTCACACACATCAACACACTAGCATGCTCCTATTCCCGGATGGGTCAAAAGAGGTCAAAATTTTCATCAATTGAGATGCTTAAACAACATGATCAAGATGAGAAGTAGAGAAAGATGAATTGCCTTAATCACTCCTAAATGATGTGCAAGAACTAGCATGTAATTTCGACTATCAATCCTCAATCCAATCAAGGCAAGCATTCATGATCACAATTCACACATGGGATTCAAGATAAGTACTTCAAGTCCACATATGCATACATCAATTCAACACATAAGGGTATCCATAGCCGATTCACAAGACAATTTCATCATAAGGGTCATTCCAAAGCTTAGAAGCACTAAAAAAATTTAAATTTTCTGATTTTTTTGGATTTTTCGAAATATGTATGTACAATGCAAAACATAATGAAACATGTGACAATATTTAACTATCCTAAAAGCTAATCATGCAAGTGATCATGAAAACCCCACCCCATACTTAGAAACACATTGTCCCCAATGGCAAACTAAGTAAAGAAGTGAAAGAGAGTCCTCACAATGTAAAATTGGTGATGCTTTGGTATTTCGGTTCACATCGAATGATGATGGTGGATGATCGATCAAGGATGGTAGAGAGCTCTTGATGTTCATTATGGTGTCGGAACCCGCGCTTGGCACCGCAAGCCGTCCAAGTTCCACGTCCGCTCCACCCATGCTTGATTGGAGATCATCACTTTCCTTGACAGATGGAAAAATCGGACCATCTACCCAGGAAAATCGGCCGATTTTGTGCAAGATTAGTCCGATTTTCCTGGGTGCTTTCTTCCTCGTCCATGTGCTCGAATCTTGTACCTTCAACAGTTCCATGAGGTTTTCACATGACCTCCAACATCTCATCACACATGACAATCAACAAGATCTAGCACCCAAAAACACAAAAGAAAAACAAAGCACACCAAGAGCAAAATCAAACAAAAACAAGAAAAATAAAAGGGAAAAATATGTACCAATGGGTTGCCTCCCATCTAGCGCTTCTTTAAGGTCATTAGCTTGACCAAATTCAGGAGCGTTTCACTCAAGGTGAAGTGGAGCAATCACTTCCACCGGGGCTTCCGGGATGTACTTCTTCAAACGGTGCCCATTCACCTTAAAGTTACCACAATGATCTCCTCCTATCTCCACCGCACCATGAGGAAATATCTTCTTCACAACATAAGGACCCGTCCATCTTGACTTGAACTTTCCGGGGAAAAGCCGCAGCCTTGAGTTGAAGAGAAGCACTAAGTCACCCTCACTCAACTCCTTTGGGATGAGTCGCTTGTCATGTCAACGCTTGGTCCTCTCCTTGTAAATCCGGGCATTTTCATAAGCATCCAACCGGATCTCCTCAAGAGCGTTCATGTCTAGCAACCTCTTCTCACCGGCTTCTTTGAGGTCAAAATTCAGCCATCTTATGGCCCAATATGCTCTATGCTCCATCTCCACCGGAAGGTGGCAAGACTTGCCATAAACTAGCTTGTAGGGAGTGGTGCCAATCGGTGTCTTGAAAGTGGTTCTATAAGCCCACAAAGCATCATCGAGCTTCATAGCCCAATCCTTTCTTGTTCTAGAAACCGTCTTCTCAAGAATTCCCTTTATCTCCCGGTTGGAGATCTCCACTTGGCCACTAGTTTGGTGGTGGTAAGGTGTTGCGACCTTATGAGTCACCCCATACTTAGCCAAAAGTGCCCCAAAGTTCCTATTAGTGAAGTGCTTCCCTCCATCACTTATGATCACCCTTGGTGTTCCAAACCTAGGGAAGATCACTCGGTTGAAGAACCGCACCACAACCTTGGCATCATTTGTAGGAGAAGCGATTGCTTCCACCCATCTCGACAAATAGTCCACCACCAATAGGATGTAGAGGTTGCCACATGAAGAAGGAAATGGTCCCATGAAGTCCACACCTCAAACATCAAATATCTCCACCTCTTGTATGTTGTTCAAGAGCATCTCATTCCTCCTTGAGATGTTGCCCGTTCTTTGGCAAGCATCACATGCTACCACAAAATTCTACACATCCCTAAACAAATTAGTCCAATAAAAACCGGATTACAATACCTTTGCACACGTCTTGTGTGAGCTAGCATGGCCTCCACATGGCAAGGAGTGACAATGGCGGATCACACTCTCCATCTCATCCTCCGGAATGCACCTCCTAAAGTCTCCGTCCGGCCCTCTCTTGAACAAGAGCGGTTCACTCCAATAGTAATGCATCACATCCTTGAAGAACTTTTTCCTTTGGGCATGGGATAAATCGGGTGGCACCTCCTCACACACAAGGTAGTTCACAATGTCGGCATACCATGGTTATTTCCCTTGGACACTTGAAGAAAGCACTCTTCCACCATTTGCAATTGCTCATCCCGGAATGAGTCGTCAATCGGGATGTCATCTCTCTCAATCTCCAACGGTGGGAGCCTACTAAGATGGTTCGCCACAGAATTCTCGGACCCTTTCTTATCCCGGATTTCCAAGTCAAACTCTTGAAGAAGAAGGATTCACCGAATGAGGCGAGGCTTGGCATCTTTCTTTGTGAGGAGGTAACGGATCGCAGCATGATCCGTGTACACAATGACCTTTGCTCCAACAAGATATGACCGGAACTTCTCAAAGGCATACACCACCGCTAGCAACTGCTTCTCGGTTGTGGCATAGTTAAGTTGGGCATCATCTAGCGTCTTGCTAGCATAATAGATGGCATGAGTACGCCCATCTTTGTTTTGTCCTAAAACAGCCCCAACGGCCACATCATTTGCATCACACATCACTTCAAATGGTAAGCTCCAATCTGGAGGTTGCATGATAGGGGCGGTGATCAAAGCATCCTTCAACCTACAACAAGCCTCAAGGCAATCTTTGGAGAAAACAAACTCAACATCTTTCATTAATAAGTTAGTAAGAGGCTTAGAAATCTTAGAGAAATCTTTAATGAATCTCCGGTAAAAACCGGCATGCCCTAGAAAACTCCTTACCCCCTTCACTGAGGTAGGTGGTGGCAACTTCTCTATCGTCTCTATCTTAGCCCTATCAACCTCAATGCCATGGTTGGACACCAAGTGTCCCAACACAATGCCTTCACTTACCATGAAGTGGCATTTCTCCCAATTCAAGACAAGATTTGTCTCCTCACATCTCTTAAGCACCAAAGACAAGTTAGCTAAACAATCATCAAAGGAAGATCCATAAACAGAAAAATCATCCATAAACACTTTCATGATGTTTTCAATATATTCAGAAAAGATAGCCATCATACACCTTTGAAAGGTGGCGGGTGCATTACACAACCCAAATGGCATTCTCCTATGTGCAAATGTACCCCAAGGACATGTGAATGTAGTTTTCTCTTGGTCATCGGGGTGGATAGGGATTTGGAAGAATCCACTATAGCCATCTAAGTAACAAAAATGGGAATGTTGAGCTAATCTTTCTAGCATTTGGTCAATGAAAGGAAGAGGGAAGTGATCTTTCCTAGATGCCACATTTAGTTTTCTATAGTCTATACACATCCTCCATCCCGTAACCGTTCTAGTAGGGATTAGTTCATTATTCTCATTTTTCACTACGGTCATACCACCCTTCTTAGGAACCACATGTACGGGACTAACCCATTTACTATCCGAAATCGGGTAGATGATTCCCGCATCTAGCAACTTAATGATCTCTTTCTTGACTACCTCTTTCATTATAGGATTCAATCTTCTTTGATGTTCAATAGAGGGTTTATGGTCATCTTCCATCAATATCTTATGCATGCACAAAGAGGGTTTAATGCCAACATTGTCATCAATGGTGTATCCTATTGCCTTTCTATGCAGTTTCAATTCAGTCAATAATCTATTAAGCTCATTATCATTCAAAGATGCATTCACAATCACCGGATAAGTAGAATTCGAACCAAGGAAAGCATACTTTAAATGAGAAGGAAGAGGTTTTAGATCAAGTTTAGGAGGACCTTTATCGGTTGGAGATGATCCATACAATGTAGGTTGAGATGATTCCAAAGCCATGGAAGCCTCACCTAAGTCCCTTGATGATTGCTCACAAACACTTGGATGATGCTCAAAAGACTTAGGAAAATCGACCCTCTGTGAAGAAAATCGGACGATCTGGGGGTCGATTTCAGCTACGGCATTTTGCCCCCTCTGGCCGATTTTTCTACAGGTATTTGTCCCTTCTTTTAATACTTCAAATCCAACACTTGGTAGCTCATCCAATGCATTCAAGGCCTTGATCACTTCATTGCTACTCTCCTCAACTCCTTCCTCAATCAAACTCGAGCTAAGAACCTTCTCAAGTGGATCCTTGAGCAAGATTGAGCTCACAACTTCTCTAGACTCCTCTTCCTCAACAATGTTGAAGACATCTTCACCTAGGGTTGGCCCCTTCACCATTGTGGACAAATTAAACTTGATGTTCTCCTCTCCAATGTTGAAAGAGAGAATTCCATTTTTGCAATCCACCAAACATCCGAAAGTAGCTAGGAAAGGTCTCCCCAAGATAATAGGAACCGGATAGTCCGCCGGGATGTCCAAAACAACGAAGTCTATGGGCACATAGAACTTCCCTAGTTGCACCGGTATGTCTTCCAAGATTCCAACCGGGTGAGTGATTGAACGGTCCGCCATGTAAAGGGTCATCTTGACCGGCTTTGGCTCTCCTAGCCCAACCGTGTTGCAAAGTGCAAGCGGGATGATGCTTACACTTGCCCCAAGATCACATAGGGCGTCATACTTCACTTCTCCCACTCCGATTGGCACACAAAAAGATCCCGGATCTCTTAGCTTAGGAGGCATCTCCTCCTTCATAGTTTGAATCAATTCCGAGGACCTCTTTGTCATCCTCACTTCTCCATACTTCCTCCAACTTCCTCTTGTTGGAGAGTATTTCCTTCAAAAACTTGCCATATGCCGGCATACCTAGAATAGCATCCATGAACGGAATGTTAATATGCAATTTAGACATAAGTTCAAGGAATTTACCGAAGTGTTTGTCCAAGCAAGCTCTTGCTCGTGATTGTGGGAATGGTAGTGGTGGCTTGTATGGAGGTGGTGCCACATATGATGGCTCATCATCCTTGCTCTTTCCTCCATCTTCTTGCAATGGCTCTTCTTCTATCACCACTTGCTTTCCCTTGTCATTTCCCTTAGGTAAGGGATCCTTCATGCTCAGCTCACTCCTTGTTGTAATAGCCAACACTTGGCCTCTTGGGTTATCTTCGGTTCTTCCGGAAAGCTTCCCCGGATCTCTATGAAGCTTCTCCCGCCTTTAGGAACACTTGTGCTTCCAACACCTTTTGAGCTTTAGAAATGGAAGTCACCGTGCTCTCAAGACCACTCAACCTTCCAAACAATTATTCAAACATCACCTCGGTTCTATCCTTTGGAGGTTGAGTAAATCCGGGTGGAGGTTCTTGTGAAGCCTTTGGTGGTGGAGCTGTGCTTGTGGAAGCGGGAGGGTTCAAGGCTCCATCCGGGTTAGAATAGGAAAACCCGGGATGGTTATGGTTAGGCCAGTAATTGTTGAATTGCCGGTTGTTGTTGAAGTTCCTTGGGCCTTGATAGTTGTTGTAGTTGCCCCTTCCCATGTAGTTCACATCTTCCTCCTTGGAAGACAAGTTTGCTTGCACTTGCACTTGAGGGCTTGCTTGACTCTTCAAAGTTGTAGCACACAACTCCCTCAAAGACTTAAGCTCATTGTTGATTGCGTCTAGCTTGAAATTACTCATGGTGACTTCACTCACCTCATATGCTCCCGCTTTCCTCCCATCACTCTTCCTATGGGAGTACTTCTCAATCACCAAAGCCTGTTTCTCTACAAATTCCCAAGCTTCATCCACATTCTTTTCCATGAAAGTCCCACCTAAAAAAGATTGAAGCTTGAATTGCCTATCTTCATCAAGTCCCTTGAAGTAGATTTCCAATAGCTCAATTTTCGGTATATCATGGTGTGGACAATCTAGGAGAAGGTCTTTGAACCTCTCCCAAGACTTGAATAGGCTTTCTCTATCCTTCATTACAAAGGCATTGATCTTCCCTCTTAGCTCGGTAGTCTTGGAAGGTGGGAAGAACTTAGTCAAAAACTCGGTTGTCATCTCTTCCCAAGTACTCACTCGCCCTTGTGGAATAGATTGATACCAAGCCAAGGCTTTATCCTTAAGTGAGAAGGAGAAAGCCCTAAACTTATGATTGTTGCTCTCCAATCTAGGCGGTCTAAGAGTCTCCATCAAGATCTCATAGTTCATCAAGTGTTGATGGGGAGACTCTCCTTCTATCCCTCCAAATTGATTATGCCGGATCATTTGTAGAACTTGAGGGCGGAGCTCGTAATCATGGGCTGCGGGATCTCCTAAGTTCACACCCGGACGGTGTGCTCTTTGTGCCGGATCCATACGTTGCCCTAACGTTTGTGGCTCTTCAATAGCAATGGGCACAACCCGAATATTAACCGCCGCCGGTTGCGGTTGTGGTGGAGGTGGAGGTGGAGGTTGTTGACGATTAAGCTCTCTTTGCACAAGAGCTTGCCTAATCTCTTCAATCTCCCTCCTAGTTGCTTCTTGCCTCTCATTGGCAAGTCTCCTTTCATTCTCCAAGAGCTCATCTCTTAATCTAATTTGCTCTAAAGCCTCATCCAACTCAGCTTGGAGATCTCTTCCGGCCATCTCTTTTCCCTTTCTAATGCTCTTGGATCTAGATCTAAGGGTTTTCTCCGGTTCGGGATCGAATGGAGCTAAATCCTTGCCACGAGATCTTCGCATGCACCTAAAGGATGAGAGATGTCCTGAAAATGCAAAGACACAAACCAAACAAGATCAAAAGCAACAAGAATGATCTACACTATAAACAATCACAAAAATGACTCAATCTAGACCTAGTCCCCGGCAACGGCGCCAAAAACTTGTTACGCTAAGATTCTGTAGCACAAAAGTCTTAAAATTTATAAACTCGATATAATTTCCTAAATCCTAGCGAACCCACAGTGTATGGGTCGTTTTGTAGCAAGGATAGCATTCCGAGGTCGAACACGAAGACTAATGTGAAATCAAATCAAACAAGTGATCATAGATAGTGTGAATCTAGTCTAAGAAAAGAGAAAGAAATAAAGAAATGAAAATCATGATATTTTTGGTTGGGTTTTTATGGTGATCAAGCAAAGATCACAAATCAACAAGATAATGAATCAAACTAACAACTCAAGGTAGCTAAATAAACAAGCAACACAAACACAAGATATGTGATCGAAGAGAGAAAAGTAGATTCTAGAGATCAAGATTTCCGGTTATGGCATTGGACTCAAGCTTCTAAAGATTTTAAGGACAAAGTTGCGGTGTTGGGAAAGGGTGTTTCTCTAATGGAAGCAATTACCGGGTAAGTCTCTTGCTTCACTAATCCCGCATCAAACTCCTATTACCGGGTAAGTCTCAAGGGGTTAAAGTTGGGAATTCTACACAAACCGGACTCTACTTAAGGGGAAAACCTTTCCTTACCGGGTAAGTCTCGGAAAAGGCAAGTCTCAAGCAACAATCCTAGCACACTCAATCCAGTAGCAGCTTATGAGGCTCACTACTACCTAGAGTTTATCATCTTAGGTATCTAAGATCGGAAATCACCGGGTAGGTCTCTTCCCTCACTTAGGTTGCTAGCATTAGGTGACCCTAAGCTATATTATGCTTAATAAACACTAGGATTCCAACAACCTAACATCCTAACATATAGATTCATCAATTGAAGAACAACAGAGAGAAAAATCGGGTGGATCATAAGGAAAATCGAACGATCTATCCTATGAACAGGTCGATTTTCTTGTTTGGGTTAGGTTTTATGCATACGAATCATCCTAAACTAACATACAAGTCGATTCTATCATCACCCAAGCCATAACCATCAATCCATCACTCCAGAATCACAATAAACTAGCCAATAACATGCATTTCAAGATCCAAAATCATCACACAAGCATACATGGTTTTCATGGATAGATGATGAAAGATAAGCAAGTAAAAACAATAAATCTCAGTTGAATATAAGTTTAAGCAAGACTTACAACCCTTCAAAAGAAGTTCCAAAACGTTCCTAACAATCCTTCCAAGAGTTCTTCAACCAAAATAACTCAAAATAACTCAAAAACTCACTTTCACTCTAATGGAATGAGGTGTGTGTGAGAGAATGTGGGAGAGATTTTTCAGCCACAGCCTGCAGGACTACTTATATTCTCCATCAAGAGCAAGGGCCGGACAAAGAGATCGTGGGATACGTGGCTCAAGCTGTCAAAGGCCAGAAAATCGACCCAGACAGAAAAATCGGACGATTTTCCTGAGTGTTGGTCCGATTTTCTTCAACAGAGGCTTGTTATGATCGTCTAGCCATGAGTTTCTCCATTGCTTGCACCAATAAGGGTCCTTGTGTCCTTCATTGCTCCAATTATGTTCCTTCAAAGCCTTGGATGTGTACCACCATGAGGCTTGACCCTCGAATGTATCGATTAATGTCCAAAAGATCCCTGAAATACCTACAAAACCGACAAAAGCTCGTGTAGACGTCTTTTCTAGAAATATGCACAAAATGAGCGTAAATGTCATGAACTAATGCCAAACCGTGCATGAATAACGGGAAAAACTATCTAAATGAATGTCTATACTAACGTCATAAATCACGTTATCAAAATACCCCATACTTAAGATTTGCTCGTCCCCGAGCAAGACCCAACTATAGACTAAGAGATGACATGATTTATGCATGCAGAGAAACAACAAAATCTTTTTGGAATTGTGCTTCTAACATTGGATCGCCTTCATAATTATGTTTCATGGCAAATGATAATCAATCATACATCAAATGAATGAAGGCATGGAAAGACAATTATACTTAACTAGAAAGCATGCATGAGAGGTGAAAATGAAGAAGTCAAGATGATTATGAGTATATCCAATCTAGATCACTAAGTCTTACACACATGCAATTAGGTCACAAGGACTTAGAAAAGAAGAAGCTAAGAAACGTTGTGATTAGGTGGGAATTTTTAGGTTATGTGATGCTAATCCGGGAAAGGAATTAACTCCACAATTTCGTTTTTGCTCAACTTCCCAACGAGTGTATAATTTTCTCCATCTTTTCTTTGTTTTCTTTTCTTTTTCACTTATTTTTGAGACAATGGGATTGGTGTACAAAAGCCGAAACCTTGGTGATTAGCCGTCCTCGGGTTTTTTTATTTTTCGAGGTGCATCCACACCGGGCACACATACCAAAGCTCGTTAGGACTATCGGTTTATTTGACTTTGGTAAGGCACAAACACCCGATTATGTGAATGGTGCCGAGTTACTCGTCATTTAAACCAACGTCCCCAAACCTATATTTTTTTTCTACACTTTTCACAACAAATTCAGCACTTCATTCACATCATTCATTCATCAACAACTTCACCCTGCACTTGCTTTTCACACACATCAACACACTAGCATGCTCCTATTCCCGGATGGGTCAAAAGAGGTCAAATTTTTCATCAATTGAGATGCTTAAACAACATGATCAAGATGAGAAGTAGAGAAATATGAATTGCCTTAATCACTCCTAAATGATGTGCAAGAACTAGCATGTAATTTCGACTATCAATCCTCAATCCAATCAAGGCAAGCATTCATGATCACAATTCACACATGGGATTCAAGATAAGTACTTCAAGTCCACATATGCATACATCAATTCAACACATAAGGGTATCCATAGCCGATTCACAAGACAATTTCATCATAAGGGTCATTCCAAAGCTTAGAAGCACTAAAAAAATTTAAATTTTCTGATTTTTTTGGATTTTTCGAAATATGTATGTACAATGCAAGACATAATGAAACATGTGACAATATTTAACTATCCTAAAAGCTAATCATGCAAGTGATCATGAAAACCCCACCCCATACTTAGAAACACATTGTCCCCAATGGCAAACTAAGTAAAGAAGTGAAAGAGAGTCCTCACAATGTAAAATTGGTGATGCTTTGGTATTTCGGTTCACATCGAATGATGATGGTGGATGATCGATCAAGGATGGTAGAGAGCTCTTGATGTTCATTATGGTGTCGGAACCCGCGCTTGGCACCGCAAGCCGTCCAAGTTCCACGTCCGCTCCACCCATGCTTGATTGGAGATCATCACTTTCCTTGACAGATGGAAAAATCGGACCATCTACCCAGGAAAATCGGCCGATTTTGTGCAAGATTAGTCCGATTTTCCTGGGTGCTTTCTTCCTCGTCCATGTGCTCGAATCTTGTACCTTCAACAGTTCCATGAGGTTTTCACATGACCTCCAACATCTCATCACACATGACAATCAACAAGATCTAGCACCCAAAAACACAAAAGAAAAACAAAGCACACCAAGAGCAAAATCAAACAAAAACAAGAAAAATAAAAGGGAAAAATATGTACCAATGGGTTGCCTCCCATCTAGCGCTTCTTTAAGGTCATTAGCTTGACCAAATTCAGGAGCGTTTAACTCAAGGTGAAGTGGAACAATCACTTCCACCGGGGCTTCCGGGATGTACTTCTTCAAACGGTGCCCATTCACCTTAAAGTTACCACAATGATCTCCTCCTATCTCCACCGCACCATGAGGAAATATCTTCTTCACAACATAAGGACCCGTCCATCTTGACTTGAACTTTCCGGGGAAAAGCCGCAGCCTTGAGTTGAAGAGAAGCACTAAGTCACCCTCACTCAACTCCTTGGGATGAGTCGCTTGTCATGTCAACGCTTGGTCCTCTCCTTGTAAATCCGGGCATTTTCATAAGCATCCAACCGGATCTCCTCAAGAGCGTTCATGTCTAGCAACCTCTTCTCACCGGCTTCTTTGAGGTCAAAATTCAGCCACCTTATGGCCCAATATGCTCTATGCTCCATCTCCACCGGAAGGTGGCAAGACTTGCCATAAACTAGCTTGTAGGGAGTGGTGCTAATCGGTGTCTTGAAAGTGGTTCTATAAGCCCACAAAGCATCATCGAGCTTCATAGCCCAATCCTTTCTTGTTCTAGAAACCGTCTTCTCAAGAATTCCCTTTATCTCCCGGTTGGAGATCTCCACTTGGCCACTAGTTTGGTGGTGGTAAGGTGTTGCGACCTTATGAGTCACCCCATACTTAGCCAAAAGTGCCCCAAAGTTCCTATTAGTGAAGTGCTTCCCTCCATCACTTATGATCACCCTTGGTGTTCCAAACCTAGGGAAGATCACTCGGTTGAAGAACCGCACCACAACCTTGGCATCATTTGTAGGAGAAGCGATTGCTTCCACCCATCTCGACACATAGTCCACCGCCAATAGGATGTAGAGGTTGCCACATGAAGAAGGAAATGATCCCATGAAGTCCACACCTCAAACATCAAATATCTCCACCTCTTGTATGTTGTTCAAGAGCATCTCATTCCTCCTTGAGATGTTGCCCGTTCTTTGGCAAGCATCACATGCTACCACAAAATTCTACACATCCCTAAACAAATTAGTCCAATAAAAACCGGATTACAATACCTTTGCACACGTCTTGTGTGAGCTAGCATGGCCTCCACATGGCAAGGAGTGACAATGGCGGATCACACTCTCCATCTCATCCTCCGGAATGCACCTCCTAAAGACTCCGTCCGGCCCTCTCTTGAACAAGAGCGGTTCACTCCAATAGTAATGCATCACATCCTTGAAGAACTTTTTCCTTTGGGCATGGGATAAACCGGGTGGCACCTCCTCACATACAAGGTAGTTCACAATGTCGGCATACCATGGTTATTTCCCTTGGACACTTGAAGAAAGCACTCTTCCACCATTTGCAATTGCTCATCCCGGAATGAGTCGTCAATCGGGATGTCATCTCTCTCAATCTCCAACGGTGGGAACCTACTAAGATGGTTCGCCACAGAATTCTCGGAACCTTTCTTATCCCGGATTTCCAAGTCAAACTCTTGAAGAAGAAGGATCCACCGAATGAGGCGAGGCTTGGCATCTTTCTTTGTGAGGAGGTAACGGATCGCAGCATGATCCGTGTACACAATGACCTTTGCTCCAACAAGATATGACCGGAACTTCTCAAAGGCATACACCACCGCTAGCAATTGCTTCTCGGTTGTGGCA
Organism: Fagopyrum homotropicum; assembly: GCA_033239125.1. Taxonomy (NCBI): domain Eukaryota; kingdom Viridiplantae; phylum Streptophyta; class Magnoliopsida; order Caryophyllales; family Polygonaceae; genus Fagopyrum; species Fagopyrum homotropicum. The sequence goes on along the minus strand of BSWB01000005.1, from coordinate 38,703,524 downwards.
TAGTTAAGTTGGGCATCATCTAGCGTCTTGCTAGCATAATAGATGGCATGAGTACGCCCATCTTTCTTTTGTCCTAAAACAGCCCCAACGGCCACATCATTTGCATCACACATCACTTCAAATGGTAAGCTCCAATCTGGAGGTTGCATGATAGGGGCGGTGATCAAAGCATCCTTCAACCTACAACAAGCCTCAAGGCAATCTTTGGAGAAAACAAACTCAACATCTTTCATTAATAGGTTAGTAAGAGGCTTAGAAATCTTAGAGAAATCTTTAATGAATCTCCGGTAAAAACCGGCATGCCCTAGAAAACTCCTTACCCCCTTCACTGAGGTAGGTGGTGGCAACTTCTCTATCGTCTCTATCTTAGCCCTATCAACCTTAATGCCATGGTTGGACACCAAGTGTCCCAACACAATGCCTTCACTTACCATGAAGTGGCATTTCTCCCAATTCAAGACAAGATTTGTCTCCTCACATCTCTTAAGCACCAAAGACAAGTTAGCTAAACAATCATCAAAGGAAGATCCATAAACAGAAAAATCATCCATAAACACTTTCATGATGTTTTCAATATATTCAGAAAAGATAGCCATCATACACCTTTGAAAGGTGGCGGGTGCATTACACAACCCAAATGGCATTCTCCTATATGCAAATATACCCCAAGGACATGTGAATGTAGTTTTCTCTTGGTCATCGGGGTGGATAGGGATTTGGAAGAATCCACTATAGCCATCTAAGTAACAAAAATGGGAATGTTGAGCTAATCTTTCTAGCATTTGGTCAATGAAAGGAAGAGGGAAGTGATCTTTCCTAGATGCCACATTTTGTTTTCTATAGTCTATACACATCCTCCATCCCGTAACCGTTCTAGTAGGGATTAGTTCATTATTCTCATTTTTCACTACGGTCATACCACCCTTCTTAGAAACCACATGTACGGGACTAACCCATTTACTATCCGAAATCGGGTAGATGATTCCCGCATCTAGCAACTTAATGATCTCTTTCTTGACTACCTCTTTCATTATAGGATTCAATCTTCTTTGATGTTCAATAGAGGGTTTATGGTCATCTTCCATCAATATCTTATGCATGCACAAAGAGGGTTTAATGCCAACATTGTCATCAATGGTGTATCCTATTGCCTTTCTATGCAGTTTCAATTCAGTCAACAATCTATTAAGCTCATTATCATTCAAAGATGCATTCACAATCACCGGATAAGTAGAATTCGAACCAAGGAAAGCATACTTTAAATGAGAAGGAAGAGGTTTTAGATCAAGTTTAGGAGGACCTTTATCGGTTGGAGATGATCCATACAATGTAGGTTGAGATGATTCCAAAGCCATGGAAGCCTCACCTAAGTCCCTTGATGATTGCTCACAAACACTTGGATGATGCTCAAAAGACTCAGGAAAATCGACCCTCTGTGAAGAAAATCGGACGATCTAGGGGTCGATTTCAGCTACGGCATTTGCAAAATCAGATGAAAATTCAGGATTTATGCAAAAATCGGCCGATTTTTGCCCCCTCTGGCCGATTTTTCTACAGGTATTTGTCCCTTCTTTTAATACTTCAAATCCAACACTTGGTAGCTCATCCAATGCATTCAAGGCCTTGATCACTTCATTGCTACTCTCCTCAACTCCTTCCTCCATCAAACTCGAGCTAAGAACCTTCTCAAGTGGATCCTTGAGCAAGATTGAGCTCACAACTTCTCTAGACTCCTCTTCCTCAATAATGTTGAAGACATCTTCACCTAGGGTTGGCCTTTTCACCATTGTGGACAAATTAAACTTGATGTTCTCCTCTCCAATGTTGAAAGAGAGAATTCCATTTTTGCAATCCACCAAACATCCGAAAGTAGCTAGGAAAGGTCTCCCCAAGATAATAGGAACCGGATAGTCCGCCGGGATGTCCAAAACAACGAAGTCTATGGGCACATAGAACTTCCCTAGTTGCACCGGTATGTCTTCCAAGATTCCAACCGGGTGAGTGATTGAACGGTCCGCCATGTAAAGGGTCATCTTGACCGGCTTTGGCTCTCCTAGCCCAACCGTGTTGCAAAGTGCAAGCAGGATGATGCTTACACTTGCCCCAAGATCACATAGGGCGTCATACTTCACTTCTCCCACTCCGATTGGCACACAAAAAGATCCCGGATCTCTTAGCTTAGGAGGCATCTCCTCCTTCATAGTTTGAATCAATTCCGAGGACCTCTTTGTCATCCTCACTTCTCCATACTTCCTCCAACTTCCTCTTGTTGGAGAGTATTTCCCTCAAAAACTTGCCATATGCCGGCATACCTAGAATAGCATCCATGAACGGAATGTTAATATGCAATTTAGACATAAGTTCAAGGAATTTACCGAAGTGTTTGTCCAAGCAAGCTCTTGCTCGTGATTGTGGGAATGGTAGTGGTGGCTTGTATGGAGGTGGTGCCACATATGATGGCTGATCATCCTTGCTCTTTCCTCCATCTTCTTGCAATGGCTCTTCTTCTATCACCACTTGCTTTCCCTTGTCATTTCCCTTAGGTAAGGGATCCTTCATGCTCATCTCACTCCTTGTTGTAATAGCCAACACTTGGCCTCTTGGGTTATCTTCGGTTCTTCCAGAAAGCTTCCCCGGATCTCTATGAGCTTCTCCCGCCTTTTGGAACACTTGTGCTTCCAACACCTTTTGAGCTTTAGAAATGGAAGTCACCGTGCTCTCAAGACCACTCAACCTTCCAAACAATTGTTCAAACATCACCTCGGTTCTATCCTTTGGAGGTTGAGTAAATCCGGGTGGAGGTTCTTGTGAAGCCTTTGGTGGTGGAGCTGTGCTTGTGGAAGCGGGAGGGTTCAAGGCTCCATCCGGGTTAGAATAGGAAAACCCGGGATGGTTATGGTTAGGCCGGTAATTGTTGAATTGCCGGTTGTTGTTGAAGTTCCTTGGGCCTTGATAGTTGTTGTAGTTGCCCCTTCCCATGTAGTTCACATCTTCCTCCTTGGAAGACAAGTTTGCTTGCACTTGCACTTGAGGGCTTGCTTGACTCTTCAAAGTTGTAGCACACAACTCCCTCAAAGACTTAAGCTCATTGTTGATTGCGTCTAGCTTGAAATTACTCATGGTGACTTCACTCACCTCATATGCTCCCGCTTTCCTCCCATCACTCTTCCTATGGGAGTACTTCTCAATCACCAAAGCCTGTTTCTCTACAAATTCCCAAGCTTCATCCACATTCTTTTCCATGAAAGTCCCACCTAAAAAAGATTGAAGCTTGAATTGGCTATCTTCATCAAGTCCCTTGAAGTAGATTTCCAATAGCTCAATTTTCGGTATATCATGGTGTGGACAATCTAGGAGAAGGTCTTTGAACCTCTCCCAAGACTTGAATAGGCTTTCTCTATCCTTCATTACAAAGGCATTGATCTTCCCTCTTAGCTCGGTAGTCTTGGAAGGTGGGAAGAACTTAGTCAATAACTCGGTTGTCATCTCTTCCCAAGTACTCACTCGCCCTTGTGGAATAGATTGATACCAAGCCAAGGCTTTATCCTTAAGTGAGAAGGAGAAAGCCCTAAACTTATGGTTGTTGCTCTCCAATCTAGGCGGTCTAAGAGTCTCCATCAAGATCTCATAGTTCATCAAGTGTTGATGGGGAGACTCTCCTTCTATCCCTCCAAATTGATTATGCCGGATCATTTGTAGAACTTGAGGGCGGAGCTCGTAATCATGGGCTGCGGGATCTCCTAAGTTCACACCCGGACGGTGTGCTCTTTGTGCCGGATCCATACGTTGCCCTAACGTTTGTGGCTCTTCAATAGCAATGGGCACAACCCGAATATTAACCGCCGCCGGTTGCGGTTGTGGTGGAGGTGGAGGTGGAGGTTGTTGACGATTAAGCTCTCTTTGCACAAGAGCTTGCCTAATCTCTTCAATCTCCCTCCTAGTTGCTTCTTGCCTCTCATTGGCAAGTCTCCTTTCATTCTCCAAGAGCTCATCTCTTAATCTAATTTGCTCTAAAGCCTCATCCAACTCAGCTTGGAGATCTCTTCCGGCCATCTCTTTTCCCTTTCTAATGCTCTTGGATCTAGATCTAAGGGTTTTCTCCGGTTCGGGATCGAATGGAGCTAAATCCTTGCCACGAGATCTTCGCATGCACCTAAAGGATGAGAGATGTCATGAAAATGCAAAGACACAAACCAAACAAGATCAAAAGCAACAAGAATGATCTACACTATAAACAATCACAAAAATGACTCAATCTAGACCTAGTCCCCGGCAACGGTGCCAAAAACTTGTTACGCTAAGATTCTGTAGCACAAAAGTCTTACAATTTATAAACTCGATATAATTTCCTAAATCCTAGCGAACCCACAGTGTATGGGCCGTTTTGTAGCAAGGATAGTATTCCGAGGTCGAACACGAAGACTAATGTGAAATCAAATCAAACAAGTGATCATAGATAGTGTGAATCTAGTCTAAGAAAAGAGAAAGAAATAAAGAAATGAAAATCATGATATTTTTGGTTGGGTTTTTATGGTGATCAAGCAAAGATCACAAATCAACAAGATAATGAATCAAACTAACAACTCAAGGTAGCTAAATAAACAAGCAACACAAACACAAGATATGTGATCGAAGAGAGAAAAGTAGATTCTAGAGGTCAAGATTTCCGGTTATGGAATTGGACTCAAGCTTCTAAAGATTTTAAGGACAAAGCTGCGGTGTTGGGAAAGGGTGTTTCTCTAATGGAAGCAATTACCGGGTAAGTCTCTTGCTTCACTAATCCTGCATCAAACTCCTATTACCGGGTAAGTCTCAAGGGGTTAAAGTTGGGAATTCTACACAAACCGGACTCTACTTAAGGGGTAAACCTCTCCTTACCGAGTAAGTCTCGGAAAAGGCAAGTCTCAAGCAACAATCCTAGCACACTCAATCCAGTAGCAGCTTATGAGGCTCACTACTACCTAGAGTTCATCATCTTAGGTATCTAAGATCGGAAATCACCGGGTAGGTCTCTTCCCTCACTTAGGTTGCTAGAATTAGGTGACCCTAAGCTATATTATGCTTAATAAACACTAGGATTCCAACAACCTAAATCCTAACATATAGATTCATCAATTGAAGAACAATAGAGAGAAAAATCGGGTGGATCATAAGGAAAATCGAACGATCTATCCTATGAACAGGTCGATTTTCTTGTTTGGGTTAGGTTTTATGCATACGAATCATCCTAAATAACATACAAGTCGATTCTATCATCACCCAAGTCATAACCATCAATCCATCACTCCAGAATCACAATAAACTAGCCAATAACATGCATTTCAAGATCCAAAATCATCACACAAGCATACATGGTTTTCATGGATAGATGATGAAAGATAAGCAAGTAAAAACAATAAATCTCAGTTGAATATAAGTTTAAGCAAGACTTACAACCCTTCAAAAGAAGTTCCAAAACGTTCCTAACAATCCTTCCAAGAGTTCTTCAACCAAAATAACTCAAAGTCACTCAAAAACTCACTTTCACTCTAAGTTTTTGATGTTCTTCTTCTTCGCCAAAATGAGAGAGTTTTTCTCCTTCTCCAAATCTATCCTCCAATGGAATGAGGTGTGTGTGAGAGAATGTGGGAGAGATTTTTCAGCCACAGCCTGCAGGACCACTTATATTCTCCATCAAGAGCAAGGGCCGGACAAAGAGATCGTGAGACACGTGGCTCAAGCTGTCAAAAGCCAGAAAATCGACCCAGACAGAAGAATTGGACGATTTTCCTAAGTGTTGGTCCGATTTTCTTCAACAGAGGCTTGTTATGATCGTCTAGCCATGAGTTGCTCCATTGCTTGCACCAATAAGGGTCCTTGTGTCCTTCATTGCTCCAATTATGTTCCTTCAAAGCCTTGGATGTGTACTACCATGAGGCTTGACCCTCGAATGTATCGATTAATGTCCAAAAGATCCCCGAAATACCTACAAAACCGACAAAAGCTCGTGTAGACGTCTTTTCTAGAAATATGCACGAAATGAGTGTAAACGTCATGAACTAATGCCAAACCGTGCATGAATAACGGGAAAAACTATCTAAATGAATGTCTATACTAACGTCATAAATCACGTTATCAGTTCTACTAGCTCATTTGGTAGAGGAAGGGAGGAGGTACTTGGAGTCAATGGTTCAAGTCCCAAGAATAGCAAAAAATTCATTTTATTTTTATTTTAAACAAATTAGAATATATTTAGATGAAGAAATTAAGTGATGTTTATTATTTCATTATCTCTTAACTAATACAATAAATTAATATAATTTTTATACAATAATTCATCAACCACTATCTAATTTATTTGACAATATATATAAAACAAACTAAATATATAAAATATTTTTAAATTTCATCTAAGTAAAATAAATAAATTAAAAGCTTTAATTTATAATACAAAATTTAAGTAAATTTTTATTTATTTATTTAATGGATAGATTTTATTGTTTAATTTCAACTTAATATGCAACATATCTTATAAAAAAAATTATGCCCCTCCAACGAAATTTTTTTGTCTCCGCCACTAGGTACGGGTACCTTAGCAACCATGTTTGTTGTAGAAACGCCACACCAGACAGAGAAGAGAGGGCTAGTTGATCTTAGTGGTCAGCAGAGCTGCCTCTCCATTTCTTACAATCGTTAGATCCTGGACACGCCTCAAGCAGCAGTGCAGAAACCAAGGTTGTAGAACCGCCCTTCGCAGCCGGAATAAACAAGGGTAAGGAACCTTTACCCTAGTCATGAATCGTGCCAAAAGAGGCATTTAATCCTAGCACAGACCGTTGGTTTGTCATACACAGGGATCGACTCTGGGACGAGGGAATTAACTCCAAAATACAAGGACAGTGGGTGAGAATCGAACCTAAGACTTCTTATACATTCTAACTTTGATTTCTAGAAACTGGGTTGTACAAGTCATCTTTGAGCCAATTATTCGATACATTAGATTCACTTTTCACCGTCCAAATTCTAACATGTCATAGAGGGATATGCATACTAGTATGTCAAAAGATGAGGTTGATCCAACGACTTATAAGGTTTCAAAGTGGACTAGTAATGTAGTTTGTAAAAAAGCAGAATTTTTGGCTAAGTATAAAAATTTTGTGTTGAGGAGTCAACTTGAGAAATTTGTGTAGGAGTTGGTATTGCTTTTTTTTTTTTTGGAATTTCTTTGCTCTTATGAATAGGGTGCATAACATAGAAGGCCTATATTATTTTCTTAGATTTTTAATATTTTTGTTTAGCTGTCATATATTAAGCCAAAGTTGAATTGTAGTGACTTTTCGTGAAAGTTAAGAAGTTTGATAAATCTCCTAGCTTTAACCAAACTTTATTTTGAGAGTTAGATTGTGGTTTTGAGTTCCAAAGGATAACTTGAAACTATGATATGAAATTATTCTAGGATTTTGAGACCCAAGGGTAAAATCATCATTTACCATTATGAGGGTAATTTGGTAATTTCCTTGAGATAAGCTTTAGTATCTTATAATTTGGAAACTTCTAAGAGAGGCTGATCCACTTCCCTTTTATATAACAGGCGGTTGAGTTCCTACGTTTACAGATTGAGTTATGGATCGAGTTTTGAGATAACGAGGATTGTGACTCGATTCAAGTAAGTCATTTGGGCTTACTTAGTTGGTTTCTAGTTGTTAGTTGAATGATGATAGTGTTGTATGCTTATGTGTTTAATAATTATAACTTGCATGAGATGAGTCTTATAACTATATGGTCCAAGTGTATGTATAACGGGCGGTGACTCAGTGTCCTGCTTTGATAGTAGTCTGGGAGGATCTCTCAGGCCAAGCCATACAAGTACACACTGTAAGATGCATCGGATCCATTCATGTTCGAAATTCCTCGTGTCACAAAATAAGTTGAATTAGTAAAGTGGATGACTTAAATTACTAATAAATGGGATCCCATGAAATCATGATGAGTGTTTTACTTCTGTTATGACATGTGTGTACTAGTATTATTCTTCTAACTTTTGGCTAGCTAGCTAACAATTGATTATTATGTTGTTTATAATTATCACATATGTTAGAGCAGCAGCCGAGTGATTAGGAAGGTAGTGGTCAGTCAGCTCTTCGTACTCCATATGATGGGGTTTGGATATTATTATGTTTGTATTTTCCTTCTTAGCATGTTGTCATTAGAGATAGTGATTTTAAGTACATTGTTGGTTGACAGTATCATGTGGTTGCATTCATAACATTAAAACGTTATTTTATGATTTTCGGTTTCCTTATTTGTGCTTTGGTGCAAGATCCAGTGAAAGCGTTGTCAAACTAGGGTCGGGAACCATTGTGAGGTCCTAACCCATAACTTCCCGAGTCATGAGAATTTGAGGTGTATATCATGTTTCAATATTTTTATAACATGAATTTTCTCGTCATTTAGTTGGTGCTTCCGAGAAGTATGACCGTTCAAGCAAGTAATCCTAAACATCACGTTTGTTTTATTTTTTTAAATATGATAATTAACCATCTCATAGGTTTGATTAATTGTGCACTTGATAAGGTGGTTATGGTTTTCTTGTGATATTTTAGTGATGTAGAACATGGTGATTTTATGCACATGATGTAGAATCCGTGAGAAATTTTACGTCAAGAAGGGTGTCACGAGAACATGTTCATGAAGATTTGAAAATATATACATAATTACATATGAACCTCAGTCTTTAGAACACAAACATGCGGCAAAGTTGTCATACAACCACCTTGATCACCTATTGACATTAACAACAAATTCAGTCATTGTACTGGGCTAAAGACAAGGAAAAATGCAATGCTTTAAAGTCACGGAAGGGAGAACTTGGACAGCATGGCATGATGAAAAATGTTCTTAGCAGAATTCGTAGCTTGTTAGGGCATGATTATCGGGACGCTTGGGGTGGGTCGTGTAAATATATCATTTAATGGGTTCATGATACAATTAAATGGGTCTTCTCAAGACCCGTTCCATGGATCAGAAGGGGGGGACACATATCGTCCCTCCATTGGCTACATCCAATCGGCCACTATTTAAAAAAAAAAAGAGGGGACAGTGCCACGCGTCGCGCTCTGATTGGCACGATGGTTGTTGCGACGTGTGGCAACCTGTCATTTACACTCATTTCTCGGCTTAAATATTAAAAAAAATTATACCAAAATTCATATGTTTTTTATCTACCTATTTACACTCATTTTGAATATATTTAAATTAATTTTTTAAAAAAAATTATTTATGGTAAAGTTATATGTTTAAAAATATCATAATACATAACAAATTAATAGATCTCGTTTTAAGGTATAAAAATTCTAAATTATGAAATGAAAAATTATTCCTTATTTTTGCATATATATGTTGGGTAATTTGTAATTTCAATTTTTTATCTCTTCGTTGCTTATTGTAATATTCATAGAGATAAGTAATAAATTAACCTAAATTTCATTCTAAGGTATAAAAATATAATAAATAATAAATTAACCCATATTCTTGTCTACATATAGTGAAGGTGTTGGATCATTTTAAAACACCAAAACACATCTCTTCTTTCGACATCCATCATGGATAATCATTCAAATTCTCAAAATGTTAGTGAAATGTTTAGTTTTAATGATTTAACCCTAGATTCTAACTATAATTATTATAGTCAAATACTCACTCAACCTTCTGAAATCCTACATACAACACCCAACACCAGGGTGGTTTAGCTCCCTCTTTTGATGGTGGTAATGGTGGTGGTGGTGGTGGTTAGACCTGTACAAAAGCGGGCTCGGGCCGGGCCATATATAAAAACTCTACCCGAAAAGTGCGGGTCGGGACAGCCCAACCCGGCTTGTCCGAGCAACAAACGTTGTCCATGTCCACCCATGTAAAAAGCGGACGGTCTGCCGGGCCGGCCCGGATGGCCCGTATGAGTTTTTTTCCCCTAAAATTTATCGTTCAAAATAAGTAATATAATGTATTTAACACACACTTTCAATCCAATTACACTTGCATAGTGCAATACCAACAAGTTCTACAACAGTCAACACACAAAAATGAATAAATCCAAATACATAAACAACAAGTACCATTACATTCAAGTTAACCCTACAATCTTATATTACAAACGAGTATAACTCATTAAAATACTCCAAACAAACTAAATGAAAAGTCAGAGTATGTGAAACTCAAAACAATATAAATTATATAGACATATATAATTATATGTAAAAAAACTATATACGGGCCGGGCCGGGCCGGGTTGGCCCGCGGGCCAAAATGCTTGCCCATACCCGTCTCACCAAAATACGGGCCGGCCAAGCCCGATCGGGCTAAACTAGTTGTCCATACCCGTTTTTTTCTCGGGCGGGCAGGCAGAATGAACGGGCCGGCCCGGATTTGTACAGGTCTACTAGTGGTGGTGGTGGTGGTGGTGGTGGTTTTGGCGGTGGTGGTTATGGCGGACGTGGTGGTGGTGGTGGTTATGGCGGAGGAGGTCGTGATGGTGGTGGTTATGGTGCTAATAGTGGCGGTGTTGGTAGTGATAGTGGTTATGGTGGAGGTTATGGTGCTAATAGTGGTAGCGGTGGTTATGAAGCTCTTATTAGTGGTGGTGGTGATCGTGGTGGTGGTCGTCGTGGAGGTAGTGGTGATAATGACAATGACAATGGTGGCAGTGATGTTGATGGTGAGCGCGTTTATTGGACCCACGAAGATGATTTGTTGCTTATCTCCAGTTTTATAAATGTGAGTACCAATTCGATTGATGGCAATGGCCAAACTTCAAAGGCATTTTTGAGTCGAATTACTAGCAACTACATGCAGTGGAGGAAGCCTCACCAAGTTCTTCGAGACAAAAATAAATCAAGTGTAGATGACAAAAGCTAAACAACACGGTTGGTAAGTTTATTGATTGCCATGAAAAAGCTCTCAAATTACAAGCTAGCGGCGAAGGAGATCAAGACGTAATGAATAAAGCACATGAAATTTATAGAGCTATATAAGGGTGTAGTTTTGTAAATAAGCATGCTTGGTATGTTCTTCGTAATGAAGAAAAATGGAGAGTTGATCACTTGAAAAAGATCAACCAAGAGAAGGAGGAAAGTGTTTCAAGCGGAAAAAGATCAAGGGCTTCAATTGAAGATGACGTGGGTTCTAACCCAACTCTTGAAACTCCAACAAACATGCATGATCATCAACATTTTAATCGGTAACAAAAGCGCGAAGAGAAAGGGGAAACAAAAGGCATCAACAACAAGTAATGAACACGTTGAAGTGATGACGGATAGAGAGGATGAAGCATCACGACGTATGAGCGAGCTACTGGAGTTTAAGAAATTGAAGGGGGCACAAAAGCTAGAGGGGCAAAAAGAACATGTGAAAGTTAAGAAGATGGAACTATTGACGAGCTTGATGGTAGATAAGGAATTGACTCTTTCAGGTATTGAATTGAAGGGAAGTTTGATGGAGGAACTCAAAATGATTTGAAGAAATTGCAATCATCGGAAGTTGTATCGATGTATTTTTCTAATGATGTTAATGCTCTCGTTTTATGTTTTATGTTGTTGTATCCTAATGTTTAGTGCTATATTACGTAAGATGTTTTTGTAAGCAGTTATCTTGATGTAAGATGTTGTTAGTTGTTACAATCAATGTATTTTCTAATTTGTGTCAGAAGTGTAGTCAAAATAAATGAAGCTATAGAGTGTTGTCATGTCATGTCACGTCTCGACAAAGCATGGGTTTAAAGAAGGGAATGGGCAAAGATAATGATGGGTCCGACAATGCATGTAAAGGTGACAGAGATTGAGCAAAGATAAAGATCAGGTGACAGAGATTAGGCAAAGTTAATGCATGAGAAGCTACAAAGTGTTGTCATTTCATGTCACGTCTTGACAAAGCATGGGTTTAAAGAAGGGAATGGGCAAAGATAATGATAGGTCCGACAATGCATGTGAAGGCGGCAGAGATTGGGCAAAGATAAAGATAAGGTGGCAAAGATTGGGAAAAAAGTTAATGCATGTGAAGCTACAGAGTGTTGTCATTTCATGTCACGCTTGACAGGGCATGGGTTAAAGAAGGAAATAGGCAAAGATAATGATGGGTCCGACAATGCATGTGAAGGTGGCAGAGATTGGGAAAAGATAAAGATAAGGTGATAGAGATTGGGCAAAGTTAATGCATGTGAAGCTACAGAGTGTTGTCATTTCATGTCACGTCTTGACAGGGCATGAGTTTAAAGAAGGTAATGGACAAAGATAATGATGGGTCCGACAATGCATGTGAAGGTGGTAGAGAAAAGTTGTAGACATATTTAAATATGCAACGGTCATATACAACGGTCATCTAAATAGATTGATGTATAAATGTGATATGAGTATAGAGATTTCATTCAACTCTATCATTATGTTTCAAATAAATAGCTACACAATGTCTAACTCTGATTCTGATCTATCAAACCCCAACCCATTCCTTAGTAGCAATAGCTCTGATACAGATAATGAGCTCTTCGATGCTTTCAATGAGTGGCAACTTGCATGCCAAAGAGCCGATGAGGCACAAGCAGAAAGCTCTAGAAGAAGAAGACGTCGTCGAACACACATTGAAAGAGGGTCAAAGGGAAGCACAATTATGCAGATATTATTTCTCTGAGGTCTCGACGTACACAGATGCAATCTTCCGACGTCGGTTCAGAATGCGCAAACATGTTTTCATGCGCATTTTGTTAATGGAGTCATATCCATCTTTGGTGGTGAATATCTTCGTCAACCTACAGTGGAAGACTTGCAACGTCTACTTGTGAAGGGGGAGGCTCGCGGTTTCCCAGGGATGTTGGGTAGCATCGATTGCATTGGGCTTGAAAAAATTGTCCAAATGTATGGAAAGGTCAATATGCACGTGGAGATCATGGATATCCAATGATTGTACTAGAGGTTGTGGCATCTCATGACCTATGGTTTTGGCATGCATTTTTTGGTGTCCTAGGTACGTATAACGATATTAACGTGCTTGATCGTTCACTTGTTTTTGATGACGTTTTACATGGTAGAGCACCATATATCAACTTCATGGTTAATGGTCATCAATACAACGAGGGATATTATCTTACCGATGGTATTTATCCACCTTGGGCCACATTTGTGCAATTTGTTCGACACCCGCAAAGCCCTAAAGCTAAACTATTTGCTGAAGTTCAAGAGGGAGCTCGCAAAGATGTAGAAAGGGTGTTTGGAGTCTTACAATCTCGATTTGCAATCATTCGAAACCCAGCACTTTCATGGGATTTGATTAAGATTGAAAAAATTATGCGAGCATGCATTATCTTGCATGAGATGATTGTAGAAGATGAACGAGATGCATACGAAGATGAGCTCCCTGAGTATGATCAAGAAGGAGTTGCATGCTCGGTTAATCCTTCGGATTACACGACATCAAGACCGATTAATATACGCGACTACCTCCAAAACACAATTCAAGTGCGAGACAAAACTATACATCAACAACTTCAGAACGATTTAATGGAGAATATTTGGCAAAATTTTGAAAATTAGGTTATCGGCTCAAGATTGTGTTATTTTAATATTGTTTGCTTCATGTTTTTTTTCATGTTCACTTTAATATTGTTTGTTTCATTATTTAAGTTTTATGTATTTTATGGTGTGATGCTTTTTATGTTAATTTTAATGAAATTAAGTATTTCTCATAATTATATATTATTTTAAATATAATTGAATAATTTTAAGTTAACAAAAAATTATTATTTAATTATTTAATGTTATAATAATAAAAGTTTGGTTTAAGATATAGTTAAAACAATTGTAATATTAAAAAGTTAGTAGGGGTATATTTGTAAAATGGTATGAGGAAATAAATGTGTGGGTGAAAAAAACGAGGTAAGACCCAATGATGAAGACCCATTGATAAACTGAAAAAGTAAGTTATAAGATTTTATTGCAGAAAATTTCAAAAATAGCTCAAGGCTCCGCTTTGAAGACCCATTGATAAAGATGGTCTTAGAGTAACAACCAAATATCTACTCTTATCTCACCTTTCTTTTGTTCCAATCTGCATACTAATAACATCTGCATCCCAAAACTAGAAACAAGTTTCTTATCTGATTTTTTAATTACTTTTTTCTAATATTATTTAAAGAACTCCTCTCCTCCATTTCAAAATTCACTAGAGTTTCTTTAATTAATTTTTTTAATATAACTTTAATTAAGCACCTATGAAATCCCTACATTCGAACAAAAGTAACAAAAACAAATCTAAATTACTCTTGATTCCATGAGATAAGCAGGAACATGTCACATTTCAATTCTTCCCCGGAAACTTTTCTCCACTCATTGCCTCTATTCCTCCACCATTCTCACATTTATTTTAATTTTATAAATTTAAATATGAGAAGAAACTCACAGTACCTGTGATGCAGATGATCAACATATGTTGACAAGTGACTTGCTACGTACACCACACACATTTTTCATCTTTTACACTACCAGTATATTCTTCTATTTGCTTTCATAGCACCATGCAGCATCGGGAAATCTCTTCTTTATTGGGACGATTAGTGACAGAGATTAGAAGTGAAAAATTGTAATGTTTTCAGGCTGCTTTAGCTGAAATGTATCCAAAGCTTGCAAAACATGAGACAAATGAATCCATAACTTAAAACCTGAAAAATATTCAAATTGGAGAACATATCTATTTTAGACATTAATAACTGAAATAGAGCATAATTCCACCATGCCACTAACTAACGTTGCTTTCTACATGTTAGACTTTGCATCTCACCGCTCATATATCATCAGTCATGATTCAATGTTTGAAGGGAATGATATGAGCAAGAACAGTCCCCCCAAATTGATGTGACACTCGTATGCAAAAAAAATGCTTGTTTTATGTCATGACAATTGCTACAAATAAGCACATCAAGTACATAATTAGATATCAGATCTTGGTTTATTTTCTCACAGCTTCAATAGCTCGATGAAGGCCTGATCAACTAGTGGAACAGATAAATCTCAAGATGGGCATGTTAGTTCTTAAGAGTTGGACACTGGAAATAAATCATATAAACCACACTTAGCAGAAGTTTAATGCAAACAGACATTATTCTAACAACTGAAACTCCATGGAGTGTTTTCTATGTCCAATTTCACGTCCACAATGATCTACCAAGAGTGTGTTTGGAGACATGCACATTATTTTTTGACTCAATCTTAGTTACCAGAAATGTATAAGGGAAGGTTATTCATCTAGAATGAAATAGGAAAGGTAATGATTAAGAAGGGGAAATAAAAACGTTCACGTTTAAGATTCACTTATGTTTACATGGAAGAAAAAAAGTGAAGAATTTGAGCTTACTGCCACAAACTTTAACAGCTCAACTCTTCCTCCAATTCAATCGGCTAAAAGGTTCAACCAAATATTTTTTAGCATATTTGGAATGAAGTTGTTAAGGCATCCCTCACCGGCAGTGACAAGGGATGACCATCTCTTTGTTGATTCTCTTGCAACGACATATCCCACCTTTAAGCTATGGACTCATGAAGATTCAATCATCAAATCTTGGGATAACCTCTTTGTTAATTCTCTTGCAACGACAGATCCCACCTCTAAGCTATGTGTCGTTGCTCATGGAATTTATTAATTATTGTGGATGAAAATCATCTTAAATGATCTAAGAATTCAGTATAAAGATCCTATGAAGTTGTTTCATGACAACAAATCTACTATTACTATAGCCAATTCAGCATGACAAGACGACCCATGCCGAGATAGACATACACTTCGTCAAAGAGAAATGCAGGCATCATGCAAATTTCTCACATACCCTCCGAATATCAGTTGGTTGACCCTTTGGGTTCATCCCACCCATTTAAGTGGGCTCACAACCAAGCTTGACATGGACACGTTGTATAAACCAAGGCCCGGGGGGTCTATTAGGCAATATAAATGCTAATACAACAATTAGATAAAGTCCCTAGGTAATTGTAATTATTACTATTATTGTTTATTCCCCAGAAGAGTTATAATGTGCAACTTCTTAACTGTAGCTACCCTAGATTCCCTATGATAGTTATTATTATGTTTCTTAACGGAATTCTCCTTTGTATTTATAAATACATGCTCGCTTCTATCAGCGTTGCCTTTCCATTTTCATTCCGGATGATGAACCAAACGGCCACTAAGAACTGTTACACAACAAAGTTGTTAGATGAGTCCCTAGAATAATTAATTACTGTTGTAATTGATTATTCTGTCTTAGCGTGATATATTTATTGTTCTCTTAGAGTTTCTAGGTTTAAGTTGGTGAGTCTTAATAATTTATCTAAGTTGTAATTATAAATATCAGGCATATGCTATGAATAAAATTAAGCCTTTCATCTTCATCCTCTCTCATGATATCAGAGCTATTGAGAGATTTAAGATTTTAACATCTGGCCACCACCTTTGCTGCCAACCCTAGGCTTCACCAACATCAGTTTGGCCACCACCTTTGCTGTCAAACCCTATCCACCACCTATTCCGCCATGACCTCAAATTATACTCCTGCTGAAACAGCAACTGAAATCAAACGCCTAAAGAATATGTTGAAGGCAGTTCCATGTTCCTTTAGTTCGCTATAATGATCATTCTCTGTATTCTTCATATAACCCCTTTAGTTGTCAAAAGCAACTCATTACAGCAAATGGGTCCTCATCACCCATCTTGGGGAGTGGCACTATTATTGTCTTCCCCTCTTTGCCTCTTTATGATGTTGTATTCATTCTCACACTCTCATCTAATCTCATATCAGTTAAGAAGTTGATTCATGATCTTAACTGTGAAATTATTTCTCTCTATCTGATTGTGTAATACAAGAGTTAATTTCGGGGACGATAATTGGATGTGGGAAAGAAAGTGGGGGTCTTTACTCCTTGGAGAACTCTACTGCCTCCACCTATCTAAGCACCACAAAAACAACCAAATTGTGGCGCCAACACCAACGCCTTGGTCATCCATCCCTTTCTCTTATGAAACACTTACTTCCTAGTCTTTTATCGGATTAGAATCAGAAAATCTTGT
Source organism: Fagopyrum homotropicum (assembly GCA_033239125.1). Taxonomy (NCBI): domain Eukaryota; kingdom Viridiplantae; phylum Streptophyta; class Magnoliopsida; order Caryophyllales; family Polygonaceae; genus Fagopyrum; species Fagopyrum homotropicum. The sequence goes on along the minus strand of BSWB01000005.1, from coordinate 38,686,451 downwards.
ATGTCCTACTTGCAAAAAAGCTAAACACAAACGTGTCTCATTTCCCATCAGGGACAAAAGATGTTTGATTCCTTTCGAGCTAATCCACATTGATATTTGGGGTCCTGCACCGGCCAAGAATATAAATGGGTCTAGCTGGTTTCTAACCTTGATTGATGATTGCACTCGGGTTACATGGTTGTTCTTGCTGAAACACAAGTCTGAAGATAGTACTACCATTCCAGCATTTTATGCTATTATCCTCAATCCGTTTGGCAGTTCCATTCGTCGATTTCAATCTGATAATGCCAAAGATTACTTTAACCAAACCCTTTCCTCCTTCACCACAAAAGGCATCATTCATGAGTCATCTTGTGTGTATATACCACAACAAAATGGTCTTGTTGAACGAAAGAATGGGCACATTCTTAATGTTACTAGGGTTGTCATGTTTCAGTCTAATGTTCCAAAGTTCTATTGGGGAGAAGCGACTTTCGCAGCCGTTTATTTGATAAACCGAACTCCTTCTAGAACCCTTAAGTGCCAATGTCCTATTAAACACCTTCAATCATTCTTCCCTAATCTCTCAATTGATAATCGGTTAGAACCTAAGGTCTTTGGTTGCATTGTGTATGTGCATGTTCATTCTCCAACTAGGGGTAAACTTGATCCCCGGGCTCATAAATGCATCTTCATAGGATATTCCAACACTAAGAAGGGCTACAAGTGTTATTGCCCTCTTACCAAACAAACCTATGTTACTACAAACCTTACCTTTGCTGAAAATACCCCTTATTGCAGCCCCTCGTCAAATCTCGCTCCAAACCTAACTACACTTGAGTCCGAGGACTCCTTTTCAGGAGATATGTTGGCTAACACAAGTCCACTTGTGGCTCTCATCATAATAGAGAATTCCCAACCTGGTATAATTGAGCATTCTCCTCTCGCTGTTGTTTCTTTTCCTTATCATGGAACCAATTCCTCTGTAGATGCTGAAATCATTGATCAACCCCCCATTACTCCAGCCAAACATCCATTTAACTCACCATTAGTTGAACCAATCTCATTACTGGACACACTGATCTCACCCTCAGTCCCACCACTTCCGCAAATTACCTCTCCCCGGTTTAACAAGGTGTATTTTAGGCGGTGTCCCACTTCCTCTCACGATCCAGTTTCTGATCCAAGTCTTGCACCTACTACACTCCCATCTTTGTCACCTGATTTGCCGATTGCTCTTCGAAAAGGTTCTAAGGCTTGTACACAAAGACCCCTCTACCACTTATCTAATTATGCTTCCTTGGACAGATTTTCTGATCAACATCGTAAATTTCTGTCTAAACTTGATCAGATTCGTGTTCCTAAGAATGCTAGGGAAGCATTCCAATCTGCTGAGTGGAGACAAGCCATGACAGAAGAGATGGCGGCCCTTGACGCCAACCACACATGGGAGTTAGTGGACAACCCTCCTGGTCATAACATTGTGAGTTGCAAGTGGGTGTACGCTATTAAGTACCATTTTGATGGATCCCTAGCTAGGTACAAAGCACGCCTTGTAGCTCGAGGCTTCACCCAAACTTATGGCTTGGATTATCAAGAGACATTTGATCCGGTTGCAAAGATGAATACCGCTCGCTTGCTTTTATCCATTGCCACTCATCTCGATTGGGAGTTATATCAGTTTGATGTGAAGAATGCTTTCCTCAACGGGTATCTCAAAGAGGATATTTATATGAGCTTACCTCCTGGTTTTTCATCCACATCTCCTCACCATGTTTGCAAACTAAAGAAAGCCTTGTATAGGTTGAAGCAATCTCCTCGTGCCTGGTTTAGCAGATTTCGAGGTGTGATGCAGGTTGCCGGGTATACTCAGAGTCAGGGTGACCATAAGCATCCTTCTTGTTTATGTGGACGATATAATTCTGACGAGAAATGATTTGATTGAGCAAGCTCGCCTCAAGGTCACACTCACTCGAGAATTTGAGGTAAAGGAGCTTGGTTGATTGAAGTATTTTTTGGGGATTGAAGTAGCTCGGTCCAAATCTGGTATATTTATCTCCCAACAAAAATATATCAAGGATCTTCTCCAAGAGGCAGAGATGGAAGATTGCAAGTCAGTTACCACACTCATTGACTACAATCAGAAAGTTGGCAAGGTTGAAACTGAACCAACAGTGGACAAGAAATTGTATCATAAATTGTGTGGCAAATTAATATATCTTGCTCACACTAGACTAGACATCGCTTTCTTTGTAAGTGTCATCAGTCAGTTCATGCAAGATCCTAGAAAATCGCATCTTCAAGCTGCTTATAGGGTACTTAGATACCTTAAAGGCACTACGGGAAAGGGTATCTTGTTATCAAAAATAACAAGTTTCTGTTTGAAGCTTATTCAGATGCCGACTATGCTGGTGATATTGTAACTAGACGTTCGACCACGGGTTATTGTATCTATCTCGGTGGGAAGCAAGCCACCTGCTTGCTTGGAGAAGTAAGAAGCAAGGGGTTGTTGCACGATCAAGTGCCGAGGCTGAATTTCGTGCAGCAGCACATGGAATTTGTGAATTACTATGGATGAGAATCATTCTGAATGACTTAAGAGTGAAATGGGAAGATCCTATGAAGCTATTTTGTGACAATAAGTCTGCCATCAGTATTACTCATGATGCAATTCAACATGACAAGACAAAGCATGTGGAGATTGACAGACATTTTATCAAAGAAAAAATTGATGCAGGAATCATCCAAGTATCTTATGTTCCCTCTGAATTTCAGCTTGCAGATCTTCTCACCAAGGGGTTACATCTTGGTAGATTTCAATGGCTCTTACATCCAAGCTTTGCATGGATGATTTGTATGGCCAAGCTTGCGGGGGAGTTTTAGACAATAAAGTTGTTAGATGAGTCCCTAGAATAATTAATTACTGCTGTAATTAATTATTGTCTTAGTTGGATATATTTATTGTTCTCTTAGAGTTTCTAGGTTTAAGTTGGTGAGTCTTAATAATCTATCTAAATTGTAATTATAAATATCAGACATATACTATGAATAAAATTAAGTCTTAATAATTTGTCTTAGCTGGATATATTTATTGTTCCCTCTGAATTTCAGCTTGCAGACCTTACCTTTGATGAACCAAACGGCCACTAAGAACCTAAAACTCTAATTCTTTCCTAAGGGGGATCTACCGACAGGAACATGATTTTGATTGACTTCTTATTAGATGGAGATCTATCATTCAGCTTCTAATTGGAACTTCCATCAATTTATTCTACAAAACAACCGATTTAATATACACCACAATGCTGATTATTTGGTACGGCAATGATGTACCTTAGCTTCAGGTTTTAACTTCCGCTACTTTTAACTTCAGTTTGAATTTTCCGGCTTGGACAATAATTGCATCCTTATATGGTTCAATTTTAAGAACTTTTGCCTTCATACCGAGAGAAGGAACATGGACTTCATCACCAACCTTAGGAGCTACTTTTATGGTGTCTGCAATTTTGTAGAGATCAATCAAAAGAATTTGGTCACGCAGCGGAAAAATTCAGAAGAGTAGAAACATGATCAGAAATACACATACCTGGTAATGGCTTTTTAGCCTCTTTGTCAGGAGGTTTATTAGTTGCATATGCAATACCTTTGTCGGCTGAAACAGAGTGTTTGCTTTTACCTGCTTCAGTATGTTGGTTACTGTCTTCTTGGAGCTGCTGGGAGGATTTTAAGGCAATTGTGCGAAACTGTTGTTTCTTTTTGTGAAGAACCAAACGTGCCATAGAGGCTAATTCAGATATCCGTTGCGTCTTTCTGTATCTCAGATTAGAAGAATGTTCATTGAGCTTTCTTTGAGTTATCAGTAACTTCTGGTGAAGATCTTTTGACACCCTGGAAGATGAAGATAAACTTATTGTACATCAGTTCTGGAAAATAGCAAGGTGCAAAGCACAACATCCAGGCATCAGAACTTGCCATTTCATGATTGTGAATTCATCAAAATTTGTGACGATACTATTACATTAAGAGCAAGTTACTGTTGGTTCCTTGAGAAAATGGTTCACCATTCTTGGAGAGGAATTTACCTTTTCTTATCCCCCTATTCAATGATGCTATGCCATGAGGATGATTCCCAAAATCAAGTCAAAGAATAGATTACTTCAAAAACCTCTAATTCATCGAAGACTTCACAGGTATATCACTTCACGTAAATGAATTAATGCATGAGAACAAAAGATAAATCACTGCATTAACTTACACAAAGAGAAATGAATTGGCAGATGACAATGATATTTTACATTTGATGGCATTCATTTGTTTAAAGATCAAGGTTTCTGTGAGGGACCATCATGGAGAATGATCTTTAAATAAGACAAATGTTCCAAATGGCTGAATAAATAAGAGTTCACATATCATGTTCTCCATACTCATGTCCTTGATATCTCTTTTAAGACAGTTTTGCATTCAGTGAATACATAATTGACACTCTTCCAATTTACAAATTTAAAAGTTCTCAACAAAGGCATAGTGATTCATGTCTAAACCCGATCAAGTCCAAGCAGCCCAGCTCGCCTGCCCCGAAAAATGGGCGGGCATGGAAATGGGCCGAATCTCGGCTGGGCCACTAGGCCGGCCCGGATTTTAAAAATATAACAAATAGTATATATTATATATTATTAGGTACATCTATAATATTATGTATGATTATAAAAAATTTATCATATGTATTGCATAACACATCTTAAATATATTACATTTTTATATAAATTTATATTAAAAATAACTATTGATGTAATTAAAATAACGGGTAACCGGTACGGGTAAACGGGCTTGAATTTTGGGAAATCCTGCCCGGATCCAGGTTTAAACAGGTGTACTCATACACAGTCGTAAAAATATTGTAATCTCAAAGTGACATGTTCCCGCAATAAAAAAGTGACCTGATAACAAAAAGGAAAAACCAACTGCCACTAAAATTTAAAATTCCGAGAATTTTTATTTGAACCCAAATTACCCAATGCGGCTTCAAATTATGTTGTGTTTGCAAGACTTTTTTTGAAGTACTTATTTGCAATAAGTATGTTACCATCAAGTATGTTGAACTTTTAAGCAATAAAATCGACACATAAGTCGTTATGGAATATGTAAGTACATGTCCTAAATGATACTTAGTATATGCATCAGACATAACCTTAATGATATCTTACTTCAGATAATGGCCGGCTTCGCGTACTTTTTCTTCAATATCTAACTTGAACTTCTCCATGTCAGCTATAATCTGCATTTTGTAATAAACAATTGTTAGTGTAAAAGCCTCAAAATGGATGCATAAACAAATAAAACATAAGGTGATACTGTGCGTATAACAACCATGACAACCAGTTTTGCCCAGGAATGAATTATGGCTACTAATTTGGACATGAGAAATGCCTCATAACCAACATTTTCAGTCACAAAAATGGTGATACAAACAGACCTAGTCAAGAGATGTGAAAAGTTTGTTTTCTATAAACCCAGCCACCACAACATAATACCACTGTAGAACATCACAAAGCATACATTTCATTATTGAATTTCTACAACGTCATATCCAGAAGGGCCTACTTTAGAAAATAACTATAGAAATCCAAGCCGGGGTTTTCAACTCAGCATCTAAATGGCCTCATTATGTAGCATATGTGACTATTACCTCATCTATTTCTGAGCTGGTTGTTCCATATATCTCACGGGCACGATTTATGATTTTATCAGGAAGGCCCAACCTTTCCGCTATGTTGATTGCATTTGAACGTCCTGAAACAGACATCATTCAGGTTTAGCCAAGATGGAAAATGGAGGACCACAAAATTTAACTACCTTGACTTCATGATGATATAACAAATTCTGGTATGAGGAACAGCTAGAAGAAATAAAATAAACCCTTGCAACCTATGACAATCCCAATTAAGTGCTGTAGCTATTATTTGATAAATAGATCTTGAGATACCATAAAATACCGTAATTTCCCAGAAAATTAAATTTGTTTGACTCCGAGCATTTATGTGATAAAAATAGTTCAGAATTTCAGTATGATGCTACAGATGCTTGGACTTTTCTATGTGGTGGTAACAACTTTTGACTTTAGACAATTGATTCCCTTTGGGAAATTATACATAATACCATTCTTTCTCTTTTTTCTAAAATGTGGTGACCATCTCCTAAATTTATTATTGGTTGTAAATTTAAAAAGCCACAGTCTCTCTACAGATGAGCAAGTAACCTGGAACGCCCCAAAGGATCCTGTAAGTTGGCTTCAAGTTCACTTCATCAAACTCCATGCATGCATTTTCAAAGGCAACATTGCTGGATAAATTAGAAAAGATAAAAATAATATCAATCACTGGTCATTTTCCTGTTTACCGTATAATGTAGAACACCTCTCTTTTTTTTGTCTTTCCTTTTGTGAGGTTGAGATGGCTTGTAAGAAATGCTGAAGCAAAAAATACTAATAGCATGCCATAATACCTATATTTAAGGGTTTTGAGTTCACCATGATGTGTTGTGGCTATTGTTAACAAGGCGCCAGCTTCGGCAAAAGATTCCACTACAGACATGCCGAGTGCTGCCCCTTCCAAAGGGTTTGTTCCAGCACCAATCTAAAATACATGAGATGTTAGCTACAAACCAGGAAAAAAGGGGAGCATAAAAATAAGTTAACTGCAAACAAATTAAATGATAAAAGATCCAAAGCTAAATATATAGCTCAGCTTCCTGGCAAAAGCATATCCAACCCAATATCCACCAAACATCCAAAAGTATATCAAAATACTAAAACTAAAGTAAACAAGCTTCTTTCCAGAATCTTGCATAGCCTGATGATAAACTGAGACCTAAAATGTTGCCTGAAAATAGCCATTCTGGCCAAACTTCCACTCCTACTACAACAAACAACTTGACTACTAGAAGCAAAACGATTTCACAGGGCTACAATTTTATCTACTACAGACATGGATTAGTTTAACATACTTCATCCAAGAGCACCAATGATTGACTGGAGGATCTTGCTCGGATGTCCTGCATGTGGAAGTGGGAAGAACATTACAGAGCATGTCAACATCTTCATAGTACATGAAACAAAAGGCACTGAAAACCATAAGCAGCATGATGCAAAAGGCAATAGCAATAGTGTCAGGTGGATTTAGCTCTAGTCATTCATGAATTTGACAGGCATCATACATTTAATGTCTTTCCATTAAGAGCATGTTTACAGCTTCAGAGATTATATAATCTTGAAGTAACTTTAGAGTCAACCATCTCATAGAGGTTAGAGAATTATAAAAATCTCTTATTCAAAACATCAAAAACATGCCACTCAAGACCAAGACATTAAAAAAATTAAAAAAGGTTTAAGTAGGCTCATGATACCTCTCTACACAGAATAGAATGAGAGTATTTCAGAGTAGATACACGTTTCTATATTGTATGAAAATTATCTAGCAACAAATAACAGGTACAGATTACCGTAAATGAAACTTTATATTCCATCCCACTCACGCTAATTTTTTTAAGGTGACCAGAAAAGGTTGACAGAGACTGAGACAACGACTGATCATCACCAATATCAGCGAAAACAGAATCAAACCAAGGGATCCGCACAGGCTCTGAACACAAGATGTATAAGCCTGAGAAGATACGAGATGCTGTTAATATGCTGTTGGAACGAATTAATCAACGATGATCAGTTGAGTAGGCCAAAACTATCTTGTACAGATAAGCACAATTAGGACAATGAAACAGCATATATTAGACAGATCTGGACAGTCAACTCTGTAGCAGCATAAGTTCAAATTTCAAAGGAAAAAAATAAGGTGTAAAAATGGTGAATACATCATTGTTAATACAAATCGTTCATAGCACTTACGAAGTTTTTTCAGAGTTCCAATTTGCACTAGATGCTAGATTTGGTGTCACTTAGATTTGACTTGCCTCTACACAACATAGTAAACATCAATAAACAAATATACACCATTTTCCTACTGTGATCTGCCCCATAAGGCAATAGTTGTTAGTTTCATATAAAGTAGAGTTATTAACTGATTACTTGCCAAAAGTAGCATTCTAATTCAAGCCATGATTTCCAAATCACAATCAACATGAATTTACAAAAAATGGAGGAACTTCTTGCCCGAATATAGTTCAGAACCACTGTGTTATCTCATTTATTCAGTAACAAAAGCCTAAACAAGCCTTCATCTGTAGGTAGAATTATATAGCAGAAAATTCATTATTTCATGTGAAAAAAATGAAGAAGATGAGTCCCATATCAGATTTGAATGACCATTGCAGATTTGCTAAACATCAGCATATTGGGACAAAAACTTCAAATATAAGGAGCAGAAGTAAATATCTTAAGCTCAACCTGATTTTGCCATCATGGAAGCTAATCCAACTGTTTTGAGGCAAATGGTTTTGCCACCAGCATTAGGACCAGTTATAAGTAGAACTCTTGTTTTTTTATCAATGAAAAAATCAACTGGCACTGGGTGAGCTTCCTCTAATTCAGTTACCTGAAAATGAGAAACTGAAAACTAGTGTATAATCATGAGAGTTTAAGTAAGCCCAAGCTGCTCCAGAAATGTGAGAGAATACCTTTGATTGTAGCATGGGAAGATCTATATCTGTTTCTTCTTTTTGACGGATCTCGTCATTTGACCTTCTTCTCCTGATTTCCTGAAGAGATATATAACAATTACTGATGACATGTAGTCAAAAAGTAAGAAATACCAAAATAAGTGATGAGTCAAGGATGGTAAAGTTAATGTAAGCAGACATTCCTCATAATGCATGAAAGGTACAAAAAATAAAATGTGAAATTCCCTTTTGACTAAAAATTGAATCAGCATAAGTCGTAGTGAGAAACATAAATTAACAGAATAGCTCTTTCATCTTACAGCTCTAGCATTAGCAAGATCTTCTCTAGCCGTCTTCAATTTATGTCGATATTGTTCAAGTAGTAAAGGGTGATAAGCTTTTGGGAGATATAAGTTCCATTCTTTCCGGGCATTGTATGAAGAAATGGAGGGTTGAGCTTCAGCTGATAAAGAACCAATTTTATCAACTGCAGGTAGCAACTCCGGACACTCTCCTCCAAATGAGAGACTGTAAGATGCCCTGGCATTAACCTGACATCATAATGACAGAAACTGTAAGACTATCAAAATTATTGCGCTTTAAGATCCACAGGATCCAGTCTCTTATCAAATGTAATTGAATAATTTGTACCCAAACCAGCAGTTACGCCTAATATTGGAGGACATGGTGCACCATGCAGGTTACAAAGGAGGCTCGTGAATAGTATAGCACAATAACTACTGATACCACTCAATCAATTATTTGAAAGTATCTCCAAAAACATATGACAACCAATTTATGAAGCACATATTCACACACTGAAGAACTGCAACCCTGAATAGTGCATATGATGTTGCTGACAAAGTATAGCATCGACTACTTTATTTCCAAAAGGTATTGAAAATAACTTACAACGTCGAGTTGAATTATATCTTTCAACAAATTTTGCAAATCCTCAAGCTCGAATTGCATCTGCCATAGATGTGCCAAATCATGTTAACTACACAATCACACAAGGAATGATGTTGACTAATAACATCATCAGCCAAACCTTTGTTGTCAACTGTAAAAGCACTTCCGCTTCAGCTTCTGCTACCAAAGCCTTTGCTTGTTGCAACTCGTCATTTAGTGGAACAGAAGAAAGTGGCTCTATAATGTTCCCCACCTGAGATCCACTACAAACAGAGACATTCTTTCAGCCAACAAGATATATTTTGCAAACAATTTCACGTTGCTTAACATAAACACCAAGATAACTAGCATCTTATTTCAACAAGGCTATTTACATCCTCATTTCCCACCCATGCCACACCCGCCACTGGAGAATACAGGGGAAGGCAAGTCCAAAAAGAAATAAAAAATTAGCCCAGAATCTCTTTATCGTAAATTGATAATTTGCTTCTTATTCTTTTTTCCTCCTGTAATTTGCTTGCATAACGTATCCCTCTACATTGCTACAGGATTTTCTGCATTCATCAGTCCATATAAGCCTTCAACAGCCGCACCCAACTCAACAACAGCCAATATTGAAGAGTTTAAAGTATATTTCAATGTTTTTCATTTGAGTACTAATAACTAGTAAGGACTTATTAATGAATAAAAACTATTTTCTTGTTAACTTGATTGATAAATTATTTAATGTTTTAATATTCATTTATCTTTTGGATTAATAAATAATAAATTAACTATCTGATTTACAATGAGTTTTATTATTTATTCTAATTTTATATATTGTTAATACCTTTTGATTTTCCCTATTAATTTATTTTTAATTCGATTGATAAAAAAATTTAATTTTTTAATATTCATTTATCTTTTAGCTTAAGATACTATAAATTAACTATCTGATGTACAAAGTATTTTATTATATATTATAATTTAAAATTCTGTAGATTGTTTATACTTTTTCAGTTTAATTTTTGTCCATCCGAAGAAAAAATACTGGCTCCGCTCCTGACCCCCGCCAGAAAGACAAACTGAAGGACACTGAATATATAGGATACAGGAGAATGATTGTTACATTGTATATGAGAACTAGAGATGTTCAAAGCCAAGCTTAAATGAAGTTAACAGGAGAATCAAGAAAAGCCTTCAATGAGGGGCATAACTTGTCAACTATCTAGGAAGTGTACCGCCTCTATTTCAAAAATGACCAAAGAGTAAACAGAGACGACTAACCAAATACTCCTCCATATAGAAGCAAAACGTTTAAATCATGTCTAGTCAAACTAAGTGGCTTCATCGATTTTGAATGTAAAGAAGCAAGCTAGTTCAACAATAAGGCATCATCAATGTTTATTGTAAGTAACTAGCTTCCAGGTTCATGATTATTCAGAGATATGAGTTGAAAAATGAAAATTTAAATGCCAAGTTCACATCAGATCAAAGAAGAACCTCCATTAGTATCACACTGGTGCCTTAAACTTTAGTAACCCTCATCAAAATATGGCAGTTTTTTTAAGACACGTTTCAAGTAGAGATGCGTAAACAGGTAAAAGACAAAAATAAAGCTTCCTTTCTAGTTTCAACGAGTACCTAATGAATACTTCTATTTTCTACAAGCATTTTTATTATCTGAGAATAGGCATCTGCAAAAACAAATGTCGGATGTCCTTTGCAGATCAACAGGGAATTAATATATAAAACCTGGACAGGAGTAGTCCCTCGAAGCCTGTAAGCTCATCAGACCCTGATCTTATACACCATCTTCCATCAATGTTGCTGATTTCCTGGATAATAGCCATTGGCTCAACGAAGTATAAAGAAGAAAAAGGGAATCTAAAATCATTTACAGAAAAGCCTACAACATACCCATCCTCCTGAAGGTGTTTTGTTCTGTTGAGTACTAACAAGATTGTTCATTAACTGGTACAGCTGCGGGGGGGAAAGAAAAGGAAACCAAAGAAAGAGAACGAGTCAGGTTATAAGGAAAATAGAAGATGGGAAAATAGATACTGACAAAAGAAACTATACAGATAACACTCTTAAGTAAAAATATTTACTGATAGAAGCGGTGAAACATCATCCTCGACATTCACCCAATGCCTGATTTTCCATATTGTATTGCAGCAAAGAGAAGTAAATAAATAAAAAAAGCCATTTCATTTGCACTCAATGATGGAGTTCATATTTGTTTATTTCTGAGAATTTCCTCTTGTTACCCTCAAGGTATTGCCTTTTCCGCTTGGTATCTACATATTTTCAAAGTTCCTCTTAGTGCCCTCAAACCTTTAAAAACATTCTTCTTCGTACCCATTGAGCTTTGGCCGTCTCCAATTACCATATTGTCCAGCTCTTTTCTCCAACTCCAGCACTAACCAAAATATCACCTTTTCAGCTCCTAACAGCCACCGGACATCTTCTTGAGGACCAAATAATAGACCTCCAACCAAGTTATATTCCACCACCTTAACAACCTTAGTCACGTAATCAATACAAGCCTTTAATCAACCTTGGTTTACTCCTATAAACTTATTTTGAGTTTAATAATCATCTCAATCATCGGTATGTTTTTCTTGTTCTTTTTATTCCATTTTGCAGATGTAAAGGCCATTCACAGAATTTAAGATTATTTTTAAATCTTTGGGAAATCCAACGCTTTATGACTAACTGGAATGAGACTTAAGCATGTAATTCATTGATATTCAAGTATGAATTCTGTCATTCCAGTTCCCTTGTTATACTAGGCTACTTTACTGAAGTTTGATCATCAGTAACAAGAGAAAGAATCGAGGAATTTGGGTCAAGATTACCAACACAAAACATACTAAGCCAGACAAATTTGTTTCCCTGTGTCCAATCAACCACCCAATCCTCTTTACATACAAACAGAAAATAAACTAGTAAAATACTGTGCATAGACCAAAAGGATCATTTTTCTAGCGAACACACACACAAGATCATATTACCCTCTACACTGAAAAAGTTGACTTTTACATGATTCACCTCCCAATTTTACTAGGGCGTATAACAATCATGTTATCTATAGCACCAACTACATTAGCATACAGTCATACACTAAATCATCTCAAAATTAGTTCACTTTCTACCTACCAATTTCTTCCCCTTCTCCGTTTTCCGTGTTCCTATTTTTTTGGGGGGGAAGGACAATGGGCTTTGCCAATTTTTAACACTTCCTGCCCAGCAATGGTAATTTAATTACCAGATTGTCACTACCATTGCAATACCCTCCTAGTCGCCCGCAATCTATTATTCCCTCATTAGGGCTCGTTTGGTATGCGTGCAGGAATCGGATTGGAATCAAAAAGCAAAATAGAATGAGGAATGACCAAATCCGATTCATGAAACGTGGTACTTGGTTAAGATTATAAATTAAAATTGTGTTGAAAAAAACATTGATTTCGTAAAATAATGATCGACGTCTGGTTTGCCCGTGATCAATCAATGGCCTAAAACATTATAGTTTAAAAGTCGAGTTGGAATGACTCAAAACCCATGAAAAAAAACACAGGAATTAGGGAATGGAAAATATTAGAATCACTCATCCCCTGAACGGCTCCACTCTATATTTTCTTTCTACCAAGAACAGATTGCGATTCGGATTCCTGGTTCCTATCTTTTTGTTACTCGAAGGTATATCATAGAAAAAACTAATTAACATACATATCACAATACAAGATAGGGCAATTAGTACCACATGTGCCACTGGACGGACATTTAGACTATTTAGTAGTTACAAAGCTTAGAAGTGATTTGTAATCGACGAGAATTAGATAATCTTATTCACAAATTACATCTACTTCGACTCAATCACCTTGCAGAACACAAACTATCAATGTAAGATATTTGCACATGAAAGGATAAGAAAACCAACTATGGCAGAAGGGTGTGCCAAATTGTTAAATGATTCCTGGGAATAGAATGTTGGTAAGAGTCTATTAATAAGACTTGTTGAATTTATATTAAATAAATAATAATTTTGTGATTAAAAAGATGAAACAGATTTATTGAAAATTTGTGGCTGAGGTTAGAAGTTGATCTCTGTAAAAGATAAATGGTCGTGATCTTTCCCATAATTGGTTCAAATAAATAATTTCCTAACTGCTCTCGACTGCTGTAAACTGAACTAACTATGGTCGAACAATTCAAGGAAATTTATATCGAAAGAGAATTGTTTCTTTGCAGAAAAACACAAAAAGAAATCTGTATGATTTCTTAAAGGGGTTTTTTGTATCCTGGGAGGTGAATTTGTCTAAACCCTCCATTGATTATAGAGGGACAAATATCTCTTTGAACATACTCAACATAATGATCTTCATGCCTCAAAGACATTTCTAGATCCTAAATTTCCAACAATTTTTAAGTGATATTTTATTATGAAGGCCAGATCACAAGAAGCAGTTCTGACACTGATGAATCAAGATTTCTTCAAACTTGATGATTTGACGGAACCAACTACAACCGTTGAAAGATTTCTTATGTGTTGTAAAATGCACCGGAGGTTTACAACATTCCAACAAAGGAAAAAAGCCGGGAAATTGAGGAACATGAAAAAAGAAACTAAGAAAGGGATGAAGTCCTGTGCAGAGGCCGCATCCTAAACCGACTCTCATACAGACTTTACAATCTGTTCACTGTCATCCAATCACTGAAGGAGATATGAGTCGTGCTTGAAACCAGATATCACAATGAGAAACAAGGAAGAAATAAGTTTCTTATTATGAAATATTTTGAATTCTCCATGAAAATTGGCATACATGTGATGGAATTAATGATCTGCGATATATAGTCAACGACTTAAGGAATTAAAAATAGATAGTTCTGAACCATTGCAAGTAGGATCCGTAATTTCAAAACTACCTTCCTCTTGGAAACATTATAGGAAAAAACTTTTGCATACCATTGAAGCACTCTCCTTATTAAAAACACTTACGGATTAAGGAAGGAACCAAAAACCAATATAATAAACTAGTGGATTTTGAGTCAAAGGTGAGTGTTCAAAAAATGATGCAGGAAACAAAAACATAAAAACCTACGAAGGGCCTTACAACAAAAAGTCCAAGGATGGCAACCATAACATGCCCAAAGGTCACTTCAAAAGGAAGGTGCGAAAAAACGGAAGATAAAGCAACAAGAAAGCGGAAACAAACAAGCCAACATGGCTAACAAAGAAGTTCCTCAAATTGTTGCAATGGTTTCTAACTAACAGAGTGGCATGGTCACTGAACTGAACATGGTTGTAGCAACTAGCGTTGGTCACTAAGGACTGGTGGAATAATTCTTGCGCTACAGTACATGTATACAACGGTCTCTAAGTTACCAGACTACAAGGCTTCCGAGAAGGACGATGATGTCCTAATGGGCAACAATAATGTGTCGAAGGTTACGGGAGTTGGAGACATTTGGTTCAGTTCCGAAAAAAGAGTGAAGTTATCAAATGTTCTACACGTTCTTCAGATTAGGAAAAATATGGTTTCTCTGACTCTTCTATGTAAGGCCAGTATAAAGGATGTATTAGAATCAGATAAACTGTTTACTCTCTTTTTAGTTACAGAAGTATCATTAATTTAAGATAAATTCTATAAGTCTTATTAATAGACTTTTATAGACTATCACTTTAAAGATAGTGATATTTGCACGCCTCAAAGAAATTTCTAGATCCTAAATTTCCAGGATAGAATGATAGGCAAAATTCAAGCAACAAATCATTAAAAAAGCGATTAGACCACAAGTAACTAGATAAACATAACCATCCAAAATTGTGTTCATCAAGTTCGGGATAGAGCCTTCACTTTTTTCTCAAGCTCTTGTACTCGATGCCGTGCTTGTTTAAGTTTTGGAATCTGAAATTGAGAAAATAATAATAATATCAGAATGTGAAAATAACGATGCAGCACAAGTGTGAATATATACTGGACAGGCTACATCGGTTCATACTCAGCTGTAACAAAATTGAGTTTGTATACTTACTAGTCTGAATGTCCGATAACCAGAACATCCAACAAGAAAGTACAAAAAAAATAACAGATCTAATTAGATTCATTTACAAAAGATTGACACAAATAGAATTTTAATAGTTAACTGAATGACACAAGTGTTGCAATTTAAGATTACACACCGCTGAGTCTTTAACCGAGCCATCTTCATCAACGACTTGCAATATCAACTTGATCAGTGTCCGATTAATGCTCCAATTTGAAATCTGTGAAATATTGGAAAGGACAAACAATAGAAGGAGAGAAAAAAAAAGATGTCAATGCTAAAAATGTGAGATTTAGAAAGACATCTTGGTATAGCCCAAGGTTCAATATTGCTTACCATTTCAACCAAGGGCGTGAAACGGGTGTACATGTCAGCATTTTCTTTAATTGCAGCCTTAACTGAGACCTGTAGAGTATCAGCAAACTGTAGCATGGCTGCAACAGAAACTGCTTCCTTTCCACTCATGGGAAAACCCCTTCGACCGCTTTGAATAGCTGATCTAACCTATAGCATTCGATGTATCACATTTCTCCATCAATTGACTAAAATGACAAAGCTTATGTCTACTGTCTCACTGAAGATTTAGCAGAACAAAAGTACAAAACCCATAACATAACCAACTTAATTTTAAAATAGCTTGAACAATCTTTCCAAAACTATTATACCTTGCATTGTAAAGTGCAATTACTTGTTCCACATACCTAAATATATTGTAGAAATTTCTACAAGGAAATCCAATTTATAACCTGCTTTTTTTAAACTAGCATCACCTATGGTTACATACTGAAGCAGTGATACTTTGGCAAACACACTTCTGTTGTCAACCAGAAACAGTAGAGAGAACATAGATCATTCATTTCGACAATTTAAAATCAATCTCATATCACTCCATCTAGCAATCCATCAACTCATCCATGAACCCAAATACTACACTTGATTAAATATCCTTAATCAAGCCACAGAAATCACTTCAAGAGCAGTTTGATGACCATCCCTTCGACCATTTTTAAATAGAGATCTAAACTATGACAGTCAACGGATCACATATCTCCATCAATTCACAAAATATGCACAAAGTTTTAGTCTACTATCTCATTAGAGATGAAGAGATCAGTAGATTAAAACACTATGACCTAACCAATTTTCGTTTCAAATGACTTGAGCAGTCTTTCCAACTTATTATATCTTGGAGTGAAATTAAATTCAAAACCCTGCAACTAATCGCTCCACATAGCTATATACTATCCCTGAGTGGAGGAGATATTAGCAATTTTCTACAATGGAGTATTCCAATCAGATTTAGGTGTCCTCCTTCCACGTGACTAGCACCATCTGCGAGCCTGTGATTTAATAGGATTTTCATCCACCAAATTTATCGATTTCATAACACTCCATTCAACAATATAATCCAGCAATCAATCAGTCGTCCGAGAAGCCAAATAGAAAAGTTTGTTTAGATGCCCCTTGTCAAGCCAAAACAATCATTTCAAGAGCAATTAGATAACCGACTGTCACCAGTAATTCAAATTCGAACAGCTTCCCCTTGTTATTACAATTTAGGAGAGAGAATAATCCTAGGTTAGTACTAACCAGTAGGGTGTCAAGTCCACCAAAGTCCAAAATCACATTATTGTACTTGTGAATTTCCACAGCGGCGTTAGTCTCTTGAAGTAGTCTCAAACTCTCCTCATACGTCTGATCAAGAGTCCACAATTGTTCCTATCAAATTCCGCCAAAATCCTTATCAAACCGAAAACACACATTAAACACAACCAACCACACAACGAAACGAACAGAGCAACCAACCTTGGAGGCTTCGGAGCCCAAGGAAGTGCGGGCGAAGGACGAAACGACGTCGCATAGCTTGTCCCATCCTATTACCCTGAGACTGTCGAGGATTACTGTCGATTCGGTGCCGTTTTCTTCGGAATTTGATCTTTGGCGAAGTGGAATCCGATTCAGTGAAGCGTTTGAGCGAACACGGGCTCGCAATCGAACTGACTTGTTTGAAGAAAATCTTGCTTTATATATTGATTTTTCTTCCAATGCTGCCAAGAAGATTGGGATTATAGTGATTTTGTTGCAGAAATTAATCGTAGACGATAGCATCTCTCCCAACTGGATTTGTAAGCTCTCCACAGATAGAGCAGAGCTTGAAACTTTATATAAGGGGTAGAAGACTCACATTTGTACGGGAGACTTTGATTGATTTTGGTATATTTATTTAGAGTTTATGTTATTTTATAAAATTAAAGATAGAGTAGAAAGAGATTAAAATTGTGGATGCTTCAAAAATATTACCTCCTATTGTACAGTAAATGTAAATTTATTGGTATTATAAATTATTTTTAACACTACAATGAAAAATATTACTAGTCACTTTTTTTAAAAAAATATTCTAAACTACTTTTATATTTGTTTATCATAAACTGAATTCCATAAAATAAAATCAACAAAACTAAAGATGTCACGTAATGCGAATGAAAAAAAAAAGTGTGAAACTACGGCTATGATATGTTGGGAATCTTTTATGAGAATCATCCACGCCTGAAACGTATTTTAATGCCCGATTGTTGCACTCCATTACAAGCTTTCAAAATATAAATACCTTCACTTATTAAGATAACTCAATATTTCCTATTCGCAATTATGTTCTCCGTAAAAAATGACTTCCGAAATCTATCAATACATTTATGTCGGCCAAATTTTTTTGCGAAACACAAGACAAATGTGCTAGACACAAACATAACACATGTTTTTTATGCGATAAAATATTTTGGCGGGACACAAGATATATTACTTCTTATTTCATGTCAAAGGTAGATTTTTTTTGGTATCATAAACAAGTCTTGCATTATGTGAGAACATCCCAACCATCTCGAGATACATTGGAAAACCGTCAACCATGAGTTATTTTTACAATAAGCGTTTCAGGCTACTTTTAGACTCATTTACATCACAAAGCAGATTTCGCACAACGTGTAAATTTACTGACACCACGTAATGCCCATGTAGAAAGAAAGAAGTCACTTGTTACACTCCTCCACTACCGCGAATAAATTTTTCAATTTATAAATATGCATCACTTGTTAAGGTAACTCAATATTTCTATTAGCACTAACAACATATATTGCATTAAGAGGCAAAAACCTCTCTAATGTTACCAAAGGACCCCTCTTTCATAAAAATCAAAAGGAAAACCCCCGTTACAAATCTCAAACACTAAAAAAATAGTCATGGCCGTCGCTCAACCTCTCTCTCAATCGATACATTACAGAAGTGTTATAAGCTCCTTTTCCCCTCCAAATCAAAGCAAAATGCTAACACATGGCCATTCTTGAGCCTGCGAAACCTATGTCCAACAATTTTTTGTTGCCTTGGATGTTCCTATCTGAGGAGAGATTTATCGTTCTCTTTCGATTTGTTAGGGAGAACCCCAAACTCGAACTCCCTTTCTATGGTGTTTTGAGATTTTACAGAGTTTGTCCATGGTGTTCACACCACTCCGTTCAGCGGATTTCCTCTTTCAATTGGTTTCTTGTCGGCGGTGAGGACGATGGGGTCCTTTTGCCGGCTTTTGCTGGAGTTCCAAGCGGTTGTTTTCGGCATATTTTAAGCGACACCTTGCTCTGCCAATGGAGTTTCAGGTTGTTTTTCTTCCTTACTTGTGGCCGATTCGAACCATTATCTCGATTAATTTCGAGAATTTGAACAAGATTTATGGCTTTATGCCTTAGGTTGCATCTCTTACAGGCCCCCAAAAAACTAGAAAGCCTAACCCCTTAATCTCCTTTTGTTTAAGCAAAATTTTTCATTTGTATTCTCACTTAGGGAGATTGATTGATGTCGAAAGGCCTACGAAGAAGCCGAAAACAACAATCTACTCTACGAAAGATAACACAACTCTGTTAACAACAACATTATGATACATTGACGGATCCTATAATCAATGTGATTATCTCCTTCTTTACTTATACCCATGTAGCATATTCTTGCTTTGGGCTTTGCCTTTAGATGCGAAATCTCTTGATTTCTATTAACCTAATTTTGTTGATTTTGGTAACATGATTGCTACACAATCGGCTTACTCCACAAATTGCTTTGGGCTACAACCCTTATCACCCATTGTTACAAATGGCTTACACAACTTTTGTAGTGGAACGCTATAGAAAAAGAGTTAAACCTAGTCCTACTGGCACTAATATTGCAGCCTAACGACATCGATCTCGTCCTAACGGCACCGCCCTCGGCCTATTGACATTGACGACACCAAATACACCAAAAGTAATCTCGAATGAGTTTGTCCATGACAATATTGTTTTAAAAACTTAATACAATAATTTCATAACTATTAAATCAAAAGCAATTCATTTGTCAGATCCCGTTGTCACCTCTCCTTGCGAGTCTAGTTAATAGAGGGGAGAAAGATACATGTGATACTACGATAACAAACATGCAATTTTGAAAAAGTAAAAGAAAATCACGAGGAAGAACCGTAACAAAACAACGACCCACAAAACAAAAAGGAAATCACGAGGAAGAACCATAACAAAACGACGACCACAAAACAAAAAGGTTCCAGTTTTGGGTGACAAAAGTCATAAGATTGCTCTCATGAGCATATTGGCATCTGGAAATGTTCTATTCTTCAATACATTTGCCATCACCTTTGAACGGAGAGACCGACTTATATTGAATATTCGTGTGGGTGCTTAATAATTGAAATTTTAGTTATAATTATTAAGTAAAATAAAGGTGATAAACGCTTGGTCTATTTCGTCCCAAGGATACCATTCTCGCGGCCTAACGACACCGATTCCAGCCTAACAATCCACAAAACACCAAAGATGAAAAGGAATAATAAAATCGCCTCGGTCAATTTGACCTCAGCCTAACGGCCTCAAAAACATCAAAAATGAAAAATAAAAATTAAGGTCTGAATTTTGATTCAAATCTTTATTGTCCGATGCAATATTTGATTTTTAAAAAAAAATCGATCATAATCACATCAAGCAAAACAAAAGCACTCATTTGTTTTAAATTAATTTGTAAATCAACCCCTCCCGACAACATTAATCAATCCTCTATGAACAATCTTCTTCCTACAAATCAACTTTCTCTTACACATCAAGTTCTACACCTTTATTCATCAAGATACCCGTATTTTGCAATCTCGTCTTTTGAGGTTTGATGTAGTCATTTGCTAGCGGTTTCGTGTGTTTGTCAAGAAGGGGGCGTGGATTTGTGATCGACTCTTGACGGCTTTGTTGCAGTCCAAAATTTGAGGTGTCTACAATTGTTTTCCAGACTTCCTCCATTTGTACTTCCTTCAAAGATGAATGTTTATGCTCGGTGCTTCCTGCTGGCTGGATCATACTACTTTCCCTTGAAGACTTTTTTGCTTTCGATTTCATTTTGATGTATTTTCGTATAATTATTTTCTCCTTTATTTGTGGTCCTTCGTGACGGTTAGACTGTTTGCCGCTTTTTTTCGGCCTTTCAACCCATTAGATAGCGCGTCGTCTAATGGTTTCACACCGCTTTCCATTATCAAACAAAAAATATTTCTATTAGAACTTGTATTATCTTTTTCAAAAAAAATCTACTTACAAATCCAACAAATAAATTTATTGCGGGACACAAAACATATATTTGTGCAAGACACAAAAGTAACAAATAATTTTATATAAATTAAAATATTTGCGGTTCACAAGATATAAATTAAATTTTATTGCTTTTGTTGTATTTATTGAGTTTTGCGCAGCAATCCACCATTAGCTGAAGAGAGGGGGATTGTTTGTTCTTTTAGAAAATAATAAATAGACAAGAAAATTATTAAAATTATGATATGGGGTTTTCCTTCAGGTACGGCCCTATTTATCTGGTACGGCCGTACGGCTGTACCGCAGGGCGACACGTGTCCCGAAAAAAAAAAAAAAAAAATTTTTTTTTTTTTTTTTTTTTTTTTTTTTTTTTTTTTTTCTGAAACGATTTTTTTTTTTTTTTTTTTACGGAAACTAATGAAAATTTATTTGAACTACCATGTTATAATTTATGCACTATTATCCTATAAACTTTGAACTATTCCTATATAATCCATGAACTATTACTTTTTAATATAATCCATGAACTATTCTATTATAATTCATGAACTATCCCATAATAAGTTTTGAACTATTACTTTCACTCCTTTATAAATTTTTGCACTTTAAACTATTCTATTATAATTCATGAACTATTCTATTATAATTCATGAACTATCCCATAATAAGTTTTGCACTATTACTTTCACTCCTTTATAAATTTTGCACTATGAACTATTCTATTATAATTCATGAACTATCCTTTTAGAAGTTATGAATTATTACTTAATAAGTTTTAAACTATTACTTTCAATCCTTTATAAATTTTACACTATGAACTATTCTATTATAATTCATGAACTATCCTTTTATAAGTTATCAACTATTCCATAATAAGTTTTGAACTATTATTTTTACTCGTTTTAAAAAAAAAAAAAAAAAATTTTTTTTTTTTTCGGGACACGTGTCGCCCTGCGGTACGGCCGCACGGCCGTACCGTAATAATGGGCCTTACTTGAATGATACCCTATGATATGGAGATATGTGTAATTTTGGGAGATATTTTATATATTAGAGTATATGGTAAATTTGAAATAAGGGGAGATAATGGGTGTGGGAGCTTCAATATTACCTCACATCGTTGACACTCATTCACAAGATAAACAAAAAACCACCCGCAACCAATTATATTAGTTACTTTTACAATTAAGCGAAGTTTCATACTCCCTCCGATCATAAATAAATGTCGTTTTAGTATTAAAAATTTGATCACAATTATTTGCCGTTTTAGGTTTTCTAGACCAATAAATAAGTAGTAATTATGATATTTGTTCTTGAAAATTGTTTTTATAGATTACTTTTAGGTAAATAGCCTTTCTTATTGGTTCAAAAGAGGGTTGTACATTAAATAAGGGATAAGATTTAGAAAAATCTTTGTAAAATCTATGTTATTTAATATGTTTATTAAAAATTGTGTCAAAGTTTAAAACGAAAATTAATTATGAGCGGAGAGAGTACTACTTTAAAACTCATTTGTAACAGCCGGGATTTCCATTCTCGGAAAACGGCCCTTGCGACTCGTGTCGGGTCCTCGTAGAGCAGAGTAGTGTGGCTATTAGGAGCCTTTGCCCCAGCGGAGAGCTAGCGACTCTTGTATAGGTGGCATCGCCCCTGCGGCTAGGTCTGCCGCGGGTGACGGCATCCAGCGTCACCGCAGCCGCGGCTAGTTCAGCCGCGGGTGCGACATGCTGATAGGTCGGGTGACCGCCCGCCTGTCCGTCCGACCCCTCGTTCACCCCGTCTGCTTTTCGACCCTTCGTTCCACCCGTCCACCTCAACCCCTCGTTGCCCAGCTTGACTTACCTCACTTAAGTGACCTTCCCCTCCACTTTTTTGGCTACCTTCTTCCACTTCTCTCTCTTCTCTTCTCCTTCCAACTTCTCCTTTGGACTCCCTTTGCCCTCTGTTGACTGAAGATCTGAGGCTTTGGCTGTTGCAGGACTGAACATTAAGTTCTCCACTTCTCCTTTCCCTTCTTTCCTTCATCTTCTTGAGTGAACCTTAGGGCTAAACTCACTCTTAGAGGTTTTCCATGTGGTGTGGGTTCCTAGTGGTGGTTCTTGTTCAGAGGCGGAAGGCAAGCTGATTGGATCAAGTGGTGGAGGTTGAAGTTGAGTTGAGCTAACCAAGGAGCACGAAGAACCTTCGAGAATCACCTTCTGCATTTCTCCTACGGTCGCGCCTCGCTCTAGCCACAGTCGCGCCTTCATCCCATTTTCCGCCCCGCGCCTCTGACCACCGCGGTCACGGGTCCCGAGTACTTGTCCCCACGGTCGCGCCTTTCCACCATTAGGTTCCCAAACTCTTGACTTTGTAATCTTTCCTTTATTATAGTGAAGCTTTGAGGTAGTATCATGCTAGGCTGGACGTATTTAACGTTGTGGAATACCAAGTAGTGGTTTTGGACCTTAGGTGAGCTTGTGGATTGATGTTTGTTCTAAGACTTGAGGTGTATGGTTATCTCGTGAGGTTGTTATAAGGCTTTAACTTATATGGTTTGATCTTGTAAAAATTTTGAGGCTTGAGGTTTGGGGTTGTATGATATTGTAGGATCATGGAGGCTAGTTGAGTTACACAATCAAAAAGGTTTGTCATGAAATTGTTGTAAGGTTATCTCGTGCATGGTTATCTCGTGAGGTTGTTATAAGGTTCCGTTGTTTACACAAAGTTGAGTTACACAATCAAAAAGGTTTGTCATGTACACAAGTCCGTCATTTACATGGTTTTGGTTACACAAGTTCAAGTCATCGAGTTACACAAATTCAATTACACAATGTTAAGGGGACAAATTTATTAATATAAATAAAAGAGTGTGCCAAATTAGGATCTTCTCTTTCCTCTTAATTATAATTAATATAAGTAAAAATATTTATTGAAAATAAATAAAGATTGTGTCAAATTTAGGATTCTTCTCTCTCCTCTTTATTATAATTAATTATTTTGTTAATTACGGTTATTATCCTCATGATCCAAAATATAAATATTATTTTTTAATTACCTATCATTAACGGCCTAATTAATATCCTATTTATCATTTTATTTATCTTTATTTTTAATTGATAATGAGTAGGGATCTATTTAGTGATCCAGCTATAAAAAATGTGTCTTACTAGCTCAATTTTTTAAGCTTTCATCACCAAGGAAATTGTATGTCATTTTGTTTAGATATTACAGTGAAGTTTGAGGCTTAACAGATTGTTTATGGATTAAGACTTTTTTTTTCAAATTGATTAATATCCTTGTTGATGCTTTGACCGAAGAAAATTTATTAGTAAAATTGATATAAGTATGGTTATCAATGAATTTGTTATTGTACAAGATTGTCTCATTGGTTTTAGTTTTTAGTTTAATTTATTAAAGTAAAGTGTTTAAAATATATAAATTGATTAGAATTTTTAGATTAATCTATGTATTTTTTTTTTAAACTCTCGAAACCACATATATATTTTCTAGCTCCATCAAGCAAGTCCCCTTTTAACAAAATACACAACCCAATGCATTGACAACTTTCATGTTGAGGTGTGTTAGAGCATCATTATCGGGGTCGGGGTGAGTCTTGTAATATATGTTGAAATTGGGCTCAGGAACACAATTAGCAAGGTCTTCTCAAGACCCATACCATGGATCAGAACGTCGCCCCCTCATTAGCCGCATCAAGCAGCCTTTAAAAAAAAACTTGCAGCGCCCAGCGCGCACACTGATTGGCGCGCTGTCTGTGGCGACGCGTGGCAGCATGTCATTGGGCAGCAGAGATAGGTAATTAAAAATCCATTTTATGGCTTAAATATTAAATAAAAAATTAAATAAATTAAAATTCATAAAAAAAATTTTTCTACCTATAGACACCCATTTTGAATATATATTTTAATTAATTAAAAAAAACTTTGTTTATGCTACAGTTTTTAGGTCTAAAATATGAAAATACATAACAAGTTAAAAAGTTTCGTTTTAAGGTATAAAAATTCTAAATTATGAAAATTTATTCCTTATTTTTGCAAATATGTGTTGGGTCATTTTTAATTGCAATTTTTTATCTCTTCGTTGTTTATTGTATTGTTCATAGAGATAAATAATAAAATTAACCTAAATTTCATTTTAAGTTATAAAAATGTAATAAATAATAAAATTAACCCATATTCTTGTCTATATATAGTGAAGGTGTTGAGTCATTTTGAAACACCAAAACACATCTCTTCTTTTTACATTCATCATGGATAATCATCCAAATTCTCAAAACTTTAGTGAAATGTTTGGTTTTAATGATTTAACCCTAGAATACTAACTATAATTTTTATAGTCAAATACTCACTCAATCTTTTGAATCCCTGCATACAACACCCAATACCAAGATGGTTTAGCTCCCTCTAGTGGTGGTGGTAATGATGGTGGTTATGGTGCTAATAGTGGTGGTAGGGGTACTTATGGTGGAGGTTATGTTGTTGTTGGTGGTGGTTATTGTGCTAGTAGTGGTGGTGAGGAGGAGGTTATGGTGCTAATTAATAGTTGTGGCATTGGTGGATGTGGTGGTGGTTTTGAAGCTCCTAGTAGTGTTGGTGGTGGTGATCGTGGTGGTGGTGGTCATCAAGGAGGTGGTGGTGGTGGTGATGGAGGTGAGCGTGCTTATTGGACTAACGAAGATGATTTGCACCGGTTTTATATATGTGAGTACTAATTCGACTGATGGTAATGGTCAAACTTCAGCGGCATTTCGGAGTCGAATTACTAACAACTACATGCAGTGGAGGAAGCCTCACCAAGATCCTCGAGACAAAAACAAAATCAAGTGTAGATGGCAAAATCTAAACAACACGTTGGTAAGTTTATTGGTTGCCATGAAAAAGCTCTTGAATTACAATCTAGAGGCGAAGGAGATCAAGATGTAATGAGTAAAGCACATGAAATTTATAGAGCTACATATGGGTGTAATTTTGCATATGAGCATGCATGATATGTTCTTCGTAATGAAGGAAAATGGAGAGTTGATCATTTGAAAAAGATCAACCAAGAGAAGGAGGAAAGTGTTTCAAGCGGCAACAAATCAAGGGCTTCAACTGAAGATGCCGTGGGTTCTAAACCAACTCTTGAAACTCCAACAAGCATGCATGGTGATCAATATTTTGATCGTCTTGAAGGTATCAAAAGCGCCAAGAGAAAGGGGAGTGATGAACACTTTGGAGAGAGAGAGAGAGAGAGAGAGAGAGAGAGAGAGAGAGAGAGAGAGAGAGAGAGAGAGAGAGAGAGAGAGAGAGAGAGAGAAGCATTACAACATATGAGCGAGGTAACAAAGTTAAGGAAATTGAAGGAGGCACATAAGATGCAGAAGCAAAAAGATTGTGTGAAAGTAAAGAAGATTGTTATGTTGATGAGTTTGATGGCAAATAAAGAATTGACTCCTTCAGGTATTGCATTGAAGGAACATTTGATGAAGGAACTCAAAATGGATTGAAGAAATCGCAATTATCGGAAGTTGTATCAATGTATTTTCTAATGTATTTAAGCACTTGTTTTATGTTTTATGTTGTTTTATCCTAATGTTTAGGGGGTTATGTTACGTAAGATGTTTTTTGTAATTAGTTCTCTTGATGTAGATGTAGTTGTTGCAATCAATGTATTTTCTACTTTGTGTAAGAAGTGTGGTCAAGATAAATGAAGCTACGGAGTGTTGTCATTTCATGTCACGTCTCGACAGGGCATGGGTTTAAAGCAGGGAATGGTCAAAGATAATGATGGGTCTGACAATGCATGTGAAGGTGGCAGGGAATGAGCAAAGTTAATGATGTAACTGTTGCAATCAATGTATTTTCTACTTTGTGTCAGAAGTGTTGTCAAGATAAATGAAGCTAGGAAGAGTGTGGTCATCTCATGTCGCGTCTCGACAATGCATGTGAAGGTGGCAGGGAATGAGCAAAGATAATATGGGTCCGACAATGCATGTGAAGGTGGTAGGGAATGGGCAAAAATAATAATGGGTCCGACAATGCATGTGAAGGTGGCAGGGAATGGGAAAAAATTAATGATGGGTCCGAGAATACATGTGAAGGTGGCAGAGAAAAGTTTTAACATATTTAAATATACAACGGTCACATACAACGTTCATGTAAATGGATTGATATATAAATGTGATATGAGTATAGAGATTTCATTCAATTCTATCATTATCTGTTTCAAACAAATAACTACACAATGTCTAGCCTTGATTTTGATATATCAAACCCTAACCATTCCTTAGTAGCAGTAGCTTTGAAACTGATAATGAGCTAGAAGCTGCTTTCAATGAGTGGAAACTTGCATGCCAAAGATTTGATGAGGTACGAGCAGAAAACTCTAGAAGAACACGTCGTCGAACACACATTGAAAGAGGAAGGGAGCAAGGGGAAGCACAATTACATAGAGATTATTTCTCTGAGGTCTCGACGTACACATATGCAATCTTTCAACGTCGGTTCATAATGCGCAAACATGTTTTCATGCGCATAGTTGAAAGCCTCGAGAATGGAGTGAAATACTTTCAACAAAGGCCAGATGTGACTGATAGACTTGGTATATCTGCATTACAAAAATGCACCAGCGCGATATACATGTAGGCGTATGGAACAACTGTAGATGCTAGTGACGAATATCTCCGTCTTGTTGAGGGCACTGCTAGGAAGAGCTTAGAGTCATATCCACTTTGGTGGTGAATATCTTCGTCAACCTACAGTGGAAGAGTTGTAGCGTCTACTTGTGAAGGGGGAGACTCGCGATTTTCCAAGGATGTTCTATAGCGTCGATTGCATGCACTGAGCTTGGAAAAATTGTCCAAATGCATAGAAAGGTCAATATGCACGTGGAGATCATGGATATTCAACGACTGTACTGGAGGTTATGGAATCTCATGACCTTTGATTTTGGCATGCATTTTTTGGTGTCCTAAGTACGTGTAACGATATTAATGTGCTTGATCGTTCTCCTGTTTTTGATGACGTTTTACATGGTAGGACACCATATATCAACTTCATGGTTAATGATCACCAATACAACAAGGGATATTATCTTACCGATGATATTTATCCACCTTGGGCCACATTTGTGCAATCTATTCGACACCCGCAAAACCCTAAAGCTAAACTATTTGCTCAAGTTCAAGAGGGAGTTCGCAAAGATATAGAAAGGACGTTTGGAGTCTTACAATCTCGATCTGCAATCATTCGAAACACAACACTTTCATGGGATTTGATTAAGATTGGAAATATTATGCGAGCATGCATTATCTTGGATAATATGATTGTAGAAGATGAACGAGATGAATACGAAGATGAGCTCCCTGAGTATGATCAAGAAGGAGTTGCAGGCTCGGTAAATCCTTCGGATTACACGACGTCAAAGCCGATTAATATGCGTGACTACCTGCAAAATACAATTCAAGTGCGAGACAGAACTACACATTAACAATTTCATAATGATTTAATGGTGAATATTTGGAAAAATTTTGAAATCGGGTTATTTACTCGAGATTGTGTTATTTTAATGTTGTTTGCTTCATGTTTTTTTATGTTCACTTCAATGTTGTTTGTTTCATGATTTAAGTTTTATGTATTTTATGGTGTAATGTTTTTTATGCTAATTTTAATGAAGTTAAGTATTTCTCATAATTAAATATTATTTTAAATTTAATTAAATAATTTTAAGTTAACGAAAAATAATTAAATGATTATTTAATATTATAATAATAAAAATTTTGGTTTAAGATATAGTTAAAACAATTGTAATATTAAAACGTTAGTAGGGGTATATTTGTAATATGGTATGAGGAACTAAATGAGTGGGTGAGAAAAACGAGTTAAGATCTGAAATGAAGACCCATTGCTAAATTGAAAAAAGTAAGTTATAAGATTTTATTAAAATTTTTTTTATAAAAATGGCCCAAAACTTCGCTTTGAAGACCCATTGATAAAAATAATCTTATCAGCCCCGTCAATTTCATGAGTATGCCATTAACTCATTGTACTATATTCATCTATAAAAGAAAAGAGTTGAAAAAGGATGTTAGAAGTAAATAGTGATTTTGATCATGCAAAGTTGATAATGAATTTGTTTGGTGAAACGAGAAATATAGTAAATGGAAATGAAAATAAAGTTGAATATTTAAAATAAGAATAGGGATGAAGGGATGAAATAAAATTTAAGTTGTTAAGCATTTGGTGTGAATGAAATTATTAATTTATTATGGGTATGAAGATAGTGAAATAAGATGAGATTACCAAAAAAAGGTTTCAAATTATTAATTATAAAATAATTGTAAAAGAAAGTATTTACTTCATTTGCACCATCGTTAGGAATTTTAAAATAATTGTAGAAGAAAGTAATTACTTTTTTTTATCATCAAGGACTTTTAAATTAATTGTAACAAAAGTAATACTTATTTTTATCATTATTCGGAGTTTTAAAATAATTATAAAATAAAGTAATTAGTTTTTATTTTTTTATTTTTTTATCATCTTTGAGAATTAGCATGGTTGAATATCCACCAAAAAAGCCTCGGTCTTCTCTCTGAAAAAAATTTGAAGCTCCATTGATAGTAATGCATTTGTCTTCTCCTTTATAAAGTTAAAGATCCATGGACGATTGCTTCTATAGAACCCAATATCATGATAAATCGATTGTATCAATATTTTAAGCCGGAAAGCTTTGAAGATTTATTTGTCCTTTTCTCGTCCATGGCGAATATGTTCGTTCTCGTCCATAACGGATTTGTTCGTTCTCGTTCATTGCGGATGAAACTTGCTCGGTTGACACTCAATTCACTTCCTTGTCCATCTGGAGAAGGTGAAGTGTCACTCTGCTCACCGAAACTTTAAGGTTTTTTGTATTGATGAATTCATATGAAAACCATCCAAATTTCAGTTGGTTTGTTTCAATGGATGAATTCAACAAAATTTGAGTTGGTTTGTTTCAATTGATAAAGTCTATGTTGAGAAGTGAAAGGAAGAAGACATTGATTGTCCAAAGATATTCAAAGATGATATACGATTACGGTATATATGAATTTTTTCAATATCATTCCATAAGCTGATGTGAAGAGGTTGAACATTTTGCATGGTCGTCATCCCCTTAAATTTGATTCATCCCAAATTTGATTCATCCCTGATTTCAACTTTCCCATGTTTTGAAACGAACAACAAAAAGCAAGTTAGGGAATGAAAAAAAATCTTCAAGTTTGATTCTCATAAACCATGTAAACGAACTGGCCTAATAACTTTTGTGAAGTTAAGAAAATCTTATAAAATTAATAAATCCTTAAAAAAAAGTTAAAGATATAAAAGTAAAATGAATGAGATTTTTTTTTACTCTTTCTCGTGCTATTGGTTTTGATTCATGATGTTCATCTATCCACTGCAAATTTACAACGGATCATCCAATAGTTAGTTAATAGTTAGTTTGTCGCCTATTATTTCGAATCTCTTTCCATGTATCCAAAAAAAATGCAGACCTCAACGAGCCACCATAAATAACAAATGACCCTGTGGGATAATTATAATACTAAAAATAGTGGTTAAAATTGGAGATAAAGTAAATAACGCAAAAATGGTTTAGGGAAGTTCCCAAAACTGAAGAGTTTTTAGAGGCCCAAATTCCAAAAGTGTAATCTAATAATGGGAAAAGAGTATAGATTTGGATACGGGTCGGGTGACTCGGGTGGTTGATCAAGTGGTCTGGTGGTGCCTTAATCTCAGGGCAATATGGCTTTTACATGTTGAAGTCTGAGTGGTAGTACAAATGAATCAATAAATGAGATCATC
This sequence comes from Fagopyrum homotropicum, assembly GCA_033239125.1. Taxonomy (NCBI): domain Eukaryota; kingdom Viridiplantae; phylum Streptophyta; class Magnoliopsida; order Caryophyllales; family Polygonaceae; genus Fagopyrum; species Fagopyrum homotropicum. Next base: position 38,655,502 of record BSWB01000005.1, on the reverse strand, counting down.
TACAAATGAATCAAACCAACGAACGAAAGGGATAGGCAAGAAAAATTCACTGCTAAAATCCAGTCTCAGATGTCCTATGTAGGATAAAACTAGGGCACAGCATATAAAAATTGCAGAAATCCACTCACTCTCAACAATTGGTCTGTAAGAAAACCAAACCATAAGCCTCATATAACGTTCATCCCAGACACAACTAGGAATAAATATCATGTAAGAAACTGTCCACCAATGATTGTGTATTTCTTTTCACAGCAACTTAGCCTCCTTCAGAGCAGCCTCAAAGGCATCTTCACTGTTCCACGAAGAAATCTGAAACAACATCACCAAACAGATTTTAAAAAACATTATATGCAATTTTAGAAAATGCACTATTATCTTTAATTCCTCGCTAATTCAGTAAATTTGATATTTACCTGTGCAATTTGCACCTTAAAGTGCTCTTCTATTTTCTTCATCAGCAGGTTGTCAGTATCAGAACAAAGCAAATTAAATACAGCTCCTGCATCAGTAAAATATCAAGTCACTTAAGTGGCAACACCTCAAAACTCTTCATCCATATATGGGATATATAACTTATGACATTTGATTGTGCTTCTATCCTTGTCCAGATATGAAAGATCATCAAAACGTACCCTTACGACCGAAACGTCCTGCCCGTCCTACTCTATGCAAGTACACCTCACAATCAGGTACAGGATCTGACCGGTAACCACCACGAGGATCGTACTTCATTGGAAGATCATAATTAACTACCACATTCACCTGCATGCGATAAAACCATATCAGTTTCCAGACACATTTGAGCCTTCAACTAAAAAGGACATATGGAAAAATTGATTGCCGAAATATACACCTGTGATTGATCAAATCCTCGGGCAAGAAGATCTGTAGATATAAGAACTTGTGTAAGTCCATCCTTGAACTCCTTCACTATTTTGTCTCTGTCTTGCTGAGAAAGGGCACCTTGAATAGTGGTCACTTCATATCCACTTTCTACAAGTGCCTTATGAAGCATGCTTGCACTATTCCTTGTACGTACAAATATGATTGTCTGCCCAACCTTTCGGCCCAGCTCAAATATTTTGTCTTTAATGACAAGAATCTTAGTCAGCTCATCAGGGCAGTCTACTTTGAATTGTTTCACGGAATCTAAAGACAATTCTTCTTTCTTGACGAACAGCTGATTATAGTCCTGGATTGTTTTTGTTACAAAGGTCTTAACTGTCTCACTGAATGTGGCAGAAAATAGTAGCACCTGGTAAAATAAAGCATCCAAGGAAAAATAAGAAAAACAGAAGGTACAGAGAGCCAACTAGTGATTTTCCATAGAGCATGGCTTCCACATGCAAATGGGAAAGAGAAGAAGTGCATTTACAGCCATTGCAACCCTATATTGATTCAAGTGCTATATTACCAAATTAAGTAGATGTACCACATTGAATCTCCGAGATACAATAAAACAATGACTGAAACAGCTGTGCCTATCTCCTTTAAATCACTATCAAGTCTGATTATTGACTGTTATTGAGTCCTAAATGATGTTGACTTAGCAAGTTAGCCTAACATTATTACAGCATAACATAAAAAGGGTGTATCATTCAGAAGTTAAGAAAAAGAATACTCAAGGAGACAGCAGAAGGCAATGAACCTGGCAAGTTGCACCACTCCGCTTGATGTCGTTCATTATCTTCAGTGAATCATCCCTAAAACCATCCTGTTTGATTGCAACATGACAGCCAATCATCAAAAACACTAGAGAAACGATAAGAAAAAGCATTGAGCCAAAGCACACAACGTTCAATAATACAACCATCATTGTTATCACAGAAGATAACAAGGGAGGGAAATATGGACATATAAATGAGGCCTCCAATCTTAGAAACTACCTAATGCAAGTAATATGGAATGTAAACCCAATAAGAAGTGAACAATTTCAATACTTTCAATTATGATCTTCAGTCACAAAGAATGAATCAGAAGTAACAAACATCCAACTAGTTCAAAACCTTAAAAGAAATGGCCCTAATAGTAGTCAGAAATACACTATCTATAAATGTTATGACAAACCAACAACCATCTAATCCCGCTCCTAGTAATTACTTTGGATACTCCCGTCATTTTGTATCCAATTTTTCCACTTTTGCCTTCACATAAAAGAACCAGGTAGGAACTAAACAAAAAAACGTGAAACAAGTGAACAGTGGGAACAGTGTAAAACCTACCTCCGCCAACATATGATCAGCTTCATCATACACAAGGATCTTCATGTGAAGAAGAGACAGCTTCCGGTATGATATCAACCTCTTAATCGTCCCCGGCGTTCCAATTACTACCTGAGATGTTATAGGTCCCCGCTTATGAACTGGAACACGTTCTTCATTATCAGATTCTGGGACAGCACGTTCTGCACTAATGCCGGTATATTTCGCCATTTTAGACAAAACCTCCAAATTCTGTCATGGTATTAGACAAGAACTTCTTCACGAGACTCTTCCAGAAGAAAAAAAAAAGAAAACAGCAAACAAGAATATATTGAGGTTCTGGTATCTATTGAAGAAGCATTAAGTGCACCTGTATCACCAGTTCTCTAGTAGGGCACATACATAGTGCCTGAGGTACTTTGAGCTTGGGATCCACACGGCTCAGCATGCCAAGAACAAAGCAAGTCGTCTTACCAGATCCATTATGAGCTTGTGCAATTAAGTTCTTGTGCGGAGGGGTCAAGATCATAGGCAGTGTCACAGCTTGGATCTTACTAGGCCTTTCAAATCGCATCTCCACATATAAGCCCTTCAACAACTCGTCCGTCAAGTTCAAATCCTCGAATTTCTTCGCAGATGTGTACGGCGTTTCACCCGTTGTGACCTAAATCCCCAAATTAAATCAAATTTCAGCAAAAGCCCTAAATATCAATCAAGTAACACAATCTCTAAATAGAAAAAGAGTTAGTTTGCTTTGCTGCACCGCTCGAATATTGGAATCATCAGGCTCGTCGAGAATATTGGGGTCTTCGATTGAAAGAGCAGCGACGTCGAGTTCGGGTGCTTCTTTTTCGGCGGCGGAGGAGGAAGGAGCTTCGGACTCAGCATCGTCATCGTCAACTTCGTCTCCCCAAGATCGCTTGGTTTCCGGTGGCGGAGTCGGCGCGGGCTTATCGGATGGAGAATCGGAAACGGTGGCGCTTGTGGAGGAGTTTGACGAATCAGACATGATTGAGAAGCAGGAGAGAGTATGAAGTGGAAGCAGAAGAAACACGAAGAAGGGCAGGAAGTGGAGGCGTGAAATTAAGGACTGGGTATTTATACATGTCTGTAAAACCGAAATTTGAGGTGATTAGCTTCAAAATTACGCATTCAGCTACGTTAAAATCTAGCGAAAATTATCTAAACATACCCCATTTTTTTGGTCACTAAACTTAGTACCCATCCTTTTAACTATCAAAAAAAAGTTTCTCATCTACTAACCCCGACCGAAGATTAGTGTATATGGCACTGTTCAAACGTTAAACTCTGAGAACGGCGTTATAAGTTAGGGGTATCATCGTGCATTCACCTTTACTTCTCTTTTGTATAAAATTTTCCAACGATCACATTCAAAACCGCAAATTCTGAAAAAGTACCCCATCTTCTTCTCTTCTTCTCTCCCTGCGATTCTAGATTTTCAAGCTTTATCTCTTCGTTTTTGTGTTGTTCTTGAGTAAAAAGATGAAGTGGAAGTATTTCCGTGTTGGAGGGGAAACACCAGGATACTCAGGTAACCATCATTTCTCTGATTTGAGATGATTAGGGTTTGTTTACTGTATGCTTCTTCTGATTTCTGGTTTGTGTAAGTTTAGGGTTTAATCTTCCTTTTTGTGTTGTTTTTTTTGTAGATGATAGTTTCTTTTCTATGAAGATAAATCATGGGGGGAGATTTTATAGTAAAGGAGGGTTAAATCGCAGATATGTTGGAGGAGAAGTTTTGTACTCTGACTATGTAGACATGGATATGATTTCTATGCCTGTTATTGTTCTTTGGGCGTATGATATTGGATATGAGGTTCCACCGATTCAGTTTTGGTTTAGGATACCTGGTAGTGAAGATGGCTCAGGTTTCTTGCCTGTAAGTTGTGATGATGAGGCGTTGGAAATGTCTTTTTATGTAACTAACAAAACTAGGGAGTTAGAGTTGTTTATTGTGTTTGAAAATCCTAGGAGAGAGTTCACATAAGAAGACTTAACTCTGCATGGGGATGAAATTGATCACACTGTATACTTGGGAGGCAATGTTGATGACATTGAGGACAATGTCGATGATGATTTGATGAATGAGGACAATTTTCAAGATGGTGGTAGTAAGGATGGTGGCAGTAAGGATGCTAGAGTTGTAGACACACCTAGCAAAAGGGTTAAAACAGTTGTAGTGAGGCCTAAACGTCATATATATTCAAGAAGAAGTAGAGGGGAAAGTTCTAGGACAAAAGAGGCTGAAACAATGGTTGATGATGAGTCTTCTTCTGCAAGTGGACCTAATGATTCATCTTGTTTTGATGATGAAGACTTTAGCCCTTATGAAGAGTCTGAGTATGATAATGAAGATTTTGATGCTAATGTGAAGGGAGATGGTGGTAAAAAAAGAGTCTGGAATTGGATGACAATGACAGGGGTTTTGATGGGTTTATTTTAGATGAAGAATTGTATGGAGATCCGGATAAGGAGGGTACACCATTTCCTGTTAAGTGTAGGAAAAGATTCTATGAATTTCCTTCCTTTAACCCAAAGGTGCACATGAAGAATCTTGACTTCAGTTTGGGCATGGAGTTTGAAAGCTCTAAAGTTTTCAAACAGGCTGTGAGGAAGCATGTTGTTCTTACAAGGAAGCAACTGAGATTTCCAACAAATGCTAGGCATAAGGTGGTTGCTAAGTGTGTATCCTCTTCAGGTTGCTCATGGAGGATATATGCATCAACTACAAACAAGGATTGTCCTTCAATCTGGATTAAAAGCATCAATCTAGAGCTAAAATTGTAGTACCTCGGACAAAAAAGTGTATCATCTACATGCACCATTCATAGCCCAGGAGTATCAAGATTTCTTCTTGAGTGATCCTACTTGGAGTAGAGAGGGTATACAAAATGCCATTAACAAGGACTTTGAGATGCAGATTGACAATCAAACTTGTTATAGGGCAAAGAAGATAGCTCTCAGAATGGCACAAGGGCACCATGAAAATCAATATAACTTGTTGGATAGCTATGCACACGAGCTTAAGAAGAAAAATCCCAGGACATCAGTTTGAATTCAAACTAAATTGGATAATGACATTCCTAGGTTCAAGAGAATTTACATATGCATTGATGCATTGAAAAAGGGTTGGAAGGCAGGGTGTAGACCATTCAATTGTTTAGATGGAACCCATCTAAAATCTATTCACAAGGGACAATTGTTGTCTGCAGTAGGTATTGATGCAAACAATGAGATTTTTCTAGTTGCTTGGGCAGTTGTTGAGCAAGAGAGTAGAGATAGTTGAACTTGGTTCTCGGAATTTTTGAAGGTCGACTTGGAGATGAATCAATCCTCTCACTATTGCTTTATGAGTGACAAGCAAAAGGGTCTAGAGCAGGCAATCAGGGATCTCTTTCCAGAAGCCACACATAGACATTGTGTAAGACATTTACACAATAACTTCAAGCTTGATGGGTTCAAGGGTATACTCTTCTTATTCTAATATCTTTGTCCAATATTTTTTTTTCTTGATTTTATGCCCTTAATGATATGGTTGTTTGTTTCTTTGTCTAAGGATTGGAACTGAAAAATAAATTCTGGGCAATTGCTATAAGCTCCACTTTAAACACATATGAAGAAGCAATGGAGGACATGAGGTTGACTATAAAAAGGGGCTGGAAGTGGTGCAAGGAAAGGTCTGCAACTCATTGGAGCTTGTCTTTAATGATATGTTTTTTTTTTCTCTTAATTTTATGCCTTTAATGATATGGTTGGTTGTTTGTTTCTTTGTCTAAGGTCTACAACTCATTGGAGCTTGTCTCACTTTGATCCAAAGTTCAAGTGTGCCATCTTGCTAAACTACCATAGTGAGAGCTTCAATAAGAACATTGTAAGTGCAAGAAAGAAAGGTATCTTAGGGTGTCTAGATGAGATTAGAACTACAACAATGGTAAGGATGGGCAATAGAAGATTATCAGGTGGTAGATGGAAAACAAATGTGGGACCAAGGGTTGAAAAGATTTTGAGAAAGGCAGTGAGGTGGAGCAATGAGTATAGGGTTCTAGCATCTAGTCGTGCTAAGTATGAGATTCATGGAAGGGGGGTTGCCTGCGTAAGTGGAGTCACTAGTCAACACACAGTGGCCTTGGACTTGAAGACATGCGCATGTAGGAGATGGGATGTGTCAGGATTGCCTTGTGGACATGCATGTTGTGCAATTTTTTCACTTGGAAAAACCCCAAATGAATTTGTGGATGAATGTTATAGTAAAGAAGCATACATGAGAGCCTATGAGCCTGTGATGAATCCAATTGCAGGGGTTAGAGAGTGGGAGAAGATGAGTAGACCTATTGCACCTCCATTGTATAGAAGACAACCTGGAAGACCTCCTGTTTTAAGGACTCCATCTCAAGGTAAGATTAAGTTTACCAAAGCTGTAGGTAATTATAGAACTAAGTTTAATTCATACTTTGACTATTTTTGTTTTGTAGGTGAGATCCCTCCACCACCTGGTACAAAGAAGCTGTCCAAGGCATACTATATGCAAGTCACTTGCTCAATATAAGGACACAACAAGAAGACATGTGCAAAGAGGAATGAAGAAAGTTCACAGCAAGAAGAAGAGCAAGATCACAGTTCCTTATGAAATTGTAATTGTGCTGAATTGCTTGTAATTGCACCTTCTGTTATGGTTTAGCGACAATACCTTTTGTTTTGGTTTAGTAAGACAAACAATCTTGCTTGTAATAGAATCCTGACTTCAGTTTGGTTTAATTCATACTTTGACTATGGTTTTGATCCTTCTGTGTGATACCTTCTGTTTTTATTGTAGTTGTGTAGTACCTTCTGTTTTTATCCTGTGTAGCTGTGTAGTACCTTCTGTTTTTATTGGTTTTTATACTGTGTAGTACCTGTGTAGTATCTTCTGTTTATTGGTTTTTATAACCTGTGTAGTACCTTATGTTTATTGGTTTTTATAACATGTGTAGTACCTTTTGTTTGTTAAAAACATTCTTTGGCTTTAGACAAATCTTTATGGTGTTGATTGCTGCATCCAAACTGATGTCCCAAGATTTTTGTGTATGAGATATTGGATATTGTTAAAAACATTCTTTGACTTTAGACAAATCTTTCTTCACAATTTTTCTTCACAATAACCTTTAGACAGATTTTCTCTTGTGTGGTACATTTTGTTTGTGTATGAATAACCAATAACTCATAGACAATTTTTCTTCACAATTTTCTCTTGACTCAAACTGAATTTTCTCTTCACAATCATGAATAACCAATAAAACATACACAAACTTTTCTCTTGACAGTGATGAATAAACAATATCCAATATCTCATACACAAACTTGATCATGCACAAACTTGATTCAAACTCAGCTTTTTCTTGACAGACAGTAATGATAAAACCAAACTCAACTTTCTCTTGACAAACAATATTGATTGTAACACCCCAAATCCGCGGGACTCGGGGCGCTACGAGTTGGGACCTCACAATGGGTCCCGACCCTTAGCTTGACAACAATTTCACCGGATCTTGCAACAAGGCACAAATAAAGGCCAAAACCGAAATACATTTTTATGCAATGAAAAGAAAAAACCCGAGAGAATACAACAAAGGACTTCAGCCGAAAATACAACCCCAAAGACTAAAAGCCATACAACATACAATAAATACAATACTCAAACTCAACTCCACCCCAAAACCCAATCCCAAAACGTACGGAACCCCGGCTGTCCACTCTTCCGGATCTCTCAGCCGCAATCCTAACCTGCAAGGCAATCTACAACAGTCGGTATAAAACCGTTAGCTCATATTCGAAGCATTAGAATCAATGGGAAAGGCACAAACACAAGTAAACCATCATAAACACACAACATATTCAAAAGCACATCAATCCGGTTTATTATCTTGATTATTATTAGGTCGTATCTCGTTCTAATTCAACTTAGTTTTGTGACACGAGACCACCGTGGTCCCGCCTCGGTCCCTACTTACCGGCATGGAACGGTACAGATGCCTCCGACCGTCTAACCAGCGCGGGCTAGTCGCCAAGAACCTCCTAGACTCTCGCAAGAGCTAGACAAATGATGTCACCGCCCGTTATCATACACTTGGGCCAAAATAATATAAAGATCGGTAATCCTATTTCCGGTTTTGTTGTTATAACATAAACAATAAACACACACCACCAAACACACATCAACGCTAATACGAAGAATACGAGCTAAGTAAATCCGGAGACTTACCTCGTCACCACACTCAACTCACAACACTCTCACTTTCTTAGGAGAGGAAGTCCATAACCTGTTCACAAGAAGATAACTATATCAACAATAACCCACTCACAATAGAAGTCTTAGACTTCTATACAAATGATCTAAGCAAGACCATTTGACTCTCAATTCTAGGACCGCATCCTAAAATCCCTCATGCTCACGTCACACTCAACACAAGCTAGAAGTCCGAAGACTTCTAAACCCTCGGATCTCGCAAGATCATAACTCACAACGCAACTAGGATAAGCCATACCTAAACTCCAAAATCCCACAAGATCATACAACCCCACCTCGAGCCTCAAAACGCTCACAAGATCAACCATATAACTTAAAGCCTTATAACAACCTCACAAGATAACCAACACCTCAAGTTTAGAATCAACATCAATCCATCAAACAATATCAAATCCTCGAAACTCACCTAAGGTTCAAAGCCACTACTTGGCATTAACTCTAAGTTATGCTAGATTATCCAACCTAGCATACTAATACTAAACATAACTAAATCGGGGAAGAGAATACTCACACGACGTCAAGACGGATGTCGAACTTGGACTCGTTAGGCCTTTATCGGGGCGCTTCCGGACCTAAAACCAAAGCTACACAAAATTAGCTTAAACGCTAATTTTGGAAGGGAGATTAACGGATATAAAATCTAAGGAAGCCCCGCTTTTAAAACAAGGGTAAAACTCGCAAAAATGCTTTCCGGGACAAATAATACCATTCCAAAAATATGGGTCATAATATGTAATTAAATATTGGGCCAAGTTCCATAAATAAACCAACAAGGACACAATACGTAATATACATAAATATAAGATCAAACTCGTATATAAAATCCATGGTTAAAACTCGTGAAAACATTTTCTGGTCAACTCATGAAGTTCCAAAAACTTTGGGATATATTCTGAAAATAAAATCTGGGCCAAATCTGTAATTAATTCAAATTAGTAGGGCACAATCTACAAATTTCAAAAGAGTGGGTCAAATCTGCAATAAACACAAATCATGGGTACACTCTGCAACTATACCAAAAAAAAATGGTCAAAACTGCAATAAATGGGAAAAGAGGGGCAAAATGTGAAAATCATCACATCTTCTTCAACCTGCTGCTGCGCGACAAAAGAAGAGGAAAGGGGAGATGCTCCCGGCGGCTGCCCAGGCGGGGAAGAGAGGAGGCGGCCGGGCGGGCGGCGGCGGCTCCGGACGGCGTCCTCTCCGGGCAGCAGGCCGAGCTCCTTCCGCGGCGTTTGCACAAACAGAAGGGAGGGAAAAGGAGGGCAGCAACAGCGGTGGTGCCCACTCCGGCTGGCGGCTCCGATCGATTGAGGCTGCAACCTTCTCTCGATCCGGCGGTTCCTGTCCTGGTGGTGCAGCCCTCGTCTACCAGCAATTCTTGTGTGGCTCTTCACTGTGAGACTTCCCAAATTCAGCAGGAAATGGGTGAAGGGTTTCTTTCTTCCCTTTTTTTTGTTTGGCTCTTGGCTGCTTGCGTGAGGGAACAAGGTGAGGTTGGGAAGGTGTTAGCCAATGTCCCTGCAGGCAAGAGGGTCGAGGGGTCGCTTGAGCTCCTGCAGAGCTGTGCAGAACGAAGGGTCGGGGAAGGGATCCAAGCGTTGGCCACGCTGGAGATCCGCTAGAGGAGAGAGAAGGAAGGGGAGAAAGAAGGAAAAAGAAAAAAAAGAAATAAAAGATGAAGAAAATCATAAAAAAAATACCCGTAGTCAATATTCGGAGTGGGATTTCCGGGTCGGAAGGATTTTCCGAACCTTCCCGAAAATAAACCAAAACATAAACATACCCGGGATTTTATTTTCAGGACTTAAAAACACTTTAAATTATATATATAAAGGACTTTACTAAATAGAAAATATCGGTAGAAGCACACAAGAAGGGAAATATCGAGACCGGGCATTACATCATGTCCCCCTAAGGAAAAGTTTTGTCCTGAAACTTGCTAAATGCGGAACTCTCAAACAAACTTGTTTCGATATCCTCTCGGAACACTATTATGTGGTACTATGGCCTTCTAATCCAAAGTCTAATCGCCTAGACACATCAAGACTCGCAAGATACACATATAAAACATACACATCATATCATGTCATCAATCATATACGTATATAACCAACGAAAGATCTCAGGACTAACCCGATGGTCCTAGAGATGTGGCTAAATTTGCGTAAAACTCGGGATAGTTCCTCCGGATACTATCCTCCATCTCCCAAGTAGCCTCATCGGCTCCTCGTCTGCCACTAGATCATCACGACTAACATCATAACTCAAGTAATGTATATACTCTCATGACCGTTATGATAGACACATCAGAAAACACTCTCCACTCTTGGTGGCAACACCAATCTATAAACACAAGTACACAACCTACTTGTTCTCATCTCTCAAAAAGGTCCGTAAAACAGAACTTAACTTCCTTCTCGGGTCTTTCTCTATACATCATTTCCATATGTTTCTTCTTTGCAAGTCTTTAACAAAGAAGATCAACTTCCAATTTACAATGTTGGCTTTGGTTCTTATCAAACCAAACTTTGATGTTATGTTTCCTCAATAATTGCTGCACGCTAGTAAGGAAGGGAGTACTTTACTTCCTAATACTTCTACTAACAAGGCATGTATGTTGTTACTTCTCACTTTTACATCAGTACTTAACCCAAACCTTTACTTGAAGAATCACTTTTAAAACACCTAATCCATCATACCTCGAGGCAATGTCAAAACAATTACCCAACGACTCTTTTATTAACTCTTAACAACTCTTATGACCCTTGTCTATTTTCAAAACTCCTTTGTCTTCCAAAGTAGGTTAGCCATTGATTCTGTTACTTTGGAGGATCTCTCCACAAATCCGGGAATGACCGGCACATCCAAGAAAGCTTGCAACTTCTTTCACATCCTTCGGGGTTGCCATCCCGAGATAACTTGTCATACAGATATATTCTCTCTTCTTTGAGAGTAGACCAAAGTATCTTATCCGGGGCATTAGTAAGCCCATCAAATTTCACTACAACTTGTAGTGGCCGTGGTCTGTCCGGAATGCCGTATTTACAAAATACAATCTCAAATTCTCAATTGGTGGCAATCAGACCTTAAAACATTCTTAGAAGAGACTACCGACCCTTGCAACCGGTCGGGTAGATCATCTATCCATGGTGGGGGATACTTGGTTCTTCATTGTTATCCTGCGCAGCTCACTGTAATTGATGTACAAACGGAGATAACCGCCTCTCTTTTTGCAAATTGGTGTTCTCCATAACAACTTCAAATCAAGAGTTTAAGATATATTCCAATATGAACTTCAAATCAAGAGTTCAAGATGACGTCTGGTGTTCTCTATGATAGTGCATTGGTTCTAATGAACCTTTATAAACAAGGCCTTACAACTGGTCGTTAAATGCTTCTTTCACTCACATATCTTCACCATCCTATACGGCGCCTTTGATGTCGGAGGTGCATCAAGCTCAACCTTAGTGGAAAAATTCCACATTCGGACGTATTGGAATCCAAGATATCTCGGTTTTCGTCTTTCCTTCTTTCGTCCCATAACATAAGACCGACACAACCTTGTCTTAAAACTTGACTGGTGGTTATGATACAAATGATCTACCCTGATTTGTTGGGTGATGTCCTTTAAACACGTGTATTGTTCCATCTTTAGCTACAATGTTGACCGTCTTCCTCCAAATATTCGTCTTTTCTTGAATTGGAAAGACTTGCTTGCGTCTTCTGACTCTTGTGGTCTTATTTAAGTATTCTTTTAACTTAATCCCATTTTCCCTCTTTGATGACACGATTGTAAAAAAAATCTTCTAAGGTTTCTCACTTATGTGCAATCATAAGGGTCCAAACTGTAGGACTAAACCGTGCTTCAAAATAATTGACCTTATCTTTTTTGCTTTCCTTGACATCCCAACATATGGGAGGAGTTCTTCGTATTCTACATAAGCTCTCATCATAGACATCCTTTCTTCAAGTAGGTGTAGAAATTATACTTCACTTTCCTTATGTAAAGTCAACCCGACGGTAGAGGTTCTAACCTCAATCTTCCATATACTTTTTGTACATCTCTTGTCGACATCAAACTTCAAAACTTCGATCTTCTCTTACTCTTGTTGGTCACCTTATACATCTCTTGGTACTCCAAAAACAACTTCACAACCGTACAGGTATGCCTTGTGAAGAACGCTAGGGTAATATCCCCCTACCAACATACTGAAGTATCCAACTCATAACTCCACTCAACACTAACATAATAACCCTAGCTTGCAGTGTTGCCCCAATTCAAATTCCTCGTTTCATATTATAGCCACTATGGCTTCGCCATACGAGTAACAAAAACCTTGACTTAGCTTGGCTCGTGAAAACATGACATCCATAACTTTAGAACAAACATATCATCCTCCCCTTATATATACTCCCTCTTTACGCACACTAACCATAGAAGACTCACCTTCCTCTTTGTCCTTCCATTCCCCTTTACCCTGATCCGTGTCATTCTCCCCTACGACAACCACCATATCGCTGCAATCCCTCCCATACGGTACGTTACTAACACTTGTTGGAACCGATAATTTGTTACTTGATTAAGATACTTGCACTTCCCTTGATATACCTCTTTATTGCCGACATTCGACCACTACGAATATTCCAAGTTCTGTTTACCCTTCTTCGTGATCTCACATCCAGGGTTACTCTTCCCTCCTACAGTCACCGGTATACATCCGCACATGTTCACTCTCAGTGGTCACCGATTAACTCGTTGATGACCCTCTCTAAGATCAACGACTTACCCTCCTACCATAGTTCCATATTACCATACTCCTGAAGGATACCCTCCTCGGGGTACTTTACCTTAAACTTCGTTAGTTCTTTCTTCATTTCATGCTTCCTTTTCTTTATAAGGTAACTATATCTTCCTTGCTTTGTTGTTTCATATAACTCTCTTTCATAGACTTAACCATTCTTCCTCGATGTCTTTCAAGAGCACCTTCCCAAAGATTATAGCCCTAGCTAGCATCCAGTCGCGTTCCTCTTGGTTGGTGTCTTAAGTCTCTCGATCAAAGCTCTTCGTTTCGTCTTTCATCTTCTTGGGGTCATCATTTATACCCACTTCCTCCTTCTTGGCGTTTCTTTGTCTTATCATCATAATGGAAATCGGTCAACTCCACGTGAATATCCACCACGCCCTTCTTCTCATAACTCTAGTAATGTTGTAACTTTACTTTTTGGTTCCTCGTAAGCTTAACTTATTGTATTCTAAATCTTTAGCAAATGGTTCGATCACTCTTATCGTCTTGACTCCAATGCTTAGGAGCGCCTAAAGAATACTTCGCATCTTAATGGAATACCACCTTTAACCTTGCTAGAATGTACCCATCTCCTCCTTGATTCGCATCTTTAGTTGTCCACGCGGTACCTGGAAGAACTTAAGTTCGTTATCCCTATTGGTTTCGTTGTCTTTCCAATCATGATTTCTTTGGAATCGTTTCTACACTTTAATGTTGTTCCCTTCTCTTGTATTGCTTCCATCTTGATTCCTCTTAAGTTGTCTCGAGTTTTCCTTCTACTTGTTCGTCTTTCATTATGTCATCTCTAATCCTCCTCTTCGACATCTCTCTAAAGGAATATGAGAAACTCCAAGGTGTTCGTCCAAACGTAATGCTCAAACTCGATACTTGAGCATATCCGCCCTCGTATGTACACTATCCTAAGTCAATCGACGTTGTCCAAGGATGATGATATCATACTATCATCTTAGCTAAAAGGTCCCATAACTTCATATGCTAATATATATATATAAGAATACTTATACATAACTATATAAGTCCTAAGTCCATATCACTACAAACATAACACATCCAACAATCCATTATAACAATACAAGGTCCAAACATGTACTAGTCCACATATATAACTATACATATAAATCATATCCATCATGCATAACTACAAACCTCATATCCATATCTATATATACATATATATACATATCAAAATCCAATATCCACAGAAGGAGTGGTGGTCCGTACATTCTACCCCGACTCATGCATGTGATTTTGAAAACGAAAAGTCAAAACCCGTGGGGTTCTGTTTATACCTTATTCGGCCTTTAGAAGATTGCGAGTGCCATTGTTGTCAACCTAGGGCTCTGATACCACTTTTGTAACACCCCAAATCCGCGGGACTCGGGGCGCTACCTCACAGTGTGTCCCGACCCTTAGCTTGACAACAATTTCACCGGATCTTGCAACAAGGCACAAATAAAGGCCAAAACCGAAATACATTTTTATGCAATGAAAAGAAAATCCCGAGAGAATACAACAAAGGACTTCAGCCGAAAATACAACCCCAAAGACTAAATGCCATACAAAATACAATAAATACAATACTCAAACTCAACTCCACCCCAAAACCCAATCCTAAAATGTACGGAACCCCGGCTATCCACTCTTCCGGATCTCTCGGCCGCAATCCTAACCTGCAAGTCAATCTACAACTGTCGGTATAAAACCATTAGCTCATATTCGAAGCATTAGAATCAATGGAAAAGGCACAAACACAAGTAAACCATCGTAAACACACAACATATTCAAAAGCACACCAATCCAGTTTATTATCTTTATTATTATTAGGTCGTATCCCGTTCTAATTCAACTTAGTTTTGTGACACGAGACCACCGTGGTCCCGCCTCGGTCCCTACTTACCGGCATGGAACGGTACAGATGGCTCCGACCGTCTAACCAGCACAGACTAGTCACCAAGAACCTCCTAGACTCTCGCAAGAGCTAGACAGATGATGTCACCATCCGTTATCATACACTTGGGACAAAATAATATAAAGGTAGGTAGTGCTATTTCCGGTTTCGTTGTTATAACATAAACAATAAACACACACCACCAAACACACATCAACGCTAATACGAAGAATACGAGCTAAATAAGTCCGGATACTTACCTCGTCACCACACTCAACTCACAACACTCTCACTTCCTTAGGAGAGGAAGCCCATAACTTGCTCACAAGAAGCTAACTATATCAACAACAACCCACTCATAATAGAAGTCTTAGACTTCTATACAAATGATCTACGCAAGACCATTTAACTCTCAATTCTAGGACCGCATCCTAGAATCCCTCATGCTCACGTCACACTCAACACAAGCTAGAAGTCCTAAGACTTCTAAACCCTCGGATCTCGCAAGATCATAACTCACAACGCAACTAGGATAAACCATACCTAAACTCCAAAATCCCACAAGATCATACAACCCCACCTCGAGCCTCAAAACGCTCACAAGATCAACCATATAACTTAAAGCCTTATAACAACCTCACAAGATAACCAACACCTCAAGCTTAGAATCAACATCAATCCATCAAACAATATCAAATCCTCGAAACTCACCTAAGGTTCAAAGTCACTACTTGGCATTAACTCTAAGTTATGCTAGATTATCCAACCTAGCATGATACTAATACTAAACATAACTAAATCGGGGAAAAGAATACTCACACGACGTCAAGACGGATGTCGAACTTGGACTCGTTAGGCCTTTATCGGGGCGCTTCCGGACCTAAAACTAAAGCTACACAAAATTAGCTTAAACACTAATTTTGGAAGGGAGATTAACGGATATAAAATCTAAGGAAGCCCCACTTTTAAAACAAGGGTAAAACTCGCAAAAATGCTCTCCGAGACAAATAATACAATTCCAAAAATATGGGTCATAATACGTAATTAAATATTGGGCCAAGTTCCACAAATAAACCAACAAGGACACAATACGTAATATACATAAATATAAGATCAAACTCATATGTAAAATCCAAGGTTAAAACTCGTGAAAACATTTTCTGGGCAACTCATGAAGTTCCAGAAACTTTGGGATATATTCTGAAAATAAAATCTGGGCCAAATCTGTAATTATATCTAATTAGTAGGGTACAATCTACAAATTTCAGAAGAGTGGGTCAAATATGCAATAAACACAAATCATGGGTACACTTTGCAATTATACCAAAAAAGGTCAAAATTGCAATAAATGGGAAAAGAGGGGCAAAATGTGAAAATCATCACATCTTCTTCAACCTACTGCTGCGCGACAGAAGAAGAGGAAAGGGGAGATGCTCCCGGCGGCTGCCCAGGCGGGGAAGAGAGGAGGCGGCCGGGCGGGTGGCGGCGGCTCCGGGCGGCGTCCTCTCCGGGCGGCAAGCCGAGCTCCTTCCGCGGCGTTTGCACAAACAGAAGGGAGGGAAAAGGAGGGCAGCAACAGCGGTGGTGCCCACTCCGGCTGGCGGTTCCGATCGATTGAGGCTGCAACCTCCTCTCGATCCGGCGGTTCCTGTCCTGGTGGTGCAGCCCTCATTTACCGGCAATTCTTGTGGGGCTCTTGCATTGTGAGACTTCCCAAATTCAACAGGAAATGGGTGAAGGGTTTCTTTCTTCCCTTTTTTTTGTTTGGCTCTTGGCTGCTTGCGTGAGGGAACAAGGCAAGGTTGGGGAGGTGTTAGCCAATGTCCCTACAGGCAAGAGGATCGAGGGGTCGCCTGGGCTCCTGCAGAGTTGTGCAGAACGAAGGGTCGGGGAAGGGATCCAAGCGTTGGCCACGCTGGAGATCCGCCAGAGGAGAGAGAAGGAAGGGGAGAAAGAAGGAAAAAGTAAAAAAAGAAATAGAAGATGAAGGAATCATAAAAAAAAAGGAATACCCGTAGTCAATATTCGGAGCGGGATTTCCGGGTCGGAAGGATTTTCCGAACCTTCCCGAAAATAAACCAAAACATAAACATACTCGGGATTTATATTTTCAGGACTTAAAAACACTTTAAATTATATATATATATATATATATATATATATATATATATATATATATATAGGGTGTGGTTCCCATGAGAACACCCCTAACGTGAGAACATGAGAACAATCGTACACCGTTGTGGATGTGAGTATTAAGGGTTGAGATTTAGAGTAGATATCAAACCCACCTAGGCAGCCTAGAATAGAAAATAAAACCACACACAATTTCATTCAGTTGACAGAAAAACCAAGGTCTTCTTCACCAAATGGAAATCGAAGACAAAAAACCCTAATCGGACATACCTTCCACATAAGGAAAGCATAGAAACATTTTCCGACGTTAGGAGGTAGCCTGCAGATGGAAATCGTCGCCGGAATCCCATGGTAGCAACGAAAACGATCGGATTCTGGCACTCCTCTCCTCCACGAGGTTGAAGACCCAAACGAAGACCCTTGATCCATAGCATACACTCTTCAACTGACAAATGGGTAGAATTTTGAAGACCAAAACGAACATAATCTAATTGGGGAAAATTAGGGGTTAGGGTTTATGTGGAGAATGAAGAAAGTGGTTGGCGGTTTGATTATTTAACCGTTGGAAAATTTAAGGCAAAAAGAGAAGTAAAGGTTAATGGACGATGATACCCCTCACTCATAACGCCGTTCTTCAGATTTAACGTTTGAACAGTGTCGTATACACTAATCTTTGGTCGGGGTCAGTAGATGGGATACCGTTTTGATAGTTAAAAGGATGGGGTACTAAAGTTTAGTTAGGCCGAAAAATGGGGTACTGTTTAGATAATTTTCTCTAAAATCTATATATCTATATATATTACCCGTGCCTTGCACGGGATTGTTTGAAAAATATATTTTCACGATTTTTTTTTTATTTTTTTTACATTGTTAAAGAATTTAATACACAATTCAGAGTTTATTTTTATATTACTCATTATAAAATTTTTTTTGTAAACATGATTTTTTTTGAAAAAAATATTTACACAACAATATAAAGTAATTTATCAATTAACATAAATATTATTAAAGAACAATTATTTAATAAAATTTAATATAAAACCAGTATGCTAACTAACTTTTCTTTTAAAAATAAATTTGTTAACAACTTTTCATTTAAACTAGTTTAATCCCCGCACCTTGTGCGGGTTTTATTTAAAATAAAAAGTAATTTATTGTTATTTTTATGTATTATGTACCGCATATTTTTATAGTATATTTAGTTCAGGTTAAATTGACTTAAGAACATAAAATTTTATGTTTTAATATCATCATGAACAATGTTTTTCTAATAATACAATATTTATTGAGAACGAATAAATAGTTTTTGTATTCAAAATTTTTAAATTTTTTTTTTTCAAATAATGCATTAAAAACTAATAGTGAATTTATGAATTCCAAAAGTAGTAAGATATACTTCAATATTTACTTATACGTTATGAATGAATCGATGATATCATTGTTACCTTGATAAGGATTATAGAAAATATTTGGTTACATGCATTTAGAAAATAAAATTAGTTATATTAAACTCATTTTTATGACTAAATCAATAGCGGATAATATCATTCAAATTATTCTGTATGCAAAATCTAAAAAAATATATGAGTTGATAGTTATTTGAAAACCATAGTTAGGCATCATTTATTAGTGTTAAATATAATTTAATTTAGCAAAATCTACACACAAAAAATGTATGAATTTTTCGATTTTTGATTAAAATAGTTTTAAGTCAACTTAAAAGTTTTGAAATCGATTGTTTTAGCTTCAACAAAACCATTAAAAATATATAGTTGGCAAACAACATCTAAAAAGAATGATCTGTCTATGTGAAATTTTTTTCACCAAAATAGGATTATAAAATAGTTAAAAATATATAATTTTGCTAGATAATTAACATTCACACTCATTTTATCCTTTCAAAAGCTTATGTATAAAATAAATTGACATCTTTCATCATATGAGCCACTTTGAGTATAACATACATGTACAAGCAAGAACATCAAAATTACACACCCAAAGACAGACATTTCATGATTTTGATATCCAATTCATTTTGAACAACTACATAATCTTCAACTCCTTTGATAAAGAGACACGGAGAAAATGTCAAATTTTTCATACAAATCCACAATAGTTTTGTTGTAAAAATAAAAAAGAAGGTTTTCTCTTGACTTTCTTTATTTTGAAAGTGAATACATTATTTACATGCTTAGATTATCATGGTTTGATGAATATTGTATTTACATGCATGAGGTTGCTGCACACTCATTCGTTATCATCACCAATGTGACCTCTTTGTATTTTTGGCTCCATCCTCCGACCCTTTATTGGAAATCCGTACAACTCTAACAGGGTCATCCGATGAGTTTTGAAGAACTTGTGTTAACATTTTTTTTTATCAATTTTTAAAATTATATTTTAATAAACAATATCTCAAAAAAAAGGCTAAAATTTTTTTTCAGTAAAAGATACATGAAATAATTGATATTAAAAAAATAAATATATATATATATATATATATATATATATATATATATATATATATATATATATATATATTAATTTAAAGAAGATTTGAAATGTTGACCATTTGCACCACCTTGTGTTGTTGGACATAATGACACCCCTATGACAGGGCTCAACTCTTACAAGACAATTTCTAATTGCATGGTAGCCCTTGCTGCCCTACTTTAACAAAATCAAAACATCAAGGAGTAAGCATGTCCACGGGTCACGGGTCACCTGTGACCCGGCGGAACCTGGCGGGTCCAGGTTCCCCCGGGTAAGGGTACGGGTAAGGGTCGTCAGATCGTTACCCGTGACCCGCCGGGTCGACACGCCGGGTCACAAATTCAAAAAAAAAAAAAAAATTCCCAACGGCTATATAGAGCCGTTGTAACGGCTATTTTGATAAAAAAAATAAAAATAAAAACAATATACTTTAATAAATCTAACCCAAAAACAGTTGTATAAATACCCCATACCCAATTCAATTAATCTCACACCAATTCTCATTCAATCATCTATTCACTCTCTCAATCTTTCCATAATTTCCAACTCTTACATTCAATTACTCTCCTAATCTCATATTCTCATTCTCTTATTTTTCATTTTACCACTCTTACTACTACATTCTAATTCTATTATTCAAAAAAAAAAAAGTCTAGCCGAGGAAGACGTTCCGTTAGCGGTGCCGGTCCTTCATCCGGCGAAGGTTTTACCCGAGGATGGCATTCCGTTAGCGGTCCTCCAACCGGTTCGGATTTAAGGCGAGACTTATTAAGTGGAGATCACGAGATCTTTGAGGAGGAGGATATCACGGAATCACCTACTTTTTGTAACACCCCGAATTCTCAGAACTCGGGACGTTACTGGTTAGGACCTCACAATGGGTCCCGACCTCAGTTTGACAACAATATTACTAGGATCTTGCAACAAGACACAAATAAGAAAAACCGAAATTTATGAAATAGTATTTTTGAAGGAATGAATGCAACAAGGTCTAGCAGCCTATAGTACTTAAACAAAGGGAAAAAGATCAACTGTCTTAACAAAAGAAAGAACGACAAACAACCACCCCAACCCCCACTCTAAGGAGTACGGAGACCCGGCTGACCACTACTTCCGGATCACTCAGCTGCTGATCTAACCTGCGGTAAATCTAAAAACACAACAAGAGAAACCATTAGCTAGTTATCTAAACATTAGGAGAGTAATAATAGCACACACACACATAAAAATATAAACACCCATCATGCTTTCAAACAAGTCCATTTATTATCTTCAGTTAAGTTATTCACTCTTACTAATGATACTTATTTTGTGACACGAGAGATTCCCAAACCTCGCCTCCGCCCCCGTGTAACCATCAGAAATGGATCCGATGCATCTCACCTTGTACCTGCCTGGTCTGGGTATAGAGAACCTCCCAGTCTCCTGTCAGAGCTGGGCAGTGATGTCACGGCCCGTTATACATACAATTGGGCCTTAAACATAATAATAACAACGGTCGTCCTAACAAGTTATTATTATTATAATCACACACATCGCACACACACAACCATTATCACTCAACTAATATCCAAAAACTGGCTAAGTCGCGAGGACTTACCTGAGTCAAATCACACTCTAACAAGTCTCAAATCGGTCCGTACTCGTGGTAACTCAAACGCCTGTCAAATAAGGTATGTGGATTAAAAGCACATCTAGATGTCCAACCTCATGCGAAGGGATTACAGAAAAAACTCTCTTACGGTAAAAGACCATTTTACCCTTAGTGTTGAAAATTCTCAAAGTTTATTCTTGAATTCTACTAATTTCTTTTATAACTTGTTTTCCATAAATTGTGTCTCTCGGATAGCTACTTATAGGTTATAAGGTCAAAACTCGAGTCAACTCGTCAAAGAGTACAACACTCCTCCTCCTTCCCGGTTATTACCCCACTCTTATACATGTACGTATACTTACATGTGCATACCTTTCTTATACATCTATATATCTATATTTACGGCACTGCTGCGTTGGTAAATTTATAAATTTCCAGCCTATTTTATATTGGTATCTATTTATACCTCCATATGTATTGCACTGTATATCTTCCGCTACTTGCCTACTTCTATTGCTCAACATATATATATATATATATATATATATATATATATATATATATATATATATATATATATATATATATATATATATATATATTCTTGTAATTCTAGTTTCTCTGTACGTATCTAAGTTCATAAAACGATTTAGGGTCTAAACCACACTAGATTTACTTTGATCTTTAGTCACTTCCCACAAGTCTATCGAACAACACCCGTGACCCTCATCTCGTTGTGCCCATTGTCGCACCAAAACCCACCAACCGAGACTCCCTACAGCTTGCAAAAGTTCCTCCCCCCTGCCACTCCATCCCTCCCGTACTCTCACTAAACCACTACTCTATATTTACCCACCCTCCTACTTCACCGTCTACCTCATTAACCATTTCAGCAAACTCAACCAGCCAAACAACACACAACTCAAGGTCTGCAGTCTATACTATTGTAAAAGGAAGAAGGAGAGACTCACTCGTAATGAAGGCTGGCTACGGTTCCGATCGGTATCACGCTCAGGGGAGGTACGGCGACTCGGTGCACTCTTCGACTGGACTCACACCGTCCTGTTGGGATGAATTGAAGGTTGCGGAAGGCGGCGGCGCTCCGGCTGGTGGAAGGTACAACAAGTCGAAGTCACGCTGCCGGAGGTCGGGAGAAGTAGCGTTGCGTAGATCGATCCGTTAGTTAAGCGTAGGAGGTAGAAGACGAGGTTAACGAGGGAAGAGTTCGTAAGGCTTACCGAAGCTCCTATTACGGCTGGCTGGGCAGAGCCTTGGTGGCGTCTCCGGCGGGCGGTGGTGGTGGCAGTTTCCAGGCGTGCGGCATGGTGTCTCCTCTCCCAGGCGTGCGGCGTAGTGTCTCCTCTCCCAGGCGTGCGGCGTATGAAGGTAAGGGATGGATTAGGCTGTTTAGATTAGGGTAGAATTTACGGTTAGGTTTAATTAGGTTTTTAATTAAAAGGTTAAGGATTGATTGGGCCGGCAGAACACTTACTGAAAATGGGCCTGCTCTTCCTTTAAGAAACAAGCTGAAGCGAAACCCGTTACTCGTACGGAATTATTCTTCGTTTTATATGAATTATTTCCGGTTACATAAACTATCATTTTATGTGAATTAAGCTCACATAAAATGATAGAAATTAAATATCATTTTATTTTATCTAAGGGAGGATCCGGATTTAAACTGAGTTAAAAAATTTTTTTTCGGTTATTACATTAGTGCCCTGTTAAAAGAAGTTTCGTCCCGAAACTTAGAATGATATACCTAATTAGACGACTTTCTTTGTATATCCAAGTTTCATAAAATTTTTGTTTTCTACCATGCAACTACTCAATCATCATCAAACATGCATCATATAAAACATAATCACCCAATCCAATATAAAAACATGAATGGTCAAACAACACAACATCCGAGTACTAACTCGTCGATACAGAAGTAACCTCTAACCCCGCAAAGAACCCGGGATAGTTACGTCTAATACTCTCCTCGGTCTCCCAAGTGGCCTCATCAGCTCCTTGTCTAGACCACTGGATCCTCAACATAGGTATCTCTTTGGACCGCAGACGTCTAGTACTGCGCTCCAAGACAACTACTGGGTACTCTACAAAGGTATGATCGGGCTCAACTATCAGATCCTCATGGCTGATGACGTGTCTCGGATCCGGGATGTACTCTCTCAACTGAGATACATGGAAGACCGGATGAACACCCTCTAATCTCGGCGGTAGTGCTAATCTGTAGGCCACCTCTCCAACTCTCTCCAAGATCTCAAAAGGTCCGACATATCGGGGAATCAGCTTTCCCTTAATGCCGAAACGCCTGACTCCTCTCGTAGGTGACACTCTCAACCACAACTGAGCACCCACTCTAAACTCCAAAGGTCGACGCCTTTTGTCGGCGTAGGATTTTTGACGACTCTGAGCTGCTAACATCCGCTCTCGGACTAGGGCAATCCAAGCGATGTCATCCTGTATCTGATCTGGAGCTACTCCATCAGCTCTGCTGGGCTCATCCCAATATAATGGCGTACGACATCTCCGCCCGTACAAAGCCTCATAAGGAGCCATCCCAATAGACGCGTGCCAGCTGTTATTATATGAAAACTCTACCTGTGGGAGATGATCTGGCCATACCTGTCCCCAATCTAGTACACACGCCCGCAGCATGTCCTCTAAGGTCTGAATGGTCCTCTCAAACTGACTGTCTGTCCGTGGGTGATAGGCAGTGGTAAAGTGGAGACTCGTCCCCAAAGCAGTATGTACTTCCTGCCAAAATCTCGAGGTAAAACGCCCATCTCTGTCAGAGACGATAGTCCTCGGTACTCCGTGGAGTCTCACAATGTGTCTGGTGAACTCCTCAGCTAGACGACTTACCGGCCACGTTTCCTTAATCGGAATGAAATGTGCGGTCTTCGTCAGACGGTCTACCACTACCCAGATAACATCAAAACCTCTGCTGAGTCTCAATCCTGTGACAAAATCCATAGATATATCCTCCCACTTCAACTGTGGTACTGGAAGTGGGTGGAGCTCTCCTCCGGACCTACGATGCTCAATCTTGACCTGCTGGCAGGTCGCACACTGAGCTACATACCGAGCTACATCGGGCTTCAAACCACCCCACCAGAAGGACCGTCTCACATCCTTGTACATCTTACTCGCTCCCGGATGTACTGAGTATGGGCTAGCATGAGCCTCTCCTAGTATCCTCTGCTTCAACTCCTTGTCTGACGGTACGCAAACGCGGTCCTGACGTCTCATCACTCCATCAGCACCAATGGTGAACTGTGGGGCCTCATCTCGAGACATCCTGTCTCGGATCCTGATCAAAGTCGGGCAAGTCTCCTGCTTCTGTCGGATCTCATCCAACAAATCAGGAAGTAACTCTAAAGTAGCCAATTGACTATCTGTATCGGGAAACTAAATATTTATCTCCAACCAAGCCAAGTCTCTCTGCAACTGTGGTTGTACTGTCAACCGGGCTATCGCCCTCTCCCTAGGCGTCTTCCGGCTCATAGCGTCAACTACCACATTCGCCTTTCCGGGGTGGTAAAGAATGTCAAGGTCGAAGTCCTTGATCAACTCTAACCATCGCCTCTGGCGGTTATTCAACTTCCTCTGAGTGAATATATACTTTAGACTCTTATGGTCTGTGAAGATCTGACATGTCGCCCCAAAGAGATAGTGACGCCAGATCTTCAGAGCATGGACTACTGCAGCCGACTCTAGGTCATGTGTGGGATAGTTCTCCTCATACGTCTTCAACTACCGAGACGCATAGGCTATGACCTTACCCCTCTGCATCAAAACACACCCCAAGCCTAGCTTGGATGCGTCACTGTATACCACAAAGTCATCAGTACCCTCAGGCTGTGCAAAAATCGGAGCAGACGTCAGTCTCCTCTTCAGTTCCTCAAAACTCCGCTGACACGGCTCAGACCAGACAAACCGAGTAGTCTTCCTCAGAAGACAAGTATGTGGTCGGGAAATCAAGGAGAACCCTTCCACAAACCGGCGGTAATAACTTGCCAAACCTAGAAAGCTGCGAACCTCCTTAACATTCTTAGGAGGTTGCCAAGAAGGTACTGACTCGATCTTCGCCGGATCGACTTTAATACCCTCAGCAGTCACCACGTGACCTAAGAAAGCCACCTCTGACATCCAAAACTCACACTTGGATAGCTTAGCATACAGCTGGATATCTTGTAGAATCTCCAATACTGTCCTCAAGTGTCCGACATGCTCCTCTTGACTCCTAGAGTAAACTAGGATATCGTCAATGAAGACCACTACAAACTGGTCTAAGAAGTCAATGAATATCCCATTCATCAACTCCATGAACACCGCTGGTGCATTAGTGAGCCCAAATGGCATCACTACAAACTCATAATGACCATACCTAGTCCGGAATGCCGTCTTAGGTATGTCTTGATCTCTCACCCTCAACTGGTGGTAACCTGATCTCAAGTCTATCCTCGAGAACACAGACGCTCCATACAACTGGTCCAACAGATCATCTATGCGCGGCAGTGGATACTTGTTCTTGATGGTGACTTTATTCAGTTATCTGTAGTCTATGCAGAACCGCATCGATCCGTCCTTCTTCTATACAAATAATACTGGCGCGTCCCAAGGAGACACACTAGGGCGTATGAAGCCCTTCTGTGCTAACTCCTCCAACTGCTTCTTCAACTCAAGCAGCTCTATCGGTGCCATACGGTATGGGGCCTTCGAGATCGGTCTCGTGCCCGGCTCTAACTCAATGCTGAAGTCAACGCTCCTCTGTGGGGGTAGTCCTGGCACGTCATCACTGAATACCTCTGCAAACTCGGATGCAACAGGTATCTCCTCTATGGTTAGGCTCTTGCTTTCCTTCATGGCATAACACTAGAAGGCCTCGCAACCCTGTGCTATCAGTCTCGTTGCTCTCACTGCACTGATAACTGTACCGGACTTTCCGAGGTCCCAACCTCGGAATATCACTCTATGACCCTCCTCAGTGGCAACGGTCACTGTCCTCCTACCAACGTCTAAGACTGCTCCGTGTCTCTTCATCCAATCTATCCCTAAAATCACATCCTCATGAGCTAAGGGCATGACTAGAAAATTTACTAGCCAGTCTCGATCTCCCATGTGAACGGGACATCCATAGATCTCTCTAGTCCTTCTTACCTTACTCCCATCAGGTAAGCCTATCATAAAAGGTATCCCCTCTACAGTAGCTAAGGACAACCTATCTACGCATGCATCAGATATGAAGGAGTGTGTAGCACCCGTATCAAATAAAACTCATACGGGTAAGTCATGGATCTGGATCGTACCTATGGCAGTCGGTGCATCTAGCTGATCAACACTCCTCAACTCAAACACCCGTGCCTGAGGTCCTTTGGTATCAGCTACACTGCCACGTCCTCTGCCCCGACCTGATCCCTGCATAGAGCTCTGTGAAGATGTGTGTCCTGGAGCCCTATAAGACTGTTGTTGACCTGGGGCTCGGTACTGTTGCTGCTGACTCGGAGCTCGGTACTATGGCTGCCTCTGTACACTCCCTGATAGACCTGCAGGGGAGGAGCCCTGCTGAGATGGAGCCTTGCCCTGGCGGCAGAATGCAACCCTATGTCGAACCTTGCCGCACTGGAAGCAGGTCACTGACGGCTTCGTGCAGTTCGATCGGATGTGTCCATAGCCACTGCAGTTGTGGCACTGATAACACGATTTATGACTTAGGTTTAGGTAATCATTTAGATAGATTTCTCACTCATTCATGCATGGTTTAGCACTAGTTCACAACGTATGCACTCAATTCACATGTTTTGTCGAGATAGACGTCTACACGGACTTGTGCATTGCTTTGTAGGTATTTTGGGAGATTTAGGAGCTAAATCGATACGTTTGAGGATCGTTCATCAAGATGACACACCCTCGGACTCATTAGGATGCAAACTAGAGGCTAATGAGGACTCATGGAACCTTGCCAACACAAGCCATGCGCCGAATCGAAGCTTAATGATCAAAGGCAAAGCTGAAGGTCCAAATCACGGTTCACTGGAAGTCCACGGCCGTGGAACTACCCGTGGATTTTGCCAGGTTTTCGTGACAGCTGTGCCACGATCTCTTGGCCAGCTCTTGCAAAGTTGTAGTATAAAAGTGGTCCTGCATTGGCTGAGAGAAGCATCTTGGGGGCAGCTCTCCATTATCCACTATCATCTAATCAAAATATTCTCTCAACAAGAAGATTCTTGGAAGAAGGAGGTAGAAGGAAGCTACCATTGGAGGAAGAGCTTCATTGGAGAAGAAGAAGAGCACACCACTGATAGATTTTGATAGCTTTGTAGTGAAGAATTTCGGAATCGATTTCTAGAGTTGTATGAACCATTTGAACCTTCTTTAAGAAGGGTTGTGAGTCATTCTAATTCCATTTTTCAGCTTGGTTTTGTTTACCTCTCTTGTTCATCTCTTTCTCTTCATTATCTTGCAAATGGAAGCCATGATTTTATGTTTGATGATTTTGATTGCTATGATGTATGTTGTAGGCTAAATAGATGTGATTCTAGGGTAAGGAAGGAATGTTTATGGCTAGGACTATGATAGGATGGACTTAGATTAGCCCTTGGATGACTCTCTTGCTTGGACGTAGCTTCTGTTGGAGACCACGGTTTGTTCTTGCCTTTCCACGGCTGTGGAAGGTGTGGAACATCCCGTGATTCTCCCTTGTTTGATGGATCTAGCTTTAGAATGTTAGAATGTTGAAATCCTAAGTGTTTGTTGAGTTAAATCTACCCTAGGGTGACCTAGTGTTAGCAACGAAGTGTTAGAAGAGACTTACCCGGTGATTCTTACTCTTAGATTCAAAAGATGACAACCCCTAGGTAGTGGTGAGCCTCATAAGCCGCCATTGGACTAAGTGTGCTAGGATAGTTGTTTGGACTAACTCTTTCGAGACTTACCCAGTGAGGATAAGTTAGTTCCCTAGGTGACAATCCGGTTTATGTAGAATTCCATCCCTTAGGTTCTTAGAGACTTACCCGGTGATGAGACCTTAGGGACGGATTAGTGGACCATGAGACCTACCCGGTGATTGATCCCAATCTAGTAACACTAAATCCCAACATGTCATAGTTAATCCAAGGAATGATTAGGTAGCTTGAGTCCTATGCCATAACCGGAACTTCCAACCCCTAGAATCCGCTTTTCTCTCTTTGATCTATATCTCGTTTTAGCTTGTTGGTTTGAGTTGATTTGTTAGCATAGTTGATTTGTTCATTTGCATGATTTGTGATCCTTGATTGATCACCTAAAAACCCACAAAAAACATTTAGATTTTCATTTCTTTATTTCCTTTCCTTTTTCTTCACCTAGATCTTCACTAAACTTAATCACTAATCGAATCAATCTCACCTTAGTCTTTGTGTTCGACCTCGGAATACTATCCCTACTACAAACGTCCCGTACACTGCGGGTTCGCTAGGAGTTAGGATAAATATAACGAGAATATAAATTTAAAACCAATTGCGTATCACATTCTGAGCGTAACAAGTTTTTGGCGCCGTTGCCGGGGACTAGGTCTAGATTGAGTCTACTTTGTGATTATTTATAGTGTAGATCTTTCTTGTTGCTTTTGATCTCTTTTTGGTTTGTGTCTTTGCTTTTCAGGACGTCTCTTACTCTTTAGGTGTATGCGAAGATCTCGTGGGAAGGATTTAGCTCCATTCAATCCCGAACCTGAGAAAACCCTTAGGTCTAGATCCAAGAGCATTAAAAAGGGGAAAGAGATGGCCGGAAGAGATCTCCAAGCTGAGTTGGATTAGGCTTTAGAGCAAATTAGGATAAGAGATGAAGCTTTGGAGAATGAAAGGAGACTTGCCAATGAGAGGCAAGAGGCAACTAGGAGGGAGATTGAGGAGATTAGGCAAGCTCTTGTGCAAAGAGAGCTTAACCGTCAACAACCTCCTCCACCCCCACCACAACCGCAGCCGGCGGCGGTGAATATTAGGGTTGTGCCCATTGCTATGGAAGAGCCACAAACGTTGGGGCAACGTATGGATCCGGCACAAAGAGCACACCGTCCGGGTGTGAACTTAGGAGATCCCGCAGCCCATGATTACGAACTCCGCCCTCAAGTTTTACAAATGATCCGGCATAATCAATTTGGAGGGATGGAAGGAGAGTCTCCTCATCAACACTTGATGAACTATGAGATCTTGATGGAGACTCTTAGACCGCCAAGATTGGAGAGCAACAACCATAAGCTTAGGGCTTTTTCCTTCTCTCTTAAGGATAAAGCCTTGGCTTGATATCAATCTATTCCACAAGGGCGAGTTGGTACTTGGGAGGAGATGACAACCGAGTTTTTGACTAAGTTCTTCCCACCTTCCAAGACTACCGAGTTAAGAGGGAAGATCAATGCCTTCGTGATGAAGGATAGAGAGAGTTTATTCAAGTCTTGGGAGAGGTTCAAAGATCTTTTCCTAGATTGTCCACACCATGGTATACCAAAAATTGAGCTATTGGAGATCTACTTCAAAGGACTTGATGAAGATAGCCAATTCAAGCTCCAATCTCTTTCCGGTGGGACTTTCATGGAGAAGCATGTAGATGAAGCTTGGGAGTTTGTGGAGAAGCAAGCTCTAGTAATCGAGAAATACTCCTATAGGAAGAGTGAAGGGAGAAAGGCGGGAGCATATGAGGTGAGTGAAGTCACCATGAGCAACTTCAAGCTTGACGCCATCAACAACGAGCTAAAGTCTTTGAGGGAGTTGTGTGCTACAACTTTGAAGAACCAAGCAAACCCTCAAGTGCTTCCACAAGCTAACTTATCTTCCAAGGAGGAGGATGTGAATTACATGGGAAGGGGCAATTACAACAATTATCAAGGCCCAAAGAACTTCAACAACAACCGGTGTTCGCTCCAAACGGTGTGTGCAAGCTTTAAATTTATAACCCTAGACTTAAGCTTAAAACAAGGATGCGAACCCGCAGTGTACGGGTCAATCGTAGTAAAAAGCAAGAAATTCCAGGGGTCGATCACAGGGATTCGGTGAAACAAAGTCAATAATGGTAAGCTTCGTGAAGACTAACCACAAAGAGCGATTAACACAATCAAAGATGAATAAGAAGTCAAATAAGCAAGCATGCAATTCTATGGATTAAAGCATCTAGTTGTGGTTCCAACTCAAGATCTAAAGATAAGCGGACAAAGCTGAGATTTTTGCAAGGGGAAGGTGTTACTAAAGTGGAGTAGATCACCGGGTAAGTCTCATTACTCACTAATCCAAAACCGTAACTCCTATTACCGGGTAAGTCTCAAGGAATTAAGATAAAGAACTATTACCTCGAACTAACACACCATCTAAGGGAATAGAATCAACCTTTACCGGGTAAGTCTCAGGCTAACTCACAAAGATGGGATGCAAGCACACTCAAACCCCAATAAAGGATAAACCTTTATTACCTACACTTATGATCGTTGGTACACAAACTAAGGAATTACCGGGTAAGTCTCATCCTAAGCTTGCTTTGAACCAGGAAAGGTATAATAAGAATAGGATTTGGCAAACTCTAACACTTAACTCTCAGTTTAGGATCAGATAAGTCACCTCGGTCAGCCAGATTCCACCCCGGCCGAGATGTTCATCGACTGAGCGAGATGCTTAGGGTTAAGGTTAAAGACTCGAACTTTCAGGGTCCTACTGGAATCTAAGATTATTCTATCATTGTTTTTCCCACAACCTTCAGCCAATCACCCTAGAATCACACAAGGAAATTAGCCACTCATCATCATTATGAAAGTATTAAATATATGGGAAGAAGGTGAATATTTGAACAAGAAGAATTTAACGAAAAAGACTTCAATAACTAAATCAAATATCACAACAAAGCGTTCCTTGGATAACAATCCAACAAGACAAGACAACAAGGAAGGGGAATTGAAGACAATCTTACAAAACCCTCCAAAAAGCTATAAAAGCTACGATCTTCAATCTTCCTTCAACCTTCAAAAAGGTTCTTCAAAACTCCCAACTGGAGTATGGCTGCGGCGATGTATGCTAGATAAGAGGGGGTGATAGCGGATTTTTCGGTGTAAGCGGCCTGTATGCGCGATATTGGATTTGTGGAAATCCAACCCTTTTTATAGGAAAATAACCCTCCAAAGATAAAATATCTTAGAAAGATCTTTTCCCATAAAAATAGGTAAAATATAAGATCTTCTTCCTTCCAGGAGCCAAGCCCAAAAATATAAGATCACCTTCCAAATTTAAAAGATCTCAGCCAAGAATAAAATATTCTCACCGCGTCCTAGGTGTTCGCCTCGATCGAGTCGTCGTCTCTGGATCACCTCGGTCGAGATGAATCTCTGGTCAACCGAGGTGAGTCATAACTGAATGTGAAATCTCTCAAAACTGGTCCAAAGTGAATCTTTAATCCATGGCTATGCTTCCTGGATGGTTCCTTATGCTCCTCAATGTAGCTCCAAATGACTTATGATTCCTTTTGCTCCTTTTTGATGCAAAACGTACCATTTTACCTGCAATTACAGCAAAACTAGGTGTAGACCTCGATTCCCGCAAAGGTAGATGAAATGGTAATATAATCACATATTATACATGCTAACATGCAGATTATTGAAGATAAAACGTCCAAACAAACCTCAAAATATAGACTATAATTCATGCTATCAAAATACCCCATACTTAGCCCTTGCTTGTCCCCAAGCAAGTTCCGCATATAGAAGACAAGATAGAATGGATTATAAGTCAAGAAAATCAATGAAAAGTCTTTCAAAAACATTTTTATGGTGTGCAACTATCATAGATCACTCTAAGAGAATACTTCATGGAATTAAAAACTCAATATGCTCAAAACATTTTATAAATATAGGAAAGTTGTTCATATTTGCATAAAATCATAGAATGCATAATAAATCATAATTATAAAAATTAATCATGTATAATCCAGTTTAAACCACTAAGTCAATCAACAAGCTCAAGGTCTCAAGGGCTTCCCAAAAGAAAAGGTCAAGAAACGTGTAGGGTGGGGATGTATGTAAGGTAATATGGTGCTAGAAACCGGGAAAATGATGAACTTCACTTTCACTTTGACTTGCAGCATCTTCCACCAATAAGCTTTGCTTATTCCACTTTTTTTTCTTTTTACTTTACTTTTTGGGATGCATGGACAGAGGTGCACAATAACCGAAGCCTAGGAAATCAGCAATCATCAATTTCTTGAGATGCATCAAACCCTTGATGCACATACCATGACCCGTTAGGAATATCGCTCAATCCGACTTTGGCAAGACACAAACACCCGGCTATGTGAATGGTGCCGAGTTACTCATCTTCATGATTGACTTCCCCAAACCTATTATTGCTTTCTAACACTTTCACTTCCAGCCACTTCCTAACTTTAACTCCACTTGCTTTCACCACTTTGCTTGCTTCCAAATTCCCGGATAAGTAAAGGGAGGCAAAATGTATATGAGGGGCTAAGCATGATCAAGAAGAAGAAGAGAGAAGAATGAATTGCCTTGGTCTTTCCAGGAAGAAAGTGAGAGAACTTATCTTGTGGTGTCAACCTTCAAATTCAACATAATTTGGATAAAAACAAAGTATTAAACATGCCAATAATTTCAAACAAAGCATTTAGCAACTTAAACATATTATAAAACCTTTCAAACACATAAAGAATTTAAAACCAGTCAGTAAACAAGATCTTCACTGAGGTCATATCCAGATAAGTAACACAAAATCGTTTTCGAAAACTCTCAGTTAACCCACCTCGGTCGAGATGTTCTTGGTTCAACCGAGGTGAAACGCCTCGTTTGGCCAGAATTGACTCGGTCGAGGTCAAAATATTTTATTTTTTTTTAAAAACCATTTTTTTTTCAGTTTCGACGTTTTTCTCAATCAAATAACCTGTAAGTATGCATGTAATATCAGATAAACATATAAATGCAGAAGTGAAGCATAAATAAAATATCCGATAAGATGGAATGTCATACATCAAAAGTAGTCAAATAAATACATCAAGTAGTCAAATAAGTACAAACACCCCATACTTGGGACACACTGTCCCAGTGGGTTAATAAAAGTCTAGAGACGAGAGTACTCACCGGATAAAAAGCTGAACTGTATAAAAATAGAATAAAGAAAATCCTGCAGCTCCTCAATAGTCTCGATCCGGTGGTGGTGGTGGTGGCACATACGGATACTGAGCCGGGTCGAACGGATAGCCCATAGTCTGCTGGAACTGTAGCTCCATCATCCTGCGCTGATAGTGCTGCTCCTCTAACATCTGATGAGTCCAGCGGTCAATGTGTCGGTCCTGGGCAGCAAATCTCTCATGCATGTCCACAGTAAAGGCAGCATAAGAGTCTATCATCTGATCTGTCAGGTCGTCGATCCGGCGATGAACCTCAGAATCTCTATGACGGCGTGTCCGACGCCTAGCAGATCTAGCGGGAGGTGCAGCAGGTGCAAGCTCAGTATCCTCCTCATCATCCAAGTCTATGATCCGCGGTGCGCTCGTACCTGTAGTATCCGTCCCTGTATCCATCGGGACTCCACCATCTCTCTCGTCTACCGTCTCCTCGTCGTCGTCATCCTCCTCCTCCTCAGCCGGGGCAGCTGCTGCCTCCCTATGATCCTCCATCAGCGGAGCCCAAGCTGTCTGCCAGTAATGTGGATCGAAAACTGTGAACTGAGCAGACCAGCGGATCCCCTGTGGCGCAGTCCACTCCCACGGCATAACAACATATGGAGTGGTCAGACCCCGGGGAACTAGAATCCTCCGAGTGATCATCTCCTGCAACCCAAGCGGCTTCGGAGCCGCCACCATCGTACATACACTAAGGTCCATCCCGTGATAGGCAGCAATATGGGTGACTAGACCTCCGCAGCAAATGTCTCCCTTCGCTTTAGCCTTGATCTTGTGCAGGTCCTCTGCCAAGATCAAGCCAAAGTCTGGGAAACCCCC
The DNA here is from genome assembly GCA_033239125.1 of Fagopyrum homotropicum. NCBI lineage: Eukaryota > Viridiplantae > Streptophyta > Magnoliopsida > Caryophyllales > Polygonaceae > Fagopyrum > Fagopyrum homotropicum. The sequence goes on along the minus strand of BSWB01000005.1, from coordinate 38,621,103 downwards.
CGTGACCATACAGTAAAGGCTGAAGAGCTCGCCCTGTCGGATCTTCTGGGGCGTCTCAGTACGCGCCAGAAGTGTCTCGCTGAATATCCTATGGGCTAATCTGAAGGCTGGGTGGAAGATGACCTTCTCCCTGGAATCTCCAGGGCGCCATCTGTCTGCATGCTCAGTAATATGGGCAATCTGCCCCCAGAACTCCCTAGCTACAGATCGGGAGGGGAAGTCGGTGGCGGTGGGCTCAGAAAAGCCGAAAATCTCTCTCCAAATCTCCAAGGGAACTATGATGTTCCGGTTTATTAACCGGTACTTCACAGACTGGTCTGTGGGGAGGTAGGAGAAGGAGCTAACGAACTCTAAGGTCGGCTCCAAGTAGGCTGGGGCTCGGATCTCAGTAAACTGATCCAGCCCCACAGTGGCAATCATCCTCCTAAGGTCACCATCTAACCCTAGGCAATCGAAAGCTGACACGTCCAGAAAACGTGGTGGGATAACTGGACGGCTAGCTATGCGCTCATAATCTACCCGACATCTCTCGTGGATCACCGGGCGGTAAGGGCGGGAAGAAGAAGAAGAAGGAGGGGAAGGTGAGGATCTATCTCTGAGGGCTAGGCGACGATCGGAACTCATTTTTTTTTCTTCCTTCTCAAACACTGTCAGAGTACCTCGGTCGCTGACAACACTCAGAAATCACCTCGGTCGAGATGTAGTTCGACTAGATCGAGGCGCAACAGATTTCGATTCCAATCTCAGAAATCCAGTTCTTTTCCCCCAAAAATCACTACAATTGCTTCCTATGGGGTACTTAAGCCTTTTCTCAGCAAAATCAAGGGCAACCAAAGCCCAAATCGAAACGAATGAACGAGTTAGGGTTTCGACTGTTTTTACCTCGTTTCGGTCGATTCGTTCGATTTCTTTGCAGATATGTAGTTGCAATAGGATCCTCTACCATTCAATTGTAGTTTAGAAGCGGAAATCTTCGAAAACGAGCAAGAAACGAGAGAGAACGAAGTGAACTGTCGCCGCGGTCGAGATGAAGAAGGTAAAAAGTAAAAACTGAAATTTTTTTCTTTTTATACTTCTCTTGGATCTACTGTCACCTCGGTCGAGATGGTCTCGACTGGACCGAGGTGGTACGGACCGAGGTAGTTCTGCAGAAACCCTAGTCGCCTCGGTTGCTCAAGAATCAACTCGGTCGAGGTGCTCTGACAGTAACTGAGATGCTTCTGCCTTCTCGAAATCTCGAACTTCTGTCCTTCTAGTTATGCTCCTTTCTTAGATATCTCCTGTTATCTGTCTAGGACGCCAAAAACAAAGCAAAGCAAAGCAAAAACAAAAACTAGACTAAACTAGACTAGAAAACGGGAAAAGAAAGCAATACCTTGGGTTGCCTCCCAAGAAGCGCTTGGTTTAAGGTCGCTAGCTGGACCATGATGCGTCTCAAATGAGGTATATTGATGCAACCTCCTCAACCAGCGTTTCTGGCTGGTACTTCTTAAGTCTATGACCGTTGACCTTGAAGCTTCCGCTAGTTTCGCCCCATATCTCAACTGCACCATGAGGAAAAACATGTTTCACAACATAAGGTCCGGTCCATCTGGATTTTAACTTACCTGGAAAAAGGCGGAGGCGGGAGTTGAAAAGAAGAACTAAGTCTCCTTCGTTAAGCTCCTTTGGGACGATACGCTTATCATACCATCTCTTCGTCCTTTCCTTGTAGATTTTTGCATTCTCATAAGCGTTCAAACGCAGCTCCTCTAGCTCGTTGAGTTCCAATAGTCGCTTCTCGCCGGCCTCCTTAATGTCGAAATTCAACCATTTGATCGCCCAATACGCCTTGTGCTCCAACTCGACGGGCAAATGGCAAGACTTCCCATATACCAAATTGTAAGGGGTGGTACCTATGGGGGTCTTAAATGCAGTCCTGTACGCCCAAAGAGCATCGTCCAATTTCATGGACCAATCTTTCCTCGTTCTAGAGACGGTCTTCTCCAAAATTGCTTTGATTTCTCTATTCGAGATCTCGACCTGTCCACTAGTTTGAGGGTGATAAGCGGTTGATACCTTATGGGTTACCCCATACTTCGATAGAAGTGCCTTGAACTTCCGGTTGATGAAATGCGTTCCTCCATCGCTGATGATGATGCGCGGAGTTCCAAACCGTGGAAAGATAGTCCTGTTTAGGAACTTTACTACCACATTGGCGTCATTAGTGGGGGAAGCAATGGCTTCAACCCATCTAGAGACGTAGTCAACCGCAAGAAGGATATAGAGGTTTCCTCCGGAGGATGGGAAAGGTCCCATGAAGTCAATCCCCCACACATCGAAGATTTCCACTTCTTGGATGTTATTAAGTGGCATCTCGTTCCTCCTTGATAAGTTCTCTGTTCTTTGGCATGCATCACAAGAGACAACAAAAGCTTGTACACCTTTAAATAATGTAGGCCAAAAGAAACCGGAACGCAATACCTTAGCGCATGTTTTATCGGTGCTAGCATGTCCTCCACAAGGAAGCGAATGGCAATGCCGTATAACGCTATTAACCTCATCTTCCGGAATGCATCTACGAAGCATCCCATCCGGTCCGCGCTTGAATAGCAGCGGCTCGTCCCAGTAATAATGTCGTACTTCCTTGAAGAATCTCTTCTTTTGAGAGTACGTCAATCCGGGCGGTGTTTCCTGGCAAACGAGATAATTTACAATGTCAGCATACCAAGGTCCGTTCTTATCAGGAAGTTGGTGGATAGAATGTTCCACCAACTGAGGATGAATGTCAGAGAAGTGAGTAAGAAGATTATTATTCTCAGTAATCTCAGTTGACATCATCTCGCCATCGACCTCGCTCGAGGTGAGGAGGCGTTGACCGAGATGTTCTTCAGTCGCCTCGCTCAGTCCAGGAAGTGCCTCGGTCGAGGTACTGCAACTGGAACCGAAACTGGAGATCTTCGTCTCCTGGATTAGCTTCTCAGTTTTAGCTCCTGGATCCTCTTCCAGTGCCTTTAAGCTCCGTATATCTGCATCACAAGAAGCATCTATACCTTCCTCCATTAAACTGAAGCTTATAACTCTTTCGAGTGGATCGTTAATAAGGATAGAGCTCACCAATTCTCTTGATTCTTCTTCATCGTAGATGTTGAAGATATCATCAGTTAGTTGCTCCCCTTTCATGGCTGCAAGTAGTGCGAACTCCACCTCATCGCCACCAACGTTGAATTTCAACTTGGCGTTCTTGCAATCCACGTTGCAACCCGAAGTTGCTAGAAATGGCCTCCCGAGAATAATAGGAACAGGATAATCTGCGGGAATGTCAAGTACGACAAAATCTATAGGTAGATAGAAGTTACCTAACTTGACCGGAACGTCCTCCAAGATGCCCACGGGATGGGTGATGGAGCGATCCGCCATATAAAGTCGAATCTTGACCGGCTTGGGCTCTCCAAGTCCGATCCTCGTACATAGCTCCAGCGGGATGATGCTCACGCTGGCTCCTAGATCACAAAGGGCTTCACAAGTGACATCCCCAACTTGAATGGGAATGCAAAACGAGCCGGGATCTCTCAACTTAGGAGGCATCTTCTCTTTCATGATTTGTATGAGCTCCGAAGATTTAGATGTCATCCTAACTTCACCAACATCCTCCAGCTTCCTCTTCCTTGATAAGATTTCTTTTAAGAACTTCACATAGGCGGGCATACCTAAAATAGCATCAAGGAAAGGAATATTAATATGTAGCTTATTCATCAAGTCAAGAAACTTACCAAAGTGCTTGTCTAGATGTGCTCTGGCTCTGGACTGAGGGAATGGAAGTGGTGGTTTGTATGCAGGAGGTGGAATATAAGTTTCAGTCGTCCCTCCTGCTTTCTGTTGCTCCGCCTCGGTTGGCATCTCGGTCGAGGTGTTCTTCGACTGGATCTGGACCGAGGTGGTCTGCGTCGAACGAGGTACTGGATCTGCAGTTTTAAGTCCACTCCTCGTTGTTATGGCCATGCACTGGCCCTTAGGGTTGGTTTCCGTCTTTGCTGGAAGCTTCCCTGGATCTCTTGGCGCTTCATTCGCCCTACTAGCAAGTTGTTGTTCGAAGGACTTTTGGGCCCTCGAAAATGAAGTCATAGAATTCTCCATAGCGCTAAGCTTGATCAAGATAGCCTCCAGAATTGCGTCTTTCTTTTCTGTTTGAGACGAACTTGATCCTTGCCCTTGGCTCTTTAATGGAGTAGAAGAAGAAGAAGGGGAAGAGAGGAAAGGGTTAGAGGAATCGTTAGAGTTGGAGTTTGAATGATTGTTACCGTGATTTTGGTTATTCGCCCTCCAGTTGTTGCTATTGGATCCTCTATTGTTATTGTTGTAGTTGTTGTTTCGGGGACCGTTGTTGTTGTTGTTGTTCCTTTGCCCTTGCTCTTCCTTCTTAGTTTGAGCCATCAAGAGTTCCTTCAATTGCTTCACGTCATTCTTCAAAGACGTAAGTTGATTGTTGTTGGATTGAGTCTCTTGAAAGTTGACTCTTTTAACTCCACCTTCAGCTCCTTGGTGGGTATATTTCTCCATGTGCAAGGCTTTCTTCTCAATGAAGTCCCAAGCCTCATCAATCGCCATGTCCATGAAGGTACCGGCGGAGAGTAGTTGGAGATTGAACTGGGTGCTTCCGTCCAGTCCTTTGAAGTAGATCTCCAACAACTCGATCTTTGGAATCCCATGATGTGGGCAATCCAAAAGGATGTCCTTGAACCGCTCCCATGACTTGGACAAGCTCTCCTTGTCCTTCATAATGAAAGCATTGATCTTCCCTCTCATTTCGGCGGTCTTTGAGGGGGGGAAGAATTTTGTTAAGAATTCCGTAGTCATCTCCTCCCATGTGCTAATTTTTCCTGGAGGAAGAGATTGATACCAAGTAAGAGCTCTATCTTTTAAAGAAAAGTAAAAAGGTCTTAGCTTGTAGTTGTTATTTTCAATTCTGGAAGGTCGCAAGGTTTCCATCAAGATCTCGTAGTTTTGAAGATGTTGATGTGGCGACTCCTTCTCTAGCCCTCCGAATTGGCATTGGCGAATCATGGATGGAACTTGCGGTCGAAGTTCGTAGTCATGATCCGCTGGATCTCCTAGGTTCACTCCTGGACGCCTCAGTTGTTGATTAGGGTCCATCCTTTGACCTAGGGTTTGTGGGATTCCTGCAAGAAGAACATCTCGGATTGGCCTCCGAGGCGGAAGTACATCGGCCGGGGCGTCAGGTACTGGAGCCTGCCTCGGTCGAGGGTCAGCTACTGGATCCTGCATCGGTCGAGGATCAATAGGAGGATCTTCCCTCGGTCGAAGTAGAATCTGGTCCCGTATGACTGCTATCTCCGCTTCGATTGCTGCAGTCCTGGTGCGATTTTCTTCTTTCTCTTGCCTTAGTTCTTCTTTGCTGAGACGTAGCAGCTCTAGCGTCTCTTTCAATTCGGCCGCAAGATCGCGGTCATCTTGTTGGGCCATCTTCGCTTCTCTTAAGCGTCGCTTGTATGTCTTTTCTGGTTCGGGATCGTAAGGAACGATTTCCTTCCAAGTGCGGGTTCTTCGCATATACCTAAGAAAGAACCTGCAAAAGTCACTCAAGTAGAGTGGTTAGATGACACGGGGGCAAGCGCCCCAAGAGCAAACCGTACCGGCTCGGTCTAGACCAAATCCCCGGCAACGGTGCCAAAAACTTGTTCGCTCCAAACGGTGTGTGCAAGCTTTAAATTTATAACCCTAGACTTAAGCTTAAAACAAGGATGCGAATACGCAGTGTACGGGTCAATCGTAGTAAAAAGCAAGAAATTCCAGGGGTCGATCACAGGGATTCGGTGAAACAAAGTCAATAACGGTAAGCTTCGTGAAGACTAACCACAAAGAGCGATTAACACAATCAAAGATGAATAAGAAGTCAAATAAGCAAGCATGCAATTCTAGGGATTAAAGCATCTAGTTGTGGTTCCAACTCAAGATCTAAAGATAAGCGGACAAAGCTGAGATTTTTGCAAGGGGAAGGTGTTACTAAAGTGGAGTAGATCACCGGGTAAGTCTCACTACTCACTAATCCAAAACCGTAACTCCTATTACCGGGTAAGTCTCAAGGAATTAAGATAAAGAACTATTACCTCGAACTAACACACCATCTAAGGGAATAGAATCAACCTTTACCGGGTAAGTCTCAGGCTAACTCACAAAGATGGGATGCAAGCACACTCAAACCCCAATAAAGGATAAACCTTTATTACCTACACTTATGATCGTTGGTACACAAACTAAGGAATTACCGGGTAAGTCTCATCCTAAGCTTGCTTTGAACCAGGAAAGGTATAATAAGAATAGGATTTGGCAAACTCTAACACTTAACTCTCAGTTTAGGATTAGATAAGTCACCTCGGTCAGCCAGATTCCACCCCGGCCGAGATGTTCATCGACTGAGCGAGATGCTTAGAGTTAAGGTTAAAGACTCGAACTTTCAGGGTCCTACTAGAATCTAAGATTATTCTATCATTGTTTTTCCCACAACCTTCAGCCAATCACCCTAGAATCACACAAGGAAATTAGCCACTCATCATCATTATGAAAGTATTAAATATATGGGAAGAAGGTGAATATTTGAACAAGAAGAATTTAACGAAAAAGACTTCAATAATTGAATCAAATATCACAACAAAGCGTTCCTTGGATAACAATCCAACAAGACAAGACAACAAGGAAGGGGAATTGAAGACAATCTTACAAAACCCTCCAAAAAGCTATAAAAGCTACGATCTTCAATCTTCCTTCAACCTTTAAAAAGGTTCTTCAAAACTCCCAACTGGAGTATGGCTGCGGCGATGTATGCTAGATAAGAGGGGGTGATAGCGGATTTTTCGGTGTAAGCGGCCTGTATGCGCGATGTTGGATTTGTGGAAATCCAACCCTTTTTATAGGAAAATAACCCTCCAAAGATAAAATATCTTAGAAAGATCTTTTCCCATAAAAATAGGTAAAATATAAGATCTTCTTCCTTCTAGGAGCCAAGCCCAAAAATATAAGATCACCTTCCAAATTTAAAAGATCTCAGCCAAGAATAAAATATTCTCGCCGCGTCCTAGGTGTTCGCCTTGGTCGAGTCGGCGTCTCTGGATCACCTCGGTCGAGATGAATCTCTGGTCAACCGAGGTGAGTCATAACTGAATGTGAAATCTCTCAAAACTGGTCCAAAGTGAATCTTTAATCCATGGCTATGCTTCCTGGATGGTTCCTTATGCTCCTCAATGTAGCTCCAAATGACTTATGATTCCTTTTGCTCCTTTTTGATGCAAAACGTACCATTTTACCTGCAATTACAGCAAAACTAGGTGTAGACCTCGATTCCCGCAAAGGTAGATGAAATGGTAATATAATCACATATTATACATGCTAACATGCAGATTATTGAAGATAAAACGTCCAAATAAACCTCAAAATATAGACTATAATTCATGCTATCAACCGGCAATTCAACAATTACCGGCCTAACCACAACCATCCCGGATTTTCCTACTCTAACCCGGATGGAGCCTTGAACCCTCCCGTATCCACAAGCACAACTCCACCACCAAAAGCTTCACAAGAGCCTCCACCCAGATTTACTCAACCTCCAAAGGATAGGACCGAAATGATGTTTGAGCAATTGCTTGGAAGGTTGAGTGGTCTTGAGAGCACCGTGACTTCCATTTCTAAGGCTCAAAAGGTGTTGGAAGCACAAGTGTTCCAAAAGGCGGGTGAAGCCCATAGAGATCCAGGAAAGCTTCCCGGAAGGACCGAAGACAACCCAAGAGGCCAAGTGTTGGCTATTACAACAAGGAGTGGGTTGAGTATGAAAGATCCTTTGCCCAAGGAGAATGCTAAAGGGAAACAAGTGGTGATAGAGGAAGAGACTTTGCAAAGAGATGGAGGCAAGAGCAAGGATGTAGAGCCAACTTATGTGGCACCACCTCCATACAAACCACCACTACCGTTCCCACAATCACGAGCAAGAGCTCGCTTGGACAATCACTTTGGAATGCCAACATATGGCAAGTTCTTGAAAGAGATACTCTCCAACAAAAGGAAGTTGGAGGAGTATGGGGAGATAAGAATGACCAAGAGATCCTCGGAATTGATCCAAACAATGAAGGAGGAGATGCCTCCCAAGCTAAGAGATCCGGGTTCCTTTTGTGTCCCAATAGGAGTGGGAGATGTGAAGTATGAGGCCCTTTGTGATCTTGGAGCAAGTGTAAGCATCATACCGCTTGCACTTTGCAACAAGGTTGGGCTAGGAGAGCCAAAACCGGTCAAGATGACCCTCTATATGGCGGACCGTTCTATCACTCATCCGGTTGGGATCTTAGAAGACATCCCGGTGCAACTAGGAGGATTCTATGTGCCAATTGATTTTGTTGTCTTGGATATTCCGGCGGACTATCCGGTTCCCATCATCTTAGGAAGACCCTTCCTAGCCACCTCCGGATGCCTAGTGGATTGCAAGAATGGGACTCTCTCCTTCAACATTGGAGAAGAGAACATCAAGTTCAAGTTGTCCACAATGATGAAAGGGCCAACCCTTGATGAGGATGTCTTTAACATAGTCGAGCAAGAGGAATCTAGAGAAGTTGTGAGCTCGATCTTGATCAAGGACCCCTTGGAGAAGGTTCTTACCCTAAGTATGATGGAGGAAGGTGTTGAGGAGGCTTGCAATGAAGAGATCAAGGCCTTAGAAGCATTAGAAGAGGAGACAAGGGCTCAAATTAAAGAGAACGAAGAGGTGCTGAACAGCTGCAAGTTCCACGGGCGTGGAATGAGTTCCACGGCCGTCAAACTCTCTGTAAAGCCACAACAAATGAGCCAGGCAACTTCCACGGCCGTGGACTTGGAGCAAACCGTGGAGTTGGCCGTGGTTTCCCCTGAATCAGCCCTTGATGATGATCAAGCTTCTAGGAGCCATGGAGAGCCTTATTTGGATTCATCTCATCCAACCTTATTTGGATCGTCTACACTCGATAAAGGTCCTCCTAAACTTGAACTCAAACCCCTCCCCTCTCATTTAAAGTATGCTTTCCTTGGTGATAATTCAACATATCCGGTGATTGTTAATGCATGCTTGAGTGATGATGAACTTGCTAAGTTGTTGCATGAACTAAGATTGCATAGGAAAGCCATTGGCTATATTATTGATGATTTAGTTGGCATTAAACCCTCTTTGTACATGCATAAGATCTTGATGGAAGATAACCATAAACCCTCTATTGAACAGCAAAGAAGACTAAATCCTATAATGAAAGAGGTAGTCAAAAAGGAGATCATTAAGTTGCTAGATGCGGGGATAATCTACCCTATCTCGGATAGTAAGTGGGTTAGTCCCGTTCATGTAGTTCCTAAGAAAGGTGGGATGATCGTAGTAACCAATGAGAACAATGAACTAATCCCAACTAGGACGGTTACGGGGTGGAGAATGTGCATTGACTATAGGAAGTTGAACATGGCCTCTAGGAAAGATCACTTCCCTCTCCCCTTCATTGACCAAATGCTAGAAAGGTTAGCTCAACATTCTCATTTTTGCTACTTAGATGGCTATAGTGGATTCTTCCAAATCCCTATCCACCCCGATGACCAAGAGAAAACAACATTTACATGTCCATGGGGTACTTTTGCATATAGGAGAATGCCATTTGGGTTGTGTAATGCACCCGCCACCTTCCAAAGGTGTATGATGGCTATCTTTTCGGAATACATTGAAAATATCATGGAAGTATTCATGGATGATTTCTCTATTTATGGTTCTTCCTTTGATAATTGCTTGGCTAACTTGTCATTAGTATTGCAAAGATGTGAGGAGACAAATCTTGTCTTGAATTGGGAAAGATGCCACTTCATGGTAAGTGAAGGTATTGTGTTGGGACACTTGGTGTCCAATCGTGGCATTGAGGTTGATAGGGCCAAAATTGAAACAATAGAGAAGTTGCCACCACCTACCTCGGTGAAGGGGGTAAGGAGTTTCTTAGGGCATGCCGGTTTTTACCGGAGGTTTATTCAAGACTTCTCTAAAATTTCTAAGCCTCTTACTAACCTACTAATGAAGGATGTTGATTTTGTCTTTTCCAAAGATTGTCTTGAGGCTTTTTGTAGGTTGAAGAACGCCTTGATCTCCGCACCTATCATGCAACCTCCGGATTGGAGTTTACCGTTTGAGATCATGTGTGATGCAAGCGACGTAGCCGTTGGGGCTGTTTTGGGGCAAAGGAAAGATGGGCGCACTCATGCCATTTATTATGCTAGCAAGACGCTAGATGATGCCCAACTCAATTATGCTACCACCGAGAAGGAGTTGCTAACGGTTGTGTACGCATTTGAGAAGTTCCGCTCATATCTTGTTGGAGCGAAGGTCATAGTTTATACGGATCATGCTGCGATCCGTTATCTACTTACAAAGAAGGATGCCAAACCAAGGTTGATTCGGTGGATCCTTCTTCTTCAAGAGTTTGATTTGGAAATCCGGGACAAGAAGGGATCCGAGAACTCGGTGGCGGATCACCTTTGTAGACTCCCACCATTGGAGCTTGAAAGAGATGACATCCCGATTGATGACTCATTCCGGGATGAGCAATTGCAAATGATGGAAGAATGCTTGTTCCAAGTGTCTAGAGGAAGTGAGCCATGGTTTGCCGACATTGTGAACTACTTAGTGTGTGAGGAGGTGCCTCCCGGTTTGACATATGCCCAAAGGAAGAAGTTCTTCAAGGATGTGAGGCACTACTATTGGAGTGAACCACTTTTGTTCAAGAGAGGGCCGGATGGAATGTTTAGAAGATGTATACGGGAGGATGAGGTGGAGAGTGTGATCCGTCATTGTCATTCCTTGCCATGTGGAGGGCATGCTAGCTCACACAAGACATGTGCTAAAGTGTTGCAATCAGGCTTCTTTTGGCCAAGTTTGTTCAAGGATGTGCAAGGCTTTGTTGTAGCTTGTGATGCTTGCCAAAGGACGGGCAACATCTCAAGGAGGAATGAGATGCCCTTGAACAACATACAAGAAGTGGAAATATTTGATGTGTGGGGTGTGGACTTCATGGGACCATTCCCTTCTTCATGTGGCAACCTCTACATCCTATTAGCGGTTGACTATGTTTCGAGATGGGTGGAGGCAATCGCCTCTCCTACAAATGACGCCAAGGTTGTGGTGCGGTTCTTCAACCGAGTGATCTTTCCAAGGTTTGGAACACCAAGGGTGATCATAAGTGATGGAGGGAAGCACTTCACCAATAGGAACTTTGGGGCACTTTTGGCTAAGTATGGGGTGACTCATAAGGTAGCAACACCTTACCATCCCCAAACTAGTGGCCAAGTGGAGATCTCCAACCGGGAGATAAAGGGGATTCTTGAAAAGACGGTCTCTAGGACAAGAAAGGATTGGGCTATGAAGCTCGATGATGCTTTGTGGGCATATAGGACCGCTTTCAAGACACCAATTGGCACCACTCCTTATAAGTTGGTCTATGGCAAGTCTTGCCACCTTCCGGTAGAGGTGGAGCATAGAGCTTATTGGGCCATTAAGTGGCTAAATTTTTACCTCAAGGAGGCGGGAGAGAAGAGGTTGCTTGACTTAAACGCTCTTGAGAGGACCAAACGGTGGCATGACAAGCGCCTCATCCCGAAGGAGTTAAGTGAAGGCGGCCTTGTCCTTCTCTTCAACTCGAGGCTGCGGCTTTTCCCCGGAAAGCTCAAATCGAGATGGACCGGGCCATATGTGGTAAAGAAGATCTTTCCCCATGGAGCTATTGAGATAGGAGGGGAGCATTGTGGAAACTTTAAGGTGAATGAGCACCGGTTGAAGAAGTATATTCCGGGAGCTCTGGTGGATATGATTGCCCCACTTCACCTTGATTAAACGCCCCGAGTTTGGTCAAGCTAATGACCTTAAAAGAGCGCTTGGTGGGAGGCAACCCATTGGTAACGTTTTCCCTTTCTCGTTTTGTTTTTGTTTTAGATTTTTTCTGTTTTTGTGTGTGTTTTTGTGTGTGCTTTGTGTGTGTTAGAGTCTTGGTAGCATTGGAAGCCTTGCTTGGCAAGTGAATGATGATGATGAACCCCTCATCAAATTGTGGGTGGAGCGGACGCGGAACTTGGACGGCTAGCGGTGCCTAGCGCGGGTCCCGACGCCTTGATGAATACTAAGAGCTCTTTACCATGGTTGATAGGATCATCCAACATCAATTCCACTTGAGAATCCCAAATACCATAGCAAACCATTTTTACATTGTGAGAACCTTCTTTCACTCTTCTTTACTTCATTTACACATTGGGGACAATGTGTTTCTAAGTATGGGGTGGGGTTTGCATGATCCTTTGCATGATGAGCATCTAGGGTAGTTTAATATTTTCACATGTCTTGCATTGTATATATTTATTTCGAAAATCCCATAAAAATTCAGAAAATTTAAAATTTTTTGTGCTTTCTAGGCTTGGATATGACCCTAATGATGAATCTTGTCTTGTGGATTGGCTATGAATGGCCTTATGTGTTAAATTGATGAATGCATATGTGGACTTGAAATACTTCTCTTGAATCCCATGAATGATTTGTGATCATGATGTTTTCCTATAATGGATTGAGTATTGAAGGTCGAAATTACATGATAGTTCTTGCACACCATCTAGGAATGAATGAGGCAATTCATCTTCCTCTAATTCTCATCTTGATCATGATTGTTTGAGCACCTCAATTGATATAAATTTGACCTCTTTTGACCCATCCGGGAATAGGAGCATGATAGTGTGTTGATGTGTGTGAAAAGCAAGTGTGGGGTGAAGATGTTGATGAAAGAATATCATGCATAAAATGCTGAATTTGTTGTGAAAGTGTAGACAAAAACATAGGTTTGGGGACGTTGGCTTAAATGACAAGTAACTCGGTACACTTCACATAATCGGGTGTTGGTGCCTTGCCAAAGTCAAATAAACCAATAGTCCTAACGAGCTTTGGTATGTGTGCCCGGTGTGGATGCACCTCGAAAAAATAGAAAAAGCCCGAGGATGGCTAATCACCAAGGTTTCGGCTTTTGTACACCAATGCCATTGTCTCAAAAATAAGTCAAAGAAAAAGAAAAGAAAGAAAAGATAGAGAAAATATACACTTGAGGGAAGTTGATCGAGGACAAGGTTGTGGAGTTAGTTCCGTTCCCGGATTAGCATCACATAGCCTAGAAAAATCCCACCTAATCACAACGTTTCTTGGCCTTTTATTTCACAAGACCTTATGACCTATTTGCATGTTTGTAAGACTTAGTAATCTAGATTGGATATGCTCTTGATCATCTTGACTTCTTCATCTTTACATCTCATTGCATGCTATCAAGTTAAATACAATTGTCTTTCCATGCCTTCATTTATTTGATACATAATTGCTTGTCCGTAGCCATAAAACATGACTATGAAGGTGATCCAATAGTAGAAGCACAAACCCAAAAAGATTTTGCCATTTTCTGCATACATAAATCATGTTATCTCGTAGTCTATAGTTGAGAATTTGCTCGGGACGAGCAAACCTTAAGTATGGGGTATTTTTGATAACACGATTTATGACTTAGGTTTAGGTAATCATTTAGATAGATTTCTCACTCATTCATGCATGGTTTAGCACTAGTTCACAACGTATGCACTCAATTCACGTGTTTTGTCGAGATAGACGTCTACACGGACTTGTGCATTGCTTTGTAGGTATTTTGGGAGATTTAGGAGCTAAATCGATACGTTTGAGGATCGTTCATCAAGATGACACACCCTCGGACTCATTAGGATGCAAACTAGAGGCTAATGAGGACTCATGGAACCTTGCCAACACAAGTCATGCGCCGAATCGAAGCTTAATGATCAAAGGCAAAGCTGAAGGTCCAAATCACGGTTCACTGAAAGTCCACAGCCGTGGAACTGCCCGTGGATTTTGCCAGGTTTTCGTGACAGCTGTGCCACGATCTCTTGGCCAGCTCTTGCAAAGTTGTAGTATAAAAGTGGTCCTGCATTGGCTGAGAGAAGCATCTTAGGCGCAGCTCTCCATTATCCACTATCATCCAATCAAAATATTCTCTCAACAAGAAGATTCTTGGAAGAAGGAGGTAGAAGGAAGCTACCATTGGAGGAAGAGCTTCATTGGAGAAGAAGAAGAGCACACCATTAATAGATTTTGATAGCTTTGTAGTGAAGAATTTCGGAATCGATTTCTAGAGTTGTATGAACCATTTGAACCTTCTTTAAGAAGGGTTGTGAGTCATTCTAATTCCATTTTTCATCTTGGTTTTGTTTACCTCTCTTGTTCATCTCTTTCTCTTCATTATCTTGCAAATGGAAGCCATGATTTTATGTTTGATGATTTTGATTGCTATTATGTATGTTGTAGGCTAAATAGATGTGATTCTAGGGTAAGGAAGGAATGGTTATGGCTAGGACTATGATAGGATGGACTTAGATTAGCCCTTGGATGACTCTCTTGCTTGGACGTAGCTTCTGTTGGAGACCACGGTTTGTTCTTGCCTTTCCACGGCCGTGGAAGGTGTGGAACAGCCCGTGATTCTCCCTTGTTTGATGGATCTAGCTTTAGAATGTTAGAATGTTGAAATCCTAAGTGTTTGTTGAGTTAAATCTACCCTAGGGTGACCTAGTGTTAGCAACTAAGTGTTAGAAGAGACTTACCCGGTGATTCTTACTCTTAGATTCAAAAGATGACAACCCCTAGGTAGTGGTGAGCCTCATAAGCCGCCATTGGACTAAGTGTGCTAGGATAGTTGTTTAGGACTAACTCTTTCGAGACTTACCCGGTGAGGATAAGTTAGATCCCTAGGTGACAATCCGGTTTGTGTAGAATTCCATCCCTTAGGTTCTGTAACACCCCGAATCCGTGGGACTCGGGGCGCTACGGGTTGGAACCTCACAATGGGTCCCGACCCTTAGCTTGACAACAATTTCACCGGATCTTTCAACATGGCACAAATAAAGGCAAAACCGAAATTCCTTTTAATGCAAATGATAAGAAACCCGAAGGAAAACAACAAAAGACTTCAGCCGATAAACAACACCAAAGACCAAAACGCCATACACGCGGCATACCAACATAATAAACGCAGAATAAAACACAACCCGACTCCAACCAAAACCCACTCCTAAAATGTACGGAACCCCGGCTGCCCACTCTTCCGGATCTCTCGGCCGCAATCCTAACCTGCAAGGCAATCTACAACAATCGGTATAAAACCGTTAGCTAATATTCGAAGCATTAGATTCAAGGTGAAAGGCACAAACACAAGTAAAACAACATAACACACAATGTACACCAAATCACACAAGTCCGGTTTATTATCTTTTTATTATTAAGTCGTATCCCGTTCTAATTCAACTTTGGTTGTGACACGAGAGTCACCGAAACTCGCCTCGGTCCCTACTTACCGGCATGGAATGATACTGATGCATCCGACCGTCTACCAGCACGGGATAGTCGCCGAGAACCTCCTAGCTCTCGCGGGAGCCAGACAAGTTGTCACCGCCCGTTATCATACACTTGGGCCAAAATAATATAAAGGTCGGTAATCCTAATTCCGGTTTAGTTGTTATAAACAATAAACAATAAACACACACCACCAAACACACATCAATGCTAATACAAGGAATACGAGCTAAGTAAGTCCGGAGACTTACCTCGTCACTCACTCAACTCACAACACTCTCGCTTCCTTAGGGAGGAAGCTCGTAACCTGCTCACAAGAAGATAACTATATCAATAACAACCCACTCACAATAGAAGTCTTAGACTTCTATACAAATGATCGACGCAAGACCATTTGACTCTCAATTCTAGGACCGCATCCTAGAATTCTTCATGCTCACATCACACTCAATACTAGCTAGAAGTCCTTAGACTTCTAGACCCTATGATCTCGCAAGATCATAACCCATAACACATACTAGGATAAACATACCTAGTCCAAACAAACTCAACGGTAACAACACCATGCTAGGATAAGTCAATCCTAATCTCCAAAATCTCACAAGATCATACAATCCCACCTCGAGCCTCGAAACGCTCACAAGATCAACCATATAACTTACAGCCTTATATAAACCTCACAAGATAACCAACACCTCAAGCTTAAAATCAAAATCAATCCATCAAAAAAAGATCAAATCCTCGAAACTCACATAAGGTTCAAAGCCACTACTTGGCATTAACTCTAAGTTATGCTAGATCCATCCTAACATGATACTAAACTTAACATAACTAGATCGAGGGAAAAAAAAAATACTCACACGACGTCAAAAGACGGAAGTCGTTCAACGGATGTCGATTTGGACTCGTTAGGCCTTTATCGGGGCCCTTCCGAACCTAGCACCAAACTAAACAAATTTAGCATAACGCTAAAATTTGGACATACTACATAGAATATATAGACTATAAGAATAACCTCCGAAAATCAAATCCGAGTTAAAATCTTATAAGCACTTTCCGAGCAATATATACAATTTTAAAACTTGATCATAATCCGCAATTAAGTCTTCGGCCATAAATCCGAAATAAATCCAACAAAGGCATAATATATATAGTATATATATATATATAAATAAGAATATAACTCAAGGTAAAATCCATATTTAAAACCCGTAAATACATTTTCTGGGCAAATTATACAACTCTAGAAACTTGGGTCATTTTGCGTAAACAAAACCTTTGGGCCAAAATCTGTAATTGTATATGCAGAGGGCACTTATGTTAAATTCACAGAAGTTGGGTCAATTCTGCAATTATAAAATATAGGTACAAATCTGTAATTATAATTAAAAGAGAGGGGCCCGATTTTATATACCCTAACTGCTCATCTTCAATCGATTGATAAGTTGGGGAAGGAGGAAGCAGGCGGCGGCACCTCCAACGGCCAAGGAGACGGCAGTCGGCAGGGCTCCCTCCGGTGGCTGGGACGCTAGCCTTCCTTGGCGGCGGCTCGGCTCCTGCGAAGGGAAGGCGGTGGTTCCCGATTGCAAAAGAAGAGAAGGGAGAAGAGGCCAGCGGAGGAGGCTCCTCAGGTAGAGATTCCCGGCGAGGCGAAGGCGCAAAGGCTAGGCTTCGCTTCGGCTTTGACAGGTGAGGCCCCAGGTCCGGTGGTGCGAGGGCAGGGCCGCTCAGATCCTCTGGTGATGCTGTAATGGTGGTTGCGACGAGCGAGGCCCTTCTCCGGCGTGGGCTCCGGTTTCTGGCGCGACAGAAGTGCGAAGTTGGTCCTCCCGGTGCCATGGGCTGCAACAGGGGAGTTGGGCAACAACAGCTAGCCCTGATGAGGATATTGCAGGTCGAGAGGAGGCGGCGAGGGGCTGAGCAAGATGGCTCCGGTGGCTTCCCCTCCATCTGGCGATTCCCTAGTGGGACAAACCCTCCGGCGGTTGTAGAGATGCGAAGAGGGATGGAGAAGGTGGTGTGGGCTCCGGCGAGGCAAAGCTCCAGCCCAGTGTTGCAGCAGTCCGGGTTTGCAGAGGAAAAAGATCGAGAGAGGGATGGAGTGCACGGCTGCAGAGGAAGGGTGATGCAGTGGCTTGCATGAGAGTAGGAGTGCAGGGGATTTACACAGAGTTGTGAGAAGGGAGATGAGGCGAGACATGAGGGTGCAGGGAAGAGAGGTGTGAGGGGTTCCAAGGGAGATCTGTACAGAGGGAGGTGGCGTGAGAAGGGCAGGGACAATAGAGGGTTGCAACGAGGGGTCAAAAGTGGGTGTGGTGAGCGAAAGGTCGAGGACACTCATTAGCTTGAAAGAAACAAAAACACAGGGAAAGAAAAAGGAGGAAAGAGAAATAATAAAGTAAATTAACCATTTCAAATAAAATAGGAATCCGAAATTAAATAAACTCAATCGAATTCAATCAGAACGGGATTTTCGGAACGGAAAAATAAAAACTCCTGAACTTTTCCGTAAAAATAATTTGCGGAAAATATATAAATCAAATATATGTAAATATACTTGTAGTAGTATGATTTTTCGATATAGAAATCGTTCACGTAAAATATATACGAGATTAAAATAATAATTTAAAACTGTTCACGTAAAAAAAACGGAAAGATAAATATCGAAACACGCCTAAAATTTGGGGCGTTACATTAGATCCCCCTAAAAACAAGTTTCGTCCCGAAACTTGCTATGCGTTGAACTTCTCGGTCCTTAAGGCCGAGGTATGAATTCTTAAACTAAGAAGACCTTAACTTGCTAATCTACATACACAACTGCTCCAACCACCATCGCAATATATATAACTGGTCATAAAACACATTCTCGCACAAGGCACAAACTACACATAACATCACATATGCAAATAACTCAGTCAAGGGGAGAAACAAACTAGGTCTAAGCCGTCGATTCTGTCGATGGTACAAGCTCATCGTAAAACTCAACCAAAAATACTAGCCTTCGTCTTCCGTTAGACTCATTGGTTCTTCGTCAGCCACTAGATCCTCATGACCGACAACATGTCTTGAGTCATGCATGTACTTTCTCAATTGACACACATAAAACACACGGTAAACATCCTCTACTCTAGGTGGCAACACCAACTTGTAAGTCACTTCTCCAACTCGCGCTAAAATCTCAAAAAGGTCCGATATATCCGAACTCAACTTCCTTCTCTCGTCTTTCTCAATGCAACATTTCCATTATGTTTCCCTTTGATCGTCTCTTACAAAGATCGACTCTTTCCATCAACACCTTGGGTTTTGGTTCTTGTCAAACCAAACTTTGATGTTACGTTACCTCAATTACTGTTGTAAGTTCTAATTAATGAAGGAAATATTTTCATTCACACTACTTCTACGAACGAAACACGTACGCTATTACTTTTATATCGTTTCTCAATACTCAATCAAGACCTTGTCTAAGAGAATCACTTGTACGCTTCAAACTCATCATACCTCAATGCCATTTCAAAACAGTTGCATCAATGAATCTCCTCTTAACTCTCAATAACTCCATTTTCAATTTTCGTTCCACTCGATACTTCATTGTCATCCGGAGTAGGTTATCCATAGATGATGTTACTTTGGAGAATCTCTCCACAGTCCGGTAATGACCAATACATCCAAGAAAACTTGTAACTTCTTTCACATTCTTCGGGGTTTCCATCCCGCGACAACTTATCATACAACTTCTCTCTTCTTCGAGAGTAGACCCTAAATACCTTATTCGGGCATTAGTAAGCCCATATGGAATCACTACAACTCATAGCAACCACGGTTTGTCTAGAATGCCGTATTTGCAATATTCGAGTCTCGAATTTCTCAATTGGTGGCAATCACGCCTTAAATCATTCTTAGAAAAGACTACCGACCCTTTCAACCAATCAACTAGATCATCCTTTCGTGGTAAGGGATACCTACCCTTTACCATAATCTTGCTCGACTCACGGTAATCGATGTACAAACGGTGATAACCGTCTCCCTTTTTGCAAACTGGTGTTCTCCATAACAACTTCAAATCAAGAGTTTAAGATATATTCCCATATGAACTTCAAATCAAGAGTTCAAGATAACATTCGGAGTTCTCCATAGCATTTCACTAATTCTAATGAACTCCTTTCAATAAGTTCTTGCAATTGCTCCTTCACTTGCTTCCACAACTCATGTCTCTTCACAAGCGTCATTCCATACGACGCCTTAGATATCGGAATTGTGTCAAGCTTGACCTTAGTGAAAAAAATCCACATTCTGACGTATTGGAGTCCATGATATCATATCTCGGTTTTCGTATTTTCCTCTTTCGTCCCATAACATAAGACTGACACAACCTTGTCTTAAAACTTGACAAGTGGTCATGATACTAATGATCTACCCCAATCGGTTGGGGCAACATCCTTTGAACACGTGAATTGCTCCTTCTCCGGTTATAACAATGACTGCTTTCTTTCAAAGATTCGTCTTTTCTTGAATTGGAAACATTTGCTTGAATCTTATGACTCTTGTGGCCTTATTTAAGTATTCCTTTAACTTAACCCCATATTCCCTCTTTGATGGAATGATTGTAATAATCTTTTAAGGTTTCTCACTTCTGTGCTACCATAAGGATCCAAACTACATGACTTAACCATGCTTCCAAACAATTGACCTTATCTTCTTTACTTCTATGACATCCCAACATGTGGGAACCGTTCTATATATTATATATAAGATTGCACCATTCCTTCGAGTAGGTATAAAACCTACTTCATTTTCTTATGTAACGTCAATCCGACCGTAGAGACTTTAACCTCAATCTTTCATGTACTTCTTGTACATATCACATCGACATCAAACTTCAAAACTTCTATCTTCTCCTACTCTCTTATGCATCTCTCGGTATTCCATGAACAACCTCACAACTGTACCGGTATGCCCCGTGGAAAATGCTAGAGAAAAACTCCCCATCAAAAACCACTAAAATATCAAACTCATTATATCTCCAGGTACTAACAACATAACTCTAAGCTTACAGTGTTCCCCTAATCTAGGTCCTCCCTTCACGCCATAGCCACCATGTCTTTTCCGTGTGAGTCTATAAACTTGACTTATCTCTTGCCTGTGGTAACATATCATCCATTTCCTACCCTGCATCCTCTATATACTCCCGTTTACGTACCACCACCATGACACCTTACCTTCTTCTTGATTCACTACTTCCCCTTTACCGTGATCAAACTTTAAAACCTCTAATTCGTGTCGTTCTCCCATATGCCGTTCTCATGACCTAAGAAGGTCGCAAAAGGGTCATCTCCATCCTTCCCCTAGGAGGTCTGTAACATCTACTGGCTCAAACTCCTTCGACATTATTTGTTTAAGACAATTACGCTTCCGTTGATGTACTTCCTTACCATTGTCTAAGATCTTGTTGTCGATCCTCTATTTTCCATAGTCTTGTTTACTCATCCCCTCTACACTCATCAATAGACAACCCGCACCTTTGCGTTCTCAGTTGTCACCGGTCAACTTACATTTGACCTTCTCCAAGGTCAATGACTTACCATTTTACTACACTTTCCATGTTGTCCTTCAAGTACACCTTCACCAAAATTCTAGCCTCATATATCGTCCGTTCATGTTCCTCTTGATTGGTATCTTAAGTCTTTCGATCAAAGTTCCTTGTTTCGGCTTTCATCTTCTTAGGATCATCATTTATACACACTTCCTCCTTCTTGGTGCTTCTTAGTCTTATCATCATAATGAAAATCGGTCAACTCCACGTGACTCCCCACCATGCCCTTCTTCTTATAGCTCTAGTAATGTTGTAACTTTACTTTTTGGTACCTCGTAAGCTTAACTTACGGTATCTTAAATCTTTAGCAAATGGTTCGATCACTTTTCTCGTCTTGACTCCAAAGCTTAGGAGCACCTATAGAAAACTTCACGTCTTGAAGGAATACCACCTTTAACCTTGCTAGAGTGTATCCATCTCCTTCTCGATTCGTATCTTTAGTTGTTCACGCGTCTTCTAGAAGAACTTAAGTTCGTTTTCACTATCGGTCCCGTTGTCGTACAATCCCGGTTTCTTTATAACCACTTATATACCTTAACTTTGCTCCCTTTACTTGTATTGCTCCATCTCGATCTCTCTTTAGTCGTCTCGAGTTCTTCTTTCTACTTGTTTGTCCTTCGTTTATGTCATCTCTAATCCTCCTCTTCGACATCCCTTTTAAGGAATCCGAGAACGCCATGGTGTTCG
Organism: Fagopyrum homotropicum; assembly: GCA_033239125.1. Classification (NCBI taxonomy): domain Eukaryota; kingdom Viridiplantae; phylum Streptophyta; class Magnoliopsida; order Caryophyllales; family Polygonaceae; genus Fagopyrum; species Fagopyrum homotropicum. Next base: position 38,599,411 of record BSWB01000005.1, on the reverse strand, counting down.
TTAACACGAAATGCTCAACTCGATATTTGAGTGTACTCCTCCACGTATGAACGCTATCCCAAGCCAACCACTTCGTCTTTAAAGGTGATGATACTATACTTGTCATCTTTTCTATTAGGTCCCGGAACTCCATATGCTACTACTATATATAATAAGATACGTATACATAACTATATAAATCCTAAGTCCATATCACTACCAATATAATACATCCAACATTTCATTCACAATAGAAGGTCCCAAAACATATAACCGTCCGCATATATAATTGTACACATATATCCAGTTCATCATGCAACATACAATCACAAAGGTACACATCAATTCTATCATGCATAACTACAAACCTCAAAACCATATCTACATATATACATATATATATATATATAAAGGTCCAATAAACTAAGCTGCCGAGATCCGCGGAAGGAGTGGTGGTCCGTACATTCTACCCCGACTCATGCATGTGATTTTGAAAACGAAAAGTCAGAACCCGTGTGGGTTCTGTTTATTCCTCATTCAGCCTTTAGAAGATTGCGAGTGCCATTGTTGTCAACCTAGGGCTCTGATACCACTTTTGTAACACCCCGAATCCGTGGGACTCGGGGCGCTACGGGTTGGAACCTCACAATGGGTCCCGACCCTTAGCTTGACAACAATTTCACCGGATCTTTCAACATGGCACAAATAAAGGCAAAACCGAAATTCCTTTTAATGCAAATGATAAGAAACCCGAAGGAAAACAACAAAAGACTTCAGCCGATAAACAACACCAAAGACCAAAACGCCATACACGCGGCATACCAACATAATAAACGCAGAATAAAACACAACCCGACTCCAACCAAAACCCACTCCTAAAATGTACGGAACCCCGGCTGCCCACTCTTCCGGATCTCTCGGCCGCAATCCTAACCTGCAAGGCAATCTACAACAATCGGTATAAAACCGTTAGCTAATATTCGAAGCATTAGATTCAAGGTGAAAGGCACAAACACAAGTAAAACAACATAACACACAATGTACACCAAATCACACAAGTCCGGTTTATTATCTTTTTATTATTAAGTCGTATCCCGTTCTAATTCAACTTCGGTTGTGACACGAGAGTCACCGAAACTCGCCTCGGTCCCTACTTACCGGCATGGAATGATACTGATGCATCCGACCGTCTACCAGCACGGGATAGTCGCCGAGAACCTCCTAGCTCTCGCGGGAGCCAGACAAGTTGTCACCGCCCGTTATCATACACTTGGGCCAAAATAATATAAAGGTCGGTAATCCTAATTCCGGTTTAGTTGTTATAAACAATAAACAATAAACACACACCACCAAACACACATCAATGCTAATACAAGGAATACGAGCTAAGTAAGTCCGGAGACTTACCTCGTCACTCACTCAACTCACAACACTCTCGCTTCCTTAGGGAGGAAGCTCGTAACCTGCTCACAAGAAGATAACTATATCAATAACAACCCACTCACAATAGAAGTCTTAGACTTCTATACAAATGATCGACGCAAGACCATTTGACTCTCAATTCTAGGACCGCATCCTAGAATTCTTCATGCTCACATCACACTCAATACTAGCTAGAAGTCCTTAGACTTCTAGACCCTATGATCTCGCAAGATCATAACCCATAACACATACTAGGATAAACATACCTAGTCCAAACAAACTCAACGGTAACAACACCATGCTAGGATAAGTCAATCCTAATCTCCAAAATCTCACAAGATCATACAATCCCACCTCGAGCCTCGAAACGCTCACAAGATCAACCATATAACTTACAGCCTTATATAAACCTCACAAGATAACCAACACCTCAAGCTTAAAATCAAAATCAATCCATCAAAAAAAGATCAAATCCTCGAAACTCACATAAGGTTCAAAGCCACTACTTGGCATTAACTCTAAGTTATGCTAGATCCATCCTAACATGATACTAAACTTAACATAACTAGATCGAGGGAAAAAAAAAATACTCACACGACGTCAAAAGACGGAAGTCGTTCAACGGATGTCGATTTGGACTCGTTAGGCCTTTATCGGGGCCCTTCCGAACCTAGCACCAAACTAAACAAATTTAGCATAACGCTAAAATTTGGACATACTACATAGAATATATAGACTATAAGAATAACCTCCGAAAATCAAATCCGAGTTAAAATCTTATAAGCACTTTCCGAGCAATATATACAATTTTAAAACTTGATCATAATCCGCAATTAAGTCTTCGGCCATAAATCCGAAATAAATCCAACAAAGGCATAATATATATAGTATATATATATATATATATAAATAAGAATATAACTCAAGGTAAAATCCATATTTAAAACCCGTAAATACATTTTCTGGGCAAATTATACAACTCTAGAAACTTGGGTCATTTTGCGTAAACAAAACCTTTGGGCCAAAATCTGTAATTGTATATGCAGAGGGCACTTATGTTAAATTCACAGAAGTTGGGTCAATTCTGCAATTATAAAATATAGGTACAAATCTGTAATTATAATTAAAAGAGAGGGGCCCGATTTTATATACCCTAACTGCTCATCTTCAATCGATTGATAAGTTGGGGAAGGAGGAAGCAGGCGGCGGCACCTCCAACGGCCAAGGAGACGGCAGTCGGCAGGGCTCCCTCCGGTGGCTGGGACGCTAGCCTTCCTTGGCGGCGGCTCGGCTCCTGCGAAGGGAAGGCGGTGGTTCCCGATTGCAAAAGAAGAGAAGGGAGAAGAGGCCAGCGGAGGAGGCTCCTCAGGTAGAGATTCCCGGCGAGGCGAAGGCGCAAAGGCTAGGCTTCGCTTCGGCTTTGACAGGTGAGGCCCCAGGTCCGGTGGTGCGAGGGCAGGGCCGCTCAGATCCTCTGGTGATGCTGTAATGGTGGTTGCGACGAGCGAGGCCCTTCTCCGGCGTGGGCTCCGGTTTCTGGCGCGACAGAAGTGCGAAGTTGGTCCTCCCGGTGCCATGGGCTGCAACAGGGGAGTTGGGCAACAACAGCTAGCCCTGATGAGGATATTGCAGGTCGAGAGGAGGCGGCGAGGGGCTGAGCAAGATGGCTCCGGTGGCTTCCCCTCCATCTGGCGATTCCCTAGTGGGACAAACCCTCCGGCGGTTGTAGAGATGCGAAGAGGGATGGAGAAGGTGGTGTGGGCTCCGGCGAGGCAAAGCTCCAGCCCAGTGTTGCAGCAGTCCGGGTTTGCAGAGGAAAAAGATCGAGAGAGGGATGGAGTGCACGGCTGCAGAGGAAGGGTGATGCAGTGGCTTGCATGAGAGTAGGAGTGCAGGGGATTTACACAGAGTTGTGAGAAGGGAGATGAGGCGAGACATGAGGGTGCAGGGAAGAGAGGTGTGAGGGGTTCCAAGGGAGATCTGTACAGAGGGAGGTGGCGTGAGAAGGGCAGGGACAATAGAGGGTTGCAACGAGGGGTCAAAAGTGGGTGTGGTGAGCGAAAGGTCGAGGACACTCATTAGCTTGAAAGAAACAAAAACACAGGGAAAGAAAAAGGAGGAAAGAGAAATAATAAAGTAAATTAACCATTTCAAATAAAATAGGAATCCGAAATTAAATAAACTCAATCGAATTCAATCAGAACGGGATTTTCGGAACGGAAAAATAAAAACTCCTGAACTTTTCCGTAAAAATAATTTGCGGAAAATATATAAATCAAATATATGTAAATATACTTGTAGTAGTATGATTTTTCGATATAGAAATCGTTCACGTAAAATATATACGAGATTAAAATAATAATTTAAAACTGTTCACGTAAAAAAAACGGAAAGATAAATATCGAAACACGCCTAAAATTTGGGGCGTTACAGGTTCTTAGAGACTTACCCGGTGATGAGACCTTAGGGACGGATTAGTGGACCGTGAGACCTACCCGGTGATTGATCCCAATCTAGAAACACTAAATCCCAACATGTCATAGTTAATCCAAGGAATGATTAGGTAGCTTGAGTCCTATGCCATAACCGGAACTTCCAACCCCTAGAATCCGCTTTTCTCTCTTTGATCTATATCTCGTTTTAGCTTGTTGGTTTGAGTTGATTTGTTAGCATAGTTGATTTGTTCATTTGCATGATTTGCGATCCTTGATTGATCACCTAAAAACCCACCAAAAACATTTAGATTTTCATTTCTTTATTTCCTTTCCTTTTTCTTCACCTAGATCTTCACTAAACTTAATCACTAATCGAATCAATCTCACCTTAGTCTTTGTGTTCGACCTCGGAATACTATCCCTACTACAAACGTCCCGTACACTGCGGGTTCGCTAGGAGTTAGGATAAATATAACGAGAATATAAATTTAAAACCAATTGCGTATCACATCCTGAGCGTAACAGGCACTGTAAGCCACCAACTGAAGTCTGACCAGTAGCGGTATGGCTATGTCGCCCCTGAGTATGTCCCCGTCCAAAAACAGCTACTCTTGTACTACCACTAGCATATCCTGTCCTCTGCCGTTTTTGACTGAGCAGCTCTCCTCTGGACTGGTCTGTCTCTCTCATATGCAGACGCCCTATCCTGATAGTCTGACAGAGTCTCACAAATAGGAACGAGTGCTCTCTCAATCCTGCCAGATAGGAACGAGTGCTCTCTCAATCTCCGTGAAAAGAGATACACATGCTGCTCCTTAGGAGGTGCAGCTGGTCCAAGTAGGGTCAGTTCCTTCTGGAACTTCTTGATGGCAACAACAATTGGAATATCCTCAAATCCTGTCTCAATGAAGTCTTGAAACCTCTCTCTCCTCAACGAGACAGGACAATATTTGTCTCTAATAATGCTCCTCATCTGCTCCCAACTGGTGACTCGACTACGTATGGTCCGCCACCAAGAATGAGCATCCTCAGTGAAACATGTCTGCACCAAATCCACCTGTCGATCCTCTGGGCATCGTATCGCCTCTAGTGCAGTCTCTACCTGTCCAATCCAGTGCTCCACCTCCAACCCTATCTCTCCACTGAATGAGGGGACCTTTTGAGAGTTGAAAGCCTTCAACCACTCATCCGGCCTCGGTGCTCTAGACCTAGTAGGAGCTCTATCAGCCACAACTCTCCTCTCAGGTACAGCCGGCACCTGAGGTACTCCTTGTGTCACCTGAACAGACCTAGCCGGTATTGGTGGTACCTGGGTAAGTCTCTCTATTCTAGCAGCCTCCTCCATACGCTCGACGTATGCTCGGTACTCTTTGTACTCAGATGCTCCAATAGAAACACGTCCTGACTCCGTCGAACATGCTCTCTACGCTCCAGACCTAGCAACGGTCTCATTCCTGACCTCGGGACCTACACTCTCAGCCACCTCCTCCACTCCAGCATCTGGCAGGATCACTGCTGATGGATCCTCTCGAGGAGCTCGACCTCGACCTCGTGCTAGTGAAGGTCTACCTCCATGACCGCGTCCTCTAACTATAGGGGTCCCATCTCCCCTACCTAGTCCAGCTGGAGGGAGAGGTGGACGACCTCTACCTCGACCAGTAGCTAGCGTAGCTCTAGTACGTGCCATCTGCGCGAGGAATAACAACTATAAATATAAACTAGCTAATAAGTCCAACTACTGTAATAACCTAAAGTCCATACTAAGCATACTGAGATCCGCGGTAGTAGTGGTGGTCCGCCGTACTTTTCTATTCCCAACCAAACTATGCATGCATTTGAAAACCAAAAGTTCCCTTTTTAAATCTTAGACCGCTTTCGGGTTCTCCTTAATACTTATTCGGTTTTTCAGAAGATTTCAAGTGCCATTGTTGCCAACCTAGAGCTCTGATACCATGTTGTAATACCCCGAATTCTCAAAACTCGGGACGTTACTTGTTAGGACCTCACAATGGGTCCCGACCTCAGTTTGACAACAATATTACTAGGATCTTGCAACAAGACACAAATAAGAAAAACCGAAATTTATGAAATAGTATTTTTGAAGGAATGAATGCAACAAGGTCTAGCAGCCTATAGTACTTAATCAAAGGGAAAAAGATCAACTATCTTAACAAAAGAAAGAACGACAAACAACCACACCAACCCCCACTCTAAGGAGTACGGAGACCCGGCTGACCACTACTTCCGGATCACTCAGCTGCTGATCTACCTGCGGTAAATGTAAAAACACAACAAGAGAAACCATTAGCTAGTTATCTAAATATTAGGAGAGTAATAATAGCACACACACACATAAAATATAAACACCCATCATGCTTTCAAACAAGTCCATTTATTATCTTCAGTTAAGTTATTCACTCTTACTAATGATACTTATTTTGTGACACGAGGGATTCCCAAACCTCGCCTCCGCCCCCGTGTAACCATCAGGAATGGATTCGATGCATCTCACCTTGTACCTGCCTGGTCTGGGTATAGAGAACCTCCCAGTCTCCTGTCAGAGCTGGGCAGTGATGTCACGGCCCGTTATACATACAATTGGGCCTTAAACATAATAATAACGACGGTCGTCCTAACAAGTTGTTATTATTATAATCACACACATCGCACACACACAGCCATTATCACTCAAATAATATCCAGAAATTGGCTAAGTCACGAGGACTTACCTGAGTCAAATCACACTCTAACAAGTCTCAAATCGGTCCGTACTCGTGGTAACTCAAACGCCTGTCAAATAAGGCATGTGGATTAAAAGCACATCTAGATGTCCAACCTCATGCGAAGGGATTACAGAAAAAGCTCTCTTACGGTAAAAGACCATTTTACCCTTAGTGTTGAAAATTCTCAAAGTTTATTCTTGAATTCTACTAATTTCTTTTATAACTTGTTTTCCATAAATTGTGTCTCTCGGATAGCTACTTATAGGTTATAAGGTCAAAACTCGAGTCAACTCGTCAAAGAGTACAACACTCCTCCTCCTTCCCGGTTATTACCCCACTCTTATACATGTATGTATACTTACATGTGCATACCTTTCTTATACATCTATATATCTATATTTACGGCACTGCTGCGTTGGTAAATTTATAAATTTCCAGCCTATTTTATATTGGTATCTATTTATACCTCCATATGTATTGCACTGTATATCTTCCGCTACTTGCCTACTTCTATTGCTCAACATATATATATATATATATATATATATATATATATATATATATATATATATTCTTGTAATTCTAGTTTCTCTGTACGTATCTAAGTTCATAAAACGATTTAGGGTCTAAACCACACTAGATTTACTTTGATCTTTAGTCACTTCCCACAAGTCTATCGAACAACACCCGTGACCCTCATCTCGTTGTGCCCACTGTCGCACCAAAACACACCAACCGAGACTCCCTACAACTTGCAAAAGTTGCTCCCCTTGCCACTCCATCCCTCCCGTACTCTCACTAAACCGCTACTCTATATTTATCCACCCTCCTACTTCACCGTCTACCTCGTTAACCATTTCAGCAAACTCAACCAGCCAAACAACACACAACTCAAGGTCTGCAGTCTATACTGTTGTAAAAGGAAGAAGGAGAGACTCACTAGTAATGAAAGCTTGCTACAGTTCCGATCGGTATCACGCTCAGGGGAGGTACGACGACTCGGTGCACTCTTCGACCGGACTCACACCGTCCTGCTGGGACGAATCGAAGGCTACGGAAGGCGGCGGCGCTCCGGCTGGTGGAAGGTACAGCAAGTCAAAGTCACGCTGCCGGAGGTCGGGAGAAGTAGCGTTGCGTAGATCGATCCGTTAGTTAAGCGTAAGAGGTAGAAGACGAGGTTAACGAGGGAAGAGTTCGTAAGGCTTACCGAAGCTCCTATTACGGCCGACTGGGCAGAGCCTTGGTGGCGTCTCCGGCGGGCGGTGGTGGTGGCAGTTTCCAGGCGTGCGGCGTGGTGTCTCCTCTCCCAGGCGTGCGGCGTAGTGTCTTCTCTCCCAGGCGTGCGGCGTATGAAGGTAAGGGATGGATTAGGCTGTTTAGATTAGGGTAGAATTTACGGTTAGGTTTAATTAGGTTTTTAATTAAAAGGTTAAGGATTGATTGGGCCGGCAGAACACTTACCGAAAATGGGCCTGCTCTTCCTTTAAGAAACAAGCTGAAGCGAAACCCGTTACTCGTACGGAATTATTCTTCGTTTTATATGAATTATTTCCGGTTACATAAACGATCATTTTATGTGAATTAAGCTCACATAAAATGATAGAAATTAAATATCATTTTATTTTATCTAAGGGAGGATCCGGATTTAAACTGATTTTAAAAAAAAAAATTTCGGTTATTACACTTTCCCCAACACCCAAGGATCCGAGACCGAATTCACGGAGGAGCCGGAGGAGCCGCCGTTGAACAACACTCAACTAACGGCGGCGGTCTTCCGATTTTGGTTTACAAAAGGTGCTCCCGATGCCAACGGAGTTTACTATGCCAAATGCAATTTTTGTGCGGCACAATACAAGCATAAAAAGGGAGAAGGCTACGGGAACTACAAGAGGCATATCCGGAACAAGCAATCAGAAAAAATGGGATTAGCACGAGGGCAAACACAACTTACCGGGTACGCATCTACTTCTAACCAACCTCCTTCTCTATTTACATATGAACATTCTTCTTCTATGGATGCATTTTCGGAAATGTTGGCCGTAGATTCTTTAGCATTTAGTTTTGCACAAAATGTTGGTTTTAATGATTGGATGCAAAATCATGCTCAACCCGCATATAAACCGAGTTCTCGCCAAACCGCTAAAAGAAAAATGATTCATAAATATAAAATTCGTAAAGAAGAATTGATTAAATATTTTATGGACAACGGTGATATTCAAGTTTCTATTTGTAGTGATATTTGGACCGGCGGTTTTCAAAAAAATTCATATATGGGTATTACTTGTCATTTTGTTGATAAATTTTGGATTTTAAACAAAAGAGTTTTAGCATTACGAGTTTTCAACGAACAACACACCGCCCAAAACATTTCCCGTTTGATTGCAAATGTTTTGGAAGAATATAGATTAGTTTCACGAGTTTTTTCAATCGGTTTTGACAACGCCTCTGCTAACACGGCTTCCATTAGAGATTTAACCAACTATTGTAAGCCGACGATTGGAGGTAAATTTTTTCACATTAGGTGTGCCGCTCATATTTTAAACTTGTGTGTTCAAGACGGTTTAGCATACGTTGGACATTTAGTACAACCTATTCGAAATATTCTTAATGAACTTTGGTCTAAAAAAAGTGTACGTACTAAATGGTATGCATATTGTAAACAAAATAACGTTTATCCTATAAAAAATTTCCAAAAGATGTTTGTACAAGATGGAACTCTACTTACAAAATGATTTACGAATCATATGAATATCGAGAACTTTTAAGTGGTTTTGCCGCACAACATATTGACGGTAATTTTGTTTTCGGTGAATCTTGGATTTTAGCAAAAGATGTAATGGAGGTTTTTTAATATTTTTATGATGCTACTAACACTTTTAGTTATGTTTATACACCAACTTCAAACATATTTTGTTATGTAGCAATTAATATTGCATTTGCAATTCAACAAGGTCTTTTAATTGAAAAAATTTCACAAGCTATACGTACAATGTGAACTAAATGGTTAGATTATTATACAACCATTCCCGATGTTTTTCTTGTTGCATTTGTGTTAGACCCAAGACGTAAAATGGATGGTTTAAAATAATTTTTAGAAAGTTATTATGAATTTTTAGGTTTAGAACAACATCCCGATTGTCATGTTTCTACCATAATTGCTAAAGTTAGAAAATTATTTGATGAATTATTGGTTCAATATCGTGTTTCCGATCGAGGTCAATCTTTTCAACCCCCTCCTCGTCCTTCATCTTCAAGTTCATCTAAATTTAAATCAATTGCTAGAAATTTGTTTGGCCCGAAAAGGGCAAAAACCACGTCGAGTTCCAGCTCGGAACTCGACGAATATCTAACCATTTCTTTTGAGTTTGCCAATGATGAAGAAGAGGAGGATTTCAACATATTAGAATGGTGGAGCCGACCGGAGAGAATGAGGTTCCCTACCCTCTCAAGGATCGCGGCACAAATTCTCGCCGTTCCCGCCTCAACGGTAGCGGTTGAGCAAACCTTTAGCCAGAGTGGAAAGCTGCTTGATCCGACGAGATCAAACATGTTGCCCGAGACGTTGGAGGCACAAGTCCTCCTAGCCGATTGGAGGAAAGCGGAAATGCGAACACAAAAGAACAACCTCTCGGCGGAGGAAGGCGACGAAGATGACGACGAGCGACAACAAACACCATCGGATGTATCGGTGGGAGAGTTCGACTAAGGTAAGGGCCAATCGGGGATATAAACAAAGGTAAGAGAACTACGTGGGTTTTGATTCCTCCTCCCCGAGAGGATACGTAGGCAACCGGGATTCCGGTTCAAGCCCAATTCTTCCCTTTTTTTTTCTTTTTAAAGTTTAAGACTTAAACTTAAAAAAGAAGATAAAAAACTAATAAAAAGAGGACTTAAACTTAAAAAAATTGGACTTAAAGTAAATTGGACTTAAAGTAAATTGGACTTAAACTTTAAGTCCAATTTTTTTAAGTTTAAGTCCTCTTTTTATTAGTTTATTTTGTTCTTTTTTAAGTTTAAGTCCTATTTTTTATTAGTTTATTTTCTTCTTAAGTCCAATTTTTCTCTTCTATTTATTTTCTTATTTTTTTAAACTTTATTTCCATTATTAATTTTTTTTTAATAGTGAGGTGGCCGACTCGTCGACCCGCCGGGTCTGACCCGTGACCCGGTGGGTCGCCGACCCGGCAGGTCGGCCACATACACGGGTCCGGGTCACCCTCCCCGGACCCCTGACCCGGCGGGTCCGACCCGTGGACATGCTTATCAAGGAGTAGAATGGTCTTAGTAGTAAAACGTGGTAACCACCACACCAATCACAAAATCGATTTTGCACTTATAAGTTACTCTTCTTTATGCAAAAACAAAAATTTGATATATATATCTACACAATTCGTCCTACAATTTAACCCTCCTAATAATAAAGAAGAGACTCAAAAGATAAACTGTTTAGAAGTACATTAGAAGAAAAAAAGCATTAAAGATGAGGACGACGACATTATGAGTAACAGTTGTAGTACTCAAAAGTCGGTTAGATCACAACAACGCCCTACACTGACACGATTATCGCTCTCCCGCGTACTCCTCTTACACCACCACCGCCTTTTCTGATCACCGCCACCACATGTTTATCTGATCGAATACATCACATACTAACTAAACATGAAGCTCAACTACGCTATTGTTGTAGATTTATTTCGCACTCATACTGGATATAACTAAGCTCAATTATGAATAAAATGTAATTTCAAATCGATATAGAGGAATACCTGAAGAGGCATGAAGAGAACCTTTGCAAGTAAAGCATAAGCAATAGAAGAAAAGTCAATAGACTGGTTGATTCTTCATCTTCTTCGCCACTCGTACATCTCTCGCTCTTTGGTCGAATGTGTATATGCCTATTTTAAAGGGTGTGTTTTTATGATAAAATCGCCAAAACATATAGAAATATAGAAGAATTAAAAAAGGCAGTTGAAAGTGTAAATTGAGTTGAATTGCCAACTAACCACCACAGCTTGACACCTGCCACTTTTTAAAATATTTCCCCATGTGATTCTCACCATCTTTAAAAGATGGGGGTCAATAGCTAGTCGGGGATTACGAGCAAGATTTGACAACATAAAACCTCTCTAATGCACATCCCTCCATAAAAAACATAGTCCATCATATTATCATCATAAAGCCACTACACTTGAAAAATAAAGAATAGAGAAAATGTGCTATCAAATTATGCGCACATCTGGACTTGGTTGCACATACTTAAAACAAACCTTTCTGTAACGCCCCGTTTATTTGGTGCGTTCTCGATTTTTTTTATTTTTTTCATACTTCTATAGATAATTTAATTGGCTAAAAAAAAAAAATTTTTACGAGTATTATTACGTCGTAAATTAAATTTTACGAGTGTATATGTATGTATCAGTATATTTCATATTCATATATAATCTGTTTAAAATTATTATTTTAATCTCGTACATATTTTATGAGAACGATTTCTATATCGGCAATCATACTATTACAAGTATATTTACCTATATTTGGTTTATATATATTTCGAAAATAATTTTGCGGAAAAGTTGGGAAAACTTTCGGATTTGGTGTATTTAAATCGAGTATATATCGTATTCATTTTCTTTTGTTATTTTATTTATTTATTTTAATTTCTCTTTTCCTTTTTTTTTTCTTTCTTTTTTTCTTTACTCTTCCCTTTCTCTCTCCTCTGGCCGATGAACAGCCTGCACGCTTTCCTGCTTTGGACCTTTGCAAACCGACTCCTCGCTCCTGTGAAGCTGTAGGTGACCTCTCGTTTTTACCTTGCGTCCTTCCCTCTGTGCTCTCTCACGCCAGCCTCTACCCATCGATTCCCTCTCTCCTTCTGTATTTCTCTACACACTGAACTCGCCCTTCCCCTGTGACAAACAATGGAGCAGTGCAACGGGCAGCCTCCCTTGGTCGTTCTTCCTCTTCCCATCTCAGTGCTGCCGACGGAGAAGCCTCAAGCAGGAGACGCCGCTGCTGCGCCGTGCCGGAGGTCGGGTCTGTAGCCCCGCATCCTCTTCGTTTTCCCCCTTCTGTAATTCTTCTGACGTAGGGCAAGGAGCAACCACCGCCGGAGTTTTGGGTCGCCCTGCTGCTGCAACTGTGCCGTCTCCGCCACCAGGAAGCCCTGCCGTCGAGTGCAGCCCTGTAGCCACCGGTTTCTCGCCCTTCCTCTTCCTCTGCAGCCGCCGGGCCCTTCCTCTCCTATGTGCGCTATCTGAAGGTTGAAGAACCCTAAATAGGGTTATTAAAACGGGCCCCTCTTAATTGTATCAATTACAGTTTTGGCCCATTTTTGAGTAATTGTAGCTTTGGCCCATGATTCCTGAGTTTATGCATAGATACCCCTGCAGAATTAATTTTTGAAAAATGGCCCAAGTTTTTGAAATTTGATTTTATGCCCTGCTGGAATATATTTTGCGGTTTTGACCCGTGTTATAAAATTGTATAGTTTGCCCGGAATATGTAACTACGTTTTTACCTTGGGTTTTTGTTACATGATATTCTTATATTTTTATACACGGTATATTATGTCTTTGTGGATTTATTTCGGAATTATGGCCGGAGATTTATTTGCGGATTATGACCAAGTTTCTAAAATTGTATAAAATGCCCGGAAAGTGTTTTTAAGATTTTTAATCTCGGATATGAATTACGGGGGCTATTCTTATAGTTTATATATACTATGTAGTATGTCAAAATTTAGCGTTATGCTAAATTTGTTTAGTTTGATGCTAGGTTCGGAAGCGCCCCGATAAAGGCCTAACGAGTCCAAGTCGACATCCGTTGAACGACTTCCGTCTTTTGACGTCGCGTGAGTATTCTTTCCCCTCGATCTAGTTATGTTAAGTTTTAGTATCATGCTAGGATGGATCTAGCATAACTTAGAGTTAATACCAAGTAGTGTTTATGGAGCTTAGGTGAGTTTCGAGGATTTTATATTGTTTGATTGATTCTAAGCTTGAGGTGTTGGTTATCTTGTGAGGTGGTTATAAGGCTTTGAGTGTATGTTTGATCTTGTGAGCGTTTTGAGGCTCGAGGTTGGGGTTGTGTGATCTTGTGGAATTTTGGAGCTTAGGATTGACTTGTCCTAGCATGGTGTTGTTACCGTTGATTTTGTTTGGACTATGCATGTTTACCCTAGTATGTGTTAGGGTTATGATCCTGCGGGATCATAGGGTCTAGAAGTCTAAGGACTTCTAGCTTGTGTCGAGTGTGATGTGAGAATGAGAGATTCTAGGATGCGGTCCTAGAATGAGAGTCAAATGATCTTGCGTAGATCATTTGTGTAGAAGTCTAAGACTTCTTGAGTTGAGCGAGTTGTTGATATAGATATCTTGTTGTGGGCAAGTGTAGACTTCTTCCCAAGGGAAGCGAGAGTGTTGCGTGAGTTAGCGTTTGGGACGAGGTAACTCTCCGGACTTACTTAGCCCGTATTCTCTGTATTAGTTTCAATGCGTGTTTGGTGGTGTGTGTTTATTGTTTATGTGTCTGTTTATTGCTTATGTTATAACATCTAAACCGGTAATAGGACCACCGACTTTATATGTTTATATTTGACCCAAGTGTATGATAACGGGCGGTGACCGCTTGTCCAGTCCAAAATGGGGATGACTGGGAGGTGCCTTGCGACCAGCCCATCGGGTGATGCTGATCCGCATCAAGTACAAACCCGTATGGTGAAAGGGGACAAGGGCGAGCTCTTTAAGATTCTCGTGTCACAAAAGAAGTTGAATTAGAACGGGATATGACCTAATAATAAAAAGATAATAAACCGGATTGTGTGTTTTGGAACATGTTGTGTGTTTATGATGCCTTATGTGTGTGTGTGCCAATACCATGATTCTAATGCCTTGAATGCTAGCTAACGGTTTTATACCGATATTGTTGTAGTTGTCTTGCAGGTTAGGGGCGCGGCCGAGAGATCCGGAAAAGTGGGCAGCCGGGGTCCGTACATTTTAGGATGGGTTTTGGGGGTTGTTTTTATGTATTGTTTAGGGTATTATGTATGTCGCGTGTATGGCGGTTGCCTTTAGCATTGTATCTCGGCTGAAGTCTTTCGTTGTTTTCTTTTGGGGTTCATATCATTGCATTAAAATGAATTTCGGTTTTGCCTTTATTTGTGTCTTGTTGTAAGATCCAGTGAAATTGTTGTCAGGCTAAGGGTCGGGACCCATTGTGAGGTCCTAACCCGTAGCGCTCCGAATCCCGTGGATTCGGGGTGTTACACTTTCGGCACAATCAAGCTAAAATCTTCAAATCGTCAAGCCTAAAGAACTTTGTAGATCCAATTTTGCATAAATATAATATTATAAATGAGCATCAAAGTAAAAGAATAACTATTTTTAAATTGTTATGACGAAAAAGAGTTGAGGACACCACCGCTGAGCCTATAGATCCACCAGATGGTATCTACCTCCGCTTTGAGCAACCGCCCGTCAACACACTGGTGTTGCTTGATTTCACCGAGATCTTTGTCGTGGATAAGAAGAGATCATGCGCGCTCATGGCCAACCTGCAGACAATTGGGAGAAGGCGGAGGACTAAGCTAAGGGAGGATACACGGCAATTGATATCGAACCAAACTTTATATTAAACGTGGTACACAAAATCGGTATCATCAAAAATACTACTAACCTACGATATATTGTTATATTGTTGTTGTTGATAAGGATAACATGAAGAAGCGAGATCGTGAGATTTCATCGGAAAGATTTAAAATTTTCAAAATTATAATTTATAATTTAAAAATAATAGTTAAAATAATAAGTAAAAATAAAAGCTGTGAAATCTTTTAAGGGCTAATTTAGTAAGTAGGCTTTTTTTTTTATCGTACACTAAGTAGGCTTTTATTAGTTTTCCAATTAGTAAATATACCCCTCCCATATTTTTTACCGTCCAAACCCTAGCCTCTCCTTCGTTCTTCCGCTTCTCTCGCCCTAACCCTCACCCTCACCCTACTCCCGTCTTCTCTTTCCCCTTCCCGACTGTGTCGTTCTGCCTCAACCATCCGGTTACCAAAGTCCGACGCCGAGGAGCAGCGGCACGCCGCCAAGGAACCTTCGGCCACCAGACCCGACGATGGATTGATGTCGACCGAACCAGGATGGGCTCGACAACAGTATGTGGCATCGTTTTCTCTCCTCTTCTTCGCTTCTGCTGCTCCTACGAGGCGTCCAAAAACTGGACCAAGGGCGGCTCGAGGGACTGTTTGCAGGCTTGAGGGAAGGACGCAAACCCTGTTGATGCATTTCTGGTTTGTGAATCTTCTTTTCTGGTATGAGTTTTCTTCTTACTTTGTTTCCAGCATAAAATTCTACCAAGGGATCTATATTCCCCATTGATCTATGCTCTTCACATTTGGAATCATTCTGCATTGGAGATTGATTTAGGGGTTTATTTGGAGTTGTAATTAAATGAGAAAACAGATCAAAGGTTCTTACGATGACTTAAGTACATGACTTTACACACATCCACTATGATTAAGCAAATAAGTAGGGCACTGCTTAATGTCTTAAACACTATTGATATAGCTTATTTTAGTACATTTTGGGCATTAGTGAGACAACTTGACGGCATGTTTTGAAACAGTTTTATTGTCTTATTTCTATACATTTAGAAAGCATGGAACAACAAAGAGGTTACATTATTGATATAGCTTATTTCATCTAGAACCCAACACTACCTGAGATGACTATTATCCATTTTCCTACTATGACTTCCTCTTTCGAGCAAAAGGAGATGCTTACAGTGGATTTTCAACATTATACCTGAACAATGTGCCATTATCCATTGATATGTATACATTCCAATTATGACTAGTTAATCCGCATACTTTGTTCTTTTGATCGTGATTTCTTCTCATCATTGATATGTCTGACCAGGGACCATGTGATCTTCTTGTTAGGATTTGATGAGTTTCAGCAACTTTAGTTATAGTTATGTCAGTAGAGCTGTGAATAAAAGTCAGGAGGAGATATTTCTACTATGCAAATATGGAATTCAAGCTTTCTAAGGCATATGATAGTATGAGTGTAACACCCCGAATTCTCAGAACTCGGAGCATTATTGGTTAGAACCTCACAATGGGTTCCGACCTCAGTTTGACAACAATTTTACTAATATCTTGCAACAAGACACAAATAAGAAAAACCGAAATTCATAAAAATATATTTTTAACAGGATGAATGCAACAAAGTCTAACAACCTATAATACTTAAACGACGAGAAAAAAAAAACTAACTATCTTAACAAGAGGAAAGAACAACAAAGCAACAACCCAAACCCCACTCTAAGGAGTACGGAGACCTGGCTGACCACTACTTCCGGATCACTCAGCTGCTGTTCTAACCTGCGGTAAATCTAAAAACACAACAAAACAACCATTAGCTAGTTATCTAAACATTAGGAGAATAATAATAGCACACACACATAAAATAATAAACACTCATCATTCTTTCAAACAATCCATTTATTATCTTCATTTAAGTCATTCATTCTTACTAATGATACTTATTTTGTGACACGAGGGATTCCCAAACCTCGCCTCCGCCCCCGTGTACCCATCAGGATTGGATCCGATGCATCTCACCGTGTACCTGTATGGTCTGGGTATAGAGAACCTCCCAGTCTCCTGGCAGAGCTGGGCAGTGATGTCACAGCCCGTTATACATACACTTGGGCCTAAACACATAATAACGACGGCCGTCCTAACAAGTTGTTATTATAACACACATGGTACACACACCACTATTATCACTTAACTAATATCCAGAAACCAGCTAAGTAAGTCGCAAGGACTTACCTGAATCAAATCGCAATTCTCTCAATCTCAACTCGGTCTGCAACCGTAGAAACTCAATCGCCTGTCATACAAGGCACGTGGATCAAAATACGTCCCATATTATTAGAAGTCTATAACTTCTAAGATACTCCAACTCATCAAGAGAAAAAGACTAAAAAGCCCTTCTAAGATAAAATGCCCATTTTTCTCTTGGTCCCGAAACTCCTACATAAATTCTAAAAGATGGTTCCAACATCTAGAAATTTCATACTTGGCCAAATTTTTGAGCATTTTCACAACCGTCCCACCAACCTACTTTAAGCCCTTATAAATTCCAGATCCGACTGTTGGACCGACCTCAACTTTTGATACATCATAGTATACATATCCCTCTATCTCATACTAAAAATTTAACGGTGGATGATCAATTTAGGGTATCAAAATGCATTCCCAAAGTCAACAGTTCACAATTAGAAATTCTGGAACACAAAAGGAGTGTAGAAGGTCTACACTTTTATTACCGTTGTCCACGCTATCAACAATAGTACTACCCGATAAGTTCCAAGTTCGAAGCTGGTGAGTAGCATAACTAAATCTCCAAAGCTACGAACTAAGATCCCAAGTTCGATATTCCTAAGATGCAATTAAGAACTAAACCCAACTAAACTATGTACTATACCCGATACAAAAAGTACCCATAATTCCACTAACATAAATCTGCATCGAAAGCTTTTGGTTTACTCTACTCTACAACACTCGTGTTTAACTCACAGGGACCACTCCACCTACTGCTATCCATTTCATAGCAAGACTAAACCCATCCTAAGCCTTCTCAACTTAAATAAACCCATACAGGCTACGTACCTCAGCGTCCGTCCACGACTCCTAATACGCTCTAAACCAACTCCTCATACTCCCTCCTAGCACATACCCACAACACCCTAAGCTACTGCAACGGAAATTAAACATAACAAAAGGCCAAGACAGTAAGCTAAAGAGGACTCACCGCCTAGGAGCTTGTTCAATCGACTCGCTAAGAATCCACAACCAAGTGTTGAAGGAGGGCTGGCTTACTGGTGTGATCTCCACCAATGGCTTCGTTCTTGTTCGTTGAGATACGAGGCAATGTCGAGCCTGTGCAGACCTATTTATATATATATATCGTCAAGGTAGGTTCGGGTTTGACGAGAAGGAAGACGAAGCGTGCCTTACCTCAACATTGTAGTGGCGATGGTGTCGGCTCTCGTCGATTACCATGGGGTGTGTCACTCAGTTCTATCGGTAGTGTCACGGAGTAAGTTGGCTAACCTTGGTGTACTGTTGATCGATCGAAGATTAGTGCGGCTATGGTCGACGCTTGAGGATGCTTGATTAGGTTGATCTCCAGCGGGTAACACTGGTGGGGGAGGTGCAGTGGCAGTAGAGGCGTGTATGTATGGTATGTGATAACGATAACACTAGGGAGGCCGTTGGGTGCATCAGGCGAGGATGAAGACCGAACTGCTCATGGGTGGTTGTTGTTTGCGGAAGCCAACGGTGGTTGTTGTCGACCACTGGAGTGCGACGGAGCTATTTGGCCACACTAGGCGAGATGGTCTTCTTGTTGCCGGAGGTTAGACCAGATGGGCGTATAGATCTGGAGTGGCGAGAAGAAGCTCATACGGTTTAAGGGAGCAAAAAGGGGTTACAAAAAGAAAGGAAAGAGAGAGGGATACGGGGAGAGAGAGATAATGGGAGAGAGAGATAAGGGGGGAGAGAGATGTACGGATAATTGATGAGAGTCTCCTCCACTGGGCCCCGCTGGCAAAGGAAGACAGGTAAGCACACCCTTTGTACGCTTGTGAGGCTGGACCGATCACATGCTGCTGGGCCTATCTAGATGGGCCCGGAAGGCCTAGCTAAATGGGCCCGGCAGTTTACCTTGAGGAAAATAAACTTGTATATAAACAAGTTAAATTTTCGTGTAACTGGATCGAAGAATAAGTTAACACTTGTTTTTAAATTATCGTGCAACAAGGTAAAGTCTTCGAAATCCGGTTTGGTCCGGAAATACTCGGGATTAAATTTGCGGGTATTACAATGAGCTTAACATAGATTCCATGTTGTTTATCTCCTAATAATCGAGATTGAGTTTGATCTACAGCTTAACACATATCAATGGATGGTCTCAGTCTCAGAATTTGTATTGGAGGAAGAGAAAGGTGATGTTATGATGTATTGCAGGAAGGAATGTGGAATCGGGACTATCATTTTCATATGTGGTGACATTGTTAACTGGTTGGCCATATATTTCACCAAAAAAAAAATGGTTGGCCATATATACTACTCAAATTATACAAACTGTAGCAGAATTTGAATTTTTTTTATTAGCTACAGCCTTGACTTAAATGCGTCATTTCGTACCAAAATTTTATGATAGTTTTACCTATCATTAAATGTAATTTTATGGTATGTAATTTTATGGTATGTAATTTTATGGTATGTAATTTTATGGTATGAAAATCTGGTGTAAAAAATTCTGGTATGACAAAATTCTTGTATGACAAAATTATGGTATGAACTTTTCGTATGATAATTTCTGGTATGAAATTTCTGGCATGAACTTTTCGTATGGTAATTTCTGGTATGAAATTTCTGGTATGAAAATTCTGGTATGAGAAATTCTGGTATGAGAAATTCCAGTATGAGAAATTTAGTCCAGAAAATAAATAATAAAATAATAAAAAAAATAAAAAAAAGGCAAGAAAAAAAATTCAGTAATCAAAAATTAAAATTTATACTTATATAACAAATAACAAACATCATTTATTTCTTTCTTTCTAAATAGAAGGGTTAATAATTTTTACCTACTATTAAATGAAAGTGGTAAAAAATTTGGGGTACACTTTTTTAAACAAAAACTCAAAAAGGCCTAGTAGGCCAAATTCTCCCATCTTTTAATTGACAATTTTTTTTAATTAAAATCTAAATTTGTTGGATCCCAAATTAAATGGAATCGTTGAAATAACTAAAAAATTAATTTAAATGATTTAAAACTAAATTTTTAAAAATAAGATTTTGTAATCGTTATAGATTGAATCGAACAATTGAT
The DNA here is from genome assembly GCA_033239125.1 of Fagopyrum homotropicum. Classification (NCBI taxonomy): domain Eukaryota; kingdom Viridiplantae; phylum Streptophyta; class Magnoliopsida; order Caryophyllales; family Polygonaceae; genus Fagopyrum; species Fagopyrum homotropicum. The sequence goes on along the minus strand of BSWB01000005.1, from coordinate 38,578,942 downwards.
TGGATCTAAAGTGGATAAAAAATAGATTTGTTCATTTATATTTATTAAAAAAAAATCGAAACTAAAAATTCGGAAAATTTTCTTATCTTTTTAAATGAAGTGGATACAAAAAAATAAATTCGTTCAATTATTTTTGAAAAAAAAATAAATCAAAACAAACGTTCGAAACAACAAATAGATTCGTTGAATTATTTTGTTTTTAAATGATCTGAGGTGAATGTTTATCCCAAAAAACAGAAATCAAATATATAATTCATTTATTTTTATTATATAAAATTGTCCTAAAAAAATTATAGAAACAATTTGATTTACTAGGCTTTTTCTAATTTTGTGTTTAGTAAATGTACCCCTTGAGAGAGGAGTGTGTAGAGTTTAAAAATAAATACAAAAGGTTGGGGTATATTTACTTAATTGAAACATTAAAAAGCCTATTTACTACTCTAATTTCTTAAAAAGGCCTAGTTATCAAAATAGCCCAAAAATATAGGGCTATTTTGATAACTAGGCCTTTTTGAAAAGCTAGAGTAGTAATTAGACTTTTTAATGTTTCAATTAAATAAATGTACCCCAACCTTTTGTATTTATTTTCAAACTCTACATACTCTTCTCTCAAGGGGTACATTTACTAAACACAAAACTAGAAAAAGCCTAGTAAACCAAATTATTTCAAAAAAAATATATTCATTCAAATAAAAGTGATTTGGCTCCTATAAAATTGTTAATTTAATAATAAAAGATTTTTTGGCTTAATTTTTATTATAGAAAAATTGTCACACAAAATATAGTAGTTCGAACTAACGTGAGTTGGTTCTTATAAAATTGTTAATTTAATAATAAAATATTTTTCGGCCTAAAAATAAAAATTTATTGGTTTTAATTGTGGGAGCTCCATTTCAAAAATACTGCATCCACAACGCGTCACGTCATCGACTTGTGCTCTGTTTTAGTATGTATAATAGATTAAAAATTGGCGGATAATATCACAATTTCTATTTTTTAATATAAATGAAAATAAATTTTGTTAAAAACTTTTCTTATAAAATTTTTAGACCGACACTAATTTACTTTTAAAAGATTTGCATAATTTATTATTATAAAAAATTGAAAAAGATGAGATAAGATTTACATGGAAAAAATATTTAATTCTTAAAGAAATAATTTTTTGTCAAATGACTATTTGATTAATAAATAATTAACTTAATAATTAACTATAGAAAATATTTGGTAGGCTTAGAGAAACCTCGTGTTGACACGTGGTAAAAATCCTATGCTTTAATAGATACTAGTATATTACCCATACTTTGTGCGGGTTGAGTTTTAATAATTATTTAATACTTAGAAATTTATATGTATATTTTTATAAAATAAAAAATCCAGAGAATGAAATTAGTATCATTATTATAATTTTTAATTCTGTTTTAAGAATTTATCTCTTCTAATTAATTATATTTTTAAATTAATTTGTTAAGATATGCTTGTTAATAAAAAAATCCATAAAGTTTTAAAAATTATTTTTATAAAACTATTTTTTAATATTTTTTAAAATATAATTAAATCAATTTCCAATTTATATTAACATTTAAAAATCACTTTTTAAAATAATCTTGGGCAATTTTGGTATCTAGCCCTTTTTGAAAAACTATAGTAGTAACTAGACTTTTTAATGTTTCAATTAAGTAAATGGAAAAATGACTAAAAATAATACAAAATATCACTAGTGAACCAAAAATAATACAAACTTTAAAAATTACCAAATTATATACAAACTATGAAAGATTAAACCAAACTTGATATAGTGAATAATTTTGACCAAATTTTCAGTCAAAGTGTTAATTTGGCAACTAAACATAAGTTTTGGGCTGAAAAAATAATTTATAAAAGTATTGGGTGAATAATGTAAAACTGAACAAAGTTCCTTCTTCCTCCTCTCTGTATTTTCACGTCTTCACAGTAGTTCAATATCTCTTATTTGAGATTCAAAGTCACCAAATCAATGAATATGAGGAGAATCAGTTGGTAATTTGCATAAGAGTATTCTAAATCTAGATAATATGTGCTAAACACACTATTAGATCAACTAATCGATTCAATTTTGATTTTTGGCTTCAAGAACCCTAATTTTTAAAAAGGAGAGTTTAACACAATTTTACTCCAAATTAACCAATAAGAACATCATACAAAGCAATAAAAGTTGTATCCTAAGTAAAGCCCCATAATGGGTTCACACAATATAGGATTTTACATGTTAAGCCATAAATTACAAGAACATGGTTTCTCAAACACCATAGCCAAGAGACCACGAGCAAGGAGAAAGTAACTTTTTGATTTTACAATTTTTTCTTTAACTTTTGATAATTACATTTTGAGCCCAAAAATTAATTTTCATTGACATATTAACACATTGAATAAAGTTTTGGGTTAAAATGTTGACCATATCAAAATTGGTTTATTCTTTTATAGTTTGTATATCATTTGGTAATTTTTAAAGTTTGTATTATTTTTGGTTCACTAGTTATAGTTTGTATTATTTTTGGTCATTTTTCCTAAGTAAATATACTCCAACCTTTTGTATTTATTCTCAAACTCTACACACTCTTCTCTCAAGGGGTACATTTACTAAACACAAAACTAAAAAAAGTCTAGTAAACTAAATTGATTCAATAATCTTTAGGCTTTGAGAAACATGACGTTGACACGTGACAATAGAGTCTTCTACTTTAATATATATAAGATAAGATAAGATATTAAAGCCAAAGCATTTACTTCAATGTGGTTCATCCTCACCTATAGAATTTTGATTTTTTAATTTTTTGATTTTTTTGTAAAAAAATTATATGGGCTAATTTGGAAACTAGGCTTTTTTGAGAATTAGTGGTACAAAATAGGCTTTTATGATTATTCAATTAAGAAACTATACCCCTTTCTTATTTTTACCGTTCAAATATACTCCTACCAAATTAACCCTAACCCTTGCGTTCCTTCCTCTCTTCCGCCGCTCCCCTTCCATCTCTCTTAACAAAACCAGTTGCCGGAAGCCATCTACTCAAAAAACCGCCGTCTAATCTCCCCTCCTCGTTCGAAGCCTCGTCGGAGTCCATCTACTCACAGATCCAGTCGCCGGAAGCCGCAGTTTAGCCCATCTAGCTCTCCTCCGCCTACCAGCACATCCGGATCTTTGTTTTTCTTCGAATTCTTTCCTTCAGTATCTTGGTCTAGTATAGAATGAAACGAAGATCGGTAGGTTATACTCGTAAAACTCGATACATCAACAATGGCAGGAAGAGGGAAAACTTTGGGATCTAGTGTCTCTAAGAAGGCTACATCTCGTAGCAGCAAGATCCAAATCTAGATCCAGATCTAATTGTTTGCTGATGCAGGAGGCAAAATTTTGTGGAGCAACCAACAACTAGAATCTTATCAGTGACAATCTTACAAGCTCGATATTTTGCTTCTCTGGTTCCTTTGGTCAATTGCCTCCAGCTTCTGATCTATGGCCTCTCACTTGCACCCGATGAAGGACTGATTAAATCAGTAACAAGTGGTGGAAGTCCAGAGTAATCTTTCATAAATCTGTTGATACAATTTCCGTTGCTTGGATTGATTATAATCTAGCATTCTTTTTTAATTGCAGAGAATTGCTTCGAGGTCCCTTGTACTATGTGTTTGTGTTAATGTTATGTGCGCTTGTTTTCTGGCGCGAATCTCTTGTTGGCGTCATCTCTCTGGCTATAATGTGTAGTGGTGATGGTATATGTCTTGGCTACTCTTACAGTCTCAAACTCGAGTTAGCAATCTTACATCTCTAGCTACTTTTTCATTTTAGATGATCAACTCTGAATAGGATTACAATATAAATAATTAGAAACAAGCATATAACATGATTGTATAAGAATTTAGATTAAAAAAGTTATGGGGATCCAATGGGTGGAGGAGGAATGGTTCCTGGACAAAAGTGAGTACACCAACAGCCCCTTGACGGATAACATCTTATATCCGATACAGGACCCGAGTAGATACTCAAGCAAGCTTTGGCGTTGCAGAGGGTCGAGTTGCACGGCCCCGCGAACCTTACCGGGTCGAAGCAAAGGTTACATTCATAGCCTGACAGCAGTGAGATGGCCACCACTAAGAGCAGCAAGGCGTAAGAGCTCTTCATCCTTATTAAATCAAAGATGCTTCTAGCTACTTTTTCATACTTCTAGGTGTTGCTGACATATTTGGAAGAAGGTTTGGATATGCAAAGCTTCCATAGAATGAATAGAAGAGTTGGACTGGTAACATTTCGATGTTTGCTTTTGGTTTTGTGATATCACTGGTAAGTTTCAGCCTAACTTATGCAATCTAGTTAGGTAGGACGGATTTTATTTTCAAGGCATATTATAGAGGACATAAGATTAGATCATGACATTGTGAAAACATTCTTTTGGTATTGCAGGATGCTCTATTACTTCTCGTATCTTGGATATTTTACATTAGATTGGGCATCGACTGTAAAGAGGGTTGTTATGGTCTCTCTGTTGGCAGCCTTTGTTGAGTCTCTTCCGGTGTCTATGTTAGGAGTTTTACTGATTAATTTGGTTGTTTTTCTAGTATGAATTGTCGTACAAGAATTTTTTGGTATGAAATTTGTGCTAGAAAATTCTTGTATGAGTTTTTTGGTATGAAATGTCATACCATGGTATGTAAAATTTTGCTATGTAATTCTGGTATGTAATTCTGATATGTAAATTTTGATATGTAAAATTCTGGTATGTAATTTTGATATGTAATTCTGATATGTAATTCTGGTATGTAATTATCAAAATGTAAAATTTTGGTATGTAAAATTCTAGTATGTAATTTTGGTATGTAAAATTCTGGTATGTAATTTTGGTATGTAAAATTTTGGTATGTAATTTTGGTATGTAAAATTCTAGTATGTAATTTTGGTATGTAAAATTCTGGTATGTAATTTTGGTATGTAATTTCTGGTATCTAATTTCTGTATGATAATTTCTGGTATGAAATTTCTGGTATGAAATTTCTGGTATGAAATTCCTGGTATGAAAATTCTGGTATGAAAATTCTGGTATTAAAATTCTGGTATGAACTTTTCGTATGAAATTTCTGGTATGATATTTCTGGTATGAGAAATTCTGGTATGAGAAATTCCGGTATGAGAAATTTAGTCCAGAAAATAAAAAAAGAAAATAAAAAAAATTAAAAAAGGCAAGAAAAATAAAATTAAAAAAAAAACAAATTCAGTAATTAAAGCTTATACTTATATAACAAATAACAAAATCATTTATTTCTTTCTTTCAAAATAGAAGGGTTAATAATTTTTACCTACTATTAAATGAAAGTGGTAAAAAATTTGGGGTACACTTTCTTAAACAAAAACTCAAAAAAGCCTAGTATATCAAATTCTCCCAAATTATATATATAGTTGCCATATTTTAAATTAGTAAATAAAATAATAGTATTATTATCTTATAATAGAACTTATATTTATCTACTTTCCAAACATGTCCTTTATATATATACACATATACATAAACATTCTCCAAATTATAGAATCATTATTCTATGATAAAACTTATACCAAAATAACTAATTTATTTAATCATTAATATATATAATAAATATATTGTTTCCATTTTTAATCTTACCACAATCTTTCAAGAAATAATTTGGTTTACTAGGCTTTTTCTAGTTTTGTGTTTAGTAAATGTACCCCTTGAGAGAAGAGTGTGTAGAGTTTGAGAATAAATACAAAATGTTGGAGTATATTTACTTAATTGAAACATTAAAAAGCCTAGTTACTACTATAGTTTTTCAAAAAGGTCTAGTTACCAAAATTGCCCAATCTTCAATATACTCTTACGATATTTTTCTCATCTTATTTTAAAAAATTTCCCACTTTTAATTATAAAATGATTAGATAGTTTATTATTCTAACTTTAACATATAAATATATAATTCTTATATTAATTAGGAAATATTATGTATGAACTATTATAATATAATTATTACATTTTCTTTGTTTTTTAAGAACATTATTTAAAACTACCTACGATAATTTTATAATTGAACTTCTTAAATATTCTCTATTTTAAGATTTATACTTTAATTTTAAAATTTTATTTTTTTATTAACTTCATGCCACATTTTATTTTCTTGTGCATTTTGATTTTGTAATTATACTAATTTATAATTAAATAAAAAATCATTAATATAGATAATAGTTATGTTGTTTCCATTTTTAGTATTACCATAATCTTTCTATACTCTTAAGATATTCTTCTTATATTTTTTTTGAAAATTTTTCCACTTTTAATTATAAAATGATTAGATAGTTTATTATCTTAGCTTTAACATATAAATATATAAGTATTATACTAATTAGGAGATATTCACTAGCTTAACAAATCTATAAATTATTATAATATAGTTATTACATCTATGTTTTTAAAAAATATTATTCTAATACTACCTAAGATAATTTTGTAATTGAACTTTTTAAATATTCTCTATTTTAACATTTATATTTTAATTTCAAGAATTTATTTTTATATTTCTTTTAATTTTTTATGAAACAATTTGGTTTATTAGGCTTTTTCTAGTTTTGTGTTTAGTAAATGTACTCCTTGAGAGAAGAGTGTGTAGAGTTTGAAAATAAATACAAAAGGTTGGGGTATATTTACTTAATTGAAACATTAAAAAGCCTAGCTACTACTCTAGTTTATCAAAAAGGCCTAGTTACCAAAATTGCCCATTTTTTTATTAATCTTTTAGGGCAATTTTGGTAACTAGGCCTTTTTGAGAAACTAGAGTAGTATCTAGGTTTTTTAATGTTTCAGTTAAGTAAATATACCCCAAATTTTTGTATTTATTCTCAAACTTTACACACTCTTCTCTCAAGGGGTACATTTACTAAACACAAAACTAGAAAAAGCCTAGTAATTCAAATTGTTTCAATCTTTTATCATCTTCATAAATAGTCTACTAACATTAATTTTAAATAAGATATGTAATATTATATTTTATTTTTTAGTATTTAAAATACTTAATATAATTTATTTAGTTCAATTTTTAAAAATTACTCTATCATTAAAATTATTATGATACATCAATACTTTTTTTTGGGGAAGGAGAGGTAGTGATCTCCGGCGCATCTAGACGCGCTTTTATTAATAAAAAGAAGGCTAAGTAGTCATCACACGGGGGATAGCCCGACCCCTTACATCATCAAGTAAAAGATCAACTACACCCTCCGGTGGGTCATACAATACATTCAATCCCAAAGGAAGGTTTATAGCAAAACTAGCAATAAAGTCCGCTACTCTATTCGCCTCGCGGTAGGCATGTCGAAATTGGATATTCCAATCTCTTTTCAAAAAGTCTTGGCATGTGAATACCAGACTAAAAAGTGGGTGGTGAGGGACGATGTTTTTCTTGAGGAGATTGATGATCAGTTGAGAATCAGATTTAACAATAACTGATCGATAACCAAGATCCCAACCGATCCTAAGACCATGAACAATACCCCAAATTTCAACTTTGGGGACGGTACACAATCCTAGGTTGACACCAAACCGCCTCAACCACTCACCTGTCGTGTTCCTTAACACGCCCGCCGCGGACGCAAACTCACCATTCTTTAGAGCCCCATCCGTATTCACTTTGATAAAGCCCTCCGGAGGAGGTTCCCAAGCTACGTTGATGATGCTTCTCGTATTCCTTATGTTGCCATGTGTAACACCCCAAATTCTGAGAACTCGGAGAGCTACTGGCTAGGACCTCACAATGGGTCCCGACCATAGTTTGACAACAATTTTACTTGGATCTTACAACAAGGCACAAATGTACTTGAAACAATTTCAAAACATAATATTTTTACTGTATGAATGTACATATGTGACAGCCTTACAAAACATATACATATACATAACATGCATGCTGTAAGGGAGACTCCCCCGTCCCCATCTAATGAGTACGTGGACCCGGCTGACCATCCGTTCCGGATCACTCTGCAACTGTCTATCTCTACAAATCTACAACACGGATAAACCGTTAGCTAACAATCCAAATATAAGCAGAATAAGGATAGCACAAACACACTCAAGAGAACATAAAACAATCATCATGCTGGCACACAAACCGGTTATTATCTATTCATTTAAGTGAGTCACCTTATTCCATTTTACAGTTGTGGCACGAGAAATCTTAAGAGTTCTCGCCTCCGTTCCTTATCCAACTGGGTGTAGGTCTAGCTTACCTCCGCCGGTAGCATCACTACAAACCGAGTGTGGACTAGTCCCTAAAGAAACCCCCAGCGCCCTCAAGCTAACTGAGCAGAATGCCACCGCCCGTTACTCTTAGGCCAAAGTATAGGTCGGCAGATAATTATTACTAAAATATAAATATAAACATCTTATTCACACACCACTATCATTATCCACACTCATATCTGGAAGTCAGCTAAGTAAGCCCAAAGGACTTACCTGAATCGATCTCGACTGTCTTAATCTCAATTTGGTAGGTAACCGTCCAAACTCAATTGCCTGTCATAAGAGGCAAGTGGATCAAAATACGTTCCATATCCATAGAAGTCTATAACTTCTAGATGTACAAACCCATTGTAAGAAACATTACTAAAATACCCTCTTAAGGTAAAATGACCATTTTACCCTTGGTCTCGAAACTTTAGAGGATTTCTAGAACAAAGTTCTAAACTATTCTTTGGGACTCAAACCACACTCTAACTCTCTAAGGAAGTTCTCTAAATATTTAAAAGAGTTACACTCATTCTTGACTTTCATAAAGATTGGCTAAGGTCCAACTTTGACTTAAAATAAACCCCTCGTACAAAAAAATCCAAAAATCCTAAAGAAAACTCCCAACCTTCTATGCTATGTACTCTACTCACATAAGCAAAGAAATTTCCAAAACTACATTCCACCACTCTTACACAACATCCTCAAACAGCTTCAACAACACTTAATGATGCGTCCTTGGACACGTCAATGAAGTATTCCGGATCTAGATCAAGCTGAAGCTCAACTACTCCTTAATTGAAGTGCGAATGCAATTGAAGATGGGTTGCGGAAGCTTAGAGATGGAGGCGGAGTTGTATGATTGAGTCAATCTAGATTGATCGATCAAACCTTGAAGTGGGTCGGTTGAGTTGGTTCTTGAAGAACCCTCGAATGTGGTTGAGTTTGGATCGAAGATCCAAAAGAAGAACTTTGAGAGGATTGGAAGAGGGATTGATGCTCAAGTAAGTTGGAGGAAAATACTTCTCTTTACTTAATCAAATTGAACATGCCTTACAAATGAGCCAAGCATCCCCTTATATAGTGGATGAAGGCTATACAAAGAGTCGGAAATTAACTGACGGAAATAAAGTCGGAATTTAAGTTCCGGAATGAAACACCTAAAAATA